>CAWUFW010005485.1:0-1211783 GCA_963921515.1 Calotriton arnoldi
TTGAAGCACTCGACATCGGTGGGCATCTGTCCATCGCCCTCCTGGTCACTGGCTAGTGACCCAGACTCTGTCCCCTCTGCTTTCAGGTTCTTCAGAACTCCGATCCACTCTTGGATCCACCCGGACACTTTTCTCCTGGTCGCCAGCAGCACTTTGCAGCAGATCGCCATAAGAAACGACGACGAAACCCGACCCCGAAAGGCACCTATGCACCCGGCTTCCCTGGGTGAGGTAACACGAGTACTCCGGTGCTCCCGTGGGTAGAGACTCTTCAAAGTCCTAGATCTCAAAGGGTTTTGTCCTAGTCCTCTTTAAAGTGTCCCTTTCCTCTATTTTCCCGATCCCGACTTTCTCCATAGAAGTTAACGGCGTATCGCGGTTGTGTATTTACACTGCACGCGTCTCCCGTGGGTCCCCTGTGTCACTACCTTGGGTGGTTCCTTGTGGTCCAAGCACTTCTAGAGGCTCTAGGCCTAGTGTCTAGTTCAGTCGTGGTTCGCATACCACTTTATTGGTATATGGTTTGGTACGCCCCTAGGGCCCAAACGTGTATTTGTGCTATTACTGTGATTTAAGATCTTATAACCTATGTACTTCGAACTCTAGCCTCATAAAGAGACTAGAGGGGTGTGTTTAGTAATAAATACATATATTTTGAATATATACCTGGTGTGGTGCTCTTTCATTTGGTCACTCAAGAGATTATAGACTGGTAAAACAAGCTGCTTTACATTCCTTCAAGACTTAGCCTGAAGGCTGCTCTCCACAGCTACCACTAGGATAGCTTTCAATAAGGTTGTCTTTAACCTACCTACCATAAGAGTCGATTTGGACTGGTGCAAGGTGCCCACTATAATTAGTGGACAGCATATGCCAGGCCAACTTCTCACATTGGTGTGCAGCGTGTGGGATTCCAGCTTGCTATTGTTTTACCAGATAATCTCAATTGAATTGATCAACTGAAAACCACTAAAGGTACCTAAGGTACATATAATTTAAGCTTAGAATATCAGTAAGTTCTACTGAACTTAGAGTTGTGTGTTAAGGGATAGCACAACCCTTTCTACAACTCAAGAGAGTTTAGTAGGCCACACTAGAGTAGGTAGTGCATACACCACACCACACTAGTAATGTCTTTAAAAGCAGGATCTAGAGATGCCCTGCAGGAAGCCATTGAGCTTCCCCCTCCAAGTATGACACACTCCCATTCTTGGAACTGAGAGCTTTGTGTAACGTGAGGAAATTAAGGACAGGCCAAAGTCCCACCACCCAACACCTCCAGGAGATGTTGGTGGCTTATGATCTTAGTAAGTCCTCAGAGACTGAAGGGGTAGGAGCAGAGGGTGGGCCAGCAGATGAGGAAGGGGCCAGGGGTACTACTACCCCCAGCCCCCCTCTGAAACTGACCAGGAGGGTGACAATGACCCTGACCTGGAAAACCCAATCCCTTCTGGGGAAGATGAAGATGAGGATCTGGAGAACCACACCTTTGTCCCCCCAGGAAGGATTATGAGTGTGCTCAGAAAGTCTAGGTCTCCTTCTCAGGAGTCTAACCACTCTGGCACCTCAATAGGGAGCTCTGTTTCTTCTCACAGGAGGGAATCCTCTCATGAGAGAAGAAAGAGACTGGTCCAGTATGAGGAAACTCAACTGGAGATCAGGAAGAAGCAATTGGCTTTAGATAGAGAATCCCTAGATCTCCTTAAAGAGAGAAGAAAGTTGGGACTAGAGTCCCATGGTGGCAGCCATATCCCTAGAGATAGGGAAAGGTCCTATGACCATAGGAACCTGAGCAAGATTGTCCCTCCCTACCAGAGTGGGGATGATATCCACAAATGGATAACTGCTTTAGAGAGGGCCTGTAAAGTACAGAAGGTCCCTCAGGAGCAGTGGGCAGCAATCTTGTGGCTCTCCTTTGCTGACAAAGGTAGAGACAAGCTCCTCACTGTTAGAGAGGAGGATGCTGACAATTACAAGGTCTTGAAGAGTGCTCTTATTGATGGGTTTGGCCTAACCACTGAACAGTACAGGTTGAAGTTCAGAGACACCCAAAAAGCACAGACTCAAGACTGGGTAGACTATGTGGATTGTTCTGCCAAGGCTCTGGAAGGCTGGTTGATGGGCAGTAAGGTGTGTGACTTCTCAGGATTGTATAATCTGATAATGAGGGAGCAGATTCTTAATAACTGTCAAAACCAGCTGTTGCATCAGTACCTGGTTGACTCTGATCTGACCTCTCCCCAAGAATTGGGAAAGAAGGCAGACAAATGGGTCAGAACCAGGGTGAAGCAGAAGGTACAGAACCAAGGTGGGGAAACCAAGAAGCAAGATGCTAAGAACTCTGACAAGGGTGGGGAGAAGGGTAAAGATCAAAAGTCTTCATCAGGCCCCCAAAAATCTTCTTCTGGTGGGGATTCCCAGTCTACCAAGGGTAAAGGCCAAAGAAAACCATGGTGCAAGGTCTGTAAGCAAAAGACCCACTGGACCAGTGATTGCACCAAGTCCAAAGACTCCAGTCCAGCACCCACCAATGCCCCTAAGGCACCTGTTCCCCCTAGTACAGTTGGTGGAAGTGCTCCAGCAAAGGGTTTAGTAGGGTTCACCCTGGGAACTGAGTTGGGCTCTGACTTAGTCAGGGAACTGACTCAGGCTGTGTTAGTCTGTGATGGAGGCATGGATGTGACCTCCACTGTGAGTCCCAGTAATCTGGGCAAGTACAGACAACAGCCTTTAATCAATGGACGAGAGGCTTTGGCATTTAGGGACACAGGGGCAAGTGTCACAATGGTGACACAAGACCTTGTGCTACCTGGGCAAGTTATACTTGGTGAAATGTACCAAGTGACCAATGCTAGCAATGTCAGAACAGACCATACTCTGGCAGTTGTTAACTTCTCCTGGGGAGGGGTAACTGGCCTTAAGAAGGTTGTGGTAAGTGCAAACCTACCAGTCGAATGCTTGCTTGGCAATGACTTAGAGACTTCTGCTTGGGCAGAAGTGGAGCTCAGGACCCATGCAGAAATGCTGGGGATCCCTGCAGATGTGTTTGCTGTGACCAGGTCACAAGCTAAACTGTCTAAAACTGAACAGGCCTTGGATTCTGGAAGAATGGACCAAGTGCCTTCCAAGAGGAGGAGTAGTAGGGTTAAGGCAGTGCCTTCCCCCTTGGCTCAGGAGGAAGATCAGTCCCTTGAGGGGGATGATCTCAGCCCTGAAGAAGGAACTGTCCCAGAGGAACTTGAACCTGACCAGGTTGAGTTCTTGGGGACAGGGGGACAGGGGGACCTTCTAGGGCAGATCTGAGCCAGGAGCAGCAGAGCTGCCCCTCCCTTGAACCCCTCAGACAGCAAGCTGCTGCTGAGGCTGCTGGGAAAGCTAGTGGTCCCCATACAGTGTATTGGGATGATGGACTCCTGTACTCAGAGAGTAGAGACCCCAAGCCTGGTGCTACCAGGAGGTTGGTAATACCTTTGAAGTTCAGGGGCTTCCTATTGACCCTAGCCCATGATATTCCCTTAGCAGGACACCTGGGCCAGAACAAGACTTGGGACAGAATTGTCCCTCACTTTCACTGGCCCCACATGTCTGAAGACAGTAAGGAGTTTTGTCGCTCCTGTGTAACCTGCCAAGCCAGTGGCAAAGCAGGTGGCACTACAAAGGCCCCCTGATACCACTACCTGTGGTGGGGGTGCCCTTTGAGAGGGTAGGGATTGACATTGTTGGTCCCATGGATCCCCAAACAGCATCTGGGCACAGATTTATACTGGTGGTAGTGGATCATGCCACCAGGTATCCAGAGGCTATACCCCTTAGGACCACTACAGCACCTGTGGTGGCAAGGGCCCTCCTGGGAATTTTCTCAAGAGTGGGCTTTCCTAAGGAGGTGGTATCAGACAGGGGTGCAAACTTCATGTCTGGGTACTTAAAAGCAATGTGGAAGGAGTGTGGAGTTACTTATAAGTTCACCACACCCTATCACCCACAATGCAATGGTTTAGTTGAGAGATTCAACAAAACCTTGAAGGGCATGATTAAAGGGCTCCCAGAAAAGCTTAGGCGTAGATGGGACATACTCTTGCCCTGCCTTTTATTCGCATATAGGGAGGTGCCTCAGAAGGGGGTTGGTTACAGCCCTTTTGAACTTCTGTTTGGCCACCCTGTGAGGGGTCCACTGTGCTTGGTGAAGGAAGGATGGGAGTTACCTCTCAAGCCCCCAAAGCAAGATATAGTGGACTATGTACTTGGTCTCCGCTCCAGGATGGCTGAGTACATGAAAAAGGCAACCAAAAACCTTGAGGCTAGCCAGGAACTTCAAAAGGCCTGGCATGACCAAAAGGCTGTCCTAACTGTTTACCAGCCAGGACAGAAGGTGTGGGTGTTGGAGCCAGTGGCCCCAGCAGCTCTCCAAGACAAATGGAGTGGACCCCACACTATTGTTGAGCAGAAGGGTGAGGTCACTTACTTAGTAGACCTGGGAACACCCAGGAGTCCCCACAGGGTTCTCCATGTCAACAGACTTAAGCCATATGTGGACAGGGCAGACATGGGCTTGCTCATGGCTACTGATGAAGGGCAGGAGGAAGAGAGTGACCCACTCCCTGACCTGCTCTCACAGAACCCTGACGATGGGTCAGTTGATGGTGTAGCCTTGGCAGGCAGCCTCACTACCCAGCAACAAACTGATTGCAGGCAAGTCCTCAATCAGTTTAGACATATGTTTTCACTGACACCCAGTCAGACCACCTGGTGCACTCATGAAGTGGACACTGGGGACAGTCTGCCTATTAAAAACAAGATTTATAGGCAACCTGACCATGTCAGGGACTGTATCAGGACTGAAGTCCAGAAGATGTTGGAATTGGGAGTGATTGAGCCCTCAGATAGCCCTTGGGCTAGTCCAGTAGTCCTAGTACCTAAACCTCACACCAGTGGTGGGAAAAGAGAGATGAGGTTTTGTGTAGACTACAGGGGCCTCAATGCAGTCACTAGGACTGATGCCCATCCAATACCCAGGGCAGATGAGCTCATAGATACTTTGGCCTCTGCCAAATATCTCAGCACATTTGACCTAACAGCTGGCTACTGGCAGATCAGACTAGCTGATGCTGCAAAGCCCAAAACAGCATTTTCAACCCCTAGTGGGCATTACCAATTTGTGGTGATGCCCTTTGGTCTGAAAAATGCACCTGCCACTTTCCAGAGGTTGGTGAACACAGTTCTCACAGGACTGGAGGCCTATAGTGCAGCTTATCTAGATGATATTGCTGTCTTTAGCTCCACCTGGGAGGATCACCTGGTCCACCTCAGGAATGTTTTACAGGCCCTGCAAAAGGCAGGCCTGACTATCAAGGCCACTAAGTGCCAGATAGGGCAGAGTCAGGTTGTGTACCTGGGCCACCTTGTGGGTGGAGGCCAGGTTCAACCTTTGCAGAGCAAGATCCAGACCATCATGGACTGGACTGCTCCCACTACCCAGACTCAGGTGAGAGCCTTCTTAGGCCTGACTGGGTACTATAGGAGATTTGTCAAGGGGTATGGATCAATAGTGACACCCTTGAATGACTTAACTTCTAAGAAAATGCCCAAAAAGGTTCAGTGGACAGTTAGCTGTCAAAAGGCATTTGATGACCTCAAGCAGGCCATGTGCACTGCTCCAATTCTGCAGAGTCCTGATTACTCCAAGAAGTTCATTGTTCAAACTGATGCATCTGAGTTGGGGGTAGGGGCTGTACTGTCACAATTGAATGAAGAAGGTCAGGATCAGCCAGTAGCTTTTATTAGCAGAAGGCTGACCCCTAGAGAGAAACGTTGGTCAGCCATAGAGAGGGAGGCCTTTGCTGTGGTCTGGGCTCTGAAGAAGTTGAGGCCATACTTGTTTGGTACACACTTCCTGGTTCAGACAGACCATAAGCCCCTCTTATGGCTAAAACAAATGAAGGGTGAAAACCCCAAACTGCTTAGGTGGTCCATTTCCCGACAGGGGATGGACTTTACAGTGGAACATAGGCCTGGGAGTAACCATGCGAATGCAGATGGACTCTCTAGGTATTTCCACTTAGAACATGAAGACTTAACTGGGCAAGGTTAGTTTAATGTCCCTACGTTTGGGGGGGTTGTGTAGGAGAGTAGGATCTGCTTCACAGGGGTACCCCCACTTTTTGCTGATACTTCACTGGTTTTCGACATTAGTCTGGCTGGGGCCCTGCTATTCAGAACCCCAGCCTAGCTGTTTCCTCTTTAAAAGGGTCTCCATGTGCCTTAGGCACATCACTGATTGGGATCTGGAGTGCCCTTGTAAGTCCCTAGTATATGGTATACTATGTACCAAGGGCATAGGTACCTCAGAGGCCTGCCAGGGGCTGCAGCATATATTATGCCACCCCTGGTAGGCCATCCAAACTGACACCACAGGTCTGCTACTGCAGCCTGGGTAAGGTGGTGCATGCACCCCTTGCTGTGGTATAGGTTACCTATATCACTAAATGCATACACACATATAAACCTATAAGTCACTCCTAAGGCAGGCCTTATCAATCCTAAAGGCAGAGTGCATGGTTCCTATGTGAGAGGGTGCCCCTGCATGAGCAGGGCCCCTCTGCAGCGTTCGGAGACCATCTCTGATGCTGTTTGTAGTGCAGCCTGACCATATACTCTTAAACGCATTATATCCTCGCGGTAAAATGCTAACTATGGAATGGCTGCACCGAAACATGTCGTGTTTGGTGTCAAACATCTTGGAATACTACCCCCCGCCAATCCTGGCGGCGGGGGTAGCATTCCACCCTTCTAGAGGGAAAGGCATGTTAACTCTGACGAGTCCGGTAACTTCTTTCCAGAGCCTGGCATCACAAAATGGATGCTACTGCCACAGACACGAGTCTGGCCTCCTGCTGCTGGACGAAACTCCGGCAGGGGAGGCCTGGACAATAGGTTTCCTGTCCCAGGGAGGTGTGACCACCTCCCCAGACAGGACAATGTGTATTGGGGCTGGGCGGGAGCACTTTCGGGTGCTTTGAAGTCCTGCACTGGGGGCACATTTGGTGTCCCTGTGCATACCCCAGTTCAAACCGGATCAGGGGCTTGCAGCCCCTGCTTTGGCGCGAACTGGACAAAGGGAAAGGGGTGTAGCCACCCCTCTGCCCTGACCCACCCATAGGTGGGGCCACAGAGTAGTCCATCCCCTATTTTTAGAATAAAGGTAGGAACCCAGTCCTTAGGACTTTAGATTATACCTGGACGAAACTCTGACACGGAATCCTAGACCTTCGACGCTCTACGACAAGATTAGAGGACTGAAGAATCTCCCTTGGGGTCAAGGAGTGACTCCCCTGCTTGGCAGGCACCAAAGAAGCATCTGTCCGGTTCGCATTACTGAAGCTCCCGTCGGACGCCGAAGTCATCGCATCACCAGAGGTGGATTCTCAGACTTCCCCGAGGCTACCCTGAGTCCCCAGCAAAGCTGAGGCCCGTGGCTATCGTGGGTAACGTGAGACCGTGACCCCTGGACACCGAGCACACTTGCAAGTGCACCATCTTCTGGGTCTCCCAAGAAGTCGTGCTTTGGGCTCCGAGTAGCCCTAGCCTCCAGCACCACCTGCACCGAAGATCACTGGCCCCCACTCCACGAGTGTCCTGTAAGCCAGCTCCACGTGCGGCGTCACGAGGCTCCTTCGCGGTCGCTAGCCCGTTGGCTAGTAGCCCTTACCGAAGGCCAATCTTTTCTTTACTTGGCAGTCTGGTTGCTCCAGGCCTGCCCTCACTTACCCTTGCTGGGTGAGTTCCCCAGACCTTGCTGGTCTGCATCATCGACGATCTACATCTTACTCGAGACTTGCCGTTGCCAAGGCCTGTTGGGTCCAATCTGGTCGCCGACACCTCTGCACTCGACAGACATCGAGCAACAGCCCGAATCCTGCTCCTGGTCGCCGACAACGCCTCCCGGACCTCGTGGCTGAAGAGTCAAGACGACCGTCAACGAACTTGAAGCACTCGACATCGGTGGGCATCTGTCCATCGCCCTCCTGGTCACTGGCTAGTGACCCAGACTCTGTCCCCTCTGCTTTCAGGTTCTTCAGAACTCCGATCCACTCTTGGATCCACCCGGACACTTTTCTCCTGGTCGCCAGCAGCACTTTGCAGCAGATCGCCATAAGAAACGACGACGAAACCCGACCCCGAAAGGCACCTATGCACCCGGCTTCCCTGGGTGAGGTAACACGAGTACTCCGGTGCTCCCGTGGGTAGAGACTCTTCAAAGTCCTAGATCTCAAAGGGTTTTGTCCTAGTCCTCTTTAAAGTGTCCCTTTCCTCTATTTTCCCGATCCCGACTTTCTCCATAGAAGTTAACGGCGTATCGCGGTTGTGTATTTACACTGCACGCGTCTCCCGTGGGTCCCCTGTGTCACTACCTTGGGTGGTTCCTTGTGGTCCAAGCACTTCTAGAGGCTCTAGGCCTAGTGTCTAGTTCAGTCGTGGTTCGCATACCACTTTATTGGTATATGGTTTGGTACGCCCCTAGGGCCCAAACGTGTATTTGTGCTATTACTGTGATTTAAGATCTTATAACCTATGTATTTCGAACTCTAGCCTCATAAAGAGACTAGAGGGGTGTGTTTAGTAATAAATACATATATTTTGAATATATACCTGGTGTGGTGCTCTTTCATTTGGTCACTCAAGAGATTATAGACTGGTAAAACAAGCTGCTTTACATTCCTTCAAGACTTAGCCTGAAGGCTGCTCTCCACAGCTACCACTAGGATAGCTTTCAATAAGGTTGTCTTTAACCTACCTACCATAAGAGTCGATTTGGACTGGTGCAAGGTGCCCACTATAATTAGTGGACAGCATATGCCAGGCCAACTTCTCACACTTTCCACAAGGCGATTACTACAAGAGGACTGGTTGATGCCTGGAGAACCTCACACCCAGATGCTCTTGAGTTTTCCTTTTTTTCTCCTGCACACAAATCTCATTCCCGTATAGATTACATTTTTCTTACTCAACATACCCTACAATTCATGAACGACATCGAGATTGGCTCCATTCTTATATCCGATCATGCCCCCATCATTTTAGATTTAGATTACCCTTTACCCACACCCTCATCTCGGCGCTGGCGCTTTAACAATTCTCTTCTCTTGGACTCTCAATTTGTGGAACAGTTTTCGCTCTTCGCTCAAGAATTTTTTCTTCATAATCTCTCTTCTGTCTCTCAATTTCATTTAATATGGGATGCCTTTAAGGCTTCTGCCAGAGGTTTTATAATAAACTTTGTGTCCCGAAAAAGGAGGAAAACTCTCTCTGAGTCTGCATCCCTCCTCAAACAAATTAAAACGTTGGAACACCAGTATTTTTCGGCCAATTGCCCTGACACATTATCTAATCTGATTAAAGTGAAAATGCAATATAACAAACAGTCATGGGATTCGGCTTGTAATAACCTCCTTAAATTCAATGCAAAAATGTATGGCGGAAGCAACAAAGCCGGCAAAGCTCTAGCCAATTACCTAAAAATTAAAAAACAAAAATCTAAAATAGCTGCCATTAAGGATCCTTCCGGAGTTTTACATCTCTCAGATGCCAAGATTCTTGAGTGTTTCACTGACTACTATACCTCTCTGTATACCCCAGAATTTCCCCTTCTATCGATCTTATCGATTCCTTTTTTCAACGCATTCCTAAAAATCCTGAAAATCAGGTCGACCTTTCTTCTTTAAATATTCCTATCTCCGAACAAGAAATTATTGCTGCTATTTCCCTTTTACCTAAAGATAAGACACCGGGCCCAGATGGTTTTACTGTTCGATTCTTTCTCCAATTTAAATCACTTCTGATTCCTCACCTCCTTTCCTTAACTACGCACTTTCTTACTACGGGCGCAGCGCAAGGCACTTTCTCCCAGGCTATGCTCTGTTTGATACCTAAAAAGATAAAGATCCGTCCTTATGTAAAAACTATAGGCCCATTTCTTTGATCAACACAGATTGTAAAATTTTCGCAAAATTACTCGCCATACGAATTAATAAAGTTATCCCTGACCTTGTAAATATATACCAATCCGGATTTGTCAAAGGCCGCTCTATTACAGACAACTCGCGCACTTTTCTTAATATTATCCATTTAGCCTCTAAGTTGGACTCTCCGTTAGCTGCCATAACATTAGATGCTGAAAAGGCGTTTGACAGGGTTGAATGGGAGTTTATTTTCAGTGCCCTCAAATGGCATGGTTTTGGCCCTCCTATCCTTCAATATATTCAACTACTTTATTCAGTCCCGACCACTTCTGTTTGGGTTAATGGTTGCCAGTCTAGTTATTTCCCCTTCTCAGAGGGACTAGACAGGGATGTCCTCTTTCTCCCCTTCTCTTTATCCTTGCGCTGGAACCCTTCTTAGAAACAATCAGACGCTCTCCTCACTATTCAGGTTTCCAACTCAAGTCACTTGACCTTAAATTCACCGCTTACGCTGACGATATTCTTTTATACATTTCCAACCCATCCACTTCTCTACCAGCCTTTTTTTCACTCCTGCAGGAATACTCAAAAGTATCTGGCTATAAATTAAACGTTGATAAGTCTGAAATTTTACCTCTCAACAAATTCTGCCTCCCTTCTATGTTTGCAAATACAGGTTTTGAGTGGACCTCTAGACATATCAAATGCCTAAGTATCTTATATGCTAACACCATTAAGGAGACTATCAAAATCAACCTGGCGGATATTGTAAAGAAAATTTCTGCCCTGACTGAGGGATGGTCACCGCTATTCCTTTCATGGTGGGGTAGACTAGCCACCATTAAAATGATGCTTCTCCCTATCATAAATTTTTATTTATCCATGCTCCCCATTTCTCTCCCAAACCCCTTCTTTCGTGTTATTAACAGTTCTCTCTCCAAGTTCCTCTGGAATAATCGTAAACCTAGGATTTCATTGGTCCGCCTCCAATCTCCCAAAGATTTAGGTGGTGTCAACTTTCCTAATATTCGCCACTATCACTCTGCTTTCACTTTAAAGCAAGTATGGACTTCTCTGTCTGAGACCTCTGATCCGCCTCTAACTGCATGGAGATTGTTGGAGCAAGCTCAGTATTCTCCTTTCTCTTTTACCTCTGCTGTCTTAATGTCCCAACCTCCGAAACGTTTCTCCTCCCCTATTTTTATTCACTCCAAAGCAATTTCCATCTCTCTGATTCACTCACATTTACCGTCTGCTGACCCCTTTTACACACCCCAATTTGGTACAACAAATCCATTAAGATTAACAAACGTACTTTATTTTGGAAGGAATGGATTGATAAGGGAATTATTACACCACAACACTTAATAAGAGATGGTTCTTTTATGGATTTTTCAGATCTTCAAACCTCCTATAACGTCTCCTCCTCTCATGCCCTTCACTATCCCCTGCTTAAGGAATCTCTCACAACTCTCTTCCTTCAGGATCCCTGCACCACTACTTCTAATCAGACACTACCTACTTCCATTGACTTCTCTACTCAATCTAGTGCTTCTTCAATATATAAAATACTATCAAACTCTGCGAAGATCAGAACCAAATCCAAACTGGAACTCACATGGGAAAAGGATCTTTCCCTAGAAATCCCTCTATGCACATGGAACTCCTTATGGAAAAAGATTCATACTGCTTCACGTTCTGCTAGCACTACACAGACTTCATACTATTTCTACAACAGAATCTTCTTTACCCCTTGCGATATGTACAAATTTAAGTTATTAGATTCCCCGAAGTGTTGGTCTTGCCCTAATAACAATAGTGATTTCATGCACATGTTTTTTCACTGCCCTCGGGTTAAAGTTTTTGGGCTCAGGTTTGTTTAAAATTGAATGATATTTTAATGTCTAATGTCCCTTTTGAGATTTCACATGTTTTTCTAGGAAGTTGTTCTCCTGTTTGGGATACTCTTGGTCCTGTGGGTAAATTTATTGACATGTTTTTTGCTATTACTCTCCAAATTATAACTACCAACTGGAAGGACACTTCAAAAATTTCACTACAAGCTTGGTGGAATTTACTTTGTCACCATCACAGACTTGATCGTGCCTTTGCTAATTCCACTGCTCTGTTGATCAAAAAAGATTTGTTATGGTTACCCTTGACCTCCTTTCTTTCCAAGTCGGAAAATTAGTATGCACATGATTCATTTTCCATTGTAGTTTAAATTATTACATATTCTGTGTTTCTTCTGATATCATTTTCTTATCCTTTCCTCTCTCTTCTTTTTCTCTTCCCTCTTTCTTCTCTTCTCGTCTTTTCTCTTCCTTTACTTCTCTTTTTAATAAGTTTAAAAAATGCATTTGACTTTGTACAGTTCTCACAACTGAGGTGTGTTCTATTTTCTATTCTACTGCAAATGTTTATTCTCTATTGTCGCTCCTCATCAGATCAGCTGTATTAATGTTATACTTTGTTTAATACTTCAATAAAGCTTTCTAAACTTAAAAAAGAAATTGAATTATCTGCAGGATAAATTATTTGCCAGGAGAAGTAGGCAGTCGATGTTGGATTCCCTTCAGGCATGGCAAAAGGAAGCTAGACAACGACGCATGCGGGCAGAGAAGGAGGCCCGGAGTGGGAAAATGCAAACGATCACTCAGAAAGCAGTAGCCTACGATAGGGATAAAATAGAAAAGGGTATCGAGAGTGCTGATAGGAAGTTCCGACTACAATGTGATAAGTCCTATGTTGCCCGGGAGGAGGGGGATGCATTTGTGGACGAACTATTAGACGCTAGGCCCCCGCCTCCCTATGCCCCGCAGAGGGTATACCCTGTTGTTCCAGTATTTCAGTCTGCTGCTCCTCTTGTTTCTATATCTGGCCCTGCTGTCTCTGATCCAGCTGCTACTGCTACAGCTCCGCCTGTTTCCCCCTTGGCTTCGCAAGCTGCGAGTGCAGTAGCTGTGGGTCCTTCCGCTGTATCTGTTGTCCCCGCTCCTGTTTCTCCCCCTTCTCTCACACCTTTAACGCAGTCTTTACTCACATTGGTACCTGCTCCTTCATCTATTGTGTCTTTCCCAGACATCTCGTCTCCAGCCTCGTTAGGAGCCGGAACACTGGTGCGTGGAATGGATATGGGGAGTTGAGCTGCGGCACGGGAACAAATGGGCCGGGTGCTGATTCGATCTGATGTGGGGAATGAGGAAAAGCAAATGATCGCTGACCAGGCTGCGCAGTGGGCACAGAGTCCGATCTACAGTGTGGAAGATGTGTGGAGAGTGTTGAAGGATTTCGAGCCGTTTGTGCAGCAGCAGGTCCTCAAGCACATGTCGGCTACATTGATAGGGTTGCGAGAGCAGTGTTTTGGTGGTGTAGCACCCCAGATAATTTATGACATTCGAGACCGTGTATATGCTGCTGATATGGCCCCTAATGACGTCTTCAGCAATGTAGCAACGATGATTGGGTACAGGGGCAGGTTGCCACAGAAAACGCCTACGACGGTATCCCAATTCCCCATGAGAGAGGTCCATCCTATCTTTCATCCCGAGATTCCAGAGCGGCGTTTTGCACAGGATATTGTAGTTCAGTAGTAGGTAGAGGCTCGTTTTCAGGAGCAATGGGTTTACACTCCATGGAAAAAAAGTGAGGTACTTGCCCTCACAAGTCAGCTGCCGGACCCTAGGAAAAATTCCACAGCATATTATAAAGAATTAACAGAGGCCGCTTCATCGACGGTGATGACACTGGCAGATGTTGAGATGTTTTTCGGGTTGTTGGTACCGGTGGATATATGGAGGCAGGTACACACGCAGGACCATGTTGTGGAGTTGGGTGGCACTTGGGATGCGATTAGGGCGCGGGATAATAAGCGGAAGCCTGGCAAAAAGCCTAGGGCTGAGATATTGGCTTTGCCGGGTTGTATCATTACTTACATGCATTCTCTTATCCCACCCAGATGAGTAGATTGGGATAAGTTAGCGGCATGTCGACAGAAGAAGGATGAAAGTGTGTCATATTTTTTCACTCGGTTTGAAGGGGTGTTTTGGGATTTTAGTGGACAGGATTTGTCAGTGGAAGGCGGTGTCAGGTTGTTCGTTAACATATTTGTAACAAATTTGCTTCCTGAGATAGCTGCTCGGTTGCAGGCCTCTGAGAGCACCTGGACTACCTCCTCCCCTTCAGTGATATTGAGTATGGCCCAGTACTATGAGCATAGGGAGAATGAGGAGAAGGAAAAGGTGGAGAAGAATAATAAGGAGTTGAAGACTAAGGTACTAATGCAACAGGCAGCAAGAGGGTCCGGTATAGGACGTAGTACTGGCCCGGCTCAGCGATCGCGTGGCGCAGGCAGAGGAGGCAGTCCAGTGGGGCCGAATCAGTGCGCGTATTGTAAGAGAGAGGGGCACTGGCGGAGTGAGTGTCCAGACTTGTTGCAGAAGGTTGCCGCCCCCAGAGGTCGGGGTGCCAGTGGACAGGGACGTGGTGAAGGCGGTCGTGATGAGACCCAGGGTGGGGCATCCTCGGGGGGTCGCTCTGATCAGAACTATTTTGATGATCCCCGAGGAAGGCAGTACTATCACGATGATAATGATCTGGATGAGGCGTCAGGGATGTCCTATAACTAGGACAGCCAGGGACATAGTGAGGGACCAGTTCAAATACCTGTAGATCAGCGTGGTCCTTATGTCATGGCAGATTTGCATGGTTCGGCTAAGAAGTTTCTGATGGATACAGGTGCAATGAACAGCTCTGTTTCTCGTTCACTGGTCCCCGGGGCAGCTCTGACTGGCCATAACAATGTTTCGGTAGGTTTTTCAGGCATACCGGTTGTGAGCCCCATCTCTGAACCTCTTGCTTTAACTATTGGCCCTTTCACTGTGGACTCGCCCTTTCTGTTGACCGCGAATTGTGGAGAAAATCTCATGGGACTAGATTTGCTGAAAAAGTTTCATGCTAAAATTTCATGTTCTCCAGATGGTGTTTATATGACAATAGGACCCGATGTGGCCGGTACCAAACAGTGTTTTTCGAAAGACGCACCGCTTCCTGCTGAATTTAAAGATGGCCGCCCACGTGGTGGGCAACAGGAGATACGGACGTAGGGTTGTTGCAGATACCACTGATATCTATTACGATAAAAGACAATGCCGTGCTACCTCGTATTCCCCAGTACAAAATACCGCAGGCGGGAGAACAGGCTTTGTTGCGGATTATACAGGATTTGATCAAATCAGGGGTGGTTGAAGAGACAGCTGTGAATGTGTGTAACAGCCCTATTCTTCCCATCCTCAAAAAGACACCCTCTGACTCTGCTGATGCGCATCCTAATGTCTATCGCTTTGTAAATGATCTGCGGGAGGCTAACAAAATAGTGGTCCCTCAGTTCCCGGTGGTCCCCGATATTACTGCCCTTTTAACAATGATTCCTTCCACAGCCAAATTCTTCTCTGTGATTGATTTGAAAAATGCTTTCTTTAGCATTCCAATTCACCCTAATAGATGATACCTTTTTGGATTTAACATAGCGGGCCGGAGTTTTCAATTCTGTCATGCTCCTAAGGGGTATACTGAAAGTCCTAGCATATATAGTCAAGCCCTGAAAGGTCAGTTGGATTCCCTCTCTCTTCCTCCAGGTAACGTATTATTACAGTATGTGGACGACCTGTTGGTAGCCTCCGATATTGAAGAGGGTTGCAAGAAGGCCACAGTCAACTTGCTGCTACATTTGGCACAACATGGACATAAAGTGTCCCTTTCCAAATTTCAATATTGTCGACAGGAGGTCACCTATCTAGGTCACCTACTGTCGAAGGAGGGAAGGAGGCTAACACCTGAACGAGTTGATGCCATTGTTAAGATGCCCATCCCAAGACTCAGAGAGACGTGCGTGCTTTCATAGGCATCACCTCGTATTGTCGCCACTGGATTCCTGGTTACTCCTTACTAACGAAACCCCTGCTTTACCTAACCACTAAAGATGTGCATGAGCCTTTACCTTGGACGCATGAATGCCAGCAAGCTTTTGAGCAATTAAAGGTTGCGCTTTGCTCTGCGCCTGTGCTTGGTACGCCTGACTATCAGAAGCCTTTCGTGTTGCATGTACATGAGACGGCTGGGTGTGCGCTTTCGTTGTTAACACAAGCCTTTGGAGGTAAGCAGAGGCCTTGTGCTTATTTCTCTGCTCCTCTTGATGCTGTCGCCAAAGCCCTCCCGAGCTGTTTAAGAGCTGCCGCGGCCGTGGCTGTCTCTATTCGACAATCGGCAGGGCTCGTCCTCAATACTGACCTCACAGTAATGGTACCCCATGCTGTGGACACACTTCTGAATAAGACAAAGACGCAGTACCTTACCAGTGCTCGTCTGACTGGTTATGAATTAACTTTGTTTGCACCACACATTACAATCAAAAGATGCGCCACTCTGACCCCGGCCACGTTACTACCCCTCCCTTTGGACAATGAGGACACAGATGTCCATGATTGTTTAGATCGGACGGAAGAAGAGACGAAGGGATGGGTAGACCTGACTGACGTTCCCTTATCTGACCCACAAGGGGAACTATATGTCAATGGCTCTTGTTTCAAACTGTCAGATGGCACCACCACTGCAGCGTATGCTATTACTACGCTGCGTATTGTAGTTGAGACATCACGTGTTCCTTACCAATCGGCACAAGCTGCGGAGCTTGTTGCCCTCTTGCGAGCGTGTGAGCTAAGTGAGGGATTGACTGTCAATATTTATACTGACAGTCAATATGTGTTCGGAGTCGCCCATAATTTTGTGCGGCTGTGGGTGGAGAGGGGATTCCTGACCTCACACGGCGTAAGGATACAGCATGGCTCTCTGATACATAGGCTTCTGTCAGCCCTAACACTTCCCAAAAGACTGGCGATAGTGAAGTGTAGCGCCCATAAAGCGATCACTGATAATGTAGGGAAGGGAAATGCATTTGCAGACCAAACAGCTAAAGAGACAGCTAGGTCCAAGATGAAGAGGATGTTTGTGGCAGGGCCAGCTCGATGGGTGCCTGAGGGTGGGATGCTTGAGGACACATTAGAAAATGTGAAGGAGATTCAAAGTGAGGCAACAGTTGAGGAGCTGGCAACGTGGCAGGATAGTACGGGGCGCTTAGATGAGGAAGGGTGCTGGACCGATAAATCGGAAAAGCAGAGATGGATGTTACCAGATGCATACGTATTACCTGTAGTTACGATGGCTCATGGTCCCGCTCACATTAGTGCGAGGGGGATATGTAGGCTATTGGACCCCGTATGGCAAAACGATAACATCACTAAGGTAGCGACCCATTTAGTAAGGAATTGCATGGTTTGCCTGATACATAATCCTGGGAAGGGCACCCCTGCAACTCCCGGTAATTTTGCACCTCCTTCTTTCCCTTTTGAGGTTCTCCAGATGGATTGCATCGAAATGGAACGAGTTAACAACTTGAAGTACGTGCTGGTGGTCGTTTGTGTATTCAGTAAATGGATTGAGGCTTACCCCACCAAAGAGAACACAGCCATGGCGACGGCGAAAGTCCTATTGAAGGAGTTTTTCCCGCACTTCGGCTTGCCCAGTTTGATTTGGAGTGACAACGGAAGTCACTTCAATGCAAAGGTGATCCCCGTTGGTATGCGACGGCCTGCATATTAAGCAAAAGTTCCACGCAGCAAACCACCCCCAGTCGGCTGGTTTAGTTGAGAAGTACAATGGTACTCTCAAGTTGAAGATGGTTAAGATCAGGGAGAGCACAGGGTTGCAATGGCCGGATGCACTACCCCTTGCCCTATTATCCACTAGAGTGACAGCGCATTCCAGAACGGGGTTATCCCCACGTGAGGTGGTCTTTGGCTGCCCCGCGAATGTGTGGGGTGTACCCCGCCCGCGCCATTTCTCTGATATTGAATACCCGTTGCTTGTGGATTACCTTTATGAGCTGACTAAAAATTTGCGTTCTATTCATCAACAGATCCACGAGGCACTGCCGCCGACACCTGAGGGGCCAGGGCATAGTATCCAGCCTGGAACGTACGTGCTGGTACGAAATTACCAGAGGCGAGGTTGCTTGGAGCCACGGTGGAGGGGGCCCCTGCTGGTCCTCCTCGCAACAAGGACCGCTGTGAAGGTGGAGGAACGGAAGAACTGGATATATTCGTCCCATTGTAAGCGGGTTCCACTCCCTCTCCCCTACGATCAGTGGGTCCGCGAGGGGATTGGGGATCACGAGATGGAGAAGGCCCCTCGCTTTATTTCCTTTTCTGACGCCCGGCTGACCTGGGCACAGACGGAAGAGGAGAATGATGCTGCTTTGAACGAGGCGGTGCCTCCAGAAATAAAGGCTGCCCGGGTCTCTCCTCCATCTGGTCCACAGGAACAGGAGTCTCAGTCCACTGCCTCCCCTGAGTTTAAGGTCCTTTTCCGAGACGAGTCAGAGCCAGGAGTGGCTCGATACAATTTGCGTCCCCGGCACAGGGACAGTGCACCCGAGGGACAGTCAGGTTAGTAGGGATGGACTTCTGGATGAAGAATAGGGCTCGTGTACTCTGCCTATGGTACCAACAATAGTTTAGGGACAGAGAGATTGGTGCGCTGTCTGAGATATTGGACAGGATAAGTGGGGGGTGCTTTCCCTATCCTGAGCAAAGATACAGAGAGGGTTGTGATCGTGCAGCCCCACCGCGACGTGCTCGTTAGCACCACCGATAATAGACACTAAGAGGCTATTTTTTTCCTTTTTTCCCATGTATACCTGGCTCCATAGTGCGGACTCTCCTCTGGTAGTTTGATAGATGAAAATGTATCCCTTTGGTCGTATTGTTATGGAAGAGGAACAGCCATTAGAGGGACGTCGTCCTGACCAACATAGCCCCATTTGGTCGAGCTGGCCCACTAAGACTAAGATAGTGTTCCTAGTAATAGTTTTTGTAGCATTGGTTGCAGTGTTAGGCATCCTATGGTTTTTAGAAGAAAGACATCCTGTACACTCCCTGATTGCAACCACTACAGCTCTCCCCGAGCATGTTTTTATCACTCTAGCCCCGCATAAGGAAAGACATAGGCAGACCTATGTAGACCATGTCTTCCTGCAGATGCTCCATCAGGCCCACCATACCACCAATGTCACTGATTGTTGGGTTTGTGGTTTGCTCCCCTCAGTAGTGCACAAGAATGATCTGTTGCTGTCCTTGCCACTCTCCTACCTCGCCAGCTGCGAAGCCTGGTTTCAGTTATTCACTATGGTATATATCCATTATCATTCAGATGCGATGAATATGACGTACCTTGATTATGATACTGTACTGGGTTATATAGCAACTCACCAAGGATATACTCCAGGGAAGAACGGGGCCACTGACACACTTCATCCCGCAGCATGCATGAATGTGTACGAAAGGAAGAAAAATGTAACATGGCTTCTAGAAGAGATGGCAGATTTTCAGGACTTTAACGTCACTGAGTATTTCAGATCTTTTCAGTTACGTAATATTACTCAAGATAAGGCAATGCCGGTACCAGTGATCACCACCACCACTAGTTTTTGTGTCCGAGGGTTTGGAAAGGTCCCGGTAAGACAGAGTATTTGTAATTACACTTATGATTGAGAACAACTCCATCAATTGAGCTACTAAAAACTCTTAGACTAAAAAGGAGCAGATACAATAAACTCATAAGAACGGCTAAAGCAAACTTCTTTAAAACCCAACTTGACAAAGCCAAAAATCGTCCAAAAAGACTCTTTGAGCTGATTAAGTCACAATCTAATAACACCTCCGGCCAATCACTCCACATCTCCTCCTGCCCTCAGCCGAACTGTGACGCAGTTGCCGACTTCTTCCTCGCTAAGGCGAATAAGATCGAATCTGACCTCAAAACGGCTCTCACCAAACTCGCTCCCTCTCCTGACTCCTCCCTACCCATCCCCCCTCCTACGCTGTCCTTTGATGGAGCAGGGTAAATGTACAAATTTTAACCTCTTAATATTTTCGTACAATATTAATAAACATGTTCGTTTAAGTAAATAAACAACAATGTATGTTAAGGGTTAAAGGTAACACGCAATTCTGTGTGCAAATTAATTGACTTATAATTGTTTATGTGTTTAACATAACATAATATTTGCGTACTAATTAAATAATAAATGCATGATTTGTGCTTTTAAATAAAATGTGTGGTTGCAAAATAAAGCGATGGTAAGTAAGGGACAGCTTTATATGTTGCTTCTGCTAGGTAATACCTAATTGGGGTACGTAGAAAGACGGGAGGGAAACGAAAGGGTTTATATTTCTTTGTTTTAATAACATTTTGTTTATCTTTGAAAATAGTGCGCTTAGGCCTGCCGAGCAGCAATATAAAATGGCCGCCAGTTGCTAGAGTACGCATGAGCGGGAGACCATGTGATAGAGGAGAGAGGCTGTGGAAAAGGGATGATCACGTGCTGATGCCGAGAGGCTAAGATGAAAGTATGGTCAAGGCTGTTGTGACCCTTCTGAGCAGATGTGTGCCAAGATGATCAGCAAGAAGCGTGAGAAGCCTGACTGAATCAATAGACGGAACTGTATTACACAAAATGTAACAGAAAAAGATACAATTTGGACTGATCGAAACGGATGAGCAAGTGCATGAACTGTGGGAAACGATGCTTGCATGGACATTCCACACGGAACTGGTTAAGACCAGGAAGTTTGATTAAAATGTATATGGACCTGAGTTTTTGACCACTGAGAATGAATCGCGCCATGTAAGAAGAAATATTTTATGCTGTAAGCTAGAATTAGGGTATAAGAAGACCTTATCTTGGTGGGAGGGGTAGTATGCTGTTAGAATGCTGTTCGAATGCTGCGGGAGATGCTGCAGAAGTTAGATGCTGCGTGAGTTAGATGCTGTAGATGGGAGAAGTTGCGGTTGCTGATGCTGACGAGCTGATGCTGCTGCTGTTATTTTCCTTTTCCAGTTGAGTATAAAGATGCTGCTTTAGGAGAACTTTTTAATGATAGGTTTTTATTAGAATTATTAGGCTTTTCCCAGATAGGTAGATAGATTGATCTATAGAGTTCTTATTATGATAACTTCATTTTTCCGTCTAATAAAAGAGCCTTGCAATTTCAAACTATTCTTATATTGATGATAAATGTAATGATCTGAATAATAAGCTTAACCTCATTTCCTGCATTCAAAACTTTATATAAACTTTATTATTCTTTAAACAAATGACTCAGTGATTCTTTAGCTCAATGATTAAAAATGAAATGTTAAAGAGTTTATTGTGATTGAGCTGGTCTTAATCACCATCAACTGATTCCTACTAGTTGGTCCATCGACCAATGAGCGGAATACCTTAAAAGCAAATGAGAAATATTATGTCATTATAAAAGAGGTATCCCGTCTCCTTCCAGCAAATCGTTTTTCTCCTAAGTTCATGACGGAGGAAGTCCAGGGAACAAATGAGTAAGTGAATGTATATGCGGTGTTATGGGCCCCACCGTCATATGGATATATTGTGTGTGTTAGAGAAATAATTGCACCTGGATGACCAAAGCATAATAGGAGAATTATTTTTATTGTTAGCGCTGGATCAGATTTCTTGGTAGCAGAGTTATGGTTACTATAGATTAGTTTGGTGATTATTGATTATTGATAAGTTCATGCCTAACACTTTTTGTTGAGTCGCGTTATGTTATATGTAAGTTTTCACGCTTCCGGGAAGTAGGAAGTGGAACACGTGTGGCAAGAGAAGTCACATGGAATTGTACACTGTCTGAATTCATTTTTGGTAATAACACAGGTTGTGTTATAATAGGGACATTTTGCGTATAAAAGGTGTGTAAGTGAAATAGTGATCGGTTTTCTTGTGAAACTCTGGCCTTAATTCTCAGGAGCAGTATAGTCTCCACATGTGCTTTATCCCCAGAGAAACGGGTTTACTGATTGCTTGAAAGAAGGGTAAGGTAGAGGGAAGTGCTACTTTATCGGCGAAACTGAAAATTCTGTGGTAGGGTAGAGGTAAGCGCTGCCTACTGGAAAATACAGAATTCTTGTGTAAATGGTCAAAGCTATCGTTTCGGTTTAGCGAATCAGACAATGGAAATGTGGTTAAAATGTTGTAACTAACAAAAATTGTTGAAAAAGAAATTGCCGATAAATTTTGTAAAGGAGGGGTCAAGAGCAAAAGTGACGTAGACAAGAGTCGCGCTGGGATTGGACAGTGCGATAGTCACATGAGAAACAGGAGCAGGACTGACGTAGACAAAAGCCGCGCTGGGATTGGACAGTGCGCCGTAGACAGAAATCGCTCTGATTGGAGCTTTGGTGTGAGTCGCACAAGGATTGGTTGAATAGCCTAGTGACGTGGAAGTTTGTGATTGGAGTGTTGGTGTGAGTCGCGCTAGTATTGGTTGAAATAACGCATAGGGAACAGTGTTGAATTGCGGATCGTTTAAGGAGAAAAAGATTGTGAATCATGTCGTACTATGAGTATGGAAAAGAGAAAACGTCTTGGATGTTGAAAGTTAAGAACTTCTTTAAGAAGGACAAAAAGGTAGTGACTAGAGAGGGACAAATAATTCCTCCGCCGAAATCACCAGCTTCACATATGATGCTGAAATATGGATATCATACATGTATATGGTTAGAAAATTGGACAAAATATACCAAGAATGATGGAGCATTGGCTTTCCCTGAGAATGGTTCATTTAATGTAGCTGTACTACGGAACTTGAGAGAAAAGATGGTAATGTTAGAACCTAGACCTAGACCGACACAGTTTGAAGCTTTAACGGAATGGGAAGATGAGATGTATGAGCGAGAGAGATCCAGAGGATTAAAGAATCATGAGTTTTTACCTGGAAGGTTGTGGGGAATAAATCATGAGGACAGAGTAAAGCGTTGGAGATATGCTAACATGACAGGAGGTTTGTTTCCAGCTTTTGCAGTTGAGGAAGAAGCAAAGAGAAAGTGTACCGAGAAAAAGAAACATGTAGTGGTAGAAAAGTATGTGTATGGTGGTAGTGAAACAGATGACGAATTGCTGGAAGATATTTTAAACAGAAACCCACCTCCATACCAACAGACTTCTGCGGTGGTGACACCTAATGCACCGCCAATGGAAACTGGGAGGAATAAAAAACCCGAACGAAGAAATGAAATAAATAGGTCACAAGAAACATTTAAAACTTCACAAAATGAAGAGATAGAAAGAGACAATGCAACTGAATTAGCAAAAACGACAAAAGAATTGACTGAGAAAATAAGAGAATTGACAAAGAATATGGAAGCTGTAACTGTACCAGTAACTATAGGTCCAGTAATGCCAATTTTTGAGAATCAGAAAATTAATGAACATTCCTTAGTGATTCCCATGAATTCACATTTGCAAAGAAAAAGAGAAGGGATGGAACTGAATAATGAAGGTGCACACAATTTGGCTAGTACGTGTAAACCAAGCCCACCTACAAATTTGACGATAAATGAGAATGAGATTAGGAGAATGCCTATGGTGACAGAGTCCGCATCAAGAACACCAGAAAGAAGCAGTGATTGGATAGAATTAAATAGTACGCCTGTAGGTCCGACTCCAGAAGAGTTAAACGAATGGATGAAAGCGCTAAAAGCAAAAGAACCAGAAGAAAAACCATTAGATGTAATTAGGTTGAAAATAGACATGGAAGAGTTGATTTTGGGAACAATTGGAACAGAAAAACTAAAAAATTATCAGGATGATGAGATTATGTTTTTGTGCAAGAGTCTTACTTGGAGAGCCAGAAATTTACATGACAAATTGGAAGAGATTGCAAGTGAACTAGGAGTAGAATTTGTGAAAGTGAGGACGTTGCAGAAACCGTACAGAGTAGATTTTTGTGAGAAAGACATAGAGAATTTGAACACATCAGGAAGACTGACCCAAATAAAAGAGCTGATTGTTTTATTGAGAAAATGGGGTGATGTGGATAGATGGAGAAATAGATGGTCAAAGAGGAATGAGAAAACAACAGATAAAGCAGCTTTGGCTTTTGCAGTGACAGATAGGGAACCAGTTGCTAGGGAATACCCGATGAGAGAAACACCAGGTGGTAGTTATGTGCATGTTCCGTGGACCAGACAGGTTATACTGTCATTTACAAATGACTTCCCCAAATTGAGAGAGAAACCAGTAGAATGGTACAGACAAGTGGAAAGATTTGTTAAGGTGTCAAAAGTGCTGTGGATAGATCTAGATGGATTGTTTGATATAGTAGTGCCAGCTGATTTGTGGACAGAATGTAAGATTACCATTGATTGGCCAACTGTAGAATATCCAAGGGATGCTAAAACAGGAGCGCCAGGTCCAGAAGTGATGAGGAAGTACGACCAAGTAGTTACCTTTTTGAAGAATAAAATTCCACCAAAAGAAACAGATTGGGTAAAAATAGACAGAACAACGCAGGAAAGCAAAGAGTCAGTGCACGCCTACTATGAGAGATTGTTGTTGGTTTTCAAACAGTACAGTGGTTATGAGACACTAAGTGAGAAGGACATGAGTCATTTTGTATATAGGTTTGTGTATGGATTAAAACCAGAGATAAGTGAAATGATTAAGCAGCACTTGATTGGTTGGAAGAATAGCACAGTGGACGAAGTTTTGAGATATGCTAAGTATTGCAGTGATGAAATTGAGAGTAAAATTGAAAGAAAAGGCCATGTGGGCACAAGTAAAAGTTGCAGAGAAGCAAGAAGCTCAATTGAGTAATACTGGTAATGAAACAGGACAGTTTAAATCCCGACCTAATATAGGTAAAGGAAAAGGACAAATGAGCATAGATGAGGCAAAGAAAAAGTGGCCATGCCACAACTGCGGAAAGCTAGGACATTGGAGAAACGAGTGTAAATTTCCTCCAAAACCTAATGTGGAAAATCAATCATTAAATTCACAGGTGCAGAGTGAGGTAGTTACTCAACAAGGTCAGGTGCCACAACCACCACTTCCCAAGAGTGTTAACCAACAGAAATACAGTGCAGAAACAGGATTCTACGGAGGAGAACAGGTAACACAGTTGCCGCGTGCAGCTGCAATTTCTCAATATTTGTTACGACAGGATGAGGATGACACGGATGAAAGTTCCTGACGGTGCCTAAGAGAGAGGGAAGAGTACGTGCTTGGCGCAACTCTAGAGGTAGATCAGTCTGGTCCATTTGTGGATGGAGAAGTGAATGGTGCAAATGTAACATTCCTTGTTGACACTGGAGCTACCCGTTCTACTGTTAGGTCAGTGGAAATTCCAAACCTTCCTCTCTCAGGTGAACATATCCAAGTGGTTGGAGTTTCCAATCAGCAAATTAAAACGCCTCTTACTAAATTAGTAAAGGTAAGAATTGGTCCATTTAGTGAAATGCACCGATTTGTGGTATGTGATTGTAGTCCCGTGAACCTTTTAGGACGCGATTTATTGTGCAAAATGAATTGCACTATTTATTGTACCCCAGACGGAATTGCATTTCAGACTCCAGATGAGGATGTGCTGTATAAAATGACAATGGTGAATTTAGACCCAGAAGTAAATGGTTTATTTCCTGTATTTGATGCAGAGAAAATCCCAATTGAATTGAAAAGGACAGTGAAAGAAGAAGTGTGGGACTTTACAGGAGAGAATGTAGGATTAATGAAAGGAGTAGATCCCGTTAAAATAACAGTAAAAGAAGGAACGAGTTACCCAAATACGCCCCAGTATAAATTGACTCCAGAAATAATTGAAGGAATAACGCCAGTAATAAATAAAATGATTGAACAAGGGATTCTAAAGGAAATCATGAGCAGTCCATGTAATTCGCCAATAATGGGACTGAAAAAGCCAAACGGAACATATAGAATTGTACAGGATTTGAGAAAGGTAAACAAAATTGTTGTGCCTTGTTGCCCAATAGTACCGAACCCTGCTGTGATTCTATACCAGATTCCACGTGAAGCAGAATGGTACACAGTAATTGATTTATGTCATGCATTTTCTCTATTCCATTGCATCCAGATAGCCAGCCATTATTTGCGTTTAGGTTTGGAGAGCGTATTTTGGCATGGTGCCGAATTCCTCAAGGGTACACAGAAAGTCCCTCAATCTTTAATCAGATCCTAAAGAAATCATTGGAAGATCTAAGAATGCCAGAAAAGTCAGTAATGGTTCAGTATATTGATGACCTACTGGTGGCATCAAAAACGAAAGAAGCATGTGTCAATGATACAATTGCTTTGCTGAATCATTTAGCAAAAAGAGGACAGAAAGTGTCCCCTTCAAAATTGCAGTTTTGTCAACAAGAAGTCCAGTATTTAGGGCATAAAATTGAGAAAGGAGTGCGAAAGGTAACGACTGAAAGAATAAAAATGATTCAAGGAATGAGAGCTCCAATGACACAAAGAGAGGTAAGAATGTTTTTGGGAATGGTTGGATATTGTCGACAATGGATAAGCGGTTTTTCACTGATTGCTAAACCATTGCAGAAACTGACAAAGAAGGATGTTAAAGATCCTTTTGAAATGAATGATGAAGAAATGAAAGCATTCAGAGAGTTGAAAAAGAAATTGTGTGAGGCTCCAGCATTGGGAATGCCTGACTATGAGAAGGATTTTGAGCTGTTTTGCAGTGAAAGAGATGGATGTGCGTTTTCAGTTTTGGTGCAGAGACATGGAACTATGAAAAGACCAATTGCATATTTTTCAGCTGTTTTAGACCCTGTAGCGAAAGCGTTGCCTGGATGTTTGAAAGCAGTTGCTGCTACTTGTGTGAGTCTGGAACAGAGTGAAGGCATAGTGATGGGGTATCCATTGAGAGTGTATGTTCCCCATTCTGTGGAAATTCTTTTGACAAGAACGAAAACCCAATACATGACACATAGTCGGCTGACTAGGTATGAAAAGGTAATTTTGAGTGCAGATAATGTGACCATTGACAGATGTATGAATGTGAATCCTTCAACATCATTGCCAGATGAAGAGAATGTGATTGAAATGGATGAAGTAGATCACGATTGTCTGAATGTGCTCGAATACTGTACAAAACCAAGAGCTGATATACGAGATGAGCCTTTGAAAGAATCAGATTATATTCTGTTTGTGGATGGCTCATGTTTGAGAACGAGTGATGGAGTTCTAAGTGCAGCATATGCAGTTTGCACAGTAGCAACTGTATTGGAAGCATCTTGTCTGAAAGGTGTACGGTCTGCCCAAGTAGCAGAATTAGTAGCTCTGATTCAAGCATGTAAGTTGGGAAGAAATGTACGGGTTACGATTGTGACAGATAGCCAACCACCTCAAACTAAACGCCCTTAAAACTGAATTCCTCCTCATCTCACCCACTAGGCAAACCCCCACTGTGGTGAACTTCCTCACAAACCTCACTGCTCTCAACTGCACACCACATCATTGACTCCACTAAATAATTGGGTGTTGTTCTAGATAAGAATCTAAACATGCAAGACCACATTAGAGCATCGACCAAAGGAGCGAACTACCATCTGAGCATCCTAAGAAAACTCAAACCTTACCTCCCACAAGATGACTTCAAATCGGCGGTGCAAGCACTTGTCATCTCAAGACTCGAATACGGCAGTGCCACTTTATGCGGTCTCCCTAAACTCAGCCTAGCCCCACTCCGAGCTTCTCTGAATGCTGCGACTAGACTTGTCATTGGTTCCAAGAAATCCAACCACATCTCGCCGGACCTGAAATCACTCAACTGGCTCCCATTTGAGGCAAGGATCCAGTTAAAAATTGCTTGTATGACCCATAGAGCACTACACTTCAATACCCCTCTGTACCTGAAAAATAAACTCGAACTATCTAGTAGTGCTCGGACCTGTAGGAGCACCAGCACTCTGCTCCTTAAGCCAAAGAAATTTAAAAAACTGAAAACCTACAAACGCACTTTCTCCGGCACTGCCCCGAGAATTTGGAACTCCCTACCGGTTGAAACAAGACTGATTCCATCAACTTTTGCCTTCAAAAGGGAAGTGAAGGCACTACTGATGAACAATGCGCTGAACTAGTAGCCTCTCTCCCTCGCCGCCCTGCCTGCTTTAGCATAATGTGTTACCAACTGGCCTCTGCTAAGGCCCTGTATCGCCCCTACTGTGTTATTGCTGTTCCTAATGTAACTTCTCGTAACTGCTACCGGCCTCTGTCACGGCCCATGTTCGCATGTCCTCATGTCACTGTTGATTCTGATGTAGACTGCCTTAAATGCCTTAATTTTCTCCCGCCGCTATCGACCTGTATCCCCCTCAACCTTCATGTAAAGCGCTCTGATACCCGCTTGGGTCATGTTCGCGATGTACAAAACATTTTAAATAAATAAACACTACCAGTAGTCCACCATTGCTTCCACCCCACAACGTGTACTTCGTCTGCGGGTTCCCGGCCCACATATGGCTTCCTAGGGGCTGGTCTGGTGTGTGCTATGTGTTCTTTCTCTTGCCCCCTGTGTATATTGCACCCTCTAATTATCATAGGGACCACAGATTATGGTGCAGGAATGTGCACGGGTAAGGTGGGTTCTTGACACCAATGATATTGATCAGACTGACACTACCTTGCAGCAATTTACAGACGCTATGAAGGGGATTCTGCCCTTTTGGGGCCCCATACACAACAGCCGTAGTATACGCCAACTCACAAGGGAGGTAAAGGGAGTCATTAACACTACTGCAGTAATACTGACCAACCTCACAGCTGAGCTTCAGGCCACGAAACTCGTTGCCCTTCAAAACAGGATGGTGTTAGACGTCATCCTTGCTGATCGGGGTGGGGCCTGTCACGTCATTGGTAGTAGTTGCTGTGTGTACATACCAGATCACGCCCCGAATGTATATGCAGCTATACAAAAGTTACATAGATTAGCATCTGACATACACCAGGAGAATGGTACATGGTCCTTACCTGGGTGGTTTGGGGGTTTGTTAACAACGTGGGGCTGGAAAATACTCCTATTTTTAGTGGCCATTGCCGGTGTGATATTCACCTGTAGTCTGTGCATCAACTGCCTTACTGCCTGTTGTTCTTATTGTATGCAGAAGCTAACACCCAAGCCTGGAGTTCAAGGACAAAAGGATAAAAATTCTGTCATGATGGTACAGGCTGTTCAAGATTTAATGTCCATAGATGAGGGCATTTTTGAATATTGATATGTGTACCGGTTTGATATTGCTAATCCACTGCTATATATGTGCCATTCTGCCTCCCCTTCCATTAGAATTGTAAAGACCCTAACCTGATAGCACCAATAAAGACTTAGCAATAAATGCTAAAAGGAGGGTCTGTTAGAATCAAAATGTCTCCCCCTCCCTTCTTCCATGATATATGCTGTGTTGTGTTCGCATTCATGTAGCTATGTTATATAATCGTGATTTCAATTGTGCATGTGCTCAGCTACTGTAGGGTAGTGTAGGCCTAAGTCAGCATCTGAGATGCCATTTTCCCCTTAGCACTCGCCATGTTACGCTGTGAGCAATCCCCGGTCTCTGTGCCCCCGCTCTCTGCTTGCCTCAGCAGAAGCTGCTGTTCAGAAAGGTTCTCATATCTCATCCAAGGTCGGAACCCAGATGTACGAAGAGAATAGTTTATTCAGCTCTGCATTCCTATCATCGGACATAGCTATGCTCCCACACTAGAGAGAGCTGAGATCGAGTAAGACGGCCTTGGAAGTCTGATAACATGTACCCATACTGCAGGTGTTAGCTCAACTCTCAGTGCCTCTTTAGTCCGCCTTCGTGCCCAAGCAGTATTTTTGCATTAGGGGCGGGGTCTCGAGAGG
Source organism: Calotriton arnoldi (assembly GCA_963921515.1). Taxonomy (NCBI): domain Eukaryota; kingdom Metazoa; phylum Chordata; class Amphibia; order Caudata; family Salamandridae; genus Calotriton; species Calotriton arnoldi. The sequence goes on from CAWUFW010005485.1 coordinate 29,729, forward strand.
CGTTGGAAGGTTTATTACATGATACCAAATGTTTGGAAGTCAGTCCCCTCGGTAGCATCTTAGGAGGCTAGTCAGACTGGACTCCGCTGCAGCGCAATTTACAATAAAGAACTTTGGTTTGTATTCTCTACTGCGTCACTGACTCTTCATTTCTTGGAAGGCTAAGAGGAGGTCGCAAGTGACCCGGGTGGACCTAATCGGGTCACTTCCTTCAGTCTTTAAAGGAAACTTGCAGTTACCCTGCAGTGTCGCACTTGTTCCATGTCTTTGAAGGAAGCTTGCAGTGTCCCTGCAGTGCCGCACTTGTTCCATGTCTTTGAAGGAAGCTTGCAGTGTCCCTGCAGTGCCACACTTGTTCCATGTCTTTGAAGGAAGCTTGCACTGGTCCTACAGTGCCGCACTTGTTCCATGTCTTTCAAGGACGCTTTCACTGGTCCTGCAGTACTACTCTTGTTCCATGTCTTTGAAGGACGCTTGCAATGGCCCTGCAGTAGCACACATGTTCCATGCCTTTGAAAAAAGCTTGCACTGGTCCTGCAGTACCACTCTTGTTCCAGGTCTTTCAAGGAAGCTTGCACTAGCCCTACAGGTCCACACTTGTTCCATGTCTTTCAAGGAAGCTTGCACTGGTCCTGCATTACTACTCTTGTTCCATGTCTTTGAATGAAGCTTGATCTTGTCTGCAGTACCACTCTTGTTTCATGTTTTTTCCAGGGAAGACTACAAAACTCTTGACCAGTGCTTTATGTCTATGTGTGTGAGCGAAGGCCCCCCTGCGCTCTAGCTTCCTGTGCTCTATCTATTTCTGTGTGTTTTAGCTCTGACCAAAAGACTGGTTTAGCTGTCTCCCCAGCCTCCTGATACGTAATGGTGCTTAGAGAAAATTCGTCTTTAGGTAATCCCACTTGAGTTATTCATCAGACAGAGTGTTATACATACGGATCTGGTGGCTTAGTGGACTAATGAATCCACTGTAGGGGCCTGTGTTCGACCTCATGGTCACAGGTTCAAATCCTGGCGGGTCCACTCAGCCTTTCATCCATCTGAGGTCAATAAAATGAGTACCATTGAGTTGGGTAACAATAAACATCTGTTATTCAGCGCCTTGAGACCCACGGGTGATAAGTGCATACACGTGTTTTTATGTTTACATATTGGTTCAGCCCTTCAGAAAAGCATTTATACACTGGGGCAGTGGATCAGCCCTCTTCAGCCATTGGCTTTGTTGCCAATGTCTGGCTCTGCCCAGTAAACAACTCCTGCATATTAGGATGTCATGTAGTGTGAGTGACAGCATTTTGCCTGCGTATTCCGAGTTACTATGTGTTACTTTGCATCTAGAAGAATCGGACCTTAGGAAATATTTCCTCTAGTTTATCCCCCATCAGCTCATCTGCAACTGCAGAGTAGTCCTAATTGACTAATAAGAGTTCCCGCACCTCCTTTGCTATGGCTACTGGACCACAACATTCTTATGTGCCAGACAACTCTGCTGCCAGCTTCAAAACCATGGCACCATCTTGAAATGGTATTCTGGATAGCTGTAGGAAAGCGCAATGTATTGCATGGTTAGCGCACACTTTTTGCCTGGTGTGATTTCGAACTGTACGTGCACTGGTTACCTGCTAATCAAGATCCCAGTGCCAGAGCTCTTTCTCAAAACACTGTACCACAATTGGCATCACTTCAGCTACCCCTGTAAGTCCCTAATAAGCGGTGCCCCTGGTACCTAGGGCATAGGTACTAAAGAGGGTCCTCTGGGGCTGCAGCACTAGATGTGCACTCTGCCATTGAAATCTGCGTGTCTTGGTGCAGGAAAATCTGAAGAGTCGACATGGCACACAGCCCTGTGCCATGCCTCCCATACACTGCATAGGGTATAGGTAAGTCACCCCTACTCCAGGCCTTTAGCACAAAGGCAGGGTGCACTATATCCTATGTGTGGGCATATCAGCATGCGCAGATATGCCCCTAGAATGCCCAGTCCATTCTGTGATGTTGTAAGTGAACAGGGAAGCCATGAAGAGTATATGCGCTGGATACTTGTCAACACAAGTTTCCTAGCTCTATGATGGCTTCACTGATTTCTAAGATGTTTGGTAAGAAAACATCTTGTCTTAATAAATCGTCACTGATGCCAGTGTTAGATTTATTAATAAATTCACACAGGAGACCCTTTTAGAGTGTCCCCTGAAACTTAATCAAACACAAGTGGGGTCTATGGCTGGTTTTCATCAGCCTGTCACCACCAGACATTTTCTGACCTCACGGGGTGAGAGCCAGCGCTCTCAGAGGACAGAAACAATACCTGCTATGGCCAGGGGTGTTTCACACATCCTCCAGGACAGGATGGCCTTCCCGGGTGGGAAGCTTCAAAAGCAATGATGCCTTTGAAATCTAACCCAGCAACCCCCAGTTAGTGGGGGGAGGCCAAGCCCCCTTTCCTGCTCCACTTTTGGCAGGAGGAAAGGCGGGAAAATTAGTTAGATGAGGAGGAGGATCCCCCTCAGCCTGCACCACCCCTAGGGCAGGCGAGATGAACCCCTCTCCTGAAATTCTACCATCTTGAGATGGTGAGAAAACCTCCAATCAGGGCTAGGGTAGTGCCTCTTCCCACAGGAAGTTGTAACTAGAGGGTGTAGACACCCTAAAGGTAGATAGCCCATTGGCTATTACCTGTCTCCCCTTGTAACACCCCTAAATTCAGTATTTTAGGTATCCACTAGAGACCTGAACCCCAAATTCATCGGGCCAAAGAAGACCAGGACAAAAGAAGACCTCCTATGCAAGCTTCCTTCAAAGACATGGAACAAGTGCGACACTGCAGGGTAACTGCAAGTTTCCTTTAAAGACTGAAGGAAGTGACCCGATTAGGTCAGAAGCCCTGCTGCAGAAATAAATGGCGCCAAACCCTGCCAGCTGCAAGAAGGACTGTATTGTCCTGAAACCTGAAAGGACTTCAAGAACCCCGGAGCACCTCCAGCCTTCAAGAAATCGCCAATAAGCTCCCTTGGAGTGAAGGTATCACTCCCCTGCATACCGCAGGCACCGATCCTGTGAAGTCTGGTTTGTCGACTTGCTGCTCCCCAACAACCTTGATGCAGCACCAAAGCAAGAAGAGTTACAGCAGCTCCAGAGGGTCAAATCTGCTCTCCACCAACTTTGGAGGCACCAAGACCTACAGGAGCCGTGGCGTACCAATTGCCTGGGTACCGGACCCCCCAGTGGTAAAAACCAAGAAGAAGAGACCTAAAGCACGAGAATCGAGCACCTGTCTAAGGGCATCCAGACACGAGACCTACTTCTTGAGTGGCCCAGCTGTCCCCAGATCGCCTATCCAAGTTGCTTGCTCCTGACCGCGAGGACCCTGAAGACGCACGATGCCCGGCTGACCTGTTCGCTCTGCACCCGGCCCCATCAGCCACAGCACCGACCAACCAGCTCTCTAAGGAGACCCACTGGACTTACCTGTAATTCCACCTGTGCTGTGCATTTTTAAGTGGCCCCCCTTTGTCTTTTTGCACAAGTTTCCAAGACCCTCAGCACTCTGCTCCCGCCCGTTCCGGGACATTCCCAAACTTCTCCTGCTGGAACTTTGGACCTGGTCCTGCCATCGACCTAAACCACAAAGTGACTTTGTGAAAGCATTGCCTGGTTTTCTATGCAATGTTCTATTTCTTCCCATTGATTCCTATGGTGCGTTATTGCACACAAATGTGAAATATTTTCCGGACTCTTTAAAAATTGTAACTCAAAAAGTACTTTAGAACTGTGTTCATGGTCTCTAAAAATACTTAAAGATTTATTCTTGAGTATGTGTGCCATTTATTGCCTCTGTGTGTGAAATCAAATGCTTGGCACTACCCTCTGATAACCCTAACTGCTCGCCCACACTACCACAAAAAGAGCATTAGAATTATCTGCTTTTACCTCTGCTCACCTATTGGGGATTCACTGGACTCTCTGCACAGTGTACTTCTTTTTAGTACAATATATAGAAAGGCAGCTTTTTGCATTTGGTGGTTCAGTGGTGGGATAGAAGACTTTGCATTTGCTGGAGTCACTTTGTCAATAAGTGACTACATGAGTAAATCCAAAAATTGTCTTTAGGGAGCCACTTTTTTCGATTGATCTATTTTTTCAAAATTTCTAACATTAACTGCTAGGGCCTTGGTTAAGTCCCTGAAACTAAATACCTAAATACTAAATACTAAATATGATACTAAAATACCTGCACTGTAGTTAGGACAAAGTGTTTAGTGTGTAGTTATTTTTGTAACTTCATAAAAAGGTCCCAACTTTATTAAAATATTGCCTGACACCGATAACCAAGCTCAGGAGCTCGAACTGACCGCTTACATGGACCTGAGCCATGCTCGCTGTACGGCCCTCTGTAAAGGCGATGGTATCAAACCAGGCAAAAGTCCTAAGAAGGAATATCTCAGACAATTGATAGCTCAGTCTGAGGATGATGATAATGTCAACAAAGATAATATTGCAGATGGACATGGGTCAGTCCCCTCAGAAACCCCCGAGGCCCCCTCAGATGAGGGCATCATTCTTGAAAGATGGACCAGGAGACTGAACTTAGAAGCTCAGCTCCTGGACATAGAAAGGCAAAGAAAAGAGATGGGCCGAGGACTCATCTCTGGTGGCAGCATACGTCTAGGGAGAGTGAAGGTTCTTATGACTCAAAACTCCCCAAAGGGATTGTCGCTAACTATTCAGAAGGTGATGACATCACCAAATGGTTCACTGCGTTTGTGAGAGCCTGTGTAGGGAGAAAAGTAGCCAGAAAAAACGGAGCTCCTCTCTTGTGGGAACTATTCTCAGGGAAATAGAGGGATTGACTCCTGACATTGCCTGAAAAAGATGCTGAGTCTTATGACCTCATGAAGGGTACCCTGACTGCGGGCTTTGGACTCACCACTGAAGAGCATAAAATAAGATTGAGGGAGAATCAAAAAACCCAGAGTCAGTCCTGGGTGGAATTCATTGACTTTTCAGTGACTTTTCATGGCACAAGAGTTACCTAACAGACCGAATCACAACAGTACATATGGGAAACACCATCTCCTGTAACAGACCAGTAAAGATGGGAGTACCACAGGGCTCCATTCTCAGCCCTACTCTTTTTAATCTTTACATAACACCGTTGGCCAAGGTGATCAGATCTTACGGCTTTGATGTTGTATCATACGCCGACGATACACAGATCTTGGTCACTCTTGGCCCAGACCCAGCGGAAACAAAGCTGCGTTTCAAAGAATGCATGTCCCATGTTGATAGGTGGATGAGTGCAAATCACCTTCAATTAAATGGAGGAAAGTCTGAGATTGTGCTTTTTGGCAAGGCCCAAGAACACTGGTCCCATGACTGGTGGCCCCCTAACCTGGGCCCCTGTCCAACCCCAAAACAGACGTTTCGGAATCTGGGGTTCCACATGGACAACAAATTATCAATGCAAAGTCAGATTAACCATCTAGTCGGCTCCTGTTTTGGAACGATGCATAGTCTGCAAAAGGTTTTCAAATGGATCCCTATCGAGGCCAGGAAACCAGGGACTAATAATGAACTGCTTGGACTATGGCAACGCTTTGTTGTCCTCAATTAATGAAGACCTTCTCACAAGGCTTCAGATTTTGCAGAACACCGCAGCTAGGCTGGTTCTCAATCTTCCGCCCAGATCCCCTTCGCCCTCCAGCCTAAGATCCCTACACTGGCTTCCAATCAGAAAGCGGATTCAATTTAAATTCCTCTGTCTAGTACACAAAAACATGTACGGAATCGGCCCGGCATATTGGTCCAATAAACTAAGCTGGTATCAGCCTTGTAGGCCCCTGAGGTCTAGCAATGAATCACTACTCACACCTTTCAGAATCCGCGCCGTCAGAAGCGGAGGAAGATCCTTTTCTTTTCTTGCCCCAACATCTTGGAACAAACTGCCCAGAAATCTGCGCACAATCACTGATCACAATGGATTTCGCAAGAAGCTAAAATCATGGATATTTGACAACTAATCAAGCAATCTTTCAGAGCTGTCTGCAAGCGCCACGAGACTTCCGACGTGCGCTGAACAAATGCCCCTGATTTGATTATTTGATTTGAAAACACTCGGTGGTTGGTTAACAGGTCACAGTGTGGATGACTATGAAGGAGCATATTGTAAGTAATTGTTACAATGAGAAGTGACATCAGCATCTGGTAGACCTAGGTCCAGTTTCTCCTCTAGAGTTGGGAAGAAGGCAGACCACTGGGTCAAAACAAGGGTGACTAAAACTACTACTGGTGGGGTTGACCAAAAGAAAGAGGCCAAAAAACCCCCCCCCCCCCCAAGGCAAAGATGGTGACCAGGAAGACAAAAACAAAATGACTCTTCTTCAGGCCCCCAAACACCTGCTCAGGAGGGAGGGCCCAGAAACTCTTCAGAGTCCAGGGGTGGGTACCATGGTAAGAACTAGGATCCCAAGAAGGCTTGGTGATTGCAAGGTAACTGGACACCGAACTGGGGCCCCTAACTGTAAAAACAAACATAATGCCTCCAGCACACCTGCAGCAAATGCACTTGACTTGTGAGTCTCCAGATGGGCTCAAAGGTGAGCCCTGACCATGTCAAGGTGCTCAATGAGGCAACTCTAGTCGCAGAGGGAGGGGTGGATGTAGTTACCCTGGCTGTCTGGCCCCCTAACCTGGAAAGATCCATAAAAGAGCCAAATATCAATGGGGTTAAAGTGGAGGCCCTGAAGGACACTGGTGCCAGCATCACCATGGTGACGGAGCCACTGGCGTCCCCAAATCAATATCTCCTTGGACAGACCTATTCAGTCCTCAACACTGATAATCAAGTTAAGGAACATCCAATGGCCTGGTGACCTTAGATTGGGGAGGGGTTAGTGGCCTCAAAAGGGCAGTGGTGTCTCCTGCTATCCCGGTACAGTGTCTGCTTGGAAATGATTTGGAGTACTCAGCATGGGCTGAGGTAGAGAAGCAAACCCATGCAGCAATGCTGGGAATACCTGAATGGGTGCGTAAAAACCAGAGCACAAAGCAAAATCTGTGGTGAAAAAGAAGTGTTAGAGCCTGAAATTATGGACCAGCCTTCCAAGACAAGGGGTCCCCTCTCCTCATTGAGAAGACTTGACAGCCCCAGAGAGAACTGAGCCTCAGGAGCTTGGACTTTATACAGCAGAGCTCTTAGGATCACGGAGAACCTTTAGGGAAGATCTGTGCCAGGGGCAGAGAACCTGTCCTATTCTTGAAAGCCTGCGGCAGCAAGCGGCTGATCAGGAAAAGTGGTTCACACAGGACCTATTGGGAGGAGGGACTCCTATACACTGAGACCAGAGTCCCCAAACCTGGTGCCACTAGGAGAGTGGTAGTGCCTCAACAGTTTAGAGAATTCCTCCTCACATTGGCCCTTGACATTCCCCTAGCTGGGCATCTTGAACAGACAAAAACCTTGAGTAGGTTAGACAACCACTTCTACTGGGCAGGAATGTCCCAGAAGGTGAAGGAGTTTTGCAACTTCTATGCCACCTGTCAGGCAAGTTGCAAGACAGGTAGCCACCTGAAGGGCCACGTAATTTCACTTCCAGTGGTTTGGGTACCATTTGAAAGGGTATGGATTCTGGTGGTAGTGGATCATGCCACCAGGTACCCTAAGGCAATTCCCCCTAAGGACGAGGCCCTCATTGGTATCTTTAATAGGGTGGCTTTCCTAAGGAGGCAGTATCAGACAGAGGCACAAACTTTATGTCTAAATACTTAAAACACATGTGGGCTGAGTGTAGGGTGACCTATAGATTCACTATACCATACCATACCATCCGCAGATTTAACAAGACCCTAAAAGGCATGATTGGTGGACTCCCTAAAAAACTCAGAAGGAGATGGGATGTTTTACAACCTTGCCTGCTTTCTGTCTACAGAGAGGTGCCACAAAAAGGAGGTGGGTCTTCCCCTTTGAACTTTTGTTAGGACACCATTTAAGAGGGCCCCTCTGTCTTGTCAAGGAAGGTTGGGAAAGACTCCACTAGGAACCGAAGCAAGACATTGTGGATTATGTGCTTGGCCTTCATTCAAGGATTGCTGAATACATGAAAAAAGCAAACAAAAACCTTGAGGCCAGCCAAGAGTTCCAGTGTCATGTGTCCCATGCAGGCCCATTGTCATTTTCCTTATGTTAGCATGAGCACGCTGCTGTCTTTACCTTGCATTGCACACGTTTCTATGCACACGTATTTTGCCTTGTGCCACTCTGTACTTTCACACAGAACCTACTGCTGTTTTTGAGTTCTGTTCTTTCCTGGGGATTTAGTCTGAACACCGCAGACCAGGTCAAACAACAGTGCTATTCTGTTTTGGTCAGGCTCCAGAAATAGACAAAACACAAATGCAGCTATTGTTTAAGAACACATACTCTTTGTCATATAGGTATGCACAGACAGGCAAATACACAGAAAAGATCGCAATTACACCTGAGATGTAGAACCTTCATCTGTGCATGCTAAGGTACGGGGTCTGCTGTAAACACCCAGAGATCTTTTGATATATAATCACTTTGCTTCTGTAGAAGGGGAGGGAGGTTATCTTACCCTGTCTTTTACAATGACAGCTCCTTTTATGATTTATGGATTACTTGCTATGCTGACTGTATTTGTGTTAGGCATCTTCTTACTGCATACTAGAGCATAATAGTTCAAATAAATATTTTAAACTTTTCTTGTGTCTCTGTCAGATCTTATTGTGGACGAGTACAAGAGTGTGAGTGAAAGTGTGTGTCCTGCAACCGCGAATCCTGAGAGGGTCGGGAGTGTTGTGCTCTGGGGTGTCTAATCACTTGTTCCTCTGTGAGTTAGAAGGAGGTCAAGTGAGACATTAGAGCTAGTCGTCCCAGGCTCATGGGTACTAAGGTGGTAGGATAACTGCTCCCTGCCTACTAAGGTTCTATGGTCCCAAGCAGAGTACTGTGATTTTGCAGAATCCCTGCAACTCCAGAAGCTCTGGCATGATCAAGCGTCTTCCATGGTGGAGTTCCAACCAGAGCAGAAGGTGTTGGTTTTGGAGCCTGTGGCACCTGGACCCCTCCCGGACAAATGGACTGGGCCCTACCCTAGCCTCGGGAGAAAAGGGGAGGTCACCGATTTAGCTGACCTTGGCACAGGTAGAAACCCCAAGAGAATGATAAATGTAAATTGCCTTAAACCCTACAATGACAGGGCTGAGGTGACCATGCTCATGGGTACAGAAGAGTAACAGGAGGCAGAGAGTGAGCCACTCCCTGATCTCCTCTTCCACAACCCTAAAGATGGGTCAGTTGAGGAAGTGGTCTCTTCAGACACCCTCACTGCCCAACAGCCGACTGATTGCTGAGCTCTTTTTTTTTTTACATCTGATCAGACTAACTGGTGTACACAGGATATGGACACTGGTGACAGCCTACCTGTCAAAAACAAAATATACAGGCAGTCTGATGTCAAAGAAAGCATCAAAGCCGAGGTAAGCAAGATGCTGGAGTTGGGTGTCATTGAACCCTCAGAGAGCCCCTGGACCAGCCCAGTTGTGTTAGTCCCCAAGCCTCATTCCCAGGGTGGAAAGAAAGAAATGAGGTTTTGTGTGGACCGCAGGGGCCTCAGTGCAGTCACAAAGACAGATGCTTATCCAATCCCAAGAGCTGATGAGCTAATTGACAGGTTAGAGGCAGCCACATATCTGAGAACCTTTCATCTCACATCAGGGTACTGGCAGACAGATCTGACCCCTGGGGCAAAAGAAAAATCTGCATTTTCCACTCCAGATGGGCACTCTCGGTTCACTGTGATGCTCTTTTGTTTGAAGAATATCCCTGCCACCTTTCAAAGGTTGGTGAATCAAGTCCTTGCTGGATTGGAAGCCTATGGTGCAGCCTATCTTGATGATATTGCTGTCTTTAGCTCCAACTGGCAGGATCACCTGATCCACCTCCAAAAGGTCCTGGAGGCTCTGCAAAATGGAGGCCTCACTATCAAGGCAAGCAAGGGCCAGAGAGGGCAGGGCAAGGCTGTATACTTGGGCCACCTTGTGGGCGGAGGCCAAGTTCAGCCACTACAGCCCAAAATCCAGATCATTCTGAACTGGGAAGCTCCAACCACCCAGACCCAAGTCAGGGCATTCCTTGCCTTGAATGGGTACTACAGGAGGTTTGTGCAGGGATATGGCTCCATTGTGGCCCCCCTAACTTCTGACTTCTGTGGTCGATTTGCAGGTCTCTGGCAGCCTGACCCGGCCTGGGGACTCACTCACGCCATGTCTGACAGCACGGCTTCCTTCCACAAGCTCTGACTTTATGAGCGGGTCTGTGGCAGCCTGCCTCGGCCTGTACACTCACTCATGCCATGTCTGACAGTACAGCTGCCCCCCACAACCTCTGACTCCTGTGGACCATGTGCGGATTTGTGGCGGCCTCCCCTGGCCTGTGCACTCACTCATGTCATGTCTGACAGCACGGATGCCACCTGCAACCTCTGACTCCGCTATGTGGATCTGTGGCAGCCTGCCCTGGACTGTGTACTTACTCATGCCATGTCTGACAGCATGACTGCCTCCCACAAGTTCAGACTCCTGTGGTCCATATGTGGGATCTGTAGCAGCCTGCCCTGGGCTGAGGACTCACTCATGCCATGTCGGACAGCACAGCTGCCTCCCACAAGCTCTGACTCCTGTGGTCCATATGTGGGATCTGTAGCAGCCTGCCCTGTCCTGTGCACTCACTCATGCCATGTCTGACAGCACGGCTGCCTCCCGCAAGCTCTGACTCCTGTGGTCCATGTGTGGGACTGTGGCAGCCTGCCCTGGCCTGTGCACTCAGTCACGCAATGTCTGACAGCCTCATCATAAACTCCTTTTTGGAGATATTTATGTGACCGGGGTAATTTGTGGTGGTGCTAAAAATAGCCTGGCTTGGAAGGAACAGCTGCCAAGGCTGACAGGCTCTGCGTGGTCATGGACTGCTATGAGTGGAGATTAGGGGAGCAGGGTCCCGGTGTGTGCCTCACATCACAGCTGCAATCCTGACACAACACACAGATTCCACGTAGGAGAGGCCTGGGGCGACCTACACAGGGTCTAGCCCTAGGGTCCCTTGTCAACAACAGAACAGGCCTTACCTGGCCAAGCTGGCCACACATATCGCTTCATCGTCGCCTTGTGTAGTACTAGTCATCAGAGATATCTCTTCAACAAGCATTGGCAAACCAGATAGGTCTGGTGCTGGCTGACAGCCTTTCGGCTCGGTCAATGCCTCTTTTGTCTTGTTAAGGATTCTGTAAAACCTCATCATTGAGGAAGCTGCTGAACCGTCACTGATAAAATAAAATAAAGATAATGGCTAAAACGGAAATGTTTTTTTGGTCTCAAAGACCACACACTGAAGGGAACTGCTTTGGGTGTGTATGTGCTCCTTGTGAAAGAGCTGAATGCTGTCACTTACAGTGAAGTTAGCCAATGGCTGTAGAGGGCTGCTGCTGAAAGCTCCTAGAAGAGTGTGTGTTAGTTATGTGAAACTTCTGTGATAATGTAACACTTTAAACAAAAAAAACTGAAATTCACCAGTTATAATTATCTCAAGTAACTATAAATCGTGCACTAAAGTAACAATAACTCATGCCCCGCCATGCACAGTGTTGGCATCAATTATGTCATTCATTGCAAATGTTGCAGTCATGCTAGCAATGATGTCATAGAACTTGTCATAAGTGATGTAATATGTGAGGTAATTAGCTGTGCATGGCGAGGGCAAAAGTTATTATAGGGATTACGAAGAAAAAAAACAATGTTATTTTAATCGTGGTCTAGGAGGGGCTTGGTATCCCTTCCCTGCCCCCTTATATCTTTTTATTTCAATATTTTTGTAACAGAGAAGTAAGTCCCCGGTTGTTGGACTTGGCCCTTTTTGCAGGGTCATCCCTGAACTTTTTGCCTTCCTCCTGTATTTTTTCTGACCTGTTGTTGGCTGTTTTATGACTCTGGGCACTTTACCACTGCTGATCAGTGCTAAAGTGTATATGCTCTCTATGATAAATTGGTGTTTGGATTAGTGATTCCATGATTGGATGATTGGTTTACTTGTCAGTCCCTAGTACAGTGCACTGCGTGTGCCCAGGGCTTGTAAATCTAAAATCTAAAAATCTAAATCCGTATTTGTAAAGCGCGAACTACTCACCCTTAGGGGTCTCAAGGCGCTGGGGGCCGTCGTGGAAATTAAGTGAGCTATTGCCCAGAGTCACACGGTGCTGAGCTGAGCTGCCGCCGGAGCCGGGGATCGAGCCGTGAACCCTGTGCTCCGAAGTCAGCTGCCCTGGCCGCTGCACTACACCTCTCCACTGCTGCTGGTGGGCTTGCAGCACTGGTTGTGCCACCCACAGAAGCAGCTTGTAAAAGTGTGGCTCAGGCCTGCCATTGCAGGGCCTTTGTGCAGTCTGGTACTGCCATGTTGACTGGGCAAGTGCACCCACTTGCCAGTCCCTAAACCTTCCCTTTTCTTCATATCAGACACCCCTATGGTAGGCCCAAGGGCAGGGTGCATTGTAAGTATAAGGTAGGACATGCCCTGGTGTGTGTGGCATGTCCTAATAGTGAATTACAGCCATTTTCATTTTTCACTATTGCAAGGCTACCTGTTCCCCATAGGCCAGAATGGGCAGTTTGATTATTACATCTTATAATCCTAACTGACCCAGGGAACATGGTAGAAAAACGAATTTAGTATGCCTGAACTCAGAATGATAAAATACATCTTTTAGTGAAGTTGGTTTTAACATTCTGTGTTTGAAAATACCACTTTTAGAAAGTAGGTATTTTCTTGCCTAACTATCCAAGCCTGCCTCTGCTAGGTTGTGTATTCCTTGTCTGGGTTTGTGAGTGACAGGGGCTGGGGGATTCCAGGATACAGGGTGAGTCAGCACAGGGCTGAATAGAGACATCTGCATGTAGATGGGTGGGAGGAGTTGCACCTGGGACCTGAATAGGGCTGTGCCTTCCCTCCACAATGCTGGCTCCACCTCCTGTGGTGCGTCTGATGTCCCTGGCCTACACTGTGAAAGGAAAGAAGGAGTCTTGTCAACAAAGTGCTCCAGGACTGACCAGAACTGGTTTGGACTAGGCAAAGGCCTCTCTGCCTTCAGAGAACAAAGGGAAAATGAGTATAAAAGAGGGGACCCAAACCCCAGAATTCTAGATCACTTTGGGAAACAAGAAGAAACCTTTGCTGAGGAGAGGAACCAGAGAAACTGAGGAGGAGACTATCCCTAAGCTGAGTGCTGTTTGGGGGATTGGCCTGCAGTGGTTGCTTGACTGCCAAAGAAAGAAGAAAGGAACTTTGTGTGTACTTTCATCAACTTGTAAAAGATCTCCAAGGGCTTGAGAGAAGAGCTTGCCTCCTGCTGAAGTCTCAGGGACAACAGACTTCACTAACCAGCTCCCCAAGAGTCTTTCTGGAAAGTGCCTGCTTCTGTGCTGGACTTTCTGAGGGACTGCGTGTCGCAAGGAGCTGGAAGCGCGACTCACGAGGAAGAAGCGTCGCCGCCGCAGCCGAAGCGCCTCGCATCACCGAAGAAGAGGATCGACGTTGCATCAGACGCCGCCACATCAACGGAGAAGAGTGTCGCCGCTGCTGCCGCTGTTGCATTGTTGCCGAAGCGCCTCGCATCGCCGGAGAAGGGGATCGGCGTCGCATCAGACACCGCCGCATCACCGGGAAGCGTGTCGCAGGGCCTGTCGCGGCTCAGAAGAATCGTTGAGTTGCCGCACGGCTGCCGCATCGTTGCCGAAGCGCCTCGCATCGCCGGAGAAGAGGATCGACGTCGCATCAGATGCCGCCGCATCACCGGGAAGCGTGTCGCAGGGCCTGTCGCGGCTCGGAAGAATCGTTGAGTCGCCGCACGGCCGTCGGGCGTGCACGCATCGTGTCGCATCAAGAAGAAGACGCCATCTTTGTTTCGTTGCACCGGATCTTCATCGCATCACGGCGTTGCTGGTCGCATCGCCACGAAAGCGCAGTAAGAAACCGACGCATCACCTCCCCACGCCGAGAAGAACCGACGCATCCCCTACGCATTAGTAGGGACCCGACGCATCACCGTTCTTGTGTGTAAGGAACCGACGCATCACCTTCCCTGCAACACTTTCGTTGTATAGCGTTACGCATCCTAAGGTACATTGAACTCAAAGTGTCGCATTTACCATCTTAAGAGTACTGAGCTAATTCTACCATTTTTGAAGTACAGTATTGTGGATTTTTGTCGTTTGTGGTCTTGTGGTAAATCTATATAAAACATACTTATTTTTAATATACAACTGGTGTGGTGTCCATCTGTAGTGTTGTCACTTGATTACTGTATGTGTTCACAAATGCTTTACACACTGCCTCTGAGATAAGCCTGTCTGCTCGTGCCAAGCTACCAAGGGGGTGAGCAGGGGTTATTTTAGGAGTGTACCCCCTTACCCTGACTAGACGCAAGGGTCCCTATTTGGTCAAAGGTACCTACCTCTGCCAACTAGAGACCCCCAAATCTAACACTGGTGTCCTGTATTGTCTGCTTCAACATTTTCTTTCATGTTGCAGCTAGCCAATCAGAGTGATTGCTGCCACAGCCGTGCACTTCCACTGGAGTGAGGAGGCCCAAGGGAAAAAAGCCCCCCATGGATAATCAGAATGCCCAATTTTTTTAAGTTGAGTTGTGGGACTCTCACAAGAGTCCTCTGAGCCCAACGGTCCAGTTATACAAATATTTATGTACCTTAATTTCTCAAAAACGACTGAACGGATTTACAGCAGATCACAAAAAGCCCGCTTTCTGGACCAAGACCCAGCTTCCTGCCAAATTTAATGTGTAATACCTTTTCATAAAAGTCTATGAAAAATGCATGGGGATTTTTGCATTTTACGATCGCGCTCTTTTTATTGCCCCCGCCAGACAGATTGCCCCAAAACGTTCCATGCACAAACTAGGCAAAAAAGAGGACTTTTTTTTTAAGTTTCATGCAGGTTCGTCAAAGGGCGCCAAAGTTATTAGCAAAGCAAAAAGGCACTTCCGACAGAAATGCAGACCTAGCTATAACTACCGAGCGGCTGCTGCCACTGGGTAATATATACAATTATATCAAGGGCCTGATTACGATCTCGGTGGATGGGTTATTCCGTCAGAATAGTGACGGTATCCCATCTGCCAAAATATAAATCCCATTATAATCTATGGGATTTATATTTTTTGCAGATAGGATATTCGTCACCGTTGTGACGGAGTAACCCACCCGCCAAGATCCAAACCAGGCCCTAAATATTTTACAAAACTCTATTGTGGGGAAAGCTGCAGGGCCATCGACAATCTAACACAAAATATACATTGGTTAATGTCTAAATATTTTTTTTGTCTCAAAAAACATATTACAGTAGTAGTCCTTGGCACTGAAGGGAACTACTTTGCGAGTGGAAGTGCTCCTTGTGAAAAGGAAGAATGCCGTCATTGACAGTGAAGTTAGCCAATGGCTGAAGTTGGCTGACCCACTGCCCCAAGCTGTATGCTGTAGTGGGCTGAAGAATAATGGGAATGGCACCGCAACAGACCAATGGATGAAGAGAGCTGGCTGTAAGCCCCTATAAGTAAGTATAATATACCGATAATATTCGTAAAATCACAAGGTGTTGGCTAATGCCAGACCTAAAAAGGTGTGCTTAAATAAGAAACCTGAGGAGACCATTGATGCTCTGGGGCTTTGAAGCTCCTCTCTGGAGTTCCAGATACTGTAAGAACAAGGACTGCCAAAAGCCAAGGTCTGAATTTCTGTTTCCCGGAGAGGAGACTACATGATGTTCCACATCTTCCAAACTTAAAGTAACCCCCTAACTCCCCAAGTTTCCCTGATAACTAAGCTTCCATTGTAGGGCTAAAACTCCTCATCTTAAGTAGATATACCAGGCACGTGTGCTCAGCAACGGTCCCAAGTGTTCTAGACTGTAGTATCTGGGAGTCGGCAGCGCTAGACCAATCACTACCACAGACAATGAAGCGCTAGACAGGGCTCATGGCAAAGAACAAACAGAGGGCCATTCTAAGAGTGGGGCTGCTATGCTCTGTGAGTGAAATCCCATAACAAAACCCCAGACATTACAACAGATTACAAGCTTCTAAGCATTCAAGCGGCTCTGGGATCAACACTTCAGTCAATACAGAACTAAAACACCACACTTCAAGAGAACAACTAAATGGACCCACAACAAGAAACTCAAAGATCCAGAATTAGAGAACTATCCAACCTGTCAGTTACCACTCGTTCTACCAGAGGATCATACAAGGCCAAAGACATCACTATCCAAGGACAGTCATTGGCTGTCTCCCAACAGGAACGTCATCTTCACCAACAATGGCTCCACCCACAAGACCTACTCCTACCACCACTATACTTCAGCCTCTATCCAGTCCTCCCTTTCTCTCTGGAGCCTTCCTCACTCCACCCTTCTTTGCCTGAATATTCCCCCCTTTTCCTCATCCTGTAATCTAGCTGGCGTACTTGGCTCCATCACCCTTCTTCCCTTGCAGCTCAAGCGCTCCATCAGCCCTCCAGATTACTCTCACTCTCTTGCTCAAAAACCCTTCCATCAGATGCTTACTATTGAAGCATCAGCTCACCCCATCTTTCACTCCGTACACCAACACATCCTAGAACACCACACACAACCCCTTATTGTGCTCACACCTGTTCTTCTGGTAAACTCTTCCTCCTCAGTCATCCCCTCAATCTCCCTTTACAAATTTCAGAATCCTCTCGCTAATGGATTCCCACCCCCTCACGAATCATGCTTAAATGCCCATCATAAGGTGGCAGACAAGTCTCACTTACAAAGGTTCTCTCCCACTAAACGCTAATCCCTATTCTTGACCCCTATCTTATCATTACCTTTCTTCTTCACCTCCCCAACCATCAGGGCAGCTTTCTACACTGGCTATTGTAAGAAAAGGCCTCTTTTTGCATGACCACCCTGTAGGACAGTGCCTTTTTTTTCATGGTTAGCCCCCACTTTTTTGCCTGATGAGATTTCGAACTGCAAGTGCACTGGGTTCCTGCCAACCAGGTTCCCAGTTCCAGATCTCTTTCCCAGAACACTGTACCACGATTGGCACAGTTTCAGCTACCCGTGTAAGTCCACAGTAAGTGGTACCCCTGGTACCTACAGCATGGGTACTGAAGAGGGTCCTCTGGGGCTGGAACACTGGTTGTGGCACCCGGGGGCCCCCTCACCATAGCTATGCACTCTACCATTGCAGCTGCGTGTCTTGGTACAGGACAATCCGGAGTCGACATGGCACACAGCCCTGTGTACCATGCTTCTCATGCACTGCATTAGATCTAGGTAAGTCACCCCTACTGCAGGCAAGAAGTGTTGGAGCCTCAAATGATGGACCAACCTTCCTAGAGAAAGGGCAGTAAGTCTGGGAAACCAGCTTCAAAACAGATACCAGACCAAGTCCCCTCCCCTCAGGGAGAAGACTAGTCAGCCCCAGAGGGAAATGAGCCCCAGGAGCTTGGGCCTTACACAGCAGAGCTCCTAGTACTAGGGGGACCCTCTAGGGAAGATCTGTGCCAGGGGCAGAGGACCTGTCCCACTCTTGGAAGCTTGAGGCAGCAAGCTGCTGATCAGGAAAAGGGAAGTGTCTGTGGTTCCACAGGACTGATTGGGAGGAGGGATTCCAATACACTGAGGCCAGAGACCCCAACATGGTGCCACAAGGAGAGTGGTAGTACCTCAACAGTTTAGAGAGTTTCTCCTAACATTGGCCCATGACATTCTCCTTGCCAGGCATCTTGGCCAGACAAAAACCTAGAGTACATTAGTCAACCACTTCTACTGGCCAGGAATGTCTTGGATGATGAAGTGTGATTTTATTCAGACGAGATGTTTGGTACCAAACCTCCCTGGGTACAGTAAAGCCATCATGGTGCTGGAGAACTCGTAATGACGGGTGTCTGCACATGTACTCTCTATGGCTTCCATGCACACTTACAATATCCGAGAATGGACTCAATATTGCAGGGTTATATCTGTTCATGCAGATATGTCCACACATGGGATATAGTGCACTGTGACTCAGGACTGTCAGGCCTGCAGTAGGGGTGACTTACCTATACCTCATGCAGTGTCTGAAAACACATCTCAGTCCTCACAACTGAAGAGGTGCCGCACAACGAGTCAAGTGTTGATCCTTTTTTTGCTATTTGGGGCACTTCAAGCTTAGACCTCCATAACCTTTTTTTACACATAAGGTATCCATACCAAGTTTGTGTCCTTTTTTTCTAACATCCTAGAGATCCTGAAGGTGCCACGGTTTGTGGATTCCCCTGGCAAAGACTTTTAGTTTTCTGGGGGAAAAATAAGAAAAAGTCCTCCGCAAAACATGTCAGTTTTTTCCTAAAAATGGCATCTAGAAAAGGTTTACTGTGCTAAAATCACCCTCTACCCAGCTTTCATGACTAAGCAGAAGTGAATAAAAAAAAACTATTTGTTTAACTACAGTTTAGTAATTTTTCTAAGTAGTAGTCCATTTTTCCTCATTTTTGTGCTTTCAACCTACTTGCAGTTTGTCGTGGAAACAGGTGTGAAACCCATGGGTAAACCTGGAAAGCTATACATTTCTGAAAAGTAGATAAATCTTTGAATTCAGGAAGGGGTCATTTGTGTAGGTCCCTCAAGGTTTTCCCAAATAAACTAATTGTCGAAATAAAAAAATATAAATTATAAATCAGTACGAAAAAACTTCCATTTGTGACAACAGTTTCCTCTGCAACTTCTTGTCCTGATGACTGATTTACAAAAGCAATATACCATTATGTCCGCTAGACCTACGTGCATGTAATTCAGAGGATATTTTTCATATGTCTCCTTTCTTACAAACTGGCACAAAGGCAGAGAAATCCAATGGGTAATAACAAATGTTCAACTATTCAGTGTTCCGACATGTAACGTAACCCTATAAAAACTGTACCTCACTCGTATGGTTAGGCCTAGTGCCTGGGACAGGAAAGGACCCAAGTCGCAACATGGGCACATCACATTTTCCACTGAAAACTGACCCTTTATTGCAATGTGAGTAGCTGTGGATTTTGGGCCCCAGCTCAGCCAGCACCAAGGGAAATCTAGGACACAAGCACATTCTTGATAACTAGTCACCCAGGGTAATCCAGGATGGGGTGATGTGCATGGCTCTCACTAGGTTTTGTTACCGAGAACACTTGCAAACCTCAAACTTTGGCTAAAACACACACATTTTATTCACATATCTGTGTGGGAAAGTTCAAGAATTCGTGGGTATCCAAACATTTTGTCCCATCCAGAGTTTCGACATACGTCCCGATACCAAGGGTACCTCACTTGTGTGGGCAGACCAAGTGACACCAAAGACCCAAGAATGCTACAAGGAGAGACCAGCGATGGGGGCAGCTGCTGTATTTGGAGCAGTGCTCGGCTGCCAATGATGGAAATCTACAACCACAGACGTTTTTGAAAACTAGAGAGCTAGGGGATTCCTGGGTGATGCGCCTCATGTGGATTCCACAAGGTGTTCTAACCAGGAATGCTCTGCAAACCTCAAACTTTGCCTAAAATCTCACATTTTCCTTACATTTCTGTGATTGAAACTTCTGGAATAAGCAGGAATCCACAAAATTCCTACCACCCAGTGAGACCCCAGTTATCCCGATAAAAACTCTGCCCCACTTGTGAGGCTGGGCCTAGTGCCCTCGACTGAAACGGATAAAACCACGGTCAATGGGAGTCTCCTGCAAGCACTACCTTTGACCTCAATTTGATCCATTCTTCTCGCGGGCATTAGGCCCAGCCACACAAGTGGGGTAGCGTTTTATTCAGGATAACTGGGGGAAAGCTGGGTGGTAGGAATTTTCTAGATCCCTTACTATTCCAGAAGCATATGTGTTGCAAAGTCATCCTGTGCCATGGGCACCCCCATTTTATGCTGACTGGTACTGGTGTTAACTGACTCTGACTGACCCTGGGCTCTGCCTAACCAGGCCCAGGGCCAGTGCTAAGCTGAAAACACACTTAAAATACAGTGAAAACACCTACATACAGTCAGTCAAAAAATCTTTATTTCGACCATACAGGCCACAAAAGCACATAAAACAGTACGATACATTTTAGCAAAATACAGCACGTCAACTTAAAAACGATATACTATGTTTCTCTTTTTTTTGTTTGTTAAAAACACTATTAATGTGCAAATTTTTACTGCGTTCTTGAGTTAGCTCCCCCAGGCCTGCTCAGTATTCTGTAGCAGGAGATTGTGCAATGTGCATAGAATACATGATTTCTACACTTGCTGCAAAGTGGGGGCAGTAACACTTGCTGTAGCAAAAGACTATTTCATTAAGGATTAAAAACACCTATTTGGTACTAAAACTTTGTTCTTATCTAATAGTTACTAGAAAAAGAATAACAGGGATGCTAATTTAAAACAACTAAAATTATAAAAATTGTAAAACACCTTGGGAGTAATAGATAAATTGCGGTAGGAATAAACATGTAATACAATGTATACATACCACATTGTTTTAAGAGGTGCATAACATAGCATGACTAATAATTGCTGTAAATCTAAGAATTTCGGTATTATACTTAAAAAGCCTAAACACCTCAGTACAATGTCTGGACCCCATATTCCTACACAATTGTAGCAGCCAGCGAGATCTTGACTTCCCATATGCGGGGCAGAAGAACAGTACGTGCATTTCAGTTTCCTCAGCTTGGTCACACCCTAGGCAATCTAGAATATGGGCGCCCTGCCACTTATTGGTAAATGATCGAAGCGGGAGCACCCCATGTCTAAATTGCAGAAAAAGCTTCTTTGCTAGAAGTGGTTGGATATAATCTAGCGCCGGTTCTAGCCTATATTGCTGTTTTACTTCCAAGAACCTAGAAGTTAGGCAACCAAGCTTGGTCCCCCCCCCGCCATAGTTGGGCCAGTTTGAATTCTCTATGGGTCTCGAGGAGTGCCTTTCTGGGGATCTTAGGACAGATTTCTCCAGCAGATGTCCACATGTTTACCCTCCCCAGAGCCTGGCAAGTGTTCCTAATATGGGCTAGCCAGGGGAGTTTCCCCGCACCTTGTAGCCTCATAACATCCTTCAACTCCTCTTTGTATTCGGCTAGTTCGGGGGTACTCCAGAGGCGTCGCCAATATAGGAGAGGTCGAGAAGAGGCTACATCTGCTATAGGGCTAATCCCTAGATCCATCCTGAGGGGTGTTAATGGAGAGCTAGTGGGGAGACCCAACAGTTGCCTGAGAAATGAATTCTCTGTCAATGATAGAGAGGTAGATGAACAGTGGCCCCATAATTCTACCCCATACAAGGCCGCACCCCTTGCCTGTGTCTTCTCATTACCCCAAAACATTTCCCTGCCACCCATCTGGTGTGGCTCTCAAAGGAGAGCTTGGTGTCCAGCCACATCCGAATCTAGAGGGCTAAATCTGTTGGCAACAGGGAGGTTGTATATGAGTGATGTGGGATGGTCCTGGCCTATTTGAGGCATGGGGCCGCCCTGATCACTCGTTCCCCAATCATTGGCCAAACCTCCCACATTACGTGGCATAAGCCTAGGAGGGAAGAAATATCCCAGGGGGAGAGAAGTAATACCCCCAGCGCCCTCTGGTAGCCCCAATCTAGGATGTATTGGACAGCCCGAGTATCCCTAAAATTGATCACTATGCAGTCTCCGGCTATATCCTTTGGCCTCCACCCCAGCCAGCTTACCCTGCGTGTGAATATAATTTTATTTACATCTTTATAGGGGAAATGCCTATATTTGGTTAACCAGTAAATACATTTGTTTTTGAGTTCAGAATGGGACTCCCCAGACCCCCTTTCCAGCTCGGGTACTCCTGATAACACAATAACATATGGAGTGGAGGCTGGGGGTAGATTGATACATGGTAGTGCAGACTGTGTTTCCCTGGATTTTATATAAGATGGAATCTTGTCACGAGCCTCTTTAGTTTTACCGACTTGCAGTGAATTGGATGATCCTGTTGTGGGCCGGGGTAATCTAGTAACAGGTTCAGGGGGTGGACATCGAAGGAGCCTCTGGTGGGGGATAGCTGGATCCAGGCTCTGTGGTGCGGTCGATCTCAGAGAGGGAGCTGCGTCCCCCTGGTTGATTACATTGGACCTAGCGGGGACGGGCGGTAAATTTAATGCTGATGTAGCTACCTTGTTTGTATGCAAGATCAGCTCTTTAACAAGGGATTTAGTTGTCTCGGCTACTTTAAGGGTTGAGTCTGCCTTTCCCACCCAGTGGTCCACCACTGATGATAGTTTATCAATTCGATCCATTAAAACATCAAGTTCATCTTTTACAACAGATCTAAAATGCACTTTAAGGTCCATCACCAACTTTGACACCCACAATGGTTGCTCTGGGGTCATCTGTAGTGGGTCCCCAGTTCCTGATTCCCCCAAAATTCTGTTTGGTGACATGCCAGATGCTTGGTTATTCCGCTTGGTTCCCTTGTTTATAGTAGATTTGAGTTTCCCCACTTTCTTCTTTCCACCGCTTCCCAAAAGGGTCTTGGGAGCATAACCCGCTCCTGTCTGTGCTCGTGTCCTTAGGGGCTCTGGGTCAGGGACCATAGATTGTGTTGGGGATGGGGGCAGGGTGCCGGATTCAGAAGGAGTGGGGCTTGGAGCTATGATCGGTGTTTATGAGAGACGCCTCTCTGTACACTCTATTTCCGTGGAGACAGCTCCAATTGCCCTCTGGAGCATTTTATCGATTGCTGTGGGTTGTGCAGTGGATTGTGGCGAAGTAGCACTATGCCGGGTAGTGGAGTCTTTCACTAAAGGGGTGCGTTTGCCCATAACTGCTTGTAAGGTGCACCTTAACAGTACAATAGATAGATAAATCCTTTGTAGTTTTTGGCGGGAGAACAAACACAAGTCAATTATGTGAGCACTAACCTTGGGTTAAGTTGCTGATTGCTTGCTCTTCCAACAGGCCTTCATCCGTATTCAAAACCAGGGGGGAGTGGCCCAGCCCAGTCTCTTCCGGTCTAAGACGGGCGCAGACGGGCCCCGCCCTCGGCCCGGGCACGCCCGCGCACGTCCCGCGCTGCGGGAGTGCAGCGGCCCTTTTGTGGCGCGAAAACAGATTGTGGGCGGCCCTCCTGCCGCGGGTGGTGCTGGGCACTGTAGGCGCTTGGTCCCCGTGGATGCTGGTGC
Organism: Calotriton arnoldi; assembly: GCA_963921515.1. Classification (NCBI taxonomy): domain Eukaryota; kingdom Metazoa; phylum Chordata; class Amphibia; order Caudata; family Salamandridae; genus Calotriton; species Calotriton arnoldi. Next base: position 52,991 of record CAWUFW010005485.1, read on the forward strand.
AAGGCTGGTGTCCCGTGCTGCGGGAGTGCAGCGGCCCTTTTGTGCGCCTCCAGGCGCGAAAACAGATCGTGGGCGGCCCTCCTGCCGTGGGTGGTGCTGGGCGCTGTAGGCGTTTGGTCCCCATGGATGCTGGTGCAAGGCTGGTGTCCCGCGCTGCGGGAGTGCAGCGGCCCTTTTGTGCGCGTCCAGGCGCGAAAACAGATCGTGGGCGGCCCTCTTGCCGCGGATGGTGCTGGGCGCTGTAGGCGCTTGGTCCCCGTGGATGCTGGTGCAAGGCTGGTGTCCCCAATGATTAGTAACTTTAGCAGATGGTGGGATGGACACGTTTGAACCAAGTCCACACTGTTCCCGGATCATAGAAGCAGCTCTTTCGCCTTCCCCTCGCCATCGGGCACCTACATACACTAGGGGACACTATGGGCTAGGGTACCCCTATGATTCGCTTGACCTCCCCTATAAGTCCCTAGTGCATAATAGGGAAGGAGGATCAAAACTATATTTAAGTCCCTAGTATATAATAGGGCATGGCAGTTTAGAGGCCAACAGCCCTTTCTGCACTTGCATGAGGTCAGTTTAAAAGCAGCCCTGTGTTGCAGGACTGCTTTTAAAATGTAAATTGTGGACAAACTTGATTTTGGTGTTTGGGGCACTTACAAATTAGTAAAATACAATATTCTAGCATATTAGGTACCCACAGGGTCTCCCCTAGGTGTCCCCGTGGTGGGGGGTCGGGTACCTATAAGGAGGACGCTTATAAAATAGGAGTTATATGCCTTGAGTTTAGTGAAATTGCATTTTTCACTTCCCTCATGTTAGTAAAGTGCTTACCAAAATTGACTTTTATGCTAGGAGCACTGTGGAGTGAGGATCTCCAATTTTTCAACATATTAAGAACCCCTAAAATTTTCCCTGGGTGTTCCCGGGGTGGGGGGTCCTGTGGATATAGGCAGGGTCCTTATAAAAGATGTTTTATAAGCCCTGGTGTTGGAGAAACTGTCCAGTTCATTTTCCCCATTGCAGATCCCCAGCCACATAGGTTAACATGGCAAGAAGTTATTAATTAATAACTCCCGCTAGGAAACACAGAAAAAATATTATTCAAGGTCTCAGTAGAATGGTAATGATAAATCCAACAATATCCTATTGTTGGATTTATCCTAAAATGTACAGACAAGAAGTTATAAGACTTTCTTGTCTGTAAGCCACAATTCAGCCTTCGGGGGATCTGCCCTGATTGGTCGGAGTGAAGTGGAATAGTCAGGCTGCTTTGATGAGGTGATAAGTAGCCCCTGGGGTGAAAGAGCCATTCTGGGAGGAGAGGGCTCTGCTGCATAGGAATGCCAGAGCAAGGGGAGGGGTCGTAAACCATGATCTCCAAAAGAAGGCGGAGACAGGCAGAAGAAACCAGTTTCATGTAAACCCCTACCCTCCGAACCCAGCCAGATAGCAGGCTTAAGGAAGGAATGTGCAGATGCCAGGGGAGGGAGTCTATGGAGATGAGCCATCCGGGAGGTTGGCTTAGCCAGCTCTTACCTCTCTGCTGGGTCTTCAGCCATATTGAATTCTTGAGAAATAGTGCTTTCTAGGAGACCATTGTGCCACACTTTGCGGAAAAAGGTCATGCTCTGGGGTGTTGTCCTGCACCTCATTGGACAAGAGTGCTCTCCTGTGTGACCCCAGGGAACACTGAATAAGTATCTGAGAGTGGCAGTGGCTCTCAGATCTGCTGCTTGAAACTGAGAGAAGAAGAAGGACCCCAAGCTGGAAACCTGATTTGCACCATCAGGCCCTACATTCTGATTGACTGTGCCTGCTGCATTAGCTGGAACTACAGCCCTATGATTGTACCTTGTTTCAAGTGGAATAAGGAGTGGGCTCCCTGCAAGCTACATGTCACCAGAACGTACCTGCATCAACTCCACCAAGAGTCCCCTGCCTGGAGTGTATCCACTGGACTTTTGAGGATGTTTTCCAGGTGCATTGTGGGAATTTTGGTCCCAACATTTTAAGGACCATCTTGGAGATTCCAGGTCCTTAGATTGTGTTTTGGACACTTTTGACCCTCAGGAGGAACTTCAGGAAGAAGTTCCAGAAGTTTGAGAAAGTTTGGTGAACTTTTGTAAAAAATCTCCAGAGGGTGACCGTACTCTCACAGAAAGATACTCCAGTGAAGCCTCACTTAATCCGGCCTGCTGGAGGAGGCGGCACTACGTCTGGTGAGAAATACCCCAGAAAAGTTTCTAAGTGTGAATGTAAAATCTTGACATGGGGACTCCTGCTTAGTGTATCCGACCAGGGCTCCATCACGGTCGGCCTCAAACTTTGACTTTGTCCTGTTCAGAGGCGACCAAATGTCCAGAAGTGCCACTATTGGTTTCTTAGCACTAGAAAGTGTTTCATCTTTAAACATTCATATCTCTGGTCCCTACAGTGGATTGTTTTAGTTTTGGTGTCATTGTAAAGATAAAAATATTTCATATTTGTATAAATTTGTGTTGGATTTTTTATTGGGTGTTGTGTCTTAATTATTTACTGACCTATTCTGAGCCCTAGACTGTTAGTGGCCTTATTGTCAGTGATAGATGCATATTTGCCACTACTAATAACGCACTTTACAACAATACGTCACAGAAATGCATAGAAAATGTGTGATTTTAGGCAAAGTTTGAGTTTTGCAGGCCACTGTGGGAAAGAGAATGTTGTGGGATCCACACGAAGCACAACACCCTGGACTCCCCTGGGTGTCTATATTCAGACCATTTCTGGGTCTGGTAGGTTTCCCCAGATGGACGCAGCCATTCACCATGGCAAGTGGGACGATATTAGGTTTTAGCCCCAGTCTCCAGGCCCATATGTAAAACACAACACCCAAAAGAATCAAATATCCTCTCACTTGCTATTGGGATGGGATGTTTTAGGCCGCAGGGGAGCAGAAAGACTGTTGAAACTTTAAGGGTGTTAAAGTTATTCCTGCCATCCAGTAGTCTTTCTCCCCCCACTAGGGTCAAATTGGGAGCAAACCCCCTCTCTGCCCTCTGGGGAGGCAAAAATACTGGTTTGTCCCTATTGGATTGGGGGTGTGGTCATTACTAGAGTGCAACACCTCCACCCCTTTATTTTGCCCAAATTCAAAATCCCTGATGTCTCATGGACTTTCTACCACTTCCTGTCGAGGGGCAGATTTGGAGCAGCCTCCCCAAGTGGGACAAAACTCCTATCTGCCCTCAAGGGGGCAGAAAAACACTATTGCCCCTCTGGGGTGGGGTTATGGCTCTATGTCAGGGAAGGCCGCCCATTCATTTTGTTTGTTTTGGTGCCATTTTGAAATCCCTGGTGTCTAGTGGGCTTTCTGCCTCTCCCAGGGGGAAATTGAGTGCAAACCCCCTTCCTGCCCTGGGGTGAGGAGGTTGGGGGGAGGACAGAAAGACCGTTTATCCCTTTTTTAGGTATGAGGTGAGGCTAATGCCAGAGTGCAACACTTGCACCCATTTCTTTTGACCCAAGTTCAGAATCCTTGGTGTCTAGTGGGCTTTCTACCCCTAAACAAGGGTGCAGATTTGGGGCAATCTCTCCACTTGGGAAAAACCTCCTATCTGCTCCAGGGGGGCAGAAAGACACTATTGCCCTTTCTGGGGCGGAGGTATGGCTCGATGCCAGCTTAGGCTGCCCCATTCTTTTGCTTGTTTCGGTGCCATTTTGAAATCCCTGGTGTCTAGTGGGCTTTCTGCCTTCCTGGGGAGGCAGATTGGGGCAAACCTCCAATCTGCTCCCAAGGGGGGCAGAAAGACTCTTGCAACCTTTCTGGGGTGAGGGCTTGGTCATGCCCATTGTGGGCAGCCCCCACCTCTATTTTATTATTTTTATAACCATTCCCTGGTGTCCACTGGTCTGGCTGCCCCCTCCGCCCGCCCCCCGGCATGCAGATTGGAGCAAACCTCCCATCTGCCCCCAACGACCAACTTACACTTTAAATGAGGTGCCTCAGAACACTCACAAAGAACTTCACAAAAGTCTATTGTCACCCCAGTCCCTTTGAGGCCTGGAAGGAAGGAAATTCCAGAACCAGATGTGAGGGCAAATCTAGAAGTTTTTGCCTACTTCAGAGCTGGCAACAGGGACAAATATTGGACCTTCAGACCAACTCTTCAGTACACTCCTGGACCTGTGGGCACTACAACGAAGGACTGCCCTGCTGCCTGAGAAGGAAGAAGGACCTGCTCCCTTCATCCCAGGCTAACTGAGTGACCCCAAGGTAAGTTGGCTGACCTCCTGTGTGAGCTACAGGGAAACAACAAGCTCCAGAGGCCTCCCTACAACTGTCCAGCTGAACTGCTGCAGCTGGACCTGCCTGGAACCTCAACTGGACCTGCCTGAGCCCTGCTTGCCTCAGCTAGAGGCTGACTTAGGGCTCATCTCTGCCTCCCAGATGGCCAGTTTGATCCAACCTTCATGCAGCCCTGCCCATGGGATGGTATTTTCCCTAAATGTTAGAGCACTTTCCTCTGGTTTGTGTATATTATGCATCGTTTGGACGTGGATACTTGTCGTCCATTCTCAGAACTCGTGGTGTCCGCCCTCTTTTATCTTCCAATGCTGTCCGAGCAGTTTGTTTTCTGTAGGCGCCTTCTTAAAAAGTTCTCTATATTGGCGAATTACAGCAAATTGTGATGTTCTTAACGATTTTGCATTTTGATGCCGTCACCATGTATTATTTATGCGTGTTTCTTTTAAATATCAATATTTATTGGCTGATGTATGTTTTATTCTTTTATGATTATTTTTTTAATAATCGAATAAAGATTTACAAACAAACAAATAGGTGAAGAACTAGAACTAGGCCTTTAGCAAATAGACCAGAGATTTTTAACAAAAATGGGTGTGTACAGGGGTTAGTGTGGTTCGGCCATAATGTCACTCCTTTTGAAGCATATGATGACATACTAAATGCACCATTTTTAATCATCGTATTCATCTCATCATTGGATAAAGCGATTTCTGATTTTCATTCTGGAAAGTGTGTTCAATTAGAGGTAATGGAATTTTTGAATCTCCAGGTGAGGCAAATCCTGGGGCACATTATTTGCTGAACAGTTTAATTTAGGAAAATAAAACACCGTGGGTATAAACAAGGATGAAATAATGAGTCAAATCCCTTAATTTGCCTCAATTCAATGTCCTGAATATCTATGATTGGAATTGTTTCATGCCATCATGTGTAACTTGTTCTAATAAGAACACATGGCCTTATGTTGTGAGACCAAAACCACTGGCAATAATTCAGCATCTTGATAAATAAAAATTAGCAGTTGATCCAGATGTTCTGTAAATAGTTTTCAGTTCGATGTCCCTCGGATTGTCATCCTAAGATGTCTCGCGGTGCTCCAATTGACTGAGATGATACAGTTCATGCTGGCCACCGACTGATGAATATATGGATGTTAGTGGTGATGGAAAACATCTGTTATTCTCTGCATCGAGCCTAAGGGCCAGATGTACAAACAATAGTAAGAGCGATTACCAATAGCGATGTTTTGTGAATCGCGATTACTAATGTTTAAAGGGGGGATTTAGCCCCTATTCCTTAAATAGTGATTCATAGTGGGTCGCAAATAGACCTACCTCATGAATATTAATGAGGCAGCTCCCAATTTGCAGCCCACTACCATTCGCTGCCATCATAGGGATGGCGGCCTGCTGGGGTCAGCAGACCACCATGTCTGTGATTGCTTTTAAATAAAGCAATATTTTTTTTTTAAACACAGCCTGTTTTCCTTAAAGGAAAACAACATGTATTTAAAAAAGAAAAAAATGAAATGTTTAAGTTTCATTTTCTAAGAGTAGGCAGTGCTCCGTTGGTCCACTGCCTACTTTTAATAAAATATTTTATCAATCATTCTCAAATGGGAAGGGATCCCTTTGAGACCCCTTCCCATTTGCATATGGGTTACCACCAACTTTGAGTTGGCGGTAATGTGCAAATGTTTTGCAACCTCACTTCGGTCACAAAACATTTGTACATGCCAGTGCAAATCAGTATTTGGAAGGGACGTCCTAAACAGGTTCCTTCCAAATACCGATTCGCAAATCCAAATTGCGATTCGGTAACAGGCTCCAGAATCGCAGTTAGGGCTTTGCACATTTGGAAATACCTTTTTGCAGTCACAAAAGGCCCGATACTAGCCCAAGACATTGTGCACTCATGGAGGCTATCTCAGGACTACCCTACCTCAACTACGCACAGCACACTGGGTCTTTCGAACATTTACGTCTACCTATGCCTTTTTATGTGATTTCTGCTTTAAATATGTTGTAAAGCGCTCCGATACCCTCGGGTCTGGCCAGCGCTATATAAAACTTCATAATAAATAAATAAATAAATAATCTGGCCGTTTGTACATGTAGCTAACGAAGCATAGGTATTCAGCTCGTCTAAGAGCTGCTTTACTGCTTTTATATCCCATGGTCTTCTAGAAGAACCTGGGATAGCAATGTCATCTGATGACATGTGGCTATGTCTACACTTTCGTTGGTCCTTAGACCTGGTAAACAATCATTTCCCCATGACACCAGGCAGTGGGTAAGCATGGTAGCTCCTTGCCACACAATGTGAAGAGGAATGCAGCTGTTGTATGACAGAACAATGGAGAATATTCTGGAAGGTTGTGGCTATGCACCATCCTCAAGATAATGGTATGTTTTGCAGTCCATTAAAGAAGGATGAACGTGCTGCAAAAATCCAAATATAAGACTATGCGCGATGGACGTACCTACTGCTTTCCCAGCAACTGGTGATTATCAATTTAGATCACCGCCCAATGGCTTCAAGCGTTGGCGATTCTGGGAGAGAGGGAAGAGCAACAACTCTCATTTCTTCTGGCTTAGGATCCCCTTCTGATATTCCAACTTATTGCAAAGGAACCAAACCTTAAGTTGCTGGAGAGTCTTGTAATGCTGCGGAGGCAGTTGATGTTGAAGCAGGTTGAGTCAGTGGATTCGCTGCTTGTATCAAATCAGGATTGGTCGAATATATCAGATGAAAAGCTGTAGACTCAGCAGTACCTCCAAATGAGGTGACTTCCTTAAGTCAGCTGATCTCTGAGGAACTCCAGAATAGAGATAGGACGTACTGGTCAAATCTGGAGGCACGTTGGCGGCTCAACTATATAATGCTTCTTAATGCAGTCAATTGACAACTTTCTTAGCACAAGTCAGTGTCAGCAAGGTTACAGTGAGATTGCGTTCTAGCCCAGGAACTGGCAATAGTGATCGGTACAAAGGTTGAAAGGGCATTTTCTCAGGAATCCTTTCTTGGGCTATTTCCCCCACTTGTGAAGCCCCCCATCCGCAGATTTACCTTCGATGGCGGAGGAGTCTGTTCTTGTTCACAAGTTTTCCTCTCAAATCTTCAAGATTCTGCAACAGACTCACATGTGACTCAGGTGAATCATTTTTCAGCCTGCCTTTCCAAGCAGGAGCTAATCAGGTCCACACATCAGTATTCCAAAGAGAAGTTATTACAGTGTGAGACCATCTAGCACTATCCTCGGCACATTACTCTGCGCTCAATGGGCCTAATATAGATTGTGGTACCACGATAATCCTGTCTCCAGCATCCTCGCCGTCAAGGCAAGCAGCAGACATTGGACCATTATCTGAATTAAAAGGTATGCACTGCTCCCATCACTACTAGACACTGTAAGTGTTTTATGACCACACAAGCATGGTGGTCTTTTGTGGCTACAGCAAAAGAAATCTAGAGCACGAATCAACAGCAACACAGATATACTTACAGTGGTTAACAATTAGCAACGGGCCAATATTGTTGAGTTAAACAATGCCAAAATGTCTGTTGGACATCATCAAAGGAGTAGTAGTTCAACTCACAGCAGTGATGGATTTTCATTTGTTGAAATATAGGAGCTTATTTATGAGCCCTTTGCAACACTTTTGAGCCGCCGTTGCGCCACTTTCTGTGACGCAGCGGCGGTGTAAACAATGCGCCACGTTTTGCCATATCTACAAGGTGACGCATCTAGGCAGATGCGTCACCTTATAAAGCCCTGTGCCACATTATACCTGCGTCAGGTATAATGTATGCAGGGTGGGTGTTCTGACGCAAAAAGCCTCGTAGAAGAGACGCCGTGAAATCTATGAGATTTCACTGCGCCACTTCTAGGACCTCACTGCATCAAATCCTTACGCCTGCCTCATAGCAGGCGCCAGGGTGACGCAGTGCAATAATCATAGCCCTCCCCACTGCATTGCTGGAGTTGCGTCATGCTTCCGATACAACTCCAGCAATGCGTCAGTTTTGCGCTGTCAAATACGTTAGTAATACTGACGTATCTGTCATTCCTTGCGACATGATGCGTCATACAGTAAATATGACGCATCCATCGTGTCGCAAGGAGGGCGCAGTGAAAACTGTTGCGTCGCTGTTTTCACGCAGTGATGCGTCACTTCTCATAAATAAGGCCCGTAGTGTTTTGCTGTAAATATTTCTTTCTTGCTTTGGACATTTATGGCATTAATGCCTGCACCAGTAGCTGCTATGACTTCATGGACTTTTTGGGGGTCTAACATAACTGTTGTACTAGGAATGTGTCTCTCCCAAATAACAGGTATAAACACATTAGGAACATTATCCCCAGTAAAATTGCACGAATATTTAACAGGGCCTCTTACAGGGAGTTTAGAACCTTTTGGTGTTGCATATCTTGTTATAATTCTGATGCTTTTCCATTTTAGGTATTTTCCTTGTTTGAATTATATATGTTGGTTATTAGATATAAAGTCAAAATATAAAATGCACAGCTATTCATGTTATTATTCCTTGCAACATGATAAGAAGTCTGAACAAGGTTTCATGGAAGTTGATCATTTCACTTCTTTATTTTAAACAAAAGCTCGGTTCCAAGGCTGCAAGCAACTGAAAGGACGCCAATGCCTTCTGTGCTAACCTTTTATTCTGAACAGTTCTACAACGAACATACATGTTATATAAGCAAAGAACAGAGCGTGAAAAGATAGAGTGAACTTCATGCCAAAGACTCAAGACAGAAGCCATTCAGATGTACATCCCGCCTTGGTTTGTGGCCTTTGGCCCCGCCTTTCAACGCAGACTAGAATAGCAGACGTTGCTGTTATACTGAACATTGGTTCATTTGTTCAGAGAAGGTATGCTGGTGTGACCCATCTCTGCAGCTCACAATTAGGCTCTGTCTTTGGAGCTAAGGGTAGTTTAGTTGGCCAACAGGATGAGGGTGGGTTTGGGGATTTTCATATAAGAGAATCTCATGATTTCACCAATACATAACAATAATATCTGCTGCTCACTCTGTTCTTAAACTTTGCTGCCCCTGTTTTGTTGTTCTTTATACTGGTTACTATTCAATGTGTTTGTACCCGGATAGGTTTTGATTTTTAAAATCAATCTTTCAAATAGATTCTCAGTTTCCGAGTGCTCTTGAGTGTTTCTTTCCATTAACTGTCCATGCGATATCGCATAGGATTGATTGTTACCTAAAATGCATCCATTTGCATAGTGCTCAGAGGGTTGAGGGGTGGTTGCAGTCCAACTGGCTTTCTGTCTTGGGATGGCACATTGACAAAGACCTTAGCGCTATGTGCTCTAGAAAGCCTACCCTTGGGCCATGTTGTGGAGAATAATCTAGAAAACATGTAAATGTCACCCATCGTGGGGCCAGGCAGCCAGGTGCCAGTCCTCTACCCTCATCTCATTTGATAACTCATATTGAAGGAAGATCGCATTAATATATGGGCTGGTTGGGCCCGGCAAAACTGTAACTAATCCAACTCTACTCTACTGGGGAATGTAGCTCTTTCCAATTGAAAAAAAGCCTTAAAATGGTCTTTTGTGGCAATACACCCAGATCTCTTGAAGCGGGTGTACTCGATGGTGGCAGAGGCTATAGGAAAGATGACCCAGCTATCAGACGATGTAAAAGGCCCAAGTCTAATAATAAAAATGCATGAAGATTTGTTTGCTGGGTTTAGAGACTTATTATCCAGAGCCCGAGGAGGGAGGGATTGTCCCAACCACCATAACCCGTGGTTCAATACACGGTGCAGGATTGCCAGATCCCAACTGCTGGGTCTGATAAAAGGCAGAGATCCCGATAATATCCCGGAGGCCCACAAGAAATTCAAAGAAGCCTTGGCGCTAGGTAAGTCTGACTGTGAAGAGGAGGTCTGGGCTGACCTGACCCAAGCAGCCCATTCAGGGGATTCTAAGGCCTGTTAAAGCCGCCCCTCAACCTCGCCAGTAGAATTCTATGTTCAACGCAAAAGTGAGTGAACCATTTTGGGAACTATATGCAGTACACAATGAAGAGGGAACAGAGCTGGATATTACTAATCCGGACCGTACCAACCATTCAACCACCCTAGACCCCCTGTGGTACCTAGCTTAGATTCGCGCCGGGCTCTAGATGCAACTATCGCCAACACAGCTCCGGCCCGACTGTATCCCGGATGATCTTTATGCAGCCGAACCCGAAATCTGGACAAATTCCCCAGATGTTATTACAAAGGCTATAATAAAAGGGGCCATTGCCCAAATCTTGGCGCAATGTCGGGATAAGAAGGGGTAATGGGATGATCCAGGGAACTATCGGCCCATTAGTCTCTTAGATGGACTCCAGAAGATCTTTTGCCGCCAAATGCGAGGCACGTTGACGGACTGGGTACAATCTAACCATATACTTCTTGACTTACACGCAGGGTTTAGGCCAAACATTAGCACCCGGACCAAAGAAAAAACAATTCTGACCATACACTGGAAGATAGTAGTGCTGGGCAAGGGCAATCCCTACCTCATTTTCGTAGATTTAAAATCTGCATTTGACATGGTTCCCCGAAGGAAGCTATGGGATGTTTTAGACAGAACACGAGTCCCAGATAATATCCGAGATATCATCATAAGAATTCACAAGAATAATCCTGCTCATGTAAGATATGGGTCAAATGGGGAACTGACGGAAGCGTTTGGGATAGAGAAGGGCGTGCACTAGCCCCGGCTCTATTTATGCGGTACATTAATGACTTGGCAGAAGCGCTAATCTTTCCACATAATGAGGCTCCGAAAATTGGCCCCACAAAAATTCCTCACCTGCTATTTGCAGATGACACTTTGCTTATTTCTAAAACTCCAAGCGGTCTGCAAGCAATTCTTGCTGTTTTGTGTAGTGCGAGGCATTGAGTTAAACGAATCCAAAATGAAACTTATGACATTGAATTCTCGAAGGCCTCCTAACTTAAGAATCGTGGCCAATAATTCCCCCCTTGAGCGAGTGCATGAATTTGTCTATTTCGGGGGTGACCTTGTTTCAAAATTCTAGCTGGAAGGCGGAGATTAGTAAGAGACACTCAAACTCCAGCAAGAGTCGGGGGCAATCCAGAAAAAAGCCAGAAAATGAAGTCTAGGAATTTAACTCCAGTTTTAGAACCCTATAAATCAAAGGCAAACAGCGCTGCTTTATATAAAGTGGAACTGTGGGGTCACTCATGTATTAAGGGGGTATCTGTCGCAGAGAACTGTTTTCTTAGACAGCTGCTAAACCTCCCACAAAGTACCCAACACTTTCTTTGTTGCTGGACATGGGGTTGTATCCAATATCCTTCACAATCCAGTCCAGACCCCTTTTGTTCTGGTAGAGGCTCTGGATGACACCCGAATTGGACTCCTATAGGTCCTCTATTCGATATTTACTAACCTCTCCAGAACATTTGAGACTCCCCTAGTTGTCATATTAAATGAGGATGTTTAAAGCACTCGCCCTGGACACCTTGTGGGCTAACTCGGACGAAGCTGCCAAGATACTGAAGCAGTTAATTAAAGACAGATGGAGGGATTACTTCTGGGGTGAGCAGATTCGGAAATGTTCATCACGAAGCCTCACAGACATGTTCCTAGAACATAAGATTATCCCTCTTTGCGAAGATTCCTTAAATTCCATACAAGGCTCTCTTCATAGACAGCTTTATCTGAAGTTTCGTTATGGAATTCTCCCATTGGCTGATGTTGTAGGGAGTTGACTCCATTGTCCACCTTGTTTAATGTTCCCTGCCTTTAGATTGACTCAAAAGAAATGGATTCTCCTTGTGTGCCGACTGCTGGGTTTAAGATCCTCCCAGCTCGCATGGACGATATTAAAATCTGACACAAGGGAAGTGGGAGTGATCAGTATCGCCAGGTACCTGCACACTGTTTGGATAATACGTACCCACCCATGCTCCGCGGATAAAAACATATCTGTCTAGGTGCAGAGGCCGAACCAGCATTTGTGGATGTGTAAAACCATCAGATGTTTTCTGGTCTACTTTGATTGAGTCCCTGCTGGTTATTGGGCTGGAACTGCAGCTGTAATTGATGTAAAACCCCTAGATGTTCCCTGATCTTCTTTGTTTGAGTCCCTGCTGGTTATTGGACAGGAACTGCAGCTGTAATTGATGTAAAACCCCTAGATGTTTCCTGATCTACTTTGAGTGAGTCCCTACTGGTTATTGGACAGGAACTGCGGCTGTAATCGATGTAAAACCCCTAGATGTTTCCTGATCTACTTTGAGTGAGTCCCTACTGGTTATTGGGCAGGAACTGCAGCTGTAATTGATGTAAAACCCCTAGATGTTTCCAGATCTTCTTTCATGGAGTCCCTGCTGGTTATTGGGCAGGAACTGCGGCTGTAATTGATGTAAAACCCCTAGATGTTTCCAGATCTTCTTTCATGGAGTCCCTGCTGGTTATTGGGCAGGAACTGCAGCTGTAATTGATGTAAAACCCCTAGATGTTCCCTGATCTACTTTGATTGAGTCCCTGCTGGTTATTGGGCAGGAACTGCAGCTGTAATTGATGTAAAACCCCTAGATGTTCCCTGATCTACTTTGATTGAGTCCCTGCTGGTTATTGGGCAGGAACTGCAGCTGTAATTGATGTAAAACCCCTAGATGTTCCCTGATCTTCTTTGTTTGAGTCCCTGCTGGTTATTGGGCAGGAACTGCAGCTGTAATTAATTAACGTTGTAGATTTCAATCATAATTTCTATTTTCAGCTGATTTTAATTGCTGTTTTTCAATTTAATTATCTTCCTATGGGATTGTCGTATTTATGAATTGTTGATTTGATGTATGTGCTTTATGGATTTGTAATCTGATATAAACAAATCTTGATGATGAATATCTGCAATATTAGAATTCTTAAAATTAATTTCTACCCATGTCTGGCTAACCGTGTCACTATCCTGTCCACCCTAGTCAGGTTTCTACCCATGTCTGGCTAACCGTGTCACTATCCTGTCCACCCTAGCCAGGTGTTCAGTCAAGTCATCATCTGTAATATAACATATTGAAGCTAGGTTTTGGGGTGCACTAGCCCCACGGACCCTGACTGCACCTGGGGACTGCATCCCCTATCAACCCACATGCCCGGAGGCGCGGCTGCTGACTGTTGTCCGAGAGGGGTTGGGCCTCTTCTCATCGCACTCATAAGCGCCTCTTCTATCCGTCTCATGGACACATTGAAGCAAAGTTTTGGGGTGTGCTACCCCCAAATACTCTGACTGTATCTGTGGACTCCATCCCCCATCGGCCAACGAGCCAGGAGGCGTGGCTTCAGACTGCTGTTCTAGGGTGCGGGGCCTCCTCTCTTCGTCCTCATAAGCCCCTCTGCTATCCCTCCACGTGGTACGCACCTGGACAAAGCCCGGACTGAGGGCGGACCTGTCCTGCGCCCGTCAGCGCCCGAAAGAGGCTGGGCTGGGCCACTCCCCTTGGTTTATTCTCTGGAGAGGTACTGTGCTGAAGATAACTTTTTAGCTGCCAAAACTTACTGTTTCACTGTGATTGGGTCTTCATGCTTGCCAATTGCATTGGGCCGTGAAGGAGACACACAAATTGCACTCGGGCTACAACCATATTCAAACGCCCCTAGGAGTTCTGACTCTATTTTTTACAAATTGTTCTTTTATTGTAGATTAATTGTTTTCCTGATTCACCAACAGGTTTTGGGAGTCGATTGGTTTAGTTGACTTCCAGTCACCTTAAAATTTATATAATCGGGGTCAGCGCAAAGTAAGTGATTTAGCGCAGGGTCTTGCGACTCATAGTATGGCTTCCTCGCATTCAAGTAACTGTACACTCAACAAAACTGACCAACTAATAGAGGATGTTGAAACTATCATTAGTGCAGATTCCACCTCTAAAGGTGTCCTTACGGGCAACACAAAGAAACCATCTAAAACCCTCTCCAGCGATTTTAAAAAGAAGCTGGCAAAAAACACTACCTGTAAAATCTCAACTCTGCGTGCTGATGCTGACTATCCTCCTGCGGAGCAGTCAGTGTCAGTCTCAGATGCTTTACACATCTCCTTCAGGTGATGTACCCTGTAGAAACCGGTTGCTTCCTTTGCTGGAGCTGACTGAGGAGCAGGCCACTCCGGATCCTCCCGATAGATCCACACCAATCCCCACATCACTGGCTCCCCCTTGTCCTGATCCCGCTACTTATATGTCACATGTCACGGAGGTTAAAGCAGAGGTGGGGGAGCTAAAGCTTATGATAGCGCGTCTGACAAATTTCATGGACCAACTCCTTATATTCAGGGGCAAGAACATATTAGACATTCGAGAAACATCAGCAACCAGGTACCCATGCACTGGGATCGCCCCTAAGATCTACCTTGGGACATGCTAGCCTAGGGCAAATTTCTGACACCGGCCAGAGGCAATTTAAAAATCCCCAGAGGAGTTTCCAAGCTCTGACCATCCATGACTAAATATGCCAGCCAGATCCCAGGGTAACTTCCATCCAGCTTCCTCCCAAATACCCTCTCCATTCCACTCTGCCGAAGGAATCATCAACCAGTCTTGATGGATGATAGCAAACATCCGTTTTCTACCAATTCAATGGCTATGATTAATGTCCCCAACGTGCCCTCTCACACTCACTTTGAGGACAAGGATTCCATTAAAAACAAAGCTATAATATGGATGAGACAAATGAGGGGCTGCCGCTCTGCCATTCGGGATGATATTCTTAGTACTAAGAGAAACTCTACAAGTGATTCGCATCATGATACATACGATTGAGATTCGCATCATGATACATACGATTGAGATTCGCATCATGATACATACGATTGAGATTCGCATCATGATACATACGATTGAGATTCGCATCATGATACATACGATTTGAGATTCGCATCATGATCCATACGATTGAGATTCGCATCATGATACATACGATTGAGATTCGCATCATGATACATATGATTGAGATTCGCATCATGATACATACGATTGAGATTCGCATCATGATACATACGATTTGAGATTCGCATCATGATACATATGATTGAGATTCGCATCATGATACATACGATTGAGATTCGCATCATGATACATACGATTGAGATTCGCATCATGATACATACGATTGAGATTCGCATCATGATACATACGATTGAGATTCGCATCATGATACATACGATTGAGATTCGCATCATGATACATATGATTGAGATTCGCATCATGATACATACGATTGAGATTCGCATCATGATACATACGATTGAGATTCGCATCATGATACATACGATTGAGATTCGCATCATGATACATACGATTGAGATGACCTTTAGGGACAGGAACATGGCCGATAGTTCAGGGGCTCTTGATATTAGGTCCTCCCCAGCAAACAGCTCAGACATTCAGCTTAAGTGTCTTGGGAGAGGAATGAGCCGGCTAATGCCTCCTGTAACATCATGCGTTCCACATCTGGCTCCTCTCCGCTGACAGATATTGACTGACTAAGGACTCTTCTAGAACTATTGTCCAATCCATTCCTCAATCCTCTTGGACTCTTGAAAATACTCTATGCTCTGAGGTTCGAAGCACTTACTCTTCCACAGTTTGCATTGCTGCATTAGATTCCAAGGCCAACACTTCCTCAGTCACTAACTCCACTCAGTCTAATGTTAGTTATTTCAACCTCGGCAACTACCCACTCTGATCTATCTGCCCCACACAATTGAGCTCAGATGTCTTCAGCTAATGCGCCCATTGCTGTTGATAAGTTGATATTAGTCACTGATTCTAATTCATCAGTGTGAGAAGTTGGACTGGTATATGCTGTCCACTAATGTAAGTGGGCACCTTGCACCAGTCCAAACAACCCTTATGATGATTTAAGAGGTCAAAGATAACCTTAGAAAGCTATCCAAGTGGTAGCTGTGGAGAGCAGCCTTCAGGCTTAGTCTTGAAGGAATGTTAAGCAGCTTGTTTTACCAGAATGCAACCTTATAGTATTGGTTAAATGAAAGGAGAACCACACAGTAGTTATAAAAATATGTATTTATTAATATAACACTCTCTAGTACGACACAGTATCTCCTACACGGAGATAATCGCAAAGCACACAATACTTAACCGCTTAACCGCGGCGGCAATTCCGCCGCGGTGGTTTAGCGGAGTGGGCGGGGCCGCGTCGGCCAACAGACGTTCGCAGCACTACAGAGGTAGTGCTCGCGACGGCCGTTGGCCGACAGACGCACGCAACGGGTTAAGCACAGAAATGACAGTAAATAGCACTGATACCCAGTATGCCCGGGGGGAGGGGGCAGACCATATACTAAAATAGTGGTATAAGAACCACGACTCAAGTCAAGACAGGGTCTAGAGGTTGGAGAATCGCTGGGACTCCAAGGAATCACCCAAGGTGAGTAAGTAGGGACCATGGAGGACGGGTGCAGTGTGGGAACAAGACCACGTGCTCCGTACAATTCTATGGGGAAGTCGCGGTTGAAGTTTTAGAGTTTAAGGACCCTTCCCAGTGGACTTCGAAGAAACCCAGTAGAAGTTAGGAGCTTGGAGAGCCACCCCACCCGTGGATACCAAAGTGCCAGAGTTACCTATCCCAGGGGAGCCGGGTGCATAGGTCTGAAGTGGCGTCGGAAACCGCTGTCGAACCCAATGGAGGACTTCGAAGAAGAGCCGCTGCTGGAAGGAAGAAAAGTGGCCGTTGGAATCAAAAGGTGGATTCTTGTTGAAGAGTACCTGAAAGCAGAGGGGACAGAGTATGGGTCACTCAGTAGTGACCAGGGGCTTGGTAGACGAATGCCCACCAATGTTGGGTGCTTCAGGTGTGTTGATGGAGTTCTTGACTCTGCAGCCAAGGGGGCCAGGAGGTGTCTAGGACAACCAGGAGCCGGATACGAGCTGTCCCACGAAGGATGTCGAGTGCAGAGGGGTCGGTGTCCGGCGGGAGCACCAACAAGCCTTGGCAACGGCAACCCCCCAGAAGGTCAAGGATGGTTGCGGTTCGGACCAGCAAGGTCCAGGAGACTCACAAAGCAAGGGGAGTTAGGGCAGGCCTGGAGCAACCAGGGGAGCCCAAGAAAAGCAAAGTTGACCCTCAAGTGGACCCACAGGCCGGAGACACAGGCGTCGCGAGGGGACCTCGAGCAATTTCACAAAGCAGCAGCCCACGGAGCACTCGGTGCAAGGAGGCCGGAGTTCTTTGTAGGAAATGATGCCAGAGATTCGGGCTACTTGGAGCCCAGTGCACTTGTTCGGAAAACACCAACAAGCATATGCACTTGCAAATGTACGCGGTGCACAGGGGTTCGAGTATTGCAGCCCCCACGAAGGATTCTGACCTCAAACTCGGTGAGAGGGCAGCTCGGACCTCGAGGTACGTAGAAACCCAACTCCTGTGTTGCTGAAGCCTTCAGAGTCCGTAGGAGCTCAGGGTCAGCAGACCGGACAGCAGTGTTGCGGTGCCTGCTAATGCAGGGGAGTGACTCCTTCACTCCAAGGGAGATATCTTCAGTTGTCCTTGATGCTCCACAGGTCCTGCACGGAGCCTGTATGGTGCATGGGTACAGACGATGCTTCAGACTGAGAGGGAGACGAAGTCGGGCCCAAACGAAGTCCAGGGAAGTGCAGAGTGTCCAGACGGTCGAAGTTCAGTGGTTTCTGGTTCAGAATCGTGTCCACGTCGAATCTAGGGTCCTTCAGCCAGGTAAGCCCTTTTATACCCACGGGTGAGGGTTGGACAGATTCAGGGGACCCTCCCAGGGGAGGGTCTGGACTGTGGGGAGGTTACTCCCATGCCCTTTGTTCCATTTCGTGCCAGAGAAGGAGCCAATGGCTCCCAGGACTGGTTTGAACTGGACTATGCACAGGGACACCAAATGTGCCCCTCATGCAGATTTCCGGTCGCTGGCAAGCTCACCCACCCAGCCCTAATACACTAAATCCTGTCGGGGAGGACACCTCCCTGTGACAGGATGCCTATTGTTCTGCCTTCCCCTGCTCGAGCTTGGCTCAGCAGCAGGAGGGCAGAAATGTGTCTCTGGTCGGCAGCAACCATTTTGTGCTATCCGGGACTAAAAGGCTGGAACCGGATACACCAGGGACCTCACAAAGCTTGTTTCTGAGGGGTGGAATCATACCTCCCACACCGGTTACCGGTGTGGGAGTATGATTCCACAATGTTTGACACCAAACACGATATGGTTACTTTCAGCCATTTTACAGTTGGTCATCACGCGGTCGTAAATGGCTGATGCACTGACAACCCGGGAGAATGGACTCCGTAGGCTGCAGGGGTGTCCTGCTCATGCAGGGGCACCCTCTCACTTAGAACCGAGCACCCTGCCTTCAGGATTGTTAAGGCCTCCTATGGGGGTGACTTATAGGTTTTAAGTGCAGTGACCCTTAGATATAGTAAACCTATATCTTAAGTAAGTGGTGCATGCACCAACTTACACAGGTTGCAATGGCAGGCCTGTAGCTTCCATTTTGCATGGCCTGGCATGCTTCAGCCCATGGGAGGCCTCTGGGGTACCTATGCCCTGGGTACATGGGTACCATATACTAGGGACTGACAAGTGTACCCCAGTATCCAATCTGGATTGTACCAAAGTACATAACATTACAGTTTAGGGAGAAAGCAGATAGACTGGGGTCCTGATTAGCAGGATCCCAGTCAGACTAGTCAAAAACAGTATCACATTTAGCAAAAAGTGGGGGTAACCATAAGAAGCAGATCCTACTTTCCTACAATCAGTGGCAACCCTTTCGGCCGAGCTGCATTCATTCCACATGCCCACACATCACAAGACTCTATACAGTTAACTTTCATCTCATGGATTGTGGCTGGCCTTAGGTCTAAAATGGTCCAACCTGACTGCTCCGATTTTATTGATAGGCACAATATTTGCTTGTTCCAAGAAACTTGGAGCACTGACCCAATTTTTAAACCAGGTTATTTAAATTACTTTGTTACTGGTAAGCCAAGTGTGTGTGTAAGATCCTTGGGGGGACTTACCATATGGGTCAGAGCCTCATTGAATTGTAAAATCCGGCAATTAGTAAATGATTGCCCGGACATCTTGGGTATTCAACTCTGGAAGGATAAGAACACTAGCGTGGCCATTTTTTACATCTACGACAGAGGGGTCAAGGGTGGTTTGGCCTCTAGGACTTTGCAGTCCCTTGAGGATATTCTGGAAAGGAACCCCGCTCAATATCATCTTATTTTAGCAGGGGACTTCAATACACCTTTTGAGACCCTTGAGAGTGAGGATGTCAGGCTAACGCACGAGGAGGATGAAAGATGGGTCATTCCTCAACTGTATTCAGCTCCTGTAAAAAGGTGGACTTATCTGCAGTTATCGGCTCTTTCGATTGAACTGGGTGTCAGCGCCATTAATGGTCGTACGAGATCAGACGCAAAGGGAGCGTTCACGTTCAACAGGCCGAACCACATGAGTCGTATTGACTATATTATAATCAATTTGAGGCGATGGCATTTGGTTGATGACACGGTCATTGCAGAAAGAACCGAGAGTGATCATAATCCGATGTGTCTTACTATAACCACACTTTTTGGCAGGCCCTGGTCTGATCCTTCTCAGCCTACTCTTACAGGGGTCTCGAGCCTTCTACGACATGCGTCATCTTAAATGGCACCAAGTTGCTGTCCATCTGGATATTTATCTGCCATTAGTCATGACCTGCAAGCAGTTACGCCTAAAATGCTCGCCTGCTTTAATAGTGAAGCAAATCTAACTGCAGTAAGCGAACTCCACACACAGTTTATCAAGCACATTTCAACATCTTTTATAAATCCCACTTCATCTGGTAAAAAGTGTAGTCTTAAATCTAACCAGTGACTCGATAGGGATTGCAGACCTCTTAGACGTTCCCTGGTGTGGGTTATAACAAGAAAAGGTACTGACCAGATCCCCTCCATTAGAAAGTCCAATAAAATGATCTTCCATAAAACCAAAATGGCTTGAGATGAACAAAGGTGGCGAGATTTAAAGGATGCTTGCTCTTCAAAGATTTAAAGGATGCTTGCACTGCTAAGATATAAAGGATGCTTGCTCTGCTAACATTTAAAGGATGCTTGCTCTGCTAAGATTTAAAGGATGCTTGCTCTGCTAAGATTTAAAGGATGCTTGCTCTGCTAAGATTTAAAGGATGCTTGCTCTGCTAAGATTTAAAGGATGCTTGCACTGCTAAGATTTAAAGGATGCTTGCTCTGCTAAGATTTAAAGGATGCTTGCACTGCTAAGATTTAAAGGATGCTTGCTCTGCTAAGATATAAAGGATGCTTGCTCTGCTAAGATATGAAGGATGCTTGCACTGCTAAGATTTAAATGATGCTTGCTCTGCTAAGATTTAAAGGATGCTTGCACTGCTAAGATTTAAAGGATGCTTGCACTGCTAAGATTTAAAGGATGCTTGCTCTGCTAAGATTTAAAGGATGCTTGCTCTGCTAAGTAATAAAGGATGCTTGCACTGCTAAGATTTAAAGGATGCTTGCACTGCTAAGATTTAAAGGATGCTTGCTCTGCTAAGATTTAAAGGATGCTTGCTCTGCTAAGATTTAAAGGATGCTTGCTCTTCAAAGATTTAAAGGATGCTTGCACTGCTAAGATATAAAGGATGCTTGCTCTGCTAAGATTTAAAGGATGCTTGCACTGCTAAGATTTAAAGGATGCTTGCACTGCTAAGATATAAAGGATACTGCTCTGCTAAAGGATGCTTGCTCTGCTAAGATATAAAGGATGCTTGCTCTGCTAAGATATAAAGGATGCTTGCACTGCTAAGAATTAAAGGATGCTTGCTCTGCTAAGATTTAAAGGATGCTTGCACTGCTAAGATTTAAAGGACGCTTGCTCTGCTAAGATATAAAGTTTGCTTGCTCTGCTAAGATATGAAGGATGCTTGCTCTGCTAAAGGATGCTTGCTCTGCTAAGATTTAAAGGATGCTTGCTCTTCTAAGATTTAAAGGATGCTTGCTCTTCTAAGATTTAAAGGATGCTTGCACTGCTAAGATATAAAGGATGCTTGCTCTGCTAAAGGATGCTTGCTCTGCTAAGATTTAAAGGATGCTTGATCTGCTAAGATTTAAAGGATGCTTGCTCTTCTAAGATTTAAAGGATGCTTGCACTGCTAAGATATAAAGGATGCTTGCTCTGCTAAAGGATGCTTGCTCTGCTAAGATTTAAAGGATGCTTGCTCTGCTAAAATATAAAGGATGCTTGCACTGCTAAGAATTAAAGGATGCTTGCTCTGCTAAGATTTAAAGGATGCTTGCACTGCTAAGATTTAAAGGATGCTTGCTCTGCTAAGATATGAAGGATGCTTGCTCTGCTAAGATATGAAGGATGCTTGCTCTGCTAAGATATGAAGGATGCTTGCTCTGCTAAAGGATGCTTGCTCTGCTAAGATTTAAAGGATGCTTGCTCTGCTAAAATATAAAGGATGCTTGCACTGCTAAGATATAAAGGATGCTTGCACTGCTAAGATTTAAAGGATGCTTGCTCTGCTAAGATTTAAAGGATGCTTGCACTGCTAAGAATTAAAGGATGCTTGCTCTGCTAAGATTTAAAGGATGCTTGCACTGCTAAGATTTAAAGGATGCTTGCTCTGCTAAGATATAAAGGATGCTTGCTCTGCTAAGATATGAAGGATGCTTGCTCTGCTAAGATATGAAGGATGCTTGCTCTGCTAAAGGATGCTTGCACTGCTAAGATTTAAAGGATGCTTGCACTGCTAAAGGATGCTTGAACTGCTAAGATTTAAAGGATGCTTGAACTGCTAAGATTTAAAGGATGCTTGCTCTGCTAAGATATAAAGGATGCTTGCTCTGCTAAGATATGAAGGATGCTTGCACTGCTAAGATTTAAAGGATGCTTGCACTGCTAAGATATAAAGGATGCTTGCACTGCTAAGATTTAAAGGATGCTTGCTCTTCTAAGATTTAAAGGATGCTTGCACTGCTAAGATTTAAAGGATGCTTGCTCTTCTAAGATTTAAAGGATGCTTGCACTGCTAAGATATAAAGGATGCTTGCTCTGCTAAGATTTAAAGGATGCTTGCACTGCTAAGATTTAAAGGATGCTTGCTCTGCTAAAGGATGCTTGCTCTGCTAAGATTTAAAGGATGCTTGCTCTGCTAAGATTTAAAGGATGCTTGCACTGCTAAGATATAAAGGATACTGCTCTGCTAAAGGATGCTTGCTCTGCTAAGATTTAAAGGATGCTTGCTCTGCTAAGATATAAAGGATGCTTGCACTGCTAAGATTTAAAGGATGCTTGCTCTGCTAAGATTTAAAGGATGCTTGCACTGCTAAGATTTAAAGGATGCTTGCTCTGCTAAGATATAAAGGATGCTTGCTCTGCTAAGATATGAAGGATGCTTGCTCTGCTAAAGGATGCTTGCTCTGCTAAGATTTAAAGGATGCTTGCTCTGCTAAGATATAAAGGATGCTTGCACTGCTAAGATTTAAAGGATGCTTGCTCTGCTAAGATTTAAAGGATGCTTGCACTGCTAAGATTTAAAGGATGCTTGCTCTGCTAAGATATAAAGGATGCTTGCTCTGCTAAGATATAAAGGATGCTTGCTCTGCTAAGATTTAAAGGATGCTTGCTCTGCTAAGATATAAAGGATGCTTGCTCTGCTAAGATTTAAAGGATGCTTGCACTGCTAAGATTTAAAGGATGCTTGCTCTGCTAAGATTTAAAGGATGCTTGCACTGCTAAGATTTAAAGGATGCTTGCTCTGCTAAGATTTAAAGGATGCTTGCTCTGCTAAGATATAAAGGATGCTTGCACTGCTAAGATTTAAAGGATGCTTGCTCTGCTAAGATTTAAAGGATGCTTGCACTGCTAAGATATAAAGGATGCTTGCTCTGCTAAGATTTAAAGGATGCTTGCACTGCTAAGATTTAAAGGATGCTTGCTCTGCTAAGATTTAAAGGATGCTTGCACTGCTAAGATTTAAAGGATGCTTGCACTGCTAAGATTTAAAGGATGCTTGCTCTGCTAAGATTTAAAGGATGCTTGCACTGCTAAGATTAAAGGATGCTTGCTCTGCTAAGATTTAAAGGATGCTTGCTCTGCTAAGATTTAAAGGATGCTTGCTCTGCTAAGATTTAAAGGATGCTTGCACTGCTAAGATTTAAAGGATGCTTGCTCTGCTAAGATTTAAAGGATGCTTGCTCTGCTAAGATTTAAAGGATGCTTGCTCTGCTAAGATTTAAAGGATGCTTGCACTGCTAAGATTTAAAGGATGCTTGCTCTGCTAAGATTTAAAGGATGCTTGCTCTGCTAAGATTTAAAGGATGCTTGCTCTGCTAAGATATAAAGGATGCTTGCTCTGCTAAGATATGAAGGATGCTTGAACTGCTAAGATTTAAAGGATGCTTGCACTGCTAAGATTTAAAGGATGCTTGCACTGCTAAGATTTAAAGGATGCTTGCACTGCTAAGATTGAAAGGATGCTTGCACTGCTAAGATTTAAAGGATGCTTGCACTGCTAAGATTGAAAGGATGCTTGCACTGCTAAAGGATGCTTGCTCTGCTAAGATTTAAAGGATGCTTGAACTGCTAAGATTTAAAGGATGCTTGCACTGCTAAGATTTAAAGGATGCTTGCACTGCTAAGATTTAAAGGATGCTTGCTCTGCTAAGATTTAAAGGATGCTTGCACTGCTAAGATTTAAAGGATGCTTGCTCTGCTAAGATTTAAAGGATGCTTGCACTGCTAAGATTTAAAGGATGCTTGCACTGCTAAGATTTAAAGGATGCTTGCACTGCTAAGATTTAAAGGATGCTTGCACTGCTAAGATTGAAAGGATGCTTGCTCTGCTAGATTAAAGGATGCTTGCTCTGCTAAGATTTAAAGGATGCTTGCACTGCTAAGATTTAAAGGATGCTTGCTCTGCTAAGATTTAAAGGATGCTTGCACTGCTAAGATTTAAAGGATGCTTGCTCTGCTAAGATTTAAAGGATGCTTGCACTGCTAAGATTTAAAGGATGCTTGCTCTGCTAAGATTTAAAGGATGCTTGCACTGCTAAGATTTAAAGGATGCTTGCACTGCTAAGATATAAAGGATACTTGCTCTGCTAAAGGATGCTTGCTCTGCTAAGATTTAAAGGATGCTTGCTCTGCTAAGATATAAAGGATGCTTGCACTGCTAAGATTTAAAGGATGCTTGCTCTGCTAAGATTTAAAGGATGCTTGCACTGCTAAGATATAAAGGATGCTTGCTCTGCTAAGATATAAAGGATGCTTGCTCTGCTAAGATATGAAGGATGCTTGCTCTGCTAAAGGATGCTTGGTCTGCTAAGATATAAAGGATGCTTGCTCTGCTAAGATTTAAAGGATGCTTGCACTGCTAAGATTTAAAGGATGCTTGCTCTGCTAAGATTTAAAGGATGCTTGCTCTGCTAAGATTTAAAGGATGCTTGCACTGCTAAGATTTAAAGGATGCTTGCTCTGCTAAGATATAAAGGATGCTTGCTCTGCTAAGATATAAAGGATGCTTGCTCTGCTAAGATATAAAGGATGCTGCTCTGCTAAAGGATGCTTGCTCTGCTAAGATTTAAAGGATGCTTGCTCTGCTAAGATTATAGAAGGATGCTTGCTCTGCTAAGATTTAAAGGATGCTTGCTCTGCTAAGATATAAAGGATGCTTGCTCTGCTAAGATTTAAAGGATGCTTGCACTGCTAAGATTTAAAGGATGCTTGCACTGCTAAGATTTAAAGGATGCTTGCACTGCTAAGATTTAAAGGATGCTTGCTCTGCTAAGATTTAAAGGATGCTTGCACTGCTAAGATTTAAAGGATGCTTGCTCTGCTAAGATTTAAAGGATGCTTGCACTGCTAAGATTTAAAGGATGCTTGCTCTGCTAATAAAGGATGCTTGCTCTGCTAAGATTTAAAGGATGCTTGCTCTGCTAAGATTTAAAGGATGCTTGCACTGCTAAGATTTAAAGGATGCTTGCTCTGCTAAGATTTAAAGGATGCTTGCTCTGCTAAGATTTAAAGGATGCTTGCACTGCTAAGATTTAAAGGATGCTTGCTCTGCTAAGATTTAAAGGATGCTTGCACTGCTAAGATTTAAAGGATGCTTGCTCTGCTAAGATTTAAAGGATGCTTGCTCTGCTAAGATTTAAAGGATGCTTGCACTGCTAAGATATAAAGGATGCTTGCTCTGCTAAAGGATGCTTGCTCTGCTAAGATTTAAAGGATGCTTGCTCTGCTAAGATTTAAAGGATGCTTGCTCTGCTAAGATTTAAAGGATGCTTGCACTGCTAAGATATAAAGGATGCTTGCTCTGCTAAAGGATGCTTGCTCTGCTAAGATTTAAAGGATGCTTGCTCTGCTAAGATATAAAGGATGCTTGCACTGCTAAGAATTAAAGGATGCTTGCTCTGCTAAGATTTAAAGGATGCTTGCACTGCTAAGATTTAAAGGATGCTTGCTCTGCTAAGATATAAAGGATGCTTGCTCTGCTAAGATATGAAGGATGCTTGCTCTGCTAAGATATGAAGGATGCTTGCTCTGCTAAAGGATGCTTGCTCTGCTAAGATTTAAAGGATGCTTGCTCTGCTAAAATATAAAGGATGCTTGCACTGCTAAGATTTAAAGGATGCTTGCTCTGCTAAGATTTAAAGGATGCTTGCACTGCTAAGATTTAAAGGATGCTTGCTCTGCTAAGATATAAAGGATGCTTGCTCTGCTAAGATATAAGGATGCTTGCTCTGCTAAGATTTAAAGGATGCTTGCTCTGCTAAGATATAAAGGATGCTTGCACTGCTAAGATTTAAAGGATGCTTGCTCTGCTAAGATTTAAAGGATGCTTGCACTGCTAAGATTTAAAGGATGCTTGCTCTGCTAAGATTTAAAGGATGCTTGCTCTGCTAAGATATAAAGGATGCTTGCTCTGCTAAGATATAAAGGATGCTTGCTCTGCTAAGAGGATGCTTGCTCTGCTAAGATTTAAAGGATGCTTGCTCTGCTAAGATATAAAGGATGCTTGCTCTGCTAAGATTTAAAGGATGCTTGCACTGCTAAGATTTAAAGGATGCTTGCTCTGCTAAGATATAAAGGATGCTTCCTCTGCTAAGATATAAAGGATGCTTGCACTGCTAAGATTTAAAGGATGCTTGCACTGCTAAGATATAAAGGATGCTTGCACTGCTAAGATTTAAAGGATGCTTGCTCTGCTAAGATTTAAAGGATGCTTGCACTGCTAAGATTTAAAGGATGCTTGCTCTGCTAAGATTTAAAGGATGCTTGCACTGCTAAGATATAAAGGATGCTTGCTCTGCTAAGATTTAAAGGATGCTTGCACTGCTAAGATTTAAAGGATGCTTGCTCTGCTAAAGGATGCTTGCTCTGCTAAGATTTAAAGGATGCTTGCTCTGCTAAGATTTAAAGGATGCTTGCACTGCTAAGATATAAAGGATACTGCTCTGCTAAAGGATGCTTGCTCTGCTAAGATTTAAAGGATGCTTGCTCTGCTAAGATATAAAGGATGCTTGCACTGCTAAGATTTAAAGGATGCTTGCTCTGCTAAGATTTAAAGGATGCTTGCACTGCTAAGATTTAAAGGATGCTTGCTCTGCTAAGATATAAAGGATGCTTGCTCTGCTAAGATATGAAGGATGCTTGCTCTGCTAAGATTAAGGATGCTTGCTCTGCTAAGATTTAAAGGATGCTTGCTCTGCTAAGATTTAAAGGATGCTTGCACTGCTAAGATTTAAAGGATGCTTGCTCTGCTAAGATTTAAAGGATGCTTGCACTGCTAAGTTATAAAGAATGCTTGCTCTGCTAAGATATAAAGGATGGTTGCTCTGCTAAGATATAAAGGATGCTTGCTCTGCTAAAGGATGCTTGCTCTGCTAAGATATAAAGGATGCTTGCTCTGCTAAGATATAAAGGATGCTTGCTCTGCTAAGATATGAAGGATGCTTGCTCTGCTAAAGGATGCTTGCTCTGCTAAGATTTAAAGGATGCTTGCTCTGCTAAGATTTAAAGGATGCTTGCACTGCTAAGATTTAAAGGATGCTTGCTCTGCTAAGATTTAAAGGATGCTTGCACTGCTAAGATTTAAAGGATGCTTGCTCTGCTAAGATTTAAAGGATGCTTGCACTGCTAAGATTTAAAGGATGCTTGCTCTGCTAAGATTTAAAGGATGCTTGCACTGCTAAGATTTAAAGGATGCTTGCTCTGCTAAGATATAAAGGATGCTTGCTCTGCTAAGATATGAAGGATGCTTGCACTGCTAAGATTTAGAGGATGCTTGCTCTGCTAAGATTTAAAGGATGCTTGCTCTGCTAAGATTTAAAGGATGCTTGCACTGCTAAGATCTAAAGGATGCTTGCACTGCTAAGATATAAAGGATGCTTGCTCTGCTAAGATTTAAAGGATGCTTGCACTGCTAAGATTTAAAGGATGCTTGCTCTGCTAAGATATAAAGGATGCTTGCTCTGCTAAGATATAAAGGATACTGCTCTGCTAAGATTTAAAGGATGCTTGCACTGCTAAGATTTAAAGGATGCTTGCTCTGCTAAGATATAAAGGATGCTTGCACTGCTAAGATTTAACGGATGCTTGCACTGCTAAAGGATGCTTGCTCTGCTAAGATTTAAAGGATGCTTGCACTGCTAAGATTTAAAGGATGCTTGCTCTTCTAAGATTTAAAGGATGCTTGCACTGCTAAGATATAAAGGATGCTTGCTCTGCTAAGATTTAAAGGTTGCTTGCACTGCTAAGATTTAAAGGATGATTGCTCTGCTAAAGGATGCTTGCTCTGCTAAGATTTAAAGGATGCTTGCTCTGCTAAGATTTAAAGGATGCTTGCACTGCTAAGATTTAAAGGATGCTTGCTCTGCTAAGATATAAAGGATGCTTGCTCTGCTAAGATTTAAAGGATGCTTGCTCTGCTAAGATATAAAGGATGCTTGCTCTGCTAAGATTTAAAGGATGCTTGCTCTGCTAAGATTTAAAGGATGCTTGCACTGCTAAGATTTAAAGGATGCTTGCTCTGCTAAGATATAAAGGATGCTTGCTCTGCTAAGATATAAAGGATGCTTGCTCTGCTAAGATATAAAGGATGCTTGCTCTGCTAAGATTTAAAGGATGCTTGCTCTGCTAAGATTTAAAGGATGCTTGCTCTGCTAAGATATAAAGGATGCTTGCTCTGCTAAGATTTAAAGGATGCTTGCTCTGCTAAGATTTAAAGGATGCTTGCACTGCTAAGATTTAAAGGATGCTTGCTCTGCTAAGATATAAAGGATGCTTGCTCTGCTAAGATATAAAGGATGCTTGCTCTGCTAAAGGATGCTTGCTCTGCTAAGATATAAAGGATGCTTGCACTGCTAAGATTTAGAGGATGCTTGCTCTGCTAAGATTTAAAGGATGCTTGCACTGCTACAATTTAAAGGATGCTTGCACTGCTAAGATCTAAAGGATGCTTGCACTGCTAAGATTTAAAGGATGCTTGCTCTGCTAAGATATAAAGGATGCTTGCTCTGCTAAGATTTAAAGGATGCTTGCACTGCTAAGATTTAAAGGATGCTTGCTCTGCTAAGATATAAAGGATGCTTGCTCTGCTAAGATATAAAGGATGCTTGCTCTGCTAAGATTTAAAGGATGCTTGCTCTGCTAAGATATAAAGGATGCTTGCACTGCTAAGATTTAAAGGATGCTTGCACTGCTAAGATTTAAAGGATGCTTGCACTGCTAAGATTTAAAGGATGCTTGCACTGCTAAGATTTAAAGGATGCTTGCTCTGCTAAGATTTAAAGGATGCTTGCTCTGCTAAGATATAAAGGATGCTTGCACTGCTAAGATTTAAAGGATGCTTGCTCTGCTAAGATTTAAAGGATGCATGCTCTGCTAAGATATAAAGGATGCTTGCTCTGCTAAGATTTAAAGGATGCTTGCACTGCTAAGATTTAAAGGATGCTTGCTCTGCTAAGATTTAAAGGATGCTTGCGCTGCTAAGATATGAAGGATGCTTGCTCTGCTAAAGGATGCTTGCTCTGCTAAGATATAAAGGATGCTTGCACTGCTAAGATTTAGAGGATGCTTGCTCTGCTAAGATTTAAAGGATGCTTGCACTGCTACAAT
Organism: Calotriton arnoldi; assembly: GCA_963921515.1. Taxonomy (NCBI): domain Eukaryota; kingdom Metazoa; phylum Chordata; class Amphibia; order Caudata; family Salamandridae; genus Calotriton; species Calotriton arnoldi. Next base: position 82,450 of record CAWUFW010005485.1, read on the forward strand.
TTAAAGGATGCTTGCACTGCTAAGATTTAAAGGATGCTTGCTCTGCTAAGATTTAAAGGATGCTTGCACTGCTAAGATATAAAGGATGCTTGCTCTGCTAAGATTTAAAGGATGCTTGCACTGCTAAGATTTAAAGGATGCTTGCTCTGCTAAGATATAAAGGATGCTTGCTCTGCTAAGATATAAAGGATGCTTGCTCTGCTAAGATTTAAAGGATGCTTGCTCTGCTAAGATATAAAGGATGCTTGCACTGCTAAGATTTAAAGGATGCTTGCACTGCTAAGATTTAAAGGATGCTTGCACTGCTAAGATTTAAAGGATGCTTGCACTGCTAAGATTTAAAGGATGCTTGCTCTGCTAAGATTTAAAGGATGCTTGCTCTGCTAAGATATAAAGGATGCTTGCACTGCTAAGATTTAAAGGATGCTTGCTCTGCTAAGATTTAAAGGATGCTTGCTCTGCTAAGATATAAAGGATGCTTGCTCTGCTAAGATTTAAAGGATGCTTGCACTGCTAAGATTTAAAGGATGCTTGCTCTGCTAAGATTTAAAGGATGCTTGCACTGCTAAGATTTAAAGGATGCTTGCACTGCTAAGATTTAAAGGATGCTTGCTCTGCTAAGATTTAAAGGATGCTTGCACTGCTAAAGGATGCTTGCTCTGCTAAGATTTAAAGGATGCTTGCACTGCTAAGATTTAAAGGATGCTTGCTCTGCTAAGATATAAAGGATACTGCTCTGCTAAGATTTAAAGGATGCTTGCTCTTCTAAGATTTAAAGGATGCTTGCTCTGCTAAGATTTAAAGGATGCTTGCTCTGCTAAGATATAAAGGATGCTTGCACTGCTAAGATTTAAAGGATGCTTGCACTGCTAAGATATAAAGGATACTGCTCTGCTAAAGGATGCTTGCTCTGCTAAGATTTAAAGGATGCTTGCTCTGCTAAGATTTAAAGGATGCTTGCTCTGCTAAGATTTAAAGGATGCTTGCACTGCTAAGATTTAAAGGTTGCTTGCTCTGCTAAGATATAAAGGATGCTTGCTCTGCTAAGATATGAAGGATGCTTGCTCTGCTAAAGGATGCTTGCTCTGCTAAGATTTAAAGGATGCTTGCTCTGCTAAGATTTAAAGGATGCTTGCACTGCTAAGATTTAAAGGATGCTTGCTCTGCTAAGATTTAAAGGATGCTTGTTCTGCTAAGATATAAAGGATACTGCTCTGCTAAGATTTAAAGGATGCTTGCTCTGCTAAGATATAAAGGATGCTTGCTCTGCTAAGATATAAAGGATGCTTGCACTGCTAAGATATAAAGGATACTGCTCTGCTAAAGGATGCTTGCTCTGCTAAGATTTAAAGGATGCTTGCTCTGCTAAGATATAAAGGATGCTTGCACTGCTAAGATATAAAGAATGCTTGCTCTGCTAAGATATAAAGGATGGTTGCTCTGCTAAGATATAAAGGATGCTTGCTCTGCTAAGATTTAAAGGATGCTTGCACTGCTAAGATATAAAGGATGCTTGCTCTGCTAAAGGATGCTTGCTCTGCTAAGATTTAAAGGATGCTTGCTCTGCTAAGATTTAAAGGATGCTTGCACTGCTAAGATTTAAAGGATGCTTGCTCTGCTAAGATTTAAAGGATGCTTGCTCTGCTAAGATTTAAAGGATGCTTGCACTGCTAAGATATAAAGGATGCTTGCACTGCTAAGATTTAAAGGATGCTTGCTCTGCTAAGATATAAGGATGCTTGCACTGCTAAGATTTAAAGGATGCTTGCACTGCTAAGATATAAAGGATGCTTGCACTGCTAAGATTTAAAGGATGCTTGCACTGCTAGATTTAAGGATGCTTGCACTGCTAAGATTTAAAGGATGCTTGCTCTGCTAAGATTTAAAGGATGCTTGCTCTGCTAAGATTTAAAGGATGCTTGCTCTGCTAAGATTTAAATGATGCTTGCTCTGCTAAGATATAAAGGATGCTTGCTCTGCTAAGATTTAAAGGATGCTTGCACTGCTAAGATTTAAAGGATGCTTGCACTGCTAAGATATTAAAGGATGCTTGCTCTGCTAAGATTTAAAGGATGCTTGCTCTGCTAAAGGATGCTTGCTCTGCTAAGATTTAAAGGATGCTTGCTCTGCTAAGATTTAAAGGATGCTTGCTCTGCTAAGATATAAAGGATGCTTGCTCTGCTAAGATATGAAGGATGCTTGCACTGCTAAGATATAAAGGATGCTTGCTCTGCTAAGATTTAAAGGATGCTTGCTCTGCTAAGATATAAAGGATGCTTGCTCTGCTAAGATTTAAAGGATGCTTGCTCTGCTAAGATTTAAAGGATGCTTGCTCTGCTAAGATTTAAAGGATGCCTGCTCTGCTAAAGGATGCTTGCTCTGCTAAGATTTAAAGGATGCTTGTCTGCTAAGATTTAAAGGATGCTTGCTCTGCTAGGATTTAAAGGATGCTTGCTCTGCTAAGATATAAAGGATGCTTGCTCTGCTAAAGGATGCTTGCTCTGCTAAGATTTAAAGGATGCTTGCTCTGGTAAGATTTAAAGGATGCTTGCTCTGCTAAGCTATAAAGGATGCTGGCACTGCTAAGATTTAAAGGATGCTTGCTCTGCTAATTTAAAGGATGCATGCTCTGCTAAGATATAAAGGATGCTTGCTCTGCTAAGATTTAAAGGATGCTTGCACTGCTAAGATTTAAAGGATGCTTGCTCTGCTAAGATTTAAAGGATGCTTGCTCTGCTAAGATTTAAAGGATGCTTGCACTGCTAAGATTTAAAGGATGCTTGCTCTGCTAAGATTTAAAGGATGCTTGCACTGCTAAGATTTAAAGGATGCTTGTTCTGCTAAGATTTAAAGGATGCTTGCACTGCTAAGATTTAAAGGATGCTTGCTCTGCTAAGATTTAAAGGATGCTTGCTCTGCTAATTTAAAGGATGCATGCTCTGCTAAGATATAAAGGATGCTTGCTCTGCTAAGATTTAAAGGATGCTTGCTCTGCTAAGATATAAAGGATGCTTGCTCGGCTAAAGGATGCTTGCTCTGGTAAGATATAAACGATGCTTGCACTGCTAAGATTTAAAGGATGCTTGCTCTGCTAAGATTTAAAGGATGCTTGCTCTTCTAAGATTTAAAGGATGCTTGCTCTGCTAAGATATAAAGGATGCTGGCACTGCTAAGATATAAAGGATGCTTGCTCTGCTAAGATTTAAAGGATGCCTGCTCTGCTAAGATATAAAGGATGCTTGCTCTGCTAAGATTTAAAGGATGCTTGCTCTGCTAAGATTTAAAGGATGCTTGCTCTGCTAAGACTTAAAGGATGCCTGCTCTGCTAAAAGGAAGCTTGCTCTGCTAAGATTTAAAGGATGCTTGCACTGCTAAGATTTAAAGGATGCTTGCTCTGCTAAGATTTAAATGATGCTTGCTCTGCTAAGATTTAAAGGATGCTTGCTCTGCTAAGATATAAAGGATGCTTGCTCTGCTAAAGGATGCTTGCTCTGCTAAGATATAAAGGATGCTTGCACTGCTAAGATATAAAGGATGCTTGCACTGCTAAGATTTAAAGGATGCTTCCACTGCTAAGATTTAAAGGATGCTTGCTCTGCTAAGATTTAAAGGATGCTTGCACTGCTAAGATTTAAAGGATGCTTGCTCTGCTAAGATTTAAAGGATGCTTGCTCTGCTAAGATATAAAGGATGCTTGCTCTGCTAAAGGATGCTTGCTCTGCTAAAGGATGCTTGCACTGCTAAGATATAAAGGATGCTTGCACTGCTAAGATTTAAAGGATGCCTGCTCTGCTAAGATATAAAGGATGCTTGCTCTGCTAAGATTTAAAGGATGCTTGCTCTGCTAAGATTTAAAGGATGCTTGCTCTGCTAAGATTTAAAGGATGCCTGCTCTGCTAAAGGATGCTTGCTCTGCTAAGATTTAAAGGATGCTTGCTCTGCTAAGATTTAAAGGATGCTTGCACTGCTAAGATTTAAAGGATGCTTGCTCTGCTAAGATTTAAAGGAAGCCTGCTCTGCTAAAGGATGCTTGCTCTGCTAAGATTTAAAGGATGCTTGCTCTGCTAAGATTTAAAGGATGCTTGCACTGCTAAGATTTAAAGGATGCTTGCTCTGCTAGGATTTAAAGGATGCTTGCTCTGCTAAGATATAAAGGATGCTTGACTCTGCTAAAGGAAGCTTGCTCTGCTAAGATATAAAGGATGCATGCAGTGCTAAGATTTAAAGGATGCTTGCACTGCTAAGACTTAAAGGATGCTTGCTCTGCTAAGATTTAAAGGATGCTTGCTCTGCTAAGATTTAAAGGATGCTTGCTCTGCTAAAGGATGCTTGCTCTGCTAAGATATAAAGGATGCTTGCACTGCTAAGATTTAAAGGATGCTTGCACTGCTAAGATTTAAAGGATGCTTGCTCTGCTAAGATTTAAAGGATGCTTGCTCTGCTAAGATTTAAAGGATGCTTGCTCTGCTAAGATTTAAAGGATGCTTGCTCTGCTAAGATTTAAAGGATGCTTGCACTGCTAAAGGATGCTTGCTCTGCTAAGATTTAAAGGATGCTTGCTCTGCTAAGATTTAAAGGATGCTTGCTCTGCTAAGATAAAAGGATGCTTGCTCTGCTAAAGGATGCTTGCTCTGCTAAGATATAAAGGATGCTTGCACTGCTAAGATTTAAAGGATGCTTGCACTGCTAAGATTTAAAGGATGCTTGCTCTGCTAAGATTTAAAGGATGCTTGCTCTGCTAAGATTTAAAGGATGCTTGCTCTGCTAAGATTTAAAGGATGCTTGCTCTGCTAAGATTTAAAGGATGCTTGCACTGCTAAGATTTAAAGGATGCTTGCACTGCTAAGATTTAAAGGATGCTTGCTTTGCTAAGATTTAAAGGATGCTTGCACTGCTAAAGGATGCTTGCTCTGCTAAGATTTAAAGGATGCTTGCCCTGCTAAGATTTAAAGGATGCTTGCTCTGCTAAGATATAAAGGATGCTTGCACTGCTAAGATTTAAAGGATGCTTGCTCTGCTAAGATATAAAGGATGCTTGCTCTGCTAAGATTTAAAGGATGCTTGCTCTGCTAAGATATGAAGGATGCTTGCACTGCTAAGATCTAAAGGATGCTTGCTTTGCTAAGATATAAAGGATGCATGCAGTGCTAAGATTTAAAGGATGCTTGCTCTGCTAAGATTTAAAGGATGCTTGCTCTGCTAAGATTTAAAGGATGCTTGCTCTGCTAAGATTTAAAGGATGCTTGCTCTGCTAAGATTTAAAGGATGCTTGCACTGCTAAGAGTTAAAGGATGCTTGCACTGGTAAGATTTAAAGGATGCTTGCTCTGCTAAGATATAAAGGATGCTTGCTCTGCTAAGATATGAAGGATGCTTGCACTGCTAAGATTTAAATGATGCTTGCACTGCTAAGATTTAAAGGATGCTTGAACTGCTAAGATTTAAAGGATGCTTGTACTGCTAAGATTTAAAGGATGCTTGCACTGCTAAGATTTAAAGGATGCTTGCTCTGCTAAGATTTAAAGGATGCTTGCTCTGCTAAGATATAAAGGATGCTTGCTCTGCTAAGATTTAAAGGATGCTTGCTCTGCTAAGATTTAAAGGATGCTTGCTCTGCTAAGATATAAAGGATGCTTGCTCTGCTAGAAAGGATGCTTGCTCTGCTAAGATTTAAAGGATGCTTGCTCTGCTAAGATTTAAAGGATGCTTGCTCTGCTAAGATATAAAGGATGCTTGCACTGCTAAGATTTAAAGGATGCTTGCTCTGCTAAGATTTAAAGGATGCTTGCTCTGCTAAGATATAAAGGATGCTTGCTCTGCTAAGATTTAAAGGATGCTTGCACTGCTAAGAATTAAAGGATGCTTGCTCTGCTAAGATTTAAAGGATGCTTGCACTGCTAAGATTTAAAGGATGATTGCTCTGCTAAGATATAAAGGATGCTTGCACTGCTAAGATTTAAAGGATGCTTGCTCTGCTAAGATTTAAAGGATGCTTGCTCTGCTAAGATTTAAAGGATGCTTGCTCTGCTAAGATTTAAAGGATGCTTGCACTGCTAAGATTTAAAGGATGCTTGCTCTGCTAAGATTTAAAGGATGCTTGCACTGCTATAAGGATGCTTGCACTGCTAAGAATTAAAGGATGCTTGCTCTGCTAAGATTTAAAGGATGCTTGCACTGCTAAGATTTAAAGGATGCTTGCACTGCTGATTAAGGATGCTTGCACTGCTAAGATTTAAAGGATGCTTGCTCTGCTAAGATTTAAAGGATGCTTGCACTGCTAAGATTTAAAGGATGCTTGCTCTGCTAAGATTTAAAGGATGCTTGCTCTGCTAAGATTTAAAGGATGCTTGCACTGCTAAGATTTAAAGGATGCTTGCTCTGCTAAAGGATGCTTGCTCTGCTAAGATTTAAAGGATGCTTGCTCTGCTAAGATTTAAAGGATGCTTGCTCTGCTAAGATATAAAGGATGCTTGCTCTGCTAAGATATGAAGGATGCTTGCACTGCTAAGATATAAAGGATGCTTGCTCTGCTAAGTTTTAAAGGATGCTTGCTCTGCTAAGAGTTTAAAGGATGCTTGCTCTGCTAAGATTTAAAGGATGCTTGCTCTGCTAAGATTTAAAGGATGCTTGCTCTGCTAAGATTTAAAGGATGCTTGCTCTGCTAAGATTTAAAGGATGCTTGCACTGCTAAGATTTAAAGGATGCTTGCTCTGCTAAGATTTAAAGGATGCTTGCACTGCTAAGATTTAAAGGATGCTTGCTCTGCTAAGATTTAAAGGATGCTTGCACTGCTAATATTTAAAGGATGCTTGCTCTGCTAAGATTTAAAGGATGCTTGCTCTGCTAAGATATAAAGGATGCTTGCACTGCTAAGATTTAAAGGATGCTTGCTCTGCTAAGATTTAAAGGATGCTTGCTCTGCTAAGATATAAAGGATGCTTGCACTGCTAAGATTTAAAGGATGCTTGCTCTGCTAAGATTTAAAGGATGCTTGCACTGCTAAGATTTAAAGGATGCTTGCTCTGCTAAGATATAAAGGATGCTTGCTCTGCTAAGATATGAAGGATGCTTGCTCTGCTAAAGGATGCTTGCTCTGCTAAGATATAAAGGATGCTTGCACTGCTAAGATTTAAAGGATGCTTGCTCTGCTAAGATTTAAAGGATGCTTGCTCTGCTAAGATATAAAGGATGCTTGCTCTGCTAAGATATAAAGGATACTTGCTCTGCTGTAAAGGATGCTTGCTCTGCTAAGATTTAAAGGATGCTTGCTCTGCTAAGATTTAAAGGATGCTTGCTCTGCTAAGATATAAAGGATGCTTGCACTGCTAAGATATAAAGAATGCTTGCTCTGCTAAGATATAAAGGATGGTTGCTCTGCTAAGATATAAAGGATGCTTGCTCTGCTAAGATTTAAAGGATGCTTGCACTGCTAAGATATAAAGGATGCTTGCTCTGCTAAGATTTAAAGGATGCTTGCTCTGCTAAGATTTAAAGGATGCTTGCACTGCTAAGATTTAAAGGATGCTTGCTCTGCTAAGATTTAAAGGATGCTTGCTCTGCTAAGATTTAAAGGATGCTTGCACTGCTAAGATATAAAGGATGCTTGCACTGCTAAGATTTAAAGGATGCTTGCTCTGCTAAGATATAAGGATGCTTGCACTGCTAAGATTTAAAGGATGCTTGCACTGCTAAGATATAAAGGATGCTTGCACTGCTAAGATTTAAAGGATGCTTGCACTGCTAAAGGATGCTTGCACTGCTGAGATTTAAAGGATGCTTGCTCTGCTAATTTAAAGGATGCTTGCTCTGCTAAGATTTAAAGGATGCTTGCTCTGCTAAGATTTAAATGATGCTTGCTCTGCTAAGATATAAAGGATGCTTGCTCTGCTAATATTTAAAGGATGCTTGCACTGCTAAGATTTAAAGGATGCTTGCACTGCTAAGATTTAAAGGATGCTTGCTTTGCTAAGATTTAAAGGATGCTTGCTCTGCTAAGTTATAAAGGATGCTTGCTCTGCTAAGATATAAAGGATGCTTGCTCTGCGCAGATATAAAGGATGCTTGCATTGCTAAGATTTAAAGGATGCTTGCACTGCTAAAGGATGCTTGCTCTGCTAAGATTTAAAGGATGCTTGCTCGTCTAAGATTTAAAGGATGCTTGCTCTGCTAAGATATAAAGGATGCTTGCACTGCTAAGATATAAAGGATGCTTGCACTGCTAAGATTTAAAGGATGCTTGCACTGCTAAGATTTAAAGGATGCTTGCTCTGCTAAGATTTAAAGGATGCTTGCACTGCTAAGATTTAAAGTATGCTTGCTCTGCTAAGATTTAAAGGATGCTTGCTCTGCTAAAGGATGCTTGCTCTGCTAAGATTTAAAGGATGCTTGCTCTGCTAAGATTTAAAGGATGCTTGCTCTGCTAAGATATAAAGGATGCTTGCTCTGCTAAGATATGAAGGATTCTTGCACTGCTAAGATATAAAGGATGCTTGCTCTGCTAAGATTTAAAGGATGCTTGCTCTGCTAAGATATAAAGGATGCTTGCTCTGCTAAGATATGAAGGATGCTTGCACTGCTAAGATTTAAAGGATGCTTGCACTGCTAAAGGATGCTTGCTCTGCTAAGATTTAAAGGATGTTTGCTCTGCTAAGATTTAAAGGATGCTTGCTCTGCTAAGATTTAAAGGAAGCTTGCACTGCTAAGATATAAAGGATGCTTGCTCTGCTAAGATTTAAAGGATGCTTGCTCTGCTAAGATATAAAGGATGCTTGCTCTGCTAAGATTTAAAGGATGCTTGCTCTGCTAAGATTTAAAGGATGCCTGCTCTGCTAAAGGATGCTTGCTCTGCTAAGATTTAAAGGATGCTTGCTCTGCTAAGATTTAAAGGATGCTTGCTCTGCTAGGATTTAAAGGATGCTTGCTCTGCTAAGATATAAAGGATGCTTGCTCTGCTAAAGGATGCTTGCTCTGCTAAGATTTAAAGGATGCTTGCTCTGGTAAGATTTAACGGATGCTTGCTCTGCTAAGATATAAAGGATGCTGGCACTGCTAAGATTTAAAGGATGCTTGCTCTGCTAATTTAAAGGATGCATGCTCTGCTAAGATATAAAGGATGCTTGCTCTGCTAAGATTTAAAGGATGCTTGCACTGCTAAGATTTAAAGGATGCTTGCTCTGCTAAGATTTAAAGGATGCTTGCTCTGCTAAGATTTAAAGGATGCTTGCACTGCTAAGATTTAAAGGATGCTTGCTCTGCTAAGATTTAAAGGATGCTTGCACTGCTAAGATTTAAAGGATGCTTGTTCTGCTAAGATTTAAAGGATGCTTGCACTGCTAAGATTTAAAGGATGCTTGCTCTGCTAAGATTTAAAGGATGCTTGCTCTGCTAATTTAAAGGATGCATGCTCTGCTAAGATATAAAGGATGCTTGCTCTGCTAAGATTTAAAGGATGCTTGCTCTGCTAAGATATAAAGGATGCTTGCTCGGCTAAAGGATGCTTGCTCTGGTAAGATATAAACGATGCTTGCACTGCTAAGATTTAAAGGATGCTTGCTCTGCTAAGATTTAAAGGATGCTTGCTCTTCGAAGATTTAAAGGATGCTTGCTCTGCTAAGATATAAAGGATGCTGGCACTGCTAAGATATACAGGATGCTTGCTCTGCTAAGATTTAAAGGATGCCTGCTCTGCTAAGATATAAAGGATGCTTGCTCTGCTAAGATTTAAAGGATGCTTGCTCTGCTAAGATTTAAAGGATGCTTGCTCTGCTAAGACTTAAAGGATGCCTGCTCTGCTAAAGGAAGCTTGCTCTGCTAAGATTTAAAGGATGCTTGCACTGCTAAGATTTAAAGGATGCTTGCTCTGCTAAGATTTAAATGATGCTTGCTCTGCTAGGATTTAAAGGATGCTTGCTCTGCTAAGATATAAAGGATGCTTGCTCTGCTAAAGGATGCTTGCTCTGCTAAGATATAAAGGATGCTTGCACTGCTAAGATATAAAGGATGCTTGCACTGCTAAGATTTAAAGGATGCTTCCACTGCTAAGATTTAAAGGATGCTTGCTCTGCTAAGATTTAAAGGATGCTTGCTCTGCTAAGATTTAAAGGATGCCTGCTCTGCTAAGATATAAAGGATTCTTGCTCTGCTAAGATTTAAAGGATGCTTGCTCTGCTAAGATTTAAAGGATGCTTGCTCTGCTAAGATTTAAAGGATTCCTGCTCTGCTAAAGGATGCTTGCTCTGCTAAGATTTAAAGGATGCTTGCTCTGCTAAGATTTAAAGGATGCTTGCACTGCTAAGATTTAAAGGATGCTTGCTCTGCTAAGATTTAAAGGAAGCCTGCTCTGCTAAAGGATGCTTGCTCTGCTAAGATTTAAAGGATGCTTGCTCTGCTAAGATTTAAAGGATGCTTGCACTGCTAAGATTTAAAGGATGCTTGCTCTGCTAGGATTTAAAGGATGCTTGCTCTGCTAAGATATAAAGGATGCTTGCTCTGCTAAAGGATGCTTGCTCTGCTAAGATATAAAGGATGCATGCAGTGCTAAGATTTAAAGGATGCTTGCACTGCTAAGACTTAAAGGATGCTTGCTCTGCTAGGATTTAAAGGATGCTTGCTCTGCTAAGATTTAAAGGATGCTTGCTCTGCTAAAGGATGCTTGCTCTGCTAAGATATAAAGGATGCTTGCACTGCTAAGATTTAAAGGATGCTTGCACTGCTAAGATTTAAAGGATGCTTGCTCTGCTAAGATTTAAAGGATGCTTCCTCTGCTAAGATTTAAAGGATGCTTGCTCTGCTAAGATTTAAAGGATGCTTGCACTGCTAAGATTTAAAGGATGCTTGCACTGCTAAGATTTAAAGGATGCTTGCTTTGCTAAGATTTAAAGGATGCTTGCACTGCTAAAGGATGCTTGCTCTGCTAAGATTTAAAGATGCTTGCTCTGCTAGGATTTAAAGGATGCTTGCTCTGCTAAGATAAAAAGGATGCTTGCTCTGCTAAAGGATGCTTGCTCTGCTAAGATATAAAGGATGCTTGCACTGCTAAGATTTAAAGGATGCTTGCACTGCTAAGATTTAAAGGATGCTTGCTCTGCTAAGATTTAAAGGATGCTTGCTCTGCTAAGGTTTAAAGGATGCTTGCTCTGCTAAGATTTAAAGGATGCTTGCTCTGCTAAGATTTAAAGGATGCTTGCACTGCTAAGATTTAAAGGATGCTTGCACTGCTAAGATTTAAAGGATGCTTGCTTTGCTAAGATTTAAAGGATGCTTGCACTGCTAAAGGATGCTTGCTCTGCTAAGATTTAAAGGATGCTTGCCCTGCTAAGATTTAAAGGATGCTTCCTCTGCTAAGATATAAAGGATGCTTGCACTGCTAAGATTTAAAGGATGCTTGCTCTGCTAAGATATAAAGGATGCTTGCTCTGCTAAGATTTAAAGGATGCTTGCTCTGCTAAGATATGAAGGATGCTTGCACTGCTAAGATCTAAAGGATGCTTGCTTTGCTAAGATATAAAGGATGCATGCAGTGCTACGATTTAAAGGATGCTTGCTCTGCTAAGATTTAAAGGATGCTTGCTCTGCTAAGATTTAAAGGATGCTTGCTCTGCTAAGATTTAAAGGATGCTTGATCTGCTAAGATTTAAAGGATGCTTGCTCTGCTAAGATTTAAAGGATGCTTGCACTGCTAAGAGTGAAAGGATGCTTGCACTGGTAAGATTTAAAGGATGCTTGCTCTGCTAAGATATAAAGGATGCTTGCTCTGCTAAGATATGAAGGATGCTTGCACTGCTAAGATTTAAATGATGCTTGCACTGCTAAGATTTACAGGATGCTTGAACTGCTAAGATTTAAAGGATGCTTGTACTGCTAAGATTTAAAGGATGCTTGCACTGCTAAGATTTAAAGGATGCTTGCTCTGCTAATTTAAAGGATGCATGCTCTGCTAATTTAAAGGATGCATGCTCTGCTAAGATATAAAGGATGCTTGCTCTGCTAAGATTTAAAGGATGCTTGCTCTGCTAAGATATAAAGGATGCTTGCACTGCTAAGATTTAAAGGATGCTTGCTCTGCTAAGATTTAAAGGATGCTTGCTCTGCTAAGATATAAAGGATGCTTGCACTGCTAAGATTTAAAGGATGCTTGCTCTGCTAAGATTTAAAGGATGCTTGCACTGCTAAGATTTAAAGGATGCTTGCTCTGCTAGATTTAAAGGATGCATGCTCTGCTAAGATATAAAGGATGCTTGCTCTGCTAAGATTTAAAGGATGCTTGCACTGCTAAGAATTAAAGGATGCTTGCACTGCTAAGATTTAAAGGATGCTTGCTCTGCTAAGATATAAAGGATGCTTGCACTGCTAAGATTTAAAGGATGCTTGCTCTGCTAAGATTTAAAGGATGCTTGCTCTGCTAAGATTTAAAGGATGCTTGCACTGCTAAGATTTAAAGGATGCTTGCTCTGCTAAGATTTAAAGGATGCTTGCACTGCTAAAGGATGCTTGCACTGCTAAGAATTAAAGGATGCTTGCTCTGCTAAGATTTAAAGGATGCTTGCACTGCTAAGATTTAAAGGATGCTTGCACTGCTAAAGGATGCTTGCACTGCTAAGATTTAAAGGATGCTTGCTCTGCTAAGATTTAAAGGACGCTTGCACTGCTAAGATTTAAAGGATGCTTGCTCTGCTAAGATTTAAAGGATGCTTGCTCTGCTAAGATTTAAAGGATGATTGCACTGCTATGATTTAAAGGATGCTTGCTCTGCTAAAGGATGCTTGCTCTGCTAAGATTTAAAGGATGCTTGCTCTGCTAAGATTTAAAGGATGCTTGCTCTGCTAAGATATAAAGGATGCTTGCTCTGCTAAGATATGAAGGATGCTTGCACTGCTAAGATATAAAAGATTCTTGCTCTGCTAAGTTTTAAAGGATGCTTGCTCTGCTAAGAGTTTAAGGATGCTTGCTCTGCTAAGATTTAAAGGATGCTTGCTCTGCTAAGATTTAAAGGATGCTTGCTCTGCTAAGAGTTTAAGGAAGCTTGCTCTGCTAAGATTTAAAGGATGCTTGCACTGCTAAGATTTAAAGGATGCTTGCTCTGCTAAGATTTAAAGGATGCTTGCACTGCTAAGATTTAAAGGATGCTTGCTCTGCTAAGATTTAAAGGATGCTTGCACTGCTAAGATTTAAAGGATGCTTGCACTGCTAAGATTTAAAGGATGCTTGCTCTGCTAAGATATAAAGGATGCTTGCTCTGCTAAGATATAAAGGATACTGCTCTGCTAAGATTTAAAGGATGCTTGCTCTGCTAAGATTTAAAAGATGCTTGCACTGCTAAAGGATGCTTGCTCTGCTAAGATTTAAAGGATGCTTGCACTGCTAAGATTTAAAGGATGCTTGCTCTGCTAAGATTTAAAGGATGCTTGCTCTGCTAAGATGTAAAGGATGCTTGCACTGCTAAGATTTAAAGGATGCTTGCACTGCTATGATTTAAAGGATGCTTGCTCTGCTAAAGGATGCTTGCTCTGCTAAGATTTAAAGGATGCTTGCTCTGCTAAGATTTAAAGGATGCTTGCTCTGCTAAGATATAAAGGATGCTTGCTCTGCTAAGATATGAAGGATGCTTGCACTGCTAAGATATAAAGGATGCTTGCTCTGCTAAGTTTTAAAGGATGCTTGCTCTGCTAAGAGTTTAAGGATGCTTGCTCTGCTAAGATTTAAAGGATGCTTGCTCTGCTAAGATTTAAAGGATGCTTGCTCTGCTAAGAGTTTAAGGAAGCTTGCTCTGCTAAGATTTAAAGGATGCTTGCACTGCTAAGATTTAAAGGACGCTTGCTCTGCTAAGATTTAAAGGATGCTTGCACTGCTAAGATTTAAAGGATGCTTGCTCTGCTAAGATTTAAAGGATGCTTGCACTGCTAATATTTAAAGGATGCTTGCTCTGCTAAGATTTCAAGGATGCTTGCTCTGCTAAGATATAAAGGATGCTTGCACTGCTAAGATTTAAAGGATGCTTGCACTGCTAAGATTTAAAGGATGCTTGCTCTGCTAAGATATAAAGGATGCTTGCTCTGCTAAGATATAAAGGATACTGCTCTGCTAAGATTTAAAGGATGCTTGCTCTGCTAAGATTTAAAAGATGCTTGCACTGCTAAAGGATGCTTGCTCTGCTAAGATTTAAAGGATGCTTGCACTGCTAAGATTTAAAGGATGCTTGCTCTGCTAAGATTTAAAGGATGCTTGCTCTGCTAAGATTTAAAGGATGCTTGCACTGCTAAGATTTAAAGGATGCTTGCTCTGCTAAGATTTAAAGGATGCTTGCTCTGCTAAGATTTAAAGGATGCTTGCACTGCTAAGATTGAAAGGATGCTTGCACTGCTAAAGGATGCTTGCACTGCTAAGATTTAAAGGATGCTTGCTCTGCTAAGATTTAAAGGATGCTTGCTCTGCTAAGATTTAAAGGATGCTTGCACTGCTAAGATTTAAAGGATGCTTGCACTGCTAAAGGAAGATATGAAGGATGCTTGCTCTGCTAAGATATAAAGGATGCTTGCTCTGCTAAGATATGAAGGATGCTTGCTCTGCTAAGATTTAAAGGATGCTTGCACTGCTAAGAGTTAAAGGATGCTTGCTCTGCTAAGATTTAAAGGATGCTTGCTCTGCTAAGATTTAAAGGATGCTTGCACTGCTAAGATTTAAAGGATGCTTGCTCTGCTAAGATTTAAATGATGCTTGCACTGCTAAGATTTAAAGGATGCTTGCACTGCTAAGATTTAAAGGATGCTTGCTCTGCTAAGATATAAAGGATGCTTGCTCTGCTAAGATATGAAGGATGCTTGCTCTGCTAAGATTTAGAGGATGCTTGCACTGCTAAGAGTTAAAGGATGCTTGCTCTGCTAAGATTTAAAGGATGCTTGCACTGCTAAGATTTAAAGGATGCTTGCTCTGCTAAGATTTAAAGGATGCTTGCACTGCTAAGATTTAAAGGATGCTTGCTCTGCTAAGATTTAAATGATGCTTGCTCTGCTAAGATATAAAGGATGCTTGCTCTGCTAAGATATGAAGGATGCTTGCACTGCTAAGATATAAAGGATGCTTGCTCTGCTAAGATTTAAAGGATGCTTGCTCTGCTAAGATATAAAGGATGCTTGCTATGCTAAGATTTAAAGGATGCTTGCTCTGCTAAGATATAAAGGATGCTTGCTCTGCTAAGATATGAAGGATGCTTGCACTGCTAAGATATGAAGGATGCTTGCACTGCTAAGATTTAAAGGATGCTTGCACTGCTAAAGGATGCTTGCTCTGCTAAGATTTAAAGGATGCTTGCTCTGCTAAGATTTAAAGGATGCTTGCTCTGCTAAGATTTAAAGGATGCTTGCTCTGCTAAGATATAAAGGATGCTTGCTCTGCTAATTTAAAGGATGCTTGCTCTGCTAAGATATAAAGGATGCTTGCTCTGCTAAGATTTAAAGGATGCTTGCTCTGCTAAGATTTAAAGGATGCTTGCTCTGCTAAGATTTAAAGGATGCCTGCTCTGCTAAAGGATGCTTGCTCTGCTAAGATTTAAAGGATGCTTGTCTGCTAAGATTTAAAGGATGCTTGCTCTGCTAGGATTTAAAGGATCCTTGCTCTGCTAAGATATAAAGGATGCTTGCTCTGCTAAAGGATGCTTGCTCTGCTAAGATTTAAAGGATGCTTGCTCTGGTAAGATTTAAAGGATGCTTGCTCTGCTAAGCTATAAAGGATGCATGCTCTGCTAAGATATAAAGGATGCTTGCTCTGCTAAGATTTAAAGGATGCTTGCACTGCTAAGATTTAAAGGATGCTTGCTCTGCTAAGATTTAAAGGATGCTTACTCTGCTAAGATTTAAAGGATGCTTGCACTGCTAAGATTTAAAGGATGCTTGCTCTGCTAAGATTTAAAGGATGCTTGCACTGCTAAGATTTAAAGGATGCTTGTTCTGCTAAGATTTAAAGGATGCTTGCACTGCTAAGATTTAAAGGATGCTTGCTCTGCTAAGATTTAAAGGATGCTTGCTCTGCTAATTTAAAGGATGCATGCTCTGCTAAGATATAAAGGATGCTTGCTCTGCTAAGATTTAAAGGATGCTTGCTCTGCTAAGATATAAAGGATGCTTGCTCGGCTAAAGGATGCTTGCTCTGGTAAGATATAAACGATGCTTGCACTGCTAAGATTTAAAGGATGCTTGCTCTGCTAAGATTTAAAGGATGCTTGCTCTTCTAAGATTTAAAGGATGCTTGCTCTGCTAAGATATAAAGGATGCTGGCACTGCTAAGATATAAAGGATGCTTGCTCTGCTAAGATTTAAAGGATGCCTGCTCTGCTAAGATATAAAGGATGCTTGCTCTGCTAAGATTTAAAGGATGCTTGCTCTGCTAAGATTTAAAGGATGCTTGCTCTGCTAAGATTTAAAGGATGCCTGCTCTGCTAAAGGAAGCTTGCTCTGCTAAGATTTAAAGGATGCTTGCACTGCTAAGATTTAAAGGATGCTTGCTCTGCTAAGATTTAAATGATGCTTGCTCTGCTAGGATTTAAAGGATGCTTGATCTGCTAAGATATAAAGGATGCTTGCTCTGCTAAAGGATGCTTGCTCTGCTATGATATAAAGGATGCTTGCACTGCTAAGATATAAAGGATGCTTGCACTGCTAAGATTTAAAGGATGCTTCCACTGCTAAGATTTAAAGGATGCTTGCTCTGCTAAGATTTAAAGGATGCTTGCTCTGCTAAGATTTAAAGGATGCCTGCTCTGCTAAGATATAAAGGATTCTTGCTCTGCTAAGATTTAAAGGATGCTTGCTCTGCTAAGATTTAAAGGATGCTTGCTCTGCTAAGATTTAAAGGATGCCTGCTCTGCTAAAGGATGCTTGCTCTGCTAAGATTTAAAGGATGCTTGCTCTGCTAAGATTTAAAGGATGCTTGCACTGCTAAGATTTAAAGGATGCTTGCTCTGCTAAGATATAAAGGATGCTTGCTCTGCTAAGATATAAAGGATGCTTGCTCTGCTAGGATTTAAAGGATGCTTGCTCTGCTAAGATATAAAGGATGCTTGCTCTGCTAGGATTTAAAGGATGCTTGCTCTGCTAAGATTTAAAGGATGCTTGCTCTGCTAGGATTTAAAGGATGCTTGCTCTGCTAAAGGATGCTTGCTCTGCTAAGATATAAAGGATGCTTGCACTGCTAAGATTTAAAGGATGCTTGCACTGCTAAGATTTAAAGGATGCTTGCTCTGCTAAGATTTAAAGGATGCTTGCTCTGCTAAGATTTAAAGGATGCTTGCACTGCTAAGATTTAAAGGATGCTTGCTCTGCTAAAGGATGCTTGCTCTGCTAAGATATAAAGGATGCTTGCACTGCTAAGATTTAAAGGATGCTTGCTCTGCTAAGATTTAAAGGATGCTTGCACTGCTAAGATTTAAAGGATGCTTGCACTGCTAAGATTTAAAGGATGCTTGCTCTGCTAAGATATAAAGGATGCTTGCTCTGCTAAGATATGAAGGATGCTTGCACTGCTAAGATCTAAAGGATGCTTGCTTTGCTAAGATATAAAGGATGCATGCAGTGCTAAGATTTAAAGGATGCTTGCTCTGCTAAGATTTAAAGGATGCTTGCTCTGCTAAGATTTAAAGGATGCTTGCTCTGCTAAGATATAAAGGATGCTTGCTCTGCTAAGATATGAAGGATGCTTGCACTGCTAAGATTTAAATGATGCTTGCACTGCTAAGATTTAAAGGATGCTTGAACTGCTAAGATTTAAAGGATGCTTGTACTGCTAAGATTTAAAGGATGCTTGCACTGCTAAGATTTAAAGGATGCTTGCTCTGCTAATTTAAAGGATGCATGCTCTGCTAAGATATAAAGGATGCTTGCTCTGCTAAGATTTAAAGGATGCTTGCTCTGCTAAGATATAAAGGATGCTTGCACTGCTAAGATTTAAAGGATGCTTGCTCTGCTAATTTAAAGGATGCATGCTCTGCTAAGATATAAAGGATGCTTGCTCTGCTAAGATTTAAAGGATGCTTGCTCTGCTAATATTTAAAGGATGCTTGCTCTGCTAAGATATAAAGGATGCTTGCTCTGCTAAGATATGAAGGATGCTTGCACTGCTAAGATATAAAGGATGCTTACTCTGCTAAGATTTAAAGGATGCTTGCTCTGCTAAGATTTAAAGGATGCTTGCTCTGCTAAGAGTTTAAAGATGCTTGCTCTGCTAAGATTTAAAGGATGCTTGCACTGCTAAGATTTAAAAGATGCTTGCTCTGCTAAGATTTAAAGGATGCTTGCACTGCTAAGATTTAAAGGATGCTTGCTCTGCTAAGATTTAAAGGATGCTTGCACTGCTAAGATTTAAAGGATGCTTGCTCTGCTAAGATTTAAAGGATGCTTGCTCTGCTAAGATTTAAAGGATGCTTGCTCTGCTAAGATATAAAGGATGCTTGCACTGCTAAGATTTAAAGGATGCTTGCACTGCTAAGATTTAAAGGATGCTTGCTCTGCTAAGATATAAAGGATGCTTGCTCTGCTAAGATATAAAGGATACTGCTCTGCTAAGATTTAAAGGATGCTTGCACTGCTAAGATTTAAAGGATGCTTGCTCTGCTAAGATTTAAAGGATGCTTGCACTGCTAAGATTTAAAGGATGCTTGCTCTGCTAAGATTTAAAGGATGCTTGCACTGCTAAGATTTAAAGGATCCTTGCACTGCTAAGATTTAAAGGATGCTTGCTCTGCTAAGATATAAAGGATGCTTGCTCTGCTAAGATATAAAGGATGCTTGCACTGCTAAGATTTAAAGGATGCTTGCTCTGCTAAGATTTAAAGGATGCTTGCACTGCTAAGATTTAAAGGATGCTTGCACTGCTTATATTTAAAGGATGCTTGCTCTGCTAAGATTTAAAGGATGCTTGCTCTGCTAAGATTTAAAGGATGCTTGCACTGCTAAGATTGAAAGGATGCTTGCACTGCTAAGATTTAAAGGATGCTTGCTCTGCTAAGATTTAAAGGATGCTTGCTCTGCTAAGATTTAAAGGATGCTTGCACTGCTAAGATTTAAAGGATGCTTGCTCTGCTAAGATTTAAAGGATGCTTGCACTGCTAAGATTTAAAGGATGCTTGCACTGCTAAAGGATGCTTGCACTGCTAAGATTTAAAGGATGCTTGCTCTGCTAAGATATAAAGGATGCTTGCTCTGCTAAGATATGAAGGATGCTTGCTCTGCTAAGATTTAAAGGATGCTTGCACTGCTAAGAGTTAAAGGATGCTTGCTCTGCTAAGATTTAAAGGATGCTTGCTCTGCTAAGATTTAAAGGATGCTTGCACTGCTAAGATTTAAAGGATGCTTGCTCTGCTAAGATTTAAAGGATGCTTGCACTGCTAAGATTTAAAGGAAGCTTGCTCTGCTAAGATTTAAAGGATGCTTGCTCTGCTAAGATTTAAAGGATGCTTGCTCTGCTAAAATTTAAAGAATGCTTGCTCTGCTAAGATTTAAAGGATGCTTGCTCTGCTAAGATTTAAAGGATGCCTGCTCTGCTAAAGGATGCTTGCTCTGCTAAGATTTAAAGGATGCTTGCTCTGCTAAGATTTAAAGGATGCTTGCACTGCTAAGATTTAAAGGATGCTTGCTCTGCTAGGATTTAAAGGATGCTTGCTCTGCTAAGATATAAAGGATGCTTGCTCTGCTAAAGGATGCTTGCTCTGCTAAGATATAAAGGATGCATGCAGTGCTAAGATTTAAAGGATGCTTGCACTGCTAAGACTTAAAGGATGCTTGCTCTGCTAGGATTTAAAGGATGCTTGCTCTGCTAAGATTTAAAGGATGCTTGCTCTGCTAAAGGATGCTTGCTCTGCTAAGATATAAAGGATGCTTGCACTGCTAAGATTTAAAGGATGCTTGCACTGCTAAGATTTAAAGGATGCTTGCTCTGCTAAGATTTAAAGGATGCTTCCTCTGCTAAGATTTAAAGGATGCTTGCTCTGCTAAGATTTAAAGGATGCTTGCACTGCTAAGATTTAAAGGATGCTTGCACTGCTAAGATTTAAAGGATGCTTGCTTTGCTAAGATTTAAAGGATGCTTGCACTGCTAAAGGATGCTTGCTCTGCTAAGATTTAAAGATGCTTGCTCTGCTAGGATTTAAAGGATGCTTGCTCTGCTAAGATAAAAAGGATGCTTGCTCTGCTAAAGGATGCTTGCTCTGCTAAGATATAAAGGATGCTTGCACTGCTAAGATTTAAAGGATGCTTGCACTGCTAAGATTTAAAGGATGCTTGCTCTGCTAAGATTTAAAGGATGCTTGCTCTGCTAAGATATAAAGGATGCTTGCTCTGCTAAGATATGAAGGATGCTTGCACTGCTAAGATATAAAGGATGCTTACTCTGCTAAGATTTAAAGGATGCTTGCTCTGCTAAGATTTAAAGGATGCTTGCTCTGCTAAGAGTTTAAAGATGCTTGCTCTGCTAAGATTTAAAGGATGCTTGCACTGCTAAGATTTAAAAGATGCTTGCTCTGCTAAGATTTAAAGGATGCTTGCACTGCTAAGATTTAAAGGATGCTTGCTCTGCTAAGATTTAAAGGATGCTTGCACTGCTAAGATTTAAAGGATGCTTGCTCTGCTAAGATTTAAAGGATGCTTGCTCTGCTAAGATTTAAAGGATGCTTGCTCTGCTAAGATATAAAGGATGCTTGCACTGCTAAGATTTAAAGGATGCTTGCACTGCTAAGATTTAAAGGATGCTTGCTCTGCTAAGATATAAAGGATGCTTGCTCTGCTAAGATATAAAGGATACTGCTATGCTAAGATTTAAAGGATGCTTGCACTGCTAAGATTTAAAGGATGCTTGCTCTGCTAAGATTTAAAGGATGCTTGCACTGCTAAGATTTAAAGGATGCTTGCTCTGCTAAGATTTAAAGGATGCTTGCACTGCTAAGATTTAAAGGATCCTTGCACTGCTAAGATTTAAAGGATGCTTGCTCTGCTAAGATATAAAGGATGCTTGCTCTGCTAAGATATAAAGGATGCTTGCACTGCTAAGATTTAAAGGATGCTTGCTCTGCTAAGATTTAAAGGATGCTTGCACTGCTAAGATTTAAAGGATGCTTGCACTGCTTATATTTAAAGGATGCTTGCTCTGCTAAGATTTAAAGGATGCTTGCTCTGCTAAGATTTAAAGGATGCTTGCACTGCTAAGATTGAAAGGATGCTTGCACTGCTAAGATTTAAAGGATGCTTGCTCTGCTAAGATTTAAAGGATGCTTGCTCTGCTAAGATTTAAAGGATGCTTGCACTGCTAAGATTTAAAGGATGCTTGCTCTGCTAAGATTTAAAGGATGCTTGCACTGCTAAGATTTAAAGGATGCTTGCACTGCTAAAGGATGCTTGCACTGCTAAGATTTAAAGGATGCTTGCTCTGCTAAGATATAAAGGATGCTTGCTCTGCTAAGATATGAAGGATGCTTGCTCTGCTAAGATTTAAAGGATGCTTGCACTGCTAAGAGTTAAAGGATGCTTGCTCTGCTAAGATTTAAAGGATGCTTGCTCTGCTAAGATTTAAAGGATGCTTGCACTGCTAAGATTTAAAGGATGCTTGCTCTGCTAAGATTTAAAGGATGCTTGCACTGCTAAGATTTAAAGGATGCTTGCTCTGCTAAGATTTAAAGGATGCTTGCTCTGCTAAGATTTAAAGGATGCTTGCTCTGCTAAAATTTAAAGAATGCTTGCTCTGCTAAGATTTAAAGGATGCTTGCTCTGCTAAGATTTAAAGGATGCTTGCACTGCTAAGATTTAAAGGATGCTTGCTCTGCTAAGATTTAAAGGATGCTTGCTCTGCTAAAGGATGCTTGCTCTGCTAAGATTTAAAGGATGCTTGCTCTGCTAAGATTTAAAGGATGCTTGCTCTGCTAAGATATAAAGGATGCTTGCTCTGCTAAGATATGAAGGATGCTTGCACTGCTAAGATATAAAGGATGCTTGCTCTGCTAAGATTTAAAGGATGCTTGCTCTGCTAAGATATAAAGGATGCTTGCTCTGCTAAGATATGAAGGATGCTTGCACTGCTAAGATTTAAAGGATGCTTGCACTGCTAAAGGATGCTTGCTCTGCTAAGATTTAAAGGATGTTTGCTCTGCTAAGATTTAAAGGATGCTTGCTCTGCTAAGATTTAAAGGAAGCTTGCACTGCTAAGATATAAAGGATGCTTGCTCTGCTAATTTAAAGGATGCTTGCTCTGCTAAGATATAAAGGATGCTTGCACTGCTAAGATTTAAAGGATGCTTGCACTGCTAAGATTTAAAGGATGCTTGCTCTGCTAAGATTTAAAGGATGCTTGCTCTGCTAAAGGATGCTTGCTCTGCTAAGATTTAAAGGATGCTTGCTCTGCTAAGATTTAAAGGATGCTTGCTCTGCTAGGATTTAAAGGATGCTTGCTCTGCTAAGATATAAAGGATGCTTGCTCTGCTAAAGGATGCTTGCTCTGCTAAGATTTAAAGGATGCTTGCTCTGGTAAGATTTAACGGATGCTTGCTCTGCTAAGATATAAAGGATGCTGGCACTGCTAAGATTTAAAGGATGCTTGCTCTGCTAATTTAAAGGATGCATGCTCTGCTAAGATATAAAGGATGCTTGCTCTGCTAAGATTTAAAGGATGCTTGCACTGCTAAGATTTAAAGGATGCTTGCTCTGCTAAGATTTAAAGGATGCTTGCTCTGCTAAGATTTAAAGGATGCTTGCACTGCTAAGATTTAAAGGATGCTTGCTCTGCTAAGATTTAAAGGATGCTTGCACTGCTAAGATTTAAAGGATGCTTGTTCTGCTAAGATTTAAAGGATGCTTGCACTGCTAAGATTTAAAGGATGCTTGCTCTGCTAAGATTTAAAGGATGCTTGCTCTGCTAATTTAAAGGATGCATGCTCTGCTAAGATATAAAGGATGCTTTCTCTGCTAAGATTTAAAGGATGCTTGCTCTGCTAAGATATAAAGGATGCTTGCACTGCTAAAGGATGCTTGCTCTGGTAAGATATAAACGATGCTTGCACTGCTAAGATTTAAAGGATGCTTGCTCTGCTAAGATTTAAAGGATGCTTGCTCTTCTAAGATTTAAAGGATGCTTGCTCTGCTAAGATATAAAGGATGCTGGCACTGCTAAGATATACAGGATGCTTGCTCTGCTAAGATTTAAAGGATGCCTGCTCTGCTAAGATATAAAGGATGCTTGCTCTGCTAAGATTTAAAGGATGCTTGCTCTGCTAAGATTTAAAGGATGCTTGCTCTGCTAAGACTTAAAGGATGCCTGCTCTGCTAAAGGAAGCTTGCTCTGCTAAGATTTAAAGGATGCTTGCACTGCTAAGATTTAAAGGATGCTTGCTCTGCTAAGATTTAAATGATGCTTGCTCTGCTAGGATTTAAAGGATGCTTGCTCTGCTAAGATATAAAGGATGCTTGCTCTGCTAAAGGATGCTTGCTCTGCTAAGATATAAAGGATGCTTGCACTGCTAAGATATAAAGGATGCTTGCACTGCTAAGATTTAAAGGATGCTTCTACTGCTAAGATTTAAAGGATGCTTGCTCTGCTAAGATTTAAAGGATGCTTGCTCTGCTAAGATTTAAAGGATGCCTGCTCTGCTAAGATATAAAGGATTCTTGCTCTGCTAAGATTTAAAGGATGCTTGCTCTGCTAAGATTTAAAGGATGCTTGCTCTGCTAAGATTTAAAGGATGCCTGCTCTGCTAAAGGATGCTTGCTCTGCTAAGATTTAAAGGATGCCTGCTCTGCTAAGATATAAAGGATGCTTGCACTGCTAAGATTTAAAGGATGCTTGCTCTGCTAAGATTTAAAGGATGCTTGCACTGCTAAGATTTAAAGGATGCTTGCACTGCTAAGATTTAAAGGATGCTTGCTCTGCTAAGATTTAAAGGATGCTTGCTCTGCTAAGATTTAAAGGATGCTTGCACTGCTAAGATTTAAAGGATGCTTGCACTGCTAAGATTTAAAGGATGCTTGCTCTGCTAAGATTTAAAGGATGCTTGCTCTGCTAAGATTTAAAGGATGCTTGCACTGCTAAGATTTAAAGGATGCTTGCTCTGCTAAGATTTAAAGGATGCTTGCACTGCTAAGATTTAAAGGATGCTTGCACTGCTAAAGGATGCTTGCACTGCTAAGATTTAAAGGATGCTTGCTCTGCTAAGATATAAAGGATGCTTGCTCTGCTAAGATATGAAGGATGCTTGCTCTGCTAAGATTTAAAGGATGCTTGCACTGCTAAGATTTAAAGGATGCTTGCTCTGCTAAGATTTAAAGGATGCTTGCTCTGCTAAGATTTAAAGGATGCTTGCACTGCTAAGATTTAAAGGATGCTTGCTCTGCTAAGATTTAAAGGATGCTTGCACTGCTAAGATTTAAAGGATGCTTGCTCTGCTAAGATTTAAAGGATGCTTGCTCTGCTAAGATTTAAAGGATGCTTGCTCTGCTAAGATTTAAAGGATGCTTGCTCTGCTAAGATTTAAAGGATGCTTGCTCTGCTAAGATTTAAAGGATGCTTGCTCTGCTAAGATTTAAAGGATGCTTGCTCTGCTAAGATTTAAAGGATGCTTGCTCTGCTAAGATTTAAAGGATGCTTGCTCTGCTAAGATTTAAAGGATGCTTGCTCTGCTAAGATATAAAGGATGCTTGCTCTGCTAAAGGATGCTTGCTCTGCTAAGATATAAAGGATGCTTGCACTGCTAAGATTTAAAGGATGCTTGCACTGCTAAGATTTAAAGGATGCTTGCTCTGCTAAGATTTAAAGGATGCTTGCTCTGCTAAGATTTAAAGGATGCTTGCTCTGCTAAGATTAAAGGATGCTTGCTCTGCTAAGATATAAAGGATGCTTGCTCTGCTAAGATTTAAAGGATGCTTGCACTGCTAAGATTTAAAGGATGCTTGCTCTGCTAAGATTTAAAGGATGCTTGCTCTGCTAAGATTTAAAGGATGCTTGCTCTGCTAAGATTTAAAGGATGCTTGCACTGCTAAGATTTAAAGGATGCTTGCTCTGCTAAGATTTAAAGGATGCTTGCTCTGCTAAGATTTAAAGGATGCTTGCTCTGCTAAGATTTAAAGGATGCTTGCTCTGCTAAGATTTAAAGGATGCTTGCACTGCTAAGATTTAAAGGATGCTTGCTCTGCTAAGATTTAAAGGATGCTTGCTCTGCTAAGATATAAAGGATGCTTGCTCTGCTAAGATATAAAGGATGCTTGCACTGCTAAGATATAAAGGATGCTTGCTCTGCTAAGATTTAAAGGATGCTTGCTCTGCTAAGATTTAAAGGATGCTTGCTCTGCTAAGATTTAAAGGATGCTTGCTCTGCTAAGATTTAAAGGATGCTTGCACTGCTAAGATTTAAAGGATGCTTGCTCTGCTAAGATTTAAAGGATGCTTGCACTGCTAAGATTTAAAGGATGCTTGCTCTGCTAAGATTTAAAGGATGCTTGCACTGCTAAGATTTAAAGGATGCTTGCTCTGCTAAGATTTAAAGGATGCTTGCTCTGCTAAGATTTAAAGGATGCTTGCTCTGCTAAGATATAAAGGATGCTTGCACTGCTAAGATTTAAAGGATGCTTGCACTGCTAAGATTTAAAGGATGCTTGCTCTGCTAAGATATAAAGGATGCTTGCTCTGCTAAGATATAAAGGATACTTGCTCTGCTAAGATTTAAAGGATGCTTGCACTGCTAAGATTTAAAGGATGCTTGCTCTGCTAAGATTTAAAGGATGCTTGCACTGCTAAGATTTAAAGGATGCTTGCTCTGCTAAGATTTAAAGGATGCTTGCACTGCTAAGATTTAAAGGATGCTTGCACTGCTAAGATTTAAAGGATGCTTGCTCTGCTAAGATTTAAAGGATGCTTGCTCTGCTAAGATTTAAAGGATGCTTGCTCTGCTAAGATTTAAAGGATGCTTGCACTGCTAAGATTTAAAGGATGCTTGCTCTGCTAAGATTTAAAGGATGCTTGCTCTGCTAAGATTTAAAGGATGCTTGCACTGCTAAGATTTAAAGGAAGCTTGCACTGCTAAGATTTAAAGGATGCTTGCTCTGCTAAGATTTAAAGGATGCTTGCTCTGCTAAGATTTAAAGGATGCTTGCTCTGCTAAGATTTAAAGGATGCTTGCTCTGCTAAGATTTAAAGGATGCTTGCACTGCTAAGATTTAAAGGATGCTTGCACTGCTAAGATTTAAAGGATGCTTGCTCTGCTAAGATATAAAGGATGCTTGCTCTGCTAAGATATGAAGGATGCTTGCTCTGCTAAGATTTAAAGGATGCTTGCACTGCTAAGAGTTAAAGGATGCTTGCTCTGCTAAGATTTAAAGGATGCTTGCTCTGCTAAGATTTAAAGGATGCTTGCACTGCTAAGATTTAAAGGATGCTTGCTCTGCTAAGATTTAAAGGATGCTTGCACTGCTAAGATTTAAAGGATGCTTGCTCTGCTAAGATTTAAAGGATGCTTGCTCTGCTAAGATTTAAAGGATGCTTGCTCTGCTAAGATTTAAAGGATGCTTGCTCTGCTAAGATTTAAAGGATGCTTGCTCTGCTAAGATTTAAAGGATGCTTGCTCTGCTAAGATTTAAAGGATGCTTGCTCTGCTAAGATTTAAAGGATGCTTGCTCTGCTAAGATATAAAGGATGCTTGCTCTGCTAAGATTTAAAGGATGCTTGCTCTGCTAAGATTTAAAGGATGCTTGCTCTGCTAAGATATAAAGGATGCTTGCACTGCTAAGATATAAAGGATGCTTGCTCTGCTAAGATTTAAAGGATGCTTGCTCTGCTAAGATATAAAGGATGCTTGCACTGCTAAGATTTAAAGGATGCTTGCACTGCTAAAAGGATGCTTGCTCTGCTAAGATTTAAAGGATGCTTGCTCTGCTAAGATTTAAAGGATGCTTGCTCTGCTAAGATTTAAAGGATGCTTGCACTGCTAAGATATAAAGGATGCTTGCTCTGCTAAGATTTAAAGGATGCTTGCTCTGCTAAGATATAAAGGATGCTTGCTCTGCTAAGATTTAAAGGATGCTTGCTCTGCTAAGATTTAAAGGATGCTTGCTCTGCTAAGATTTAAAGGATGCCTGCTCTGCTAAAGGATGCTTGCTCTGCTAAGATTTAAAGGATGCTTGCTCTGCTAAGATTTAAAGGATGCTTGCTCTGCTAAGATTTAAAGGATGCTTGCTCTGCTAAGATATAAAGGATGCTTGCTCTGCTAAGATTTAAGGATGCTTGCTCTGCTAAGATTTAAAGGATGCTTGCTCTGCTAAGATTTAAAGGATGCTTGCTCTGCTAAGATTTAAAGGATGCTTGCACTGCTAAGATTTAAAGGATGCTTGCTCTGCTAATTTAAAGGATGCATGCTCTGCTAAGATATAAAGGATGCTTGCTCTGCTAAGATTTAAAGGATGCTTGCACTGCTAAGATTTAAAGGATGCTTGCTCTGCTAAGATTTAAAGGATGCTTGCTCTGCTAAGATTTAAAGGATGCTTGCACTGCTAAGATTTAAAGGATGCTTGCTCTGCTAAGATTTAAAGGATGCTTGCACTGCTAAGATTTAAAGGATGCTTGCTCTGCTAAGATTTAAAGGATGCTTGCACTGCTAAGATTTAAAGGATGCTTGCTCTGCTAAGATTTAAAGGATGCTTGCTCTGCTAAGATTTAAAGGATGCATGCTCTGCTAAGATATAAAGGATGCTTGCTCTGCTAAGATTTAAAGGATGCTTGCTCTGCTAAGATATAAAGGATGCTTGCTCGGCTAAAGGATGCTTGCTCTGGTAAGATATAAACGATGCTTGCACTGCTAAGATTTAAAGGATGCTTGCTCTGCTAAGATTTAAAGGATGCTTGCTCTTCTAAGATTTAAAGGATGCTTGCTCTGCTAAGATATAAAGGATGCTTGCACTGCTAAGATATAAAGGATGCTTGCTCTGCTAAGATTTAAAGGATGCCTGCTCTGCTAAGATATAAAGGATGCTTGCTCTGCTAAGATTTAAAGGATGCTTGCTCTGCTAAGATTTAAAGGATGCTTGCTCTGCTAAGATTTAAAGGATGCCTGCTCTGCTAAAGGAAGCTTGCTCTGCTAAGATTTAAAGGATGCTTGCACTGCTAAGATTTAAAGGATGCTTGCTCTGCTAAGATTTAAAGGATGCTTGCTCTGCTAAGATTTAAAGGATGCTTGCTCTGCTAAGATATAAAGGATGCTTGCTCTGCTAAAGGATGCTTGCTCTGCTAAGATATAAAGGATGCTTGCACTGCTAAGATATAAAGGATGCTTGCACTGCTAAGATTTAAAGGATGCTTGCTACTGCTAAGATTTAAAGGATGCTTGCTCTGCTAAGATTTAAAGGATGCTTGCTCTGCTAAGATTTAAAGGATGCTTGCTCTGCTAAGATATAAAGGATGCTTGCTCTGCTAAGATTTAAAGGATGCTTGCTCTGCTAAGATTTAAAGGATGCTTGCTCTGCTAAGATTTAAAGGATGCCTGCTCTGCTAAAGGATGCTTGCTCTGCTAAGATTTAAAGGATGCTTGCTCTGCTAAGATTTAAAGGATGCTTGCACTGCTAAGATTTAAAGGATGCTTGCTCTGCTAAGATTTAAAGGATGCTTGCTCTGCTAAGATTTAAAGGATGCTTGCTCTGCTAAGATTTAAAGGATGCTTGCTCTGCTAAGATATAAAGGATGCTTGCTCTGCTAAAGGATGCTTGCTCTGCTAAGATATAAAGGATGCTTGCACTGCTAAGATTTAAAGGATGCTTGCACTGCTAAGATTTAAAGGATGCTTGCTCTGCTAAGATTTAAAGGATGCTTGCTCTGCTAAGATTTAAAGGATGCTTGCTCTGCTAAGTTAAAGGATGCTTGCTCTGCTAAGATATAAAGGATGCTTGCACTGCTAAGATTTAAAGGATGCTTGCACTGCTAAGATTTAAAGGATGCTTGCTCTGCTAAGATTTAAAGGATGCTTGCTCTGCTAAGATTTAAAGGATGCTTGCTCTGCTAAGATTTAAAGGATGCTTGCTCTGCTAAGATTTAAAGGATGCTTGCTCTGCTAAGATTTAAAGGATGCTTGCTCTGCTAAGATATAAAGGATGCTTGCTCTGCTAAGATTTAAAGGATGCTTGCTCTGCTAAGATTTAAAGGATGCTTGCTCTGCTAAGATTTAAAGGATGCTTGCTCTGCTAAGATATAAAGGATGCTTGCACTGCTAAGATTTAAAGGATGCTTGCACTGCTAAGATTTAAAGGATGCTTGCTCTGCTAAGATTTAAAGGATGCTTGCTCTGCTAAGATTTAAAGGATGCTTGCTCTGCTAAGATTTAAAGGATGCTTGCTCTGCTAAGATTTAAAGGATGCTTGCACTGCTAAGATTTAAAGGATGCTTGCACTGCTAAGATTTAAAGGATGCTTGCTCTGCTAAGATTTAAAGGATGCTTGCACTGCTAAGATTTAAAGGATGCTTGCTCTGCTAAGATTTAAAGGATGCTTGCTCTGCTAAGATTTAAAGGATGCTTGCTCTGCTAAGATTTAAAGGATGCTTGCTCTGCTAAGATATAAAGGATGCTTGCTCTGCTAAGATTTAAAGGATGCTTGCTCTGCTAAGATATAAAGGATGCTTGCACTGCTAAGATTTAAAGGATGCTTGCTCTGCTAAGATATAAAGGATGCTTGCACTGCTAAGATTTAAAGGATGCTTGCTCTGCTAAGATTTAAAGGATGCTTGCTCTGCTAAGATTTAAAGGATGCTTGCTCTGCTAAGATTTAAAGGATGCTTGCTCTGCTAAGATTTAAAGGATGCTTGCTCTGCTAAGATTTAAAGGATGCTTGCACTGCTAAGATTTAAAGGATGCTTGCTCTGCTAAGATTTAAAGGATGCTTGCTCTGCTAAGATATAAAGGATGCTTGCTCTGCTAAGATTTAAAGGATGCTTGCACTGCTAAGATTTAAAGGATGCTTGCACTGCTAAGATTTAAAGGATGCTTGCACTGCTAAGATTTAAAGGATGCTTGCACTGCTAAGATTTAAAGGATGCTTGCTCTGCTAAGATTTAAAGGATGCTTGCTCTGCTAAGATATAAAGGATGCTTGCTCTGCTAAGATTTAAAGGATGCTTGCTCTGCTAAGATTTAAAGGATGCTTGCACTGCTAAGATTTAAAGGATGCTTGCTCTGCTAAGATTTAAAGGATGCTTGCTCTGCTAAGATATAAAGGATGCTTGCTCTGCTAAGATTTAAAGGATGCTTGCTCTGCTAAGATTTAAAGGATGCTTGCTCTGCTAAGATTTAAAGGATGCTTGCTCTGCTAAGATTTAAAGGATGCTTGCTCTGCTAAGATATAAAGGATGCTTGCACTGCTAAGATTTAAAGGATGCTTGCTCTGCTAAGATTTAAAGGATGCTTGCTCTGCTAAGATATAAAGGATGCTTGCACTGCTAAGATTTAAAGGATGCTTGCTCTGCTAAGATTTAAAGGATGCTTGCTCTGCTAAGATTTAAAGGATGCTTGCTCTGCTAAGATTTAAAGGATGCTTGCTCTGCTAAGATATAAAGGATGCTTGCTCTGCTAAGATTTAAAGGATGCTTGCACTGCTAAGATTTAAAGGATGCTTGCACTGCTAAGATTTAAAGGATGCTTGCTCTGCTAAGATTTAAAGGATGCTTGCACTGCTAAGATTTAAAGGATGCTTGCTCTGCTAAGATTTAAAGGATGCTTGCTCTGCTAAGATTTAAAGGATGCTTGCTCTGCTAAGATTTAAAGGATGCTTGCACTGCTAAGATTTAAAGGATGCTTGCTCTGCTAAGATTTAAAGGATGCTTGCTCTGCTAAGATTTAAAGGATGCTTGCTCTGCTAAGATTTAAAGGATGCTTGCTCTGCTAAGATTTAAAGGATGCTTGCTCTGCTAAGATATAAAGGATGCTTGCTCTGCTAAGATATAAAGGATGCTTGCACTGCTAAGATATAAAGGATGCTTGCTCTGCTAAGATTTAAAGGATGCTTGCTCTGCTAAGATTTAAAGGATGCTTGCTCTGCTAAGATTTAAAGGATGCTTGCTCTGCTAAGATTTAAAGGATGCTTGCTCTGCTAAGATTTAAAGGATGCTTGCTCTGCTAAGATTTAAAGGATGCTTGCACTGCTAAGATTTAAAGGATGCTTGCTCTGCTAAGATTTAAAGGATGCTTGCACTGCTAAGATTTAAAGGATGCTTGCTCTGCTAAGATTTAAAGGATGCTTGCACTGCTAAGATTTAAAGGATGCTTGCTCTGCTAAGATTTAAAGGATGCTTGCTCTGCTAAGATATAAAGGATGCTTGCACTGCTAAGATTTAAAGGATGCTTGCTCTGCTAAGATTTAAAGGATGCTTGCTCTGCTAAGATTTAAAGGATGCTTGCTCTGCTAAGATTTAAAGGATGCTTGCTCTGCTAAGATATAAAGGATGCTTGCTCTGCTAAGATTTAAAGGATGCTTGCACTGCTAAGATTTAAAGGATGCTTGCTCTGCTAAGATTTAAAGGATGCTTGCTCTGCTAAGATTTAAAGGATGCTTGCTCTGCTAAGATTTAAAGGATGCTTGCACTGCTAAGATTTAAAGGATGCTTGCTCTGCTAAGATTTAAAGGATGCTTGCTCTGCTAAGATTTAAAGGATGCTTGCTCTGCTAAGATTTAAAGGATGCTTGCACTGCTAAGATTTAAAGGATGCTTGCTCTGCTAAGATTTAAAGGATGCTTGCTCTGCTAAGATTTAAAGGATGCTTGCACTGCTAAGATTTAAAGGATGCTTGCTCTGCTAAGATTTAAAGGATGCTTGCTCTGCTAAGATTTAAAGGATGCTTGCTCTGCTAAGATTTAAAGGATGCTTGCTCTGCTAAGATTTAAAGGATGCTTGCTCTGCTAAGATTTAAAGGATGCTTGCTCTGCTAAGATTTAAAGGATGCTTGCACTGCTAAGATTTAAAGGATGCTTGCTCTGCTAAGATTTAAAGGATGCTTGCACTGCTAAGATTTAAAGGATGCTTGCACTGCTAAGATTTAAAGGATGCTTGCTCTGCTAAGATATAAAGGATGCTTGCTCTGCTAAGATATAAAGGATGCTTGCTCTGCTAAGATTTAAAGGATGCTTGCACTGCTAAGATTTAAAGGATGCTTGCTCTGCTAAGATTTAAAGGATGCTTGCTCTGCTAAGATTTAAAGGATGCTTGCTCTGCTAAGATTTAAAGGATGCTTGCACTGCTAAGATTTAAAGGATGCTTGCTCTGCTAAGATTTAAAGGATGCTTGCTCTGCTAAGATTTAAAGGATGCTTGCTCTGCTAAGATTTAAAGGATGCTTGCTCTGCTAAGATTTAAAGGATGCTTGCTCTGCTAAGATTTAAAGGATGCTTGCTCTGCTAAGATTTAAAGGATGCTTGCTCTGCTAAGATTTAAAGGATGCTTGCTCTGCTAAGATTTAAAGGATGCTTGCTCTGCTAAGATTTAAAGGATGCTTGCTCTGCTAAGATATAAAGGATGCTTGCTCTGCTAAGATATAAAGGATGCTTGCTCTGCTAAGATTTAAAGGATGCTTGCTCTGCTAAGATTTAAAGGATGCTTGCTCTGCTAAGATTTAAAGGATGCTTGCTCTGCTAAGATTTAAAGGATGCTTGCTCTGCTAAGATTTAAAGGATGCTTGCTCTGCTAAGATTTAAAGGATGCTTGCTCTGCTAAGATTTAAAGGATGCTTGCTCTGCTAAGATTTAAAGGATGCTTGCTCTGCTAAGATTTAAAGGATGCTTGCTCTGCTAAGATTTAAAGGATGCTTGCTCTGCTAAGATTTAAAGGATGCTTGCTCTGCTAAGATTTAAAGGATGCTTGCTCTGCTAAGATTTAAAGGATGCTTGCTCTGCTAAGATTTAAAGGATGCTTGCTCTGCTAAGATTTAAAGGATGCTTGCTCTGCTAAGATTTAAAGGATGCTTGCTCTGCTAAGATATAAAGGATGCTTGCTCTGCTAAAGGATGCTTGCTCTGCTAAGATATAAAGGATGCTTGCACTGCTAAGATTTAAAGGATGCTTGCACTGCTAAGATTTAAAGGATGCTTGCTCTGCTAAGATTTAAAGGATGCTTGCTCTGCTAAGATTTAAAGGATGCTTGCTCTGCTAAGATTTAAAGGATGCTTGCTCTGCTAAGATTTAAAGGATGCTTGCACTGCTAAGATTTAAAGGATGCTTGCTCTGCTAAGATTTAAAGGATGCTTGCTCTGCTAAGATTTAAAGGATGCTTGCTCTGCTAAGATTTAAAGGATGCTTGCACTGCTAAGATTTAAAGGATGCTTGCTCTGCTAAGATTTAAAGGATGCTTGCTCTGCTAAGATTTAAAGGATGCTTGCACTGCTAAGTTAAAGGATGCTTGCTCTGCTAAGATTTAAAGGATGCTTGCTCTGCTAGGATTTAAAGGATGCTTGCTCTGCTAAGATATAAAGGATGCTTGCTCTGCTAAAGGATGCTTGCTCTGCTAAGATATAAAGGATGCTTGCACTGCTAAGATTTAAAGGATGCTTGCACTGCTAAGATTTAAAGGATGCTTGCTCTGCTAAGATTTAAAGGATGCTTGCTCTGCTAAGATATAAAGGATGCTTGCTCTGCTAAGATATGAAGGATGCTTGCACTGCTAAGATATAAAGGATGCTTGCTCTGCTAAGATTTAAAGGATGCTTGCTCTGCTAAGATTTAAAGGATGCTTGCTCTGCTAAGAGTTTAAAGGATGCTTGCTCTGCTAAGATTTAAAGGATGCTTGCACTGCTAAGATTTAAAGGATGCTTGCTCTGCTAAGATTTAAAGGATGCTTGCACTGCTAAGATTTAAAGGATGCTTGCTCTGCTAAGATTTAAAGGATGCTTGCACTGCTAAGATTTAAAGGATGCTTGCTCTGCTAAGATTTAAAGGATGCTTGCTCTGCTAAGATTTAAAGGATGCTTGCTCTGCTAAGATATAAAGGATGCTTGCACTGCTAAGATTTAAAGGATGCTTGCACTGCTAAGATTTAAAGGATGCTTGCTCTGCTAAGATATAAAGGATGCTTGCTCTGCTAAGATATAAAGGATGCTTGCTCTGCTAAGATTTAAAGGATGCTTGCACTGCTAAGATTTAAAGGATGCTTGCTCTGCTAAGATTTAAAGGATGCTTGCACTGCTAAGATTTAAAGGATGCTTGCTCTGCTAAGATTTAAAGGATGCTTGCACTGCTAAGATTTAAAGGATGCTTGCACTGCTAAGATTTAAAGGATGCTTGCTCTGCTAAGATATAAAGGATGCTTGCTCTGCTAAGATATAAAGGATGCTTGCACTGCTAAGATTTAAAGGATGCTTGCTCTTCCAAGATTTAAAGGATGCTTGCACTGCTAAGATTTAAAGGATGCTTGCTCTGCTAAGATTTAAAGGATGCTTGCTCTGCTAAGATTTAAAGGATGCTTGCACTGCTAAGATTGAAAGGATGCTTGCACTGCTAAGATTTAAAGGATGCTTGCTCTGCTAAGATTTAAAGGATGCTTGCTCTGCTAAGATTTAAAGGATGCTTGCACTGCTAAGATTTAAAGGATGCTTGCTCTGCTAAGATTTAAAGGATGCTTGCACTGCTAAGATTTAAAGGATGCTTGCACTGCTAAAGGATGCTTGCACTGCTAAGATTTAAAGGATGCTTGCTCTGCTAAGATATAAAGGATGCTTGCTCTGCTAAGATATGAAGGATGCTTGCTCTGCTAAGATTTAAAGGATGCTTGCACTGCTAAGATTTAAAGGATGCTTGCTCTGCTAAGATTTAAAGGATGCTTGCTCTGCTAAGATTTAAAGGATGCTTGCACTGCTAAGATTTAAAGGATGCTTGCTCTGCTAATTTAAAGGATGCATGCTCTGCTAAGATATAAAGGATGCTTGCTCTGCTAAGATTTAAAGGATGCTTGCTCTGCTAAGATATAAAGGATGCTTGCACTGCTAAGATTTAAAGGATGCTTGCTCTGCTAAGATTTAAAGGATGCATGCTCTGCTAAGATATAAAGGATGCTTGCTCTGCTAAGATTTAAAGGATGCTTGCTCTGCTAATATTTAAAGGATGCTTGCTCTGCTAAGATATAAAGGATGCTTGCTCTGCTAAGATATGAAGGATGCTTGCACTGCTAAGATATAAAGGATGCTTACTCTGCTAAGATTTAAAGGATGCTTGCTCTGCTAAGATTTAAAGGATGCTTGCTCTGCTAAGAGTTTAAAGATGCTTGCTCTGCTAAGATTTAAAGGATGCTTGCACTGCTAAGATTTAAAAGATGCTTGCTCTGCTAAGATTTAAAGGATGCTTGCACTGCTAAGATTTAAAGGATGCTTGCTCTGCTAAGATTTAAAGGATGCTTGCACTGCTAAGATTTAAAGGATGCTTGCTCTGCTAAGATTTAAAGGATGCTTGCTCTGCTAAGATTTAAAGGATGCTTGCTCTGCTAAGATATAAAGGATGCTTGCACTGCTAAGATTTAAAGGATGCTTGCACTGCTAAGATTTAAAGGATGCTTGCTCTGCTAAGATATAAAGGATGCTTGCTCTGCTAAGATTTAAAGGATACTGCTCTGCTAAGATTTAAAGGATGCTTGCACTGCTAAGATTTAAAGGATGCTTCCTCTGCTAAGATATAAAGGATGCTTGCACTGCTAAGATTTAAAGGATGCTTGCTCTGCTAAGATTTAAAGGATGCTTGCACTGCTAAGATTTAAAGGATGCTTGCACTGCTAAGATTTAAAGGATGCTTGCTCTGCTAAGATATAAAGGATGCTTGCTCTGCTAAGATATAAAGGATGCTTGCACTGCTAAGATTTAAAGGATGCTTGCTCTGCTAAGATTTAAAGGATGCTTGCACTGCTAAGATTTAAAGGATGCTTGCACTGCTTATATTTAAAGGATGCTTGCTCTGCTAAGATTTAAAGGATGCTTGCTCTGCTAAGATTTAAAGGATGCTTGCACTGCTAAGATTGAAAGGATGCTTGCACTGCTAAGATTTAAAGGATGCTTGCTCTGCTAAGATTTAAAGGATGCTTGCTCTGCTAAGATATAAAGGATGCTTGCACTGCTAAGATTTAAAGGATGCTTGCACTGCTAAGATTTAAAGGATGCTTGCACTGCTAAGATTTAAAGGATGCTTGCACTGCTAAAGGATGCTTGCACTGCTAAGATTTAAAGGATGCTTGCTCTGCTAAGATATAAAGGATGCTTGCTCTGCTAAGATATGAAGGATGCTTGCTCTGCTAAGATTTAAAGGATGCTTGCACTGCTAAGAGTTAAAGGATGCTTGCACTGCTAAGAGTTAAAGGATGCTTGCTCTGCTAAGATTTAAAGGATGCTTGCTCTGCTAAGATTTAAAGGATGCTTGCACTGCTAAGATTTAAAGGATGCTTGCACTGCTAAGATTTAAAGGAAGCTTGCTCTGCTAAGATTTAAAGGATGCTTGCTCTGCTAAGATTTAAAGGATGCTTGCTCTGCTAAAATTTAAAGAATGCTTGCTCTGCTAAGATTTAAAGGATGCTTGCTCTGCTAAGATTTAAAGGATGCCTGCTCTGCTAAAGGATGCTTGCTCTGCTAAGATTTAAAGGATGCTTGCTCTGCTAAGATTTAAAGGATGCTTGCACTGCTAAGATTTAAAGGATGCTTGCTCTGCTAGGATTTAAAGGATGCTTGCTCTGCTAAGATATAAAGGATGCTTGCTCTGCTAAAGGATGCTTGCTCTGCTAAGATATAAAGGATGCATGCAGTGCTAAGATTTAAAGGATGCTTGCACTGCTAAGACTTAAAGGATGCTTGCTCTGCTAAGATTTAAAGGATGCTTGCTCTGCTAAGATTTAAAGGATGCTTGCTCTGCTAAAGGATGCTTGCTCTGCTAAGATATAAAGGATGCTTGCACTGCTAAGATTTAAAGGATGCTTGCACTGCTAAGATTTAAAGGATGCTTGCTCTGCTAAGATTTAAAGGATGCTTGCTCTGCTAAGATTTAAAGGATGCTTGCTCTGCTAAGATTTAAAGGATGCTTGCACTGCTAAGATTTAAAGGATGCTTGCACTGCTAAGATTTAAAGGATGCTTGCTCTGCTAAGATTTAAAGAATGCTTGCACTGCTAAAGGATGCTTGCTCTGCTAAGATTTAAAGGATGCTTGCTCTGCTAAGATTTAAAGGATGCTTGCTCTGCTAAGATATAAAGGATGCTTGCTCTGCTAAAGGATGCTTGCTCTGCTAAGATATAAAGGATGCTTGCACTGCTAAGATTTAAAGGATGCTTGCACTGCTAAGATTTAAAGGATGCTTGCTCTGCTAAGATTTAAAGGATGCTTGCTCTGCTAAGATATAAAGGATGCTTGCTCTGCTAAGATATGAAGGATGCTTGCACTGCTAAGATATAAAGGATGCTTACTCTGCTAAGATTTAAAGGATGCTTGCTCTGCTAAGATTTAAAGGATGCTTGCTCTGCTAAGAGTTTAAAGATGCTTGCTCTGCTAAGATTTAAAGGATGCTTGCACTGCTAAGATTTAAAAGATGCTTGCTCTGCTAAGATTTAAAGGATGCTTGCACTGCTAAGATTTAAAGGATGCTTGCTCTGCTAAGATTTAAAGGATGCTTGCACTGCTAAGATTTAAAGGATGCTTGCTCTGCTAAGATTTAAAGGATGCTTGCTCTGCTAAGATTTAAAGGATGCTTGCTCTGCTAAGATATAAAGGATGCTTGCACTGCTAAGATTTAAAGGATGCTTGCACTGCTAAGATTTAAAGGATGCTTGCTCTGCTAAGATATAAAGGATGCTTGCTCTGCTAAGATATAAAGGATACTGCTATGCTAAGATTTAAAGGATGCTTGCACTGCTAAGATTTAAAGGATGCTTGCTCTGCTAAGATTTAAAGGATGCTTGCACTGCTAAGATTTAAAGGATGCTTGCTCTGCTAAGATTTAAAGGATGCTTGCACTGCTAAGATTTAAAGGATCCTTGCACTGCTAAGATTTAAAGGATGCTTGCTCTGCTAAGATATAAAGGATGCTTGCTCTGCTAAGATATAAAGGATGCTTGCACTGCTAAGATTTAAAGGATGCTTGCTCTGCTAAGATTTAAAGGATGCTTGCACTGCTTATATTTAAAGGATGCTTGCTCTGCTAAGATTTAAAGGATGCTTGCTCTGCTAAGATTTAAAGGATGCTTGCACTGCTAAGATTGAAAGGATGCTTGCACTGCTAAGATTTAAAGGATGCTTGCTCTGCTAAGATTTAAAGGATGCTTGCTCTGCTAAGATTTAAAGGATGCTTGCACTGCTAAGATTTAAAGGATGCTTGCTCTGCTAAGATTTAAAGGATGCTTGCACTGCTAAGATTTAAAGGATGCTTGCACTGCTAAAGGATGCTTGCACTGCTAAGATTTAAAGGATGCTTGCTCTGCTAAGATATAAAGGATGCTTGCTCTGCTAAGATATGAAGGATGCTTGCTCTGCTAAGATTTAAAGGATGCTTGCACTGCTAAGAGTTAAAGGATGCTTGCTCTGCTAAGATTTAAAGGATGCTTGCTCTGCTAAGATTTAAAGGATGCTTGCACTGCTAAGATTTAAAGGATGCTTGCTCTGCTAAGATTTAAAGGATGCTTGCACTGCTAAGATTTAAAGGATGCTTGCTCTGCTAAGATTTAAAGGATGCTTGCTCTGCTAAGATTTAAAGGATGCTTGCTCTGCTAAAATTTAAAGGATGCTTGCTCTGCTAAGATTTAAAGGATGCTTGCTCTGCTAAGATTTAAAGGATGCCTGCTCTGCTAAAGGATGCTTGCTCTGCTAAGATTTAAAGGATGCTTGCTCTGCTAAGATTTAAAGGATGCTTGCACTGCTAAGATTTAAAGGATGCTTGCTCTGCTAGGATTTAAAGGATGCTTGCTCTGCTAAGATATAAAGGATGCTTGCTCTGCTAAAGGATGCTTGCTCTGCTAAGATATAAAGGATGCATGCAGTGCTAAGATTTAAAGGATGCTTGCACTGCTAAGACTTAAAGGATGCTTGCTCTGCTAGGATTTAAAGGATGCTTGCTCTGCTAAGATTTAAAGGATGCTTGCTCTGCTAAAGGATGCTTGCTCTGCTAAGATATAAAGGATGCTTGCACTGCTAAGATTTAAAGGATGCTTGCACTGCTAAGATTTAAAGGATGCTTGCTCTGCTAAGATTTAAAGGATGCTTCCTCTGCTAAGATTTAAAGGATGCTTGCTCTGCTAAGATTTAAAGATGCTTGCTCTGCTAGGATTTAAAGGATGCTTGCTCTGCTAAGATATAAAGGATGCTTGCTCTGCTAAAGGATGCTTGCTCTGCTAAGATATAAAGGATGCTTGCACTGCTAAGATTTAAAGGATGCTTGCACTGCTAAGATTTAAAGGATGCTTGCTCTGCTAAGATTTAAAGGATGCTTGCTCTGCTAAGATTTAAAGGATGCTTGCTCTGCTAAGATTTAAAGGATGCTTGCTCTGCTAAGAGTTAAAGGATGCTTGCACTGCTAAGATTTAAAGGATGCTTGCACTGCTAAGATTTAAAGGATGCTTGCTTTGCTAAGATTTAAAGGATGCTTGCACTGCTAAAGGATGCTTGCTCTGCTAAGATTTAAAGGATGCTTGCCCTGCTAAGATTTAAAGGATGCTTCCTCTGCTAAGATATAAAGGATGCTTGCACTGCTAAGATTTAAAGGATGCTTGCTCTGCTAAGATATAAAGGATGCTTGCTCTGCTAAGATTTAAAGGATGCTTGCTCTGCTAAGATATAAAGGATGCTTGCTCTGCTAAGATATGAAGGATGCTTGCACTGCTAAGATCTAAAGGATGCTTGCTTTGCTAAGATATAAAGGATGCATGCAGTGCTAAGATTTAAAGGATGCTTGCTCTGCTAAGATTTAAAGGATGCTTGCTCTGC
This sequence comes from Calotriton arnoldi, assembly GCA_963921515.1. Taxonomy (NCBI): domain Eukaryota; kingdom Metazoa; phylum Chordata; class Amphibia; order Caudata; family Salamandridae; genus Calotriton; species Calotriton arnoldi. The sequence goes on from CAWUFW010005485.1 coordinate 122,364, forward strand.
TAAGATTTAAAGGATGCTTGCTCTGCTAAGATTTAAAGGATGCTTGCACTGCTAAGAGTTAAAGGATGCTTGCACTGGTAAGATTTAAAGGATGCTTGCTCTGCTAAGATATAAAGGATGCTTGCTCTGCTAAGATATGAAGGATGCTTGCACTGCTAAGATTTAAATGATGCTTGCACTGCTAAGATTTAAAGGATGCTTGAACTGCTAAGATTTAAAGGATGCTTGTACTGCTAAGATTTAAAGGATGCTTGCACTGCTAAGATTTAAAGGATGCTTGCTCTGCTAAGATATAAAGGATGCATACTCTGCTAAGATATAAAGGATGCTTGCTCTGCTAAGATTTAAAGGATGCTTGCTCTGCTAAGATATAAAGGATGCTTGCACTGCTAAGATTTAAAGGATGCTTGCTCTGCTAATTTAAAGGATGCATGCTCTGCTAAGATATAAAGGATGCTTGCTCTGCTAAGATTTAAAGGATGCTTGCACTGCTAAGATTTAAAGGATGCTTGCTCTGCTAAGATTTAAAGGATGCTTGCACTGCTAAGATTTAAAGGATGCTTGCTCTGCTAAGATATAAAGGATGCTTGCACTGCTAAGATTTAAAGGATGCTTGCTCTGCTAAGATTTAAAGGATGCTTGCTCTGCTAAGATTTAAAGGATGCTTGCACTGCTAAGATTTAAAGGATGCTTGCTCTGCTAAGATTTAAAGGATGCTTGCACTGCTAAAGGATGCTTGCACTGCTAAGAATTAAAGGATGCTTGCTCTGCTAAGATTTAAAGGATGCTTGCACTGCTAAGATTTAAAGGATGCTTGCACTGCTAAAGGATGCTTGCACTGCTAAGATTTAAAGGATGCTTGCTCTGCTAAGATTTAAAGGACGCTTGCACTGCTAAGATTTAAAGGATGCTTGCTCTGCTAATATTTAATGGATGCTTGCTCTGCTAAGATTTAAAGGATGCTTGCACTGCTAAGATTTAAAGGATGCTTGCACTGCTAAGATTTAAAGGATGCTTGCTCTGCTAAAGGATGCTTGCTCTGCTAAGATTTAAAGGATGCTTGCTCTGCTAAGATTTAAAGGATGCTTGCTCTGCTAAGATATAAAGGATGCTTGCTCTGCTAAGATATGAAGGATGCTTGCACTGCTAAGATATAAAGGATGCTTGCTCTGCTAAGTTTTAAAGGATGCTTGCTCTGCTAAGAGTTTAAGGATGCTTGCTCTGCTAAGATTTAAAGGATGCTTGCTCTGCTAAGATTTAAAGGATGCTTGCTCTGCTAAGAGTTTAAGGAAGCTTGCTCTGCTAAGATTTAAAGGATGCTTGCACTGCTAAGATTTAAATGACGCTTGCTCTGCTAAGATTTAAAGGATGCTTGCACTGCTAAGATTTAAAGGATGCTTGCTCTGCTAAGATTTAAAGGATGCTTGCACTGCTAATATTTAAAGGATGCTTGCTCTGCTAAGATTTAAAGGATGCTTGCTCTGCTAAGATATAAAGGATGCTTGCACTGCTAAGATTTAAAGGATGCTTGCACTGCTAAGATTTAAAGGATGCTTGCTCTGCTAAGATATAAAGGATGCTTGCTCTGCTAAGATTTAAAGGATGCTTGCTCTGCTAAAGGATGCTTGCTCTGCTAAGATTTAAAGGATGCTTGCACTGCTAAAGATTCTACTAGATTCTGGCGGCTGGTTTCCAGAGGTGATAATGTCTCTGTTCCTGAACCCACAACTATGCAACACCAACAGAATGGTCGAAGCACTATAGGTCCCTATATCAGGATGGTGCCCTGGTTCCCTCTGAGGGATCACCTTTTGCAGAGGGTCTTCTGAGTCATTCTTCTCTATTGTTTGACCCATCTGATGTCGCAGCCGCCCTGACTACTTGTGCGAGTAGCACGGCTCCTGGGCCAGAAAGCATCCCAGTTGACGTTTTTACGCACAATCCAGACGTTTGCTCTAAATATATACTTACTCTTCTTGCCAACACCATTGCAAAGAGAGCTCCAATCCGAGATGCTTGGAGGGGTGCTGAAGTGGTACCCATTCATAAAAAGGGCAACAGAAGCTCTCTGGCCAACTATAGACCTTTCAGCCTAATTGACTACATTCAAAATGCCTTTAGCTGCATTGTACTATCCAAAATGCACGATTGAATTGCTGAGAACAATATAATAAGCCCCTTCCAAGCTGGGTTCAGAGAAAAAACGTCTACCATTGACCAAGTATTTCATTTCACTCTATTATACTGGAAGACGGCTTTCATCAGCAGAGGCAAACTCTATGTTGCTTTTGTCGACCTGAAATCTGCATTCGATCTGGTTCCCAGATTCAGGCTTTCGCTAGTCCTTCGTAACATGGGGTACCACCTGACATTTATCCCTAGTCATCCGTTTACATGAAAACAACTATGCACAAATACCTTGGGAGCACAGGGCCAGCTCACTGAGAGGACCCCCATTTCCAAAGGGGTCCATCAGGGCTGCGTCCTGGCCCCCACTCTGTTTGCATCGTATTTAAATGACATTGTGCACTTCTGCTGACTCTCCTTCTCTTGCTCACATGAAAACCCCTATTCTCCTTTGTGCGGATGACACCATACTGACCGCTACAACCCCAAGCGGGCTTCAAGAGCTTTTGAACAGCTCCTCTGAGTTCTGCCATGATAGTGGACTAGAGGATAATGCGGCAAAAACAAAACTCATGTCATTTAACCAGCATGAAGCATATGAAGGGAAGCTGGTTTTAGTCAATGTCGCTAGAGAGGGTAGATTGGTTTGATTATCTGGGTATAAAGCTTGTGTCTGATATGAGAGGACGACAACATGCTAAGGCAGACGGCAGACGGGGAGAGGATGTGGCCTCACGGCTAGAGCTGCCGACTTTGGAGCTGGGGAACCAGGTCCGCGCCTTGGTATCGGCTCAACGTCCTGTGATTCTGGGCAAATCACTTAATCGCCCCATCCCTACCACAAAATGAATGTCTCCTTGTGTAAAGTAACTGGGGCTCATGTAAACCTTCAGGTCGAGTTCGCGCTATATACATCTGCATTAAAAAAAAGGCAGGTGCGATTCCGGAGGAGCATTGTACATCTTTTAATAAACCCTTGGCCTTCTCCTCAGATCTATTCACCCAATGGACTCGGCCCTCTGTGGAGAGGAGCTGTGGGTCTTTACTAACAATAATGAATTAATAAGATCAGAGAATACATTTGTAAGATCTTTAGTCTCTCTCCCTCCTATACCCCTCTTCACCCTTTGTCATCGGACTTGGGTATGAAACCAATGAATGCAGAGCTCGGCTGCGACCGTTACTGCTTCGGAGGAGGGTCTGGGCCACTCCTGAGCCTGCCCGCTGTTATTGGCAGATACCTGGTTGTTCGAATAGAGAATCCAGCGCCGCCCATTTGCAAGTGAAGGATTTCCGAGGGAATGAACCAACCCTAAATTGAAAATACAACTTCCTGTCCTGCACAGGTTTTATTTGTCTCCCTGATGATATCCAACCACGATCATTGGCGAGCACCTCTTTACAGACAGTTGGGCACAAGCAGTCACTGCACCGCCCTCCGGATATTAACCTCTGATCCTCGCCCTTTGTCTGCTTGTTGCAGTGTTACTGTGGTCGGTTAGAAGGAAATCCTTTCTTCCTCATCATAAAGTGCGGCCCAGTTCTCCCTAAGTCCTTTTTAGTAATAGTGATTTTAATAGGTTATTTGTCAATTGCTGTATTACCTTGTTGCTACCAGGGTTGTCTTAAATATTTTATCATTTTATCTCCTTTTAGATATCATGTATTGCCTCAGTTCAATCTGGTGATTGCATCAATACATGATGGCGTCAGTTGACTGTGATGTTTTTCCTTTTTATGCACTGTGCACTTTAATCCTTCTTATATACTTTGATGGCTTAGGCCAAAATAAAGTTATTTTGAACTTTAATATCAATGTCATTGTGAGAAGTTGGCCTGGTATATGCTGTTCACTAATTAAAGTGGACACCTTGCACCAGGGCAAATCGACTCTTATGGTAGATAGGTTTAAGACAACCTTTAAAGAAAGCTATCCTAGTGGTAGCTGTGGAGAGCAGCCTTCAGGCTAAGTCTCGGAGGAATGTAAAGCAGCTTGTTTTACCATATAATCTCTTGAATCACCAAATGAAAAGACACCACACAGGTATATATATCAAATATATATGTATTTATTTCTAAATAACTCTCTACTAATCTCTTTATGAGATTAGAAGACAAACATATGCACAAATCAACGTTTCACAATAAGTTAAGCACAAAATATGGCTGGGGCCCTAGGGGCGTACTACAGACCATATACTAAGTAAGAGACTTAGGGACAACGACTTGCAGGGAGACAAGGCCTAGGGCCTTCAGAAGTGCTGGGGCCTCACGAAACCACCCAAGGCAGGTAAGTAAAGGACCCACGGAGGACGCGTGCAGTGTAGATACACAGGCGCGGATCGCCGTTGACTTCAATGGGGCAAGTCGCAGTTGGAAATAAAGAGTTTTAGGATACTTCTATAGAACCTACAAGCAAGTCACTTACAGGGTAAGTCGTTCTAGGGCCCACACCCACAGGAGCACCGTAGTGCTGGAGTTACCTCACCCAGGGAAGCCGGGTGCACAGGTGTCCTTGGTGTCGGGTCGCGGCGTCGTTTTCAATGGCGAACAAAGAAGACTTGCTGCTTGCGGGAGCTGAAGAAGTGTCCGGTGGAATCCAAGCCTGGATTCTGAAGAAGGATGACCTGAAAGCAGAGGGGACAGTGTTCAAAGTCACTTGGCAGTGACTCGGGGCAAGGAAGATGGATGCCCACCGTCGTCGAGTGATTCAGGTCGGTTGCGGGTGCCTTGACTCTTCAGCCACGTGGTCCAGGAGGCGTCGACGACGACCAGGAGCTGGATTCAGTGTGTCCCTTGACGTCTGCAGCTGACTGCGGTGTCGGCAACTCGATCGGAGCCAACAAGCCTTGGCAGCCGCAAGTCTCGGGGAGATGAAGAAAAGTCGATGGCGCAGACCAGCAAGGTCTGTGGAACTCACCCAGCGAGGGTAAGTCAGAGCAGGCCTGGAGCAACCAGGGGAGCCCTTTGGTTTCTTTAAGAAGTCTTCTGGGGACCCACAAGCCAGCGGGCAAGGGATCGCGAAGACACCTCAGGCGGAATCACTCAACAGGGGCCCACGGTCACTCGGGACGGTGTAGGCCTCTGATCTTCGGAGGGATTCCTGTTGGAGGTCGGGACCACACGTGGTCCAAAGCACAGGTTCGTAGAACGTTGTGAAGGGGTTGCACTCGACAATAGTGCACGGTACCCAGGGGTCGCGGTTCCTCGTTACTCGTGGGGTCCACTTGCCTCAGCTTCGCTGGGGACTCACGATGGCCTGGGAGAGATCAGGAAATCCACTTCCTGGGCTGCAGGGACTTTGGACTCCGGCGGGAGCGGCGTAGTTTGCGACCGTCGTTGTCGTTTTTGGTGCCTGCCAAGCAGGGGAGTCACTCCTTGACTCCAAGGGAGATTCTTCTGTCTTCCAAAGGTAGTGGAACGTCGAAGGGCCAGGATTCTTCTGTAGAGCGTCGTCCAGGGGTTATCTGCTTTGCAATGGTAAGGTTCCCCCTCTTATACTAAAAAGAGGGGATGGACTAGCTCTATGACCCCACCTATGGGAGGGTCAAGGGAGGGGTGGCTACACCCACTTCCCTTGTCCAGTTTCGCGCCAGAGCAGGGGCAGGTAGCCCCTGAGCTGGTTTGAACTGGCATATGCACAGAGGAGCCTTCTGCTCCCCCAGTGCAGGACTTCAAAGCACTCTAAGAGTGCACCCACCCAGCCCCAATACACTATAATCCTGTCTGGGGAGGTGGTCACACCTCCCTGCAACAGGAAGCCTATTGTCCAGGCTTCCTCCACTGCCGGAGTTTCGTCCAGCAGCAGGAGGCCAGACTTGTGTCTGTGGCTAGCAGCATCCATTTTGTGATGCCAGGGCTTCAGAAAGAAGTCTACCGCGTAAGCACAGCAGGTAACATGTCTTTCCCTCTAGAAGGGTGGAATGTTACTCCCGCCGCCAGGATTGGCGGGGGGTAGTATTCCAAGATGTTTGACACCAAACACGACATGTTTAGGTGCAGCCAGTCCAAAGTTAGCATTTTACCGCGAGGATATAATGCACTTAATAGTATATGGTTTAACCGCATCCACAAACAGCACCAGAGAATAGACTCTGAGAGCTGCAGAGGGGCCCTGCTCAGGCAGAGGCACCCCCTCACATAGAAGCCAAGCACCCTGCCCTCAGGATTGATAGGGCCTGCCTTAGGGGTGACTGATAGGTTTATATGTGTGTGCAGGAGAGATATAGGAAACCTATATCTCAGTGAGGGGTGCTATCACCACCTCACCCAGGCTGCAGTAGCAGGCCTGTGGTGTCAGATTTAGACTGCTTCCCAGGGGTGGCATAATACATGCTGCAGCCCCTGGTAGGCCTGTGAAGTACCTATGCCCTTGGTACCTAAGGTACCATATACTAGGGACTCATAAGGCACCACAGTATTCAATCACTAGTGCACCTAGAGTGCACTCCATGTCGTTTAGAGAGAGCAGATAGACTGGGGCCCTGAATAGCAGGGTCCCAGTCCAACTAAGTCATAAACCAGCAAAACACCAGGAAAAAAGTGGGGCAACCATATAGTCAGATTCCACCTTCCTACATAACCCCCCAAACGAAAGGAGATAAGGCTAACCTTGACCAGTTGAGCCTTTATTGATTAAGTGGTCATATAAGGAAGCACCTGCACTAGCATGGTTGCCCCTGTCTTATGGTCCACTAAGCAATCCCTCACCCTAAGGGTATGAGAGGGTCTCCACCATGGGGAATCACTACCTCTGGTGTGCTTTGGTAAAGTACAAGGCTGGTGGGGTGTCTGAGTAGGGAAGTGAGGCCCTAGGAAGGTTGGCCTCAGCTTCCTCAGATCACTGGTCACCATGTATGCCTGTCTTTCCATGACTGAGTTGCACTTTGCTCTAAGGGTCAACCTTGACTGCCTACAGCTGGGGGTTGGGTCCCTTTGGATGGAACACTGGAGGGACATGGCATGTTTGGAACCTTTGGTCCCAGGTTTGCCCTTGCCTAACAGAGTCCTTCTGGGGGAGGTCCCTACATAAAGGTATGGGGGATCCCTCAGTGGGTTGAGGAATTTTCACCTGGCTAGGGCTACTAGACTGGGTGCCCCTAATCTGCTGATGGGGGTTCCTCTGGACAGGGGGCCCTGGGGGTCCACTGACCTCCCTGACCTCTGCAGCCCTGGGCTGACTGAGGCAGGGTAGAGAGGGGCAGTTTACCTGCTCCAGACTGGGTACCACCTTGGAAGGGTCCTCTGCCATCAGGGGTGGGGCCAGGCCAGGCCTGACTACCTCTGTGGCAGTTCCTTCACTAGGGGAGGGTCAGTTCCCTGAGGAGGCTGACCCTTACCTACTGTCTGGAGGGAAGAAGACTTTTCTTCAACCCTTGTGCTCTCTTCTGGGGGAGAGTGGGCCATTCTTCCAGGCTCCATCTCTCCAAAATCTTGGGCTGGGGCTGTGGCCATCACAGCCCCACTAACCTTTACAGGGACACCCAACATCCTCAGATGGGTTTGGTGTTCAATTTCAGCCCAGGCTGAAATTTCCAGATCATTGCCCATCAGGCAATCTACAGGTAAGGTTGGGGACACTGCCACTCTTTTGGGCCTGTGACCCCTCCCAGCTGAGATTGACTATGGCCATGGGGTGATCTGTTCTGACACCATCAATGTTGGTCACCTGGTATTTAAACTCAGGTAAAAGCTGGTGAGGGGGACTAGTTTCCTGCCACCATGGTGACACTAGCCCCTGTGTCCCTAAATGCCACAGCTTTCTGACCATTAATTATTGGCTCCAGTCTGTACCTGCCCAATGCTGTGGGACCCACGATAAAGGTGGCAAATCCTATACCACCATCAGAGTCTGAGGAGTCTGTTGAGGGGGTCCTGTCTAAACTAGGGCCCACCTCTGTTCCTCTTGCAAAAGCACCTAACTTTTTGGGTGCACTACTCCCAACTAGAGGATTACTTACTGGTAGTACCAGGAGGGGTGGTAGTAGTTGTTGGAGGAACATTTTCTTTATTGCCAATCCTGGGACAACTGGGATCAGATTTCCAGTGCCCAGGCTTTTTACAGACATGGCAATAGGGTTTCTTTTCAGGAGAGGAAGGAGTTTGGGACCCACCCCCAGAAGAGGACTTTTGGGGCCCTGTAGTGGACTTATCCTTAGATTTATCCCCACCTTTCTCTTGGGACTTGGTAGAATCTTTCTTGTGGTCACCACCCTGATTCTTAGGCCTTACCCTGGTTCTGACCCATTTGTCTGCCTTCTTTCCCAATTCTTGGGGAGAGGTCAGATCAGAGTCCACCAGGTACTGGTGTAAAAGCTGGTTTTGACAATTATTAAGGATCTGTTCTCTCATCATTAGATTATAAAATCCTTTGAAATCAGTAACCCTACTGCCAACCAGCCAACCCTCCAGAGCCTTGGATGCACAATCTACAAAGTCTGTCCAGTCCTGAGTCTGTGCCTTCTGGGTATCTCTGAACTTCAACCTGTACTCTTCAGTGGTTAAGCCAAACCCATCTATCAGTGCACTCTTCAGGACCTCATAATCATCAGCATCCTCCCCTCTAACAGTGAGGAGCTTGTCTCTTCCTTTATCTGAAAAGGAGAGCCACAAGATTGCTGCCCACTGCTTTTGGGGGACCTGCTGTACTCTACAGGCCCTCTCCATAGCAGTTATCCACTTGTGGATATCATCACCACTGTGGTAGGGAGGAACAACCTTGCTCAGGTTCCTATGGTCAGGAATATATTCTCTGCCTCTAGGGACACTGTTGCTGCAACCAGGAAGTTCTAACCCCTCTTTTCTAGAAGCTCTCTGGATCTCCAGGGCTTCCCTATCCAGTGCCAACTGCTTGGTTCTGAGGGCCACTTTGGCTTCCTCATACTGGAGCAGTTTGCACCTTCTCTCAGAGGAGGTCTCTCTTAAGGAAAAGTATGAGCTCCTCTGCTGGACAAATTCTCTGCCAGAGTGATAAGAGTGGTCAGATTCCCTGGAAGGGATCTGTGCCTCTCCTCCTCTCTGTCAGTTCTCTTAGGGAGAATTCCTCTGTCCTTTTCAGGCCCCTTGGAGCCTGGCCCTTCAATCACAGAATCTTGGTCATTCTGATTTTCATCATCTGACCCAGATACTATGACTGCCCCACCCACTGATTCAAACCCTTTAGCTCCTAGAGCCAATCTAAGGTCATCTGCTGTCAGCAGATCTATCAGGTGTAGTGTTGAGGGACTCTGTCCTAGTCTCAGGTGTCTGTCAACACACATGGCTCTCAAGTCAGAGAAAGCCATGTCCTTATACTGAGACTGAGTGGATCCACTGGGTCCACCCTTTAAGGACATTCTAGTGTTGTGCAGTGTTGTACTACCTACACTAGTTTGTGGCCTCACTGATCCTAGCTTGAGCTGTGGAAAGGGTGTGCTATCCCTTGGCACACAGCTCTAAGTTCAGTAGAACTTATTGATACTAAGCTTGACTTTATATGTACCTTGAGTACCAATAATGGTTTTCAGTTAGTAATTCAAATAGAGATTTTCTGGTAAAACAATGGCAAGCTGGAATCCCACACGCTGCCCACCAATGTGAGAAGTTGGCCTGGTATATGCTGTTCACTAATTAAAGTGGACACCTTGCACCAGGGCAAATCGACTCTTATGGTAGATAGGTTTAAGACAACCTTTAAAGAAAGCTATCCTAGTGGTAGCTGTGGAGAGCAGCCTTCAGGCTAAGTCTCGGAGGAATGTAAAGCAGCTTGTTTTACCATATAATCTCTTGAATCACCAAATGAAAAGACACCACACAGGTATATATATCAAATATATATGTATTTATTTCTAAATAACTCTCTACTAATCTCTTTATGAGATTAGAAGACAAACATATGCACAAATCAACGTTTCACAATAAGTTAAGCACAAAATATGGCTGGGGCCCTAGGGGCGTACCAGACCATATACTAAGTAAGAGACTTAGGGACAACGACTTGCAGGGAGACAAGGCCTAGGGCCTTCAGAAGTGCTGGGGCCTCACGAAACCACCCAAGGCAGGTAAGTAAAGGACCCACGGGGGACGCGTGCAGTGTAGATACACAGGCGCGGATCGCCGTTGACTTCAATGGGGCAAGTCGCGGTTGGAAATAAAGAGTTTTAGGATACTTCTATAGAACCTACAAGCAAGTCACTTACAGGGTAAGTCGTTCTAGGGCCCACACCCACAGGAGCACCGTAGTGCTGGAGTTACCTCACCCAGGGAAGCCGGGTGCACAGGTGTCCTTTGGTGTCGGGTCGCGGCGTCGTTTTCAATGGCGAACAAAGAAGACTTGCTGCTTGCGGGAGCTGAAGAAGTGTCCGGTGGAATCCAAGCCTGGATTCTGAAGAAGGATGACCTGAAAGCAGAGGGGACAGTGTTCAAAGTCACTTGGCAGTGACTCGGGGCAAGGAAGATGGATGCCCACCGTCGCCGAGTGATTCAGGTCGGTTGCGGGTGCCTTGACTCTTCAGCCACGTGGTCCAGGAGGCGTCGACGACGACCAGGAGCTGGATTCAGTGTGTCCTCGACGTCTGCAGCTGACTGCGGTGTCGGCAACTCGATCGGAGCCAACACGCCTTGGCAGCCGCAAGTCTCGGGGAGATGAAGAAAAGTCGATGGCGCAGACCAGCAAGGTCTGTGGAACTCACCCAGCGAGGGTAAGTCAGAGCAGGCCTGGAGCAACCAGGGGAGCCCTTTGGTTTCTTTAAGAAGTCTTCTGGGGACCCACAAGCCAGCGGGCAAGGGATCGCAAAGACACCTCGGGCGGAATCACTCAACAGGGGCCCACGGTCACTCGGGACGGTGTAGGCCTCTGATCTTCGGAGGGATTCCTGTTGGAGGTCGGGACCACACGTGGTCCAAAGCACAGGTTCGTAGAACGTTGTGAAGGGGTTGCACTCGACAATAGTGCACGGTACCCAGGGGTCGCGGTTCCTCGTTACTCGTGGGGTCCACTTGCCTCAGCTTCGCTGGGGACTCACGATGGCCTGGGAGAGGTCAGGAAATCCACTTCCTGGGCTGCAGGGACTTCGGACTCTGGCGGGAGCGGCGTAGTTTGCGACCGTCGTTGTCGTTTTTGGTGCCTGCCAAGCAGGGGAGTCACTCCTTGACTCCAAGGGAGATTCTTCTGTCTTCCAAAGGTAGTGGAACGTCGAAGGGCCAGGATTCTTCTGTAGAGCGTCGTCCAGGGGTTATCTGCTTTGCAATGGCAAGGTTCCCCCTCTTATACTAAAAAGAGGGATGGACTAGCTCTATGACCCCACCTATGGGAGGGTCAAGGGAGGGGTGGCTACACCCACTTCCCTTTGTCCAGTTTCGCGCCAGAGCAGGGGCAGGTAGCCCCTGAGCTGGTTTGAACTGGCATATGCACAGAGGAGCCTTCTGCTCCCCCAGTGCAGGACTTCAATGCACTCTAAGAGTGCACCCACCCAGCCCCAATACACTATAATCCTGTCTGGGGAGGTGGTCACACCTCCCTGCAACAGGAAACCTATTGTCCAGGCCTCCCCTGCCGGAGTTTCGGTCCAGCAGCAGGAGGCCAGACCTAGTGTCTGTGGCTAGTGGCATCCATTTTGTGATGCCAGGGCTCTTCAGAAGAAGTCTACCGCGTAAGCACAGCAGGTAACATGTCTTATCCTCTAGAAGGGTGGAATGCTACTCCCGCCGCCAGGATTGGCGGGGGGGTAGTATTCCAAGATGTTTGACAGCAAACACGACATGTTTAGGTGCAGCCAGTCCAAAGTTAGCATTTTACCGCGAGGATATAATGCACTTAATAGTATATGGTTTAACCAAGCATCCACAAACAGCACCAGAGAATAGACTCTGAGAGCTGCAGAGGGGCCCTGCTCAGGCAGAGGCACCCCTCACATAGAAGCCAAGCACCCTGCCCTCAGGATTGATAGGGCCTGCCTTAGGGGTGACTGATAGGTTTATATGTGTGTGCAGGAGAGATATAGGAAACCTATATCTCAGTGAGGGGTGCTAGCACCACCTCACCCAGGCTGCAGTAGCAGGCCTGTGGTGTCAGATTTAGACTGCTTCCCAGGGGTGGCATAATACATGCTGCAGCCCCTGGGAGGCCTGTGAAGTACCTATGCCCTTGGCACCTAAGGTACCATATACTAGGGACTCATAAGGCACCACAGTATCCAATCACTAGTGCACCTAGAGTGCACTCCATGTCGTTTAGAGAGAGCAGATAGACTGGGGCCCTGAATAGCAGGGTCCCAGTCCAACTAAGTCATAAACCAGCAAAACACCAGGAAAAAAGTGGGGGCAACCATATAGTCAGATTCCACCTTCCTACAGTCATCAATATATGATAAGGCCTTAGGATCCTCTTCTAAGATCTCCACAATCCTTGCTGTGAAGAACCCAGGGCTGCTTTATACCCTTGAGGCAATCGCGCATGGGAGTACTGATATCTACCAAATGGAAAAGCAATTTGATTCTGCGATTCAGGCGCTATATTTTCACAAAATAAAACTGTTAGCTGTATCTAGTATCATTTGGTATTTTTGTCTGACTAGATTAGTCATTAATCCAGTACTGTGAGCATTGTGTGAGCGTATAATTTAACTAGAAAAGCCCTCAAGCCGATACATACTAACTTATGTATGAACAGATTTCTTTAAAGAATACTGGTCCATAAGCAAACAGACATGACAATGTGACATTAACCACATATAGTGTTGGTAAATTGAACCAAGGATGGCTAACTTATTCCAGTTTAAGTGCTGTGAAAGAACATCTGTCAAGCATTAATGAGAACATGCATTTTACTGGCTTCCTCCAGGTTTCACACCCTCTGAGAAACAAACAACTTATATCCTCCTCCATATATGCTATTATTAAAGAGGTGCAAGGATAGTCTGAAAGAGAAGCTGCAGAAATAATTAGAGAAACTGAAAACAAATAGCGCAGACTACATGTAAAGGTATTGACAATGGTTTCCAAACACTCTTAAAACAAGTACAATATCAACCATTATCTCTTCCACCCTCAGCCTTTGAGAGAATATTTAAACATTTTACAACATCAGCAGGCTCATATTCGGACAATAACACAATTAAATTGAACATTGAAAAGTCTGAAAATGATGAAAGCACCCTCCTGGCAGCTCACAAATTAATCTGTTGTGTTTCATCCTTAACATTTGACCTCAAAACAGATAATAATTGAGAAAAAAGAAGCCCTGTGCACTCTTTTATCAATAGAAGAGTTAGAGAGAACCCTGGTTTCTGTGGCAGGAGACCCACATTTTATGTGGCTCCTACATGGAGTAATTTCCCTGCTGATAATTGCCTTTAATTTCTATTCTATTCATGTAGATTTCTAAAATCCATGGCTACCTAGAAGGGCCTCCCAGGGCTGAGACATCGTTCGGGTAACATAGCCTTGTGCTTACATGTTCACTGAAAGAGTAGTTTTGCAAAGTTTAGATAAACATAAAGTCTTCAAAAGTTTTCTCAATCTTAATTCAGACTTGGTCTTTCTTATTACTAGTGGAAGAGCGTTCCAGAGTTTAGGAGCAAGGAAGGCAAATGAGCATCCTCCACCCCTTTGATTTTTAATCTTGGGGACTTCAAACAGTTGCTGGTTTGTAGAACAAAGCGTTCTTGTGGGATAGTAGGGTCTTACCAGTCTTTGTATCAGCCAGGGCCCCCTCTTGTACATTGCTCGAGGAGCAAGACAGAGTTACTTGTACCGAGTTCTCTTAAACAAGGGGAGCCAATTCACGGTTGCCAGGGCCGCTGTGGTCGAATGATGGTTCGAGATTTTTAGAAGAATGCGCATGCAGCGTTTTGGATCACCTGGAGACTTTTTATGACAGATTTGGGACTTCCCAGGTAGAGAGAGTTACCATATCCCAGTCTGGATATTACTAGACCTTGTAAGACCACTCTATGTGATGGTTCAGGCAGCCATCTTAAAAGTTTTCTTAGTGTTCTGAGTAGGGTGAAACAGTTTGAGGCTTGTACCTCCTTGGAGAGCTTGATGTCGATCCAAAGGCCTAAACTCTTGACTTCAGATTTAGGGTTGGGCTGAGTGGCGAGAAAATCTGGCCAACTCAACTCCACCCACTAGGCGGTATAGTTTGCTACCACTAGGACTTACGTCTTATCGCCATTTAATTTCAAACTGCCTGCAGACATCCAGGGCAGATTCATAAAGGTAAACTTACACATTTATGTACGTTTACGTTTGTTTTGGAATCGCAATCCTAACACTGAAAAGGTATCTTTAACGTCTGCGGCAGAAACTTTTTTCTTGCAAATAGCTTAGTATGCTTCTGAAATTTACCAGCTTTGCCGTCACAATTTTCAACACACTTTGCTGACATATTGCACACCATCTTCCACTCACCAAATACCACAGGCATGATATATGTTTTCAAGGCAATTTGATCTGGCCTGTTGGCAGGATTTCAGACTGTTTTTTAATTCATTCCTTCTTTCTTCAGTTCACCGGTTTTGAATCTATTTAGTTGTCCAATTCTTATTTTCGTCGTAGTAAAGAAATAAAACCAACCAACATGAATGCAAATATGAACGGACATGATGTCTGCCTGACTAAACAAAAATGTTGTGAAACAATGGGGTTCTACTTTGCAGGAGAATCATTGAAAATTGGTCTTTGTTTCAGCGCCTTAAGTGAGATCTGATTTCTGGTGCATAAGCTCTTTATGAAGCGATCTACTTTAATGTGCTGCTGGAGCAACCACCCACTCTAGCAACCACCACACAAAACTTACCACTGGAGCAATAGTGGTGTCACTTCTTGTGCAGATGGATGATTTGCCATTTTCCATCTGTACAGGAAGTGACATCAATGCATTTCCCATCATCCACCTGCACTGGTTTCCTGCCAAAACTGTCTTCAAAAGAAAAAGCCAAGCAAGAGGACTTAATTTCCCATCATTCAGCCACCCACTGCCCCCCTGTGCTCTTCCCCACTTCCAGGACCTACTTCATGGTGGCAGCAGCGCAGATGAGCCACTTGGCATGCCAAAGGCAAGCCCGTCTGCACCCGTCCATGCCTGATCCATGCCCACCACCAGGAACCTTGGTCCTCTCCCTAACCACTGCTACTCTGCCACACTCCTCTGTCTTCTCAACTCTGGCCGCAGCTACTACACTGTACCACACAACACAGAGAGGGCATTCACATGCTCATCCTGTAAGTTCTTAAGCACTCTCCCACACCCTACATCCACCACTCCCGCACCAACAGCACCCAGCACACCACTCACTTACACTCAAACAAACCAGATACCCACTCACGATCACACAGATGAACCATCACCCACACTCACATGCATGCTCCTCAACACCTGTTCGCTAACCAAACACCACAGAGATATGGGACCTACTGCACAACCACACGCCAGACCTGCTCTTTCTCACAGAAAGAATGCTAAACCCAGCCTCTGTACTAGACAATGCTACAGCCATCCCTGCCATCTACAAGATCACCAAGCAAGGCCTTCAGCACAAGGCCTGAGGCAGAGTCGCCATCCAATTCAAAGACACTATCAGCTGCACCACCTACACGGGCACCCCCACCAGAAACATGAAACACCTCACGTTCAAGATACATATCACAGTCAACTTCTCCCGGGGCTGAACCCTCGTATACAGACCACCAGGACTGCGCCCACTTTGTTACAACCTTCATCATCAAAGCCAGAACATTCATCCTCCTCTGAGACATTAACTTTCACTTTGTAGAAACCAAACTTTACGACTAGAAAACCTCGGCCCCACCCTGCAAGTTGCCAACCGCCCAATATCAACACTGCCTGACACCTATTGGACCCGCTTTTCTCCTCAATCAACAACATCACAGTTGAAAAGCCAGCAGCTATGACCAGACCATGCCCATGTCAATTCCAGCAAACTTATCCCACACCACCGCAAACCCACCACCACCGGAATCACCTGCCACAGCTAGAAAAGCATCACAGAAGAGGGCTGGGCTTCAGCCCCCTACACGCACCAGCCCAAGCACACCAGCAACCTACTGAAAGCCATCAAGAACCTTGACACCTGGATCACTGGCTCCCCTCAAGCACATCCAAATGGCAAGAGCCTGACCTCAGGCCAGCAGGTCCACAGAGGAACTCATGCTGACGAAATAGCACTGCAAACAACTGGAGCACAAATGGAGAACAAGTCAAGACACCACAGATAAACACATCTTCAAATTCGCCCTAAGACGCTACCAGCAGCAGACACTGCACACAAAGCACATAGATCTTGCAGACACCATAAAAACAGCAGCAAGGAAATCATTGCTATCATCAAAGATTTCACCAAGCCTCCTGCAGCCTCCAGCAACATCAGCCCCTCACAAGACCTTTGCAACAACCTCTCAGAATTCTTCGACAACAAAATCACCTCGATATATGGCGACTTCAACCGGAAACCATCCCAGTCACAAATCTGCTTCCCATCACAGCCAAAGAATGAACCCTGACCTTATGGCCCGCTGGTACCACCATTGAACCCATTATTATCATGAAGACCATCCCTTTGGGCCCTATCTGACCCTGTGCCCCCAGCACAACTTCACCAGGACTACTACCGATCAGCAAAGCACTGACAGCCGTCCTCAATGCCTCCATTGACTCAGCCACATTCCTGCCCACATGCCACCATCACGCTGCTGCTCTAGAATCAATCCACTGACCCAGCCATGCTCTCCAACTACAGACGCATCTCTCTCATACCCAGCAAAGGTATGAAAGAAACTGATCAACCGATGTTTTTTTACTGACCACCTCAGCGACCACCAGCTCCTCGATGCCACACAGTCCAGATTCAGGCAATACCATAGTACAGAAACAGCACTCATCACCACCACAAACTACATCAGCATGATCCTTGACAGAGGAGACATAGCAGCCCTCATTCTCCTGGACCACTCTGCAGCATTTGACACGGTCTCAGATCCCATCCTCATCAGGCGTCTGCATGAGATTCGCATCCAAGGACCCGCTCTCCGCTCGATCTGCTCTTTCTTAATGGATAGAACACAAGCTGGCAGCCTTGCACCCTACTCTTTGGAAGCCCGCAAACTCATCTGCGGAATGCTTCAAAGTTCATTGCTCAGCCTCACTCCCTTCAACATATACATGATGCCTCTGGCCAACGTCATCCGCGCATATGACATTAACATCCTCTCCTACACTGATGACATGCAACTCATTCTTCAACTCTCAGACAAGACCTTCAACACAAGAAAAAAGTTCACCTCCTGCTGGACCAAAGTTGTTAACTGGATGGATCTCTCATTTCCCTTCCCTGAACACCTTCCTCACACTGAGAATCCTTGTCAGAGCATTGTGAGTGATCCGGAAGTCAGGCGGAGGCGGAAGTCAGGCAGTCCGGAGCCCGGAGTCCGGTGCGGAGCGGATCAGCAGCTGAGAGCAGCGCGGCGGAGCGCGGGGACAGGGAGCCACTACCACCGCCACCACCGCCGCAACTGAAATCAGGTGGGAGTCTGAGCACCGGCAGACCCAGACCCCGGCGGCGAGCAGGGAGCGAGCGCGGCCGCCATTAGGAGCGGCCACGAAGTGCGAGCCCAAGGGGGGGAACCGCGGAGGCGGTCCGACTAGGTCGGGTGCGGCTTGCGGCGCCCTTGTGTGCCCTGCTCGCCCCAGTGCACCAGCACCAGCGCTCCAGAGCTTCAGCATCCTAGCATCCCAGCTCGCAGCAAGGCCATTGCCAGAAAAGTGTAGAGAAAAGTGTAAAGTGTAGAGTGCAAAGAGCGCAAAGAGACGCATCCAAGTAACGTTGCTTCCTTTTTTGCTGGGCTTTGACCCTACAGTAGTAGTGTTCTATATTGTTCTCTATTGAACTCAATATTCAACTCTATATTGAACTCAGCCTGTTCCATCAACTTGCTCTATCATCGGGGCTGCGTTGATCACGAGCCGCATTATAGAAAATAATCAAGCAACTAAGTCAACAAGCAACTAAGCCGACCAGGACCAGTATCTTGACCTCGATTTGGCATCACCTCTTAGCAGGGCCCTCAGTGGGGGCGTCAGTCCAGATAAATCTGCCAGAGCACTTCTTCCCAGCGTAACGCCAACACCAACAGCGTAACACCAACAGTACCAACAGTACTACTAACAGCACTAATAGCGCCAACTATCGACTATCAACTGCCAACAGTACCAACAGTATTAATAGTACTAACAGTACTAACAGTACCAACGATAATCAACGGTAACAATAACAATACCATAACAATACCATATTGCAGCAAACAGGCGGACATGAGATCCGGCAAAGAAAGGAGGTCTGTTACAAATGTCATCAACAACAGGAAAAGGAAAAATAAGATTTTAGGAGAACTAACCAAAAACCAGGCTATTACATCTATCTAACGCAAGCCTCAGCGGACTCAGCGTACACAGCAGCCCATAAGGGTTCAGGTACACTGGTGGACATAGACGGGGTAACGGATAGACCAATGCCGTCGCCAGTGAATCCACATAAAAACTATTTTCAACCTAAAATATACTCCCAAGTTTCATTCGTGAAAGATGCTGGGGCAGTGCTGAACCTCAGCATTAACAAGCAATTGGGCCTCCCCTCTCCATTACATCCAGAAATGGAAACTGCAATAGGCAAGGGCACACCGGCCAAATCTGCACTAGGAGGCAGCGCTGAAATACCATCCAGTACAAAAGCCGACGAAGCAAAAAAAGAGATATCAGATCAGGAGGGGGCACAAGCAAAAGAATGGAAAGATCAGCAAAACGTCAAGCACAGTGATAACCACACTGGAAAATGGAACAAAGGAAAAAGTCAGCTCACAGGAAATTCCTGCTCTACTTACTCTTGCGGAGGCTTCAAAAATATCATCAAGAATACCTTTGGAGCCAGATATTAAAATACGGATCCCTCAGTGTGCAACAACTCAGGCAACTGCAGCACTTTTGGAGCCAAAAGCTTTCTCACCCACCTCCAACACAACTGCGGCAGGTACTGCAGCCATCACTACTTCAGACAAACTATCAACCAAATTAGCGGAAGTAAAGAACCTACAACTGAGTTCAGACGCCATAACGTCCGACAATTCCAACGAAAGAAACAGTGCAATATCACAGCATAGCGAGGACCAGGGAACAGCATCAAATAACATCGTCATCAACATCAACACTAAGTCGATAAATCCTACGCTCGGACCGCAGTCAGAATTTGCGTCCTTTACTTCTTGGAGCAGAACAGCGAAAGGTGGGGATGAACAAGAAGAGACCCCGGAAGAAATCCCAAATTGCGCAACCAGCAAAACTTCCTTCCTCACGACTGAAGAATGGGAAAACCTGGTCACCACATACTCCTCCGAAGACAAAGGTGACACAACTCTTCATGACACAGGAAGTGCGTCAAGGGCGCCGATAGAGGAAACGCCAATTGGAGGTATCAAAATATGGGCAGCCCTCCTAAACACCATGCAACTTTCAACAAAGGCCATGGAATATCACTCGGATAAGATGGATCTTCAACTCACCCTTCTCAACTGTCTAGCCCTGCATGTCACAAGTATCGATAGTAAGCTATCAGAACTGAACAACTTCATTAAAAGAGCCCAAACTGAAACGACAATAATCCCTCCGAGCTGCACCTGCCATCTAATTATCGACAAGCTTGCAACACTACCTGCAGTGATGGGTGATCTCCTTACGGACCTAAAAAACACAAATGCAAACAACACAACAAATATTGGCAAACTTAAACCTAATAAAAGCAAACAAACAAGCAAAACGGCACTGCCCGACCAGGATAAAAAAGAGCGGACCAATCCAGACAGGTTTGACAATGCCCTGGTCCCTCCATCCGCGGTGGGTAGAAAAGATCCGTGGCCAGGAGCAGAAGCGGCCCCCAAGTCGGGACAACAAGAGGAACCTGGGACTCGTGGCAGAGCTAACGAGATCAAGGACTCGGGCTTTGGCCCCCCAGATCCCTTAGAAGATCTCCAACAACAACGGGTTGAGCTGAACTTTAGCAGCTGCATCAAGCAGACAAGCCAGTCTGATGAAGGGGACGCATCGCAGAACAAGTGGCAATCGGCTAAACAACGCAGGAAACAGAGGCGAAAAGGGAGGAACAAAGACCCATCCATAAGATCTTTCTTTCAAGCAGCAACAAAACCCCCGAGCGGATGTTAGTCAGAACAAAGAGCAAGTGGAGAGCCATCAAACCTTCAGTTTGAGCTGATTACCACCGGCGCATCCCGTCCAATAGGGTTGGAGCATGTAGGAAAGGCAGGTTTAAGTGAACATAAACATCTAGAAATCACCAACTCAACTGATCAGGTGGAAAACAACCCGACAATGGTTACAGCAAGGGGATCCACCCCGGCGAAAATCGCAACCGCCAAGGCGCCCACTAAGCCAGTAGAAACAGCGGACGTTACACCAAAAGTGGAAATAGCAAACAGAACGGGATCAGATACACAGCAAACCCTAAACGTAGGACAGAGGAAAAAAGAGCCAAGTATTGAAACAGCAGTAAGAGCGGAACCAGAAAACAAGACATCCCCAAACGATGGGAGAAGAGAAAAGGATCCGTGCTGCAGGACCCTCCCGAATAACTCCCGACGGGGGACGTCCAGGACAATTCTGTTTATCCCAGAGTATAAATCGAAAGGACGGAGCGATATTCTAAACAGAGGGAATATTCTCCGAATACTAACTGCCATCAGTAATCTGGCCGGGCTTGGTTCACAAGACCTGGAATCTGTAGAATTTGAAACGTTTAAACATCTGTCGGAGCAAGGGGTAACAAAAACAGCATGGGCAACAAGGGAAATAGCGGAGAAAATTCTTAAGGAGGAGCACCAGCTAGAAGCCTGGGGGATCCGACTAATGTTTCACTATGCAGTCGGTTATCCAGAACCACTACTTCGACTCCAACAAGAGCCTAATGACAGCAGGCCAAGAAATAAGAGAAGTTCCGGTCCCACTAACTCGGTGCTAAAGGGAGCAGGCAGTACCTCAGTAGAGGCCACGGAGAGTAACATCTCTAACACCCTGAGTTCACGGGATAACAGTGGAAAAGATATTTCAAACGATTGGACCTGGATAGCAAAAGCTATAAACACCAGACCCGAAAACCCATGACAGAGAGCAGATCAAGGAAAAAATATTCCAAACCTAAAACTATGCTCCTGGAATATAAATGGCCTGGGAACCAAAACATGGGATAAGGCCCTACTGACGTACCTCCAACAATTTGATCTAATTCTCCTTCAAGAAACGTGGTTGGAAGACCCATTTCACCTACAAGGTTTTAAAGCATACCATCTCCCAGCAACCAGAAGCTCGAAATTTGGTCATCTGAAAGGAGGCCTCACGACATTTGCCTCGATCAAAACCATAACGACTGTTAAGGAACTAACAAGTAAAAACAGTAAAACACCCCAACAAACGGAATAAAGACAATCCAGATGGAAATAGCAGGACTCAAAGACAATCAACAGTTAATACTTGTCAATATCTATCTACACCCTCGCAAAAAAAAAAAAAACGGTGCAAAACTCCTGGCCGCCGAATTAACAAAACTAATTACCGAAGAGGCAACTTTAAATTACATCGTCTCGGGAGACTTTAATATGTTCCTTTCAGGGTGCGCCGACTCGGCAGATGACCGACAATCAGCATGGGGGGTCCCATTTCAAGACGAGAGCAAGTGGGGCAAGCAAACTAAAATCTCTAAAGACCTGTTGAACGATCTAGAAAGTCTGTCCCTGGTAGCATTAAACGGTCGATTCGCAGGGGACCGCCCTCAAGCCGCAACCTTCCACAACTCCTTCACAAATACTGCAATAGACTATACCTTTTCATCTCTATCACTCTTCAGTTCAATAAAAGATTTCAGGATTGGATCGCAGGATTACAGTGATCATCAACCACAAGAGCTCATACTCGCCGCTCACGGAACGGCACTCACTCATCCAACTGTTGATGCAACTTCAAAGGTCACACAAAATCACAGGAGAATCAAATGCAAAACGAGCGACCCAGGAAAACTTTTGGCAGTATCAAAAACACGGTGGGAGGAAAGCAAACTGGCGTGTGGTAACAGCATAACAGCGTGGGAAAAATTTACCAAATGCTTTGATCCATCTGACTCCAAAACAGAGGCCACGAAAGAAAAAACAGGGTCAAAAAGCAAACGGGAAGCATTCTGCAGGCCGGCAAACAATCAAAGAATCAATCTTTCGACAACTTTAAATGCCGAACTGAGACAAATAAAGAGCGGAATAAACAGAACATTGCGCAGCCTCCGGCAAAATGGTCCAGCGATAATGTACAGTTTGAATTAAGGAGGCTAAAGGCATGCAAAAACAAAATCATCTGGCAAGCGAAAAGGAAAATGCTGACACAATATGGGCAAAATTGCTGCATGACGCAAAAACTAATAACAGTGGTAGGTTTTGGCACACAGTCAACAATATAGAGAACCCAATGGCCCCAGGAATAAATTCTCATATAACGGAGGACGCCTGGGCAAAGCATCTACAGCTTCATTTTAACACGGAAGCAGTCAAAATCAAACAAGATACATCAGTGCGCCAATGTGACCAGCAGCCTTCAGAACATCAAGGTCTGGTACTCGCTCCCCTCTTCTCAAATAAACAGATTGTGAACAGAATCTCGAAAAGCCGAAAGGAGGGAGCGCCCGGGCCCAACGGTTTACCACCAATTATTTATAAGCAGGATCCAAATTACTGGGCTGAAGCTCTACTACCCCTTTTTAATAATATCTTGGAAGCTGAAAGAATTCCAGACTCTTGGAAGGGATCCATTATTTCACCGATCCACAAGAAAGGCAGCAAAACTGATCCGAAGAATTACAGGCTCATCACACTAATGGACATCGAGGCCAAATACTACGCAGGCCTCCTACTGGACGAACTTACGGCGTGGGCACTGGAAAAAGTCCTAATTCCCATCAATCAAACAGGCTTTCAAAAAAGCATGGGGACATCGACAAATATTCTTGCCCTTTCGCTTTTAATAGACGCGACCAAAACCATCAACAAGCCACTATTTGTCTGCTTCATCAATTACAAAGCTGCTTTCAATAGTATTGACAGGGGGAAGTTCTGGGCTAAGCTATCAGGGTGGGAAATGGCACCAAACCTTCTGAATCAGTTAATTCTACTCCACTCTAATACATGGGTCCAAATTAAGCTGGGCGTCGGGGACTGTTTGTCAAGAAGAATACCAACCACCAAAGGGCTGAAGCAGGGCTGCGTCCTTGCCCCGACCCTGTTCAACCTCTTTGTGTCTGATCTCTCTACAGAGCTGGATAACTGCAACCACCATGCTTCGAATCTGGGTGGCTTAATACTTTCAAACTTACTGTATGCCGACGACCTTATATTGATCAGCCGAACTCCAGTCGGCCTGCAGCACCTGATAAACACAATAGACAACTTCGCAGGCAGGAACGGGTTAAGCATAAACCTTGAAAAATCTAAAGTCATGGTATTAAACCAGCGGAGCAAAAAACATCAACCCGATGGATGATGGGGGGCCGGCTGTTGGAGACGGTCGACAAATATAAATATCTGGGAATAATCTTTGACAGGAAGGGCACATATCTCAAACAAAAGGCGGCTATCAAAGGCAGAGGGACCTTATTGACAGTTTCACTAAAAAACATCAAGAACAAAATAACCGGCCCTAATCTTATCCCTCTACTACAAGTGCTTCGAGCTAGGCTTCTACCTCCCTCCATGGAAACGCAACTAATCATTGTAGACTATGTGGCGAGACTGAAGAGGATGTCTTACACCTACTGTGCATCTGCAAGGGCTTAGACGAGGAACGAAGACCGCTATTAAAGCCGCGCCTGCTCGAAAGCCAGATAAGAACATGTAGACAGGCGGTGAAAGCCTGCTTCGAGGGAGGCGACGTGCGGTTGGCCTGCAGCATCGTCCGCATCATGAGTGCAGTAAAAACAAAGCTAACCCCGGCAGTACTCAAATAAATTGGTACTCAACCCAAGCTCATCGATCTCCGAGTTACTCGCTGGAATCTTACTTAAATGAGATCTACTGTGGTTTCTACTGTTACAACTACTATTCTTGGGATTTTAAATAGCTTTTTATCTGGGGATCATTAACTGTGTCATAAAAACTGCTGATTGCAACTGGCAAACATGCACTTTGGATGTGCATCTCTAGACTTCTATGCTAGTTCAGTCATGACTCTTAAAGCTAATTTTATAAAAATATGGACTTCCCTAGGAACTTTTTAGGAGAATGGTCCCTAAATCTGACACCTTGCACTTTTTCATGTCACCCATCGCACCTTGTTGATTATACTGTATTCCAGTTTTTATATTTTTCTTGCAATTTTATGGATATACTGCAATTTCAAAATGAATTTTAACCAACCTTTCTATTACAAAAAGTGTCGTTTTACGCATTTTGCACACATGTTTTACTATGTAGCTGATTGCAAAGATTTTTATTAATCATGCAATAAAGAGTCTTACTTACTTACTTACTTACTTACTTACTTAACTGGATTGAAAACAACTGATTCAAGCTCAACAGTGACAAGACAGAAGTAGTTATCCTTGGCAAGAAAACGCCACCGCCATGGGACTCCAACTGGCGCCTGGCCCAACTCAGACCCACACCCAGCACCCACACCATAGTGCTCAGGGGGTTGTGGTGTGGTTTCTGTCCAAATAGCTCTCTGTCTCGGGTTGGCATATTCACACAATCCTTAGTGCCAGGGGGTCTAGAGAGCCTCTTTTTGGGCAGTGGTCTGGGGTCCAACCCAGAAAAAGTATCAATATCAACCATGATGTCTGTCTCAGTTTAAGATTATGTTACAGCCGCAAACGTACATGTGTCCATGGCTGTCTTTGAGGCTAAATTAGCCGCACAGTTTCCTTTCGTGTAAATACAATCACTTTTTTTTCAGGTAAGTTGTACATGGATCAAAGAAAGCCTATTCTGCAAGAGAAAACCGATTTACCTCAAAGCCGTTTAGCCTTTATTAATTTACCTTTTGGATGTCTTAATCCATGTAAGTGCCAGTCGGCTAGGCCAAAATTGCAAACGTATGCATAGAAAGCAGAATCTGACACAATAAGTGTGGGAACTAACAGACCTGTCTTCTGAAGGTGTGAGGGGGCATGAATTTCTGCTATCTTTGTAGTGGGCTCACCTAATGTTTTAGTGTGAATTTGAAGCACCTTGAAGTCATTATTTTGGAAAACTCTCTGCCGTGTAGCTAGCACAAGATACCTAGGGGCATATTCTCAAGGACTTATCGCCGATTTATCGGCACTTTAGCGCCACAAAAGTGGCGATAGATTTATTGCCCTATTCTCAAGCTGGTGCAAACTGCCGATATCGCCAGTTTACCAGCGATAGCTGCCGCAAAAAACATTGCCACGGATGAGTGCGACAGCTAACGCTAATGATATGCAGAGTAGGCGTTTCCGTGCAAAAACACACGAAAACACCACTTCGCACGATTCTCAACGACCAGCCAGATCTGCGTTGCGAACCAAGAACAGGTGATAAGGCGCGTTAGCAGCAGGGATTTAACACCTGCCTTTTGCTGGTATTAAGCAGGACGACTTCCTGCAGTCTGCATTGCTGCCTTCTGGTTGCTGGCGAGTTTCTGCTTGGTCTTGCGCTTCACTTCATTCCAGCGCCTCTTGAGCTCTTCCATTGTCCTCCTCAGCACTCCGACTGCATTCACCTTGTCCAGGATGGACTGCCATGTTGCATTTTTTGTTGCCAATGACACAGTGGAGGTGACGAACAGTTGTTGATGGTGTTCTATCACCTCCGTGATCAGGATCCTGTTTTCCTGCGGACTGAACCGCGTCTTCCTCTTCTTCTTGTCCTTGCCCTTCCCTGTCCCCGAGGTCCCAGGCTGTTCCTCCTGGGGGCTTGTGGGGTTCTGGCCGTCCTCTGTACCTGCTCCGGCTGCCTACATTGTGCTTCGCTGTAGTTTGGTTTTTGTTTGTGTTTCTGTTTTTTCTGCTTTTGTAGTGATTTTTCCCGCCTGACGTGTGTGATTTGCAGACCTGGTGCTGCTTTTCGCTGATTGTCTTTTCGCGGTTGGGCCCATCGCAACTTTTTTCGTGTTCGGGTTTGGATTTTCATCGCCGTCCCGGTAATGTTATTGCGGACATTTGACGCGTTATCGGGAGACTATTGCATGTTACTGCCGTGTTGGGAATACGACGTTAACACGGAGTTATTTTCCCGCGATAGACGGCGATATGAAAACTTGCGTTAACCTATTTTGGCGATGTTTATCGCACGTTCTTGAGAATATCCCCCTTAGTATTTTTGTTTGGTGCCAATTGCAGGCGGTGCAGAGCCATCCGTATAGAACGTGCTTTTACACTCATGTAAGGATAGTAAGTGAGGAGCTGGGAGCTACAGCCTGTTGATATTTTAATCATTCCTATGTTCTGCATGTCGGATCAGACTCAAATTTTACATCACCTGAATTCTGAGTCAAGGCCCTTGACAGCCAGTGGAAGAATAATGTGCGTACATTCTGTTGCTGTCTCTAAGGTTGGTGTGGTAGGAACTGCTGTAATTTGTTTTCTTTGAGCACAAGGGTGCTCCTTCCAATGCTCATCTGCACAGCTGTGAGAATGTTCTCAGTCTGAGTGAGTCGTTCCTTAGCTGCTCAATATAATTGCGATTTACATTTGTCCCTCATTAAATAAAATGCATGTAAGTTGATGTGCTTGGAATAACCCTGATAACTCGGTTTTTCTTACTGTCACATACTGTCAGCAACAAACCTGCCCCCTGCCCCATAAGATGGCTATATGCGCATCTGCAGAGGTGGGCGATTTTAAAACACATAAAGGCTCAGCATAAAGTGGCGAACCAGCCCTTCCAAAATTCACAAACCCCATTATGGCTTGTAACTTTTTCTTTTTTTTTTTTTTTTTTTTTTAAGTGCATGTTTATTATTAGAAAACTGTATTTACAAGCAGACTTACATTAAAACATATATCAGTACAGTAAACATAAATTAAAGCTCACGCTATACAACATACACAGTTTTAAATGGTTTTACCCCCTCTCCCAACCCACCCTTCCCCGGGCTTGGACATAAAATCAAATATATTTAACAAGAACAAATCTGACTCGATAAATTGATTTAAATTACCTCTCAAGCCATTTAGCCAATGGTTCCCATATCCTTAGGCCTTTCCTTCTGGCTTGCGTCCCTCTATTCCCATAGATAGCTTTTTCAAAGTTATAGTTTGATATTAATCGTACTAACCATTGATGATATCCTGGTGGGGATGGATCTAGCCAAGCTGAAGCTAAACAAAGCCGATATATTGCCATACAAATAAAGACCAATTGCTCTCCCGATTTCCCTTGGGTCTCCTTATCCACCCCAAGGCAGATCAAGGAGGTTGAGAGATCAAAGTCCCTCCCAAGCACTTCTTTTATAAAATTTGCAATCTCTAATTTCAGGCTACTTAATTTCCTACATAAAGCAAACATGTGACTAAAATCTGCCTGATACAAGGAGCACCGAGGGCAAAGGGTCCCCTTCCCTGTCCCCCATTTCGCGATCCTTTTCGGGGTATAATACAGCGAAAAGCAGGATTTATAATATTGGGCTTGTAATCGCGCCGGAATTAACAAACTTTGTGCTAATGCGGTTGAGTGGAAAAATAAGTCTTCTGAGATACCAATTTCGTCTTCCCACTTCCTGGCACGTGGTATCAAATCATCCGGCATTAATAAGTTAAGAGAATTATATAAAGACCCAATAGTTAGATGTTTCTTTCCCAAATTATCTACTAAAGTATTGCTTATAAACCCTGCTGGGCCGCCACATTTTTTCCTCAAAAATCGCGTACTTGTAGATATTTAAAAAAATCTCTCCAATCCAATTCATATCTTTCTTTGAGATTCTCAAATGACGCTATCTCGGATAGGAAGTAGAAATCACCAAGTTTCGACAAGCCTTTATCTTGCCATTTTTTAATTATTAAATCATTAAAAATTTCTGGCAAATTAGGATTATTATAAATTGGGGTATAATGGTTCAAACGACCCAATCCTAACATTTTACGGACTGATTTCATAGTTTTAAATCCAGCAGTAAGCATTTTAAAGCGAACTTTCTTATAATGAGCATCATTCAAAAATCTCCAAATCCATCCCCATGCATCTCTACCCATTATAAGTTCTATTGGGGTGGGTATATCTCCCAGGGAATTACCTGTAGGCTTGTTGAAAAAAGAGTTAAATTATACAGTATAGTTGTTGCCCAATAATAAAGTTTTATATTTGGCAGTGCCAACCCACCCTTTTCCCTTGATAGGGAGAGAAATCTATAGGCTCTTCGGGGCTTTTCATAAGCCCATATAAAACGAGAAAATAAGTCTTCGATCTTTTTCAAACAGGTGGTACTAAACTCTAACGGTATAGCTCTTATGAAATACAAAAATTTAGGGAAAAAAGCATTTTAATTAAATTGCATCTACCGATAATTGAGAGATGTAATTTATGTAGTCGGAATAATTCGGGTTTAATTTTATTAATCAAGGGGTCTATGTTACACTCAACTATTCGGTCAACATTGGCCAAAATGTCAACTCCCAAGTATGTAGCCTTTTCTACCTGACGTGTATCATCATTCATGCTGGTGTTCTTGCAGATGATCTGGGTCTTTGATCTATTAAGAGAATATCCCGACAAGATTCCAAATCTTTCCGCCTCTTTTTCTAACTCAGCCATTGATACTCTTGGGTTAGTTGTTACTAGAGCTATGTCGTCAGCATAGGCCAAGACTTTCGTTTCCCAACCGTGATAAATAATAGGACTAATTTTTTGATTAATTTCCAACAGTCGCAAAAAGGATCTATATATAAAGCAAACAAAAGTGGTGAACTCGGACATCCCTGCCGGGTACCTCTGGTAATTTTAAACGCATCCGTCAACCTACCATTTATAAGTAATTTCGCGGTAGGCTGAACATACAGCATTTTAAAAGCCTGTATAAGTCCCTGCCCAATCCCGGCCCTTGACAGGGTCTCCCACAAAAAAGACCAGGAAACCCTGTCAAAGGCTTTTTCTGCATCCAATAGAATAAGTGCTATTGGGTCCTTAGATACATGGGCAGCATCAAACAATGCTATAACTCTCCTAATGTGGTCCGTGGTGCCACGGCCAGGAATAAAACCATGTTGCCAAGGTGATATTACTTTATGTATAACCCCCGCTAAACGGACCGCTAACATTTTAGAATAAACTTTACTGTCCGCATTAATTAGTGTAATAGGTCGATAGGAGGCTGGTTCTAAAGGAGATTTATGCTTTTTCAAAAGAACAATAATTTTTGCTTGAGACCATGATTCTGGTGGCTTCCCCCCGTTAAATACATGAATGAACAAATGGAGCATAACCTCTTTTAGTTCAGTAGAGAACTTTTTGTAAAATTCCACAGGGATATTGTCCAGCCCAGTAGCTTTACCATTGGGAAGGCTATTAATACATAATAGGACATCTATCCACTGGGGAGACTCATCAAGTAGCACCCGGTCATCTTGCGCTAACTGTCCCGCCGGAGTTTGGTTAAGGTATGTTTTAATATCTTGTAACTGTAACGTATTAGTTTCATGATATAAATCTTGATAATATGTAAGAAATACCTTCCGAATACCCTCAGGGTCTACAATTGTTTTATAAGTAGTATCTTTGATTTCTGTAATGGTATTCCTGGTGCTTTTTTGCCTTGCTCTAACCGCAAGGTGGTGCCCAACCTGTTCGCTACATTCATATGCTTCCTTCCCCCATGTTGATAATCTATCTGCAGCTTTTTTGGTGATTTGCTCTAGCACAGATGATTTTGCCGACATTATTTTGGCAAGAGCTTCTGCTGGCTCCTTGCCATCTCTAATAGCAATAATTAAATTCTCCTCTGCAGCTGCCAGTTGGGCTTGCAAATTAGCCAAGAGCTGGCGCTTATCCCTATTTAGGGTGATAGAAAAACTCAATGTTTCTCCCCTGATTGCCGCTTTTAATGCGTCCCATACCATTTCAATCCCTGTACTGCCTAAATTATCCTTGATAAATTGCGGAATCCAATACTTCATACGATTACAATAATCGCCATTTAAGAGAAGAGATCGTTCAAAGGTCCAATTAGGCAACTCTCTAACACCACCTATGACCCCCTTTATTTCCGCCACTAGAGGATTATGATCCGAAACAATACGAGAAGTCTTTTCAATTGAGCATAATTGGAGAATTGAGTGAGATACAAACATAAAATCTAGTCTTACTAACCTATTATGTGGAAAAGAATAAAAAGTATGGCCGACATCGGTGGGGTGCTGTGCATGCCAAATATCTGTCAATGCCTGTTCAGAACATAATGTCCTCAAAGCTTTAAAAACCTTCGGTTTTCGCCCACAATAGATCCAATCTTTATCTAGAACTATATTTTTATTAGCAGGCAGATTTATATTAAGGTCACCACAAATAATTAATGGGAGCGGCCACTTAGCCAACTCATTATTCATAAAATCAAAAATTGCTGGGTCATCTACGGTGCTACCATATACAGAACATATCGTAAGTGAATCCCGTTTTCCCTCTGCAAATTAACAATAACCCACCTCCCATGTTGATCAACTAATGTTCGGTTAAATTTAATTGAGCGCTTTGCGGATAGTACTGCCACCCCCGAACCCTAGCATCTTGTGTTGTGGCGCCTACTACTGTATAACCCAATGAATCCAAAAGATTGATCTGTGTTCTCTCTATATGTGTTTCTTGTAAACATAAGATATCGGCTTTAAGTAACCGAAGAGCCACTGCAGTATTCCGTCGTTTCTTGGGATCGTTAAGTCCACAAACATTAATCGTTGCTATACGTAGATTACTCATTAAGAATTAACAAACTCCTCCTATAGAAATAAAACAAATAATGAAAGACAAAAATTCGAGTCAACTCTCTCCATGCCCAGCCCTTCCCCAACCCTACCCAGATGGATCCCTCCCCCCACCCACCACCACCCATTCGGGCAACCTGGTTCACATGGAACCAGGATGTGGACATCCTGAGCAATCGAAACCCCGTGCCCCTCCCCGATCCGACCCCGTCCCAGGCTACCCACTCTAACAGTGTGATTACAAATTATAATAACCAATATAACAATATTTGTTAGTATTAACACAACTTTTATGTCCGTAAGTATCAAATTATTTAAATCTTAGTTCTATCTCTTCTTGTTTCTGTAGCTTCATTCAAGTAGGCTTGAGCCTGCACTTCCGAAATGAAGCTGCGTGTAACTCCATTCAGTATGATTTTTAGGCGCGCTGGGTTCTGCAAATAAACCGTTGCCCCTATTTGTTGAAAAGGAGCAAATAGCTGCCTCATCCTCCATCGTCGCTCTACTGTAGCATGAGCAAAGTCAGGCCTACTGAAGAAAGTAACGCCCTTAAACTCCCTCTTACTTGTAGGTCTTGCTAAATCAAAAATTGCCTGACGTAAAAGAAAGTTACCAAAATATACTAGCAAAGCACGGGGGAATTGCACTGGAGATGAAGGTCGTTTAGAAAGTGTTAGCGGGTGGCGATGAGCCCGTTGAATCTCCTTGTCCCAGTCCCAAGATTGAAGTTCAGGAAATGCTCCTTTAAAAAGTAAGATTATATAAGCCCTAGGATCGCTTCCTCCACTCCTTCTGGAACACCTAGAATACGAAGATTATTCCTCCTTAATCTGTTCTCCTGCTCCTCAACCTTTACCATTAGATCCTTGACTATACCATCATGTGCGTCTCCTTGTACCTTTAATGAAGATACATCTTTCTCCAGATTCTCAGTGCGCACTTCGACAGACGACATTCTATCAGCGATTTCAGTGCAGGTGCGTCCCACTTTCCTAATTGCGCCCTGCAGTTTCTGTGTGGCTTGTCGACTTTGGCGATTGTCCTGCTTTACTTCTTCTTGGAAGCCCTTGATTGACTGTAAGACTTCAGTGAGGGTAGGTTCTTTTTCTTTGCTTCTTGGGATTCTAGAATTCGCGCTACCCAAATCTCCCATAGCCGTGAGGTTGCCGCCTGAACGAATAGTACAATCTGATGGAGTCGCAAACTGGGAGGAAGAATAATCCCATCTAAGCTCAGTACTACTTCCTTGTTCCGTGATCTCCCCACTTTTGTGTCTATTTTTCTTTTTTTTCAATCTTAGTCCCGGCTTCTTCTTTTGCGCAGCTATTTGCCCTGGGGTCCCAGAGTCAGTATTAGTTTCCCAATCCTGTTTTTTTCCATTATCATCACCTTCACTAGATGTAGAAATACCGGTTTCATATAACTCTGACTCATCTGTAGCCGGGTAGGGTTTCTCCATAATACCTGGTTTATCAAGATTAACGGGATTAACAGAATTGTCCAGCTGAGGGAATATTAAATTTGCTGAGGTTGGCGAATTCTCGAGACATATGGCTCCCGTATTTGCAGTGATTACATCTGATACCACCACATTAATAAGAGGTTCTGTCCCAGAAGTTCTTAAATCAGGGGATAATGAAGATAGTAGAGTTTCAGACTGGGCAGTTTTCATCTGTGCGCTGCCAACATTTGCCCCTGATTCCCCAGTTATTTCTGCATTAGCCGTTGATGTGGGGGAACTTGCAACCGATATTACTGGCGTATCTAAAGCAGGGACCCCAAGATTATTGGCGTTTGCAGAAGGCGCCCCCAGAACAGTTGGGGCCAGCTGATCTTCCAATACCGCCTCCATTAACTCGTTTTGCGCCTCCTCCACCTCTGCTGGGCCAAACATATTAGAAATTAACTGTTGAGAGTTAGAGATCGGGGCAATAGTGTTAATGTTTTTTTCCTGTAGTTTTTACTTTGCTTGATTTGCTTAACCCTCTCACAGCCCTTTCTTCAAGATTAATTTTCCCCTCTTGATCTTTACTTCTCAGCCCCCGCGTTTCCGGACGACCTGAAGGGATTTCTTGTCGGACATGCTGTACTGAGTCAATTAGCAAGGGAGCAAAAGGCTGACTGCTTTTTGCTTTAATATTTTTCCCCAGCGCGCCCCGCCATCCTTACTTGTCTTTCCTGCTTTCTCCGTGAACACAGGACACAATGTATCCACCGCTGCGACCAACAACAGTAGCTGCCTCTCTTCTTCGTATCTTGTGAGGCCGTCAGGATGTTGTAGATCGCCAATAACGCAGCCTCATGACAGGTCGGCGTTGAGTGCCACCGCAGGGCAGAGTGGAACGACGAAGCCTGAGCCGCCCGGCTCGCTATTCTGGAGGCTACTGTTGAGCACGTCGTACCTCGCCACCGACTCTGGGCTCCTTCCTTTGCTGAGTTTGCCGAAAGTGAAACCACTGTCATACAGAGCAGCCGCTCCATATGATTAGACGATCGGTACGTTTAAACAGCTTTCCGGTTTCTTTCTGATGCAATCACTGCCATATGAGAATGTTTTTGGACCTAGTTAGGTGTCGGACCGGCGGAGCTGCAGTGAGTAGCAGCTACTCAGACGCCATCTTGCCTCTCCGGCTTGTAACTTTTTCAATGTATTCTTGGGTTGTGAAGCAGTATATTTCTACAAGTGACCTGGTGCTAGCCCTTTACGCTCACTGAACAATTCAGATTCCAAAAATATGACACTGAGTAAGGCAGCCTTTGACATATGGAAATGTATTTTCCATTCGGGCCCGGCTAAGTCATTACTCTGTTTTCCCTTCCTAAATGTTCACCCACATCCTCCCGAGGGCAGTGTCAGCCTCACTGCCAATAGACCCGGACTGTTCATATCCCTGCGGTAT
This sequence comes from Calotriton arnoldi, assembly GCA_963921515.1. Lineage (NCBI taxonomy): Eukaryota > Metazoa > Chordata > Amphibia > Caudata > Salamandridae > Calotriton > Calotriton arnoldi. The sequence continues at coordinate 156,358 of CAWUFW010005485.1, forward strand.
TCTGAGTTAACCACACGGACAACCACCGAATGTGAACTCTGTCACACATTGGGATTTAGGTGCTAGATCTGATTAAAGAAAACACCAGCCATGTCAAGAGGCGCCCTATGCTTTTTCCTGTCTACGGTTATCACACTTCAGTACTGGGAGCACCTTACACTGCATCAACGTATGAATGTTCAATTTTCACTAATACAGTGCAAAACGGTAGGAATTAAGCGGCTTAACCACAGGAAAGAGAGGAGTCTTCATGGGTGAATAACAAGGAAATTGTGTCCGGGTCATTGTAATAATGTACTGATAGGTGTTGAGCCTGTATCTGTGGCTCGCTTCCAAGAGGATTCACATGTAGCAAGGCTCTTTATCCCAACCCCTTAGATCTCTAGCTCTATACAACGCACGAGCTTGTTTCGAAGCACTCTTGTGTGCATATTTGTCCCGCTGATCTTCAGGCACAAAGGAAAAAAAATGTTTCAAGCATTACATCCTCTTCTCGAAGTGTGTCCCTTACAGAGGAAGGGGGGCTATTTATCCTCAACTTGGAGAATATTATATTGCTGAGGTAGAAGTACGATGCCAAGAAGCTGGGGTATGGCCAACAATGTCACTTTCCTCACATGTTAAGACATTTTAAAGAGACTGCATCAAAGTTCTGCAACAATTTCATACCAAAATAAACCAACAGAGTGGCCTTATATTCATTTTGTATTTGTAAAAAATCTGACAAAACCACAAGAGAAGCAATATCATGTGTGATAGTATATTTACCACAAATATAGTTTTTTAAATTTATTTTTTATTTATTGAGTTTTACAAAGTGCGAACATGACCCTTTCGGGTATCCGAGTGCTGTACAACATGGAGGAAAACAGAATATACAAGTGACCCTTTCGGGAATCAGAGCGCTGTACATCAGGAAAAATCAACATATGTGATTCTAAAAATGCAGGGGGAACTGCAAAAGTAAGTAAAAGTACGGACGAGGGATGACGAACATAGTCTAGATTCGGGAAGGACATTCAGTGAGTAGCGTGTCATCGGGAGATTGAGTCTTCATTGGGGTAGTGATGGGTCACGGAGTATCCCATTCTTCTGCGGATGGTATCATTTCCAAGGGCAGGCACATGGTCCGAATTCTATGACCATTAGTGGGTGTTGTCGGAGGACAGACTGCCTCTAATGGACTAGTTCCCAAAGCCACCCAGGATGGGATTTCATCTCTAGTAGTGGGCCCTTTGCCTATTATTGCCTTTATTGCCTACAAACATATTGTCTGTCTGGGAGGTCCATGTGTGACTATTGAGCCCCAATGCTAATGCGTATCAGTTGTCTGTATGCAGTCACTAATTCTTGCAATGATTATGTCCATTGATTTGCATTCATATGTTGTGTGTCTCGACGCGTGTTTCTCCCATCAGCACTGGCGTGTAGATCCTGGAAGGCTTAACGACCCATTTGCCTCGCTGCACTATTTGTGGTAGGTCTCCACTGACCCATAATATGTATTCTTGATATTTTACAGGGATCTTCGTCCTTTCATGTGGTATCCATTGTAAAGGTGGGTAGACTGGTTGATGGGCAAGTCAAATATTCAAAAGAATAAGCTTGGCTCAATGTGACTGCTAAAATGAGTTCACCCTCAGTGGCCGGAAACTCTCCTATTATTCAGTGATCAGTTATTTGTCATTTGTACCGTCTAGTCCCCCTTTCAATGGCTTCTGAGTGCAGTTCCAAGAGCAATCAAAGCATGGGGAAGTCCTTTTAGTGTGAAGTGCTTCAGTAGCCCTGTAACAGAATAGGGTGTTGCGATACAAGCAGAGGGTGGAACCCAATATTACAACAGGCGCCATTCATTAGGAATAATGGGCAAGTATGTGCGTTTGGCCCCCGAGGATAGCCAGAGAGTTGACCCATGAATTAAGCACCATGTTACGCTTTTTTACAAGCACTACGTGAACACGATACAGAGGATCCTTCATGGCTCTTTGGCAAGTGCAGGTCTGGACCAATTGACCAATTCCTGGCTGAAGAAGCAGACAGATTCTGACCACACATCTCCCTCAACTTATCTGGATATAATGCATTTCGAGCATGTAACAGTGCCAGAGATTGTCAGGCTTACATACATATTTATTGCGGTGAGTTTTGGCAACCTTTCGTCATACGTGAACATGCACCAGAAAGCCACACTGCTATCTTTAAAGACTTTATTGTAGGCCAATTTTACTGCAAAAAAGTGAAACTAAATAATTGCAGAAATTGGTAAAATACTGATAGTGCAAGCAGAAAGTGTAAATTTTCAACACTATATTATATATGGTGCATTTTCTTTTTTCAAAACTATTTTTTATTGAGTCAGCAGATAAAGTAATCGCATACATTAATCAATATATCGGTTTCCAAGCAGGTGACTACTATATAGCATTTATAAAACAAGAAAATAAACCATTCGGGTCTGTAAACGACAGTCCCTAACATTCGTAACATCTGTGTCCTATACTGCATAGCAAAACACTGGTCATGCCCATCAAGCATATATGGTGCATTTTTAAAGTGTCTCTTCATGTCTAATCCTAAAACATCAGAAGTACTGCCATAATGAGGGTTTAAATATTTTGCTAGAATCAATACACATTTGTACTTCATCGGCTTCCAGTTTCAGTGCTTGTCTGCGAGACCAGGCTGAGTTATGTCTCTACTGGAGGTTACCTTATTGGACAGACATTCTCGGGTGTGCTTAGATGCCTCGCCTGGAGCCGTGCTGCTCTGCTGGCTGGAATGTCAAAGTCCCTCTTTATGTCACCCCATCTATCTCATGGAGAGAGTTGTGAACAGCTATCTTATACCATTCAAAGTGCTTATTTTGAGAATAATAAACCTTGTGATCGTGACGTAATGTGGGATAATAACATTAGTGCCAATATCAGCAACACTCCCCATCCCCCATACAGCAATCTCCTAGAGAAATAAACAAGACACCTTCTTTGTGGAGAAAATTGCTGCAGGTTTATTTGCATAACAAATATGCCAACATGGTGGGTTATCTTACGGGCGATCCCAGGGCAGGCAGCCCCTCGCCGCCTGCCCACCTGATGAGCCAAATTACACCGTGGCCATAGCCAATCGGTGTTTGCCAGATTTGGGGGAGGGGATAACCTCTCCCACCGGTGGACCGCCAGTCAACCCCATTACTCATGCCCCCAGAAGGGGGCGGAGCGTTCCAGGCAACCCCGGGTTGCTCAGGTCCACAACCGCCCGTGGGACTAACGGGGCGCCGTCGCTCCTCCAGGGTCCAACGCGAGGACCTCCCTGGGGATATTTGGCCTTTGCACTCTTGTTGTGCTCCTGCAGAGGGTACCCCTCTGTACCTTACAGCCTCTGGATCGCCCTGTAACTCCGCCCCAGCGCTGGGTGTGGCCACCGTCACAACCAGGGCCCCCCACCAAGATAGGCATCTTTACCTACACCCTGCTGACCCTCTGGACAAGTGCACCCCAAACTCTAAAAACTCCCTGTGGATGTTTGCCTGATCACCCAAACCCCCTTTGTTCAGTGACTCTGCACCTGGCACTGTTAACTCTCTTGCGAGATGTTCCCACGGCAACCCCTGACCGGTCCCCCACACTAACAGTGGCGTTATCTCTGGCCATCATAACACACATGCCCACAATTGGTTGCTTAACTTACACCAGGGGGGTTTCATTTCTGGCAGCCGTGCCCTCCTACCCAGGAAAGTCAAGTCATTGCCTCCCAGGTGTATGGCCAAGATTGTTGGGAGGGGAGACACCCCCCCTAGTCTGTGTCGCAGCCTCTACAGCAAGCTGTTCCAGCGCATGCCTGGGACCCCCACTCACAGTATGCCCGGAAGGCCCTACCCCCAGACCGTTGGTCCTGGCAACTTGAAGAAATGCTAGGTTGCAAAACCCCCTTTGTTGAGCACTGCACACCATTCTATACAACTAATCCAGCTTGCACATATTTGCCTAATAACACTGCACCCCAACAAACCTCAGGTGCCTCACAGGGGTGCCTATGGTATATTCACCATTCGCCTGTACATCAAACACTTAACCTGTCATCCGGCCACTCCCCTGGGTGGCTGTTGACGGATGTACCTTTTAACACATTGGGATTCACCTCATCCCACCTGCATGATGCGCTCCACTGACAAGCCTGCCCAGAACGCTGGGCTTGCTGCCCCTGCAAAAGAGTGCTTGAAAGTTGCCTGCCAGGACCCGCATAGCCTGACATTTAATCATGCCTTCCATACCCGTTCAACCCCACAATGGTAAGGGGCGTGCTGTCAGCATGAACCAGAGAGTACCCCTCTCCCGAAGGGCCGACCAGACCCACTGGGTCCTACATCTATCTCTCCGCTGGGTGTAACAGAATACCCTTCAGCCAAGCCTGGTCGGCATGTGCCCTACTTCCCACCCCTTGTAAGGGAGCACCACACCCGCCCGTCTCCCCAGGCCAAAATTGGGACATTAGTCCCCTTGCTGTCTGACCGCTCCCAAGGATATTTTGCTTAACTGAAGCAACCTGTATCATGCCGCAGTGGATCGGAGGACATGGAGTGATCCTATGGTCCGTGCACCTGTACCCTCTTAACTATAAAAGCAAAATGCGCTCTGATAGTAGTCCGTCTTTGTGATCCTAACCCTCTATTCCAACACTATTAGGGTACCAGCACCCTTTTGGGAAAGGCAAACTCACGCCCCAGCTGAGAGGATAGAGCCTATTCGTACTCTGTCTAAAAGACCCGACCGACACCTCAAACCCTGACAAGATGAGGCCTGCTAACCTGCCCCCACTCTGTAGAAACAAACAACCTGTGCAATATTCGGGAAAGCTGCCACCCAGAAAACCCTCCCCGGCACCCGGGGGTCATGCAGTCGCTCCTTGGCCTGAAACTAACCACGTTCACATGTGGATGAAGTCAAAGGACCCATCCCTCAGCGCATGCTTGCAACCTGTCCCCCACATCACCCTAGTCGGAGAGAACGACTGCAGGGAGCATGCCGAGCAAGTCGTCCCCATTTGCTGGCCCAGGTCCCCACCCTCACGTGAGTAGCCCATGGCCAGACTCCTGCTGCCGCCTACCAGAATGCCGGCCTGCGTGTGGAAAAGCTACTGAAGTGGGGCGAACAATCAAGCGGTTTGCCTGCCCTTTCTAAATATGCGAATGCTCAAATTCCAATAACTTGCAGCCTTTGCTCTTGTGCTGTAGCCCTCCCAGCGCCAATGGCATTTTTCTAAGAACCGGGTGGTTGAACCTGTGGGCATGTTGGAGCTGAAGAGGGAGGTGCCAGGCTGAGAGAAACCCCACGGGAACGTGACCGGGAGGTAGAACCCCGGCCCCCGCAGTGTACGCTGAGTTGCTGAGCCAGCAGAAACCGGGAATAAGAGGTCCTGCTCAGCTGACAGAGTCCCATCCCAGTCTAACTACGGCTAGAAGCAGGATGATATGTAGTCGACCGGCGCACCCACCCTGGTATGTATTCCCCAGCACCCAGATTGGAAGTAATGCTGGGATGCCAGAGAGGAAAAGCAGGTGGATTTGCTACACTTTGTCCGCAAGCGTCCTATTCCCAGTGTACCCCGTACCAAAGGGCACCTTGCACTACATGTGGACCGGGCATCCACTGTGTAAAGCTTTCCCCTGTGTTGTCCATGTGAGCTATGTTAGTTCATCCCGTCCACAAGCATTGTGTACAACCCCAACCTGTAATTGCATGCCACACACCCGAAGGTATCTTGGCTCTAGATGACAGGTGTCTGTTACTGAACTAGGTGACATAAGCCCCTCATTGGTACACATGCCTGACTGACGCTGCAGGGCCCTTCCCTCCCTGCACATCTCCCCAGGCAGCACAACTCAGTTCAGCTCCCGGATAACGCAGCAGATACCATGCCAGATAATTAAAGACACAAATGATCAGTTCACTCCCCAATCGCCATAAGAACGAGCTCACCTGACAGCTTAAATATTTCGCTTCCGGAACACTGATTTCCCCCTTATAACCCGCACCAAATCCAGCCCCCTCTTACAAAGAGGTCCCCGACCCCACGGAAGGGTAACCTCATCTTATGGTGCAGTACCTAGGGGATGTCCTGGAGGTGTGAGAAATGGGCGTGCAGGTGTATTGCAGGTAACTGGAGGATGTATGTAATATTGCCGGTATATCGCTGTGCCATGCTTTCCAAAAACTCGCATTAGATTCACGCGCTGAATACAGCAGGGAGCTCTGCCCCAGTGACTGCCCACGTCATTCGAGACCCGGGCAGGAAAGGACCCGCCCAGATATCTTTGACCTAACCGTGGCCCAGCCGTTCCCCTAAGACCTCAGATTTACACATTAGGTGCATAATGTAAAAAACTATCTGCCGGTACTGACGTCAAGCGACCACTTCAGCTCGCCCCACACATTGCTCCTGCCGTGCTGGCAATCATAGTAACATCCCAACTACCGACCCTGACACTTGTGCAACTATATGCCAAGACTCAAGGCAGGCGGCCAATCAGTTTGCACCACACATTGCTCCTGCCGTGCTGCCGATCCTGGTGCCATCGCAACTACTACCCTATATTTGTGCCAGTGTGAACCTTCAATCTAATCCAGGCCCCAAAACTATACGAATGGCTTGGGCAGCAGGCACTGCAACGCAATGATGACCGATGGTAGACTGAAAGCCCCCCGCAGGTAATACTACGTTAATGTTCCCCGCCTGACACCAAACCACAGGGCTGCTCGAGCACCGCCAACACCGTAGGGGGTTGTGATGTCTAAAGATTGCCCCGCACAAACACTGAGGAACATTGCACAATGCCCACTATTAACACAATATTGCCAACAGCAGAGTACTGATCTTGACAATATAGAGCTTGCTAGGCGCCCAATCTGCCATTACTTGGAGCCAAGGACAAAGCGGGCCAAATTAGGCGTGTTATTTCCCCCACAAGAGCGGCACGCGAAAAGGGTCTAGTCCCTCAATCCGAGGAGCGCTCATGACCCGACAAAAGGACGTGGCCCACACAGTAGCAGGTATTGCTTCGTCGTCTCCTGCGCGGAATCTTTTAAAACAATTGAACAGTGATTATATGATTGCCCTGCATCCAACTCTTCGTGTTACAAAGAACTTGTAACAACGCGTGCTATGGCCATTGTAACTGGAGAAACCCCTGTCTCGGTGCCCTCTGATGGCCTGTACACCTCCACAAGCCGAGCTGAAATGGCTGCGGAGACACAACCTTGATCGAGTTCCCCTACCCTCAAACACATTCGACATTCATTGTTAAGCATTGGTAGAATAAAACAACAGTGGACCCGTATCCTCGGGTGGCCAAAATTACCTTGCATACATTTACTGTTCATCGAGAGACTGTGGGGCCATGCCTAGTGGCCAACGTGCCCTGGAACACAACTTGCGATATTCCTTGTAAAGTCAAATAGTTTACAGTCCCGAGGAGCCGTGCCGTCCCGTCCGGAAGCCCAACTACAGCGTTGTGTATACTTCACTAAACCGCAGTCCAGTTTGCACCATGCTTACATGAATGAAATTTATTGCCTTACAAAAGCCATTCCGCCACGCAACTATTCGTGCGACGGCTACTTGGCGAATACTGTTTTCCCCGAACTACCAAGCCTTTGCATCACAGTTGCCCATTCAATTCCAGTGGTACCCCCCGATACACCTAAATGCACACCTCGTGCGAGGCGGCCGCCATTTTAATTTTGTCGCATGTACATCTGCCAAATTTTACCTGTGACCCCGTTATTTGTTGCGCAACACTATCCTTACTCGCGCTACCACGTCCTTGCAAACAAGTACCTTGTTTCACCTAACGTCGGCATGCGGGAACCCCATCGTGAACATCACCCACCACAGCCCACAATCTAACTTGGCTTAATTTGCGGTTGGCCAGTGCTACAAGATGAACATTTTTACTGTAACGCTGCGTGTTTTGCGCTACCCTGTACATGAGCAACGCAAGTACCCAGTTCAAATAAACATCAGCATGGGGGACACATGTGATCTTTTTATACCTAACACACGATATGACTCGTTAATCAGCCGTTTGGCAAGTGAGCACACGTTCATCAAATTTAGAGCTCACAATGCGTCCAAATAAACACCAAGTAACCAAGCGCTGCGGACAGCCTCGCGAACGCTACCAACACCGACTGTACATTTCTTTATATTCGTGGGCGATATGTCACCCATTATCGTTGTACACCCTGGCCCGCAATGGACCGAACCTGCGACCTTGTTAACCTGAGTGCTAAACTCTAATGGCTCGGGCTATGTCGTACCTGAGACAAAACAATAACTCCGTTGCGATAGCCCTAAGCATACGGGCACAAGTAGTATTCCCACATGCATGAAACAAACGTCTCAGTCCGTTAGCACATGAGAACGACGTTGTTAAATTAATAAACGAACAGTCGAACGGGCGGCCTAGGGATGGTTGCTGTAACCGCCTCGCCTGCAACCACGGCCCCCCGCGGCCACTGAGTGAGCTGTGAACCAGCCATGTGCGGCCCTTAGTTCACCACGCTCTTTGCTCTGCCCCCCAATGCTGCTTGACGCAACTCGCATCGCCATTCACCATAAACATATGTGCAGAAAACTTGACCCCTTTAACACAAGGGAACCAAAACAACCGGAAACCTCCACGCATTCAATGCCCCCGGTAACACCTGCGGTCCCCGCCCCAGGACAGACCAAGGGGCCCGTGCAGCTGCGGCAGAGATGGGTGCAGACTCCAGAGACGGCCCGCTGGCCACCGCATCCACCCCACCTGCGATGCGGAGCCTTCCTGCCCCCCCCTGGACCTTAGGCTGGCACCCAAACATGCAGACCAATCTGGACCGGTCCCCATTGAGTAAGGTGGGCACCCAAACAACCGTAGGACACCCCGCGTGCCAATCCACATACCCACTCCGTCCCGGGACCCAAGGACAGACACGGAAACAAACGCCCAGTCTACCCTGCCTTCCACCCCACCGGGAGGACAGCAGGCCCACGCCCACATGCCGGCAGGGGCCAGTCGCAAAGTATGGCCCAAGGGGCCCTCCCATCCCCAAAACTCACAGCGACTGACCCATTCGGTCCCGGGAACGCGCTTTTAGAACCTTAGGAACCTAGTTCGAGTCATGGAAACAAAGAAAGGGCCTGCCGTGGAGCACATTGGCACCTGAGAACCAAGGAACGCCTCCGCATTGCCACCGGGGCTCCGCTCGTTCGAGGGAGCAGCTCTTCGCCTCGGGGCGTCGCCTGCGAACGAGGCAGCCACTCACGGCGGCGACTAACAGCCCGCATTCGTCCAAATAAGCCCACAAACTGGCGTCAGCGTGCACATACCCACTGAGGGCCGCTCGCCACCTGCACCCTTTACAGCCTAACCCATGCGCTGCGTATTTCTCCATTTTTTCCATGCCTCTCACACCCTGGGGACGGGGAGCATCGGGGAACCCGGATCCGCCTCACCTCTTGCCACCAACAACACGGGCCAACCCCCGACCGCGGCGTGCCCGGACACCAGTGGGAGCCCGTGCACCCGACATGGCCACGACACTCCTCCCCCCGCCAGACCAGTGGACGCGCAAGCCCTGGCACACCGCGCCGCCCGGGACCACGCATGCGTGCCAGCACCATGGTTCTAGCCGACAACTGGGGTAGAGTGAGCGCCGAAGCCTCTCTGACACACTCTCACGGTGCGCGAACCACGGACGACTTCTGAGTGCTTAGTTGTGTCTCGCATCGGCTGGATCCTACGCGGAGCGGCCCGTGAATGAGGCAGATGGACACAGCCCAGGCTATGCGCCCATCCATCACAGCTCGTGGAGAGCTGCAAGAGAAGCCGAGGTGAGACCCGCCCTACAGGCCCCCCCATTGTGGTCAACTCGGCGGCCACCGGCGAGCCCAAAAATGCCGCTGAGTGCAAGGCGAGTCACGAGACCCGCGCCTGCCACCTCTCCCAGTACCCCGCGCTGCCCCCCAGTGGAAACACCATCACCGGTCCACGGGACCGGACCTGCCACCCGCCCCCGAGCAGGCTCACCCATTCGCCACCCCCTTAGGCTCCGAAACCGGTCCTGACCACAGGCAATGTGCTCAAGGTATTACCCGCTCACGACGGGGAGCAAGGCCGAACAAGTCAGCGCTGGGAGGGCCTCCCGGGCCAATACCCGCGACCAGGGACGGGGGACGCCGCCCTATGGACCCGGGGAGCTGTACTGACTCCCCCCGCCCCCCTGGCGGACAGCAGCCATGGCAATGGCTGTGCGCTGGGTGCCATGTCTATTTAGTAAAGTGGGGGGGGGGAGAGGGGTCTAATCAACTCACCATAAGGAAGTACAGCTCCCTGGAAAACGTCCAAACGGCGTCAGGGTTGTGGGCAAAGAGGACGCCAAGTGGGCGAGAGAGGTATTTGTACCTCGCCCCCCGCCCACTCCTGCCCGGATGTGACGCGGGCGCGCAGACCCCGGGGGATCCCCAACACTGGGTGGCTGCCTCGTGTGCCCTCATGTGGCACTAAGGCGGCCGCCCTCTTAGGAGGGTCCCCTTCGTGGACCCCGGGCAGCCTGCAGTATATTGTTTTGCACGCTCAATATTTGTGGGCTTAAAATTCGTGAGTCTCTCTCTTGAACCGGGTGTATTGGCATGCATGTGGACTGTTTGAGGAGTGTTTCTTCAGGCTGGCGTTTAGAAGTTATATTTGAAGCCTTGGAGGATCAGAGGGCCTCCTTCCTGGCAAAGGGTGCTGTGGCCCCCTGTGCTCAGTCTTCTGGCCAGGGCTGGTGCCTGAGCAGTTTCCAGGGGTGCCCCATGTCCCCAGGGGTAGGTTGTCAGCAGGGCCTCCTTCCTGGCAGGGGGTGCTGTGGCCCTCTGTGCTCACTGTCTGCAGCCAGGGTAGGTGCTGGGGTATTTCCCGGCGGTGCCCCATGTCCCCTAGGGTAGGTTGTCAGCAGGGCCTCCTCCCTGGCAGAGGGTGCTGTGGCCCTCTGTGCTCACTGTCTGCGGGCCAGGGTTGGTGCTGGGGTATTTTCCAGGGGTGCCCCATGTCCCCAGGGGTGCAGGGCCTCATTCCTGGGAGAGGGTGCTGTGGCCCCCTGTGCTCACTGTCTGCAGCCAGGGCTGGTGCTGGGGTATTTTCCATGGGTGCCCCATGTCCCCGGGGTAGGTTGTCTGCAGGGCCTCCTTCCTGGCAGAGGGTGCTGTGGCCCCCTGTTTTTATTTTTTATTTATTTATTTTATGCGTTTTTATATAGCGCAGACTTTACCCGAAGGTGTCAGAGCGCTTCACATTAGGAACAGTAACATTACATGAGGAGAAAATTGCAAGTGACATAATACAAAAGCAAGCGTTACATTACATGAAGAAAAAGTGACAATTGTGCAAATAACAAAAACAAACAAAATACAAAAAGAGGTAGCAAATGATACGTTACAAGAGGAAAAGGTGACAAGTGTGCATGATACATAAGATACAAAATACAAATAGAGATATAATACTGCAATAAGTGGCAGACACTCAGAATACACTGGGAAGGCACTTCTATAGGCATGGAGTACAGAATTTCCTATAGTGGAAGAACTTCCTTGAGGGAGTAGAGAGGGCGTGAATTAGGTTTGGAAGTGTCTTTGGAGAAGGAGAAATTTGAGGTCAGTTTTAAAGGACCTGGAAGAGGTGGCGGTCCGGAGCTGAGGCGGAAGTGAGTTCCAGATTCTCACTGCGTTGCCTGAAAAGGATTGGGCCATCGATCTTTCCTTTTTGAAAGTGGGAGGTTCAAGCAATAGGTTTTCCGCATTACGTGATGGTCTAGAGCCTCCAGAGAGTTTCAGTTTATTCGCCAAGTAGCGAGGAGAGGAGGAATGCAAGGCTTTGTGGGTGATACAGGCAGTCTTGTAGATAGATCTTGCCTCGATGGGAAGCCAACGGAGGGAAGATAAAATGGGTGTGATGTGGTCGCTTCTTTTGGTCCCATATATGAAACGAGCTGCTGAATGGAGAACAGATTTAAGGGGGGACAGGTGGGATTTGGGGAGGCCAGTAAGAAGAGAATTGTAGTAGTCCAGCCTAGAGAGAACCAGCGATTGGACCAGGGTTTTTCGGTCTTGCTCTGGGAAGAAGCGTTGAATCCCCCAGAGAAAGCGCAGTTGGTATCGAGCAGACTTTGCAATGGAATTGATGTGGGAGAGTAGATTGAGTTTTCTGTCGAGTATGACACCAAGGGATTTTGCGCTGTCGACAATGATAGGTTTAATGTTAAGTAGATTCATCTGATCCATCCATGATTGAACCGGAGGAGGAGAGAGTGAGGAGGAGAGGAGGAGGAATTCAGTTTTAGAGGGATTCAGAATCAATTGATGAGTTAGCATCCAGTTTTGAATGGAGTTGAGAGTAGAGTTTAGGATGGAGAGAACGTGTGTGGAGGACACCTTGAGGTAGATTTGAGTGTCTTCCGCATAGAGATGATAGGGGATCCCAGATTTACTTAGGAGATTTCCCAATGGTTCCAAATAGAGGTTGAACAAAGTGGGTGCAAGTATAGAGCCTTGAGGAACACCTTGACCTACCGCCAAAGGAGATGAAAGACTGTTCGCTATTTTGATCATTTGGGATCTATCAGAGAGGAAGGAAGCAAACCATTTAAGCACTGTGCCTTCCATGCCCATTCTCTGTTGAAGAGTGTTAAGGAGGATGTTGTGATTGACAGTGTCAAAGGCTGCAGAAAGGTCAAGGAGGATTAGAAGACAAGACTCCCCTGAATCGAGTATCCGCAGTGCGTCATCAATCACTTGCAGCAGGGCTGTTTCAGTGCTGCAGTTTTGAATGAAGCCCTGCTGGAAATTGTCAAGAAGATCATTGTCCTTGATATGACGGAAGAGTTGTTTCGCTACACATCTTTCAATGATTTTCGCAAGAAAAGGAAGGTTAGTGATGGGGCGGAAGTTGTTGAGGTCGTTCGCATCAGCAGTGGGTTTTTTAAGAAGAGAGGTAACCTGCCCAGTTTTGAAGGAAACAGGAAGGGAGCCTTGACAGAGGGAGAGGTTAACCAGAGTGGTCCAATAGGAAAGAGAATGGGTGTAGAAGTCGATTGCAATGGCACTAGGGATGGGGTCAAGAGAATGGTTGGAGGGCTTTGTTTCGAGGATGCATTTGAGGAGGGCATCTTCAGGGATGGAGTCAAAGTTCTGCCAAATGGCTAGGGATTTGCGTTCCTCTGGAGGGGTAGGATGACTGACCTGATCCACAAGTAGTTTCACTTTTTCGTCAAAGAATAAAGCGAATTCCGCTGCTTTCTTTGTAGAATCCTCCAACTTGGAGGTTGGGGGAGGGCCGTTTGGATTCTTGATGAGGTCGAAAAGTTTTTTGGGTCTATTTTTGGCTGAGTCGAGGAGGGTTCTGAAGTGCAATGCTTTTTCAAGGAAGATGTGCTTGTGGTACTTGGATCTTGCTGATCGAAGCGTGGCCAAATTATTGGTGGAGGGCGCTTGTCTCCATCGTTTCTCCAGGATTCTTAGGTACTTCCTTTCTTCATAAAGGGATTTGTTGAACCAAGGTGCTGAGGGAGTGGGCCTTTTCCTTTTGCTTTGAAGAGGAGCGACGTTGTTGATTTCAACTGCAAGGACTGAGAGGCATTGGGAGGTGAGTTCATTTACATCCAGGTTCGGGTCTAGCCTTGGAAGTGATAGCAAAGCCGAATCACAGAGGGTACCGAGGTCGATATTTTCCGTGTTACGGAACCATGAAGTAGTCCTCTTAGGTTGGCCGAGTGTTATAGAGTGTGATAGGTGAAGAGAGATTGGGATGAGGAGGTGGTCAGACCAGTCTACATGAATAGGGGTAGCGATAGTAAGCATGTCTGCTTTAGAAATAACAAGGTCCAGGATTGAGCCCTTAGTGTGTGTTGTTTCTGTGCAGTGTTGGATAAGATCGTTTGCGGAGAGAAAGGTGGCCAGCATATTCGCAGAAGAGTCATCCAGCGAGCCCCAGTGGAGATTGAAGTCACCCACGATAGTCTGATTGTCACTTTGCGAGTATTGGTTGCTGATGAAGTCAGTGAGTTCCTCCATAAACGAAGGGCCGCTGCCAGGCGGGCGGTAAATGGCATGGAATCTGAGGGTTGGTGCAATTGAAGCTCAAGAGATAGGCATTCAAAAGTGCGGAAGGAACTGTTAGGAAAAGCCTTGAGTTGAAGGGAGTTTCTAAAGATGACTGCAACACCTCCCCCAACTTTGTCTATTCTGTCATTTCTCAATATAGAATAGCCTGTGGGTAATAGGAGATCAAACATAGAGTGAGAGGTGTCGTTGAACCAGGTCTCTGTGAGGAAGAGCATGTCGATATTGTGAAGGGTGATGGTATGGGAGATTTCAAGTTTGTGTTTTATTGCAGATCTGCAGTTGTGGAGCAGACAGCGCAACTCTGCCGAGACTGTTTTGGTGACAGGGGCACTTGGGCTATGAGGGGGATAGGGATATTGTACTTGTGAGAAGTTGGCTTGGTATGTGCTGTCCACTAATTATAGTGGGCACCTTGCACCAGTCCAAACAACCCCTTATTGGAGATAGGTTAAAGACAACCTTTATTGAAAGCTATCCTAGTGGTAGCTATGGAGAGCAGCCTTCAGGCTAAGTCTTGAAGGAATGTAAAGCAGCTTGTTTTACCAGTCTATAATCTCTTGAGTGACCAAATGAAAGAGGACCACACCAGGTATATATTTAAAATATATGTATTTAGTCTTAAACACACCCCTCTAGTCTCTTTATGAGGCTAGAGTTTGAAGTACATAAGTTACAAGTCAGTTATCAACAGTAATAGCACAAATACACGTTTGAGCCCTAGGGGCGTACCAAACCATATACCAATAAAGTGGTATAAGAACCACGACTGAGCTAGACACAGGGCCTAGAGCCTGTAGAAGTGCTTGGCCCTCAAGGAACCACCCAAGGTAGTGACACAGGGCACCCACGGGGGACGCGTGCAGTGTGAGAACACAGCCGCGAGCCGCCGTTGACTTCTATGGGGAATGTCGCGGTTGGAGTTTTAAAGAAAAAGGACACTTAGAGGAGGACTTGGAGCAAACCCCTTTAGAACTAGGTCGTTCTAGAGGCTATGCCCACGGGAGCACCGGAGTACTCGAGTTACCTCACCCAGGGAAGCCGGGTGCATAGGTGTCTTTCGGGGTCGGGTTTCGTCGTCGTTTTCAATGGCGATCTGCTGCAAAGTGCTGCTGGCGACCAAGTCGAAAGTGTTCGGGTGGATCCAAAGGTGGATCGAAGATCTGAAGAACCTGAAAGCAGAGGGGACAGAGTCTGGGTCACTAGCCAGTGACCAGGAAGACGATGAGCAGATGCCCACTGATGTCGGGTGCTTCAGGTAGGTTGACGGTCGTCTTGACTCTTCAGCCACGAGGTCCAGGAAGCGTCGACGACGACCAGGAGCTGGATTCGAGCTGTCCCACGATGTCTGTCGATTGCAGGGGTGTCGGCGACCAGATTGGACCCAACAAGCCTTGGCAACGGCAAGTCTCGTGGAAATAGAAAAAGGACGGTGGTACAGACCAGCAAGGTCTGAGGGACTCACCCAGCGAGGGTAAGTCAGGGCACGTCTGGAGCAACCAGGGAAGCCCAATCAGAAGAAGAGTTGCCTTCGGGAGGGCCCACTAGCCAACGGACTAGCGACCGCGAAGGAGCCTTGAGTGGACGCACTTGGAGCTGGCTCACAGGACACTCGTGGAGTGGAGGCCAGTGATCTTCGGTGCAGTCGGTGCTGGAGGCGGGGGCTACTCGGAGCCCAAAGCACAACTTCGTGGAAGCCCAGGAAGAGGATGCACTTGCAAAAGTTCTCGGTGTCCAGGAGTCACGGTTCCACGTTACCCACGACATCTACGGGCCTCAGCTTTGCTGGGGACTCAGGGCAGCCTCGGGGAAGTCTGGAAATCCACCTCTGGTGATGCAAAGTCTTCGGCGTCCGGCGGGAGCTACGGCGATGCAGACCGGACAATTGCTTCTTAGGTGCCTGCCAAGCAGGGGAGTCACTCCTTGACCCCAAGGGAGATTCTTCAGTCCTCTAATCTTAAAGTAGAGCGTCGAAGGTCCAGGATTCTGTATCAGAGTTTTGTCCAGGTAAAATCTAAAGTCCTAAGGACTGGGGTCCCTACTTATACTAAGTTAGGGGGTTGGACATACTCTGGGGACCCACCTATGGGAGGTCAGGGAAGAGGGGTGGTTACACCCATTCCCTTTGTCCAGTTTCGCGCCAGAGCAGGGGCAGGTAGCCCCTGCGACCGGTTTGAACTAGCATATGCACAGGGACACCAAATGTGCCCCCAGTGCAGGACTTCAAAGCACCAGAGGGTGCTCCCGCCCAGCCCCAATACACACTATCCTGTCTGGGGAGGTGGTTACACCTCCCTGCAACAGGAAACCTATTGTCCAGGCCTCCCCTGCCAGAGTTTCAGTCAGCAGCAGGAGGCCAGACCCGTGTCTGTGGCAGCAGCATCCATTTTGTGATGCCAGGGCTCTGGAAAGAAGTTACCGGGTAGGCCGGTGTGTACATGTCTCTCCCTCTAGAAGGGTGGAATGCTACCCCCGCCGCCAGAACTGGCGGGGGGGGTAGTATTCCAAGATGTTTGACACCAAACACGACATGTTTTGGTGCAGCCAGTCCAAAGTTAGCATTGTACCGCGAGGATATAATGCACTTAAGAGTATATGGTCAGGCTGTACCACAAACAGCATCAGAGAAGGGACTCCGAACGCTGCAGAGGGGCTCTGCTCATGCAGGGGCACCCTCTCACATAAGAACCAAGCACTCTGCTGCCATAGGAGTGACTTATAGGTTTATATGTGTGTATATATGTAGTGATATAGGTAACCTATATCACAGTAAGGGGTGCATGCACCACCTTACCCAGGCTGCAGTAGTAGACCTGTGGTGTCATTTTAGATGGCCTTCCAGGGGTGGCACAATACATGCTGCAGCCCCTGGTAGGTCTCTGAGGTACCTATGCCCTGGGTACATAGTATACCATATACTAGGGACTTATAAGGGCACTCCAGATTCCAATCAGAGATGTGCCTAAGGCACATGGAAACCATTTTAGAGAGGAAGCAGCTAGGCTGGGGTTCTGATTAGCAGGGCCCAGCCAGACTAAAGTCGAAAAACAGTGAAGCATCAGCAAAAAGTGGGAGTACCCATGTGAAGCAGATCGTACTCTCCTACAGTACTTATATGAGGGTGCTCGGGAGGATTTGGGTGGATGATTGGTTCTGACAGAGGAGATGGTCGGAATAGTGTAAATAGTGGGGTTACTTGGAGAGGAAAGTGGAAGAAGGGTGGCGATCGTGGACTTGAGTGAGTTTGCGATGTTAGCAGGTCTCGTGGGAAGGTGAGTGTTTTCCAAAGGAATTGAGGTGTGTGGAAAGGTGGAAAGCTTGGAGCTTAAGAGTGAGATGGTAGCTTCAAGCTGGGTGATGGAGGTGATGAGAGAACCCAGCTTATTTTCCAGAGAGAGTAGGGCAGAGCACGGCATGTTGGGTGGCTCGATAGAAACAGGAGGGGGTGCAGTTGGTGGCGGAGGGCAGGGAGAGGTGGGGGTACGGGAGGGTACAGGGTTCAGGGGTGGGGAAAGGTGGTGGTTGAGAGCCGGCGTTGGTGCATCAGAGGAGAAAGGAGAGTTGTCTTTGATGACGTTGCAAGAAGGATAGGAATTGAGGACATAATTAGGGGAGATAGGTGAGGAACGAGGCGGTGGGGCAGAAAGGGAGGGGGGAATGAGTGGAGTCATAGGAAGGGAGGAGGTTTGGGCGGAAGAGAGGGAGGGGGTTGGAGGGGTCCTGTAGGCTAGGTGAGGTGACTGTGAGGGAACGGGCACCTGGCAGAGAGAGGGGGGTTGGGAGATGGGGAGGTTGAAGAGAGAAAGTGGTTCTGCTGGGTCCGAGGGAGGGAAAGGGAAAGGGTTACCAAGGGGGGACATGGGGTAGCACAGCATTACCGGAGGAGTGGGGGGAAGGAGAGAGATGCAATGGGCTTGTAAAGAATTCGGGGTACATAGCGAGGGGAGGAGGGGGTAGAAAAGAGAAGAGGAGGGAATAGGGGGAACGTAAGGAAAGTTGACTAGGGGAGAAGGTTGGAGGAGAGGTGGACAAAAAAGGGGGGTGGTAGGTAGGGATAGGGGGGAGGAGATAAGATTGGAGTACCGGGATGGTGCAAATTGGACGAGGGGCGTATTAGCTAGCGGTAAGGCTGATGCAATGAAGGGGGGGGGCACACTGTGAGGGGGGGAAGAATGGGAGAGGAGGGAACAGGGGAGGGGGGGTAAGAGGGTCAGCCTGTGCCTCCCGAGGTTGCAGCCTATGTAGGGGGTCAGGGGAGGAGATAGAGAGTAATGGGTGAAGTTAGATGAAGAGTCAAGGGAGAGTCCGGTCACAGGAGAGGGGAGTAGGGTGGGGAAGAGGTGGTCAAAGAGAGAGAGACAGGTGTCTTTAGCTTGGATCATGACAGTACCGTTGTTATAGAGTGAGATAGTGAGGGATCCGTTAAAACACGCAGAGGGGGAAATCTTTAGCTGTTTCCCATGAGGGATAGAAGAGGAGGAGGTGACGTTAAGGGTATTATATAAGCTGGTGGACCAGGAGGGGATGTCGTGAGTGAAAAAAAAATGAGATCGTTTTTGAGCCTCCCATACCGACCATTGTAGAATTGATCCACAAAGAGGGACTCAGGGAAACAGTCAATGGTGTTATGCTTGAATCGTTTTGCTGACGCTTTAGTCAGGTTAGGAGGATAAATGATTTTGTAGCAATTAATTTCAGACTTAACTCGCGAGGTGGCCATGTTGGGAAAGTGAGGAGGAGGGGGGTGTAGGGGGTATGAGAAGGGTGTTACTAGGGCAGCGGTGATGAGGAGAAGTATAAGGAGAGGAAGGGGGCACATATTCCAGAAGTCAGGTGGAGATACCCGAACTGATGTGCTGACAGGGAAGTGATGCGATTAGGAGCAGGTTGTTACTTCAGAACAGGACTGAATCAACAAGATAGGACTGAGGATAGAGTAGTGTAAGAGGAAGAAGAGGGTTGCCACCCGGGACGGTCAGGTGCTCTCCAATGCTCTCCAATGGGGAGAGCAGCGCTGGGCCCTCTGGTTCACCTCCTGGTTCTGCTCTGTGAGTGAAAAGGGGCCAGTTTACCCCACAGCACCCTCTCTCACCTCTGTCCGTGGGTGCAGTATTGGGCAGTGTGTTTCGTCTATTCTCCAGCATAGGCCTTGTCAGGAGTCGGCATGTTGTGTGGAAGGGAATAGCGTAGGGATGTAAGGCACGGACCTGGTCTCTGGTCGACTTGGGCCACCTCCGTTGCTCTTTTGTGGACTGTTCCAGGGTCCCCAGTTTGTCAAACAGTAAGACAGTCCCTGTGGTGGGTGGACACCATGTTGGGGTCAGGCAAGACAGAAGCGGGTCCTTCGTTGCCGAACATGCTGGTGCCTGATTCACTCTAGGCCTGAGCCTCCTCGCCCTGCCACCCACTCGAATCGCCCGCCGGCGTCAGAGGCCACTCACTGCCCATCAGTGCCCGGTCCGTCCCAGTGACGAATTGACTCGCGAGGCCGCCATTTTAAAGTCAGGTGCAAGTCGCTACAGGGCGCTCCCCAGGTGTCTTTGCATGTTCTCTGGGGCGGTCTCGGGGACCGTGGTGTGCTGTGATGCTCTCGGTTTCCCCATTGCGGTGGCTGAGGAAGTTTCGCGTATTGTGATGCCCACCGTGTGTATGATCCGATGCTGGGAGAAATGACGCCCTCCTGGCTGCTGGGAGTCAGGATTGTAGGGCCGCCATTTTAAGGTCAGGCAGCCGCCATTTTAAGGTCAGGCAGCCGCCATTTTAAGGCCAGGCAGCCGCCATCGCGTGTGAGGGAGGAATTCTCTTTAAGTTTGTCCCTGGATGCGCGTAGTCCACTGCTCACCTCTATTGCCACCCTCTCTCTCATGCCTCTGGCTGTCACTCTCTTCCCTTCGGTTGTCTCCAAATTGTCACTCAACTCCCCCTAGCTGTGCCCTGTGCTCACTGTCTACAGGCCAGGGTTGGTGCCTGAGCAGTTTCCAGGGGTGCCCCATGTCAGGTTGTCAGTAGCCCCCCCCCTAAGATGGCGGCCTGCAGGCCGTCGAACACTCTTCCCCTGCGGTCTAGTAGCGCGTGTGCGTCAGGGGGTCATAGGTCACCGGTGGCAGCTCAGACCGGAAGAGCAGCAGTAGTGTTAGCAGCAGGAGACGGCGCGGGACTGAGGCAAGACGAGAAGGAGCCGGCGGGGGAGAGACGGTGAGGAGACCACCGGGGGGGAGGAGGAGTGACAACCAGGAGAGGGAGCGAGACAACCAGGAGAGGGAGCGAGACAACCAGGGAACAACCGAAGCGAAGAGAGAGACACCCAGGGGAGGGAGCGAGACAACCAGGGAACAACCGAAGGGAAGAGAGAGACATCCAGGGGCGAGGGAGGGGGGGGGGAGGAGAGTGACAGCCATGGTGACAGCCTGGGGGTGGTGAGAGCCAGGGGGAGGAGAGTGACAGCCAGGGGGAGGAGAGTGACAACCAGGGGAGGGAGCGAGACAACCAGGGAACAACCGAAGCGAAGAGAGAGACACCCAGGGGCGAGGGAGGGGGGAGGGAGAGTGACAGCTAGGGGGAGTTGAGTGACAATTTGGAGACAACAGAAGGGAAGAGAGTGACAGCCAGAGGCATGAGAGAGAGGGTGACAACCAGGGGAGGAGAGTGATAGCTAGGGGTTGGAGAGATGCAGTAAGGAGACAGCCCGGGGAGAGACACGGCCGGGAGGGGCATGGAGGGGGCGCAGCCGGGTAACACAGCAGACAGTAGAGGAACAGGGAGGGGAGGCAGCCAGAATGAAGGGGGGGGGGGGGAGCGGTACAGAAAAAGAGGAGCTGGGAACAGAAAGTGGAAGAGAGAGAAAGACATACGATATAAACAGACAGAAGAGAAAAGAGACCAACAAAGAAAGAGCAGGAGACGGGGTCAAAGCCTCACAAACCTCACCCAGCGAGATAGAGAAGAGGGTTAAAGCTCCTGCTGCAGGGAGGGGTGATAGACCAGATCCCAGCCTCACAAGGCTGAGATAGACCAGAGGGTTACTTCTCCTGCTGCAGGGAGCGGTGACAGACCAGATCACAGCCTCACAAGGCTGAGATAGACCAGAGGGTTACAGCTCCTGCTGCAGGGAGCGGTGACAGACCAGATCACAGCCTCACAAGGCGTAGAGCAGAGGGTTACAGCTCCTGCTGCAGGGAGGCGTGACAGACCAGATCCCAGCCTCACAAGGCTGAGATAGACCAGAGGGTTACAGCTCCTGCTGCAGGGAGCGGTGACAGACCAGATCACAGCCTCACAAGGCGTAGAGCAGAGGGTTACAGCTCCTGCTGCAGGGAGGCGTGACAGACCAGATCCCAGCCTCACAAGGCTGAGATAGACTAGAGGGTTAAAGCTCCTGCTGCAGGGAGCGGTGACAGATCCCATCCCAGCCTCACAGGGCTCAGATAGAGCTGAGGGTTAAAGCCTCCTGCTGCAGGGAGTGGTGACAGACCAGATCCCAGCCCCACAAGGCTCAGAAAGAGCAGAGGGTCACAGCTCCTGCTGCAGGGAGTGGTGACAGACCAGATGCCAGCCTCACAAGGCTTAGAGCAGAGGGTCACAGCACCTGCTGCAGGGAGCGGTGACAGACCAGATCCCATCCCAGCCTCACAGGACTCAGATAGAGCAGAGGGTCACAGCTCCTGCTGCAGGGAGCGGTGACAGACCAGATCCCAGCCCCACAAGGCTCAGATAGAGCAGAGGGTCACAGCTCCTGCTGCAGGGAGCGGTGACAGACCAGATCCCAGCCTCATAAGGCTGAGATAGAGCAGAGGGTTAAAGCTCCTGCTGCAGGATGTGGTGACAGACCAGATCCCAGCCTCACAAGGCTCAGATAGAGCAGAGGGTCACAGCTCCTGCTGCAGGGAGTGGTGACAGACCAGATCCCGGCCTCACAAACCTCACGCAGCGAGATAGAGCAGAGGGTTAAAGCTCCTGCTACAGGGAGCGGTGACAGACCAGATCCCATCCCAGCCTCACAGGGCTCAGTTAGAGCAGAGGGTTAAAGCCTCCTTCTGCAGGGAGCGGCGACAGACCAGATCCCAGCCTCACAAGGCTGAGATAGAGCAGAGGGTTACAGCTCCTGCTGCAGGGAGTGGTGACAGACCAGATCCCAGCCTCACAAGGCTCAGAGCAGAGGGTTACAGCTTCTGCTGCAGGGAGGGGTGACAGACCAGATCCCAGCCTCACAAGGCTCAGAGCAGAGGGTTACAGCTCCTGCTGCAGGGAGCGGTGACAGACCAGATCCCAGCCTCACAAACCTCACCCAGCGAGATAGAGCAGAGGGTTAAAGCTCTTGCTGCAGGGAGCGGTGACGGACCAGATCCCAGCCTCACAAACCTCACCCAGCGAGATAGAGCAGAGGGTCACAGCTCCTGCTGCAGGGAGGGGTGACAGACCAGATCCCAGCCTCTCAAGGCTCAGATAGACAAGAGGGTTAAAGCTCCTGCTTCAGGGAGGGGTGACAGACCAGATCCCAGCCTCACAAGGTTGAGCTAGAGCAGAGGGTCACAGCTCCTGCTGCAGGAAGGGGTGACAGACCAGATCCCAGCCTCACAAGGCTCAGATAGAGCAGAGGGTCACAGCTCCTGCTGCAGGGAGCGGTGACAGACCAGATCCCATCCCAGCCTCACAGGGCTCAGCTAGAGCAGAGGGTTAAAACCTCCTGCTGCAGGGAGCGGTGACAGACCAGATCCCTGCCTCACAAGGCTTAGAGCAGAGGGTCACCGCTCCTGCTGCAGGGAGCGGTGACAGTCCAGATCCCATCCCAGCCTCACAGGGCTCAGATAGAGCAGAGGGTCACATCTCCTGCTGCAGGGAGCGGTGACAGACCAGATCCCAGCCCCACAAGGCTCAGATAGAGCAGAGGGTCACAGCTCCTGCTGCAGGGAGCGGAGACAGACCAGATCCCAGCACCACAAGGCTCAGATAGAGCAGAGGGTCACAGCTCCTGCTGCAGGGAGCGGTGACAGACCAGATCCCATCCCAGCCTCACAAGGCTCAGATAGAGCAGAGGGTCACAGCTCCTGCTGCAGGGAGCGGTGACAGACCAGATCCCATCCCAGCCTCACAAGTATCAGATAGAGCAGAGGGTTAAAGCCTCCTGCTGCAGGGAGCGGTGACAGACCAGATCCCAGCCTCACAAGGCTGAGATAGAGCAGAGGGTTAAAGCTCCTGCTGCAGGATGCGGTGACAGACCATATCCCAGCCTCACAAGGCTCAGATAGAGCAGAGGGTCACAGCTCCTGCTGCAGGGAATGGTGACAGACCAGATCCCGGCCTCACAAACCTCACGCAGCGAGATAGAGCAGAGGGTTAAAGCTCCTGCTGCAGGGAGCGGTGACAGACCAGATCCCAGCCTCACAAGGCTCAGAGCAGAGGGTTACAGCTCCTGCTGCAGGGAGCGGTGACAGACCAGATCCCAGCCTCACAAACCTCACCCAGCGAGATAGAGCAGAGGGTTAAAGCTCTTGCTGCAGGGAGCGGTGACGGACCAGATCCCAGCCTCACAAACCTCACCCAGCGAGATAGAGCAGAGGGTCACAGCTCTTGCTGCAGGGAGGGGTGACAGACCAGATCCCTGCCTCTCAAGGCTCAGATAGACCAGAGGGTTAAAGCTCCTGCTGCAGGGAGGGGTGACAGACCAGATCCCTGCCTCTCAAGGCTCAGATAGACCAGAGGCTTAATGCTCCTGCTGCAGGGAGGGGTGACAGTCCAGATCCCAGCCTCACAAGGCTGAGCTAGAGCAGAGGGTCACAGTCCTGCTGCAGGGTGGGGTGACAGACCAGATCCCAGCCTCACAAGGCTTACAGCAGAGGGTTAAAGCTCCTGCTGCAGGGAGCGGTGACAGACCAGATCCCAGCCTCACAAGGCTCAGATAGAGCAGAGGGTCACATCCCCTGCTGCAGGGAGTGGTGACAGACCAGATCCCAGCCTCACAAGGCTCAGATAGAGCAGAGGGTCACAGCTCCTGCTGCAGGGAGTGGTGACAGACCAGATCCCAGCCT
This sequence comes from Calotriton arnoldi, assembly GCA_963921515.1. Taxonomy (NCBI): domain Eukaryota; kingdom Metazoa; phylum Chordata; class Amphibia; order Caudata; family Salamandridae; genus Calotriton; species Calotriton arnoldi. The sequence goes on from CAWUFW010005485.1 coordinate 180,516, forward strand.
CACAAGGCTCAGTTAGAGCAGAGGGTTACAGCTCCTGCTGCAGGGAGCGGTGACAGACAAGATCCCAGCCTCACAAACCTCACCCAGCGAGATAGAGTGGGTTAAAGCTCTTGCTGCAGGGAGCGGTGACGGACCAGATCCCATCCCAGCCTCACAAGGCTCAGAGCAGAGGGTCACAGCTCCTGCTGCAGGGAGCGGTGACAGACCAGATCCCATCCCAGCCTCACAGGGCTCAGTTAGAGCAGAGGGTTAAAGCCTCCTGCTGCAGGGAGCGGTGACAGACCAGATCCCAGCCTCACAAGGCTGAGATAGAGCAGAGGGTTACAGCTCCTGCTGCAGGGAGTGGTGACAGACCAGATCCCAGCCTCACAAGGCTTGGAGCAGAGGGTTACAGCTCCTGCTGCAGGGAGCGGTGACAGACCAGATCCCAGCCTCACAAACCTCACCCAGCGAGAAAGAGCAGAGGGTTAAAGCTCCTGCTGCAGGGAGTGGTGACAGACCAGATCCCAGCCTCACAAGGCTCAGAGCAGAGGGTTACAGCTTCTGCTGCAGGGAGGGGTGACAGACCAGATCCCAGCCTCACAAGGCTCAGAGCAGAGGGTTACAGCTCCTTCTGCAGTGAGCGGTGACAGACCAGATCCCAGCCTCACAAACCTCACCCAGCGAGATAGAGCAGAGGGTTAAAGCTCTTGCTGCAGGGAGCGGTGACGGACCAGATCCCAGCCTCACAAACCTCACCCAGCGAGATAGAGCAGAGGGTCACAGCTCCTTCTGCAGGGAGGGGTGACAGACCAGATCCCATCCCAGCCTCACAAGGCTCAGATAGAGCAGAGGGTCACAGCTCCTTCTGCAGGGAGGGGTGACAGACCAGATCCCAGCCTCACAAGGCTCAGATAGAGCAGAGGGTCACAGCTCCTGCTGCAGGGAGCGGTGACAGACCAGATCCCATCCCAGCCTCACAAGGCTCAGATAGAGCAGAGGGTCACAGCTCCTGCTGCAGGGAGCGGTGACAGACCAGATCCCATCCCAGCATCACAGGGCTCAGCTAGAGCAGAGGGTTAAAGCCTCCTGCTGCAGGGAGTGGTGACAGACCAGATCCCAGCCTCACAAGGCTGAGATAGAGCAGAGGGTCACAGCTCCTGCTGCAGGGAGGGGTGACAGACCAGATCCCAGCCTCTCAAGGCTCAGATAGACCAGAGGGTTAAAGCTCCTGCTTCAGGGAGGGGTGACAGACCAGATCCCAGCCTCACAAGGTTGAGCTAGAGCAGAGGGTCACAGCTCCTGCTGCAGGAAGGGGTGACAGACCAGATCCCAGCCTCACAAGGCTCAGATAGAGCAGAGGGTCACAGCTCCTGCTGCAGGGAGCGGTGACAGACCAGATCCCATCCCAGCCTCACAGGGCTCAGCTAGAGCAGAGGGTTAAAACCTCCTGCTGCAGGGAGCGGTGACAGACCAGATCCCTGCCTCACAAGGCTTAGAGCAGAGGGTCACCGCTCCTGCTGCAGGGAGCGGTGACAGTCCAGATCCCATCCCAGCCTCACAGGGCTCAGATAGAGCAGAGGGTCACATCTCCTGCTGCAGGGAGCGGTGACAGACCAGATCCCAGCCCCACAAGACTCAGATAGAGCAGAGGGTCACAGCTCCTGCTGCAGGGAGCGGAGACAGACCAGATCCCATCCCAGCCTCACAAGTATCAGATAGAGCAGAGGGTTAAAGCCTCCTGCTGCAGGGAGCGGTGACAGACCAGATCCCAGCCTCACAAGGCTGAGATAGAGCAGAGGGTTAAAGCTCCTGCTGCAGGATGCGGTGACAGACCATATCCCAGCCTCACAAGGCTCAGATAGAGCAGAGGGTCACAGCTCCTGCTGCAGGGAATGGTGACAGACCAGATCCCGGCCTCACAAACCTCACGCAGCGAGATAGAGCAGAGGGTTAAAGCTCCTGCTGCAGGGAGCGGTGACAGACCAGATCCCAGCCTCACAAGGCTCAGAGCAGAGGGTTACAGCTCCTGCTGCAGGGAGCGGTGACAGACCAGATCCCAGCCTCACAAACCTCACCCAGCGAGATAGAGCAGAGGGTTAAAGCTCTTGCTGCAGGGAGCGGTGACGGACCAGATCCCAGCCTCACAAACCTCACCCAGCGAGATAGAGCAGAGGGTCACAGCTCTTGCTGCAGGGAGGGGTGACAGACCAGATCCCTGCCTCTCAAGGCTCAGATAGACCAGAGGGTTAAAGCTCCTGCTGCAGGGAGGGGTGACAGACCAGATCCCTGCCTCTCAAGGCTCAGATAGACCAGAGGCTTAATGCTCCTGCTGCAGGGAGGGGTGACAGTCCAGATCCCAGCCTCACAAGGCTGAGCTAGAGCAGAGGGTCACAGTCCTGCTGCAGGGTGGGGTGACAGACCAGATCCCAGCCTCACAAGGCTTACAGCAGAGGGTTAAAGCTCCTGCTGCAGGGAGCGGTGACAGACCAGATCCCAGCCTCACAAGGCTCAGATAGAGCAGAGGGTCACAGCCCCTGCTGCAGGGAGTGGTGACAGACCAGATCCCAGCCTCACAAGGCTCAGATAGAGCAGAGGGTCACAGCTCCTGCTGCAGGGAGTGGTGACAGACCAGATCCCAGCCTCACAAGGCTTAGAGCAGAGGGTTACAGCGCCTGCTGCAGGGAGGGGTGACAGACCAGATCCCAGCCTCACAAGGCTCAGTTAGAGCAGAGGGTTACAGCTCCTGCTGCAGGGAGCGGTGACAGACAAGATCCCAGCCTCACAAACCTCACCCAGCGAGATAGAGTGGGTTAAAGCTCTTGCTGCAGGGAGCGGTGACGGACCAGATCCCATCCCAGCCTCACAAGGCTCAGAGCAGAGGGTCACAGCTCCTGCTGCAGGGAGCGGTGACAGACCAGATCCCATCCCAGCCTCACAGGGCTCAGTTAGAGCAGAGGGTTAAAGCCTCCTGCTGCAGGGAGCGGTGACAGACCAGATCCCAGCCTCACAAGGCTGAGATAGAGCAGAGGGTTACAGCTCCTGCTGCAGGGAGTGGTGACAGACCAGATCCCAGCCTCACAAGGCTTGGAGCAGAGGGTTACAGCTCCTGCTGCAGGGAGCGGTGACAGACCAGATCCCAGCCTCACAAACCTCACCCAGCGAGAAAGAGCAGAGGGTTAAAGCTCCTGCTGCAGGGAGTGGTGACAGACCAGATCCCAGCCTCACAAGGCTCAGAGCAGAGGGTTACAGCTTCTGCTGCAGGGAGGGGTGACAGACCAGATCCCAGCCTCACAAGGCTCAGAGCAGAGGGTTACAGCTCCTGCTGCAGGGAGCGGTGACAGACCAGATCCCAGCCTCACAAACCTCACCCAGCGAGATAGAGCAGAGGGTTAAAGCTCTTGCTGCAGGGAGCGGTGACGGACCAGATCCCAGCCTCACAAACCTCACCCAGCGAGAGAGAGCAGAGGGTCACAGCTCCTTCTGCAGGGAGGGGTGACAGACCAGATCCCATCCCAGCCTCACAAGGCTCAGATAGAGCAGAGGGTCGCAGCTCCTTCTGCAGGGAGGGGTGACAGACCAGATCCCAGCCTCACAAGGCTCAGATAGAGCAGAGGGTCACAGCTCCTGCTGCAGGGAGCGGTGACAGACCAGATCCCATCCCAGCCTCACAAGGCTCAGATAGAGCAGAGGGTCACAGCTCCTGCTGCAGGGAGCGGTGACAGACCAGATCCCATCCCAGCATCACAGGGCTCAGCTAGAGCAGAGGGTTAAAGCCTCCTGCTGCAGGGAGTGGTGACAGACCAGATCCCAGCCTCACAAGGCTGAGATAGAGCAGAGGGTCACAGCTCCTGCTGCAGGGAGGGGTGACAGACCAGATCCCAGCCTCTCAAGGCTCAGATAGACCAGAGGGTTAAAGCTCCTGCTTCAGGGAGGGGTGACAGACCAGATCCCAGCCTCACAAGGTTGAGCTAGAGCAGAGGGTCACAGCTCCTGCTGCAGGAAGGGGTGACAGACCAGATCCCAGCCTCACAAGGCTCAGATAGAGCAGAGGGTCACAGCTCCTGCTGCAGGGAGCGGTGACAGACCAGATCCCATCCCAGCCTCACAGGGCTCAGCTAGAGCAGAGGGTTAAAACCTCCTGCTGCAGGGAGCGGTGACAGACCAGATCCCTGCCTCACAAGGCTTAGAGCAGAGGGTCACCGCTCCTGCTGCAGGGAGCGGTGACAGTCCAGATCCCATCCCAGCCTTACAGGGCTCAGATAGAGCAGAGGGTCACATCTCCTGCTGCAGGGAGCGGTGACAGACCAGATCCCAGCCCCACAAGACTCAGATAGAGCAGAGGGTCACAGCTCCTGCTGCAGGGAGCGGAGACAGACCAGATCCCAGCACCACAAGGCTCAGATAGAGCAGAGGGTCACAGCTCCTGCTGCAGGGAGCGGTGACAGACCAGATCCCATCCCAGCCTCACAAGGCTCAGATAGAGCAGAGGGTCACAGCTCCTGCTGCAGGGAGCGGTGACAGACCAGATCCCATCCCAGCCTCACAAGTATCAGATAGAGCAGAGGGTTAAAGCCTCCTGCTGCAGGGAGCGGTGACAGACCAGATCCCAGCCTCACAAGGCTGAGATAGAGCAGAGGGTTAAAGCTCCTGCTGCAGGATGCGGTGACAGACCATATCCCAGCCTCACAAGGCTCAGATAGAGCAGAGGGTCACAGCTCCTGCTGCAGGGAATGGTGACAGACCAGATCCCGGCCTCACAAACCTCACGCAGCGAGATAGAGCAGAGGGTTAAAGCTCCTGCTGCAGGGAGCGGTGACAGACCAGATCCCAGCCTCACAAGGCTCAGAGCAGAGGGTTACAGCTCCTGCTGCAGGGAGCGGTGACAGACCAGATCCCAGCCTCACAAACCTCACCCAGCGAGATAGAGCAGAGGGTTAAAACTCTTGCTGCAGGGAGCGGTGACGGACCAGATCCCAGCCTCACAAGGCTCAGATAGAGCAGAGGCTTAATGCTCCTGCTGCAGGGAGGGGTGACAGTCCAGATCCCAGCCTCACAAGGCTGAGCTAGAGCAGAGGGTCACAGTCCTGCTGCAGGGTGGGGTGACAGACCAGATCCCAGCCTCACAAGGCTTACAGCAGAGGGTTAAAGCTCCTGCTGCAGGGAGCGGTGACAGACCAGATCCCAGCCTCACAAGGCTCAGATAGAGCAGAGGGTCACAGCCCCTGCTGCAGGGAGTGGTGACAGACCAGATCCCAGCCTCACAAGGCTCAGATAGAGCAGAGGGTCACAGCTCCTGCTGCAGGGAGTGGTGACAGACCAGATCCCAGCCTCACAAGGCTTAGAGCAGAGGGTTACAGCTCCTGCTGCAGGGAGGGGTGACAGACCAGATCCCAGCCTCACAAGGCTCAGTTAGAGCAGAGGGTTACAGCTCCTGCTGCAGGGAGGGGTGACAGACCAGATCCCAGCCTCACAAGGCTCAGTTAGAGCAGAGGGTTACAGCTCCTGCTGCAGGGAGGGGTGACAGACCAGATCCCAGCCTCACAAGGCTCAGTTAGAGCAGAGGGTTACAGCCCCTGCTGCAGGGAGTGGTGACAGACCAGATCCCAGCCTCACAAGGCTCAGATAGAGCAGAGGGTCACAGCTCCTGCTGCAGGGAGTGGTGACAGACCAGATCCCAGCCTCACAAGGCTTAGAGCAGAGGGTTAAAGCTCTTGCTGCAGGGAGCGGTGACGGACCAGATCCCATCCCAGCCTCACAAGGCTCAGAGCAGAGGGTCACAGCTCCTGCTGCAGGGAGTGGTGACAGACCAGATCCCATCCCAGCCTCACAGGGCTCAGTTAGAGCAGAGGGTTAAAGCCTCCTGCTGCAGGGAGTGGTGACAGACCAGATCCCAGCCTCACAAGGCTGAGATAGAGCAGAGGGTTACAGCTCCTGCTGCAGGGAGTGGTGACAGACCAGATCCCAGCCTCACAAGGCTTGGAGCAGAGGGTTACAGCTCCTGCTGCAGGGAGTGGTGACAGACCAGATCCCAGCCTCACAAGGCTTGGAGCAGAGGTTTACAGCTCCTGCTGCAGGGAGCGGTGACAGACCAGATCCCAGCCTCACAAACCTCACCCAGCGAGATAGAGCAGAGGGTTAAAGCTCCTGCTGCAGGGAGTGGTGACAGACCAGATCCCAGCCTCACAAGGCTTGGAGCAGAGGGTTAAAGCTCCTTCTGCAGGGAGCGGTGACAGACCAGATCCCATCCCAGCCTCACAAGGCTCAGATAGAGCAGAGGGTTACAGCTCCTGCTGCAGGGAGTGGTGACAGACCAGATCCCAGCCTCACAAGGCTTGGAGCAGAGGGTTACAGCTCCTGCTGCAGGGAGTGGTGACAGACCAGATCCCAGCCTCACAAGGCTTGGAGCAGAGGGTTAAAGCTCCTTCTGCAGGGAGCGGTGACAGACCAGATCCCATCCCAGCCTCACAAGGCTCAGATAGAGCAGAGGGTCACAGCTCCTGCTGAAATAGCGGTGACAGACCAGATCCCATCCCAGCCTCACAGGGCTCAGCTAGAGAAGAGGGTTAAAGCCTCCTGCTGCAGGGAGCGGTGACAGACCAGATCCCAGCCTCACAAGGCTGAGATAGAGCAGAGGGTCACAGCTCTTGCTGCAGGGAGGGGTGACAGACCAGATCCCTGCCTCTCAAGGCTCAGATAGACCAGAGGGTTAAAGCTCCTGCTGCAGGGAGGGGTGACAGACCAGATCCCTGCCTCTCAAGGCTCAGATAGACCAGAGGGTTAAAGCTCCTGCTGCAGGGAGGGGTGACAGTCCAGATCCCAGCCTCACAAGGCTTACAGCAGAGGGTTAAAGCTCCTGCTGGAGGGAGCGGTGACAGACCAGATCCCAGCCTCACAAGGCTCAGATAGAGCAGAGGGTCACAGCTCCTGCTGCAGGGAGCGGTGACAGACCAGATCCCAGCCTCTCAAGGCTCAGATAGAGCAGAGGGTTACAGCTCCTGCTGCAGGGAGGGGTGACAGACCAGATCCTAGCCTCACGCAGCTCAGCCAGAGATTGTCCAGAGGGTCACAGCTCCTGCTGCAGGGAGGGGTGGCAGACCAGATCCCAGCCTCACAAGGCTCAGATAGAGCAGAGGGTCACAGCTCCTGCTGCAGGGAGGGGTGACAACCAGATCCCAGCCTCTCAAGGCTCAGATAGAGCAGAGGGTTACAGCTCCTGCTGCAGGGAGCGGTGACAGACCAGATCCCAGCCTCACAAGGCTCAGATAGAGCAGAGGGTCACAGCTCCTGCTGCAGGGAGCGGTGACAGACCAGATCCCAGCCTCTCAAGGCTCAGATAGAGCAGAGGGTTACAGCTCCTGCTGCAGGGAGGGGTGACAGACCAGATCCTAGCCTCACGCAGCTCAGCCAGAGATTGTCCAGAGGGTCACAGCTCCTGCTGCAGGGAGGGGTGGCAGACCAGATCCCAGCGTCTCAAAGCTCAGATAGCCCAGAGGGTTACAGCTCCTCCTGTAGAGATGGGCTAGAGACCAGATCCCAGCCTCCCAAGGCTCAGCCACTGAGACTAGCGGGAGGGGTTACAGCTTCCTCAGTGAAAGACCTAGTTTGGTTTGAGAGGTATCTGAGTGAACATGCGTGGAGACGTAGCTGTGCAGCAGTGAGTCCAGCCGGGGAGCCAGTGGTGTCTCTTGATGGAGAGGGACAGAAACCCAATCTCAGAGACTGCGACCAAATAAGGGCACAGATTGACAGGTGTTAATGTCACTTTATGTTGCTAGGTTGTCACCTGGTCCTTGCCTGAGAGATGGTGGTGTTCCAACGGATAGGTCTCAGATGAAGGTCCCTGTCTGAGAAGGAGAGGTGGACCATACTAGGGAGAAGAGTTATTGGGTCACAGGGCAGAGTGGGACCTACGGACTGAAAGTCTCAGCTCTCTCCATGCACATGGGCCCCCTTGAGAGTATGAACCGGGAGGACCCCCGGGGGAATCTTCATCTACAACCACACAGAGGGAAGGAGGGGGCTGATGTATCAGCAGGAGTTCCTCTCTAAACAGGTTGTTCCCAGTGCTTGGAATAGAAATCATTTACTCTGGGATCCCACAAATCAGAGGTCAAGGTGTGACCGCAGAAAAGGGGTGGAGTCGAGAGGGACGAGGAATGAAAAGTTGACTCTAACAGTTAAATTTCAACTTATACTTTTATATTTTTTAAACTGTGCAGCTAAGAAATTGGCAACAACGACAAATGTGACAGTAACTATGTTCTGGCTACTTAATTGGTAACAAACAGGCTTCATATTAAAGTACGGGGGTAAGGCACCTGCTGCAGAGATCTTTGTGTGCCCAGCAATTTTCAGAGGATAATACTGACAGTAAGGTGACTCTGGTGGTTAATGCAGTTCCTGGAAAGATCTGTGTTTTGTCTCACCACAGTTTTGACTCATCTTAAAGTAGCATAGCGGGTGAATGTGTTTGCTCAAAGCATGAGTGATATTCACATGACTGATTTGTATTTTATGTAGATAGCTCAGTGTTGTTCCTGCTTTTGTCACAGATTCTTTTGTTCTGTGCAGTTCATAAGTTATAATTCTTCTAATGTAGCACAGGGAGCTATGAACCTGGATGCAAATTGCAAGACTCAGTTTTAGAACCTTATTGTTTTCCTTCTCACACTTACAATATTCGAAGGTTGCTAAAGTGTTGATGTCTGTAATAATAACCTTAGTAGTACATACAACCCCAACCACTGCCCCATATTTGAAAGCGTGACTGTCTGCCTGACAAAGCAACATATAATGCTTTCACCGTGAACGATACGTGACTCCTACACCTTGTCGCTCTGATGTCCTATGTAATATTTCCTTTAAGCTTGAGTTGCACATTTTTTCCAAATAATGTGTGTGATGTAAAGTCCTTGGACCCCCCACAATGGGATGAGTAGCGCTGTAAAACACATTGAGTAACGAATCAGTAAGAGTTTTTTAAAGTCATTATTAGTGTAATTACTCACACAGATACATCTGCTATTAGTACAGTGCGTGCTTGTGCCTCACATACAGGGGTAGAACAAAGTGAAAAAATCTGCTTCTATATCCTATTTCTCTTAAGCATGTGGGAGGAGATAAGCTGAGTGCCTTTGTTTCCCTCTATGACATCTGCATCTACGTGTTAGGCTCAATATAGCTCCCAACCAGGATGAGGCAGAAGAAGGGCTGATGGCACTTTGGGTTAGGCCTTTGTGTCGCTCTCGGCTGGAAGTGAAAATAAGAAGCCTCTCTTACTCTCTGCAGGTTACTGCTCCAGTTAGAAAGCAGACAACGTGTGGGTGCTGCTGAATATGTCCCAATGTCAGCCAATTAATCTGAGAAAAATTCAGCATATTTCATAGGGGCCTGCCTGCATCCTGGATCCAGCTCAATAACAGCTGCCAGTTATCTACCCCTTGAGCCAACCCTGCTCCCTATGTATAGCACAGGGAAGCCCCGAGTAATGTAGTAATAATCGTATTTCCTATTGATGATCTTCATTGCTTCAAGTTCTAACCTTTGTCACAGTTCTAACATATAGAAGGTGAGCTCTTCTCCAGGGAGCAGGCATGCTAACATGACCTAACAAAAATAAGTTTCATATCTTCGTGGATAGTCAATAAGTGTTCGCCACTTCATCCGCATTTATTGTAAGTATATTAAGGCAATCAAGACTGATGGGTAGAAGAAAAAATACACGAGTCATGGAATGTAAAGCTTGCGACCAAAGCAGTGTACCACCACTGGCAGATACTACTTGGGAAACAAATGTCAATTTAATCATTATATAAATGTAAAATATAGGAAATGTGATGAAGTATCAAAAATAACATTTTAGGGAGTAGCAGACTTTAGAGGGACGACCACAAAGACTCCTTTCTTAGCCATTCAATGACCAGCGTTGTGCGCCTTTAGCGCAGATGCACCCAGCCTGTTGACCCAATTGCATGCCGAAGGCACACCCACCCAAGGTAACCCTGCCTCTCCTTGGGAATCTCGACTCCTACTGCCTCTAATCTCAGGATGAATGTCATATACCACCCCACAGGAGCAAACAGTACATTCGTCAAAGAATTAGTGAAATTCATTTTGTCGCAGTGGATAATATCCGAGACTACCATCTTTATAGGAGATTTTAATCTACACAGTGGTGAAGATAACGACAAACCTGTAAAGCTCCTCTTTGTTTCTCAGCGACAAGGACCTCCTCCTCCAACACTGCCAAAACCCCACCCATGGAAAACGCTCCATTCTGGACCTTACCATCTCGAAGGACTCTTTGCTGACCTCTGATGACCATATTCTGTGGGTTGTTCTATCCACTTTCAAATTCAAACTTTCAAATTCCCTTCTCTCTTTCATTCGTCTACCAGAACATTTCAGGCCAATTTAGACAGGGGATGTCTTGTTTCTGTGACCCTAACAATATTGACATTACTGACTGTCAGGATGTGTCAGCAGCTCAAGAATAAAGTTTAAAGCCACTAACCTTGAATATCGGCCAGCAGGGACGACGGCGGGTTGAGGAGCCTCCCTACTCCCCTGGGCGCAACTCCCCACAGAGCAATAAACACTACTATGGAAGGGAGCACCCCGGGGAAAAGGGAAGGGGACAAAATAACAAATACTGTTGCGGTGATGGCGCCTTGTTTCCCTGAGTCTCGTCTGGGGTTCTGGACGTCTCCACTGATCACTTCATGTAAATTAACTGCATAGAAAGGAAGAGAGAAGTGTATGAGAGGCTGTACGGGAAAGGGTCTACAAACACACGTGACTGGTAAGTAATGGTTCATTCACTCACTTGTGCCAAATGCACTGTACATGTCTCTCATGGATTAGAACCCCCATCATGAAGACACCAGGTCATTCAAAGAACCATCACCAGGACCCAGTATGTTCCAGAATCAAGTTTCTCTACCGTCACTAGCACGTAGTTCAGAGGTAAGGACCCCTCGACTGGTAGATAAAGGAGGGCAAAATAGGATTTCACCAAGGCAATGCCCCCAACCGCTGTTTAGCTCACAGCGTGGAAACAACAGGAGTAGAAAATAACAACCTTTTTAGAAGGCAATGCACCCCACCGCTGTTTTTGGGCTCACAGCGAGAGTGCGCGTAGATCGCGTCTGCATTCACAGGATGTCGACATTACAAACGCACTAGCCGCTGTTGAATCACAGCGCGAGTGCTTTTCAAAAACGCACCTGTCCGCGGTTCAAAAACACCGCTTGAGGTGCTAGTTGGTAATAGGCGCTAAATGTCACAAACTCCAGCGCGCAGGAAAATAAGTATCACGGTTTGTGGAGGGAGCGTTCCGACGCTTTACCCCCTACCGGGACTATAGTACCTGGGAACTCCCCGAGCCGGGAGTTGGAAACAAAGAAGTTCAGGAAGCAAAGAGCAATGCCGCGCTCATCGGCGTCTCCTCTTCCTCGGATAAGCCACATACAAGCCACGAAGTGTTCCAGGAATCCAGCGGGGAATACCTTCCGCTTACTTCGTCCGAAATCCAGGCAAGATTGTCAAGCACCTCCCTCCGGAAGAGGAGGTGCTTTATAGAGGCGGATTGTTACAAGGAAGTCTAATCCGGTTTCCCCTGATGCGCCCAAAAGGCTTCTGGGAGATGTAGTGTTTCGGGCGCCTCATACAAACAGACCGGTGTACTTTCACACATAAGAGGGAAATGCTGTGCGTTGGTATGTTACCTGTTCTTCCTCCCTGTTCGTGTAGCGTGCTCGTGACGGAACCCCCTCTTGAGGACCGCCGACTCGGCGGTCGTCCGGGTTTACCCGGATGTGCTACATGGAAACGTTCCAATAAATCAGGGCAGTGGAGATTCTGAACTGGCTCCCATGTTCTGTCTTCCACCCCAAAACCCTTCCAGTCTACCAGATACCATACTCGCCCCCTCACCACCCGGGAGTCCAGGAGCTCGTGTACCTCATACTCGTCCTGTCCATCAATTTCCAAGGGAAGAGGTCGCTCTGGCAACCTCATGCTATCAGGACACGGCTGAAGCAGGGACACGTGGAAAACAGGGTGGATGTGCCATGCGCGGGGCAAGGATAATTTCATGGCCACGGGAATTATTACTTCCTCGATGCTATAGGGACCAATATATCTGGGTTTCAGTTTGTCTACCCACTTGAGGTGTAAGTTCTTAGTGGCCAACCATACCTTATCCCCCACCTGGTAAACGGGTTCTGTGGTTCTTTTCTTATCTGCGTAGTGTTTTTGTGCTGTTGCAAGATGCCGTCTGGCATCTATCAACACCGCCCGAGGATGAGCGTGATGTTCTTGAATACTTGGAAGCCTAGACTCGATAGTCCATTCGAAAGGGAGCATGTTGGGATGGTGGCCGTAGAGACAAAAGAACGGGGAACAACCTAACGTGGAGTGTTCCGCATTGTTGTAAGCGAACTCAGCCATCCAGATCAGTGTGTACCAATTTGTGGTGTTTTGCAGAGAAAAACAGCGAAGATACTGCTCCAGAGTTTGATTTAGGCGTTCTGTTTTTCCGTCCGTTTGCGGATGATAACTAGTGGAAAGCCTGGCATCGATGTTCATGGTTTCGCACAATGCTCTCCAAAGGCGAGAGGTGAATTGCGTTCCCTGGTCTGTAATGAGAACGCTGGGTATACAGTGGGCTCTAACCACATGCTGAAGAAAAACAAGGGCCAGTTCGGAAGAGGTGGGTAATCGTTTCAACGGAATGAAGTGTCCCATTTTAGACAAATGATCGACTACCACCAGATTGGTGTTGTATCCTTCGCAGGGAGGCATTTCCACAATAAAATCCATAGACACGGTATGCCAGGGCAGAGGAGGGACAGGTATTGGCCTTAGTAAACCCGGGGGTTTCGAGTGACTGGATTTCCCTTGCGCACAAACAGAGCAGTTCTTTAGGTACTCCTTGGTGTCTTTTCGTAACGATGGCCACCAAAAGGAACGTTCTATACAGGAAATGGTTTTATATATCCCCATGTGTCCTCCTAACATCGAATCGTGAGCCCAAGCCAACACTTGGAGTTGCAACTGGATGTTCGGTACATATAATGCGTGGTAGTGGTATAGCAAGTCTCCTCTCTCTGTTCGATGTTCGGGGTCCTCCTGAATCCAATTTTGGACATCTACGTTTGCTTGAGACACCTTGACGTCCTCGAGGAAATCGTGTGATATCATCAGTGCGAGGGATCTCTCCTGGAAGGCTACTTTAGGGAGTATAGAGGGTGGTTCAGGGGTATTCGGTTGGATGTCTTCCCCTGAGTCATCAAGGTGAGACAGGGCATCAGCCTTTCCGTTCTGTGGTCCGGATCGATACTTGATAACGAAATCATAATCCGAAAAGAAGAGGGTCCATCGCAACTGAAGTGGTGTAAGGGCTTTGGCGGTTTTCAGAAATAACAGATTACGGTGGTCCGTGTAGATCTCGATGGTGTGATGTGCTCCCAAGAGGTAATGCCTCCACTCCTCGCAGGCCCTTTTGATGGCCAGCAATTCTTTGTCAGAGATAGAATAGTTGACTTCACAAGGGGTGAGTTTCTTTGAGAAGTAGGCCACAGGGTGTAGCTGTCCCGTTTCTGGATGTCGCTGAGACAACACACCCCCGATGGCATGCTGGGAAGCGTCCGTTTCCAAAATGAAGGGGAGTTGTGTATCGGGATGCCTCAGAATGGGAGCCTGAGTGAACCTCTCTTTTAGGGTCTGAAATGACCGGTCCGCTTCTTTTCCCCAGATGAAAGGGGTGTTTTTTCTTAGTAAGCAGGAGATGGGATGGATGATCTTTGAGAAATCCCTTATAAAACGCCGATAGTAGTTGGCGAACCCCAGGAAGCTCTGAACCGATTTCACGTGGTGAGGGGTCTTCCATTGAGTAATCGCCTCTACCTTATTCATGTCCATCTGGAATCCTTGAGCGTTGATTATGTATCCCAGGAAGGCGACTTTCTGGACATGGAAAAGGCATTTCTCCAGTTTAACGTACAATGAATGCTGTTGGAGCCTGTCCAGGTCTGCTCGTACATGTGTGACATGTTCCTGAGGATTGGACGAATAGACGAGGATGTCGTCTATATAGACTACACAGAATGTTTTCAAGAACCCACGAAGTACCTCGTCCATGAAATACTGAAAGGCAGCTGGGGCATTACAGAGCCCGAAGGGCATCACCCGATACTCGTAGAGCCCAAACTTCGTCCGGAACGCCGTCTTCCACTCATCCCCGCTTTTAACCCGCACCAAATGATAGGCTCCTCGGAGATCCAGCTTCGTGAAATATCGAGCCCCCTTAAGTTGGTCCAGAAGTACAGGTATTAAAGGTAGTGGGTAGCGGTTTTTAATGATGACTCTGTTGATCGCTCTGTAGTCTATACAGGTCCGAAGTTCTTCACAATCCTTCTTAGGGATGAAGAAGAGAGGGGAAGAGGCAGGTGACGAGGAGTGCCTAATGAAACCCGACGCCAGGTTTTCCTCCAAGTAGTTTTTTAGGTAGTGTGTCTCCGGTTCGGTAAGAGCATACACTCTGCTGCACGGAATCTCGGCTCCGGGTACTAGGTCAATGCGGCAGTCGTAAGCTCTGTGCGGTGGGAGTTGAGTAGCCTTCTGTTTATCGAATATCAGCTGATATTCCTTGTAAACGTCAGGTAATGCGATGGAACAGCAATACAGGTCTCTTGCACACCCGGTAGCCAGAAGACTAGCCTGTGTACCATTGGTTCCTTCTTGATGGGCCGCTTGTTTGGTGCAATGCTCTCTACAATAACTGGAACTCAAGGAAACGGTGCGGGCAGCCCATCTAACGACCGGGTCGTGCAGGGTTAGCCACGGCATACCCAAGATGAGACGGAACTGCGGGGCATCAATGAGGTCGAACTGGATGATCTCAAAATGGTCGGTGCCGAACTGCATGACGAGGGGAGCGGTGTGGTATCTTACCGGTCCGGAAGTCCGCGCCGTCCCGTCTACCGCCTTTACGTGTTCAGGAGTCTTTTTCTTTTCCCAGGGTACTCCGATGGTCTGAGCATATTTCTGGTCGATATAGTTTCCTGTAGCCCCGGAATCCAATAAAGCAGGTGTTTCCAAGGGTTTCTCCTGATTAACCCAAAGAGTGACACAAACATTCAGATGTGCCACTGCTGGTTGTATAGTGTTGGCTATCACTGAAGAGATCGATACTAGTCTGCCACCCGAATCAGTGATCTCGTCCTGACCCGGGCTCTTCAGTTTTCCGACAAGTCTTGCTGAGATATATTGCCCCTTGTGTCCGTGGAGTATTGGTTCTTTCCGGGACTTTAGTCCGGGCCCGACACTCCCTAATGAAGTGTCCGCCCTTACCACAGTAAAGGCATAACTTCAACTTCCGTCTCTTTTCTCTTTCT
Source organism: Calotriton arnoldi (assembly GCA_963921515.1). Classification (NCBI taxonomy): domain Eukaryota; kingdom Metazoa; phylum Chordata; class Amphibia; order Caudata; family Salamandridae; genus Calotriton; species Calotriton arnoldi. The sequence goes on from CAWUFW010005485.1 coordinate 195,896, forward strand.
TCTGTGGTGAGAGGACCCCGGATACCCCCAATCTGCATGGGTTCGGGCCCTTCAAGCGGTTTGGTATGATCTTCGGTAGCAGGCTTGGGTCTGGAGAACATAAAACGGGTTTCCCCCCTGCTTCTATCCCCTTTTCTTTCCTGTAGTCGGTGGTCAAGTTGTACAGTAAGTTCGATCATCTCTTCACAAGTTTGGGGCAGCTGTACTACCTGCGAAAGGACGTCTTTTAGTTCTCCACGGAATCCCTGGTAAAACAAAGTGGTTCGCTTCTCCTGTGGCCAGTCTGTTTCCACTATAAGACGGTTGAACGTGGTTATGTATGTCAGCAGGTCTTGAGAACCCTGTCTGAGGGTTATCAGCTCCCGATCCAAGGTCATCATATGGGATTTCCGGTCAAACAGTTTTCTCATTTCTAAGCAAAAGTCCGTAAATCTGTGTAAAACGGGGTCGTTTCGTTCCATCAGCGGTATGGTCCAACTGGCTGCATTCCCTCCCATGTATGACATAAAGGCTGTTTTAGCCGCTTCGTCCTGGAAGACCGCAGGTTTACACAAGAAATGCAGCCTGCATTGGTTCAGGAATGTCTCAAATTTCTTTGGGTCCCCATAGAAACGTTCAGGAGGTGCCAATGGGATTCCGGTGTTTTGTATCACATGGACTGTAGGGGTGGAGTCAGCATGATGAAGGGGAGCTGGAGTAGCTGATAAGAACCCTGCCCCCTGTGTAGTGTCTGGTGAAGGTGTATGTACTGTAGATGCTGGAGGGGGCAGTGTCCAATCCCTGATGTAGGAACTTGTCCCCTTTCTGGAGAGACACGCTACCTCCCTCCGTAACGTACCCATCTCTTTCCTGAGGTCTTGATTCTCTGATCTAGAGGTTTGCACCTCCTGCTGAAGAGCCGGAAGGCTCTCCAATAGGGAGGTCAATACCACATTGGTATCCATCGCCCGGGCTGGGTGGCAGTCTTGGGCTTGACAATCTGCCAGGATGTGTCAGCAGCTCAAGAATAAAGTTTAAAGCCACTAACCTTGAATATCGGCCAGCAGGGACGACGGCGGGTTGAGGAGCCTCCCTACTGCCCTGGGCGCAACTCCCCACAGAGCAATAAACACTACTATGGAAGGGAGCACCCCGGGGAAAAGGGAAGGGGACAAAATAACATACTGTTGCGGTGATGGCGCCTTGTTTCCCTGAGTCTGGTCTGGGGTTCTGGACGTCTCCACTGATCACTTCATGTAAATTAACTGCATAGAAAGGAAGAGAGAAGTGTATGAGAGGCTGTACGGGAAAGGGTCTATAAACACACGTGACTGGTAAGTAACGGTTCATTCACTCACTTGTGCCAAATGCACTGTACAAGTCTCTCATGGATTAGAACCCCCATCATGAAGACACCAGGTCATTCAAAGAAGTATCACCGTCACCACGACCAGGACCCAGAATGTTCCAGAATCAAGTTTCTCTACCGTCACTAGCACGTAGTTCAGAGGTAAGGACCCCTCGACTGGTAGATAAAGGAGGGAAAAATAGGATTTCACCAAGGCAATGCCCCCAACCGCTGTTTAGCTCACAGCGTGGAAACAACAGGAGTAGAAAATGACAACCTTTTTAGAAGGCAATGCACCCCACCGCTGTTTTTGGGCTCACAGCGAGAGTGCGCGTAGATCGCGTCTGCATTCACAGGATGTCGACGTTACAAACGCACTAGCCGCTGTTGAATCACAGCGCGAGTGCTTTTCAAAAAACGCACCCGTCCGCGGTTCAAAAACACTGCGGAGGTGCTAGTTGGTAATAGGCGCTAAATGTCACAAACTCCAGCGCGCAGGAAAATAAAAGTGTCACGGTTTGTGGAGGGAGCGTTCCGACGCTTTACCCTCTACCGGGACTATAGTACCTGGGAACTCCCCGAGCCGGGAGTTGGAAACAAAGAAGTTCAGGAAGCAAAGAGCAACGCCGCGCTCATCGGCGTCTCCTCTTCCTCGGATAAGCCACATACAAGCCACGAAGTGTTCCAGGAATCCAGCGGGGAATACCTTCCGCTTACTTCGTCCGAAATCCAGGCAAGATTGTCAAGCACCTCCCTCCGGAAGAGGAGGTGCGTTATAGAGGCGGATTGTTACAAGGAAGTCTAATCCGGTTTTCCCTGATGCGCCCAAAAGGCTTCTGGGAGATGTAGTGTTTCGGGCGCCTCATACAAACAGACCGGTGTACTTTCACACATAAGAGGGAAATGCTGTGCAGCTAATTCAACATCATTGCTCCTTTCTTTATCAGCAGGTTCCTATTGAAGCAAAGTCTCAATTCAGGATGGAATGCATTACTCGCAGAGGACTTCATAACGCTGCATCTTTCTATTAGGCTGAAATAACTAGTCTCTGGTGCCCAACGTGGCTCGAGGAATGCAAAATCCCATCTTCTGGAGCCTCTGGCATTAAGGCCTGAACTCTACATGAAACAGACCTTGTGTGGCAGTGCCACAAGGACTTGGAACACCATCCCTCCAAGTCTACCCAGCAAATCATATTCCCTTCAAGAGGGAACTCAAAATCCCTTTATTTCAGACCCGCTTTGGATAAAACACGTCTTCTTTGGATAGATCTAGCACTTTTGATTGTGACTGAGTTCTGTCCTATTAGAGTTGTAACTGTGTTTATTATTATTTACTTGTTTGTCTACCTGCCCTCTTAGAAATCTCTTTAATGCCCTTGGGCCAAGTTCACACTATGTAAAACTGCAAAAATAAATCTGAAATAGAGCTTAGATGAGGAGGATCCGTTGAGGTATGTTGCACATAGAGCAGGTTTTTCAGATGACTTATAGGAAATGATGTGCTTTTTTGATTTTATTTGGGATTATGGGATGAAGGAGAGATCAGAGTCAAAGACAACTCCCAGATTATGGTCTGTTGTGATAGGAGCAAGCATGAGCTCAAGTTCATATGGAAAAGTGAAAGGGAGCATGGAAGGAGTTTTCATACCAAATGTTAGAATTTCAGTCTTTTCGTTTTAAGGCAGAGGAGATTTTTGTCAATTCAAACATTTGTGCCCAACAAGCACAGGTCAAAAGTTGAGGTTTCGGGACTGTCTTTGTGGAAGTCAGTTAGAATTCGAGTTTAAGCATGCATGTGGAATTTACAACCAAAAGAGATCATGCTAAGGTTGTATGTAAGTGTCAACACGTACAGGGAAACACAGCTGTCCTTGTGGAACTTCTGAGCTGACTCCGGTGTGCTTTAAAATGTAATGGTCTAGTATGACGTGTTGTTTTCTGTAAGTGAATAAGGATCGTTTCCAAGCCTGGGCATTTCCTTGAGTGGCGAAATCATTGTCTAGTCGAACAGGTACTAGTCTGTGATCCTGTAATCTTCCAAGTCCTAGGGGGAAAACGAGGCAGGACACATGCTACAGATGCAATAAACTAAAAGGACAGCCCCTGAAGGTGGAGTTTGGACCTTTATTTTATTAGGGTTTGTTTTTCTGCCAAGTCCTATATTCCCCCACATACCTGTTAGCCAGAAAGTCCTTCTAATCAGTGCGTCATCTGAGAGCATCCTACTAGCAGCTGGTCTCTCCTTCTACCTCTTCTAATTTAGGTCCTTTATTCATACCGCACCTTCTGTAGTATTTGTGTGGCTCAGGTGGGCACGTTCACTCGGAATCCTGTGGCTGATTTTAGTCAGAACTCCAAATATAGGGCTTGATGTACAAAGGTATTTTGCAGTCACAAATCCTGCAGTTTGCAAAGGCATAGATTTTGCACCCGTAATATACATTTTTACTATTTACAAAACACTTTTGCAATCGGAAAGGTCTATTCCACTCTTAAAAAGCCTTTTGTAGTACAGCCCAAATTGCAAATAAGAGTGAACGTTAAAGGGTCTTTTTCTCCTGCCTGCGATTCAGAGATTATGGCAACGGTGGTTAGCATTTTTCAAATTACACAAACATAATCTAGCACACAATCCTAGGGTATGACTTATATGTTCATCACTTGCCACCAAATGAGGGAACTGTTCTAGGAGTCCCAGGGAAATCTGAGGTTATTGGGTTGATGGAGCCCTTCGGAGCTGTTTTCCACTTGTGTCCTGGGGCTTCTACTCAAACCTGAGCACCAAGAACCTGCGTTTAGCACTTGACCATCAGGCTTGTGAATTCGAGCAGTCCAGGCCTTACTCAGGGAGGTGGTGTAGGGTTGGAGACTTTGGTAGTGGAAGAGTCTGTAGGAGGGATAATGCTTGGTGTGCGGGTCATCGTATCACAAGCTTCCCTCCCTGTTGATAGCAGACTCTTCTCTTCCCCCTTCCTTGGAATTCCTGGGTTTGCACCGTTTCTTATTCCCTGTCTCACTTAAGTTATTTTGGTGGAGCAAGCCTTGCCTGCCATTGTTGGCATAATGTGGCCTGCAGTGACTACCCCAGCGGTGCCGTCTGGTGCCAGTGGAAGACGAATGGCTTCAGCACCAGTCGAGGAGGGTGTGATGGAGTCACGTACTTGCAGCTCAGTGGCCTTTGCGTTTTGGATTCTTCCTCCGAGCCAGGCACAAAATCCACACTCGAGCAAACTCGGCACCCACAGCCCGTGGTCTTTGTGCACCTAGTCCTGGAGGCAAACCTCTCGGTCAATATGGTTGTCTTCCAGTACTCTTAGATTCTACACTGTGGTCTGATCTATATGCTGCATGGGTTCTTGCCGCTTTACTTCTGCAATGGAACTTGTACGTGACTAGTTCAATGTACTCTCCATCCACAGGGTACATGTTTTCACTCTCTCTGGGCCTCACTCTTTCAAAGCTTGTCAGTCCTTCTTGATCTGGCAATGGACGCCTTCGGCTTCTCTTTCCTCCGCTCCTTCACTTGAGTTCAATCAATCAGCATTAGTATAGCGCAGCACTGTCATCCCTAGGGGTATCTGGGCTCTGAGGGTGCCATGCCTCCATCAAAAAGCCAGGTCTTGAGTTTCTTTCTGATGTCCGCCAGGGAGGGTGCTGTTCGGACGTGGAGGGGGCATGTTGTTCCAGGTCTTGGTGGCGATGTAGGAGAAGGGGTGTCCCCAGCTGTGGCAGATACGATGGGTGTGTGCGCGGGCAGGTGAGGAGGAGCACAGGTGTCTTGCAGGTTGATAGAAGTTCAGTCGATGGTTGTTGTAGACCAGTCCTTGATCATGTAGAGCTTTGTAGGCGTGCGTGAGTATCTTGAACTGGCATCTCTTCTGGATGGGGAGCCAGTGAAGGCTTCTGAGGTGGGGGTGATGCAGGTCAGTTTGGGGAGGTCCACGATGAGCCTGGCTGCAGTGTTCTGTATGGTCTGGAGCCTTCTGAGGAGCTGAGTGGGGATGCCGGTGTAGAGAGCTTTGCCATAGTTAGGGTGGCAGGTGACGAGGGTCTGAGTGTTGGTCTTTCTGGTGTTGACTGGGATACATCTGAGTCTCTGGGGAGCATGTGAAGTGTGTGGAAGCAGGAGGAGGCGACTGCGTTAACTTGACGTTTCATGGCCCAGTCGCTGTCGAGGATGATGACTAGGTTGTGTGCATGGTGTGTTGTTGTGGGTGTTAGTCCAAGTTCTGCTGGCCACCAGCTGTGGTCCCAAACGGAGGTGTTCTTACTGAAGATCAGAACTTCTGTCTTGTGGGGCGTGGCTTGGACGGCAGAGCCGATGGCTGCCTGATCCTGTCGCTCTGTCGAGTGCGGAACATCAGCGACGGTTTCCCCTTGACGACGGCATCAGATATGCATGAAAAGGATAGCAATCTACACCGGAATGATTATGGCGTCTAATGATACCCTTCACTGAATGAGATATCGGAAATTAAAGACTTTTTACCGTGTTGATGTCTCGATCTTGCCCGGCGACCCAAAATGGCGGACGGACTGTATTACCCTCTGGTGGCTGTGACGGACAGACGAGGTGATTTGGAATCTTGCTTTTGGTCGAATCCTCGCCCCCACATTGTCATCTAGGGTCTGGTGAGGCAATTTTATATTCAAATTCGGGCTGGAGTGATCGTCGCTGCATTACGAGATATCTCGCCTGGATCTAAGATGGCGGCAGAGCGCGGACGTCGGAATACCTCTTTGTCTCCAGAGGCGACTCATCGTACCTCTACCATGTACGCCGACCGCTGACACTGAATCGGAGCGGCAATCTCAGCAGGTGCAGGATCGGAGGAGCGCAATTGAAGTCTGATGCAGTTTAGCTTTTGCCCAGTCCGTTCCGGATGCGCGCAATTGATTTCTGTGACTGAATTGGTGTGATTTTAGCCCGGTCCCAGCCTTCTCTTGTACCTTGTGTCCCTGTGGGCTCCTGCAGTCGGGGGGCTGCACAGCGCATTGGGGAATCGCTTGTCTCTGTATTCAACATGGCACAGCAAAGAGGAGGCGGTGGAGAAAGGAAATGCCCAGAAGCTTCGCACATTATGAAAACGGAAGCTCTCTTTTGATCCAGGAATTTTTATTTTTGGTTTGTTTTTATGGGACTTCTTTCTTCTGCATTATCATCACAATGTTGCTCGATGTTCGCTCTGATCACGGTGCCTGCACGTAAGAAAACCACGTTTCTTTACCCTTACGTATGGGCTGGTCTTAATGGTGTGGTAGTTATTGTTAGAAAATCATCGCTGCCAGTTCAAGTTGGAGCTGTTGCAGGGTCACTATCTTGTTACAGATGGAGGGGCCTTACATTTAATATGTAACATGAAGATGAGTCACAAGTGAGTGATTTCTTTAGCCATACCTGGAGGTTTACATTGGAAACAGTTACTAAAGGGAGTTAAATTTCCCATTTTGCCAGTATTGCGTGACTCAGTGCTGCACATCTTTTGTAGAGGGGCTCATCTTAAGTTGGTAGTGAGCTGAGAAAGGGAACTTTGTCTGGTTAAACAGTGCTATGTTGTTAGTGACCTGTTCAGCACATCCTTTCCTCTGCGAATATACCTAATCTGAGAAGGATTTTATCCTTCCGATTAAATAGCATCATTATGGCTGAGAAAGAATCAAGGATGCAGTTTAAAAAAAACAAAGGGGAACCTTCACCATCTGATTCCCCAATCAAATTGAAAGCAGATGTAAGCAGTACAATGGATATGATCCTTAAAAAACTCGCAGACGTACATGATCTCGCTAAGTCCACAAAACACTGACACTATGCAGTTAGAACTTACAGCAATTAGAGCAGACATGAGTGCAATTAATACTAAAGTGGCAGCAGCGGAACAGAGAATTAGCGATGTTGAAGATGTTTCTATTAAAACCAATAAAGAACTGAAATACCTCCGTGACGTTACAGCCAATCTTAGCAAACAAACAGCCGAATTGGAAGACAGAAATAGAAGAGGTAACATAAGGATTTTAGGCGTTCCAGAAGGATCAGAAGATTCAGCAGATTCCTGAATTGCCTTTTTAGAAGACTGGATACCTCAGTTTACTGGTATAAAATTTGCGAGTCCTTTTTGAGCTAGATCGAGCACATAGGGTACCTATTTTCAATTCTTCTTCACGTCAAATAACCCGTCCTATTATCTGTATGCCACTGAGGTTCCAGCATACTGAAGCTATTCTTAGCTTTGCGCGTAAAAGTCGCCAGCTGATTTGGAATGGCCACAAAATAATATTTACGCAGGATTTCTCCAAACAGACAGTGGATACCAGGAAGGGGTTTCTTAGCTTGAGACAAACTTAGAGCCAGTAGTATTCAATTCTCTTTTGTTGGCCCAAGTAAATTTAGGATCATAGCCAATGACCGCCGTCACTATTTCACGGATCCTAAAGACTTATTGAACTTTCTAGATGGGTCCCCACCTCAGAACATGGACTATGCTCAATCTGCTTCCAATAAAAGAAAATCATGATGTTCACATATTCTTATTAACCGGACAACAGTTAACGCTTGCTCTGGTTTTAGTCTGTGATTGTAACACTGTTTAAGTACGTAATTGGTTGTTTTTAACTGCTTAGATAGTACAATGCTTAGATTCTTGTGGTTAGATCTTAATGCATAGAAGTGCTCCTTTTTCAAGATATGGGTTTTTCTAAAGATGCTACATTTACTGTATTATAAGTTGATTAGCAGGAGGGATCTCTAGGTTGTTAACAACTTAATAGGCTCACATTTGAGCAGACGGGATCTTTAGGAGGGTCTGTTATATTGCTTATTCCGATTCATTCCGTATGTAGGCATTGGGAAATCTTAATAATGTTCATCTTATTCAATATCCGCTCGACAGGTTAACGCTCCTGTCGTCGCACCCCCTTCATTCGAGGTTTGCAGGGTTGGGTGGGGAGGGAGGGGGATGAGGGGTTTTTGAGTTTGGGGTTGGGGAATTCCCAGAATGTGAGGAATATTTCTAGTTGTGCGATGTTTTGCTTGGTGGGTATTCCCTATTGCTTCTTATTATTTTGTGTTCTCTTCTTTCCTTCTTACTGTCCTCTCTTTCTTATTAGTCGGGCTATGCCTTGACCCTAGTAGACAAGAGTACCTATGGATTATTTCATGTATAATCATGGTCGGCTCTTACAGTATGGTTCTTACCACAACAGGCTTTATTTATGTTGTACTGGTGCTTTCGGATAATGTCTTAGTACTCAGTATGGAAGTCAACAACTATTTTTTTAAGGTACGAGTTTAGAACAACCTGTTTTCGATCATACTTACGTGACATAGGTTGTACCATCATAAGATTGCAGAAGATCTCAATGTAATATCATTAAATGTTAAAGGGCTCAACCACCCAATTAAGCGCAGGAAAATATTTGATTACCTAGCTAAAACCAAAGGAGATATCATCTTACTACAAGAAACAAAATTATCTAAGGAAGATGTTACTTTCATTAAGAATAATTGGATTTCACAAATTGCTTGCTCTCTGGCAGATCATAAAAGGAAGGGGGTGATTACTTTGATAGCTAAAAAAGCGAATATCGTATTAGATTCACAATTTCATGATGATGGCAGACTATTAGTTACTCACTTAAAGAAAGGTGAAGATCTTATACATGTAGTGAATATATATGGACCCAACATAGATGATCCAGTGTTTTGGGAAGGTATATCTCAGACTATAGAGGATCTTCCCCAGGAGGATCTTATTATAGTGGGAGGAGACTTTAATATTCCATTGGATCCAATAATTGATAGACAATCCAATTGCAAATACCATCCCACCAGATCGCATGCCATAGTTCGTACCATATGTTCTAAATTTAATCTTAAAGATGCTTCGCGTCTTCAACACCCAGATTCCAGAGACTATACTTTTTACTCCACACCTCATAACTCGTATACTAGAATTGACTACATTCTCATTTCAGGCATATTCACACATTTAATTGAACATTCAGATATTTCCCCTAAACTGGTGTCGGATCATTCGTGCATTAGCCTCAAGTTGGCGGGTAGTCATAATGAATCTTCTCCAAAAAGATGGCGTTTTAATAATGTCTTATCAGATCCTGAGGATAAAAAGAAAATTGAAGAGGCTATAATAGATTATCTTAAACATAATGACACTACGGATACTAACATCAATACTTTATGGGATGCTGTTAGAATCAAATACAGAATCCAGTAGATTTAAGTAGGTTTATTATAAGAGCAGCACAGCAACAGGATACAACTGCTCAGTAGCCAGGAACAGTGCAACTGCCCTGGGTGCTAAGCAGCACAACCAAGATTCCAGATGGAATCAGAATGTAAGTTGCAAAGATGCAGATAGATTAAAGGGGAAGGGGAATAAGGAAATAAAACCAACATAAAGAATATGAATGTAATGAATATAACATACCTCCTTTTTTTTACAAAATCAAATGAGAATAATCAGGGGGGTTTTAAACATTATAATCAGACAATTTCAAAGGAGGGCATCTTGGCCGGAACGAAATCTTAACTCTAGAGGCCACAGTGTCCTCAGGCAGCCCAACCAAATTAGAGGAACCACCTCCAACCTTAGTAGAGACAAAAGGACATTTGGCAACACGTTTGACGTTCCATAGCCTGCCATCTTGTGTGATGACACTGTTGTCAAAAACTTTTACAATTCTCATGGGTTTTCCAAATTTGTTAGAACACTTAGTGGTGAAACCAGGTTTCTTTACTCTGAAAGAATCACCGATATTGAAATCATGACTTTTGGTATGCCATTTGCAATCATACCATTTTTTTGTACTGACCTGTTTAGATTGTACTTTTTGTGCAATATCACTTACCATCTCATTGGAGAAAGACTTGTACTTGCACCTCTCTTTGAACCACCAAGGGCAAATATTAGATGCAGGGTCTCGCCCCTTTAGTAGGCGAAAGGGACTAACTTCGGTTGTGGAGTGAGGTGTGATGCGATATAACCATAGTTTTTCCCTTAAGAGATTCCTCCAACTCCCTCCCATTTTGACCACATCAGACACAAAACCTTTCAAAACTCTATTAAAACGCTCGACAAGACCATTCTCATGTGGTTCATATAGCGATACAGTGTAATGTTTGATATTTTGACATTTTAAGAATTCCTCCATTTCTGTTGAAGTGAGTGATACCCCATTGTCAGTGACAAGGACTGAGGGGCAACCCTCTCTGGGAAAAAATCTCTTTGAAAAACTCAATGACCATGTTGGTAGAGGAGCTGGAAACAAATTTCACCTCTGGCCACTTGGAGTGATAGTCTACAAGAACAAAAGCGTAGCGTGAATCATGAGGAAGACACATGAAGGGACCTGAAATATCAAAAGCCACTTTCTTCCATGGTTCAACGGGCCAGTCAGAATTTTTTAACGGTGGTACATTGAGTTTCAACATTTTCTCACTACTCATGCAAACCTCACATTCTCTAACTGTCCGATCAACCATGCGATCCAAACCTGGCCACCAGAAATAGTTCCTGACTAAGCGCTTCATTGCTGACATGCCGGGGTGTGATTTTTTTTGTGCTAATTTCAATATGAGCTCTTGAATACCGAAAGGTGGTACACATTTTCCACCTTTGTATAATAATTCCCCTTCTAACTCTAATTCATCAGATACTTTGAACATGGGCATAAATTCTTCAGAAACATTCTTCCTATCTGGCCAACCCTCCAGTATGTATTTTTAGGTCTCGACCTAGCGACGCAGCGCGAAGCGCTGTCGCTAGCGAGACTTATTGTCGTCGACTCGCTTCGGAAGGGAGACAGGAGATGTGCACGCGCAGGCCGGACTGGAAATGTGAACACGCACGTCCAGGCACGCAATGTGCACATCTCCTGTCCCCCTTCCGTCCTCTCCAGCCGCATTGCACGCACTCCCCAGCTGTCCTTGCACCCCCTCCAGTGTCAGTCAGCCATGCGCCTGCCACCCCCACCTTACCGTCGTTCCGCCATGCTTCACGCGATGCCCTGCAGCGTGTCCCCAGAGCTCACAGGGTGATCGGTGTACCTCGCAGCCAATGCGGTCGCCGTCACGCTGGTCTTTGCTGGCGAAATGTGCACGCTTACGGCGCGTTCTGATGTGCACTTGCCCGGACAGCTGATGTGCACGCTCACGGCGTGTTTGCCAGCTTGGTCCCGGACAGCACATGGACACGCGCACGGCGTGTCTTTCAGCTTGTTCCTACTGTTTTATCCGGACACTCTCCTCATCGTCGAGGTCGAGGTCGCTGAAGGCTTTCTTGGAAGGGCACGAGACAGTTCTGACGCGGAGACTCCGCTACTTTACAGTCGGACTCGGTAACACTTGTTTTAAAATGTTTTGGTCGCAAAATGAGGTGTGATTTTGCAAGTCAACCTCTAGTTTTGTGTCAGTAGATGTGCACCCGTACGGCGTGTCTTGCTCGCGGCGTTTCAGCACAACGCGCGCGATTACAGAGCAGCGGGAGTGCTTCGAAGCACTTTTAGAGAGAGCAAGGTAATGTTGAACCCTGTTTCCTGTCTTGCTCTTTCTGTCTGTCTCTCACGCTCTCTTTCTGCCTGCTTCTCCATTTAGGTCTCTCGCTCTCGGTTCTCTCCTCCCTCGCACTGTCTTCTCTCCTTGCTTCTTTGTCTCGTTGTTCTCACCACATACATTGTCTGCCCCTTTCTCTCTCAATCTCTCACATCTCTCTTTTCTCGCTCTCGCCCCATCTCTGTCTCTCCCTCCGACTCTTTCTCGCCCTTTACCCCTCTGCCTCTCTCTACCCCCTCCCTATCTCAGCCCCTCTGGCACATACTCCATCTCACTTTCCCCCTCTGCCCCACCCCCCTCTCATTGTTGTGTTGTGTTGTTTCTGCTGTCACATTGGTAAACGCATACATTAGTAAACGCATACATTGAAACAACATCTCTTTTCTACAAAGGCTCCGTTTGAAGTGCAGACACCTTTCAAAATCGTCCTCCCGCCTTGTCAGGCGTGAGCTAGAACAAGTTATTAAACTATTCAGATCAGCGGCTGCTGGAGAGGGGGGATCACAGCGGATTCAGATTCCTTCATACGACGCAGGGGTTACAGTTTGCAAACTGTCAGTCAATCAGTCCCTCCACCGCCTCACTTGTCCTACAATGAGCCCCTTCGCCCCCTCTCTATGTTTTACAGGCGTCAACCATGCAATCAGTCTCGCCTTTGGGCCCTTATAAGTATTTAGAGAGAGGATAAACACTCTCATCTGGCAAACAGGCTCGCGCCCAAGAGCTAGCACGGCCTGCGGAAATGGGGAACACGTTTCCTCTGCTGGCAGGAGTGAGTGCACAGCAGAGGGGCGAGAGCGGCAGTGTAGCTCAATAGGCGCGGATCGGAGGGGGCAGGTGGTTAAACCGGGTGAAGCAGGGAACCAAGACAATCACTACTACTGCCTAAACGTTCTCTGTCCATTAAACCGTGCTGAGGACTAACTTCATCCGGACTGTTTTTGAAATGAATATCGCCAGCAGCTATCTCACTCACCTGATGTTCTCCCTTTCTTTCTCGCTCCATTTCATTCCTCTTGCTTAGTTTAACATCCTTTCTTATTTCGCTCACGGTCTTTTCCTTTTGCTTCTTACTGGCTCCCTGTCCATTTCAATTCTGACCTTTACATCTGTCCTCTATGATAATCTTTCCCTCCGTCCCTCTCTGCCCTAATATCTTCTGCTCTCCACATCTTTCCAACTCTACCTCCTTTCGCTCCTCACTCCTCTTCCACTTCGCATTGTCATTCTTTTTAGCCTCCCTCTGGTTCTTTTCTCTTTGGTCCACCTTTCACAATCCCACTTCTGTTCTCCCTCCTCTGTAATTTCTTCAATTTCTACTCAATATTCCGCTCTTCCTTTCTTAACTTTCGCGCTCTTTTCTTCCCTCAGTTCACTGCCCTTCTCTGGCAAGAGGGAGTATTCTGTACCTCAGTCAATAAATTTTCCTGCCTGGGTGTTTCATACGCAGCGTTTCACCAATAAATGTATGCTCTGGTGAACCGTATTTATTCATTTGTTTTAAAAACCTGCAAGTGGTGCATAAACACGCACTTTGTACGTATAGTCCTTGCTTACCAGAAGCAAGGCTGGCAGTAAAAGAGACTGCCAGCCTTGCTTCTCGTAAGTAACGGCTATAAGTGCTAAGTGCTTATTTACGCACAGCTTGCAGATTTTCAAACGCATAAATAAAAAGCATTGTCATTTACAATGCAATAGCTGAAACTCTCGCAACTGCGAGACCTATTGCATTGCAAATGCTTGCTATACAGTAGTGTGGGAGGCCTTCCTTTCAAGTGACAAGGTGATCATTAAAAAGGGGTCACCCTTCTTTACGCCTAATCTACTGATGTTTGAAGCCCACATTGGTTTATTTAAGAGGCGCATTGAGTGTAAATTGATGCCGGAGGCTGTTTCTTGGAATTTGATTTACTCATGTTCTCAAAATTCCTGAACATTTAAAGTCCTCCCCCGCTCGATCGATCATTAGTTCAGCCTTATGCTATTCATTCAATCACCCATCAAAAGCATTCTTTCCATTTTATTCCTGTGGATGAATACATGGATGAATGTGTATATTGCATGCTTCTGCGAACAGAGCTGCCTCAAACATTGCCCAGAAAGAAATGATGATCCTTGGTTTAGGTTTGTCTCCTCAGCTTGGCAACACAAGACCAAGTGCATGCTTTATTTTTCAAGCACTTTCGACATTTATATTGTATTATCATCTTTCGAATTCTTACAGTGTTTTAATAATGTGGCTGAAGTGGCGTGAGTGCTACTTATAAACAATTCGTAAATAAAAAGTGAGTGTGTAATGCTCTTTCCATTGTGCACAAACCGCTTTAACCAGGGTTGTTTTAACATCCATGGCAGATTTTCAAGAGAATCACTGAATATGTAAATAATGGGATTTTAGAATCTTACAATGTTTACGGAAGCCAAGCACTGCAATTTTACACATTTATAGTTAAAAGCAGTGCTTGAAATGGAAAAATAGAAGTCCAGGTATACTGTGCCATAGTACCTGCATGTTTCTGAGAAGTTATACAACTCACATAGAATAATGGGTCGCTGAACTCAAAGGGTCGACATGTTTCTGCCTAAATGACCATCAGATTCGTGGCATTCCTCAGGACCAAATCGCTGTCACTCTGCTGTATTAGTGAAAATGTATTAAAAACCATACTTGGTTGTCATGGTAATAGTTACAAAGATACCAGCTGCAGTCCGGTTCAATGTCTGTAAAAAATCAAATAACATCAACCTGTATGTTCTTAGTTTGTATGCTGATGTTACCACCAGTGTATATGCACCCACTCACCGCACACGTGACATAAAACAGTGAAAAAAAGTTGAGTTTATTAAAATTATACTTCATAAGTCTCACCTAGGCGGTATTTTTACTATACCTCCACCTTGTGTGAGTCTGTTACTCTCAGATCACAGGATTCTGAGGAAATAAAATGAAATAAAATGAATGTGGTGAAATTGTTACTTTGCACAAACCTAATACTGGGATGTTACCCTGTATCTATTAACCATATTTATTGCTATTCTTGTCTAATTTCTTGGTACTTGAATGATGAGGAGACACTTAAATAGCTACTTATTGTCTCGTGTAACCTATTTTAAAGTTGCTCCAGGTCAGTGGGTATTGTGAGGCATTCTAACAATTAATATTCTGGTACTGCACGCACACGGGTGTATTCGGCACAGAGAAACTGGTAAGATCCCGCTTAATCAAAATACCGAAACCACCGAGTGTGCTAAATACAAACCCAGTAAAATAACCATCTACAAGGTACGCCTGTTTTCAGCCCCAGATATCATGGCATATGGACATGCGATAGGCGATCGTTCGATCGCTATATCTACACAAGCGAATATAAATCGTACGTGTTTCTGAGAAGTGCTGGTACTCTCCAATTATAAGTATTATGTCTCTCTTGAGAAGTGCTGGTACTCTCTCTCTCTCAAAATAAAACAAGCATTTGCAATGCAACAGGTCTCGCCTATACACGAGTTTGAGCTATTGGCATTATAAATGACAATGCCTTTTATTTATGTTTTGGTTTTTGAAACATCAATAAAACGCATTGTCATTTACAATGCCAATAGCTTAAACTCCCGTAAATGCGAGACCTATTGCATTGCAAATGCTTGTTTTATGGATTGCCAAGTGAGATCATGTTTTTCAGCAAGTTTCCAGGACTCTTCAGTAATGCCTTCAAATGACTCTGACACCACATCTTGGATAGTGGTAACTACATCAGAGTCATCTAAACTGTCATCACCGGAGGGCTGACAAGGAAGGCGAGACATAAAGTCGGCCATAACTTTTTTTTTTCCTGGAACAAACTCTGGTTTAAACGAGTACTCCTGCAACCTGGAGGTGAGCCTGGCAATGCGAGCGGTGGAATTCCACCCACCTCCCGGGGAGAGAATGTTGACTAATGGTTTGTGGTCTGTCCTTAAAATGAATTTACTACCCCAAATATAATTTCGGTAGTGTTCAATCGCCCATACACATGCCAGCAGTTCCTTCTCGATCACAGCATACCTGCGTTCAGTCTCATTGAGAGTGCGGGAAGCAAAACACACATTCCATTCATCTTTTCCACACCTCTGGGATAAGACACCTCCAATACCGTATAGGCTTGCATCTACGGTGATGACGCACTCCTTGTTCATGCAAAAAGGTTTGAGTGTGGGGGCTTTAAGAATCTGTTTTTATAGATTCAAAAGCTTGCTGTTGTTCTTGCTTCCATTCGAAAGCAACATTGTGTCTCAGTAACCTCCTAAGAGGTTCCATTTTTGAAGCAAAATTTTCCACGAAGTTGCTGTAGTACTCACACATGCCTGCAAACGAAAGTAATTGTTCCCTGTTAATTGGAGAGGGTGCGTTTGTGATGCCATCAACATTAGATTTTTTGGGCACAACACCATCCCCAGATAAAGTGTGACCTAGATATTCCACCGTACTTTTAAACATTTTGCATTTGCTAGCTTTAAGAGTTAAACCACTCTTCCTCAACCTCTCACACACTTCCCTTAAGTGTTTGACATGTTCCTCCTCATTTCTTGAGAAAATTAGGATGTCATCCTGAAAGCACTTGACAAACTTTTCCGCA
The DNA here is from genome assembly GCA_963921515.1 of Calotriton arnoldi. NCBI lineage: Eukaryota > Metazoa > Chordata > Amphibia > Caudata > Salamandridae > Calotriton > Calotriton arnoldi. Next base: position 212,405 of record CAWUFW010005485.1, read on the forward strand.
TCTCTGAAAATGTTGTACATCACTGAAATACCGAGGCTGCCGAGGCTAAACCGAACGGCATCCTGGTATATTGATACAGTCCCTGCGGTGTGATAAAAGCTGTAAGCTTTTTAGATTCATTGGTAAGGGGAATTTGGTGGTATGCTGACCTGAGATCTAATGTGGAAAAAACATTGGCACCCTCTAACATTGAGACAACCTCATTGATGTTGGGGAGGGGATGACAGTCTACAATAATACCTGCATTGAGTGCTCTGAGATCAACACAGACTCTCAATTTTTTATCCGGTTTCCTCACTAAAATTATGGGAGAAACCCACTCGGCAGAATCAATAGGTTCAATAATGCCTTCAGATACTAAATCATCCAACATGCTCTTAAGTTCCTCCCTGACATTTATGGGCACACCTCTCAATCTTTGTTTTACAGGAATGACTCCTTTTTTAAGTTTGATCTCATGTGAAAATTGTACCAACTTACCTAAAACATCTGAAAATACATCATTAAATTAATCTTTTATCAAAGTTTCTTTCTCCTCAGAAGAAATGACAGCAAGATTTCCCTGGAATAAACTTTCATCTAACAACACGGGTTCTCTTGAACGGGGATTGAGAATGATTCCCAATTTCCATTGGTCTTTCCATCCTAAAACATTTACTCCTTTGACAGCAATATACAACTTGATAGAAGCACTTCTAGTCTTGAAACGAATACTCACTTCAAAATAACCACTTACATCTATTCTAGACGCATCGTAGCTCTCAGCAATGATGTCGGATGGTAATATATTGGAAAAATCTAACCTTGTGCTAAGCTTGTTATCAAAATATTCTTTTGAAATAATGGTCCATGGAGAACCTGAATCTGCCATGAGATCAAGACTAACATTTTCTATTTCTACTACACACATGGGTGGACCTTTAACATGCATGGAATCAGGATCGTTGACACTAGAAATTACTTCTGAAAGAACAACTATAAAACCCTTGTTGCCTTCAGAGCATCCAGTACATTCACATTTTTGTACCGTGGTATTACTTTCGGAAATGCAAGATACTTTACCCCGGCTATTAGTGCTGTTTCTCCTTAAATCTCTACATGCAAAAGCGAAATGTCCCATTCTACCACACTTCTTACATTCCTTATTTATGGCAGGACACCCTCCATAAGAAGCCATGTGCATCTTGCTACCACATCTGTAACCACAACCAGTTCTTTCATATCTGTCAGCTTTTTTAAAGCCTCCATAGTAGTTGACGCGAGGAAAATTTGATTCCGTGGGGTTGTTGTCACTTCTCTGGGTTTCTTGTCGTTTGACAACACAAACATCCTCGCTGGGTTCAACTTTATTGTTGCTAGTGTTCTTGACAGTAAGCATCCATTTTCCTGATTGCTCAAGGGCCTTGGCTATAGAAATAGCGTCTGATAATTTGGGATCACCTAATTCCCATAAACGTTCTTGAGTCTTTTTGTTTCTGACATGCACTATTATTTGATCTCGGATCATCTCATCGCACATAACTCCAAAGTTACAATGTAAACTCAGGGATCTCAAGGAAGTTAAGAACTCATCAAAAGATTCAGATTCATTTTGCACTCTTGTATAGAATTTATACCTATTTAAGGCTATGTTGGTAACAGGTTTAAACCTTTGTTCAATTCTCATTAAGGCCTCTTTATATACGTTGGTACCCTCACCTTCTCCTTCAGTGGGCGGAACCTGGGGTAAGGCTCTAAACACAACCTGACCTTCGGAACCCAAGCAATGTAATAAAATACTTTTTTTCTTTCGGCTCCCATGCGCTCCCCATCAATAGCCCTCATGTAGTTGAGAAACTCTTCTTTCCATCGTGTCCAGGGAATGGGGGGATCCCCTTTGTTTTGAAGAAATTTATCAGGAGGATCAAACTGCATGATTCTTGTATGATGGAGAAACGTACACAGGATGAATTATATGACTGAAAACACTTGTGTTCTGACGCAAAATATTATGAGTCATGAAAGAAAAGAACACGCACTATGCATTTAGTTGGAGTCAAAAGTTGTGCGCATACACATTCCAAAATTCTGCACATAAACCTTACCAAAATCTGCAGTGGATGAGGCAATAAAGAAAACCAAGCGTAAGGAAAACGCAGCGTTTAGTAAATGTGCCTGTAGCAGATTTAAACCGTGGCAGGAGAGTTATTGTGACACGATACGCAAATTCCTTCGAAAATACTGCTGGTCTTGTACTTTCAGTGATAGTGGCGCTGCAGGTAAAGTGTTTTCAAAATAGCACTTACTTGTGAAGAAATAAACGGTGTTACCGTTTGCGCGATAAAACACAGACTCTCCGTGATGTGGTTACCATGCCAACCCGACTTCTCCAGATACACACAACAACAAAAAAAATGGCCGTCACGTAATGCGTAACTGAATACGTTGCGTCAGCGCGCAGACGTGGTGACGTGTCTCTTCCTCACAGTGAGAAGAATGCGGGAAGCGAGTAGTCTGGAATCCTGCGTCAGACTTCTCCCGAGGTGTTTGTTGCTCTCACCTGCCTCGCTCCAGGACTGGTGAGTTGACTTTTAAAATATTACGTTGGTGCTCGAGCGTTCCTCGCTCCGAAGCACGAACCAGAAAAGCATAAAAGTGTTTAAATAGACGGGTTTGTCCTTTTTGAAGCAGGTTTTCAGTGGCATAAATTACTCGTTTTAAGCAGACCTTCCTCAGGTTGATGCGTTGTTGTCCAACGTTTAAACACGGCACACCAGGTTCAGGAACACTCCACTCCTGTGCTGCTTCCAAAATGTTGGTAGGGGTGCTCCTCTTCTCCGCTCGTCGCCAAATTGTTAGAATCAAATACGGAATCCAGTAGATTTAAGTAGGTTTATTATAAGAGCAGCACAGCAACAGGATACAACTGCTCAGTAGCCAGGAACAGTGCAACTGCCCTGGGTGCTAAGCAGCACAACCAAGATTCCAGATGGAATCAGAATGTAAGTTGCAAAGATGCAGATAGATTAAAGGGGAAGGGGAATAAGGAAATAAAACCAACATAAAGAATATGAATGTAATGAATATAACAGATGCTTTGAAAGCCACTGTTAGGGGAATAATTATTGAAATTAAAACAAATAAACAAACACGTTGATGCTGAATTTGTCAAATTAGAGCTCGAAATTAAAACCTTGGAGTCTTCTCATGCTAGCTCTTTGAATGATAAATCTATTCTTTCAACACTCACACAAAAGAAATATGAATATAAGATTTTGAGCGAACGAGCGGGTGTATGGGTGAATAAATTTAAAGCCCTTAATCTTTGCGAAGCTAATAAGGCGGGTAAATTACTTGCTTCATATCTCAAACATAAACTGAACCAGAATGTCATTTCATCCATCAAGGATGTCAAAGACCAGGTACATACAAAACGGAAGGAAATATTGAACACCTTTAAATCCTTCTACGAAGATTTATACAAAAAGGGTCAAGACCTTAATTCAGAGAACTGCATCCAATACCTGAACAGACTTAGTTTACCTCAATTATCAGAGCAAGACAAGCTAGCGCTAGGGAAACCGATCAATGCAGAGGAGATTACGAACTCGATTAAAACCTTGAAGGATAATAAAGCCCCTGGTCCAGATGGCTTCACAGCCAAGTTTTATAAGTCCTTCTCAGAGCATTTACAACCGATTATGCTGCGAGTTCTTAATAACATAGCTAGTGAAGGACGCACTACATATTCCATGACAGAAGCCAACATAGTTGTCATTCCTAAAGAGGGGAAGGATCCACTTCTTCCAAAGAATTATAGACCGATATCCCTCATCAATGTAGATTGTAAAATGTACTCAAAGATTTTAGCTACAAGACTCAACCATGTGCTGCCACATCTGATAAGTAATTCTCAAGTAGGTTTCCTTAAACGCCGCATGTCTAATGACAAAACTCGTTTGTTGTGTCGTGTTCTAGAAAACGCTGCATTTAATACAGATCCGTCTATTGCCATCACACTGGATGCAGAAAAGGCTTTCGACAGAGTTTCGTGGGCCTTTTTAAAGCAATGTATGCTCGTAATACTCGTTTATAAAAATGGTGATGTCTCTCTATCTAGCTCCATCGGCTCGTATAGTGATTAATGGATCTCTTTCTGAATCTTTTACCCTTCATCAAGGCACTAGACAAGGTTGTCCCTTGTCTCCATCTCTGTTTTTGCTGGCATTGGAACCATTAATTCAAGACATTAAATTAAATTCGGATATAAAGGGGGTAGGATTTAAAGATATACAAGTCAAATTAGCTGCTTATGCGGATGATATCCTAATTATGACTGAAAACCCGGGTCCTTCAATTACGGCCTTGATGGCTACTATTGCAGAATATTCCGTACACTCTGGGTATAAACTTAACAGGGACAAATCTGAAGTAAAACCCTTGAATGTGCATTGCACAAAAGACGTTTTAGGTAATTCGGGACTGGCTTGGCAACCGGGATACATAAAGTACTTAGGGATCGAATTTGGTTGCAATATTATGGACACCCTACATCACAATGAGAAAATAACTCTGGAAAAAATGACAAAACTTTTAGATTCTTGGTCACCAAAATATATAACCTGGTGGGGAAGAGTAGAAACCATAAAAATGATGATTACACCTTTGGTTAACTACCTTTATAAACATGCTGCCTCTTCTCCTGACTGAGGACTTTCACCATAAACTAGATATTCTTCTTACAAAGTTTTTATGGCGCGGTAAAAAAGCCCGAATTGGCATTAAAAAATTGAGACTTGATAAATCCTTGGGGGGAGTCAATTTAGCAAATTTTAAATTGTATCAATCAGCTTTCCTTGCAAAACAAGGCTCTTACTGGATTTCGCCTCCAGCTCATTATAACCCGGTGTGGTTGGATGTAGAAAAAGCCATTCTTGACAAATTGAATCCTCGGGTATTACTCACCTCCAATCCGCTTTACCCAAACAGATCGAAATCTATTTTTAAAAACACAAAACTGGCACTTTTGTTGATAGATAAGAAATTAGACGTAAGTATTAGAGGTTCTAAGATGGAATCTACAAAGGGAAATCATTAGAGCTTGATGATTGGATTAAAAGGGTATCTTCTTCCCATATCAGTTGGAACGTTCCCAATATCCAGTGACTTTTGCAGCTCTTCAAACCAGTTATAGTCTAGATCACATTGAATTTTATAATTTTTTTTAAAGTGAGCGGCAATAACTAGAGCCAAATTTCATAATGTGCCTCCATCCTTACTAATGTTCGTAGCAAAGATGAATAAATTAGGCCACCAAGTGTCACACATATGTAAACTTCTTCACCCTAAATCCACTAAGCTCAATGATAATCTGATCGCCTTTTGGGAATCGCACTCTTCTAGCCCAATACCGGACTCTTCATGGCCACTTATTTGGAACTCGATCGCAACAAATAAAATATCCCCAGTGTTATCTCAAACTAAATATTGGCTTTTGTACAAGGCATTTTGGACACCAGCTCGACTACATTCACTTGGTATTCACGAGACTCCATTATGTTGGAATTGTAAAGAGGAAAACGGGGATTTAGCCCATCTTATTTTACACTGTAAGGCTCTATCGTCCTTTTGGGACAAGGTTTTTGCTTTTCTTTTCAGGGTATTTAAATGTGAGTTAAGAAGAGCGTTTTCTGTATTAACTACTGGTTTTCTATCGAGTGATTCGTGTACTGACACGGATAAAGATCTCTTGGACCTTTTACTTCAGCAGTGAAGATGGTTCTCAACAACTGGAAAGACACGCATGAGACTTCTTCTAAAGGATGGTTGAACTGGGTTACTCACCTTAGAGGAGCTGATAATATTGCGCTACAGAACTCTCCTTGGAAACCTTTGTTTAGATCATTATGGACTTCCTTGGACATCTATTTCAACACACACAGACCTCCGTGATTGATCATATTTCGTTTGTCCTATCTATAATAATTATATTGTATTGTATTTACGGTGAAGTTTCCAATATCTATATACTAATGATACCATAATCTCAATATAGGTTTTTCTTGTTATCTATCATATGTTCTTTTTCCCTCTTTTCTTTTCCTTTCCTCTTCTTCTGTTTCACAAAGGTTTTCTTTTTCTCTCTTTCTTTCTCTTTTTTTCTCCCTTCTCCTTTTTTTCCATGTTTTTTCACTGTTTTATTTTGAGTTTATATGGTTTGGATTACTAATTTCGTTACTGTGCAAAATTTTCTGCCATGCTTTTTTGTAATTTTAGCTTTTTTATTAGCTTGTACATTATTCCGAACTTGTCTTTTCTTCTTTTTGGTTATGTTGGTTTCTTGTTGAAAAATTCAATAAAGCATTTGAAATCAAAAAAGAACTTCTGTCTTGTCGGAGGTGAGTTTGATGCAGTTGTCTCTCATCCATTTAGCTGTGTTGCTCATGGTATTGCGGTAGTTGGTTTTGGTGTTGGAGGGGTCCTCGGTGAGCGAGATGATTAGTTGAGTGTTGTCAGCATAGGAGATTATTTTGAAGCCGTGAGATCTGATGTCTGCGAGGGGGGGGGGGGGGCTCATGTAGGTGTTGAACAGGGTGGGGCTGAGGGATGATCCTTGGGGTACACCACATATGATTTCCTTGGGTTCGGAGGTGAAGGGAGGCAGCCTAATGCTCAGTTTATTGTTCCTTACAATAAACTGAATAAAAACATAGACAAAATATATTGTGCTGCCAGTCCCATGGTTTTGAGATACAAAAGGCCTCTTTAATGGGCTTGAGCTGAATACATGAGTGTATGATCCAAACGGCACCTCTAAAGAGCCATAATCTCATGGAACCGTACAACGAAATGTGTACCCGGAACATGATAGGGACGCGTCCACCGAGTACCTTCTGCTTGTGACAAGTGAGGGCATGGAACCTTTCTTGATTCTTACTCCAATCTAGAACACTCAGTGGCTGGTGGCAATACTGTCTCAAGAGCAGGATTAGGAATACTACTGTGGGCACAAAATCATCACTGTAATGGAAGTAAAGCAAAAGGTGTATTGTAAAGTTCCAGGTGCTCGGGTGATCCAACCGAAGATACAACAAATGTCTCAATGTACAAAGAAGGGAAGGCACCTTTCATTTCACTATTGAACCGCTGGAATGTGCGATTCCGTAGAGATTCAGGATATATTCCAACTACTATGTTTAAAGGTTTTACACACAACGCTAGTGCCCTTAGAATTGGGGCAAGTAAAGATCTTTTGGGCTCACCTGGGCTAAACCATGGAGGTGTTGGGGGAGGGGCGCAGTATAGAAGTTGGAGGCGGGTGCTATGGCTTTTATTTTTACACTGGTTTGCTGTCATTGTCATACATACCGGGTAGGGGGCCACCACAATGCATGTTCCTGAACTCTACTATGTGATAATGTCACACTCACAGGTTTGGTGTGAACTACAGGTGCAGCCTGTGACACAGTGCACACAGGCCTTGCCTCCGGTACTTGAAGCTAAGTGATGTCAGCGTCTTGTGCGAGTCTCAAAGGGTGAACCCCTCCTCGGTGGCTAACAAGGGGAGCCCAGAGAGCACACGTGTCCTGGGGGGCCGAGCAGGCAGGGCATGAACAGGAGACAGTGCACACACACAGGCAGTCTTTCATGGATAGAGACCGCCAGAGAGGAAGTGAAGTCAACCTCTGAAAACACTGTCATACGATTGTGAATCGGAGGGCACGACCCTGGGTTCACTTGTCTTTTGTTAGCTTTTTTACCAAGTATGAAAAATATTATTACCAAGAATATGAACCACTTTAAAATTGCATATTAAAAACATGCCAAAAACGGAGAATGAATACAAGATGTATGACAATTCTGCTATATTAGTTTCGAAATAAATTGACAATGGCAAGTGAGTACTTGGCAGGAGCCGTGTGTCACACCAGTGTGTATCCTCTGTGTATTTCCTCAAGTGAGTGCTTGGCAGGAGCAGTGTGTCACACCAGCGTGTATCCTCTGTGTATTTCCTCCAGTGAGTGCTTGGCAGGAGCGGTGTGTCACACCAGCATGTGTCCGCTGTGTATTTCCTCAAGTGAGTGCTTGGCTGGAGCAGTGTGTCACACCAGTGTGTATCCTCTGTGTATTTCCTACAGTTTGTGCTCGGCAGCAGCGGTGTGTCACACCAGCATGTGTCCGCTGTGTATTTCCTCAAGTGAGTGCTGGGCAGGAGCGGTGCGTCACACCAGCGTGTATCCTCTGTGTATTTCCTCTAGTGAGTGCTTGGCAGGAGCGGTGTGTGTCACTGTGTATCCTGTGTATTTCCTCCAGTGAGTGCTTGCCTGGAGCAGTGTCACACCAGCTTGTATCCTGGGTGTATTTCCTACAGTCTGTGCTTGGCAGGAGCGGTGTGTCACACCAGTGTGTATCCTCTGTATATTTCCTCCAGTGAGTGCTTGGCAGGAGCGGTGTGTCACACCAGTGTGTATCCTCTGTATATTTCCTCCAGTGAGTGCTTGGCAGGAGCGGTGTGTCACACCAGTGTGTATCCTCTGTATATTTCCTCCAGTGAATGCTGGGCAGGAGCGGTGTGTCACTTCAGCGTGTATCCTCTGTATATTTCCTCCAGTGAATGCTTGGCAGGAGCGGTGTGTCACACCTGCATGTGTCTGCTGTGTATTTCCTCAAGTGAGTGCTTGGCTGGAGCAGTGTGTCACACCAGTGTGTATCCTCTGTGTATTTCCTACAGTTTGTGCTTGGCAGCAGCGGTGTGTCACACCAGCATGTGTCCGCTGTGTATTTCCTCAAGTGAGTGCTTGGCTGGAGCAGTGTGTCACACCAGTGTGTATCCTATGTGTATTTCCTACAGTCTGTGCTGGGCAGGAGCGGTGTGTCACACTGTGTATCCTCTGTGTATTTCCTACAGTCTGTGCTTGGCAGGAGCAGTGTGTCACACTAGTGTGTATCCTATGTATATTTCCTCCAGTGAGTGCTTGGCAGGAGCGGTGTGTCACACCAGTGTGTATCCTATGTGTATTTCCTACAGTCTGTGCTGGGCAGGAGCGGTGTGTCACACTGTGTATCCTCTGTGTTTTTCCTACAGTCTGTGCTTGGCAGGAGCAGTGTGTCACACTAGTGTGTATCCTCTGTGTATTTCCTCCAGTGAGTGCTTTGCTGGAGCGGTGTGTCACACTAGTGTGTATCCTATGTATATTTCCTTCAGTGAGTGTTTGGCAGGAGCGGTGTGTCACACCAGTGTGTATCCTATGTGTATTTCCTACAGTCTGTGCTGGGCAGGAGCGGTGTGTCACACTGTGTATCCTCTGTGTATTTCCTCCAGTGAGTGCTTGCCTGGAGCAGTGTGTCGCACCAGCGTGAATCCTTTGTGTATTTCTTCCAGTGAGTGCTTGGCAGGAGCGGTGTGTCACACCAGTGTGTATCCTCTGTGTATTTCCTCCAGTGAGTGCTTGGCAGCAGCTGTGTGTCACACCAACGTGTATCCTCTGTGTATTTCCTACAGTCTGTGCTTGGCTGGAGCGGTGTGTCACACCAGCGTGTATCCTTTGTGTATTACCTACAGTCTGTGCTTGGCAGCAGCGGTGTGTCACACCAGCGTGTATCCTCTGTGTATTTCGTACAGTCTGTGCTTGGCAGGAGCATTGTGTCACACTAGTGTGTATCCTCTGTGTATTTCCTCCAGTGAGTGTTTGGCAGGAGCGGTGTGTCACACTGTGTATCCTCTGTGTATTTCCTCCAGTGAGTGTTTGGCAGGAGCGGTGTGTCACACTGTGTATCCTCTGTGTATTTCCTCCAGTGAGAGCTGGGCAGGAGCGGTGTGTCACACTGTGTATCCTCTGTGTATTTCCTCCAGTGAGTGCTTGGCTGGAGCGGTGTGTCACACCAGCGTGTATCCTTTGTGTATTTCCTCAAGTGAGTGCTTGGCAGGAGCGGTGTGTCACACCAGTGTGTATCGTATGTGTATTTCCTACAGTCTGTGCTGGGCAGGAGCGGTGTGTCACACCAGTGTGTATCCTATGTGTATTTCCTCCAGTGAGTGCTTGCCTGGAGCAGTGTGTCACAGCACCGTGTATCCTTTGTGTATTTCCTCCAGTGAGTGCTTTGCAGGAGCGGTGTGTCACACCAGTGTGTATCCTCTGTGTATTTCCTCCAGTGAGTGGTTGGCAGGAGCGGTGTGTCACACCAGCGTGTATCCTCTGTGACTCATTGTCAGTGAAATTGCTCTCCCACCCTCGCAGCTCCACCATTAAGTGACTGGGGGTGAGTGTTTGATTTGCTCTAACGCTCCGTCCATCATCCCCTTTGGTATCGCTTTGTTCGCCCTAAGTTGGCAGGGTATGCCCAGACGTGGGTCCCTTGCTCACTCTGCCACTGGATTCAAGATAGCCTGGCTGATGAGGGTTTTGAACCCGAAACCGGTCCCAGGATGCTTGTTTCCGGTCCAGGGAAGACATGGCTTGGCAGTTCGGGCTGGACTGTTCCCATGAGGCACAGGGTCAGACTGATTTGCATATGGCCATGTCTGAACTGGGGTGGTGGAGTGAGCTAAAGAATGATGATGGATTAAACCCAGATCAGTTGACTGGGGGTGAGTGTTTGATTTGCTCTAACGCTCCGTCCATCATCCCCTTTGGTATCCCACCATTAAGTGAGGCCTGCCCCTGCACTCTCGAGTGTTGGTGATCGAGGCCCTCCTCCACCCGCAGGTTTCCCTGCGCCTCATACCTGGTGGTCCAGTGGACCTCTGTTTCCTTCCTCTCTCTCTGCTCTTTCACTCGTTTTTCTACCCTTTTTTATCTTTCACCTTTCTGCACTTTTCTGCATCTCTGCTCTTTTGTGCCTTATTTCTGCTCATTTTCCCTTCCTCTCGCTCTGCTCTTTCACTCGTTTTTCTACCCTTTTTTATCTTTTACCTTTCTGCACTTTTCTGCATCTCTGCTCTTTTGTGCCTTATTTTTGCTTATATTCCCTTTTTCTTTATCCCTTATTTCCTCCCTTTACCTTTCCCCGCCGCTGCTGCCCCGCGGCCCCTCCCCCCAGCGCGACCGGCCCAATCCAGCTCCCTCCCCGCTCCCGCCTCCCAGCTGTCCAGCCCTCCCGACCCCTACTTAATGGCGGCCACTGCACGGCCGCGGGCAGCGGGCGCGCCGCTGGCGGGCCGAAGGCGCGTCAAAGGCAAGCCCGTCTGCTCCCGTCCGCGACCCGACCGCGACCAGCGCCAGGAACCCTGGACCTCCGCCCCGCCAACGCTACGACCCAGCAGCACTCCACGCACTCAACCCAGGCCGCAACAACAACTGCAAGCTAGCATCACCAGCCAACACCCACGGACCCTTCAGCTGTCACCGCTGCCGGCACACCTGCAGCACCGCCAAGAACACGGATCCAGCACAACCCGGCCACAAGAACACAACCGAACCGAAGACCCTGCAATGCATCCTCCTCAACGTCCGATCCCTCCACAAACACGCCACAGAAATCTGGGACCTCCTCGACAGCACCACCCCGGACGTAGCGTTCTTCATCGAAACCTGCACCAACACCACCTCGGGACCGGGCATCGCCATCCCCCAAGGATACAAGATCTCCAGGAAGGACCGCCCCACCCGCCCAGGAGGAGGAATCGCCATCGTCCACAAATCCAGCCTCCGCCTGAGCACACTCCCCGATGAGCCCACAGAACTGATGGAACACCTTCACTTCAAGATACTGGCCAGCCCCACCGCCACCCTCCGAGGAACCCTCATCTACCGACCCCCTGGACCCCGCGGACCCTTCGCCAACTCCATCACGGACATTATCTCCCCGCAGGCCATCGCATCCACCAACTACACCCTGCTGGGAGACCTCAACTTCCACCTCGACAACCAACTGGACCCCAACACCACATCCCTCCTGGACAACCTCCACAACATTGGACTCCGCCAGATCGTGACCGAGCCCACGCACTCAGCAGGACACACCCTCGACCCCCTCTTCACTACAGGAAACTCCTTCACCTTCAGCCAAACCACCGAACTCCCATGGACCGACCATCGTTGCGTCCACTTCACCTTCAGAACACCCACCGACACCAGCACCTGCTTCCACGAAGTAACTGGACCAAAATCACCGACGACCAGCTCACCTCCTCACTCAACAACTCCACCCCAACCATCGCGGAAAACGACGACCCCAACACCGCTGCCCGAACCCTGCATAGATGGATCTCGGACAGCACCAACACCATAGCCCCCCTCAAGAAAAACAACAATACCCGCGCCAAGAAAGCCAGATGGTTTACCACCGAACTTCGAGAGTCCAGACGCACATGCCGCCGCCTCGAAAAGGCCTGGAGGAACACCAAATCACAGAAGCCCACAACAACTTCAGAGCCGCCACCAACGCCCACAATCAACTCATCAGAGAAACGAGGAAAAAAGCGATTGAAGACAGAATCTCCACCCACGCGCACAACAGCAAGGAACTCTTCAGCATCATCAAGGAGTTCGCCCAACCCACCAGCGAGTCTACCGACATTCCTCCCTCACAAGACCTCTGCAACAAACTCAGCACCTTTTTCCACCACAAAATCAAGAGCATCTACGACAACTTCGACAAAGACAACCAACACACTGAACCCTCACCAACCACCCCCGACACCCGAAAACCAGCGATTGACGACTGGACAGCCCTCACCACCGAAGACACACTGAAGACAATGAAGTCAATCCACTCGGGGGGGGGGGGGGCCCCCACGGACCCCTGTCCCCACCACATCTTCAACAGAGCCGCCGACACAATCACACCCATGCTCCGCCACACCATCAACCACTCCCTGGCGACCGCCTCGTTCCCCGACGACTGGAAACACGCCGAGGTCAACCCCCTCCTAAAGAAACCCTCAGCGGACCCTACCGACCTCAAAAACTACAGACCCATCTCCCTGCTCCCGTTCCCAGCGAAAGTCATCGAGAAAGCCATCAACAGCCAACTCGCCACATTCATTGAAGAACACAACATCCTCGACTCCTCCCAATCCGGCTTCAGAAAAAACCACAGTACGGAAACCGCCCTCCTTGCCGCAACAGACATCCGCACCCTACTGGACAAAGGAGAAACAGTAGCCTCCTCCTCCTCGACCTATCAGCGGCGTTCGACACAGTCTCCCACCGCACCCTAATACGCAGACTCTATGACGCAGGAATCCGGGACAAGGCCCTCGACTGGATCCGCTCCTTCCTCTCCGGCAGGACGCAGTGGGTCAGACTCCCCCCTTTCCTCTCGGACCCCACAACTACCACCTGCGGAGTCCCCCAGGGCTCCTCCCTCAGCCCGACGCGCTTCAACGTCTACATGGCTCCACTCGCCCCCATCGTCAGAACCTACGGACTCAACATCGTGTCATACGCAGACGACACCCAGCTCATCCTCTCCTTATCCAACGAGCCCAACACCGCCAGATGCAACTTTCGAGAAGGCATGGAAGCCGTAGCCAAATGGATGAAAAACAGCTGCCTACAAATAAACCCCAACAAAACAGAAGTACTCATCATGGGCCCAAACCCCGACGCCTGGAGCGACACCTGGTAGCCCCCCGTCCTCGGAAACCCGCCAACCCCCACGGACCACACACGCAACCTGGGAATCATCCTGGACTCCGAGCTCAAAATGGACCGCCAGATCAACTCTGTCTCGTCTTCCTGCTTCCACACCCTCCGCCTCCTTCGTAAGACCTTCAAATGGATCCCCCTCGAACACCGAAAGACCGTCACTCACGCCCTGGTCACCAGCAGACTCGACTACGGCAACGCACTCTACGCCGGAATAAACAAAAACCTCACCCGCAAGCTACAGAACATCCAGAACACCGCCGCAAGACTGGTCCTCAACCTGCCAAAACACTGCCACATCTCCCAGCACCTGCGCACACTCCACTGGCTCCCCGTTGAGGCGAGAATCACCTTTAAGATGCTCACCCATGCACACAAGGCCCTCCACGGCACCAAACCAGCATACCTGAACAGCCGACTCAAATTCCACGCACCCCAAAGGACCCTACGGTCAGCCCAGCTCTCCTACAACGTGGTTCCCCGCACCAGAAAGACCAGATCGGGAGGCCGCTCCTTCTCCTTCCTCGCGGCCAAAGCATGGAACGCCCTTCCGCTCCACCTCAGACAGACAACATCGCTCCCCATCTTCGCAAGAAACCTCAAAACCTGGCTCTTCGACAGACCCCCCTCCTTGATGGAATGGAACCTGCACCCCCCCACCTCTAGCGCCTTGAGACCCTTACGGGTGAGTAGTCGCGCTTTAACAAACCCCTGATTGATTGATATTTCCTCCAGTGAGTGCTTGGCAGCAGCGGTGTGTCACACCAGCATGTGTCCGCTGTGCATTTCCTCAAGTGAGTGCTTGGCAGGAGCGGTGTGTCACACCAGTGTGTATACTCTGTGTATTTCCTCCAGTGAGTGTTTGGCAGGAGCGGTGTGTCACACCAGTGTGTATCCTATGTGTATTTCCTACAGTCTGTGCTGGGCAGGAGTGGTGTGTCACACTGTGTATCCTCTGTGTATTTCCTCCAGTGAGTGCTTGGCTGGACCGGTGTGTCACACCAGCGTGTATCCTTTGTGTATTTCCTCAAGTGAGTGCTTGGCAGGAGCGGTGTGTCACACTAGTGTGTATCCTCTGTGTATTTCCTCCAGTGAGTGCTTGGCAGGAGCGGTGTCACACCAGTGTGTATCCTCTGTGTATTTCCTCCAGTTAGTGCTTGGCAGCAGCGGTGTGTTACACCAGCGTGTATCCTTTATGTATTTCCTCCAGTGAGTGTTTGGCAGCAGCGGTGTGTCACACCAGCGGGTATCCTCTGTGTATTACCTACAGTCTGTGCTTGGCTGGAGCGGTGTGTCACACCAGCGTGTATCCTCTGTGTATTTCCTCCAGTGAGTGCTTGGCTGGAGCGGTGTGTCACACCAGCGTGTATCCTTTGTGTATTTCCTCCAGTGAGTGTTTGGCAGGAGCGGTGTGTGCACACCAGTGTGTATCCGCTGTGGATTTCCTCCAATGAGTGCTTGGCAGGAGCGGTGTGTCACACCAGTGTGTATCCTATGTGTATTTCGTACAGTCTGTGCTTGGCAGGAGCATTGTGTCACACCAGTGTGTATCCGCTGTGTATTTCCTCCAATGAGTGCTTGGCAGGAGCGGTGTGTCACACCAGTGTGTATCCTCTGTGTATTTCCTCCCGTGAGTGCTTGGCAGGAGCGGTGTGTCACACCAGTGTGTATCCTTTGTGTATTTCCTACGGTCTGTGCTTGGCAGGAGCGGTGTGTCCCAAAAGTGTGTATCCGCTGTGTATTTCCTCCAGTGAGTGCTTTGCAGGAGCGGTGTGTCACACCAGCATGTATCCGCTGTGTATTTCCTATAGTGAATGCTGCTCAGGAGCGGCGTGTCACACCAGCATGTGTCCTCTGTGTATTTCCTCAAGTGAGTGCTTGGTAGGAGCGGTGTGTCACACCAGTGTGTATCCGCTGTGTATTTCCTCCAGTGAGTGCTTGGTAGGAGCAGTGTGTCACACCAGTGTGTATCCGCTGTGTATTTCCTCCAGTGAGTGCTTGGTAGGAGCAGTGTGTCCCACCAGTGTGTATCCTCCGTGTACTTCCTACAGTCTGTGCTTGGCAGGAGCGGCATGTCACACCAGTATGCATTCTGGGTGTATTTTCTACAGTCTGTGCTTGGCTGGAGCGGTGTCACACCAGCGTGTGTCTGATGTGTATTTCCTCAAGTGAGTGCTTGGCAGGAGCGGTGTGTCACACTAGTGTGTATCCTCTGTGTATTTCCTACAGTCTGTGCTAGGCAGGAGCGGTGTGTCACACTAGTGTGTATCCTCTGTGTATTTCCTACAGTTTGTGCTTGGTAGGAGCAGTGTGTCACACTAGTGTGTATCTCTGTGTATTTCCTACAGTCTGTGCTTCGCAGAAGCAGTGTGTCACACCAGCGTGTATCCTCTGTGTATTTCCTACAGTTTGTGCTTGGTAGGAGCAGTGTGTCACACTAGTGTGTATCCTCTGTGTATTTCCTACAGTGAGTGCTTGGCAGGAGCGGTGTGTCACACCAGTGTGTATCCTTTGTGTATTTCCTCCAGTGAATGCTTGGCTGGAGCAATGTGTCACACCAGTGTGTATCCTCTGTTTTTTTTTTCTTACAGTCTGTGCTTGGCAGGAGCAGTGTGTCCCACCAGCGTGTATCTGCTGTGTATTTCCTCCAGTGAGTGCTTGGCAGGAGCGGTGTGTCACACCAGTGTGTATCCTCTGTGTATTTCCTCCAGTGAGTGTTTGGCAGGAGCAGTGTGCCACACGTGTTTTTCCTCTGTGTATTTCCTCCAGTAAGTGCTTGGAAAAAGCAGTGTGTTACACCAGTGTGTATCCTCTGTATGTTTCCCCCAATGAGTTCTTGGAGGAAACAGCATGCTACACCAGTGCGTATCCTCTGTATGTTTCCTACAGAGAGTGCTTGATGGAGGCAGTGCATTACACCAGTGCATATCCTCTCTGTATTTCCGCCGGTAAGTGCTTGGTGGTAGTAGTGAATTGCACCAGTGCGTATCCTCTGTACATTTCCTCAGTGAGTGTTTGGCAAAAGCAGTGTATGACACCAGTGAATATCCTCTGTATATTTTCTACAGTGAGTGCGTGGTGGAAGCAGTCTGTTAATGCAGTGTGCATTCTCTGTGTATTTCATGAATGAAAGGCTTGATGGAAGCAGTCTGTTAATGCAGTGTGCATTCTCTGTGTATTTCATGAATGAAAGGCTTGATGGAAGCAGTCTGTTAATGCAGTGTGCATTCTCTGTGTATTTCATGAATGAAAGGCTTGATGGAAGCAGTCTGTTAATGCAGTGTGCATTCTCTGTGTATTTCATGAATGAAAGGCTTGATGGAAGCAGTCTGTTAATGCAGTGTGCATTCTCTGTGTATTTCATGAATGAAAGGCTTGATGGAAGCAGTCTGTTAATGCAGTGTGCATTCTCTGTGTATTTCATGAATGAAAGGCTTGATGGAAGCAGTCTGTTAATGCAGTGTGCATTCTCTGTGTATTTCATGAATGAAAGGCTTGATGGAAGCAATGTTGTAAAATATTTAATTATTATTTCTGGTGGGTGACGACCCACCTCAAGAAATAATCACAACTCTTGTCAGGGTGATCCCTCAAAGTCACTGAATTATCTGAGCTCAACTCCCTGGTAGCTGCAACACAGAGCAGACAGACTAGGGCAATGTGTGACTTATTTATGCAATACCAAAACAGTAATAAAGTCAAAATACTAAGCAATAAAAACCCGAATTAGAACAATAGAGTAAGGTTTAATGAACAAATGACACCAAAAAGACAAAAATCCAATAAGGGGAACCAGAGATGTGAACTTTTAAAGGTTTAAGTAAAAACAATACCAACAAGCATTGGTAATGCATCGTTTTCGCCTGTGATGAATAATGGGCTGTTTTAATCAATCACCGTCTGGGACGAAGGAAAGAGCTCCCTGACACAGGAGTTGAGAGGATGTGGCGCAGTGGCCAGAGTTGCTGACTCGAGAGCTGGGGATCCGCGTTCGAGTATCTGCGGTGCAGCATTTTGTGATTCTGGGCAAATCACTTAATCTCTCCGGGTGATAAGTTGCGCTAAATAAATGTGAGCTGTCAAAGACATGAGTCTTACAATGAGGAAATGGACTCGTTTGAAGATGGTTTTGTATTGAGAGATTTTATTCTCATCTTGTCACTGTTGAGCCAGTATTGTCTGTTTTACACATTTAAGACTGGCTCAGCTGTGTTCTAACTGTATCGCTTTGCAACAAAATGGGTGTAGAGCACACACTCTGGCACGTGGAGATGCTTTGCAATGACATTATCCTAGTATGTATTGGTGCACCTCGGCATAATCATGGCTTTGCAATACAAGCTTGGTGTGGCTTTGGATTAAAGTGAACTCATCTATTTCAATGCCTACTCCTTCACAAACCTGTCATTGAAGTGCAAGCACCCCCTCGATATGGCTGTGGACTTCGTTACTGCACTGCCAGAGGCATGGAATGCAGTGAAGTGCTGCCTTATCACACCTGGAGACATCTCTGCATTGGCTCATTTCTGGCCATGCGTGGAGCCCAAATACTACAAGCATAGCGCCCAAAGAGTGTTAGTATGGCGCCCAAAGTACACGTATGATGCCTTTGTCCGTAACTTATAAGGCAGAGCAGAAAGTTGAGTAAGAAAGAATAAATGACGTCGGCTGCAGACCTACGAACCTGATCTATTTGAGAGAACGTCAGTGGGAGGAAGAAGACACCCTTTATTTTATCCTTTTAATCAAATGTGTGAAAAATGAAGCCTGCGTGAGCCATTGAGAATCCCGCTGCAGCAAATCACGTTTGAAGAGCAAATTGAGTTGCGTGCAGCAAAGTTTCTTCTTTTTGTAAGAAAAGTAACAAAAAGTGACTGTAATGCTGCAGCGATCTAATGATGAACGATCTCGGGCTTTAAAGCTCCAGTCTCTTGTCTTCGCTTGTCAAAGGGGAATTATACCCGATTCATTGGCAGCTGCTACAGCACCCACATGGTATGGGTGGGGTTTACTCCTGGAGCAGCTTTTGCAAGCCATGCTGGGAAGAGATCAGATGAGGAGATGTGACTCTCATTGCACATTGAGCGATAGTCTGTAATGCCACTGACAGTCAGGGTATTCGCCGTGAGACTGAGTGCGGGGTGGGTTGTAATGGCACCATGATTCTGAGAAGACACTTTTAAAACACTGTTTTGAAAGTATGTTTACTTTGCAAACCAGCATTGGTAATGCATCGGTTTCTGCTATGTGATGAATAAAAAGCTGTTTTTATAAATCATCAACCGGGACAAAGGAAAGAGCTCCCTGACAAGTGACACAGGAGTGGAGAGGATGTGGCACAGCGGCCATAGCTGCTGACTCTAGAGCAGGGGATCCCTGTTCGAGTCTCGGCGGCGCAACATCCTGTGATTCTGGGCAAATCACTTAATCTCTCCATAAGTTTCTATATAAATCTGCTGCTAGATGAAAAAGCAAAAAGAGGCAAAACTGTATTAAATAGTTTCACCAAAGCGGATGTTAACAGTATTTCGGCTACGGGAAACTGATGAGAAAAGCAGACTAGAACAAGCTTTGGTAAATGCTGGAAAATATGCTACAGACAATAGAAATGGAGGAAAAGTAAGTGGCATGCACAGGAACCAATGAAAAGCCAGGAAAGAGAGGAGGTGTGATGTAAGCCCCTTTTAAATTTATATTAAAAACAAGATTTCACAAGCACAGCACAGCGAAAGCGCTGTGCAGGCGAAACCTAAAAACCACAAAGCGCCAACGATAGTCAATGGTCACCGCAGACTGGGACCTAGGCAAAATTTCAGGCTGACCGTGATGGAGCACAGTTTGGATACACCAACGATGTTCGTCCTGGTCAAAGATTTTTACTTCTGATTACGATCTTGGCGGACAGGGTTCCCCCGTCACAAACGTGATGGGTATCCTGTCCGCCAAATTACAATTCCATTATATCCTATGGAACTTGTAATACGGTGGATAGGGTATCCGTCACGTTTGTGACGGAGTATCCCATTCGCCAAACTCGTAATCTGCCCCGTAGCCTTTTAACTTCAGTCAACCACAGGAGTACACTTCTAAGGCCACCAGGACCTCAGAGGAGGCACTTGGAGTCACACAGGGTGTCAGGCAGAGGCCAACAGCAGGGTCTCGTCTATGTCCAGTTGCCACTGGTCAGCTGGATACTTCCAGGAAAAGGCCTCTTGCTGCTCGTTTTCTCCATCTAACTGACCCTTGGAGTACACTTTTTTGTCCTGGGTACCAAAGGGAGCAGCTCGAGTCCTTCATGCTCCTGTCAGGTCACAGACAGCAGGTCCAGTCCTTCTTGCTCCTCTCAGGTCACAGACGGCAGGTCCAGTCCTTCAGTGCTCCCCTCAGGTCACAGACGGCAGGTCCAGTCCTTCAGGGCTCCTCGCAGGTCACAGACGGCAGGTCCAGTCCTTCAAGGATCCTCAGGTCACAGACAGCAGGTCCAGTCCTACATGGCTCCTCTCAGGTCACTAGCAGCAGGTCCAGTCCTTCATGCTCCTCTCAGGTCACGGACGGCAGGTCCAGTCCTTCATGCTCCTCTCAGGTCACAGACGGCAGGTCCAGTCCTTCAGGGCTCCTCTCAGGTCACAGACGGCAGGTCCAGTCCTTCAGGGCTCCTCTCAGGTCACAGACGGCAGGTCCAGTCCTTCAGGGCTCCTCTCAGGTCACAGACAGCAGGTCCAGTCCTACAGGGCTCCTCTCAGGTCACAGACAGCAGGTCCAGTGCTTCATGCTCCTATCAGGTCACAGACCGCAGGTCCAGTGCTTCATGCTCCTCTCAGGTCACAGACCGCAGGTCCAGTCCTTCAGGGCTCCTCACGTCACAGACGGCAGGTCCAGTCTTTCAGGGCTCCTCTCAGGGCACAGAGAGCAGGTCCAATTCTCCATGATCCTCTCAGGTCACAGACGGCAGGTCCTTCATTACTCCTCTCGCGTCAGACAGCAGGTCCAGTCCTTCATGCTCCTCTCAGGTCACGGACGGCAGGTCAAGTCCTTCATACTCCTCTCAGGTCACAGACAGCAGGTCCAGTCCCTCAGGGCTCCTCTCAGGGCACAGACGGCAGGTCCTGTCCCTCAGGGCTCCTCTCAGGTCACAGACAGCAGGTCCAGTCCTTCGGTGCTCCTCTCAGGTCACAGACAGCAGGTCCAGTCCTTCTTGCTCCTCTCAGGTCACAGACAGCAGGTCCAGTCCTTCAGGGCTCCTCTCAGGTCACAGACAGCAGGTCCAGTCCTTCAGGGCTCCTCTCAGGTCACGGACAGCAGGTCCAGTCCTTCAGGGCTCCTCTCAGGTCACAGACAGCAGGTCCAGTCCTTCAGGGCTCCTCTCAGGTCACGGACAGCAGGTCCAGTCCTTCATGCTCCTCTCAGGTCACGGACGGCAGGTCAAGTCCTTCATGCTCCTCTCAGGTCACAGAGAGCAGGTCCAGTCCTTCAGGGTTCCTCTCAGGTAACAGACAGCAGGTCCAGTCCTTCATGCTCCTCTCGGGTCACAGACGGCAGCTCCAGTCCTTCATGCTCCTCTCAGGTCACAGAGAGCAGGTCCAGTCCTTCAGGGCTCCTCTCAGGCCATAGACGGCAGGTCCAGTCCTTCATACTCCTCTCGGGTCACAGACAGCAGGTCCTTCATGCTCCTCTCAGGTCACAGACAGCAGGTCCTGTCCTTCAGGGCTCCTCTCAGGTCACAGACGGCAGGTCCTGTCCTTCAGGGCTCCTCCCAGGTCACAGATGGCAGGTCCAGTCCCTCAGGGCTCCTCTCAGGTCACAGACGGCAGGTTCAGTTCTTCAGGGCTCCTCAGGTCACACACGGCAGGTCCAGTCCTTCGGTGCTCCTCTCAGGTCATAGACAGCAGGTCCAGTCCTTCAAGGCTCCTCAGGTCACAGACGGCAGGTCCAGTCCTTCATGCTCCTCTCAGATCACAGACAGCAGGTCCAGTCCTTCAGGGCTCCTCTCAGGTCACAGACGGCAGGTCCAGTTCTCCATGATCCTCTCAGGTCACAGACAGCAGGTCCAGTCCTTCGGGGCTCCTCGGGTCACAGGCAGCAGGTCCGGTCCTTCAGGGCTCCTCTCAGGTCACGGACGGCAGGTCCAGTCCTTCAGGGCTCCTCTCAGGTCACAGACAGCAGGTCCAGTCCTTCATGCTCCTCTCAGGTCACAGACAACAGGTCCAGTCCTTCATGGCCTCTCTCAGGTCACAGACAGCAGGCCCTGTCTCTCGGGGCTCCTCTCGGGTCCAAGACGGTAGGTCCAGTCCTTCAGGGCTCCTCTCATGTCACAGATGGCACGTCCAGTCCTTCAGGGCTCCTCTCAGGTCACAGACAGCAGGTCCAGTCCTTCAGGGCTCCTCTCAGGTCACAGACAGCAGGTCCAGTCCCTCAGGGCTTCTCTCAGGTCACAGACAGCAGGTCCAGTCCCTCAGGGCTTCTCTCAGGTCACAGACAGCAGGTCCAGTCCCTCAGGGCTTCTCTCAGGTCACAGACAGCAGGTCCAGTCCCTCAGGGCTTCTCTCAGGTCACAGACAGCAGGTCCAGTCCTTCGGTACTCCCCTCAGGTCACAGACGGCAGGTCCAGTCCTTCCGGGCTCCTCTCAGGTCACAGACAGCAGGTCCAGTCCCTCAGGGCTCCTCTCGGGTCACAGACGGCAGGTTCAGTCCTTCATGGCTTCTCAGGTCACAGACGACCGGTCCAGTCCCTCAGGGCTCCTCTCAGGTCACAGACAGCAGGTCCAGTCCTTCATGCTCCTCTCAGGTCACGGATGGCAGGTCCAGTCCTTCAGGGCTCCTCTCAGGTTACGGACAGGAGGTCCAGTCCTTCAGGGCTCCTCTCAGGTTACAGACAGCAGGTCCAGTCCTTCAGGGCTCCTCTCGGGTCACAGACGGCAGGTCCAGTCTTTCAGGGCTCCTCTCAGGTCACAGACTGCAGGTCCAGTCCTTCAGGGCTCCTCTCAGGTCACGGACAGCAGGTCCAGTCCTTCAGGGCTCCTCTCAGGTCACAGACAGCAGGTCCAGTCCTCCTGCTCCTCTCCGGTCACAGACAGCAGGTCCAGTCCATCGGGGCTCCTCTTGGGTCACAGGCGGCAGGTCCAGTCCTACAGGGCTCCTCTCAGGTCACAGGCGGCAGGTCCAGTCCTACAGGGCTCCTCTCAGGTCACAGACGGCAGATCCAGTCCATCGGGGCTCCTCTTGGGTCACAGACGGCAGGTCCAGTCCTTCAGGTCTCCTCTCAGGTCACAGACGGCAGGTCCAGTCCTTCAGGTCTCCTCTCAGGTCACAGACAGCAGGTCCAGTCCATCGGTGCTCCTCTCAGGTCACAGACAGCAGGTCCAGTCCATCGGGGCTCCTGTCGGGTCACAGACGGCAGGCTCAGTCCTTCATGCTCCTCTCAGGTCACAGACAGCAGGTCCAGTCCATCGGTGCTCCTCTCAGGTCACAGACGGCAGGTCCAGTCCATCGGTGCTCCTCTCAGGTCACAGACAGCAGGTCCAGTCCTTCATGCTCCTCTCAGGGCACAGACAGCAGGTCCAGTCCATCTGGGCTCCTCTCAGGTCACAGACGGCAGGTCCAGTCCTTCAGGGCTCCTCTCAGGTCACAGACAGCAGGTCCAGTCCTTCAGGGCTCCTCTCAGGTCACAGACAGTAGGTCCAGTCCTACAGGGCTCCTCTCAGGTCACAGACAGCAGGTCCAGTCCTACAGGGCTCCTCTCAGGTCACAGACGGCAGCTCCAGTCCTTCATGCTCCTCTCAGGTCACAGACGGCAGGTCCAGTCCTTCAGGGCTCCTCTCAGGTCACAGACGGCAGGTCCAGTCCTTCAGGGCTCCTCTCAGGTCACAGACGGCAGGTCCAGTCCTTCATGCTCCTCTCAGGTCACAGACGGCAGGTCCAGTCCTTCAGGGCTCCTCTCAGGTCACAGACAGCAGGTCCAGTCCTTCAGGGCTCCTCTCAGGTCACAGACTGCAGCTCCAGTCCTTCAGGTCTCCTCTCAGGTCACAGACGGCAGGTCCAGTCCTTCAGGGCTCCTCTCAGGTCACAGACAGCAGGTCCAGTCCTTCAGGGCTCCTCTCAGGTCACAGACAGCAGGTCCAGTCCTTCAGGGCTCCTCTCAGGTCACAGACAGCAGGTCCAGTCCTTCAGGGCTCCTCTCCGGTCACAGACAGCAGGTTCAGTCCCTCAGGGCTCCTCTCAGGTCACAGACAGCAGGTTCAGTCCCTCAGGGCTCCTCTCAGGTCACAGACAGCAGGTCCAGTCCTTCAGGGCTCCTCTCAGGTCACAGACGGCAGGTCCAGTCCTTCATGGCTCCTCTCGTGTCACAGACGGCAGGTCCAGTCATTCATGCTCCTCTCAGGTCACAGACGGCAGGTCCAGTCCTTCAGGGCTCCTCTCAGGTCACAGACAGCAGGTCCAGTCCTTCAGGGCTCCTCTCAGGTCACAGACAGCAGGTCCAGTCCTTCAGGGCTCCTCTCAGGTCACAGACAGCAGGTCCAGTCCTTCAGGGCTCCTCTCCGGTCACAGACAGCAGGTTCAGTCCCTCAGTGCTCCTCTCAGGTGACAGACCGCAGGTCCAGTCCTTCAGGGCTCCTCTCAAGAAAATCACTATTTTAAGACCTCATGATGCTCAACGCTGGTTTTCTGATGATTTAAAAAACAAGAAACTTATTTTAAGACAGGTGAACGCAGTTGGAGACATTGTTATCTCCCTGATAAGGGCTATATATCTAGCTCTCCAGAAAGAATACAAAAAGGAGATTCTCCGAACTAAGGAAGATTATTTTTCAAATAAAATTCTTAATTCATCTAATAAACCCAAAGAAATTTTCTCTATTGTGAATGAGCTCTCCAAACCAGATAGGATCATGCCAAAACCAGTTCCTACACAAAGCCTCTGTGATTCCCTTAACTCCTTTTTTCTTGAGAAAATCGCAGTCATTAAAGCCAGCATTCCCTCATCTAGTTTCCCTCTATCTGGCTCAAACATCTGTCAGAATGAACATCAGTTGGATCAAATCCCTTTGATCTCGAAGGAGACCTTTCTTGATTTACTTAAAAAGGTGGATTCTGGCTCCCCCACTGACTGTTGCCCCCCTTATATTCTTCGAGAAGCTTTCTCTATTTGTCCTGACCCCCCTCTTTCGTTCCTTAACAACTCACTTAAATACGGTGTTGTCCCTGACATTTTCAAAAGTGCGGAAATCGTCCCTATTTTAAAGAAACCAGGTGCGGACCCGTCAGTTTTAAGTAATTACCGCCCCCTTTCCCTTTTGCCCTATTTAGGCAAAGTTCTCGAGGCATATGTAGCCAACTGTCTTAGTTCATTTATTGAACACCACCAGATTTTGGACTCTCATCAGGCAGGATTTAGACCTGTCCATTCCACTGAATCAGTCATACTCACTGTTATGGATGAACTAAGAAGAGGAGCCGATAACGGCATCCCCCAGGCCCTGGTTCTCCTGGATTTGTCAGCAGCCTTTGACACGGTCGACCACAATATCTTGGTGGACCGTGTCGGAAGTGCCGGGATCCAGGGTCTGGCGTTGAAATGGCTCTCCTCTTTCCTTAGTAACCGCTGTCAAGCAGTTCGGTTGGCTAATTTTTCGTCCAACAAGAGGGAACTAACCTGTGGGGTTCCCCAGGGCTCCTCTCTCTCACCCCTTCTTTTTAATCTGTATCTTCTCCCTCTAATTCGATCCTTAAGAGAAAAAAGGGTTGGGATATTCAACTATGCGGACGACCTCCAATTGATGTTCGAAATTGATTCGTCATTATCGTCTGTTACCCACTTTCAATCTACTATGATCTTTATTAGTGATTGGATGAATTTCAACCAACTCAAGTTGAATCCCGATAAAACTGAGCTGATTCTCACAGCTGGCCTCTCCAATCCATGGCATTCCAATTTTTGGCCATCTTCTCTAGGTAACCCCCCGAAGCCTGCGGACTCTGCCAAAAGCTTAGGCATCGTGATTTCTAGCGATCTATCAATGAATGCCCAAATAAGCTCAGTAGTTTCCGCAAGCTTCTTCCAATTACGGAGAATAAGGAAGATCAGCAGATTTTTGTCCAGGGAAGCCCTGACCTTGGTCATCTTAGCCCTGGTGATCTCCCGTTTGGACTATGCCAACTCTTTATACTGTGGCATTCCTTCTTACCAACTAAGACGTCTTCAGTTGGTTCAAAACCAAGCTGCCAGACTCATTTTTCATCAACCCAAATGGCAGCATGTGACTCCCATAATGAAAAATTTACACTGGCTTCCCGTGGCCAAAAGGTGTGCCTTCAAGCTGGGTTGCACCATTTTTAAAGCTCTTCATGGTTGCAGACCTGCTTTTATCTCGTCTATGATTTCAAGATATATCCCCTCCCGGGATTTGCGTTCTTCTCATCAAAATTTGTTGACCATTCCTTCTTTTAAACGCAAAAAGCATGGAGGCCTTAGATTTGCTGTCCTAGGCCCCCAGTTTTGGAACTCTCTCCCCGTGGAGATTAGACTGACCCTTACCTACGCACAGTTCAGAAAAATGCTGAAGACCCGTATGTTTGTTCAATCATTTAACATCTAACCTCAGTTTTCTGAAACCTTCTTTCTGCCTCTTTAGCGCCATGAAACCGCATGGTGTACGTGCGCTATACAAGAACTTTTAACATAACATAACAGGGCTTCTCTCAGGTCACAGACGACGGGTCCAGTCCTTCATGCTCCTCTCAGGTCACAGACAGCAGGTCCAGTCCTTCAGGGCTCCTCTCAGGTCACAGACGGCAGGTCCGGTCCTTCAGGGCTCCTCTCAGGTCACAGGCAGCAGGTCCGGTCCTTCAGGGCTCTTCTCAGATCACAGGCAGCAGGTCCGGTCCTTCAGGGCTCTTCTCAGATCACAGGCAGCAGGTCTGGTCCTTCAGGGCTCCTCTCAGTTTAGACGGCAGGTCCTACCCTCTTCTGATGTTCCTCAGATCCAGAAAGCATTCTGAAGAAGGTTGAGTGAAGGTCCAGCTTTGTAAGGTTCACACGCCTGTGAGTAGGGGACACCCTAAGACGCTCCTAGTTCTTCTCTGGCCTACAAAGTAAAGGTTCCCAGGCCCTTACCTACCTACTTTTGCAATAGTTCCTGTTTGCCTTACAGCACGTATCACTAAAATCCAGTTTGAAGCAGGCACTGTACCAATAACCAACCCAGAGACAGAAGTCTGGTAGGATAAAAAGCAGGGTCCTTCAGCAACCAGACAAGGGATCCACTAAAATTGTCTTGGAGCTCACTTGAAACGGAGAAGCCAGGATGCCGAGTGTTACATGTGGCTCATCAGACCTTTCAAGCAGGATTTAATATAGTGCTTCCAAAAGGAGACCACAGCCCCATCCTGTATATTCTGTTGATCTCAGAGGAGCCCTTTATGCCTATTCAGGTCAGCATATTGTTTGCTCCTGGGTGGCTTATCGCACCTTTTTCACACCTATTCAAGGCTCAGCACAGGCTGGGCAACTCTAGAGAGCTAATGCAAATTAGCCTCCAGAAACATCAGGCAGGTAAAGGTTAAGAGTCTAAAAGTTACTTTTCTTTAATATTTATTGAAATCTAACATCACCATTGAATTGGATTTTTAATAGATATCAAAAATAGTTGTTTAATTATTGGTCTAGCTGGGTCCTTTAATGTGTTAGCAGTATTAGTATTTTAATATGCGCTCTGGTTTTCTCCATATGTCAGCTAGTTCTGCCAAAGTGAAATTAGCGTTTTGGCCTTGTCATTCTAGGGATATGGTAATATTAATTTTCTACATGTCCCACTTTTAAATACCATGCATTCTACCTTATGGGCTACAATGTTTACATAGTGGTGACTTACCAATATTCAAACGGGAGGCTTTTACCTGTCAAACTCCGATCACACTGCAGGTTTACACCGTAGCAGTCGAGCTGCACAGGTAGGCCTGTAGGCATGTTTGTGCCGCCACTGTAGTGGATAACACAATAAGTGCTGCAGTCCACAAGTGGCTTTTTAACTTGCTTGCCCTAGGAGCTCTTTCCACCATATACTGGGGACATAGAGACAAGTTAAATGTACCAATCAGGAACAAGCCAATTTAACCATAGTTAAAGGGACAGGAAAGAGGGTGAGGTATGTGAAAAAATGGGCTGTGGTGGAGGAAGGATGTCTCGAAAGGTGTCGATGTGATGAGAAGGTGGTAGAAGATTTGCAAGCTTGGGGGGGGGCGCTGATGACCAAGTTCTGGGGGGGAGGGGATTCGCATATAGCTCTCCTTTTGGCTCAGATGCTTAGTCACCACAGGTGCCTTGCGTGGAGCTTGATTGGGTCTGATGCTTCTGTAATACTGCAGCGCGTGAACCTACTACTCTACGTCAACCGGTTGAGAATGGCTGATGTTCTTTATTTGGTTTGTGTCATTGTTTGCCTATTAAAACCATAAAATATGTCTATTAAAAAAACATGGTTAAAGGGGGAGCACCGGTACTTTACTACTGGTTAGCAGGGGTAAGGTGCACAGAGGTCTAGAGCCAGCAAAAATGTAGGGTCCAGCAAAGGTGAAAAATCCAGGGCAACTACGCAGAAAAGGTGGATTTCCTAAAAGTGTTCTCTGTATATTTCCTACAGCGAGTGCTTGATGTAAGCAGTGTGTTACACCAGTGCATATCCATGTTATATTTCCTACAGTGAGTGCTTGACGAAAGCAGTGCATCACACCAGTGCATATCCATGTTATATTTCCTACAGTGAGTGCTTGGTGTAAGCAGTGCGTCACACCAGTGCATATCCATGTTATATTTCCTACAGTGAGTGCTTGGTGTAAGCAGTGTGTCACACCAGTGCATATCCATGTTATATTTCTTCCTGTGAGTGCTTGGCGAAAGCAGTGCATCACACCAGTGCATATGCGTGTTATATTTCCTACGACGAATGCTTGATGGAAGCGGTGTGTTACACTAGTGCATGTCTTATGTATATTTCTGGCAGAGTGCTCTGCGCAAGACCAGTGCATGTGCAGGAATATAATGGCCTTTCATTTCTCTCTTCAGGCGATGTCTCCGGACAGTCATGTGTCCTTGGTCTCCAGTCTTTCTCAGCTCCTTCAGGACTATGGTGAGTGGTGTTCTCTTGCAGAAAGGGGGCTTGGGTTGCTTATGCTGCAACAGAAATATAGTTCCAAACTGTATGAAACTGGTCTTTGCTTATGATCTGGGACATGTGTCCTCTACAGAGTGTGGGGTTGTTAGTTCTGTTTGCTCTGTGTGTGCTTCGTTGTCTGGGCTCTTTGACTAACATGATCTCTGGGCTTTTTCGAAAACCGTATTAATGAATATGACGTCTTCCATGCAGTCCACCATAGATGTTCTTTGTAGTGAGTAAATCATTTTTGCAATCTACAAATCTGTTATTGATACAAAATAGACTTTTTGGAAGTTTATTAAAAAAATCAGCTTTTATTGTAAATTCTACATTTATATAAGCACCACAAACAACAGTGTCTGCATTGCAAGCTTAAGCCGGGACTGTGCACTGTATTATTGTTACATTAGACATGTAACACGGACCCTGAAGAGCCTGGGGATGGAGCAGATCCCCGAAGTGATCCACAAGTGATTGCGTGGTCTGAGAAGAAACGGAAGCAATGGGCATGGCTTGTGCTCTCCCAGCCGCCAATGACTTGGAGCACTTGTCGGGCTCGCGCAGTCCTGTGAAGCTGAAGGCTGTGACTTGTGATGGTGTCGGACGCAGCTGAGATCCGAAGGTACCAAGACACTGACCCCATGATGGTCACAGCTGTTCTAGGATCACCAAGAACTGTCCAAAAACCCAAATCATTGCTTCTGTGCGGACGGAACCTGCCCACACATCACCTGCAAGGCCGCTGGACTCCAGTGAATTGCAAAGTTGTGCAGCTTCTGTTGATCCAATGTTAGAGGAGAGCAGATAAGGAAAATAAAAGCCTGAAATGAGTAGGCTCCTCGGAAGCCTTTTTGGCAATGGAGAAAACATTATTGGCTTAAATGTCACTGGAACAGCTCTTGGAAAAGGGAATATTTCAGAATATGAAAGAGATCGTCCACGATAATGACAGAATTGTTGAAAAAAGCCAACTGTGCAAAGCTGCAGAGGTCAGCAGGATTTAAGTGAAGAGGTTGAAACAGTAATTTTGATTGGGTGAAGGAGTGAACGATTCTTCAGGGTAGGAGTAGATGGATTGTATTTGCAGCCAAGGTGGCAGCACTTGTTGGTTGATTACTCCCATTTTTAGTATTGCCAGTTGTACACAAAATTGGCTTCATAAAAGAAAATGAAGAGCTCTTAAAAGATAAGGAGTAACAGTAAAAGGAGATAAAGCAAGAGCAACTACAACTTCTAGTCTGTGAGTAGCAGAGACCCAACCACACCAGTCTTTTAATGTCTGAAATTGCTTTTTCAAATTGCACCCAGTTTGTTGATGCACAGCAGAGTATCTAATTACTGTGCTCAATACATTACTTTGTTAAACTAAAAATTGCACTTAAACTTTGACTTTCTAGACGTGCTTCTATACTACAGACTGAGGGTGGTGTGCTACGCGGCTTTCCCCTCCTTTCCACATGGAGCTACGCTATGCACAAAACTGTCGCTACTTCTCACCCTCACCTCAATAACCGCATCATCACAAAACTTTATACTACCACACAAACTAGCATCGCACCCCCTCTTCTGGATTCCTTCACTAGGGCGAATGGGGAAAAGGATTTCGAAACCCAACTTTCAGATACTTACTTACGCCTGCTACCCCTCCTGGGGTACAGGCCATCAACCAGGACTCTCCAGCCATCTCTGTCCTGGGCTTTTCCTTCAATCCGACACCAGGTGTAACCCGTCTCCTTGCAGTCAGCCTCAAGGCCTCAGCGCAAGGTGTTTTTTGGCCTTCGCTCTTTTCCTTTCCCTTGATGGCTTCAGGTCAGGGCTTGCCTGGTGGTGTGTGATGCAGGCTTGCGGAGGGTGTAACCTATCAAGCCCCGTCTCCTTGTGTTTGCTTTGTTCGCCCTAAGTTGGCAGGGTATGCCCAGACGTAGGTCCCTTGCTCACTTTGCCACTGGATTCAAGCTAGCCTGGCTGATGAGGGCTGTTAGCCCGAAATCGGTCCCAGGATGCTTGATTCCGGTCCAGGGAAGACCTGGCTTGGCAGTTCGGTCTGGACTGTTCCCATAAGGCACAGGGTCAAGACTGATTTGCATATAGCTGTGTCTGAACTGGGGTGGCAAAGTGAGCTAAAGAATGATGATGGATTCAACCCAGATCTGTGACTGGGGGTGAGTGTTTGAAAAGTTTCAGCACTCCGTCCATCGTCTCCTTGTGTTTGCTTTTTTCGCCCTAAGTTGGCAGGGTATGCCCAGACGTGGGTCCCTTGCTCACTTTGCCACTGGATTCAAGCTAGCCTGGCTGATGAGGGCTGATAGCCCGAAACCGGTCCCAGGATGCTTGATTCCGGTCCAGGGAAGACATGGCTTGGCAGTTCGGTCTGGACTGTTCCCATGAGGCACAGGGTCAAGACTGATTTGCATATAGCTGTGTCTGAACTGGGGTGGCAAAGTGAGCTAAAGAATGATGATGGATTCAACCCAGATCTGTGACTGGGGGTGAGTGTTTGAAAAGTTTCAGCACTCCGTCCATCATCCCCTTTGGTATCGCTTTGTTCGCCCTAAGTTGGCAGGGTATGCCCAGACGTGGGTCCCTTGCTCACTTTGCCACTGGATTCAAGCTAGCCTGGCTGATGACGGCTGAATGGCCAGAAACCGGTCCCAGGATGCTTGTTTCCGGTCCAGGGAAGACATGGCTTGGCAGTTCGGGCTGGACTGTTCCCATGAGGCACAGGGTCAGACTGATTTGCATATGGCCATGTCTGAACTGGGGTGGTGGAGTGAGCTAAAGAATGATGATGGATTAAACCCAGATCAGTTGACTGGGGATGAGTGTTTGATTTGCTCTAACGCTCCGTCCATCATCCCCTTTGGTATCACAATGCTCCTAGAGGGCAGCTCCCCTGCATTAGGACTGTAGAGAGATGCAAAATTCTAAGACATTCCAAAGAGGGATGGATGGGGTGGGCTGCCAGATGGGGTGACAGATAATCCAGCAGGGTATGTAAGTTAACTCTCATCATCTAACTGCTCTACTGAGATGCTCGACCTGCTCAGGGATTATTTTGTATCGCTGCATTATATGGCCCGTGGATTTACCGGTGACACTCTCACAGGGGTTTTTTCCTTGGTCTTTTATGTTTGTTGTGTTGTATGACTTTTGGAAACTCAATACATAAATTGCAAAAAAAAAAAGCATACTATCAAAACTGTGTACTTTTCTGATCTTGTAAACAATAGATTTCACAAATCCAAAGTAGACATACCCTTGTCTTTAGTTTCCAAGCATGCTCAGACTTTGCTGACTGTCTA
The DNA here is from genome assembly GCA_963921515.1 of Calotriton arnoldi. Taxonomy (NCBI): domain Eukaryota; kingdom Metazoa; phylum Chordata; class Amphibia; order Caudata; family Salamandridae; genus Calotriton; species Calotriton arnoldi. The sequence continues at coordinate 244,427 of CAWUFW010005485.1, forward strand.
ATTGTGTTTTAACTGTAACTGTTCTACAGGTACAATCTAAGTTTGTGAAGTGTCCAAGATTTGGTCAGCTGACTTCTCCATGTGCCTTTCCAGTTTTTAATCTCACTGTGGCCGCAATGCCCCATGTCAACTTGCAGGAAGAGCAAAGGCTGCGGTCTCTCCTCTTGCTTATCCACACTGCTTCCATATCCACTGTACCAGACTTGGTTGATTGGAAAGGCCTTCAAGCCCAAACCAGCGGGCGCTCTCTCTGAGATTGCTCTTTGGGACTACATATAATCCTTCTCATAGGCTGCAAACTAGATTCTCTGGGCCAGGGAAGCTGTCTCAGATTCTTCGTTCTTTCTAGCATCGGTGCGTGAAGTCTGTTCACCAAGAGTAGTCTGATGGTCGACCCAACTCTGATGTACTCAATGTTTGCAAGAAAGTGATTTCTTTTTTTGTAGTAAAGGTTTGTATAGATTTGTTTGAAAGAGGCCACAGCTTTTAACAAAACATGCCTTTTCTGCTGACTAGTGAGTGGCTGTTGACACCTGTGAAGGATGTTTGTGGATGGTTTCTGTATTAGTAGGTGTAACACATTAGAGTTTATTGGGATCTGGGCCGTTCCCATGTTCTTCTGCGCCTAGTGACAAAGCTTTGGGCTTGGAGCACTGCTTCAAACACATGCTCTTCCTCTCCAAGCTATCCTTTCCTTGTGATCTTGTACTTCAGGGCTCAGCAGTAACATCACCATCCTGTGATTTTGTGAGTTTGTTTCATTCTTAGTGTGTCTGGTTGCAGCGGAGGTCTTGTTATTTACTTCTCTTTCTACATGTGGTTTAAACTAGAGTTGAGTTGTGGTGGTGTTGGAGATAGTGTTGTTTGTGCTCACTCGGAGCGAGGCAGACGGCTAAAGATTTAAGTCGTGACATGACTTGCCAATTCATATGTGCCTGTGGATCTTGCGGAGCACAGCATATAGAGATCTACCCAGTCAGGGCTTCTAGACACTGTTTGAAGTCTTCTTGGAACATGCATCAAGTCCAGACTCTTCTTTCTCAACGCATCAACTCCCTTCCCCCATCTCCTTAATCCTCTTCAAATGATTTATTGTTTAAAGTTATTCTAAAGAGCCATTTTTCTCCTGCGGAATGGATGCAAGTTCAGAGTACTGGGTGCTTCTGGAAAGTGATTAGAACAGTTCATGGAAAAAAGCACCTTGATATTCTTTGCCTCTGACATGGCCTTAAGGCGCTATGAGGCTTGAAGAGAATGATGCCTTGGGTTTCAAGCTGTGTTGTCTGCCTTAGGTCCTACATTCCTCTCGCTGCTTGGTTTGTGATTCAATGTGTGACCTGTGGAAGCTTGGTGGACTGCTTCACTCCTTCTCTCCTCCCTACAGGTCACTTCGTTGTGGAGGGTACCAGCACCCTGACGCTGCTCACTCCTGTCCTCCAGCACCTAACGCAGCTCTTCGAGCAACACCTCCTGCCGCGCACCCAGACCCATGGCTTCATAGCACTACCTTCGCACCCTGCAGACTCCGCTGCCATTCTACAGGCGCAATTCCTCTTTGATGTGTTGCAGAAAAGCCCTTCATTGAAGGTATGGTGAAAGTGGTGGGGGCTGGAACAGTTGTCTGGGGAGTAAGGGTGGGTTGAACGGGTTTGAAGTGGAAGAAAGTGTGGTATCTATGGAATGGAACATTAAAATGGGGGGGGGGAGGGGGTGTCCCAAGAGAGACCCTCCCTCACACACAGCAGGATCGCCATGGACAGCAGCAGTGCATGCTTCTCAACATGAAAACAAGACCTTGCTTGTACCTTCACTACATATCAAGGACTGAGGTAGGATAATGCTCCGCACATACAGTTTTGCATCCCTACTGAACATTCTTACCGTAGCAGACTAAGGGATAGTTGCATACACACGGTCTGCTCTTCGTGGATACTTAAAACGGAAACCATAACCAAGGGATACCATTCCGCAGCATAGCCTCTCCCAAACGCCACCAGAAAATAAGTCTTTCAGGAAAAAGGAATACAAATATAATATAAGGGATTGGAAACCATTGTGAAACTGTGAAACCACAGCTGGAGAGAGCATGCTTAGACTAAATCGGAGGGTGATTGAAGTCTTCTGAAAGGCCCTTGGAGTGACCAAGAGATGCACTTTGACTGCAGTGAGTCCAGCAATCGGTAGATTTGAAGTTCCAGGATAGTCTAATAATTTGCTACCGAGTCTAAGGAATGCTCAGCATCAGATGAGATTTGCTTTTAGTGAATGTAGAACCCGACTCTCCTTGGCTTCCCTCCTCCGTCCCCGTTGATCTGCAGACTATATGCCCAATAAAGTATGTCACGCCGTTGAACTTAAACTGACATTTATAGTGCAGGAAAGGCCAGTGGAGAGGAACAACATAGGAATAGTGATCAGATTCCCTTCCATGCACCACCAAGGAGTGATTGCGGCATAAATGAGACTTTACAGAGTCAAAACCTTCAAGTAGCTCTTCCTCAGTTTTCAGATCTTGAACGGCAAATCTGAAGTCAAAATGATAAAGAAGGGACTTCATTCAAAGAAAGGTGTTCAAGCTTGTAATTGTCTTACCCATGTTTCGTTGATAAAGATATCTTGCAAGAAGGAAGCATTGAACGTTTGAAGCAAAGGTACAAGGGGGTGAAATTGGCTCGTGCCTTAATAGGAACTAGTAGTCAGTGAGGGGATTGGAGACAAGTATGAAACTCTTAGGACATCCGCACCCTGAATGTTCTTTAGATTAAATGCGAGTAAGCGAGCTGTCGAGTTTAATATGTGCTTTGTACATTCGCACCAGGATCTAGAGTTCTTCAAACAATTCCTTTGTGGGATTCCCAGAAAAGTTTTCTCTTTTTCGTATTACTGCTGTTACTGTGAAAGGCATCAAAATGTCAAAGTACAGAAGGTTGAGGATGACTTTAGCAGAAGTGAAGGGGGCAATGTCCTTATTAGAGTCGAGAGCTCAAATGAGAGATTAAGCTCACTAGTAAAGCTCTTCCAGTTTCCAGTTCGACATTCAAACAACAGATATCCTGGGATTCTGCAGTAAATCAGAAGGGTTCTGCTGGAACGCTTTTTAAATATTTTTTCTGAAATGCCACATTATTATTCAGCTTATGTGCAGGTGAGTTTTAAGGGGGGGGGGGCAAGAATAATTGATTAAAAGGTGGCCACACCTGGCCGAAATTGGTTGGTCATGGAGTACAAATATATAATTAAATAGAAATGTGTCCTTGGCTGTGACAAGGAGATGCTATACACTTAATGCAACCCAGTTTCTTATTGCAATTAAGCTGAAAATAGTAATTTTCTTTCTAAAGCTTCCTAGAATCTCCACACAAAATTGAGTGTATGGCGGTGTTCTGAAGGAAACCATCAAATAAATGATCCTGTGCGAGTAGGGGGCAGTGTATATAATAAGGTGAGAGTGAACAGAACTAAGGTTAATACATTTAGCAGACAAAGATTGTCTGGAGTGCTACACCTCAGACTCCTTTTCCTTTAGATGACCACAGCTACCGCTGTCTAGAAAAGCGACTTTAAGTCGAGATTCATTTATAATAAATCAATGTTGGTGCATATGTTCGTATCGTCGATGAGCGAGCAGCTTTTGGAGTGGAACGTGTACGGGTACTCGCCTGGAAGAAGCAGCTTTTGGAGTGGAACGTGTACGGGTACTCGCCTGGAAGAAGCAGCTTTTGGAGTGGAACGTGTACGGGTACTCGCCTGGAAGAAGCAGCTTTTGGAGTGGAACGTGTACGGGTACTCGCCTGGAAGAAGCAGCTTTTGGAGTGGAACGTGTACGGGTACTCGCCTGGAAGAAGCAGCTTTTGGAGTGGAACGTGTACGGGTACTCGCCTGGAAGAAGCAGCTTTGGAGTGGAACGTGTACGGGTACTCGCCTGGAAGAAGCAGCTTTTGGAGTGGAACGTGTACGGGTACTCGCCTGGAAGAAGCAGCTTTTGGAGTGGAACGTGTACGGGTACTCGCCTGGAAGAAGCAGCTTTTGGAGTGGAACGTGTACGGGTACTCGCCTGGAAGAAGCAGCTTTGGAGTGGAACGTGTACGGGTACTCGCCTGGAAGAAGCAGCTTTTGGAGTGGAACGTGTACGGGTACTCGCCTGGAAGAAGCAGCTTTTGGAGTGGAACGTGTACGGGTACTCGCCTGGAAGAAGCAGCTTTTGGAGTGGAACGTGTACGGGTACTCGCCTGGAAGAAGCAGCTTTTGGAGTGGAACGTGTACGGGTACTCGCCTGGAAGAAGCAGCTTTTGGAGTGGAACGTGTACGGGTACTCGCCTGGAAGAAGCAGCTTTTGGAGTGGAACGTGTACGGGTACTCGCCTGGAAGAAGCAGCTTTGGAGTGGAACGTGTACGGGTACTCGCCTGGAAGAAGCAGCTTTGGAGGGAACGTGTACGGGTACTCGCCTGGAAGAAGCAGCTTTGGAGTGGAACGTGTACGGGTACTCGCCTGGAAGAAGCAGCTTTGGAGTGGAACGTGTACGGGTACTCGCCTGGAAGAAGCAGCTTTGGAGTGGAACGTGTACGGGTACTCGCCTGGAAGAAGCAGCTTTTGGAGTGGAACGTGTACGGGTACTCGCCTGGAAGAAGCAGCTTTGGAGTGGAACGTGTACGGGTACTCGCCTGGAAGAAGCAGCTTTTGGAGTGGAACGTGTCACGGGTACTCGCCTGGAAGAAGCAGCTTTTGGAGTGGAACGTGTACGGGTACTCGCCTGGAAGAAGCAGCTTTTGGAGTGGAACGTGTACGGGTACTCGCCTGGAAGAAGCAGCTTTTGGAGTGGAACGTGTACGGGTACTCGCCTGGAAGAAGCAGCTTTTGGAGTGGAACGTGTACGGGTACTCGCCTGGAAGAAGCAGCTTTTGGAGTGGAACGTGTACGGGTACTCGCCTGGAAGAAGCAGCTTTTGGAGTGGAACGTGTACGGGTACTCGCCTGGAAGAAGCAGCTTTGGAGTGGAACGTGTACGGGTACTCGCCTGGAAGAAGCAGCTTTGGAGTGGAACGTGTACGGGTACTCGCCTGGAAGAAGCAGCTTTGGAGTGGAACGTGTACGGGTACTCGCCTGGAAGAAGCAGCTTTTGGAGTGGAACGTGTACGGGTACTCGCCTGGAAGAAGCAGCTTTTGGAGTGGAACGTGTACGGGTACTCGCCTGGAAGAAGCAGCTTTGTGGGCGCTTCTTCGTAGTATAAAGGAACCCTCTGGCCTTGCATTTTACATAAGAAATGGCTGTTGAGGGCTCCAGTGATTACAAATCTGAGAGTAGAGAATTCGTTTTGGGCTTCTTAAGCCTATGAAAAGGTTATGTACAGCTGAGTGGGTGGCTAGTGATTGCACTTGATTGACAGTGTATGGATTTTATTCGTTTATCACCAGTTTCTTATAGTGTAGACAATACAACCGTGTTTTCTGAGCGCTTTACATATTTAAAGAAGTTTCACTAAAACAATGATGGACAATCAACTTACTCATAGGCCAGAACCAGAAAAGCATGTGTGTATGAGCACTGATGGGAAGAGCACACAGGTGCTATGAAATATATTCATAGTTGCATTAAAAAAAGTAACATTTAGGTGGATGAGTGAGCTGAGCCGATAGGGATGAACAAACCAACAGGAGCTTGGTGAGTCACATTTATGGATGCCACTGGAACAGGAGGTTCTTCTGGTCTTTAAATAATCATAGACTAGGTTTGCCTGGATCCCAGGTGGAATGCAGCTGCAGGTTTTCGCAGCAGTCCCTGTGAGGGGTTCGGAGACGGTTTGTTTTTCGAAAACATACTTTATCAGTGCTTCAGAAGGAATGTGTTCTCTGGAAGGTGTTCATTTTTCAGCTATGTTTGTGGCAGTGCCCATGAGAAGAGCTTTGTGTACAATACAGCAAGGCTCGAAAATGCTCCTTGCTTCGATGAGTAGCCGTGGAATAGTAACAAGTACAGGAGTGACCTGTTCAAAGTGCCTCAATCGTACAACTAGCCTAGCTCCACTGTGGTGCTGCAAAGATGGTTCTTTGGAATCCTGGGTAGGAGTGAAACTTCAAATCTGGGACTTAAAAGAACTAGGTCTTTGGATACCAGTTTGAAGTCCGATTCAGAAACGTAGAGTTTAATGCCCATTCGGAGCCTTCGTTGATGCTGGGTGCATATTTCCTCATGCACTAATGCTGTGTTCTTTTAGCCCTTGGTAATTGCTAGTGACCGTGTGCTGTCAATGAGAGTAGGTTGGCAATCTAAGAAATGTCTTGATTCAAGTCAAGATTGAACCAAAATCAAGCTGTGGGAGGCTGGTGGAGGGTGACATAACAAGAATTTCTCGTTTAATAGGGTTCACTTTGAGATGGCGGCCTGGCATCCAGGATTAGGTAGCATTGGACTAATGATCAGGGGTGCGATGTCTTTGATGGACAACGATTTTATATACAGCGAGGGATCGTTGACGTATAGGTGATGATAGACATCCGGGAGAGCTACGGTGTTCTACATAGAGGTTGATTAGCGTGGGGGAAAGGACGAAGCCAAAGTATGTTTTACAGCAGGAAATTCAGATTGGCTGTTATTTATTTTTTATTTCATGGTTCACATCTTCAAGGAAACAGAACACGGATAGACTTCCCTGCCTATCGCCATTCATTCTTTTTGAATGTTGAAGATAGTGCGGCAACGAGTGTATTGAATGCTGCGGATAGATAGGCTGAGGAGGCAATGGTCTCCGTTATCTAGGAATAGAAGTTCATTGTAGATAATTTGGGGAATGGCTATCTCCGCTGTGCAGCTTACCCTAAAATCTGACTCCAGATTCTTCTTTTTTTTTTTTTTTTTTTAAGTTTAAAAATCTTTTATTTGAAAATTAACAGAGTTACAGCAAACCAATAATGCATAAATATATTCAGAAAAGAATTATAATAATGGAGTTACTGGAATGTGACAAGCAGAAGCGAAAGCTATTTTATAGGTTTTGTAGGGGAAAGAAAAAAGGAGGGAGGGAGGGGAAGGGAAGAAGGAAGGAAGGGGAGAGAGAAATTCATAAAATGGATAAAGCAGATAAACATGGAATAAATAAATAATTGCATTGTACAAGAAAAGTGAAAGCTAGTACAACAATTTGATAACTACAATAAGCCAATAATATATAAGAATCAAAAAGCAGAGAACACTCAAGGTGGTTTAAAATCTGCAACAGTTGAACGACAATTGTGTGGAAACGCTAAACTATCTAAATAAGTCGTAAGAGGCAACCAAAAGAGAACTCTATTAAACTTTGGTTTGCAGGAGGAGGCAAAAGCAATATCAAGTCGATGAAAATGACGGAGACTGTTCCACCAGTGTTTGACAGAGAGTTTGAGTGTTTTCCAGTTAAGCGTAATATGTTGGAAAGCCAAAGCAAGCATGAGGTCAAAGAGACCATGTGCGTGGGAGAGAGATCTAAAGAATCTGACAGACTACCGGAAAAAGCAGAGGGATGGAATGAGGAATAGAAATATTAAATATACGAGTAATGTAGGCCCAAGTATTCGTCCAAAAAATAGAGACTGAGGAACAAAGGAAAAGAAGATGTAAAAGATCAGCATTGGAGGAACCACAAGACCAACAGTTAGTATCAGTAGAGCAAGAGAAGCGAGCCAAGGAAATAGGAGTGAGGTAGAGTCTATGATATAGAAAGAACAATGATTGAGTAAGAGAAGCAGAACGAAAGATTTTAAGGGAACGAGACCAAAGTTGATCCCAAAAGGAAATATTCCACTCACATCCCAGGTCAGACTCCCACGAGAGTTCCAATTTAGTCTTAGCACGCTCTGGATTAGGAGCAGAGAAATATTTATAAATAAGAGAGGCCTTAGGAGACAAAAGAAGGATTTGCAAAAGAGAATCTGGAACAGCAGGGGAAGAGGAAGGAGGAAGAGAATAAAAAATATCTAGAATAACGGTCATTAGAGTAGAAAATTTGTGTAGAAAGGAGCGGGGACAGTGAAAAATGGATTGAAATAGGGGAAAGGAAAGGGGGGATACACCATCAAAAAGTTGTTTAACCCAAATTATACCTTTCAGTCTCCAAGTTTTCCAAAATAGGGTTCTATTATTCATAGTAATAAGGGAGTTATGCCAGATAGGCAAATCTAGAAAAGTATCCCTGGACATAAGGTTTGGGAAAATAAGGGGTTTTAGTAAAGAGCAAACATGTTTGAACAGAGGAAGAGATGTATAAGAATTTTTTGCAGAGAAGGAAAGAACTTCCTTAAAAGAGAAAGGCAGTAGAAAGGTGCGTTCAATGGAAAGCCAGAGGGGAGCAAAAGGGGAGGATTCAGAAAGGAGCCACTTTGACGCTTGTCGTAGACAGAAAGATTTGTGATAGAGGCGGAAATCTGGAAAATTAACACCTCCATTAGATTTTGATTTACGTAAAGAGGATAAGGAAATTCTGGCTTTTTTATTCTTCCAAAGAAATTTAGAAAGACGAGAGTCAATCTGTGTAAAATGACAAACAGGAATATGCACAGGGAGCATAGAGAGAGCGTAAATCAAAATGGGGGTAATCATCATCTTGATGGAATCTAAGCGACCCCACCATGAAAGAAAAAGAGGGTTCCAAGATGTACATAATTTATCAATCCGAGATAAAAACACTGACATATTAAGTTTAACGGTAGAAGCGATGGAATTAGAGAACCACATACCTAAGTATTTGATTTTGGAACTACTCCACGCAAAACCCGTGGAAGAGAAGGAATGAGGAAAACAAGTTTTGGTAAGAGGAAGTATTTCTGTTTTATCAGAATTGATCTTATAGCCAGAGACAAGAGAAAAAGAAGTAAATTCACGTAATAGAGAAGGAATAGAGGATTCGGGATTAGAAATAGAGTAGAATATCATCCGCATAAGCTGAAAGTTTTAGATGTTGATCCCCATAAGGAAGACCGGAAATAGAAGTATTGTTACGAATTGAAGCTAGAAAGGGTTCGAGAGTAAGAACAAAAAGAAGGGGGGAGAGAGGGCAACCTTGACGGACTCCTCGTTGAAGAGGAAAATAGGATGAAACCAAACCATTAATACCGATGCTCTAGGAGCAGAATATAATAAAGAGATGAGTGAGATCAATTTGGGGCCAAAGCCATGCCACTTAAGAGCTGCAAATAAGAAGGACCAATCTACTCTATCGAATGCTTTTTCAGCATCAACAGAAATAGCCGCTAGAGACGTGGAAAGGGAGGGAACCTTGTTTAAAACATTAAAGAAGAGGCGAGAATTATCTGAAGTTAGTCTACCTTTGACAAAACCACATTGCTCTTTTCCAACCAAGTGTGGCATAAGGGGGTCCAAACGTAATGCTAATGTTTTGGCAAAGAGTTTATAATCGACATTGACTAAAGAAATTGGGCGGTAGTTTTTGCAGTACATGGGATCTCGCCCCTCCTTGTGAATAAGGCAAATGGTGGCTTCTTGAAAAGTACCCTCTGTCTTCCCAGAAAGATGGAAAAAATGAAAAAGATTTAAAAGTTTGGCAAGCAATAAGTTAGAAAAATGTAAATAAAATTCAACAGAAAAACCATCTGGTCCAGGAGTCTTCCCTTTTTTTTAGAATCTTTAGGGCAGAGGATAATTCAGCTAGAGTTAAATCTGTATCAAGATCCGTTAGGTTAAGGTGAGAAGTAGAAGGTGGTGGAATGTTAGCAAGATAGGACTGGACAAGGGAACTAGAAGGAGGGGCTTCAGGGGTATAGAGATCCATATAAAACATTTTAAACGTATCCAGAATGTCTTGATCTTTATGTAGGAGAGAGCCACCCGGAGAGTATACGGAGTCAATTAGAGTGCGATCTTTACGAGCTTTCAAATAATTCGCTAAGAGTTTCCCCACCTTATTCCGGCCACCATAATAGCGGGCGCTACTGCGTAAAAGGATAGAAGAAGCGTTGTCAGTTGAAGTTTTATTAAATGTTAATTTGGCGCGTATCTCAGTCTGGAAGAACTGAGTCCATCGATGAAGTGTAAAACCTATGCTCCAGGGCTTTAATATGCGCCAAGGTAACTTTATGCTGCTGAAGGAAACGCTTCTTTTTTGGAAACAAAATCTATAATAAAGCCTCTTCCAGTGGCCTTAAAAGAATCCCATAGAGTATGGGGGAAGAAGTAGTGGGGCTATTTAGGTCAAAAAATTCATTAGCAAAGGCAGCAAAAGAAGAAGAGAAAACAGGATCAAGGAGAAGAGAGTTATTGAAACGCCAACGGGAGGACCTGGGACGCGGTGGAAGTAAATCTAGATCAGTTATAATTGGAGCATGATCAGAAATAACAATAGGCTCGATAGAAGAGGATAGTAGATTTTGAGACAAAGATTGAGAGAGGAAAATGTAGTCTATGCGAGAAAGAGAGTTATGAGGTGGAGAAAAGAAAGAAGTCAAGCGTGTCAGGATTAAAGAGTCTCCAAGAATCAACAAGATGAGATTGAGATATAGTGTCAAGAAAATGTTTATGAGTTTTGTGAGGAGTAAAGCGAACTTGAGATTGACGATCAATGAAGGGATCAACGACTTGATTGCAATCACCCCCTAATATAAAATAATCATCTTTAAATTGGATGCATTTCTGTGTAATTAAGGGCCAAAAGGAAGAATCTGGATGTGTAGGCCCATATACATTAAAAACCGTTAAAGAAACGTTATTTATTAACAACTTTGATATCAACCATCTCCCCTCATCATCAACTTCTTGTGATATAATTTTGCATTGAAGTTTTTTATGACATAAAATTACAACACCATTTTTAGGTCTCGCCTAGCGACGCAGCGCCATGCGCTGCTCGCTAAGCGAGATCTATTGTTGTCGACTTGCTTTCGAAGGGGGACAGGACATGTGCACGCGCCCAGAAGACAGGACATGTGCACGCGTACGGCTGAAGACGTTAACATAAAAGACAGCAGGCGTGCGAGGATAGGAGATGTGCACGTGCGTACGGCTCGGCCACTCCCTCCCTGCGCGCACGCAGGACAGGAGATATGCACGCGTTCAGCTGGCAATGTCCTCACCCTTCAGCTCTCCCTCTGCCCAGGCATGGAAGCGCGTGCTGCCCTGCTTCACAGCCTTTCAGGTACTCCTCCAGGCAACCTTCTCCGCCACCCCAAATCTCCCGTCACTTCCCCAACACTCACGGAACTTGCTGGCGGTTGTGCTGATGTTCAGGGCAGTTCGGCTTTTAGCTGCCCTGCTCCCTGGGGGCTCACCGTTGGTGGGCATGGGCCTGGTGTCCCCTTGGTCGGTGGTGTCTGCTTCGCAAGGCTGCCCCTGCCGCTCCCAGCTGTTGTGGTTCGGGTCCTCCATGGTCTCGTCGTTTATACTTGCTTCCTCCATGCTGCCTCTCAGCCTCCCAGCCGTAGGTCACGCGCCCTGCGGCTCATGCTGACCCTTCTCGCGCCGCCATCGAGCTCTACGAAGCCCACGGGCCGGTAAGCTAGTGACTATTTCCCATTAGAGAAAAGCCACTTTGCCGCGACGAAGCGTCACGTGACACTCACGTCAAGTTACATCTTATTTGTGCGCCGTATTTATACACATGGCAGCGTGTCTAGACTTATTGCATAAAAAATCCAGTTGTTGCAAGTTAATTAAGAAAAAGTAGTTAGGTGTTGAACGTCGCAGAATGGGGACGTGTTGGGTTCCGGGAGTAGTATGGGCAGCGCTTTAAATGGAAATATAAAAATGCAGGTACTCACTATTCAGAGTATCTGTTTCCTTCCGAGAAGTGCCCATAAAATGTATTGCAGTCGTGCAGGCACTGTCACTTTCAAATTAAACAAGCGCAGGTACCCGGTATCGGGCAGCTCCTGGTCATTTAAAGCACTGATTAAGGGTTTACAGGGCAGCTGAGGATGTCAAAGGGTTGGTAAATAAGCGGAGGTGCCAGGCGTGCGCCACTCACGCCTCCCCATGCTGCACACTGCACAGCAGGCTCCCCCTCCTCACCTCAGAGCCGCCCCCCTGCAGAAAACAGGTAAACAGACCTCTCCTCCATCGGCACGGGCGGCCATGAGTTGCTACACGCGCCACGGGCTGGGTAAATAAACACACCACCGGTGGAACAGACCTCGCATTTACCAGGGGCGGAGAACGTTTCACAACAGGGGCATTGTGCGAAGAATTCAAACACAGAAACAGCTGGCACGCCGAGCACCCACTACAGCCATGCATGCCGTCCAACACTTCCCACTTACACCAGCCAACACGCCCACACTGTTCCCACCAAGCAGGACGTCACCCAACCGCCCCAACACGGAACATATCTAAGCAAGACCACCCCACATCTCCTCATGCTTAAACGCAGCCCTACGTTCCCCACAGCACGTTTAAGGAGCCCCTCTTAAAAAACACGCACGACACTGTGATATGCGTGTTAGACTATGACTAATCATCCTAATTAGTAACAAGCATTTGCAATGCACTAGGTCTCACATGTTTGAGCTATTAGCATTGTAAATGACAATGCCTTTTATTTATGTATTGTTTTTTTGTAACATAAATAAAAGGCATCGTCATTAACAATGCCAATAGCTTAAACACTTGCAACTGCGAGACCTATTGCATTGCAAATGCTTGTTCTTATTTGAAGTGGGAGAAAAGAGAACTGTACCCACCCAACCACGCTTTAATTTCAGTGCTTCAGTTTCTGTAAGATGGGTCTCCTGGAGGAGGACCAAATCGGGGTTGTAAGAGGCTAGATGAGAGAGTATCCTCTGCCTCTTGATAGGGTTAATAAAACCTTTCACATTCGATGAAATAACCCTGAACTTAAAACATCAAAAAACATATAAGAAATGCAATATGCAATAGAGAAAAATCGAAGTGAATAATAATAGGGGAAAGGGGTATAAAATTCAATAGACGACAGATGAAAAAAAGATCAGTAAGAAGAAGAGCGGGGAAACAGAAGAAGAGGGAGGAGAGCAAGGAAGAAAAAGACTAAGAAAAAGAGAAGACAGTACATGTCGAACGACGACTGTAATACGTACGTTAAAGGGAACAGAAAAGAGAGGCGGCAAAGGACAATAAGACAACCTACCCAACAGGGGCAACACAGCACATCAGGACATCCATAAGACGGATCATAACAGGAGCGGAAACAGGGAATACAGATGAAATCTGGAAACATATATTAAACCTGTAAAAAGGAGGGGAAATAAATAGTCAGGAAAAAGTCAGACATGGGGATGCATACTTAACAGCAGGACGTCAAATAAAGGTAGAAAAATTAAATAAAAACTTGCACAAGACGAAGATGATATCCATATACCTGTAAAGGAAACTATGGATTAATTACAACAGATCAATAATAACAATTGAATAAACAAAAATTGAGTGAAAATTATACATTAATAAGAACAAAGTCAAGATCCAGACGAAGAGGAAGATGTCTCCATTGATGCAGTAGAGTGAGATTGAATAAAACGACGAAGGTCCGCAGGATCCTCGAAAGTGGAAGTTTTGTTGAGGAAGGTGACTTTGAAGAGACATGGGTGAAATAAACCATATCGTGCACCTAAGGAACGGAGGGGGGGACGAAGATCCAGAAATTCCTTACGGCGTTTAGCGGTCAATGAGGAGACATCTTGGGAGATGAAGACCTTAGTACCATGCCAGGAGAGGTTTTTTTTGGCTTTGGCAGCATTCAGAACCAGCAGGAGGTCGGTGAATTGCAAGAATAAGATTATTATTCCACGAGGCTTAGAGGGTGTAGATGAGGAAAAAAGACGAGGACCCAGTCTATGAGCATGTTGAATGTTCAGTTTGGTGGTAGTAGGAAGGTCCAAAAATTGAGGCAGAAAAGATGTAAAGTATGCGACGGGGTCCTCCCCCCTCAAGTCCCTCAGGGAGTCCATAGATGCGTAGATTATTGCGACGATTCCTGTTTTCCAAATCTTCAGACGCCTTTTTCAGTTGCGAGACTTCCAACTCCAACGAGGATAACTTGGTAGATAGCGCTTGAACATCATCGAGGTGGTGTTCCACCATTGTGATGCGAGTATCCATTGAAGACCATTTATCGTCTAGCATTTGCAGCCGGGAATTAGTTTCCTCAATGAATGGACGATGGGCGCGTAGTTCCTCCCAAACCATATCCAGAGACACCGGAGAGATGGGCTTAGGGGGTGAAGGAGGGTCATGTTTAAGTCTCTTGCCAGAAGTGGAAGGCAACGACCCCTTAGTCGACATGTTAGTAAAATAACTTGTAAAGTCAAGACACCCCTGTTCCTCAAGGCAGTCACTGCTTGACGGTACTTGAGAAAGACAAGAAAATTTATTAAAGGTGGAGATACTGGATCCAGAGGTGGTAAGGTTATTTGTTGTATTTTTGGGATATTGTAAAAGACGTCTGCTTCTACCCATGGATAGCTGAAGAAGGCACTTGAAGGAGGGAGAGCCCACACAAATAAAGATAAGAAGCACTCACATAGGAGAATTCCTCAAAAGCAGCAACTTTGTAAGGTGACCAGGTGCTCGCCATAAGACTGTGAAAAGGCGTAACTTGAGAGCGATGATATGAAGAAAAACGGCAGAGTTAGGGCAAGTGACAAAATGGCGGCTGCCAAAACCGCAAAAAATTGAAACTACACCTCAGTAAATTCCTCCCAATTCTCCAGACTGACTGAGGCTACTATCAATAGCATCTAATGAGATAGTTAAGATGCCCATAGTAGAAATTTATGTCATAGGATGAATGGAGAATATATGTAAAATACTGAGGAAAAAACATCGTGAGATGAAAAATGCGGTAAAAAGGAAAACAAAATGGTGGCCGCAACTAAATAAACAGCATCACCTGCATAATCTCCTTTTCTGGGCCGATTTCAACGAAGGAAAGCATAATGGTCAGAGGTGCTAGTGATCCGATTTAAGAATCCGGCATTCTTCGTCGTTAGGAAGCGCTGGATCCGCTCTTAATAAAGGACGAAGTCCGACGAAGCGCAGAGTCACAGCGTCAGGCGGCCCTCTTGGGTCGCGGTGCGCGCGACTCCCCCTGACTCCAGATTCTTGAATAGGTCATTCTCCGGTTTGTGTTGGTTAAGTTATAAATCTGCTCGACTGTCTCATTTGTATTCGTAGTGGGGGCGATGCATCCTGGCAAAAGTTATTTAGTCTTCTGGCTCTAGTATTGCTTACTTAGAAGAGGGCTTACATGCCTTTTTTTAGGAAGTCTGATGTCCTACCTGTTTTTCAGGAACATGTTTATTAGGTTCATCGTTTAAGAGGCCACAGATTTTAGTGTCCCTGGAATTAGGTCTGCGAAACATGACGGGAAGCTTGGTATTGGCTGTTCAAGTCTTCATTTGGGGAGATCTTTTCAAAGTAAGACTCGTGTCTCAGCCAGTTCTGGTCCCGCTGTGTTGGTGGTTGAAAGTGTTAGCCTCCTTTTTTTTTTTTTATTTTTTTTTTGTCCTTTTCAATGAATTATGAATGTCTTGCTCAGAGGAGGATTATAGGGATTGTTTTCTGTCTGTTTTCATTTTATTTCTTCTGACACTTTTTGACTTGATCAACTTCCATTTTGACGAAAGAAGATTCAGCCTAAAAAAATTGTGTTTTTAGTATATGCCTTACCATACAGGTTTTCAAGGCCTTTCAAATTGTTGCCCAATCCTTTCTGAGCCTCTCATAAATGTTCTAGCTTTCTTACACTGCTTGATGTAGTAAGGGAGATCTTTCTTTTAAATTTGTCTTTGTAGTATTTGAGGGCCAGGATAATTTGAGATTTCCCACAGGGTATTGTTGTAACGCCTTATGAGTGGGGTTATCTCTTGGCCATATAGCAGGGTGAGTAGGCAGAAATGAGGCCATTGATGTCTTTGTGTCTCTAACAAGCAGTGCAAGAAAACCTGAGTACCGTACAGTTTAGGAGATAGAAATGTAGAAAGGTACTAATAGATGAGCCGACTCTTCTATCTGGCCCATTATTTTCGTAAGACTGTCTTTTGCTCATACAAGATCAAAGAATGCTCCTTTGTTTTAGGTTGGAGTAAAGGGCCTTGTTAGTGCGTAATGGGGACAATTGTAAGACCACTGTGTCATGGGCGTCCCCCAGTGAAAAATGAAGTCTCCTAGGAAGAAACTATTGATGAGAGCGAATGAGTTGTGATGAGTTTCAATAACTTCAAGAAAAGGAGGGAGGAGGGAATGCATCCCATTCAACAAAGTCCATCCTTAAGTCCTTAACTGTAATTTTCTCTCTCGCCTGCGCTCTCTCTCTCTCTATCTTTCTCTCTCTCTGTATCTCTATGTATATATATATTACACAGTGGCAATCACCACAGTGTAGTTTTAGTTAGGACCAGGTTTCCATAGAAAATTAATTATTTTTTTGGCCTGCAAATAACTTTGTCGCCATTTAACAAATCTTCAGAAAACTTTCCAAAAAAAGGCTTGTCCACCGTGACTCTTTTTTGGAAAGTTTGAGAGTGATCCCTCAGTTGGGGGTAGAGCTAAAGGGGGGGTTCCCCGTGCAGTTTCCCATAGGAACTTCAGACACAGCTACAGGCAAAATGGCTGAACGCAATTGCACCAAATTTGGCAGAAACCTAGATCTTTACCCAGAAAGTGTGTTTTTTGTGATTTGGTATCTATCTCTTCAATAGATTTTGATAAATTAAAGTTCCAAATATATAGATATCTGCAGACGCAGGAGTACCTGCCACGACCGGCAGATCAAAGTATAAGTTCTGATGGCCACCTCACATCAAAAAACACGTTTGGCAACCATTTCAGGACACAAGGACTTGGTCCCAGTGTCCTGAAAAAAAAAAAAGAAATAACATACCGGCGGGCAGGGTAGGGATACCCTAATCTCCTATGCCTGTGGAAGTGTCCTAGAGGGGCTCTCTCCCCCTCCACCCCCTCCATGGGGGCTAAAAAAACATATTTGTGTTTAGGTAGTACCATGGTAAAACACATTTTTAAAGAATGGGCCTCCTCCCTTTTCAGTTGGACCACCTGTACTCCAGGGCCCTGGCGTCAGCACATTGAATTATTTATTAAGCATATGGGCAGGGGAGCGTATGTGAGCTCCTCTTCCCGAGCAAATTACTGGCCACGGAGACCCCACCCCCCGGACCTAAAGATATTTTTATTTTTTTTAATAAAATATATGAGCCTGTATGTGCTTCCCCTCCTGGAACCACATATTGTTCAGGCAGTTGTGGTTGCTCCTGAATAGGGCAGGAGATGTTATCTATGTAACTGCCGCAAGAGTGTGGGCAGGGATGAGGTGAGGTGCTCAACTGTAGGAGCAGAAATTAAGGCTGCTTCTAAGGCAGAAGCAAATTCCTTGTTGCCAGCTCCTGCTGGCTGCCAGGATTGGTGCTGACTGGGGAGCTGGTGGGCCATGGGTGTCCTTGGGTCTCACTCCGCCCCCCCACCCCCTCTCCTGCCCTCAATGAAATAAAAGTTGTGGGTGCCCTCGCCTCGCACTGCTCATGACCTCACATGTTGCATCAGTCATGGCATGTTTGATGACATCCTTGATCACTTCAATGCAACATCTGGAATGACGTCATTGATGAGAACACTGTGCCTGGCGGGGTGACTGATCGTTACTTCAGTTAACTGTAACTGGTGAATTTAGGTGTTTTTAATTTAAAATGTTTCGTTTTACTGACATTTTAGTCTAACTATGTCATTTTATCCTTTGTTGTTTTTTTTGTGTGAAGTCATGCGTATATATTGTATATCATTTTTGCTATTGGGATTTAAGTGGGTTATGCAAAGAAAACCTAATTTGCTAACAAAATGTTTAGTCATTTGTGTATTGACTAAATGCTGTTCTCGACCTGCTTTGATGTTTGACCAAATATTTTATACAAATAAAAATAAAGGGCAGGTAACAAAATGGAATCCAGAATGTGGGCGGCGGTGACTGAGGTGGCGATGCTGTGGATAAAAATATTTTAGACGTGTTCATTCAGAACAGAGGAGCTCAGCCTTCTTCTGCTTGAGCTGCCACTTGTACACCGTTCACTCATCGGGTGCAGATTTCATTTAAGAAGGTTTTTAAAACCCCCTGACTGTCAGAAATCCATCGGTCTCCAGTCTATTGGAAAGGAGGTCCAGGCATGTCATTTTTAGTGATGAGCAGTCGCCATACTGCTGGGAAAGATTGGTATGGATTGTGATTTCATGCTCTGCTGCTTGGGCAGTAATTGTTTCTCTGTCTCTCTCTCTCTCCCTCCCTGGTCACCGCAGCTTGTTTACCCTCGGAATTGTGTGCCACAATCAGACGTGAAGGTCTTTCCTTTCAAGTCCCTCCGGTGCTTGGAGGTAAGTGACAACTGAGGTGTGTGAATGTGGGGCGATGAGCTAAAGTGATAGTGGCGGTGCAAAGGTTAGTGGGGAGAAATGTGTTTCACTCACTCTGATTCTTACCAGCTTTTCGCCCCCCCTCTTCCTCATACCTCATTTGTTGCGCTTATTTTGTCTTCTCTCACTTTTTTTTCGATCCCTTCTTTTCTATCCATTTTCATCACATCTCCCAGCTACTGTTTCTCTTTTTCCGATCTCACTTGTACTCTTTCTGCTTGTGCTTGTTCTTTGTCAGTTTCTCTGTCTGGTAGTCATGCCTTTGTCATTCTTAAGTCCCGCTCTCTCCCGTCAGTCTTCCTTGCCATCTCCTCTTTCTCCTTTCTGTGCTCTTCTTTCTACTGTTCCTCTTTTCCCTTATTTTGTCTTTGCTTTTCTTCTTCCTGGGTGTTTTGCTTCTCTCAGTCTCCCTCTAATGTTTGCACTCCTTCTCTGCCCACTCGTTTGGTATCTCTAACCATCTCTTACCTTGCAGCTCCGGAGTGTGCCCCTGCACTGTCTTCGAGGACTCCAGTCCCTCTACTCCCAGTTGGAAGTTCTCACCTGCTTTAGGTGTGTCACTACTCTTGAGGTGAGCTCTTAACCATACCACCTTTGCGTTCTGTCGTAAGTTGAATGATGATGTTCACACCATCCTTCTGCACTCTCACATAGAGGCGGGTAGTATTTGTACAGCCTTTGTGCTCCACCGTGTGCACAGCATCCTTCTGCACTCTCACATTCACTGTGATGTGTTCCACATTACCATTCGTGACCAAAGGGCGGAATACATAGTCATGCACATCAGAGCCCTTTAGTCTCCCAGATATAAAGCTCTGCGGGGCATGAGGGTTATCAGCAGAAGGATCACTGAGGCATGATCTGACCGGGGTTATGGCCGGAAATTTACCATGCAAAGTTTAACCGTCATGGATTGTGTTGCTAACCAGAAATCAATACAAGAACTCGCATCTTGCACCGATGAATAGTGGGTATATTCTCCAGTTGATGGGTGAAACGCTGCCCAAGCATCTACCTGAGAATATAGCCGCATAATATGAATTGCTGCGTTATTTGCTTTTGAAAGTGGGCTGCGGACCTCAGTTACTCTTTCCAGCTGGGAGGAAAGTGTCACATTAAAATTACAGCCCCACCCCTGCCCCTCTATAGCACACACAACACACACACCTGCTTGCCAGTACTCCGCGCTACTATCACTGCTCCTCCTCTCTATCACCCACCCATTCCTGCAGGGCGCCACCACCTCTGTTATTTGTGGTGTTTGACGAAACATATCTCTGTAGGTAAATGAAGAGCACATGATGCATCTCATGAAGAAGAGCTACACCAGACAAGCAAGCACTTGCATGGATTATCACCACGTTTGTTCCAGCTAGCTACTGGAACAAACGTGCGACATCGTAACAATCCATCAAACCGGATTTGTTTAGCTTGGCTAATCACCCGTGAGGTATCGAGGCACTGAGGATCCTGCTGCGGAGGCTCAGTGGAACAGCCAGGTCTTGAGTCTTTTCCTGAATTCAAGGAGCGAGAGAGGTCCGTAGGTGAAGAGGGAGGTTGTCCCTGGATCTGGTCGCCAGTTAGGAGAAAGAACGACCTCCACTGTAGCTTTGGCATATCCGAGGGGTGTGAGCGAGATGAAGGGAGGCGGAGAGCAGGTGCCTGGTGGGTTGGTGGAAGTTCAGTCGGAGGTTGATGTTGGCTGGTCCTTGGTTGTACAGGGCCTTGTACGTGTTGATCAGCATCTTGAAGTGGGATCTCTTCAGAATGGGGAACCAGTGGAATTTTCTCAGGTGGGTGATGATGTAGGTCCATTTGGGGAGATCGAGGATGAGTCTGGCTGTGGAATTCTGTATGATCTGAAGTCTCTTCAGGAGGTGTAAGTTGATTCCTGCATAGAATGCATTGCCGTTGTCCAGTCTGCTGGTGATTAGGGCTCGGGGGACACTAGGAAGCTGGCTCTCTATATACTATTCCAAAGTAAGGTATAGTGTGCACAGAGTCCAGTGGATCCCCAGAGGCTTACAGAGGCTTTAGTAGATAATACTAAAAGCTCTATTTGTGGTAGTGTGGTCGAGCAGCTAGTCTTATCAGAGGGCTATGTTAAGCATTTGTTGTGCACACTCAGGCAGGAAATGATTACACACACTCAGACTGAATCCAAGACCAATTGTTTTGTATCAAAAGTTATTACTTTGTTATTTTATTTTTAGAACCAAGAGGAACTCAGTTGCAGATAAGTAACAGCTTCTAGTGTAGTAATACTTTTCAAAATGCAGTAGGAATTGTTTTGCAAGGCAGTAAAAGTGCTTTGCAGTAATAGAAATACTTTTGTGTTGTCAATCAGAAACAGTAGAACTTAGCAGTTGTCAAAGATAGCCAGTTTCAATGCAATAGGAGAAATGCAAAGCAATCCTATGGAAAGAAAACAGTTATATGCATTAACAGGTAAGTACACAACTTACTCTTCCAGTCTACGGGGGTTTAGACCAAAACTGGGCAAGGTTCAGTTTAACGTAGGTACTGCACCACCACCACCAGTGGCGCTGGGGCGGCCAGGTGCAGAGGTCACTGAGCCCAATCTTAGTTAATGGAGACTGGGGGAACCGACAAGAGGTGCGGTTTGCAGGTAGATACCCGCGATTTCAGGGCACAGGCCCTGGGGGTTGAAGCAAGCACGAGTGGGGGGCACAAGGCAGCACCAAAGCTACACCTCCAGAGGCGCAGGGGTGGCCGGGTGCAGGTTGCACATCAGCATCTGGCCCCCAATGCAAACGAATAGGGGATCTCAGTCACACAGAGGCTGCAGGCTCGGACCATGAGGCTGAATGAAGGTGACCACCAGCAAAGCAGGTAAGATGAGATGTCGAAGGAGGGCTGGACACAGTCGGATGGGCTCTCCAAAGTCGGGGGCTGGGGATGCAGGGGTGCCCTTTGGTATTGGATTTTCCTTTATCGGAACGGTTGCGGTCAGGGGGACCCTTAGTGTAGAGGCTGCAAGCAGCTTCTTGGGGTCCCGGAGAGGTCAACCACTGATTGAGTCGAGGTCTGGATCGCTGGGGACACATCACTGGACAGGTAAGCCACTCGGACTCCGGCCGTGTGTGTCGAGTGCAGAGTAGCAGGTGTCGCAGATCTGCCTGGATTCGGAGTCCTTGAAGTTGGAGTTTTCTGGACAAGGCCGTTGTCCTCGGGAGATATGGTCTTCGTTAAAGGCTGGCACTCTTCCTGGGGTTCTTAGAAGTCACTGGCCACAGGACAGGCGGCATCGTCTTCTTAACAGGGTCTTTGAGCAGGAGACAGGCCGGTAGGGCTGGGACCAAATCAGTAGTCGTCTTCCAGGCTCGGCTGCACAGCGTCTTATTCATCCTTTTCTTCTTAGGTCGCAGGAATCTGAGGATCAAGGTTCAGGGGTACTCCTAACTACTGAATTTAGGGGCATTACAGGTACTGGCAGGTAGTAGCCAATGGGATATTTTGCCTGGAAGGATTTTAGCCAATCAGGTTAGGGGATGCCCCTTCCTACCGTTGGGGAGGGGGCATCCCCTAACCTGATTGGCTAAAATCCTTCCATTTAAGATGGAGGATTTCCTAAGTAGGGGGTTACTTCCGCTCTGGACACCTTAGGGGTGGTCCTGGCTGAGAGGGGACACCTCTCCTGGCTACTAATTTTCCTACCGACCTTGCCGCCAAAAATGGGGCTTGGTCGGGGGGGAAGGCATCTCCACTGGCTGGAGAGGCTCGGGCTGGCATTACAAAGGGCAGAAAGCCTTAGAGGCTCACCGCCCTGAATGTTGTTCCTGCTAGGGGTAGGTGTGAAGCACCTTCACTCAAGCAGGCTTTATTCCTGGCCCACAAGAGCACAAGGGCTCTCTGCTCAGGGGGTCAGAAACATGTCTGTGCGTGGCAGGCTGCTGCAGACCAGTCAGCTGTGCACTAGTGTGTTGGTCGTTTCTCGGGGGCATCTCTAAGATGCCCTGAGTGCGTTTTACACTGGCATCAGTGTGGGTTTATTGTGCTGAGAAGTTTGGTACCAAACTTCTTAGATTTCAGTAAAGCCATCATAGAGCTGTGGAGTTCTTAATGACAACCTTCTAACCCATGTACTTATTATGGCTTCTCTGCACTTACAATGCCCAAGAATGGACTTGGACACTGTAGGGACACATTACTCATGCAGCTTTGCCCTCACCTGTGGTATAGTGCACCCTGCCTTAGGACTGTAAAGCCTGCTAGAGGGGTGACTTACTATGCCACACAGTTGCGGCTCCTCTGCTAAAGCGGAGGGGTGTGGCCCCACTGCTTTAAAGCAGTGCAATGGAAAATTGTATTCCAGTTGCCGCCAGGTTAGGGTACGGTGGGGCTGGGCTCCCCACGTCCCAGGGAGAAGGAGTGGCTGATGCTGCACCTAAAGTGTGCATGATTGTTTGGCCTGCCGTCTCGGCCGGCCAAACAGTCTTGGGCACTTTGCATGTTCTCCATCCAGGCTGTATTACAGCAAAGGAGTGATTATTATATAAACAACATCACTCCTTTGCTTAATAAGAGGAGCAGTTTGCTGACTCTGTCAAGGTCGCCCTATGCCGGATTTCCAGCTCAGCTGAATCCTGTTTACCTCCTGAGAAGGATGGTGCCCAGCTCTACACCAAGTAGGGCTCCCAGATGAAACCTACCCACAGGTAACTGGGGAGTTAGATCACCCTAAAGGGATTCTGGCAGATTCACGTAGCCTAGGCACTCTAGTATAGGGAGCGCTACGTAGGAGCACAAAAATAATTGTACTTGCATGCAAGCATATATTCCATGTAACATCACAATGGTTAAATTGTTCATTTTCTTTACCATTCTTATGATGCTGATTACTCTGTTTTGTTTCCTTCTATTGATTTTTGCAGCGCGTGTATTTTACACAAGAATCTTATTGCATCAAAAAATATTGGAATGCCAATTTGGTGTTTTTCTTTAGTCTCTCTTTCGGCATACATGAGTTCTGAGGTTGCACATACCATCTGTTACCTTCCTAGGTTAGGGGTATAGATGGTGCATTCTGATGGTGTATGTGAACTCATTTTTGCAAAGCTTTGACGCTTATGTTGGCCAACAAATGGACAGTTTTACTGAGAAAGCTTGAACTGTAGGACAGGCGGACAGTTTCTTGAGAAGGGATTTGACTTCAGCGTGTTTCCGTTCATCGAGGAAGGTGGCCGTGGTGATGGATGCGCTGAGGATGGTGGTGAGTTTGTTGCTGATTGATTTGTTTCCCAGTTTGAGAATGTAGTGGGGTCCGTAGGCTCCTGAGTGGACAGAGTCCATGATAGCTGTGGTGTTTTGAGTGGTGAGCTGCTCCCAGGTGGTTAGCAGGTGGTTGGGGCTTGCATCTGAAGGAGCGACGAGGCTGAGGATGTTCGGTTGCGATGGGTTGGGGCTCAAACCTTTTGTAGATCTCATGATCTTGTTCTGAAAGAAGTCCGCCAGGGTGTCGCAGAGTTCCTGGGAGGGGGTGATTATGTTTTTAAGGCTGAGGGCTTGATGAACTCTCTGACGATGTTGAATAGGTCTTTGCTGCTGATGGAGCTTGCCTCAATGCTGGTGTCCAGTGTGTTCCTTTTAGTCCTCTTCAGAAGTTGGTGGTATTGGTTGAGCGAACTTTTGAAGGAGGCTCGGTCAGCGGTTTCCTTGGTGGTGCACCATCTTCTTTCGATTTGCTTGCAGTTGCGTTTTGTATCTTAGTTCCGTGATGTATCAGCTGGCCTGATTGGAGGGTCTCTTAGGTTTTGCAAGCTTGATGAGAGCAACTCTGTCGGCACATTCGGTGAACCAGGCGCAAAAGTTCTTGACAGCCTGTTCTAGGTTGCTGGAGGTGTTTAGGTGGGAGGAGTTGAGGATGTTGGTCCCTTGGCTTTCTGACACTTTGCTCCAGCTTCGGTGACGGGTCCTGGTGTGTGTGGCCGTAGTGCCGGGGGGCCAGTGATGGTGAAGTGGGCGATGGCATGGTCTGTCCAGGTGAGTTCGGTGATGTGGCTTTACTTGACTCTGTCGCTGCCCGTGAAGAAAGTGTTGAGTGTGTGTCCTGTGATGTGCATGGTGTTGGTGTCTAGTTGAGTGAGGCCAAGTGTGTTCATGCCTTCGAGGAGGTTGGCAGATTTGGTGTTGTGGTGGAAGCTGAGGTCTCCGAGGAATATGTAGTGCTTGGAGTCAATAGCGAGCAGGGCGATAAAATCGGGAATGAGGTCACAGAAGGTGGGGCGGGGTCCAGGATGTCTGTACGTGAGGGTGCCTCTGATGGTTTTTCGGTCAGTGTGGAGTTGGAAGTTCAGATGTTCCATGATCTGGGTGGCATTGTCTGCCATGGTGGTGCATTGGATGGTTTCCTTGTGGATGCTTGTGATTCCAAATCCATGTTTGTTGATGCGTTCTCGGTGTGTTAACCTGTAGCTGTTGGGTGTTGCTGAGGCAATGTCTGGCACGGATGCAGGGTTGAGCCAGGTCTTGGTGAGGACGTCTATGTCGGGGGTGAGGGAGGTGATGGTGTCCCAGATTTCGATGGCATGTTTGCAGAGTGATTGTGCATTGAGCAGGAGGCATGGCTGGTGTGGCAAGGGTTGCTGTACGAGTGGGTGCTCTGGTATTGCAGGCTAAGCAGTTGTGAAGGCAGATGAAAGATCCTACTGTGGATCGTGGCGAGGTGCGGCAGCCGATGATGCGGCTTCAAGGGCTCGGAGCTCAGTGGCAATGTAGCAACGGAAAGTGGGGGAGCCGGGGTTCTCTTCCATCAATAGTCATAAGCACTGAATAATCCCCGCCCACGTGCGGGATCCCGGAGCATATATAAAAATACATATATATGTGTATGTTTAGACAAACAAGTACAGAGTACTTCCAAAACACACATGTATACGTACAAAAATATGCAGCTAATGTACTTCAAATAGGCTAATATGCCAAAATTACATGCATTTTTAAGAAAGAGAAAATAATCTCTAATATAAACACTGCAACAGAGAACATGCACTGTAATAGTGTGGCACAGAGTATGGACCGCAGATGAGACAGAGTTGAATAGGGAAATATTGAAGGATGCCATGGTAGTAGATGGGGTCAGAAATATAAGATGGTTAATTTATGTCAAAAAGTTTATGATTAAACTAGGCCATCCTGAATATTTTAAAGATCCACACACTATGCAAAATGTATCCAGGAAAGATTTAAAAGTAAGTTGTATGCATTACTTGGGTGAAGTGAGGACTTCAATTGAATTAAAGAAACCAACAGTGCAAGCACATTTTCCAGTTTTAGTTACCCTCACGATGCAGCCATATATTTCCCTTATCACCGATGATTATGAAAGGTTTCTCCTGACACGTTTTAGGTTGAATATTCTATATCGATTGCTTAGTTTTCCTGTACAGAATGACTGGTCGAGAATTTTATGCAATTGCCCATGTGATGAGATTTCGGCACAATCGATGATACACATTATTTTTTTGTAAATTTTATTCTATACCAAGAAGGAGATGGATCATCCCGGTGCTCAAAAACTAGGTTTTAGACAATGTTATCCCGCATTTATGATTCTTCAACAGTTAGAGGATTATTTTATTATTGTATCTGTTATTGCTTTTTTAAAAAGTGTTTTTAGGTCCCGAAAATCAATTGTGATTTAATTTATAAAAAAAAAAAAAATATTTAAGCTGGAACGATGGTTTTATATTTTTGATATATGAACTGTGCTTTTATGGTTAACTGTAATAGTTGCCGAATAAAGAACTTTTGATACTGTGTTCCAATACAGCCCTTTATTTTCAGAAAAAAGGCAAGTAATAGCAGGCAATTAGCTCATAGGCTGCATAGAAGAAAAAACGTCACAGTATCAAAAACACTGGCACCCTGCCTTTTAGGATTCCAAGAACCTGGACACCGTGCCTTTAAGACCTCCGGGAGCCCCCTGCTCCCATCATGCACCACAGGTGACAGTTAAGTCAGTTCTTTTTTCCGGCAAAATCGGACCCACACTCTGTGTGCATCGTGTGTTTACCAGCTTCACACAACCCTGAGAAATGTAATTACTGCCAGCATTTCTCCAAGAGAACTCTGTGACCCGGAGAAGATTAAACTTCATGCCTTGCTGGAGAGAGGAAAGAGTCATCCCAAAAGTGAGTGCTCCCAAAGAGCCCTCCTCTCATGAAGAATGCAGAAAACGGCATCGATCTGCTTCTCCAGCGTCAAAAAAGAAGCAGATCCCTGAATGTTCGCCGTCGGCGTCGAGATCAACGTTGAGAAAGCAGGCAAGGCACTGGTCACCGTCGAGGGACAGATCGCCGTCGAGACGGCAAGAGCCTCCGTCAAAGAGAAGTAAGTCGACGTCGAGGCATGCTACTTCAGTCTCGAAGTATGCTGGTCACGAGAGACCTAGGACTCCGTCGACGGCAAAGCACCCGTCGACGTCGCGGCACCTGTCGTCTTCTTCTTCGCCTCCTTCGCAAAGGTCGGCGTCGAGAGGTTCGGCGGCAAAGACTCTGCCGCGAGCCTATAGACTGACAGCGTCAAAATCTCCATCGCCGTCGAGGCGATCGCCGTCGAAGAAGTCGGCGTCTAAGAAAGACCATAGACGGTCGACGTCGAAGACGCATTCCCGGTCCCGAGGACAGTCGAAGCCGACGTCGAGGACTCCTTCGCGGAGGCGAGAGTCCTCAAGCATCTCGCCGCAGGGATGGTCGACGTCGAAGGCGGCACAATCGGTGTCGCCGGCGAGACATCGTTCGACGTCGAGAGACAAAGATTCTGCGGTAGCTTCAGAAGAAGTGCCAGAAAGACCACGATCGACGTCGAGGATGCATTCGACGTCGAGGGAAGCCTCATCGTCCCCTGGCATTCATATCATCCAGGTTACACCGGAGGGATCTCCGGTTCAAGGTGAAAAGACTCCTCCTGTCAATCTTTCTCCAAGATGGTTAGAAAGCGTACGACACTGGAAGGTTCCCGGTGCTGAAACCGGTCGCAGAAGTCCGGGCTCTGATTTCTCCAGAACATATTCTCCCTCCAGAGTCTCTGGTGGACCTCCTCCTACTGCATCCACAAGAAGTAGGACCCCCGAGAAGGGCTAGGTCGCCATCAGTCCGTCGCTCACGTTCTCGGGAGCGATCACGATCTTGTCATTCTCCTACCCCGAAAAGGAAGAGACGAAGGTCACCATCTTGGTCCACTGCCACAAGGTCTTCTATAGGAGACTATTCTCCGACTCTGTCTGCAACGCCACCATCCAGAGTTTCCCCAATCGACGACATAAGGACTTTTAATGAGGTCCTCTGCAGAGGTGCCACCAAGCTGAACATTGGTATGTCCACTCCGACAGTCTCCACATCTGTCATTTTTTAAACATTGCATCATAGATCCTCTGCGAGACCTTTGTTACCCTTAGTCCCAGGTCTTTTGGAGCCAGCAATGCAGACCTTTCTTACTCCTGCAACAGTGAGTTCAGTGCCCTCACGTATTTCCAAGAAATACAAAGCACCAGATCAAGACCCACTTTTCCTACGATCGGACCCTCTTCCGGACTCTGTCATCGTGGCAGCAGCTAGGAAGGCAGATTCTGCTACGTCCTCTTCTTCAGTTCCCCCAGAGAAGGATAGTAAAAACATGGATTCTCTGGGCAAGAGAATGTGCAACACTTCTGCTGCAGTAATGAAGGTGGCCAGCGCTTCCGCTCTCTTGGGAAGGTACGATAGATCGCTCTGGGATTCCCTGTCACGATTCACTGAGAAACTACCAAAGGAAGATCAACAAGACTTCCAGGAAATCCTGCAGGAAGGTGGCTTGGTAGCGAACCAGGTGATTAGTGCAGCGGCAGATTCATCCGATCTGGCTGCACACGGCTATTCCCACGGCATCTGTTCGAGACGCTCAGCCTGGTTGCGCCTCACTGGCCTTAAACCGGACGCACAACGGAGGATTGTTAATCTTCCGTTTAATGGCTCCTCGCTGTTCGGATCTCATGCGGACGATGAGATGTCCAGAATGAAGACAGAACTGGACACGGTGAAGGCCGTTGGGTTGGAGAAGCGGAAGGAATTTCGAAGAAGGTTCCGTCCCTACGACCGGCGTTCCTTTCAGCAGAGGGTTCAAACCCCTCAGTGGTCCACCCAACAGCAACATCAGCCCAGGTCACACTTCCGCCAGGGGAGACCGGGTAGAGGAAGGGGATCTACAAGACAGCCGGCGCCCGCATCAAAGCCACCAGCAAAACAATGAGCGATGGCTTCCTCCATGCCCGTTTGCCACTCCGGTGGGAGGAAGTATCTCGTTTCACCTGGCAGAGTGGAAGACCATCACAAACGACAAGTGGGTTCTGAATATTGTGCAGAATGGCTATTTGCTCAGATTCAAATCCCCACTTCCACCAGTTCCTCCACGAGGCAAATTCCTTCAAAATCACCTCTTGTTGCAGGAGGAGGTGAACAGTCTTCTGCGAAAAAATGCCATAGAAACTGTTCCTGTTCAACATCGAGGACAAGGGATATACTCCCATTATTTTCTGGTACAGAAAAGAGGTCCCACCAGAGAATACAGACCAATACTCGACCTGAGGTTATTGAACAGATTCATCCGCAAAGAGAAATTTCGGATGTTAGCTCTGCACCAAATCTTCCCTCATCTACATCAAGGAGATTGGATGTGTGCTATAGACCTGCAGGACGCCTACTTCCATGTTCCGGTGTCCAAGAAACATCAAAAGTTTCTGCGATTTCAAGTGGCTCACCAGCATTTCCAATTCAGGGTTCTCCCGTTTGGGCTCAAATCAGCCCCCCAAACTTTTTCGAAATGCATGGCAGTGGTGGCAGCTTTTCTTCGCAAACAAAGGATTTTCATTTACCCTTATCTGGACGACTGGCTCCTGAAGAGCTCGTCACCCTCTCTGCTTCAGAGTCCTCTATCGTACTGTCTCCAACCACTGGACAAATTGGGCCTACAGGTCAACTTCAAAAAGTCGATCTTCAATCCGACCCAGAAAATCCACTACCTGGGTGCTTCATTGGATACCGTAAAAGCAAGCATGTGTCTTTCGGAGGAGAGGTTATCCTCCATCAAAGAGAAATGTTGCAATCTTCTCATCTCTCAACACCCCACAGCCAGACAAGTTTCATCACTTCTGGGGTCAATGGCATCATGCATCTTCATCGTACCGAATGCCAGATTGAACATGCGTCCTCTGCAGCAATCTCTGGAGGACCAGTGGATGCAGACATCGGGCCTCTGGGAAGACTGTGTGTCTCTCCCCCAATCGGCCAAGGATTCCATCAGATGGTGGATGAAGCGTTCTCACCTCCTGAAAGGAGTTCCATTTCACCAGGACCCTCCTGCTCAGACAATCGTCACGGATGCTTCCCTTCAGGGCTGGGGAGCTCATATGGGTCCTCCCCAAGTGCAAGGCCTTTGGTCAGAGGCAGAGCGAGGATATCGCATCAACCTGTTGGAGCTGAGAGCTGTTCATCTAGCTCTCAAGTCACTGTTTCCTTTTCTCCAGTCCAGCTCCCTGTTGGTTCAAACAGACAACACAACCACAATGTATTATTTGAACAAACAGGGGGGGTACCAGGTCGAGACCTCTCTCTCTGGAATTGCAGACCATTTGGAAGTGGCTTCTCGGAAGAAATCTAAACATTGTGGCCATTCACCTTCCAGGAACTCTAAACGTCCAAGCAGATGCCCTAAGCCGGGACTTCGTTGAAGCTCACGACTGGCTGCTCAACAATGAGGTCACGCAGGACATTTTCCAACAATGGGGAGTGCCAGACATCGATCTGTTTGTAGACGCGGCAAACGCCAAATGTTCCGTCTTCGCATCCAGGTTTCACCAACCAGGTTCACGGGGCAATGCCCTTTTGATAAAATGGTCTCAGACATTGCTGTACGCCTTTCCACCAATTCCGTTGATTCCTGCAGTGATCAACAAATTCTACAGGACCAACACCAGAATGATCCTGATGGCTCCGGAGTGGCCTCGTCAGTGGTGGTACCCGGACCTTCTTCAGCTGTCAGAGGTTCCACACAGGAGGTTACCATACCGCCCAGACTTGTTGTCCAAGAACGAGGGGAAGGTGTTTCATCCGAATCTCCCATCTCTAAGATTGACGGCATGGCTCCTGAAGTCCTTCAATACGGACATTTAGACTTACCTTCGGAATGTATGAACATTCTCAAGGAAGCCAAGAGACCTTCTACCAGGAAATCGTACGCTTTCAAGTGGAAGTGTTTTTACTTCTGGTGCATGAACAATGGTCATGATCCAGTTCGGGGGCAAGAACAGGTGATCTTGCCGTATTTGCTACATTTGGCCAAATCTGGCTTGCAGTTTTCCTCCATAAAGGTTCATTTAGCAGCTATCTCTGCTTACAGAAAGTCTCCGACTCAGGTTTCCTTTTTCCAAATCCCTGTAGTTAAAGATTTTCTTGAGGGGATAAAAAAGGTTTACCCACCAATTAGGTCTCCAGCTCCACCTTGGGAGCTTAACGTAGTTTTAGCTAAATTGATGGGTGCTCCTTTTGAGCCTATTCACAAGGCTTCTCTACAGCACTTGTCGTGGAAAGCTGCTTTCCTAGTCGCCATCACCTCTGCACGCAGGGTTGGCGAGATCCAGGCTTTGTGTTGTAAAGAACCTTATACTGTTTTTCGTGCAAACAGAGTGGTGTTAGGAACCCATCTGAGTTTTGTGCCTAAGGTGGTTTCGGATTTCCATATCAATCAGGTCATCACTCTACCCACATTTTTTCCCAATCCTTCAACTCCTCCTGAGAGGTCTCTTCATTCTCTAGTACTTAAGAGGGTTCTGAAGTTCTACCTGGACAAGACAAAGGGCTTGAGAAAATCAGACCGACTGTTTATAAACTATGGTTCCATAAATACTGGTTCTGCGGCTTCCAAAAGATCCATCTCTAGGTGGATTGAGTCTTGTATATCTTTCTGCTACCAACTGGCCAACAAAGCCCTCCCGGGCAAACCTAAGGCCCATTCTACCAGAGGAAAAACCTCTACCACGGCTCTCCTCCGGAATGTACCTATTGCAGAAATTTGTAAAGCCGCCACGTGGCGATAAGTACACACTTTCACTCGCCATTACAGTTTAGACTCTGACACACAGGCGGATGCTCAGTTTGGGCAAGCCGCTTTGAGAAATCTGTTTGGGTAATCTCATCCGTAAAACGTTGTATTTGATGTACTTATACTGCTACTCGTCCGCAGGGAAGTGGGTATGGGCTTGCTATTCTATTCAGTGCTTATGACTATTGATGAGTATCCCCTGGAAGAGAAGGATAAGTTACTTACCTGTAATCCTGGTTCTCTTCCAGGGGTATACTCATCAAAGTCATAAGCAACCCTCCCTCCTCCCCGGACGAGTATTTACAGTATAGTCTTGTTTTCAATTTCCTGATTCCTCTGTTTGGACACCGTAAAAAAGAACTGACATAACTGTCACCTGTGGTGCATGATGGGAACAGGGGGCTCCTGGAGGTCTTAAAGGCACAGTGTCCAGATTCTTAGAAACCTTAAAGACGGATGAAAAACGGGGGCAAGGGCAGGCAGCGACCGGGGGGGGGGGGGGAACCAGACAAGGGAAACCAAAGCAAGTTTATTTACAGAGGTACAAGGAATGAGCAGTACAGACAGGGAAAGGCTAAACAAGTTACGTTTAGAAAACGCTGTTGCAGTGGCTGAACAAAGTTCAATTGCAGCATATACACTGTTGCAGTGAAGAAAAGGCTAAGCAGGTAAGTGGTAACAGATGCAATGTATAAACTGTAATGAAGGGAACCAAGCAGCTGGGAGCGAGGCACGCAGCAGGGAGGGGAAGCTGGTACTGGGACCTGCTAACCTCTTGGTTCATGGTTCTCCATGTACTGGCCATATGTGAGACAGGCATGTACACACTCGCAGCCTAACTTGCATTTAAATGTTTTTCAGTGTCATTTAGGGATGAAGTAAAACATATTGTAGAAACCTACAACACCCCATCTTCCTCTCTCTCCACCCACGGCACTCCCAAACGTTGGCGAATAACCCTCCACAACTAAAGAAAGTGAATTAAACCTTACACCAGCCCTCATCATGACCACAAGTGTGCTCCGCATGTGTGGGTTTCCAGGCAGCACACATCCGGCCCAGAGCTGAACATATTGCCCATCACAGTAATGAACAAAGGCCTGTCAGGCCCACCATCCAATGGGTGTCCTCAGTCATTAACATATCCAAAGACAACACCACAAATCTATGCAGATATGCAGTTTGCTTAAACATGGTTCATCCAGTACTGTTAGTACAGAGTGATAGCCCCGCAGACACTGTATATCATGAGAAACAAAGCGACAACTTGATGCTATCAAATGATTGTAGTGAAACCACAATAGAATACAGTGTACTGCTAGTCACGGAGGCCTTCAGTACTGGACCCCGCCTCGTGTGATGGGAGCTCGGACTGCTAGAGCCGGACCATGTTCCTTTTTTGGGGTCTCCGATACAAGTTGATGGATTGTTGTGCTGTTTCCAGTTGAGTGAAGAAATGCACCTTTCCATTATGTTCAACTCTCAGTTTGGCTACATCACAGAGTATCTAATATATTTCTTGTGCAGTTGTTTCTTGATTGTTCGGAATGAGCGTCCCACCGCTTTAACTAAAGGAGTAAAGTCAGGGTAGAATGCAGTGGGGGATCCCCCTATATGGGAGCTCTGGATTCGCTTTATTCTGATGCCACAGTGTCCCTAGCTCTATAAATAAGAAGGCACACTATTTTCGGTCTTGGATTCTGGCCAGGGCTTGTGGGATAAGGGCCTGTGTGTGCTCTCAACTAAAAACACAAAAAAGGAAGATTCATGTCCAAACAGGGACGCCAGCATTTCTTCCGCAGACTTCTCCATGTTGGGCCAGTCCCATGATGTGGACTTAATTAAGCACAGTAGCCTTCTAAATCTTTGTTTTTGAATGCCACTACCTTGATTTCCTGCACCAGTTTATGCTGATTCACTGCTGATCTGGGAGCCTTGTTCTGTAGGATACCCTTGCCTTTGCCGCTGATAATTGATAGTCGTGTTTATCAATGCAATCTTTCTATCAGTCCATATGTGTAGAGAGGTTGTCTATCTTTCCCTAAGTGGATTGTAAACTATCTTCCATTTTTTTTGTGCAAAGCAGGTGCATCGTGTCTGCTGGTGATGCTCTTACTGTCCAGGGCCCTACCTCTTGTCTCTGCTCAGTTTTACCCATGATGTTAGGACTTCCAAGGCTCTACTTTGAGCATTTCTAGAGTTAGCCTAGACTGGAAGTGAACAAATATTGTATGTGAACAGTTCAATGAATGCACTCGCCACAGGCCTTCACTGAGTCGAACATTTTGTCATTGATTACCAACATGGTGATGGGCAGGGGGCATCAATAGGGTTATTGCAGTGAGGTCTACACTTTCCTCTGGTAGCATTTGTGGCATCTGCAGCAAACAACTATATCTCCCTGGCTGGATCTGTTCGCCCGGGTGACTCAAGATCTTAGGCAAAGTCTAATAACCATCTGATGGTGATGTCGCTGAGCTATTTTTATTAGGTCGACCGACCTTACATCTAATGTGGCCAAGTCATCTCACGACTCACTGGTGCCTCAAAGAGGTACACGGTTTAAGCAACTTCTGTGTGCGAGTTGGGAAAATAGCTGTCAGGTATGTGTTTTGAGGAGATGTTTGGTGTGAGTTGCTGAATGAGGATACACCCATGAGATTTGAAGAGCTGCTGAATGCAAGTTGTGGTGGAAGGTACGTTTTCAAAAGTGGTGTTGTGTGAATTGTGGCAAGAGCAGGCAGGTGTTGGGTTTGAAAATCTGCTGTCTGAGTTTTGCAGACTGGAACTAGTTTTGAGGAGCTGATGAGTGTAACCTTCGGAAAGATTCTGTAGGCCCCAGGTTTGAGCAGCTATTGGGAGTGAGTTGTGGAAGCCAAAGTATGTTAAACCACGGTTGGAGAATGACCTTGGGGACATTTCTGATGTCATTGCATCTTACTCTTGTTGCAGGAGGTCCTTTCGCTATGTGGAGGGGATCTCAGCTCTGCACTCCCTTGGCTTGAACTGCACACACTAAACTTCAGCTACAACCGCATCAGCAACTTGGACGACTCCCTGGTAAGAGGTTGATGTCTTGTAGATAAGGCAGGTGCTCGGCTCAGCCTGATGGGTGGCGTAACGAGCCACGGGCTCACATTTATACATAGACTTCCATTTAACCAAAGTACAATGTGGGATTGCATGTGAAGATCTTAGTCTCTGCGTTCCACAAAAGTATGTTTGTGTATATTATTGGGATGTCAGAGGCGAGTGTGTATGGCAGACTATGACAACAATGATGTGTGTCCATACTGATGGTAAGTGCCTATACTCTAACCGTAAGTCAGGTGTAGAAAGCCAAAGAGTACAACAATTTTAAGTGTTTTATTGTAATTGTACACAATGTTGAAATGCCTGTTGATGTAAATGTAGAGCCCATGAGCACACACAGGCATTTACAATGCTGGAGAGGGACTGGCAGCTGCACTCACTTGGCTTCAGTATGAGGCTGGAGATGTACTAAGCAGTACTGAAAAGGGGACGTCTCGTGTCCCGGAGGCCCATAAATCTGCTGCTGGTCTATTATAGAGGACCAAGTGACTGAGCACTTTCTCCAGTTCTGAGTCACTTAGGCCTTCACGTGTTTTTCTTTGAATTCTGACACGTCATTATTCTTTTTAAACCTAGTCAGAGTTTTTACCTCTTTTTAAAACAATGTTTAACAAATGGGCATTGGCAAAGCCAATATCTTGCCACTTGCACTAGAAAGAGGTGATCCCTATTGGCAATTCTCGTTTTGCTCCTGTTGTCCCCTGGTAGATTGCCTAAACCCAGATACTATGGGAGCTTCTGCCCACCCCTCTCTCAGATATTTTTCTTTCCTGAGTCTTTCTTTTGTCTAGATTCATACTGGTTGATTGCACGATAGATGCACTGTTGTTCTCAGGACATTTCAGTTGTACTTGTCACAATATTTTAAGATAGCAAGATGGGTTTGAGTCCAAGGTATAAGGAACGTCTTAAAAGCGTTCTAGTCCTAGAGTGAAAAATTGACTTTCTGATGCAGGTAACGCACCAAGTGACAATGCTTCTGATCTTTTCCGCAAGTCTTCTGAGACCCACTCCTTAACATGGCAAAGGGATATCAGGCCACTTATGGTCCAAAGCATGCAGAGGTCAGAGCTCAGTACAAGCTATTGGTTTCAAGTTTGCTGCAGTATATATTTTAAAATATATTTAGTCACACGTTAATCAGTATGTAAAAGTCACTCATAAAAAGACGGTGTAGATCAGTATATGGGCTCTGACTTTCTAGTGTCATTTTATCATTTGGGAATGTCGCAGGGAATGGGGCATAAATGGGGACGTAAAAGGAGGTAGAGATAAGGGAAGACCTACCTGGTCAGGGCATGCATTCACAGGTAAGAAGTACTTCTCGGAAAGCCTGATTAAGATGGTAGTATGTTAACCATCTGAGCAGAACCTCCTACAGAGGCCTCACGGACCCCAAAGCGCTGGTCCCTAGACCTTGAAGAGCTGCAAAGGGGGTGGAATCTGTGGCTGCACCTCCTGGGGACAGGAGAGAGGCTCGATCGACTGGGTGCCGCTGGCTCCAGGTGACCATTGTTATACCATTTCTACTAATCTAGTAGAACTGTGTACTTAGACACCAAAATGTAATAATACAGAGACTGAGTCTTCTTATATAATCAGTCAATGTTGGCCTGCTTGGCTAGCTCACAATACCACATCTAAACTCCAAAACCTACAGAGTTATAGATGCTGTCAGCAACTTGGAACATGACTCTCAGATTCCCAAGGATATTGTGGAAACAGATTTAACCCTTTAGTTTGTCAATCTTGCAGGCCCAAAATGTTCACATAGAAAATATATAATATTGCATTTTCAAACGTTTATTGAAAAGCTCTAATTATGGCGAATAAAACATGGACTGTGATTATACGAAAGATGAGAAATATTGGAATACGTATTATTAGAATAGTGAAAAATACAAACCATTCAATCATGGTAATTGTTCATAATGTTCCTAATTTTACACCTATCTATTGCTATCCTCCATGCTAAATAGAGCATATCGGGAGTACCCATCTCCCAGGCCTGTTAGAATGACCTAACCCAATACCATGGTGCTGTTTGCCAGGAAGCCAGGCTCCGTACATCCAAAAATGCACCTCCGTCTGAGTGTACAGCTATCTTCCTTCTCAGGATGAGTGTCGGGCACAGCGGGACTGTATCTCACAGCAGCGTTTTGTGATGACTCCGGCTGGACGTGAACCTCTCACCGACTTTAAGTGCGGAGGGGGTTAAATAATAAAACGGTAAACAAATCAAACTGTGTCAAAGGTGCACGACAGTGCTTTTAATTAGACTAAAGCAGAAAAGTTGTCTCCTTTTGAGCACAGAAAATAAAACAATTCTACATATTCTGAATTTGAGCGATCCTGGAACTAAATGTGCAGACTACAGGGCGACAATGCCAGTCAGGAATAAATGTGCACAAGGGCCATTCTCGCAATAGAAAAATGTGCAAACCATCATTAAAAAAAGAGGCCAAGTTAAAATGAGAACTAAAATGGAAGCTAAATGCAAGCTGCATAACACCACAATCAAGACGTGGCCCTAAAACCAGCAACACAAAGGTCGCCCTTAACCAGGCTGGATGCCAGCACAGGGAGAACGTGTTGCTAAAACCACAGCAGGGGGTGGAGGCAACCAGATGCAGCCTCACGGTGCTCTTGCTCTGCAGTGAAGAACAGCTGCGGATACCTGCAGGTCTGGTACCAGATGGCGGCAGAGGAACGACGTGGCAGCCCCAAAATGGAGTGACACACTCACTGCGGAGAAGGCTTCAAACTGCGTGCATGCAGCTCTGGGGGTGGGGCACAGGCACACTAAGATGAACGGAAGCTCCATGCCCATAGATCTGTAGTCATCAGAAGAGAAACCAAGTGGCACCAACACAGCGCCTCCAATAGGGTTTTAACAGGAGGGCTGGCGGATGCTTGTCCAGGGGTTTTGGAGAAATTAACCTATGTGATCTTCAAAGGATAACAGTTTCCCTTTTCGACAGAGCACACCCACTCCGAGCACTGCCCCATCCCACCTCCATGTGTCAGCTGAACTTACAGTGAACCAGGTTACACCCTCATGCCCACACACCCCAAGCATATGGGAGGGGGGCTCAATCAGTAAACGTAACTCTAGCAGAGTCACTGGGATGAGAAGAAACATCTCCTCTCTAATTACTGCCTCCCCTCCGTCCAATGAGGACTTAAAGGACTGTTTTGCGGAAACCAAATCAGGCCTTAAAAGGACCCTTGCCCCAAGGGTATGTTCAAAAGCAAGGAGCAGGACACGGCGACGTTGTTGCAAAGATGACCGACCACAGCCAAAGAGAAGCTATACTAACGCAAGCATGTAGAATAGAATAGTGTTTGTTTAAAGACAGAGGGACGTAGTATTTAAGACCTCTAAGCAGACACCTTACAGCGAAGAAGAGGTTTCATTGAAACCTGCTCACGTCTGAACTTAACCATCAGATCCGCTCCAGATGATAGGCTCCCACGGGGCTGCAGTTTACTAGGACAGGGGCCCTGAAAACAATTCATGAGCCAGATGAGGTTCAACAACTGACCCAGGCAAGGCACACCCTGAGGGTGATGCATCAGAGGAGACAGGCAGTGAGGACAAGAGACCACATCAGAGGAAGCCACCCTCACAGGCACTGAAACCGCAAAGAGTAAGGATGGTGAAAAGAAACCAACAACTCAGAGCCACAAAGGAAGATCGGAGGCTCGCATCTTTGTCTTCTTAAAGTCGGTCGGATGAAGAACAGTGTTGATGTATAAACTGATACCCACAGACCTGCAATGGAGGTGGGGCTTTTGAAGGGGGCATTTAAAACGAGCTAGGGCTCCTGGTGGGGCAAGGAGTCGGCAGAAGGTGGTTATTCGTCTCTTGGGCCTACAGTTTGAGCCACGTGGAGCGGGGTGGGTGATGTATGATGAGAGAGAGGTCCCGGATCATCTCCATAGGATGCTCCTTCGGGTTTCTTTCACTGTCTTTCGGTTTTTGTTCACATCAGACAGAGAGCTCTGACTCTCAATAGACTAATGGTAGATTGACTGGGGAGGATTCCTGTTTATCCAGTCCAGAATCTGATAGATATGGATGGGGGGAGGTCCATGTAGGCTGTACGTGTAACTAGCTGCTCCTTCATATTACTGACCTTGAATGTTAAAGGGCTTAACGCCTCTAATAGGAGACAGACAATAACTTGCTGCATCCTTCAGCAAGACCCCGACATTGTTTTCCTTCAGGATACGCATCTATTATCCGCAGACCAATACTGCATGAAACATAAAACATACCCCAGACAGCTCTAGGCCTCAGCACGATCGTAAACTGTGGGGGTAGCCAACTTCTTAAAGCACTCGATGAGAGGGCAACTACCACTGATGAAAAAGGACCCGGAAGGTTGATTTATCCAAGTACTGCTCGGGGTAGGCTAAATGACACTCTGTGTACATTTTGTGGGTAGGTAGAATTAATGTGATAAAAATACATGTGGTGCCTGGATTACTGTACTGTTTTCAGCTACTGTCGGCCCCTTTCCTATAAAAGAATTGCAAGACCTGATGAGGGTTGTAAATTCTATATGGGTAGGCCGAAGGGCTTGTGTAACGGAAAAGCTGTTGATGTCACCCCGTGAGCGAGGAGGCCTGGGCTGCCCCAACAACCTACATTTTAGGCTTGTTACAGAGTGGACTGTGTAGTAATGATGACACGCTGGTAAGTTGTAATCCAAGTAGGTTTATTCAGATAAGTAGACGGGTCATCATTAACAGGTATATAAGTCCTCTAGGGCAGCTTGTAGGTGATCATCAACAGCCCCACCAGGAGCAGCCTGCTAGCTGCTCAGCCCCATCCACCAACTGTCACTCCTCATCCAGTCACCCAGGCATTCTACTCAAGGTCCATTCAACAACATTCCATACAGAAGACACACACACAGGCTGAGCAGCTAGGACAGAGAAACATAGGGAATAAAACATCATGCAAGAATACTACAGACTGCCAGGGAGACGGATAAGAAATGGGTCTTAATGAACTGGGCGATCGCTGGCAGACCGTGGTGGGACAGAGCTCGGCTGTCACAGTTTTAAAGACCTAAAAACACATACCTGTCCACTCCCACTAAATACTGAATGTATGGGAAGAATAGAAATGTGGGGCTCGCTTGCACCCCTTCCCTCCATCTGTGTTCAACAACACAGACTTCAGACCCGATGGGTAAAAAGAAGCTTTTAGCAGATGGTGGGAGGGAGATTGCAGAGTGCTGTCAAATCTTTTCCAGAGGCACCAGATTAAGACGTAACAGAGATTTCAAGCTTCAAAAGATGGATGGGATGCAGTATCTGCGGCTGCTGCTTTGGTCCGTATACCCTATAATAAAATGGCAGCCTTGAGGAGCTCACACCTCTGGAGAAATGTGTGTATTCAGCTAGGCACTGAAGGTGTGATATCTGGTATGTATTTACACACTACCAAGTGAGGGGCAGACTCGCCCACAGTCGCGTTATAACTTATCGTTCACAGTGAGAGGGGCCATTACAGGGGGAGACCCCCGGCTATGGAGGGACCTGCCCTAACGCTTAGAGTGGCCCCCAGCAGGGAAAGACCTAAAAAGTAATGTTTCGTTGGTATGTGACGCCTGATAGATTATGAAGTTGAGTAGACAACAGATGCCAAAGATGTGGTTGGGGACGGGGATGATGTTGCACATCTGGTGGAGCTTTTCAACAATTTAGACTTCCTGGAAAGCAGTCCCGAGCAGTGCTAAGGAATCTGTGGGGTTTGAGGTACCTGAGAGCTGGCATGGTACTCGAGGGTCTGAGCGAAGAGCTTGCAGAACAAGCCAGAGAACTGTTTTTTGGCAAATAACAAGGCAGCCAAGGCATTGATTACATTGTGCTGGAAGAAAAGGATGCCCCCTAGCACTCTACAGTGGTCCACAGGCCTAGTCCGACTATTTAATTGGAAAAAACTGACCTTAGAGCTACAACAAGATGGAGGACGCTTTGAAAAAAGCTGACGGTCGCTGGTCAGACTTACAAACACGCCCACGGATCCAGTTCGGCTGTGAGCACTGCAATGTTTTGATCTCTGAAAACTTAATGGGAAACTGCAGCAGGAACAGGTAGCGCACAAACTATTAAGTCAGGTCAGCGCACAGTATGCATGTATACGGTATTTCTATGGTGCGAACCTAGTCCAAAGGCGGCAGAGCACTGTATACAGTGGTGGATCCCTCCACCTACATGTGAAAAGTTACTTGTAGTAAATTGAGGCTTCAATGTTTCCATCCACTGAATCGAGGCGGTGGAGGTATGCACATCTGCACTTGGGTGTAAATCTACACTCTGAAATGGTGAATGGCACAAATGTGTAGATATACGCCTACATGCAGTAGTAGATTTACTTGTGTAAATTTACCTTTGTGACTAGGCCCCATAAACTTCGCTTGATTACTGCTTATTTCAGAAGCTATTCCCAGACTCCAGAGCGCTCTAAAACCATGTACTGATGAAGGAACTGGATGTAAACACTCCTTACAGGTGCTCCTGGCTTCCATCTCAACCTCCTCTGCTGGGTACGCCCGTGCCCTCCGCCCTAGCCTCCTTCGGTTTCATTTAAAGTCTCCACTGTTGCAAGCTTAAAGACTGCAGTTTATGCCCATGTTTGGAGGCCCGTCCTTTGCTATGAAGGCAGCCAGGATGCCCTCGTGGGTGATAGTGCACTTTACAAATACACATAACACAACATTCTTCTGCTTTGTCTTCGAATCTACCCCTCTCCTGATGCACTCTGTAGATCTCCACTTCTTCTCAGTGAAGTCCACCATTTCCTGAAATCGTTCAATAAGCTACATGTTTTTTCTCCCTAATAGTGAGGCCACTAATATATTGTGGTCTCTCTTTCTACTCTGTTCTCCTACACAGCGAGTGCACCCATTGGGGCTGAGGGCCCCTAGGTTACCTCTTGCGTCATCTATGCATCATGCGATCTGTACCTCATGGCGTCCGATTTGTTCATCAACAGTTTGAATTGCAGCTCCCTCGTCTTACTTGGTCGCTCACAGTGGTGAATAAAATGTAATGTTTGAACTGCATTGGTTACTGCTTCGAGTCCGCAAGAGGTATCCGCTCCATTTTAAGAATCCACTTTATGGACTTGGCAGTTACAGAGGTTCTGTTCAGCTTCCAGACAAACTCCTATTTTTTTTTTCACGTCTTAGTTTGAAATTGATTGCTTGTTTCTCTGCTCTCACAATGTCAAACCCTCAGGATTTTTCTTTTTCTTCCAGCAATTGTTGAATGTTCTAAAGGTCCTGGATCTGAGTCACAACCAAATCGAGGACTGTGGCTCCTATTTTTTGGTGAGTGTTACTTATGGGTGTGAATGGATGCTATGTACACCATAAAATATTGGTCTTTAACAGGTGTACCTCAGTGACGGGGCTAATGATAATTGTTATAGCTCTCTGCTTCCAGAAGATGTCCATTTCGAGACACTCCGAGCTTGCATGGTTGGACTGGCCGTAGCGGGCACCGGGCGTTTTCCCAGTAGGCCGGAAGGATGGGGGTCGTTTTTTTTTTCTGGGGGGCAGGTTTGCAGCAGTGCTGCAATATCGTCCCCCTGTAACCAAAGCGCAGCAGCACTGTTTTCCACCAGCACCTCTCAATCCCCCCCCATCTTCCCCCCCCCCCCCCCTCCCCAGGGCCGGCCCGACGTAATTGCCAGGGCTGGTTTGCGTTCCCAGTCCAACCCTGGGTCAATAACATCTACTCCGCCACTTGGGGAACCTCAGCTTCACACACACATATTTAGCAGCCCTCCCATTCAAGCTCTTTTCCTGCATCTCATTTCGCCTCCTAGCAGACCTGATCCTTATTTTCTGCTATGATCATGCCTTTATAAGCTTCTCCGTCTTACACAAGCCCATCACTATGGCTAGGTGCAGAAGCTTTCGCGAAGTCTGGATGACTTTTAGTCTTCCCTGCCTAGCGAAAATACATGCAACAGTGTCAAACACGTACCTCTCAGACCCTCTGGATGTAAATAGCCTCCTTAATGACTTGGTGTTAGTTTCATCCTTAGCACAGCACCACGACCTCTCTAATGACCTCTAGAGAATAACTGCTCCCCTTCTGAGCCTTGCCTGACCTTCCTTGAAGCTTTTGTTCTTCTCATTCTCCTCACACTGACCTGTGGTGTTGAAGGAATGTTCTTAGAATTCTTCACTGCCACTGATCTGCAGATATCACCAGCTCAAAGGTCATACTCCCTTTAAGCTGCTTATATTTTTAACTCCGTGCTACAAAGTTTGGCCTTGTCGCAGCTGCTTTACAATGTTGTGGGGACCTCTTTGCAAGCACATTTGAAGATGAGAGGCTTTGCATGTATGCTGCTGATATCCAGACACAGAGTATCCAATTCAGTGATCTGGGGATTGGTGGCAAATGATAGACTACCTAATGCGGATCAATAACTAGATATAGCCAAGGTTCTGTCAAAACACAGATACTGCTGATAATCCTCCTTCCTGACCAGACTCCATCCAAAAGAATCTGCAAACTGGGGTTTGTTCTTGATGCAGGACTGTCTCTTGTACCTTGGGTGAAGAGTTCCGCTGGAGGTGAAGAGTTCCGCTGGAGGTGAAGAGTTCCGCTGGAGGTGAAGAGTTCCGCTGGAGGTGAAGAGTTCCGCTGGAGGTGAAGAGTTCCGCTGGAGGTGAAGAGTTCCGCTGGAGGTGAAGAGTTCCGCTGGAGGTGAAGAGTTCCGCTGGAGGTGAAGAGTTCCGCTGGAGGTGAAGAGTTCCGCTGGAGGTGAAGAGTTCCGCTGGAGGTGAAGAGTTCCGCTGGAGGTGAAGAGTTCCGCTAGAGGTGTGTGCACCAAGCACTGTTACGGGTGGAATTTCTCTTCTGCTTCTCCTGTGCAGTGGATCGCCTACTTAAGTCTTCTTGTGGCTATTGGCAAGTCAGTGACTTGGTTCCAAAAGCAGATGGCTCACTCTTCTTCATTTTCAATCTCCACCGCATTCACTGACTCCCTACTAAGCAAAGAGTAGAATTTAAACCTTCGACCTGGTGAACAGGGCCCTGCACAGTCAGGGGCCCTTCTACCTATCCAAACTGCCAGAAACGTAGTAACTAATCTCGAAAGCCGGTGAATCAAAACTGATTCCATTTACTCATCAATATATTATTATGTTGAGTTTTATATGTTCGAGTACTAGGCTCATCATTATGAAAACTGCTTCCTTTAGTCTAGAATACAGATGGAATGATCTACTGAAAACAAGAAGACTCTGCTGTTCGAACAGAGTTATGGTTTGCGTTCAACCTAGTGGACCGGGATTTGCCCAGATGTGGTTCTCTTGCCTATTGTGCCCCAGGATCCAAGCTGTATGGTAACAGAACTCTAGGTTTATATGTTTAAAGAGCAGTAGAGCTCTGAGTTTTCTGTTGCTGCGTAACAGAGGCATATGTTCTGGGGAGTCGGTTACACCTGCTGGCCTGCAGAATACCACTGCTTCCAGAGTTTCAAGTATTTGTAGCTAACTTGCCATGAATTGCAGGTTTGGTGGCCTTAATGCTGAACTCATTAATTGTGCAGTGCCACAGCAAGAAAATGGGAGAAACTATGGCAGCAAGTAATGCACTCAAAGAAGCTATCACCATAGCCAGAGCGGTGGAAGAGTCCAGCTTATGTGTGAAGGAGACAGAGCACTTGTGGAGAAGAAAGAACCTGGACGGAGCTGTGACAGAGAATACTGCTACCGACATCATGCCATCGATAAGAGACCAGGACCAAATAGCAAAGTGGCTCTGGGAAGAGGAAGGGGAGCAAGGGCTAGAGGAGGGGTTTAAAGGTCTGCCAAAGGTGTACCAGCATTTTATGTGGGTCAGATTCTAAAAATTGTTTTGCGATGGGAAAGGAGTGCAGAAAATGTGGTGAGAAGGGACATTTTGCCCCCAGGTGCAAAGACAACAGTAGGAGGAGGGTATGCTTGGTGGATGATCTAGATGACGTGCCTTAGAGGGTGTTGTGTGGGATCAGATGGAGAATCTGAGAAGGAAGGATAGACCAAAGCAGGGTTTGGAATCCGAGGTCAAGATGTAACCTTGATGAGGAACTCTGAGTC
Source organism: Calotriton arnoldi (assembly GCA_963921515.1). Taxonomy (NCBI): domain Eukaryota; kingdom Metazoa; phylum Chordata; class Amphibia; order Caudata; family Salamandridae; genus Calotriton; species Calotriton arnoldi. The sequence goes on from CAWUFW010005485.1 coordinate 289,100, forward strand.
CCTGTACACCATCATTCTGGAGACTGTGTTTGTGGAGAGGTGGCCAGAGATTTATCTAGAACCCAAAGACGCAGACCCCAAGCAATATCAGGGCGGTAATATTGAAATGTTAGAATATATGTGGGTGTTAGACCTGGCATCATTGGCGCGTGTCTCCCTTCCTCTTTTCTCTTCTGACCTTTTATGTTGGCTGGATTTAGATGCTCTGGGCGCTGTGCCACTGCCAATCAGTGACACCGCGAATGCTCCCTGTGTAAAGATAACTGTATGAATTGGAATAATCATAATTGGCTCATTTGGTTTACCTGTCAGCCCCTAGTATCAGTGCACTGCGTGTGCCCAGGGCTGATAGACCAAAAACTGCTGGTGGGCCGGCAGTGCTGATTTGCGCTACCCACCGAAGCAGCTTTGAAAGTATGTCTGTGTATCATGTTCTAATAGCGAGTTACCCTCCATTTCGCTGTTCACTATTGCGAGGCCACCCGTTCTCATAGGCCAGAATGTGCAGGCTGAGTATTGCATGCCTTAATCCTCCCTGCCCCCAGGAACCTGATAGGAACGTCGAATTTGATATGTGTAAGCTCAGAACATGGAGATGCATCTTTTAGTAAGGATTATTAGCGTAGCCCGTGTTCGAAAATGCCTCTACTAGAAACAAGGTATTTTCTGGTCTGAAGCTTTCCTGTAGGCTTTTGCTAGCGTGTGTATTGGTCGTCTGGTTTTGGAGCAGCATGGCCAGCTGGGTCAGACCTGGCCGGAGAGAGAGATCGGCATTTAGAGTATGGGGAGGGGTGACTCTTTGATCCGAGCAGGGCCGTGCCTGGCAAGGTGAATGATGGCTCCATCTCCCACTGGGCGTCTGATAGCAGACCCCCGGATTCCCAAAGGGCAGGATGTCGCCTCGCAAACCAACTGCTCCCCGACCCCACCGAACTGGTTCTGACTGGATGCAGTGATTTGTGACTGCAGAGAACAAAGACTTTCTAGGTATAAAGCGCTGCGCTGAATCCTGTTTCAGGTGTGTTCCTTCTGGATGTCAAGACGAAACTCTGTCCGAGCGGACAGAGGAAAGGACTTTGAAACTTTCACCAAGCTTGCTGAAGAAACTACCCAAGGGCCTGAATTGAGAGCGCCTCCTGCTGAAGTCTCGGGGACATTAGACTATACCCCATCAGCCGCCAGAATTCCTTCGCTAGGAATTCTACTTGCAGGTGAGGCCTCCGTCGAGTAATCCGGAACCTCTAGTTCTACTGTGAGGAACGCGGACTGGAAACCTTTGTGAACTCTGTGTGTGGGCCGCCGCAACTAAGAGAGCTGCCGCCGCTGAGTGCCCGCCTTAATTTGAATCTGCAGAACCTGCGCTGAAACTGTTTGGGCCGCCGCAGCTAAGAGAGAGCTGCCGCTGCTGAGTGCCCACCTTAATTTGAATCTGCAGAACCTGCGCTGAAACTGTGTGGGCCGCCACAGCTAAGAGAGAGCTGCCGCCGCTGAGTGCCGACCTTAATTTGAATCTGCAGAACCTGCGCTGAAATTGTGTGGGCCGCCGCAGCTAAGAGAGCTGCCGCCGCTGAGTGCCCGCCTTAAATTTGAACCTGCAGAACCTGCGCTGAGCCTGTGTGGGCCGCCGCAGCTAAGAGAGCTGTCGCCGCTGGATGCCCGCACTCGTGTTAATTGTGCCACATCGTGGATTGTCCTTTGAGCCGCCGCAGCTAAGAGAGCTGCCGCCGCTGAGTGCTCGCACCCCTGCTAACTTGTCATCACCGTGATTTGTCCTGTGAGCCGCCGCAGCTCAGAGAGAGTTGCTGCCGCGGAGTGCTCGCACCCTTGCTAACTGTGCATCATCGTGATTTGACCTGTGAGCCGCCGCAGCTAAGAGAGCTGCCGCCGCTGAGTGCTCGCACCCTTGCTAACTGTGCATCATCGTGATTTGGCCTGTGAGCCGCCGCAGCTTAGAGAGCTGCTGCCGCTGAGTGCTCGCACCCTGGTTAACTTTGCATCCTCGTAATTTGTCCTGTGAACCGCCGCAGCTAAGAGCGAGCTGCCGCCGCGGCGTGCTCGCACCCTTGCTAACTTTGCATCATTGGGATTTGTCCTGTGGGCCGCCGCAGATAGGAGAGCGCTGCTGCCGCCGCGAGCCCACCACGGAGCTGCACGACTAGAGTCATCGCCACCACCAGCCCGGGCCGCCGCAGCCGCGTGCCGCTGCCGCTGAGGGCCCGCCTGTCCCGGAGTGCCCGAATCGCTGCGAGTGCACTTTGCGGACCACTGCCATCGAGAACTGTGGTCGCTGGGAGTCCGCCTGGCACCGTCTCCTCTTCTTCGAGAAGCTATGTGCTGGGTCCCTGTCCAACGGCAGGTATCGGGTGCGCAACGGGTCCCATAGACCCAGGCCTTGAACTCAGTCAGTGCCACGTCCTGGTGAACACGTATTGCCTTTTTTTAAAGTCCCTAATGGTTTACATGCCTGATAACTGGTTAAAACGCTTCTGAGAGTCTCGTACCCAACCTTAGATAAAAATACTATTTTTTCTATACCTACTTGAGTTGTGTCCTTTTGTGGTTTCGTTACTGCCTTATTGTGCATGGTCATAAATGCTTCACACACTGCCTCTGAGATAGGCCTAGCTGCTCGTGCTACGTTACCACGGGGTTGAGCAGGGGTTATCAAAGGGGGTAGCCCACTTGCCCTGACTTGGGGAGAAGGGTCCCTATTTGGAAAGTGGCGCCAGCCATTGCCAACTAGAGACCCCCATTTCCAACAGTGGGCCAATATTGTCTTTAGATGAAGGACAATTGAGGTTATGGTATATGTCGCTAGAAGTGAGCCTACCATTTTAAAAGGGCCTTTTGGTACAACCTGCATATATTTATCAAGTCCAAGTTCAAGATTTGGTATTAGAAGACACAAATCGAAAGGAGATTTTAGGGAATGCCAAGAAAGTGTTTGAACAAAGTTTGGGCATTCTCAAGGGATATATACATAAAATAATCTTGCGGGAGAGGACAGAACCAATTAAGCAGAACAAAAGTTGAGTACCCATTGTAGCAAGGGATGAGGAAATGTGTAGGCTGAATGAGATCACACAAGAAAGCATTATTGAGCCCTTAGAATCCTCAGAATGGTTCATCACAAAACAAACAGATGTCAAACTAATTTCTGTGTTAGACCTGAACTTCCACCTCGAGAACAACAAGGACACCAACTCCACCACCCTGATCGACAACCTCACCACCCTCTGACTCGGACAGCTCGTGACTACACCCACCCACGCCGCCGGCCACACGCTCGACTCCATCTTTTCCGCAAGCCCACACGTCTCCTTCAACCACACCTCCGAACCCCACTGGACTGACCACCACTGCATCCACTTCACCTACAGGAAGCCCACCACGCACCACCGAACAAATGCCTCGCCGCTGCTGGAGCAGAGTCACAGAAGACCAGCTAACCACAACCCTCGCCCTGAGCCCACCCGCCGAACCCTCCGACCCCAACACCGCCGCCCGCAACCTCAGACAGTGGATCGACGACTGCGCCAACACCTCGCCCGCTCAAGAATCCGCCCAACAGCCACACCAGCAAGAAAGCCACCTGGTTCACCGAAGACCTCCAGGCCTCCAAACGAACATGCCGAAAACTGGAGAAGATCTGGCTCCACGAACGGACAGCGGACAGCCACGCCGCCACAAGAGCGCCACCCGCAGTCACCATCACCTCATCAGATCCGCCAAAGGGCCTCACTCAAAGACCGCCTAGACAACAACGCACACAACAGCAAAGAGCTCTTCAACATCGTGAAGGAACTCTCCAACCCCAGCTCCAACACCAACGACATCCAGCCGTCGCGAGACCTGTGCGACTCACTGGCCACCTTCTTCCACCGCAAAATCGCCGACATCCACGACAGCTTCAACACCACGACCGCCCCGGCAACCACCGAGACCACTGCCCCCACAACCACAAACCGCCTGCTTTCCTGGACCAACATCAACGACGAGGACACCAGCGAGATCATGAACACCATCCACTCCGGTTCACCGCTAGACCCGTGCCCTTACCACATCTTCAACAAAGCCAGTACAGCCATCGCGCCCCATCTCCGGAAAATAATCAACATCTCCTTCGAGACAGCAACCTTCCCGGAAAGCTGGAAGCACGCCGAGATCACCGCCTTACTCAAGAAACCCAAGGCAGACCCCAAGGACCTCAAGAACTTCCGACCCATCTCTCTGCTCCCGTTCCCCGCGAAGGTCACCGAGAAAATCGTCAACAAACAACTGACCCGCTACCTCGAGGAGAACAACATCCTGGACCCTTCCCAGTCCGGCTTCCGCAGCAACCACAGCACCGAAACCGCCCTCATCGCCGCCACTGATGACATCAGGACCCTGCTAGACAACGGAGAAACAGCAGCCCTCATCCTCCTGGACCTATCAGCCGCCTTCGACACGGTCTGCCACCACACACTACGAACACGCCTTCACGACGCCGGGATCCAAGAGAAGGCCCTGGACTGGACCACATCCTTCCTTTCCGGCAGAACACAAAGCGTCCGCCTCGCCCCTTCCGATCCAAGGCCACCAAGATCATCTGCGGCGTACCCCAAGGCTCCTCCCTCAGCCCAACGCTGTTCAACATCTACATGGCACCCCTCGCCCACGTCGCCCGACAGCACAACCTCAACATCCTCTCCTACGCCGACGACACCCAGCTGATCCTCTCCCTCACCAAAGACCCTCACACCGCCAAAGCCCACCTCCACGAAGGAATGATGGCCGTCGCCGAATGGATGAGGACCAGCCGCCTGAAGCTGAACTCGGACAAGACGGAGGTCCTCATCCTTGGTTCCAACCCTTCAGCCTGGGACGACTCCTGGTGGCCAACATCACTGGGAACAGCCCCGCCACCCACCGACCACGTACGCAACCTAGGGGTCATCCTCGACCCCACCCTCTCCATGACTAAGCAGGTCAACGCCGTTTCCTCATCCTGCTTCAACATCCTCCGAATGCTCCGCAGGATCTTCAAGTGGATCCCCACCGAAACAAGAAAAACAGTCACCCAGGCTCCTCGTCACCAGCAGGCTGGACTACGGAAACGCCCTCTACGCAGGAACGACGGCTAAGCTCCTGAGACGGCTGCAACGCATCCAGAACGCTCTGCACGTCTTATCCTCGACATCCCCCGACGCAGCCACATCACACCCCACCTGAGAGACCTGCACTGGCTCCCTGTCAACAAGAGGATAACCTTCAAGCTCCTCACCCACGCACACAAAGCACTCCACAACTCCGGACCAGCCTACCTCAACAGACGACTCCGCTTCTACACCCCCACCCGCCAGCTCCGCTCGACCAGCCTCGCCACAGTCCCCCGCATCCGGAAAACGACCGCCGGCGGCAGATCCTTCTCCCACCTCGCCGCCAAGACCTGGAACACCCTCCCACCCAACCTCCGACAGACCCAAGACCTACTGGCCTTCAGAAGACTCCTCAAGACCTGGCTCTTCGATCAGTAGCAGTACCACCCCCCTCTTCCCCCAGCGCCTTGAGACCCTCGCGGGTATGTAGTGCGCTTTATAAATGACATGATTGATTGATTGATTGATTGATCAAAATTTCCTCTTTCAGAGTGTGATACAAAATAGCGTTGGTATTAAAAGGGGACAGATGCTACTAAAAGCTAGAATTAAGAAGTGCCTCCCACCAGATCCATTTGTAGAGATAATTGGATTTGAGAAGGAATGCAGGAATGGCACTTGAGCTGAGACACTGCAGAGGGAAGAAAACACACATTATCACAAGAAATTACATAACCCTAGTCTGTATTTTAACTTTCAGATCCCAACAAAATCATGCACCTGCTTCTCTCAAGTGCTTGTCATTCAGGTGTGCTCTGCAGTTCAAACATTCTGGTTTGGCTTTAGAGAGCGGCTCACCAGTAGCGTCACTGAAGATCCTGAAGCCTGGAATTCTTCCAAAGTGTTTGGATGCACTCACACTTCCACGCTCCTGGAAAAGTCTAAAGTTCTTGTTAGTACATAGGTGTGAAGGTTAGTCGCCAAGAGTTCAAGACTAGTCTCCCTCTCAAAAGCAATGTTTTAGCTCACTGTTAGTGCAAAGCTTAGTTTCCAAAAGTCTGAGTCTAGCCTCTATTTCTCCTGGCCAAGAAAAGGACAAAGTGTCCAAAACAAGACTCTGCATTAACCACTCAGACCTGAGTGGGAGCTCCGATTAGGTCACCGGATTTATAGGTGACAACAAGTAACTGCAAGTCCACACGAAAACGTCCTACCTCAGGTAGGAATACTCAATAACTGGCGGCGAGAAGTAGGCAGGGCTCCATTTTTAAAGAGCAATCCTTTGCAAAATGGCCATTGCCACCAGACGTCTCCGAAATCTCACTCAACTTGTGCGTGGTCTCAGGAAGATGGAAGAAAGTGGCCGAAGTGGAGGGCAAGGCTTGACACTCCTGTTCGGAGAAGATGTGGAGTGTTTTGATGCCCATGTGAAAGACGAGCTCTAATACAATTATAAAAATATGTAACAAAGGCTTGGTGGAAGAGCTATTCTGAGATTAGAGATGCAGCTGTGAATTTAGTCTGGTGTTGAGCATGGCTTTGTAGGAGGTGTGCGAAGATGACACCAGTAGGAAAAGGGCTGAGAATCCTGTATTGCGTAAGCAAGCCCTTGAATGAGAGCAGTTCTAACATAACAGTGTGAGGGAATGCCATTTGGCTGAGCAGTAATTTAAAGGACCGTGTTGTAGAGGGTTGGGGTGGATGGGTTTACTTTTAAAGTGGAGGTATGCATCACATTATGGAAACTGACTTATTTGCATGTTTTGGAATAAATATGACGCCTTTCCTGGCCTGTTTATACATTCTTCCCATAGTGAACTCCATAATGTGAGAGTCCGCTGAGGTACTTCTTGGATGATGCGTGGCCTAAAATCAACACATTAGGGGCGCACCACACCCATGCCTCATATCATAACATATGCAGATTATCTTTATGTAAATTTTTGCATTAAGACTGGCCCCACAACCTCTTTCTCGGGGCTGTTGGTATATAGGCCTCCTGACTGCCCACCCAATTTACACCTGGAATTATGTAATTTCATTGCACAGAAATCCCTCTTATCCTCTAATTTCACCGCATTAGGAGATTTTAATTTGCATGTAAACGATCCAACTTGTGGTCAAGCAAGGCAGATGGTCTCCTCGCTGGAAGGCGCGAATTTGCCCCAACTTGTGAAATCCCCTACCCAAAAAGTAGGGCACACCCTGGACCTGATATTTTCTAATATCTCGTCCATGAGAACCGATATGCCAAACCAGGTGGTCTGTTCAGACCATTTTCTCATCCCTTTCTCTTTCAATCTGGCAAAACCCGACTCGCCTGAGAGTGCCAGATACTTTCTAAAGAGAAACTGGAAGAAGCCGACAGCCGAATGCTTAAGCCCAATTCTGCTAGCCAACAAACCGTCTCGATCGCTAGACCCTAATATAGATACTCTGGTGCTACATAATTGGATTGCCACTGCTGTAGAATCTACGGCACCAGCCACAGTTACAAAATCTATGAGGAAATCTCCCTCAGCCCCTTGGATTTCCGAGTCACTTAGGGCTATGAAAAGCAAGTGTAAGCGCTTGGAACGACAATGGAGGATGGACTATGATACCTCTGCCAAAATGACATATAAGAAATCTTTGAAGGTTATGCACAAACTCATGAAGGAGGCTAGGAGAGATCACATTGCCAAGTGTATTGACATCTCCGATAAACCGGGCAAGGCTATCTTTACGGTGGTCAACTCCTTCCTCAAACCCCGCGAGCTGGTCATTGATGCCCAGCCGTCTTCGGCATTGTGTGAGAGAATCTCCATTTTTTTCGATGATCAAATCAGCAAGGTTTACAATTCCTTTTCTGCTACAACTACTACGGCTAAATCTGACGTGGCAGTGACGAAAATACCCTTGCCTCTCCTTTCTGAATTCACCCCTATCTCTCAGAAGGTAGCTCTGACTGTGATCCAGAGCTGCAAGTCTGGCTCGCCGGAAGATCTGTGCCCCCCCAAACTTTGGAAAAAATTGGCGACTTCCACGAGCGATGTGCTGTCCAAAATCTGGAACACTTCCCTTTCCTCTGGCACTTTCCCGGATCTTTGGAAGCATGCCACTTTACTTCCCCTTAAAAAGTAACCCAATATAGATTCAGGGGTTCTGAACAATTATAGACCAATTTCTCTGTTGCCAGCCCCAGCAAAAATGCTGGAAAAGGTAGTGCCATTATGAAAATGGGGTGACCCAGTGGTTCTGGACCTGGGTTTAATGTGGTACGAAAAACAATGGTCCTAGACCTAATTTCAAAGATGAATTGAATCACAACCTACAATAATAATATGACAAATTATTTACTGAGCGCAATTCCTGTTGGCTCACAGTAATTAATTACAGGCAGTTTACTAAAGTGCAACAACCACAAACTTTTTCCTTACAAGGGTTTTATTCTATCATATTTAATGCAACAGTATATACTTTACTGTACGTGACAATGAGAGACAGGGAAGAGGTTGCTCCAGGGGAACGTGCAGGAATAGAAAAGTGCTCTAGCTGTGCGAAAGGTGAATAGAATTCAGATAATGTGGTGAAAGAATTGGTTAAAATAGTTCATTCATTAGACTGATGGGTAATTCTCAGTCTTTGTTCTGCCTGGCCACATTTTATCATTCCAAACCAATTTTCATTCGATTTTGAAATGCACAATACAATTCTTGTGTGGCACGTTAGTCAGGGACTGGTGGTCCAGGTTAGATGTATATGGGCGTCGACGTTTCGACCCGTCTTGGGGCTCAAGGGGTAACTGGGGGCCTCGGCCTGCGGGTCTTCCTCAGGACGGTGGGGGCAACCTGAGTGTAGGTGTAGTATCTTAGTTACACACCCGCTAGTCCTTGCTGGGTTGGGGAATCCTCCTGTTTTGTTAGGCGCAGTGTGCGACCCCATCCATGAGTGAAGGGTAAAGTACTGGCTATTGGTTCCAGTGCAGTCAATGGGCAATCAATGCTGGAGCTGTACAAACAATTGTCCGGCGCGATCGATCTGCCCGAGTTGCTGCAGGTAGTGCAGCGGCAACTGGCCAATTTCATCAAAAGCCACAATATACTGCACGATACCCAATTCGGTTTCCGAGCTGGGTTCAGCACAGAGACAGCGCTATTAGACGTAGCTGATTCAATCAGAATGGCATTGGATTCAGGGGCATCAGCCATGCTGGTGCTCCTGGATCTCTCTGCAGCATTCGATACTGTGGACCATTCTATACTGACGCAACGTCTTCTGGACAGCGGGGTTAATGGCACAGCCCTGGCCTGGCTGACGTCTTTCCTCCACCTGCGCACTCAAAGGGTGGCTCTACAACCGCATCAGTCCACCCGCAAGCATCTATGGTGCGGGGTGCCACAGGGATCGGCCCTAAGTCCGCTACTGTTCAACATATATCTGGCTCCCCTATTTACTCTGATAGCCAACTGGGGAGGGAAGGCGATTTCTTACGCCGACGACACCCAGTTGGTCTTCCCGTTCAAGGATCAAACCGAAGACTCTTTTGTGCTTTAAAGGCTGCTTAAAAGATATTGCAGGCTAGATGAACAACAACAAACTTAAATTGAATGTCGATAAAACTGAAGTGGTGTTCTTCGGCAAAACCCAGCCTCCGGTCGCAGACCTGTCGTGGCCCGAGGAAATGGGTTCGCCACCTGTACCAGCGGGATATGCTAAAAATCTGGGTGTAAAATGGCAGGCGGATTTATCCTTTTCTGCCCAAATTTAGTAGGTCACAGCTGCCTGTTTTAGCAGCTTGAGAAACCTGCGAAAATTTATACACCTGCTGCCTGTGAGCTGTCGCAGGACCGTAGTCCATGCCACAGTAACTGCCCGCCTAGACTACATAAACGGCCTCTATATCAGCTTACCGGCCTACCAAGTTAAAAAACTCCAAATGGTCCAAAATGCGGCTGCGAGATTAATCAAACGTGTTCCTTTTTGGTAACACATCTCTCCGCATATTAGAGAACTACATTGGCTTCCAGTTGCCAAGAGAATCAAATTTAAGGCCTTGACCCTTGCATTTCGGGCTTTTCACGGATCGTGCCCTTCGTATCTGAAACAGAGGCTGGGTGTCTACACGCAGTCGCGTGCTTTGAGATCCAGTTCCCAGAAACTACTTTGCACTCCTCGAGTGAAGAAAACCCCTAGGTGGCAGATCTTTTATGTTTGGGGCGTCCAAACTGTGGAATTCCCTTCCTAACTCCTTGCGTCAGATCTCTTCTGAAACCCAATTTAGGAAGGCAGTTAAAACGTGGCTTTTTAACCGGGCTTAATTTGTAGTGTCTTGATCGTTGCCTGTCTCCCGTGTGTCACTTATCGCTCTAGCGCCGGGACACCTCCTAGGAGGTAGCTGTTCGCGCTCAATAAATGACTGTATTATTATTATCTATGGTTACCTCATACCACATTGTTGGATGACTGGCTGTTGGAGTCAGCTGGTGTTTAACGAAGCATTTTTAACTAACTTTCCACATGTAAAATCTACACATTCCTCCTTACATGGGGTCCTTGCCTTCCATGGAATATGTGTAGTGTTTTTAGTAAGACTTCTTTCCAGACAAGTAGACAGCGTTCAGGATTACTAATATCCATAGCAGACACTATATCGGTGTTCAGGATTACTATTAACCATAGCAGACACTATATCAGTGTTCAGGATTACTAATCTCCATAGCAGACACTGTGTATCAGTCTGCACTAGAAGGTGATTTCCTTGCAGGTTGCCTTTATCTTCTATTGATATAAGCTTATTTTCCTTTTTTCTCCCAAATGCCCCTGTCCTAAAACTGTAGCTGATTGGTGAGCTAGAGACGATGGAATCCCCTTCCTAAACTAGTGGTTCGAGGCATATGAGCTGTAGATTGTATACTTTAGCATAGATCGCCATCTGGTGTTGGGCTCGGATGTTTGCACTTTGTTTTTGTCGGAGAAGTCTTTGTTAGTCACGAGATAGGTGGCTCCTCCTTATGGTGACAGTGCGAATGGGCATCGACTCCATCCCCAGATTGTTTTTTTTCCGCCATCGGGTTCGGATGTGACTTGCTGCGCTCCGGGTCGGTGTCGCTATCGAAATCCCCTTCGACGCGCAATCACTTACCACTCTACGGTATTGTCTTGATCGCGTTTTCCCTTTTCGACGCGCATCTTCTACAATCGATAAACTTCGACGCGGGCCGTTGCGCCTACCCGCGCCGATCACGACGGAAGTCGATGGAACGGACTTCCTTCAAGAAATGTCCCCAGTGTGGTGCTAAATTCCCACACTCGGACCTACACCCAGTGTGTAATCTTTGCCTCTCTCCAGAACACCGAGAGGATACCTGTGAGGCTTGTCTATCTTTCAAGTCCAAGAAGACCATTCGTGATCGTCGGGCTCGACGCCACGAAATGTCCAGAGGAAGCGGCTCCATTCCGGACATCTTCCATCCAGGCCCTGACAGCCTTACGGAACAAGCCCAGGAGGAACAGGTCTCAGTCTCCGAAGCAGATGACTCCGACGTCGAGGACGCAGTCACTCCAGTTCAGCGGACCGTGAGTACCGAGACCCCTGCCCCACCCAAGCCCATACCGAAGGCTCCGGTAACACCTTCGCCACAGGGCCCAGGTCTACACCGGTCGAACATTTCACATGCCCCGCCCTCGGGCCCGGCTTTGAAAATCGAAGACAAGCCTTCCGGCTCGGGCACGAGCCAACCACACTCCGGTCCTGAAAAAACACCTCCGGCACCAAAGTCCAAGCCCTCCAATATGCCACGCCCGCCTCCATTGGCACCGGAAAACCCTCCGGCGCCAAAACAGTCGAAGGACAAACCCTCGGAGCTGAAGCAAAAGGATAAAACTTCGACATCGAAAACCTCGGAGCCGAAACAATCCAAGGATAAACTTTCGGCGCCTAAACACCCAAAAGACAAGCCTTCGGAGCTGAAACAACCTACACCGAAGTCTTCGTAGCAGGAAAAAGCTTCCAAACCGAACACTATCCCTATACGTAAACAGTCTAAGAGACTTCATAGGAAAAAATCTTCGGCACCGAAAGAGAACGCCGGATCCGAAGAACTTTTTGTACCGGATCCAAACCAGAAAACCATTTCTATTGATTCAAAGACTGGTCATAATCTTTCCACACAACATAAAAAGAGGAAACCGGACCATTTGCAAGATGCACCGGTTCCGGCTAAATGAATACACATGGGCACTAACACCTCTCCACCCCCTACACCTCCTCCTCCACCTATTAATCCCAATCTACTTATCTCTCCAGAACATACTTTTCCACTCTCACAACCAGAGGATAGTGATAATGGAGATGGGGACGGACAAGGGGATGATAATGTAATTCCACAACATATGGATGATAATGATGATCCCCCACAGGAGACCGATCCATGGAGGGACTATAATACAGATCCGGACTTAAACAACGACCCGGATCTTTATCCCTCTAAGCCATCCCCACCAGACGATGATGTAGGTTTTGCCCAACTAATAAATAGGGCCGCAACATATCACGGGGTAAAGTTACATTCAGATCCTGTAGAGGAGGATTTTCTCTTAGAAACTTTTGCTCAGCCACAAAAGTCCTCACACGTCCTACCAATGTTAAAAGGTCTAATTAAACACGCACCAGAAGTGTTTAAGGACCCTGTTAGGGCTAGGGTTCTTAACCCTTGGATAGACAAAAATACAAAGCAGCTCCCAGTGACCCCATATATATTAAGGGTCAGCTTCCTTTAGATTCCTGGTAGTAGCTAATGCACGTAAAAGGGCCAACTCTCAAGGTTCAGGTGACACCCCGCCTCCAGATAAGGAATCCAAACTATTAGACGCATCAGGCAAACGTATGGCGTCTCAAGCTGCAAACTATTGGAAGATAGCCAACACACAAGCTCTCTTGGCAAGGTATGATAGGGCTCACTATGATGAGCTTGAGAAGCTCATTCAACATCTACCTGATGAATACAAAGACAAGGCCAATGACCTCATACAGGAAGGCAAATTAATCACAAACACATCAATCAAATGTGCTCTAGACGCAGCGGACACCGCGTCTCGCGCAGTCAATACTAGCGTATTGTCACGCAGACATGCTTGGCTCAGGATATCTGGATTTAAACAAGAGGTGCAAACCAGTATCCTTAATCAGCCCTTCGACCAAGAGCACCTCTTTGGCCCTACAGTGGACACATCTTTAGAAAAGATGAAAAAGGACACGGAAACTGCTAAGTCTATGGGAGCCTTGCAGTTATCTTCTCCTAGAGGCTCCTTTCGACGCTCCTTTTATAGGACTGGCTCTAAAACCAACACATCAGAGCACCCATCCTCATCCTACAAAAGCCCCAATCAGAGCTCCTTTTCCAAAGGATACTTTAGGGGAGGTTACAGGGGTAACAACAACAAGGGCAGAGGCCGGGGTAATAGCACCCGCAGCTCCCCTACCAACATGCAGTGACTTCCCTGCGCTTCCCTCGACCATTCCACACCTGTCGGGGGACGCCTTTCACAGTTCCTACCTGTCTGGAATTCCATCACTACAGACAGGTGGGTAAGACAAATTATCCAGTATGGTTACTGCCTGGCACTTGCATCCAGTCCCCCACACATTCCTCCCAAACACTGTCCAATGTCCACAGAACATTTGACTCTCCTCAAACAAGAGGTTCTCTCTCTACTATACAAAAATGCAATAGAGCCAGTCCCCTTACCCCATGAGGGCACAGGGGTTTACTCACTCTACTTTCTGATTCCAAAAAAGGACGGCTCTCTCAGGCCAATATTAGACCTCAGACCCCTAAACTTATACATCCAATCAGACCACTTCCACATACTCTCTAACAGGTGCTCCCACTACTTCTACAAGGCGACTTCCTCTCCACTCTGGATCTAAAGGACGCCTACTTTTATATACCTATTCACGCCTCTCACAGAAAGTATCTCAGGTTCATGGTGGACGGGCAACATTATCAGTTCAAAGTCCTCCCATCCGGGGTAACCACAGCACCCAGAGTCTTCACCAAATTCCTCGCAGTGGTAGCAGCTCATTTAAGAAGGCAACACATCCATGTGTTCCCTTATCTGGACGACTGGCTCATAAAAGCCAAATCTCACAATAGTTGTGTACAGCACACACACAGGACTATCCATCTACTTCACAACTTAGGTTTCACATTAAACCTCACCAAGTCTCACCTTCAACCATCCAAGATACAACAGTATCTAGGCGCTACTCTAGACACCTCAACAGCCCTAGCATACCCCAATCCAGGCAGGATTCACTCCATGCAGGCTCTAATATTACAATTTCGGCCTCAACACTCGTTGCCAGCTCGAGTGTTTATGCAGTTAATCGGATGATGGCTTCTTGCATCCTCATCGTCCCTTATGCAAGACTCCAGATGCGTCCATTGCAGGAATGCTTAGCACATCAGTGGAACCAGGCTCAAGGTCAGCTGACAGATCTGGTGTTGGTGGACAGCCGCACACATCGCTCTCTGCAGTGGTGGAATACACAAAACCTTTCCAAAGAGCGGGCGTTCCTCGACCCAGTTCCACAGATAGTACTAACAGCAGACGCGTCGCTCACCGGCTGGGGAGCTCATCTACAAAGTCAAACTGTTAAGGGCTTATGGACCCCTCGACAAAAATAACTCCACATAAATCACCTGGAGTTACTAGCAATCTTTTTAGCACTAAAGTCTTTTCAACTCTTGCTAATAGGCAAAGCTGTCCTAATACGTACAGACAACATGACAGCAATGTATTACATTCAAAAACGGGGGGATACACTCTCTCCAACTTTCACGCCCTAGCGCAAAGTATATGGAGATGGGCTATTCCTCAAAAGATATACCTCCTCGCAGAACATCTCCCGGGAGTACACAATCAGATCGCGGATCTGCTCAGTCGACAAACACAACACATCCACGAATGGGAACTTCATCCTCAAGTTCTTCTTCCATTCTTTCACATGTGGGGTCATCCAGACATAGATCTGTTCGCCACACATCACAATGCAAAATGCCCAAGCTTCGCGTCCAGGTATCCACACCCATCGTCCAAAGGCAATGCACTATGGATGAACTGGTCAGGCAAATTTGCATATGCTTTTCCGCCTCTCCCTCTCATTCCGTTACTGGTTTGGAAGCTCAAACAACACTCCCTCACAATGATCCTAGTTGCTCCAGCATGGGCGAGACAACCTTGGTTCACAACTCTACTGGAACTATCAGTGGTACCTCATCAAAAGTTACACCTCTCACTCAAACTTCTTACACAGAACCATGGAGAGATAAGATATCCAGATCTCAATCAACTCAATCTTGCGATCTGGCTCCTGAGGTCCTAGAGTTTGGCTACCTCAATCTTCCACCAGATTGTATGAACGTCATCAAAGAGGCTAGACGTCCTACCACAAGAGCATGCTATGCAGCAAAGTGGAAGCGATTTGTTGTTTATTGTACAAATAACAAAATCAACCCACTAGATGCTTCCATTCAAAACATTATCTGTTATCTCTTGCATCTACAGCAATGTAATTTGCCATATACATATATACGGCTACATCTAGCTGCAATAGCCGCTTACCTCCAAAACAGACAACACTTGTCTTTATCCTTTGCCTGCGATCAAAGCGTTTATGGAAGGACTTAAAAGAATAATTCCACCTAGAGTTCCACCTTCTCCAGCCTGGAACCTCAATATTGTCCTTACCAGGCTCATGGGTCCCCCATTTGAACCTCTACACAAATGTGAGTTACAGTTCCTCACTTGAAAAGTAGCCTTCCTGGTAGCCATCACATCCCTCAGAAGAGTTAGTGAACTCCAGGCATTAACCATACAAGAACCATTTTTGCAAATGCATCATAGTAAAGTGGTTCTTAGGCCTAACCCAAAATTTCTACCCAAGGTAGTTTCTGCCTTCCACCTTTATCAGTCTGTTGAACTCCCAGTTTTTTTCCCTCAACCAGACTCTGTGGCAGAACGTGCTCTTCACACGCTAGATGTCAAAAGGGCGTTACCATACTACATAAAAAGAACTAAACCCTTTAGAAAAACTAAACAACTCTTTGTATCTTTCTCCCCACCTCACAAGGGCAATCCCATTTCAAAAACAGGAATTGCAAGATGGATTGTTAAGTGCATCCAAATATGCTATCTCAAAGCTAAACGCACACTAACCATTCCCCTAGAGCTCATTCCACACGCAAACTAGGGGCTTCTATGGCATTCTTAGGGAACATTCCCTAGATGATATCTGCAAAGCAGCAACTTGGTCTACACCACACACTTTCACTAAACACTATTGTGTAGATGTGCAAGCAAAACAACAAGCTAGTGTGGGCCAGGCTGTATTGAGAACACTTTTTCAGACCACTGCAACGGATACAGGTTGCCACCGCTAAGGAGGAAAACTGCTATATAGTCTATGCTAAAGTCTACAATCTACAGCTCATATGCCTCGAACGGAAAATGCTACTTACCAGTATGCATCTGTTCTTGGCATGTAGAGCTGTAGAGTTGTATACGCCCACCCCCCTCCCCGGATACCTTTATCCGTTGCAGTATTATCTTACTTAGATACATCACACATGGACATCCTTTTCTACTTTCTTACTAACTCCATCATTACCCTTTATGGCGAAAACCAATCTGGGGATGGAGTCGATGCCCATGTGCACTGTCACCATAAGGAGGAGCCACCTATCTCGTGACCAAGAAAGACTTCTCCGACAAAAACAAAGTGCAAACATCCGAGCCCAACACCAGATGGCGATCTATGCTAAAGTATACAGCTCTACAGCTCTACATGCCAAGAACAGATGCATACTGGTAAGTAGCATTTTCCTTTTCTTCCACTGCATTGAAAGTCACTTGGCTTCCTCCCTTTACTGTGTGATTTAGCCTAAAAGGCAGGAAACTACCATAAGCTGTTAGGCCTAAGTGTAAAAAGTGTCCTGTTACCCAGCTTAGCCTCTGTGTCCTTGAAAGTCTCGGAGAGAAATGGACCTGGACTCCTAATGTGCTTCCACCAGCTAGAAGAAATGCTTGCTCTGATTGGTTTCAACTTCCCCAACCAAAGCAAGAAGCTTCCATTTGCTTAACCAGTTTTACCACTGTAAACCTCATGCATCAAAATTAGATAATTATCAATAATTAAATGCACTTACTGTGCGGTGTATATTCAAGCTAGAAAATCTTAAGATTTTTTTATAATATATATAGATTTATTATGTTAAGTCTTCAAAATAAAAAAGTAAACACCTTTTTAAAAATATATTTTCTATGCATCAGAAATGTATATCTTTACGCATAAATGTTCCCAAGACTCACACTCGTACTAATGTATCTTCTAAACAAATTATTTACAATTTGATTATATTCTCCTTTACAAACATCGGTGCATAATTAGTGATATCCCATCAGCATCAGCTTTTATATGCAAATTATTAATAGTACTAAAAATCAACACAGTTTTGGTGGCTCAAGACTTCATCTCAACCTTCTTCAGGACTTGACCAACACGCCCACTAAATCATATAAACAATGTTTGATGAAAACTTTACACATTGGAGTTGATACTTGCAAATGTTTCACAAGCTTCTACAGTTACACCCACCTTCCTTGTCGGATTGTTCTTTTATTTCAAAGTCATCATGTTTACAGCCTCACTAACTCCTTATGAAACAGATGATGTCCCACGCTTCGGAAGGACCCGAGCATTCCCCATCTCTTACAGTGTGGGAATCCAAATATCCATTCTCGTAGGCCAATTTATTTGTGGCGTCTTCTAGCTATTCCATTATTTTGTTTAGTGGTTCGTTCTCAACCAAGTCTCTGTTATGCATGATATATTGAGGGAATCATCTTCCTACCAGTGCCCCTGGTGTGACACTCATTGCCTCAGCGAAGTACTTCAGAATTACCTGGACTTCAGCAAGGGGCCAGCACAGCAGATATTTTAGCAGAGATAGGGCTCTATTTTGCACCTATCTGTCTCCAGGCCTAGACCCTGATCCTGGAAAAAGACTGGGTTCTCCAACCCTCTTGCAAGAAAACCTAAGTTGAATTGTCTTCTGAAAGGAGCAGAGCAAACCACAGACCTAGAGGCCAAAGACCAAGGCCCAGCCGGAATCCTGTTTGGAGGCTGCCAGAGGCGCTGTATCATCCGGAGGCCATGACATCAGTTCTGCACAGCTGGAATCCTGTGTGTAGAATCCCAGAGGCGCTGTACCATCCGGAGGCCAGGACATCTGTTCAGTCCAGCTGGAATCCTGTGTGGAGGCTGCCAGAGGCGCTGTACCATCCGGAGCCATCACATCAGTTCTGCGCAGCTGGAATCCTGTGTGTAGAATCCCAGAGGCGCTGTACCATCCGGAGGCCATGACATCAGTTCAGCGCAGCTGGAATCCTGTGTGGAGGCTGCCAGAGGCGCTGTACCATCCGGAGGCCAGGACATCAGTTCAGCCCAGCTGGAATACTGTGTGGAGGCTGCCAGAGGCGCTGTACCATCCGGGAGGCCATGACATCAGTTCAGTCCAGCTGGAATCCTGTGTGGAGGCTGCCAGAGGCGCTGTACCATCCGGAGGCCAGGACATCAGTTCATCCCAGCTGGAATCCAGTGTGGAGGCTGCCAGAGGCGCTGTACCATCCGGAGGCCATGACATCAGTTCTGCGCAGCTGGAATCCTGTGTGGAGGCTGCCAGAGGTGCTGTACCATCCGGAGGCCAGGACATCAGTTCAGCCCAGCTGGAATCCTGTGTGGAGGCTGCCAGAGGCGCTGTACCATCCGGAGGCCAGGACATCAGTTCAGCCCAGCTGGAATCCTGTGTGGAGGCTGCCAGAGGCGCTGTACCATCCGGAGGCCATGACATCAGTTCAGTCCAGCTGGAATCCTGTGTGGAGGCTGCCAGAGGCGCTGTACCATCCGGAGGCCAGGACATCAGTTCAGCCCAGCTGGAATCCTGTGTGGAGGCTGCCAGAGGCGCTGTACAATCCGGAGGCCATGACATCAGTTCAGTCCAGCTGGAATCCTGTGTGGAGGCTGCCAGAGGCGCTGTATCATCCGGAGGCCAGGACATCAGTTCAGCCCAGCAGGCTAGAATCACCCAAAGAAGTGAACTTGGACCCCTGAATTTGAGGAGCTGCAGAAACAATTCTTAGGGTTTTGAAGTGCTGGTTTGCTCCATCGGAGACAAGCTGGTGCTTTTCCTTACTACTGGTCTTGGGTGGGTTACTGGCCCCTTTCTGGTTGTGGGTTTTGTGGTAAGGTGTTTTAGTGCTGTTTTAGCTGGGAGCAGATTTTAACCTACTGGGTTGTATAGTGTTGTGACCAGAGTAACAAAAGACACTATCACTTAGGCGAACATATACAAACCTTTGAGCCCATTTCTGAGGCTTGGCTTCTATGCTTCGCCAATTGATAATGTTAGATATAGGGCCCCAGGGGTAACTTTTGAACTGTAAGTCTGGTCAGAGGGGTTGGTTTTCATGGTATCATAATTCTAACTGGCCTAATTTAGGTTGCTGGAAATGGAAGAAAAAAAAAACCTCTTGTTTTCAGGGTTGTTGGTTCTGAGTGGACGTTCAGGAGGGGTGTTGGTTCTGAGTGGACATTCAGGAGGGGTGTTGGTTCTGAGTGGACATTCAGGAGGAGTGTTGGTTCTGAGTGGATATTCAGGAGGGGTGTTGGTTCTGAGTGGAGATTCAGGAGGGATGTTGGTTCTGAGTGGACATTCAGGACGGGTGTTGGTTCTGAGTGGCCATTCAGGAGGGGTGTTGGTTCTGAGTGGCCATTCAGGAGGGGTGTTGGTTCTGAGTGGCCATTCAGGAGGGGTGTTGGTTCTGAGTGGACATTCAGGAGGGGTGTTGGTTCTGAGTGGACATTCAGGAGGGGTGTTGGTTCTGAGTGGAGATTCAGGGGGGGTGTTGGTTCTGAGTGGACTTTCAGGAGGGGTGTTGGTTCTGAGTGGAGATTCAGGAGGGGTGTTGGTTCTGAGTAGAGATTCAGGAGGGGTGTTGGTTCTGAGTGGAGATTCAGGAGGGGTGTTGGGATTCAGGAGGGGTGTTGGTTCTGAGTGGAGATTCAGGGGGGGTGTTGGTTCTGAGTGGAGATTCAGGGGGGGTGTTGGTTCTGAGTGGAGATTCAGGGGGGGTGTTGGTTCTGAGTGGAGATTCAGGGGGTGTTGGTTCTGAGTGGAGATTCAGGGGGGGTGTTGGTTCTGAGTGGACATTCAGGAGGGGTGTTGGTTCTGAGTGGAGATTCAGGAGGGGTGTTGGTTCTGAGTGGAGATTCACGAGGGGTGTTGGTTCTGAGTGGACATTCAGGGAGAGTGTTGGTTCTGAGTGGACATTCAGGTGGAGTGTTGGTTCTGAGTGGACATTCAGGGGGAGTGTTGGTTCCGAGTGGAGATTCAGGAGGGGTGTTGGTTCCGAGTGGACATTCAGGAGTGGTGTTGGTTCCGAGTGGACATTCAGGAGGGGTGTTGGTTCCGAGTGGACATTCAGGAGGGGTGTTGGTTCCGAGTGGACATTCAGGAGGGGTGTTGGTTCCGAGTGGAGATTCAGGAGGGGTGTTGGTTCAGAGTGGAGATTCAGGAGGAGTGTTGGTTCCGAGTGGAGATTCAGGAGGGGTGTTGGTTCTGAGTGGAGATTCAGGGGGTGTTGGTTCCGAGTGGAGATTCAGGGGGTGTTGATTTTGAGTGGAGATTCAGGGGGGTGTTGGTTCTGAGTGGAGATTCAGGAGGGGTGTTGGTTCTGAGTGGAGATTCAGGGGGTGTTGGTTCTGAGTGGACATTCATGAGGGGTGTTGGTTCTGAGTGGACATTCATGAGGGGTGTTGGGTTCTGAGTGGACACTCAGGAGGGGTGTTTGGTTCTGAGTGGACACTCAGGGGGGGTGTTTGGTTCTGAGTGGACACTCAGGAGGGGTGTTGGTTCTGAGTGGACACTCAGGAGGGGTGTTGGTTCTGAGTGGACACTCAGGAGGGGTGTTGGTTCTGAGTGGACACTCAGGAGGGGTGTTGGTTCTTAGAGGACACTCAGGAGGGGTGTTGGTTCTAAGTGGACATTCAGGAGGGGTGTTGGTTCTGAGTGGACATTCAGGAGGGGTGTTGGTTCTGAGTGGACATTCAGGAGGGGTGTTGGTTCTGAGTGGACATTCAGGAGGGGTGTTGGTTCTGAGTGGACATTCAGGAGTAGTTTTGGTTCTGAGTGGACATTCAGGAGTAGTGTTGGTTCTGAGATTCAGGAGGGGTGTTGGTTCTGAGATTCAGGAGGGGTGTTGGTTCTGAGATTCAGGAGGGGTGTTGGTTCTGAGATTCAGGAGGGGTGTTGGTTCTGAGTGGACATTCAGGAGGGGTGTTGGTTCTGAGTGGACATTCAGGAGTAGTTTTGGTTCTGAGTGGACATTCAGGAGTAGTGTTGGTTCTGAGATTCAGGAGGGGTGTTGGTTCTGAGATTCAGGAGGGGTGTTGGTTCTGAGATTCAGGAGGGGTGTTGGTTCTGAGATTCAGGAGGGGTGTTGGTTCTGAGTGGACATTCAGGAGGGGTGTTGATTCTGAGTGGAGATTCAGGGGGGTGTTGATTCTGAGTGGAGATTCAGGGGGGGTGTTGGTTCTGAGTGGAGACTCAGGAGGGGTGTTGGTTCTGAGTGGACACTCAGGAGGGGTGTTGGTTCTGAGTGGACATTCAGGAGGGGTGTTGGTTCTGAGTGGACACTCAGGAGGGGTGTTGGTTCCGAGTGGACACTCAGGAGGGGTGTTGATTCCGAGTGGACACTCAGGAGGGGTGTTTATTCCGAGTGGACACTCAGGAGGGGTGTTGGTTCCGAGTGGACACTCAGGAGGGGTGTTGGTTCCGAGTGGACACTCAGGAGGGGTGTTGGTTCCGAGTGGACACTCAGGAGGGGTGTTGGTTCCGAGTGGACACTCAGGAGGGGTGTTGGTTCTGAGATTCAGGAGGGGTGTTGGTTCTGAGATTCAGGAGGGGTGTTGGTTCTGAGATTCAGGAGGGGTGTTGGTTCTGAGTGGACATTCAGGAGGGGTGTTGATTCTGAGTGGACATTCAGGAGGGGTGTTGATTCTGAGTGGAGATTCAGGGGGGGTGTTGATTCTGAGTGGAGATTCAGGGGGGGTGTTGATTCTGAGTGGAGATTCAGGGGGGGTGTTGATTCCGAGTGGACACTCAGGCTGCTTTAAGTGGCTCTGCTCCACTGGAGTTTCTAATCACGAACACGTCCTACAGTAAGCTTCTCTTATCTATCCCTAAAAGTGAGGTACCCCAAGGTAGTAACATGGGTATCCTTGTGACCTGCAGCAGTACTTGTGTCACTGGGATCCCATCGGTAAGTAGCAGTACCCCCTATGAATACTGCCCGTAATCACGGACTCTCCCACGTCCTGGAGAGAAGGCTGCTCTGCCACGTAAAGACATCCTCCCACTTTGCGTCATTTATTACATTTAGTGCTTCGTGATTCGAGGCAGCTCTCGGCTGATCACCTGGAGGTAGGGGCACCCATGCCGTTGCTGCATGCATTTCGAGACTGGCAACTAGAAGGATTTAAATACAGCTGAATAGCTGTAAAGGGATCTAGAGTTAGAGCACATTAGCAGGTCAGTGGGGGTGGATGCAGACTGCCCAATAGATGGGCAACTGGAAAGGCGCATCTATAGATCAACAACTGGTTAGTATGCAGTAGACTAGGGAGGGGAGCAGATGGAGGGTGATAGCTGTGAGGAGGAAGGAGTCTCACCTCACCCCCATTCCTCAACTCCACCAGTATCTTGGCGCTGAATAACAGATGTTTTCAGGCGGCACACTCCTGTTAGGTCGCTTGTCTCTTTAAGAGTAGAGAGGAGTGAGAGCAAGATGCCAAGAAAGAAGAGAAACCCGGATAGAAAGGCGAAGGGAGACCAAGAAGAGCTAGGTGAGAAGCGGAATTCAAATGGAGTAGTGGGGAGTAGGAGCGACGGGGGTAGTGAGAAATGAAGGAGGAGCAAGTGTGATAAAGGAGGGAAGAAGGAGAGGATTAAGCAGAAAAGGAAATGAGGGAAGATGGCGAGGAGAGCAAAGAAAAGAAAAAGGGGGGTCAAAAGAAGAAGGCAGAAGTTAAAAGAAGGCGTGAAGAAAGACAGTAGAAAGAAGGCAGTAGCTGAAAGACAGGGTGAACAGGAAGTCTTGGAGATGCTGTTAGAGAAAGGAGGAGAGGGGTGGGGAAGGCTAGACAAGATTAAACATATGTTATCAAACAATTTCCCCCATTTATAACAAACATTTCTTGTAGGAATCCATCCCCAATACTCCCTCACAGTCGCGGGGCTCGCTCCGCACAGTGGGGCTGGTGGGGCTGGGATGGCAGAGTTTGCTCGGTTTGGCTCCCAACCTGACCATGCTGCCCTCCATTGCTCTCCCTCTCTGCATGCCTGTATCTTCGTGATCTCCTTGTTTCACTTCTTGTCTCCCCTGGTCTCCCTCCTCTGCCACCTCCCTTAATGCCCACCCACACCAGATCAACACTCTCTTCTCCTCCCCTCTCAGCCGCTGTCGGACCTGGTCTATCTGAATCTCTCTTACAACTTCCTGCTGAAGGTGCCGCCCCTCAGCCTGGGCTCCAGGACGCAGCTGGCCTCTCTGGTCCTCCGGTGCAATGATCTGGACTCTATCAATGGTGAGTACTGCCTGGGGTGCGGGCTGGTGGAGCAGTTGCTGGAGGTGGAAGGTCTAGTATGGTGAGTACTGCCTGGGGTGCGGGCTGGTGGAGCAGTTGCTGGAGGTGGAAGGTCTAGTATGGTGAGTACTGCCTGGGGTGCGGGCTGGTGGAGCAGTTGCTGGAGGTGGAAGGTCTAGTATGATGAGTACTGTCTGGGGTGCGGGCTGGTGGAGCAGTTGCTGGAGGTGGAAGGTCTAGTATGGTGAGTACTGCCTGGGGTGCGGGCTGGTGGAGCAGTTGCTGGAGGTGGAAGGTCTAGTATGATGAGTACTGTCTGGGGTGCGGGCTGGTGGAGCAGTTGCTGGAGGTGGAAGGTCTGGTATGGTGAGTACTGTCTGGGGTGGTGGCTGGTGGAACAGATGCTGGAGGTGGAAGGTCTGGTATGGTGAGTACTGTCTGGGGTGGTGGCTGGTGGAACAGTTGCTGGAGGTGGAAGGTCTGGTGAGTACTGCCTGGGGTGCGGGCTGGTGGAGCAGTTGCTGGAGGTGGAAGGTCTGTTATGGTGAGTACTGTCTGGGGTGCGGGCTGGTGGAACAGTTGCTGGAGGTGGAAGGTCTGGTATGGTGAGTACTGCCTGGGGTGCGGGCTGGTGGAGCAGTTGCTGGAGGTGGAAGGTCTGGTATGGTGAGTACTGTCTGGGGTGCGGGCTGGTGGAACAGTTGCTGGAGGTGGAAGGTCTGGTATGGTGAGTACTGTCTGGGGTGCGGGCTGGTGGAACAGTTGCTGGAGGTGGAAGGTCTGGTATGGTGAGTACTGCCTGGGGTGCGGGCTGGTGGAGCAGTTGCTGGAGGTGGAAGGTCTGGTATGGTGAGTACTGTCTGGGGTGCGGCTGGTGGAACAGTTGCTGGAGGTGGAAGGTCTGGTATGGTGAGTACTACCTGGGGTGCGGGCTGGTGGAGCAGTTGCTGGAGGTGGAAGGTCTGGTATGGTGAGTACTGTCTGGGGTGCGGGCTGGTGGAACAGTTGCTGGAGGTGGAAGGTCTGGTATGGTGAGTACTGCCTGGGGTGCGGGCTGGTGGAGCAGTTGCTGGAGGTGGAAGGTCTGGTATGGTGAGTACTGTCTGGGGTGCGGGCTGGTGGAGCAGTTGCTGGAGGTGGAAGGTCTGGTATGGTGAGTACTGTCTGGGGTGCGGGCTCGTGGAACAGGTGCTGGAGGTGGAAGGTCTGATATGGTGAGTAAATGTTTGTGTCTGTGGAGCAGACTGCCTTGTTGTGGGGAAGGGAAGACCATGTCTTTATGCAGCTCTTTAAGTGCTTTTTATATGCTAACATTTCATGTATGTCACCTGCAAAATCATTGTTTAACTCAGTGAGGGGGGATGTTTAGGCAAATGTAATGCCAGATGCAAATTTATTTTTACATATTGAATAAAGTGGCAAGAGGGGCAGCTGCTGAGAAGATGTACTGCGTAATGAAACTTTAGAAACTTGTTTATTTTTAATGATACTAGTAAGGAGAAATGCGATCACATGAAGTGCGAGGGTCTGAAGCCAGCAGGCACCAGCCCTAAAGCCTTTATTGCAACCAGCTGGGTTTAATAACCAACCAACCCCTGACATTGTCACAGAATGCAAATAACGTTTGGCCAAAAAAGCACACCTGGCCAAAAGTGTCAGTCACATAGGGCGCATCACTTGGCGGCTGTTTCATGTGATTTTGAGAACACCTCCTCACAGACTATGCACTATAAACAAGGATTCACACTGGATGATTTTTCCATTCCTCTACCTAAAATAGTTTTAAATATGCTTTTATTTCAATTTAGTTCAATTAACAAACATCTTGACCTTAAAAACAATGAATCTTACCCCTCCTGTAAAATGAGTTTTTTATTCTTAGCATGATCTAACCACAATGTTAGGTATGACTCACGTTTATTGTGAGCAGCTGAAACTCTGCTGTTGGCTGCGATAAGGCTGGTCAGCCGCGCTCCTGCATAGCTTACAAAAGTAGCAGTACCACGTTTGACATTTTTGGCCAGTCGTGACTTTACTTTCCCAATATCATGTTGCGTTCTGGGCCGTGAACTTTTTCATTGCTCTGACTACAACCCATAACTCCTTGAAGATGTCACACATGACCTCTTAGCAATGCTAAGTTAATATCCATGTTCTTTAGTTTATGGGCAAGCAGCAATTTGATTTTGGGTGGACAGAGGAGGCACAGCATGTATTGTGTTTAATATGTTTAAAAGACATGGATTTTATTCTCTTATTGGTACTTGTTGGTCCTCATTTTGTTGACTCCCAGCAGAGCCCATTTCTACATTTCTCTGACACCCTCTTTGCAGGCTAGAATTCTCCTTGAAGGCTTGCATACAATTTCCTGGGTACCACAGTCCTTGATCTGAAGTCCACAGTGTGTTAGAGCATCCTCCACCCTTTCACGTGCATACAGCATCCCTGCTACGGTCTCTGCTGGGACCATCATGCCATCGTCTATGAGAATCTCCATTGAAATAAAAAGGCACAGAGGCAGTAAGCTGGGTGTAGAAATATGCCTTGCTGTCAGTTTACAATAAAATAAACAACAGTCTAGAGTTCTAATGTCTGCTCAACCAGAGACAAACATAGTTAAATATTTGAGAAGGTGTGGGTTAAATTACCGCCATCTCTGAGGGGAGATATTGTAAGGGTAATGAAGTTGTAAACAAAGTGTTTGTCTCTGGAGCATTCATCTGAAAGACTGGACTGAGAGGAGCAAATAGGTTCATGTGAAGACAGTGCTGTTGATCGTCATTGATGGGTTTTGAAGAATAAGAGGCTCAGTGGACAAGATGGAGTCAAAGAGCGAACTTATCGGTGTTGCAGTGTTTCAGATTAAGACTGAATGAGCAGCCGCTGGGGGCATTGAAAGAACTAGTTCTACGGAGCTGAGTTGTAGTCGGCAGTAAAGTCGGTACCTTTAAGTCAAAGTAAGCGCATTACAGACAAAACCAGCAAAAGAAAGACAAAAAAACAATCTGCCGTAAATCTCATCTTATCCAGTCATGTAACTTACTTTCAGACCCGCTAAGTGGAGAGTTCTGATTGTTGAAGGATAGGTGACGCTCTCAAGAGCAATGAGTAAGGGTGACTGTTGTGTCTAGGGCTCCTGAAGTCCGGAAGACCAATGTTACCTTGGTCACATGGCCTCTTGATGTCCAGAAGACCAATGTTACCTTGGTGGCATGGCCTCTTGATGTCCAGAAGACCAATGTTACCTTGGTCACATGGCCTCTTGAAGTCTGGAAGACCAATGTTACCTTGGTGGCATGGTCTCTTGAAGTCTGGAAGACCAATGTTACCTTGGTCGCATGGCCTCTTGAAGTCTGGAAGACCAATGTTAACTTGGTCACATGGCCTCTTGATGTCCAGAAGACCAATGTTACCTTGGTGGCATGGTCTCTTGATGTCCAGAAGACCAATGTTACCTTGGTGGCATGGCCTCTTGAAGTCTGGAAGACCAATGTTACCTTGGTGGCATGGCCTCTTGATGTCCAGAAGACCAATGTTAACTTGGTCGCATGGGCTTTGTGTGATAATCTGCTACATGCAGATGTAGTGATTTGGAATGATGAAGGTAGGAAATATAGCAGTATGTTTAACCAAGTAATGGAGGGCCTTAAACTGACTGTCGAGCATTGAACCGACTTGCTACAACTTACTTCTTCAAGGGGCCAGTTTTTCAGGCTCACGCACAGGGAGAAGAATGCCATCCATTCTTCTCCCTGTGGGTTCCTGGTATTGTGCCGAAGCTACCCTGGATCAGGGCATCTTTGCTTGGTAGGAGACTGAAGCTTCAGAGCTTTGGCCTTAACATGGTTATCCCTTGGAATGGAGAACCCTTGCATAGACCCAGACATTTACTGGAAATGTTCTTAGTAGGGCAGAGCAGGCTGTCCCAGTACCTTCAGCCTCCATGTGGCATTCCTGGCTCATGAAAAACCTGCAGGAAAACCGAGGTCTGTCAGAGTCTTGCACAGCCTACAACTGTCACCAACCAAAGAAGGAAATGAGGTCACTAGATTCAGGCAGTTATCCTGCAGCTTACTGGCCCTGCTTTGGTGATTTTCGGGTGCCGAATCCCTTATCTGCAGTTGCACAGGCAGATCTGGCATCTCATTGCCTCCGAATTAAGGCCCATAACCATAGAACACACATACAGACTAAACATTCTTCCCTGCATGGGGCACTACAACCCAGATCCTGCTCTCCTGTCTTCATGCTTGTAATTTAAAGAGCTCTAGGAGTGTGAGTCACAACACCATAGGATAATCTACTCAGCTCTCCTCATTCCCGGGGAGCAGCTTAATTCTAGCCAAGGGCAAGCACAGGATTAATTTACTCCATGAGGGAACTGGAGCCATCCTGCATCAACTATCAACTATCTTGAGCAATCATCCTGTGCTCAGGTGTAGGAAAATTACCATGTCTAATCCCTGATGAGTGACACCTGGTAGTGCTGAATCTCCACGTCCCTTCACTTGTGCGATCCTCTTCTTCCAGTTCCCTTCTCCTGATGCCTCTTTCTTTAATACTTCACTTTCCTTTGGATGCCCATCTCTTTCCCTTTGAGGTTGGGACATCTCATTCCTCCGCTTCCTTTATCTCCTCTAATTTTTGGCCTCCTTTTTGCCTCTTCCTCTCAAACCTCTATTTGCCTTGACTTGTTGTTTTCTTGCCTCCCTAGGGGTGGAGCAGCTCTCGAACCTGCAACATTTGGACTTGGCTTTCAATCTCCTCATGGAGCATTCTCAGCTTGCTCCCCTGTCCCAGCTGCACCGGCTTAAAAAAGTGAGTGATTTGTGAGGCAAGTGACTTGGACAGAAGGCCGAAAAAGTTTTTATTTGCTTTTCTTCACTATCATCTTAGTAGTTGACCATGAGTAGGTGGTCTTAAGTATTCCCACATATTTCACATATAATTTAGGATTGAAAAGTCAACAAATTCTGAGTTCCCTGGCTCTTACATTTCTATCACTGAAGGACCATGTAATTCTTCATTTGTGTGTCTTAACAACTCATTTGATGTTGTGCAAAGTTTGCAGTTTTGTAGTCTTGAATTTGGGATTTGTGAACTGCTTGCCTTGTCAGAACTGTAAAGGAATTCTGTTGATACTGGGCTTAGTGGGTCACTCAGTATTGCAGCAGCGACTCGTCAACCATCCTTTTCAAGCACTCTGGAGTCAACATTTAGATCTCTACAGCCACGTTTTCACATACCTGTACTTTCATCTTCATGTTAGATTTCCTAACGACTTTGTGCTGGGAATCTTGGAGACAGTGTTAATAACGGGTTATTAACACAGAGAGCAGACGGACACTGATGTGTGCACTCAATCAGATATGTTTATGGGCCTAAGGATCCACCAATGCTTTTCTGGTTGGTCTCCGTGGTCCACTTGCTGTACCCTGGGCCATGAGGTGAAGACTTTCTTTCTATTGGCTCTAAAGAGTTACAGGTGCACTAGGAGCCAAATCCATTCTGCTATTCGTGGACTTACTTGGAATAGTTTGAGAAGTCAGGTCTTGTATGAGATCTTTTCTAAAAGGATGGCTGTTGTTGTGGTAATTATGCAAAGTAAATTCTAATATTAGCCACTTTGGTTAATACCCATAGACAACAGACTAAATACAACTTGTATCATACAAGTCTGTGGCGTTGCTGGCTCTGCCTTCTGTCGTTCCTAAGGGATGATATTCTGATCGTTAGAAGATACTCTGCTGCCAATCGAATACTTCTACATGTTATGGACACTTGCAGGGCTCTGTGAAATTAGGGTTCCTTATGCATACCTTTGGTTAGTATGTGTGTTTCCTTTGCCAAATCTGAGGGAGAGAAAGTGTGTTTCTCTGTATTTCTGTGTATTTTAGTGTGTGTGCATGTCAGTTTATGTGAATGTATGTGTATATGTGCATGTCATGTCAGTTTGTATGTCAGTGCACGTGTGTACGAGCATGACCGTATATGTGCCAGGTTTTTATAGTTCCATTGCAGGCCTCCTGCCATTTTCTAATCCCTGCTTAGTAGGGAATGGCAAGATGTGCCCACCCTTGAGGGCACTAGAGTTGCATACTGCATTAGTGTGAGGTCACGTGGTAGTAGGGTATTTCTGCTGCTTGATACAGTGCCCATGACACCGCCTGCACGCTCCCATTCGGTGCTCACATCGGCTGCTCTCCCTGCTTTTTATTGTCTCCTCTAGTGATTGTTTGAAAATGGGATCCTCCAACATATCACCCTGGAGACGCCGAGGCGTGGATTATGATCAGAGATCATCCCTCCCCCCAACCTCCCCCCCCTACGCGTTCAGCACGTTGAACCAGTGTTGAGATCCCAGAAACCTATCGGGGATTACATGCAGGAGTGCACTGTGGAATGAAAGGAGTTTTCTCTGTTGGTGTGAATCTCCACAAATACTTCATCCCTCAGTCTCCGAACCATTTTGCAAATCTCACCCCCACCTTTGCCATTTGGGTGTTTGCCAGTGGTGGTAGCTATCTGTCTAATTGGGGGCCGACTGTGCAATTGGCCAATCCCCTCCAAAACTCCCCCCACCTCCCCTAATATGATGGTAGGAGTTTGTGCCTAGCATGCCAGTTTGGGTCAAATGGTGTCAAAGCAACGTAGCTGGTCTGAATTGGGGACATATAATCACCAGAGGGGCACCTCCCTCCAACGCAGTCTTCCGTGTACCATTAAAAAATAGTGATCCTGTTTATCTGTGTCAACCTGGCCAGGTTCGAACCACACCTCCGGTCACAACTATATCAGAGTGCCTCTAGAGAATGTAGAGTAGCCCATAGGAAATACCCTCCGGTGGTGCTGCAGGCAATCTGAATCCTCGCTAGTACAATATCTCCTAAAGGAAGAGCAACAGGGCTACTCTGCGCTTCAGGTAATCATGTGTCCTTTATCAGCCAAGTTTCCAAATATGACTGCATGTCTGTGCCTTTGGGTATACCAATCACACAGATGATGTTGCGGTGGTTGCGACACTCCTGGCCCTTTTCCCTGTACTCTAAAAATGAACTCTTCCCATGTGGTCCAAATGCTGCATGTACAGTTCTACGACAGCTTCGGAACCCAAGACCCCCCCACCCGCAACCACTGCACCCAATGGCTCCAGAACCTTCAGACCCTGCCCAACTGGGCCACCCTCACCTCTGTCGACAACCTCAGGATCATGAAGAGCATCCACTCCAGAGCCCCCTCGGATCCTTGCCCTCACCACATCTTCAACAGAGCCGGCACCACCAATGCCCCTCAACTCTGATGCACCATCAACTGCTCCATCGAGACGACCACCACCTTCCCTGAAGACTGGAAACACTCAGAGATCAACCCCCTGCTGAAGAAACCCCCTGCCGATCCGATGGAACCCAAAAACTACGGACCCATCTCTCTGCTCCCCTTCCCAGCCAAAGTCATTGAAAAGGCCATCAACGACCAACTCTCTGAGTCCATTGAAACGAACCACAACCTGGCCCTCCCCCAATCGGGACTCAGAAGGAACCACAGCACCGAGGCCGCACTCCTCGCCGCCACAGAAAACATCCGCACCCTCCTCAACCAAGATGAAACAGCAGTCCTCATCCTCCTGGACCTCTCGGCTGCCTTCAACGCCTTCTTCCACCACTCCCCCTGCGCAAGACTCCATGATGCCGGCATCCGTGAAAAGCCCTATAATGGAGCCGCTCCTTCCTTACCGGCCGAACACAGTCAGACTTCCACCGTTCTACTCGAAACCCACAGAGATCAGCTGCGAAGTGCCTCAGGGCTCCTCCCTGAGCCCCACCCTCTTCAAAATCTACATGGCCCACTTACAGCCATTGTCGGAAGCCACAGACTCAACATTGTCTCCTAAGCAGTTGACACACAGCTGATTCTCTTCCTCACCGACGAACCCATAGCTGCCAAGAGCAACTTCCACAACGGGATGAAGTCAGTCGCCACCTAGATGAAAGACAGCTGCCTCACACAACTCAGACAAGACCAAAGTCCTCATCTTGGACTCCACCCCCTCCACCTGGGATGACTCCTGGTGGCCCACAGCGCTTAGAAACCCCTCACCCCCCACACCCACGGTCCATGCACAAAACCTCAGCATCATCCTTGAAACCTCGCTCTCAGTGAACTGCCAAATCAACGACGTCTATCCTCCTGCTTCCACACACTCCACCTGCTTCTGAAGATTTTCATGTGGATGTCCACCGAGTCCAGGAAAACGGTCACCGATGTGCTCGTCAGCAGCAGACCCTACTACTGCAATGCACTCTACTCCTAAAGAAACTGCAGAACATCTAGAACACCTCTGCCAGACTTATTCTGAGCATCCCCTGCCGTACCCATGTCTCCGGTCACCTGAGGGACCTCCACTGGCTCCCGTTCAACAAAAGAATCACCTTCAAGCTCCTCACGCATGCATACAAAGTCCTCCACAATGCCGGACCTGCATACCTCAACCACCGCCTCTCCTTCTACACACCCACCAGACCTCTCCGCTCTGCCCAACTGGCCCTGGCCACCATCCGACGGATCCGCAAGACCGCGAATGGAGGAAGTTCCTCCTCCTACGTCGCTGCACTGACCTGGAACTCCCAGCCTCTACATCTCAGGCAATCACCGTCACTGCCTCAATTCAGGAACGACCTCAAGACCTGACTCTGAACCACGGATTTCTCCCCCCGCCTACTCCCCCCACAGTGCCTAGAGACCCTAACGGGTGAGAAGGCCTGCTTTACAAGAAGCCTGATTGATTGATTGATGATGTCAGTCGCCGGTCAGATTTTCCCAATAGCATCTTCGGTGTCCTTACCCTGGTCAGCAAGCTTCCATTGGTCCTTATGCAAGAGGCATATGTCAGCACAGCGTGGTGTCTTTTTTTCCCTAGTTCTTACAAATGGCAGTCACAAATTTAACATATGGCACAACCGTCGTGTGTTTTGCGAATCGTGTTCCGCTGTCGTTTCTTCAGGGAACAAATCAACTTTGTTGATTAAAAAAACAAAACTGTTTTTTCCAAGTTTTTAGTTGATAATTTACTTAAAACAGTCATTATTATTCATACTTTTCCAAAAACTGTTTGGATTATGGATTGCAGTCTAAAACTCGTCACAAGCTTTAACATTCTTTGTATTAATGCATGTTGACAAACTGAAAAATATAAAGGTTCAGTTAAATATTAAAAGAAGAACTCTGTCAGAGACCCCCCCCCCGTTAACATAAGCCATCCAGATCGCGAGCCTCCGAGTTATACTAACCGTATGTGCTCATTTTAATATTTGTACTAGTGTTTCTAGCTTATATTCTGAGCATTTTGTGTATTCGCTGTAAACTGGGTTAATTATAAAGCATTGTGTTATCCACCGTGCAGTTTGTCGAAGGAGGACCAGATGTTCTCTTCAATGACCATTTGAGGCTGCTAGAATCACTGGTGCTACACTTTTTTAAGGTTCTTGTTTTAATTCGGTTCATTGCTGGACGAAGACTGTTACTGTTTCTGTTCTCGAACTCTGAAACCATCTACCTTTAGATTTATTGTAATCCGTATCTTCTGATCCTCAAAGCTCTCCAAACGTTCCTCTTGTTTTAAGAGCTTCTTCTTTTGTTGGGTGGCCTTCCTGTGATCTCTCCTCTTTCACCAGTTAGAGAGTTCTAGTACAAGATGACTAAGGGTAATACTGCTTGTTGGAAATAAAAAATAAATGGATTAAGAAATAAAGAAGCAAAGAGGTCCGCCTCATGGGCCTTCATCAGAAAGTAGCCCATGCTAAACCATAACCAGGCAGGTACGCTTTACGTCACGTCTGCGCTTTACTCTCCAGAGATACTCACATTTAATATATTGAATTATAGATGGGTAACCGTGAATTAAAGACCTTACCTGCCATCCTTGACCAACCCCCACCACCTGCCCCGCGTTCCTTCCCCCTCCTGCAGCTGTGCTTTCTGATTTCAGTCAAAGCAGACAAGCAGAGCTGCACGGACAGGCTCTCTGAAGCCCTGTCTGCCTGGCCTGGAAGGCCTTTGACATAGCAATAATGGGTAACCAGTTTTGGTAAGGACTGTTGGTATGTGATAGCAGTGAGTTACCAGCTTTAGAAACTGAAATAAACAAAGGCTTTCTACGAGAGCGATGCATAACATTTTAATTGTGAATGAGGAGGCCATTGTTGAAGATTGCCTGTGTTTACATAAGAGTCAGGAGGTCCATGAAGTGCAGAGGTAGGACTGATAAGGTGATGCCACGTCTAGGGAGTTCTCTTCTACTTCGAAAAGGTCTGTGCATGAGTAATGGGGCATCCACGTGTGTGTCTTGCTTCCAAAACAGCTCTCTGCAACTGAATGATTTGGGATCCTTGATCTTCATGTAATGGACGACTTTGCTGAGATTCACTTGTGTCTTTCTTGGCGCTCATAAGTTGGTCATTCTTTGGGGGACCCAGTGAGCTGCTGTCAGCCTGTTTTACAACTAATAACACACTTAATGGTTCCATCAGCAATCCATCATTAATCTTAAAAGCATACATCACAGTTTGGGCTGTGAGTGATGGTGGCGAGGCGAGGATATCACTGGATGGGACTGAGGAGTCGGAGTGATGAGTAGGAGAGATCACAGAATGGGGCTGAGAAGCAATTGTGGCAAGGAGGTAATATCCCAGAATGTGAATTGAGGGGCAGCAGTGGTGGGAAGGGGATATCTTGGGGTTGAGGTGTGTTTTAAGTGAGGCAATATCGCAGAATGGTACTGGGGAGCGTTGTGAGTGAGGAGGGGATATCACTTGATGGGATGGAAAGGAGCGGGGCGAGGAAGGGATGTCACAGGACGAGCCGGGGAATGGTGATGGTGTGGAGGGGGAATATCACAGGATGGGGGTAGGTCAAAGAGGGGATATCCAGAGCGGGCTGAGGAGCACTGGAGGTAAGAACGTGATATTGATGAATGCGGCTGGGGAGCCTCCTGTGGGTGGGGCAAGAAGGGAATATCAAAGGATGGGGCTTGGGGAGCAGCGGTGACAAGGAAGGGATATCAAAGTGTAGGGCTGGGGAGTGATGTTAGCGAGGAAGGGAAATCTCTGGATGATGTGAAAAGCGGCAGTGGTAACGAACGAGTAACACAGGATGGGGCTGGGCGGAGGTATTATTGAAAAGGGTATATCACAGGATCGAGCTGGGCGGAGGTATTATTGAAAAGGGTATATCACAGGATGGAGCTGGGGAGGAGTGGGAGAGGAGGGGGTATCGTTGGGGAGCATCGAGGGCAAGGAGCCCGTATCACAGGATGTGGTTTGGAGAGCGACTGTGATAAGGAGGGGGATATCACGGTGTGGGGGTGATGCGAGGGTATGACATCACTCTGTGGTGGGGACGAAGGAGAAAGGCCGGATATCGAGGACATTATTAGATCAGACGGTATGAGAAGCCTCAACACGAGAGTTATCACTAGATGCTATTGTTTGGGGACAGAGTAGTGAATTTTCATATATGATATCTGTAGGATAAATGAGGAATAGCTTGTCTTAGGATCGGGCACCATTTTGTTTTATCAGTTGTCTTCTCTTCTAGATCCACCTGGAAGGTAACCCACTGTCGTTCCATGCAGACCATCGCCCGGCCACTGTTCAACATCTTTCCCCAAGGGCTGTCTCTGAGGCAGTGAGTATAAGAGGAGGTGGCAAGAGTTTGGGATGAGTATAGAGCAATGTGGGAATTTGGCCCTCAGGCCTTCGGGGAAGATCTGGATACTGAAGCGACTTGTAGAATTTTGGGGTTTGAACTGAACATGCGTATAATGTGTAATTGTTCACAATTGGTATGTGCATTAATTTGTAATCTTTGTGGCTGAAAAAGTTGAGTTTTGCAGGGATGAATAAAATCTGGACTGGATTAGATTCTGGACTGGCGTGACTGGCTTTGCAGATTACTTGAACTTGGTGGTTCAGTACTTGTGACATTTCAAGGACTTTATTGGCGCTTTGGGAATTGCAAGTGAAGACAGTGGATAGTAAGATTTTTGGCTGCCTGGGGGATGTTTAAGGGTTTGGAAGTGGGCTGGCTGGGTGGTAAAGCAAGGAAAAAGAGGGTTTGGCAGTACAAGAATAGGATGGCTCAGTTTTGTGTGTTTAGTTGTGCAGGAGAGGAGCGGGTTACTGTTTTTGGGACAACTATCTAGGACTGGTGCGGTTTAGTGTGTCGAAGTGGAGAGATTACATTTAAAGTTCCTTCAGTAAATTGGTGGGATTAGCCAGATTTGGGGTGTGCAGAAGTGCCGCGTGAGTGTTTATTGGTGCAGGGTTTGAGTGGTTACCTTTTTGAATGAATGTCTGGGTTGAGAGAGTTTGGTGCCTGCTCACAAGCATGTCCTTTATGACACATTGTCTATTGAACATTTTGAATAATAAATACAATAACATAATTTGATGTCAAATTGGAAGAAGAACAAGTTATTTCATCAATAGAAACTGCTACAGAATTACAGTAAACTCTTCAGCCTGACATCCGTGGACATATTTACTCCAACTCTGAAGTGTGTGTACGTGTGTGATATCTGTTTAGCACAAACCTAGCCAATCGCTTAGAGTTCTCTTTCACAAACTGGCGCAAGAATATAACTGCATCCAAGTAATGCAGTTACCCCGGCACTTCGAAGGGAGTCGATGCACTGTATTAAAAAAAAATAATTGTGAAAAGTAATGTATTTAAAAAAAACATTTTTAGCAACATTTCTAAGATAGAAAAAACAAAATGGACACGGTTCAATCATCAATACATACATCAGTACTCCATCATAGACCATCACTGTCGTAGAAAGAGTGAAAGTAAAGGAGGTAGGGCAAAGAATGAGGGGTTTAGAAAGACGGGGGTAGGTTTGTAGTAAGGAGGCTCAACACGTGTACAGAACCAACATGGTCCAGAGGCCAGCACATATGGTGTAAGCAAATGCAAAGAAAATCTGTTGGTACAACAGCAACACTGTCTGGCAAGAAACATAGACCGTGACTTCCATAGTGTTCACTTACATAGGGATAGGAAAACTAAGTGTCGGAGAGGATGGTCTTACTTGGGAGAAGAGGTGTTCAACCCTTGTTCTGGTCTTGGAGAAAAAGATTTCCAAACATTGTCGAATACGGTCATCTGGTCCCTTTTTTTTCTGTAATAATCGTTCTCAGTGGGCAGCTCTGTGAGCCGTTCATTAGGGGCTGGCCTAGAGGTTGTGCACCAGTGGTGGTGTATACACAATGTAGCTGCTTCTTAGAGCTGTCGTCCGCAATCTGAGAGTCTGAGCCCAATAATGCAGCAGCTACAGAAGCTTTCGGGATAGGAATGTGATCGCTGTACCCCTGACAGCTGCCAGTTTAGACCAGATGCCCCTCCAGTATGCCTATAAGGAAGGGCAGTCCCATTAGGTATGTAGATTATATGTGCCTTCGCTGCATCTCCAGAAGTCTGAGTGGGTCAGTAGGCCAGCTTTAAACAGACTAAGTGGCGACCAGTACCAGTTGTTTAAAATATGGAAGTAAAGAAATTTCAACTTGGATTTTCTCAGAACCCTCTCGGGCATCCGGAGTGATTTCGCACTGCAGAGCCTCATGCCAGTATGGCCTGGAGCTATGAGGGGTGGGCTTAGGGTAGAGTTGGATAGAGGAGCTCTTTATGAACACGAGACAATCCTGTGTTGATGTCCCATGGAGTGAAGTATGTCATTACTGGGGAATTGGGGAGAACAGACCTTCTCTGTCCTCAACTGCACTTTAGAGTGTGGATCAGTTTGACACTTCCATAGATCAGAGCCGCATATATTGAATTCTTCTGCAAGATCCCCAGCGGTTGGAATACCCAGTCTTGAAGTAATTGATCCACGGTAATTATACCTCTAATGGACTTGTCTCTCCACTTCACCCTCTTACCCCTCAATTAGAATTCTGTCATTATGCTAGCTGGGCCCAGGCCTACATAGCAAATAGTTGATCTTGAGCAGTGTGCATACCACATGCCATGCGACAAACATATCCCCAATAATCAGATTGGTAAGTGATTAGGGTGTAGATTGTGCATGTCCTGGAGTCCTGGAGGAACAGGTGTCGGGCAGTGTAATAGTGCTGTTTCTGTGACTGCCCATGAGGGTCGCTTCTGTAGATGGGCTAAGGAGGAAGAGAGCTGGGAGAAGTAGTATGCCAGACCATGTATGGCCATGCAGGGAAGCCTACGTCCTCCTGAAGTATTGTGTGTCTGTATCCTCTGCGTCTTTGTAGTGATTTGCGCAAAAATATTTTTCAGGATTGCTAGAGGAAACATTCCAGAACCTATTTCTATCTTGTTAAAGTTATTCTGACTGTTTGGATTCAACCCTAGAAGGAAAAATTCAGATGTGACCAACTAGAGAAATTATCCTTCGTCTTGGCAGTTAGTGGCAAGAGGTTGCCCTCTACTGTTTTCTCCAGCCCACTAGTGATCTGAATGCCGAGGCAGGCGAGTCCCTTAAACCAAAAAAGGGGGTCACTGCTCCGTCGGTGGGGGTGCAAAGAAGTCACCCACTCACCATCAAGAGAAGTAAAAGAAGTAGAGGAATAAGCAAGGGGGTAAACCTAGGTCTAGAACCCACTCTGCAGGGGGGAAGGACAAGTCTGGTCTCATGTTGCCCTCACACACCCCGAAGGATGTCATGCTTCATCATCGGGCGTTTGCTCCTAGTCGGGCCGGCGCTGCAATGCCCTACGGGTCCCCCGAAGGGTCACTTTAGCAGAGATCTTTTTGAGAACAGGCGTTAGATGAGTGCGGGTGTGAGGGGTGGGTCCTATGTGCACTGTGAAAGTGTATGTGAAGGATAAAAATGGCTAAGGGATACCAGAGAAGGGGTATCTTTATTGTGGCGGTACCCTTGTCATACTAAAAAACCCGAAGGTTGTACGTTACTCCTGTGGGCAGTGATGTGCCCCCGGTAACTCAAAGGTCAGGTTGACATGTTTCGCGCCTAGATGGTCCTAAGGATCCGTGGCGCTTCCTCAGGACCAAGAATAAATAGTGATGTGAAAAGTGCAAGTGAGTGGAGGGATTCTAACCCTCAGTGCAGTCAGGGCGGGTTAGTGCTGTGAAAAACTACAGCTCAGCTACAACTAAATAGTTGATCCGCTCCTGATGTGACCTAGGAGTAAAGGGGGAGACAGAAAAACAACAAGACACACATGAAGTATAAATCATAGACATCAATGTGTGCCTCCATAGTGTGAGAAGTTGGCCTGGTATATGCTGTCCACTAATTATAGTGGGCACCTTGCACCAGTCCAAACAACCCCTTATTGGAGATAGGTTAAAGACAACATTTATTGAAAGCTATCCTAGTGGTAGCTATGGAGAGAAGCCTTCAGGCTAAGTCTTGAAGGAATGTAAAGCAGCTTGTTTTACCAGTCTATAATCTCTTGAGTGACCAAATGAAAGAGGACCACACCAGGTATATATTCAAAATATATGTATTTATTGCTAAACGCACCCCTCTAGTCTCTTTATGAGGCTAGAGTTCGAAGTACATAAGTTATAAGTTAGTTATCAACAGTAATAGCACAAATACACGTTTGAGCCCTAGGGGCGTACCAAACCATATACCAATAAAGTGGTATAAGAACCACGACTGAGCTAGACACAAGGCCTAGAGCCTGTAGAAGTGCTTGGACCACAAGGAACCACCCAAGGTAGTGACACAGGGGACCCACGGGGGACGCGTGCAGTGTGAGAACACAGCCGCGAATCGCCGTTGACTTCTATGGGGAAAGTCGCGGTTGGAATTTTAAAGAAAAGGGACACTTAGAGGAGGACTTGGAGCAAACCCCTTGGGTTGTTCTAGAGTCTATACCCACGGGAGCACCGGAGTACTCGAGTTACCTCACCCAGGGAAGCCGGGTGCATAGGTGTCTTTCGGGGTCGGGTTTCGTCGTCGTTTTCAATGGCGATCTGCTGCAAAGTGCTGCTGGCGGCTAAGTCGAAAGTGTTCGGGTGGATCCAAAGGTGGATCGAAGATCTGAAGAACCTGAAAGCAGAGGGGACAGAGTCTGGGTCACTAGCCAGTGACCAGGAAGGAGATGAGCAGATGCCCACCGATGTCGAGTGCTTCAGGTAGGTTGACGGTCGTCTTGACTCTTCAGCCACGAGGTCCAGGAGGCGTCGATGACGACCAGGAGCTGGATTCGAGCTGTCCCACGACGTCTGTCGATTGCAGGGGTGTCGGCGACCGGATTGGACCCAACAAGCCTTGGCAACGGCAAGTCTCGTGGAAATAGAAGAAGGACAGTGGTGCAGACCAGCAAGGTCTGTGGGACTCACCCAGCGAGGGTAAGTCAGTGCAAGCCTGGAGCAACCAGGGAGCCCAAGCAGAAGAAGATTGGCCTTCAGGATGGCCTACTAGCCAACGGACTAGCGACCGCGAAGGAGCCTCGAGTGGACGCACTTAGAGCTGGCTCACGGGACACTCGTGGAGTGGAGGCCAGTGATCTTCGGTGCAGTCGGTGCTGGAGGCTGCGGCTACTCGGAGCCCAAAGCACAACTTCGTGGGAGACCCAGAAGAGGATGCACTTGCAAATGTGCTCGGTGTCCAGGGGTCACGGTTCCACGTTACCCACGACAGCTACGGGCCTCAGCTTTGCTGGGGACTCAGGGCAGCCTTACTTTTTTCCTTCTCCCGCATCTTTCCTCCTGTTGCCCGTTAAGGTGCGGGTTTACCTACGCCCTAGCCCAAGGAGTAATCCTCCACGTGACTTTTGGTAAGGGAATGTCTCTCTTTATGGTTTCAACCACACGGCAGTATCCCCACCACTTGCTAGAAGAAGCACAGCGGGCTTGGTATAGGACGTGTGTGTGTTGGTCCTTCGGGATGGGCCTTCTACCTCAGACCACGCCGCCATTGTCAGCCTTGCGCTTGGCGATTCTAACAGGTTCTGGCTCAGGGTAACTGCCCTGCACCTTGGCCCCAAGGTGTGGGCTTTTCAGACACGGCACGGTCCCACGCAGGGGGGTTGTCCCGGGTACCGGTGGTGCCGCCTCCGCCCGTTTCTCTGGCGCAACCGGCAGCCGGCACACTGTCCCCTCTCGGGCGGCCACCATTGCGGGGGCCTGTCCCATGGTAGAGGCACTGTCAGCCTCATGTCTCATGCGCATTGTGCGCGTTTTTATGTTTTCTATGGAGGCACACATTGATGTCTTTGTCTATTGTTGTTTTTCTGTCTCCCCCTTTACTCCTAGATCGCATCAGGAGCGGATCAACTATTTAGTTGTAGCTGAGCTGTAGTTTTTCACAGCACTAGCCCCCCCTGACTGCACTGAGGGTTAGAATCCCTCCACTCACTTGCACTTTTCACATCACTATTTATTCTTGGTCCTGAGGAAGCGCCACGGATCCTTATGACCATCTAGGCGCGAAACATGTCGACCTGACCTTTGAGTTACCGGGGGGACATCACTGCCCACAGGAGTTACGTACATCCTTCGGGTTTTTTAGTATGACAAGGGTACCGCCACAATAAAGATACCCCTTCTCTGGTATCCCTTAGCCATTTTTATCCTTCACATACACTTTCACAGTGCACATAGGACCCACGCCTCACACCCGCACTCATCTAACGCCTGTTCTCAAAAAGATCTCTGCTAAAGTGACCCTTCGGGGGACCCGTAGGGCATTGCAGCGCCGGCCCGACTAGGAGCAAACGCCCGATGATGAAGCATGACATCCTTCGGGGTGTGTGAGGGCAACATGAGACCAGACTTGTCCTCCCCCCTGCAGAGTGGGTTCTAGACCTAGGTTTACCCCCTTGCTTATTCCTCTACTTCTTTTACTTCTCTTGCTGGTGAGTGGGTGACTTTTTGCACCCCCACCGACGGAGCAGTGACCCCCTTTTTTGGTTTGACGACTTGATCGTGGAGCACGGGCACTGGACCATAATTAGCTCCCGGTCCTCCTCCTTCTCTTTTGTTGACACAGGCGAGTCCCTTAGGCATCCGTCACATGTCTGTTCAGTGGTGGCAGGCGTTAATGGAAGCAATTTGCAATTTCCCCCAATGAACTTTGTATCCCGAAACATCTGAGAAAGTGTGGCCCAGTGACATGGCTGTGGGGTAGGGAGGTCTCAGGAGAGATCAGGGTGAGCAAAGGATCATCCGCGTAGAGAGCCACTTTGATGTGACCCTCTGTAGTGTCCACTCCCTTAATAGATGCCTTTTAATAAATGCCGGCTACCTGGGGCTCTAGTGCTAGTAAAACAAAAAGTGAAACACAAGGAAACCCTGTTGTGTTCCTATAACAGTACGCTTGGCTAGGAAGCCATTGTAATGAACAGATGCCACATGGGAATTGTACAACTAGAATGCCTGCTAGATAAAGTTAGCACCGAGGCCCACCCTCACCAACGTCTGGAAAAAGTACCCCAATTCAACCCAGTCAAAGGCCGCCTCTATATCTAAAGCAATGTTCAGCGCCTCGTCCGGCAGGAAGCGGTATCTCGCAGGATGTGTTAAAGTGTCCAGTACGAATCTCCCCTGCATTTCATGGATCAGCAAAGGGATACGTTTTGGCTGTCTTGTCACTAGAATTTCAGCTAGT
The DNA here is from genome assembly GCA_963921515.1 of Calotriton arnoldi. Lineage (NCBI taxonomy): Eukaryota > Metazoa > Chordata > Amphibia > Caudata > Salamandridae > Calotriton > Calotriton arnoldi. The sequence continues at coordinate 331,479 of CAWUFW010005485.1, forward strand.
ATTTGACATAAACATTTATTAAGGAAATTCCTCAGTAGCTAGGGCAGTCTAGCTGTTTATTCTTTGGGAAGTAGTAAAAATGCCCTATTAGAAATAGATCCTTACAGGTCTGTAGCTATACAGCAAAGAGACTATCATAGCCTTGCACACTTTATAAAAAAGTCTGGAAAGCTGTCCAACTCTCGGTGACTTAGTGGAGGTGAGGTCGGAGATGGTTCAATTTCTCCCTGGCTCATTTACCCTTCAGTAAGATGCTCCTTACTCAGATAATGTGGTTATGTCTAAAGAGCATGTGAAGGTCTTTTCTCTACTAGGCGAGTCCGGGACCTGGGCTGTATATAACAAACTCCTCCATAATGTCAAGGGAATGAGAGTAGAGTTCCAGTCTCTTTTCAGACTGCTGCTATTGAAAGCCGAGATTCCCTCTGTCACAACTGTTCTACAAGCAGGCCGCCTATCTTTTTTCTATTGATCATTGTGCCTCACAGGTTCCTTTTCAGCATGTTGTGTGAAAATATGAAAAATGAGTAAAGATAGAATTTGTCTGTTTCCCGTTTCCAACTCATGCCAGCGTTCGTCACTAATATCATTCTTATATTGTGTCCTTCACATCCTAATTAGTTGTTCCATGGATGACTATTCTGCAATCGGCTTTGGTTTAGCCCCTGTAGTATCCCTTCTCCTCATCCCCCTTCTGATGGCCTTTTAACACTGCCCACGACATCTGAGTCGACCCTACGGAGGGTCCGTTGACTGCAACGTATATAGACCTAAGTGTCTTTTTGTCAGAAGGAAATCTGTTTACCATCACTCTCATATGCCAGTGCTCAAGGAGAAGAGTTGTACAACCCAAATCAAGACCCAATGATATTTAGGGTTGTCCAGATGCTCCTCCCTCTATGATACGATGGATGACCACCTTGGGTGGAAGATACCCCTGAAGAAGAACGTAATCTATCCTGGGCATCGTACTGTGTGGACATGACAGAAAAGTGTAGCCCTGTCAGTCGGAGGCAAAGGATGTTTAATGTCCAATAAGGCATGGTCTGCCATGAGTCTGTCAGCATGGCTCGGCCACTCCCATTGCAAACATCAGGAGGCCCTGACTTATCTAGGAGAGGCTCCAGATAAATGATGTGTTACCAAATTCTCCCACTAATCAAGACAGTTTAGAGAAGATGCTAACCTTGGGTGTATTCTGGGCGTGTACCACCCCATGGGCTAAGGTCCTGCCGGATACCTTTGTCGGACATGGCTTCTTGTCGCTGAGTAGTCGTGTACGTCTACTGCTGATAACCCTGTGTAGAAACATGACATTTTAGTCGTCATTTAAAGCACATTTGTCTTCATTGTCCATCGAATAACCCCATCTCCTCCCAGCTCCAGTACAGCTTTCTTCTCTGTCAGGGCCCTTTCCATTTCATATTCCAAAGCTCTTTACTCCATGTTACATCATCATATTCTACAAACTCTGCAACGTCCCACTCAACCCCTCTTTAATTGCAATGATTCTCACAAACGTACTGCAGGATATTCTTGTGTTTAGAAAAGTGGAACAAGCTGTTCACACTCTAGTTGACGTGTCAACGGGGCAAGTGCTAGTGGCTCATGGACGTAGGGGGCATATGGCTGATGTGGGGGGTCTACTAGAGGTCTAGAGGGTGCGTCTACTAGAGGTTCTAGAGGGTGCGTCTACTAGAGGTTCTAGAGGGTGCGTCTACTAGAGGTTCTAGAGGGTGCGACTACTAGAGGTCCTAGAGGGTGTGAAAGATGTTTCTCTAGCAGTCAAAATTGCTAGATATCTGCCCATATTGGTGGGATGTACCATGAGCTGTTTGGATTACAGGCAGTGACAGTGGGCTGGTGGGTGTGTAGGGAGTAGAATCGGATGGGCTGGATTACGGAAGAAGGAATATGAATGAACATTTTAAGTTGGTGACCTATCTAGGGCAGTAGGGGATGTGGTGGTAAAGATCCTCTGGCGATCCCTGTTGTGTAGTTTTGGATCACAGGTGTGTTTACTTGGGATCAAGTGCTAAACTCTGCTGGGATGGCAGGTGCTGGGGGATGGAGCCGAAGATGTGGAGTCTAAACCAAGGGAAAGGGGCCCTGAGGTGAGTGGTCTGGGAACCCAGTGTAGATGGCAGGCGCGTGGAGGCCAAGTGCAGTCCACACACTGGATCCTGCCAGGAAGCCTCTTTGGTTTTAATAAAAGTGAAAGGGAATTTCCCAGCGATGAGCTCCTGGTGGTACTTGGAGCTCCTAAGTATAACAGACTGTAACTGGCAGCATACCATGTAATGGGATTCTTCTTAAAACGAGGTTGTACATCTTCAACACTGAACAGTTCAGTCACTCATAGCCCTCCAAACATATGTGGATTCAATTGGATGTTTCACACTAGACTTCGGCATACTTTAGAACATTGTTAGAAGAGAGTGGGTTGCCAGAAGTCTCGTATAATGGTAGAGTGGAGAGGATAACCTGGACAGGAAGGGATCAGACTTGTGAGGCCAAAGGTGGGCTTGGATGGAGCTCCTTGTCTCCTTTGAGAAGAGACCTGGACTTGTCCCTCTCCCTGGTCAGAGTTCCCAATCTGATGGAGCCCGGCCCTGTCTGACCTGTGGGATGGACCCAGTGGGGATGAATTGTGGTGTATGCCGGGATTTGGCCCTCATGGGGCATCAGACCGTATAACTGGTAGGACGTCGCCTGCGGGCTCGGTGATGTACATGTAAGGAACATCCATGGCTTGGAATGTTTATTCCTTCGTCTTCCTCTTTGTATGTGAAGACCATTGGTGCCGGTTTCGTGAAACCACATTTAATGTCTCCCATTCGCAGTTGGGGTAGATCTGCCAGTGGACTACTCTTTAGATATGTAGGAGGGACTGTCTTTCAACATGAACAGGTCTTTCTTCTTTTTCACTGCTTTGAAAATTGTTTGTGAATGAAGATGGTAAATGATGGTGCAAGAGGCTTGCACAAATGGTCCTGGGTCACTCGTTGAATACTGAGAGCCTCTAACATGATGCTAGCTTTGGAACTCTAAAGGAGACGAGAAGATACTTTGTAGTAGCTTCGGAGAAGATGAGACAGATGCTTAACTTGTCATTGCCTTTGAGCACCTCGGGTACAGCGTACAGACAGATGCCCTGAAAGCTCTTCAAGATCCATTACTTAGCCAAAGTCTGGGAGATTATCCAGGCAGTTTTCAACATCCTCATGTCTGTTGTCAGAGGCGTCAAGATGCTTGTGAAGTGCAGAGTTTTGATTAATACTTCTAACCACGGGGGTGTGGCTTGCTGCAAAGCAAGATGGCTGCAACCTAGGAAGGCTCCGCTGAGCCAACTCTGTAAATACCCTAAAATCCGGAAATCATCCGACACTAGGACACCTTAACGTGGATATTGAAGTCCGCTGACACCCGACTGCCAAAGACACAGAGGGATAAAGTCCGGCCCGCTATATCGGAGTGAGAGACACGGTGAGCAAGGGCCTGGGAAGCCGCGGTCTCCAGTGACGACCTCCACCAATGCGCAACAGCCAGAGAGCGGGGCCAGCAGCATTGCAATTGAAGCGCGGCTCGGAGTGGAATAGCGGAGAACGGCACCTGGCATCGAAGCGAGCGGTGCACCCCAGCAGATGAAGATTAGGACTCCGCCCAAATAAACTGCGCCCAGGACTGGCTGTCGGGAGCGGTGTGTGCGGACGCCGGAGTCAGTGAGCAAGAACACCAAACGGTCCCTGAAATAAGATTAAGTAGTGGCTGAGCCGGAAACGAGCCTGCATGGAGGATCTACCCTGCAGAGGCGACCCGCCTGGCTGCAGTGGTTGATGTGAAGACAATACGGAGGTAGGACCTGGTGGGGAGAGAAGCTGGGACACAAGGCACACAGAGCAACGAGAACTGGCCCTGGAGGACTCCACCACATGGGCAATAGTAAAGAGGCCCACGCTCCACTTGACGGTCAGGGACTCTTCCCCTCCTCCCCCCGCTCCTCCTTACTGCAACAGAGGGAAGTCTCCCCCAAGAACTAGGGAAGATCCAATATACCACCAAAGCACTGGGAACAATTGGCGCCCTGCGGGGGGAGTGAACTGGAACAGCTTGGAGGCCCAGGGGCATACTGTGGACTGGAGGCCTGAGCAGCGAACAGTGTGGAGGGGCGGGTGAGACCGGGACCACTGACAGGAACCCCAACAGGCCGCCAGGAGCAGTGAGTGTGCCTTGGCAGGTGGCGGCGAGTACTGCTCGAGTCCTCGGGGGAAATAACCCTCCCACCCCCACCACTCCTGCAAACCGAATATACGGAGACTGGCAGAGAAGCGACTGGTGGAATCAAAACGTCGCACCATGACAGGAAGCAAAGGACCCCGCAACGGGCATCAAACAAAACTGGATAGGTACATTCAGCCGAGAGAGACCGCGGTCAAACATGCAACGGAAGTGGATGCGGGCCCCAACTCGCAGCCCCCAGCTGTGGCGGCGGACCTCACCCTGCAGGATATCATGATAGTGCTACAAGGAGTGCGATCAGACCTTGCGGGGAAGATTGATACTGTTACTACGGAAGTCTCATTAATAAGGGCAGACTTGAGAAACCTAGGCACCCGAGTGACGGAAATAGAGGAGGTCACAAATTCTCTGGCAGTTGACGCTTCAGAAAAAAGTGCAAGACCGTACTGCTATAACAAGATCGCTGGAAGACTAAGAAGGTCAATCCCGCCTCAATAATGTCCGTATCATTGAGGTCCCCGAGAGGGCGGAGGGACCGGGGGTGGACCTTTTCGTAGAGGACCTCATACTGAAATCGTTCCAGCCAAGGGGACTATCTAAATATTTTTTGGGAGAAAGGGCCCATAGAGTTCCGGGCACCCGTCCAAGACCTGGGGCCCCTCCAAGACCCATAATCGCCCGAATTTTCAACTTCCGGGACAGAGATGTGATCTTACAAGCAGCTCGAAGTGCCCCACCTCTCAGGGTACAGAATGCAGTTATCACCTTCTTCACTGACTTTACAGTAAAAGTGCAACAAGAAGACAAACTTTCCTGGAAGTGAAGAAAGCCCTGCGGGCGAAAGAGATAAAATATTCCATGCTTTTCCCATCAACGCTTCAGGTGACGACAGAAGGTAATGTGTGGAAATTCACTACCCCTGAGGAGGCCAGGGATTGGCTCGACGGATGGCGAACCGTGTGAAAGCCCTGACGTACATGGAGAGGCAAAGGTGGAGAGACACATAATGCGGAGACAGCATCAGTTGATGCTGGTCGAGCGTATCCTCAACTTGGAAACCCCACAACCATCCCAGAAGACTGCAAATGTGGGGGCGTCGTCGTTCGGTGAGATCAGTTGCGAGAGAACTCTTGGGAAAATGAAGTACACTTGAGAAATGGACAGACTAGAAACCAGAAAAATGCAGATAAGACTATGCTTTGTAATTTGTCTTATGGGAAACCTGGAGTTTGGGTGGCCCTAAGGGTCATATCTCTGTACTAAACAAAGTGAGAACGGTAGTCCTAAAAGTGGGGATCAGGGACGGCACACAAGTGGCCGTATTTGAGTCCACCCAATGCTTGACAGTTTAGTTATTGGGCGACAGGTGCACTGCAATTTGGGGGGATGGGAGGTTTTATGCCCACCATGCAGGGTAGCAGGGAGGGGGGAGTTATACGGTTTGGGGTTTGAAATTTGTGTTTTTATTTTACGGAGTAACAGATGTACAGATTCAAAACACAAAGGGAGACTGAGTCTAGAAGGGGGAAGAGGTTGGTAATGCCCTTCACTACACAATCAATGCAGTAACAGCAGCCCAGATGGGAATCCCACTAGAGGAAACAGATGTCCGCACGGATCTCTGAGATACACCCTCTAACACCACCCACTGTAGTAGACCTTAAGAGTCGAGACCTGACGATTATGGCATGGAAGGTCACCGGACTGTGAAATAAAATCAAGCGGACGATGGTGACGCAATACATTCAGGGACATACTCCAGACATAGTTATGTTGAAAGAAACGCACCTGATGGGCAGCACTTGTAAAGCCCTAGACAGATTTGTGTATCAACTGGCAGCATACGCCGGGTTTACCACAGGATGCCAGGGAGTGGGAATACTACTTAAACCGATGCTACCCTTCGTACCCCGTAGGACAAGGCAGGATTGATCTGAAAGAGACACGTTAGTGATAGATTCCTTACCTTAGAATATCCCCAGGCGTCAGACTGGATCCGGAAAGTTTTTCGTCAGCAGTACCGCTGCGCGTCGGTAGGTGGCGTCGTGCGGCTCCGCGTTCGTCGCTGGCATTGTAAGCGCCGAAATGACGTAACGGAGACTACTTAGGCGCCACCCATGCGCGCTGACGTCAGTTCTTTCTTTTTCGCGCCAGCAAGCGCAGATCCGGTTAGAGCACGTACCTTAGTCACTTTTTGACTAGTTGTTTTTGGGACTTTTTTCTCTACTTTTCTAAATCTTGACTCCTGGTGCCACGTAGGGATGCCTCGGTTTAAATCCTGCGGGGCCTGCCGCCGTACGATGTTGGTGGCTGACCCCCATGGCGTCTGTTTCTACTGTCTGGAGCGCGGTCATGTTCCGACTGTCTGGCCGTGGCTCCGATGGCTTTGCGGGAGCGGTCCCGAAAGCTGCTGGAGGCCGACAGTCGTCTCCGCGCCGTTCCAGGTCCAGGGGTCGCTCGAGGGACCGACCGCGAAGCCATCCTCATCGCTCCTCGGGGTCCACGTCTTCACCCTCGGAATCGGGTAAGAGACGTCACAAGTAACAGTCGAAGAAGCGCGTACGCTCTCCGACCTCCCCCCCGTCGGTCTCCGGACGAGGGGGCCAGGGGTCCTTCCCCCCCACGGCTCCGTTGGAGCCTGTGAGTCCCGTGGCCTACCCGCCCTACCCGGGTCCGTTGGAGGCTCCGGCCCAGGTTCAAGAGTTTCTTGCCGCCATGGACTGCCTTTTCAGGCCTAGGGCTCCCGCCGGCGCGCCTTTGGGCCCCGCGGTCCCTATTGAGGGCTCTTGCATGCCACCGGCTCCGCCGCTGGCGTCGTCAGCGGCTCCGGCGCCGCAAGGTCCTCCGCCGGCGGCTCCGGCCCCGGCGCCGCAAGGTCCTCCGCCGGCGGCTCCGGCCCCACAAGGTCCTCCGCCGGCGGCTCCGGCGCCGCAAGGTCCTCCGCCAGCGGCTCCGGCCCCGGAGCCGCTAGGTCCTCCGCCGGCAGCTCCGGCCCCGGCGCCCCCTGCGGCTCCGTTCCCGGCGCAGCACTGGGTTCCGTCGTCCCACCTCCTAATTGGGACATGGAGCCAGACCGGCGCCGTTCCTGGCGCCGTTGATGCGGAGGACCTCCTTACTGAAGTGCTTCAGCCGGCGGCAAGTTCCATAGAACCTCTGCTTCCGTTCAATGAGGCCTTGACGGATGTTTTGATGGGCACCTGGTCTAGGCCAGCCAGAGGGGTTCCTGTGGATAAAAACGTGGCCAGGCGTCACCGTCCGCCCCGGGTGACCCTGCCCTTTTGACAACTCCGACACTGGAGAGCCTGGTCATTCAGGCCTCCACTTCCCAAACTGCATTCCCTGCCGCTCCGCCAACTACGGAATCGAAAATGCTGGAGCAGTTTGGCCAAAAGTTGTTTCCCTCTGCCGGCCTGAGGCTGCGGTTAGTACACACCGCATGCCTCTTGGGTCGCTATTCTCACGCTGTGTGGGACACGGTGGCGCAAACTCTGCCCCACTGCCCGGAGTAGGTTCGGGCTGTACTTTCCCAAGCTGTTGCGGAGGGGAAGGATGCCGCGAAGTTCGCCTTTTGGTGTGGGTTGGACACCGCGGACTCTTTGGGGATAGCCATCTCCACGACGGTGGCCTTGCGGCGACACGCCTGGCTGCAGTCCACGGGGTTTTCGGGGGCTGTCTAGAGTTCCCTCTCTCCGCCACACGCCCGGCCACATCTACCTTTCGTTCTTTTCGTGCCGCGAAAGGGGCACCCCTCCACGTCCGTTCAGCCAGAGGTCTGCGCACAACAAAGCCTCAGTGCAGCCGCAGGCATGGTGGCCGCCGTGGCGGCACAGGGGGTCAGCGTGCGGTCCGCCTCCACTCCCGCAGCATCCGCCTCAAAGCCTTCCTAGTCCGAGCTTTCAGGTGCGCCCCACGCCGGTGGGCAGCAGGATTCAACATCACCTCCCCCACTGGCGCTCTGTCACTTCGGACAGGTGGGTGCTGCAAATCGTCCGAAGTGGTTACTCCCTCCCCTTCCAGTCTGTCCCCCCCGGCCATGCCACCTCAGTTCAACCGCATGTCGGGGGATCACTTGGCACTTCTCTGACAGGACGTCACAGCCCTCTTGGCCCAGGGGGCCATCGAGCGCGTTCCGGGGCCAGAAGTAGGACATGGTTGTCATTCCCACTACTTTCTGGTCCCCAAAATGGTAAAGGGGGGCCTGCGCCCCATCTTGGACCTCAGGAACGCCCATCGTTTCCTCCGGAAGGAGAAGTTCTAGATGTTGACTCTGGCTCAGGTCTTGGCTGCCCTGGAGCCTGGATGGTAGCGTTGGTCTTGCAGGACGCATATTTTCACATTCCCGTCCTGCTGGCCCACCAGCGTTACCTGCGGTTCATGGTAGGCCGGGAGCATTTTCAGTTTGCCGTGCTCCCCTTCGGCCTTACAAGTGCCCCTCGGGTGTTCACCAAAGTGATGGCGGTGGTCGCAGCTCATCTACACAGGTCAGAGGTGTCAGTCTTCCCCTACCTCAACGACTGGTTGTTGAAACGGGCTCGCCCCAGGCAGTCGTCGCCCACCTTCAGACTACGGCCAACCTCCTGCAATTGCAGGGTTCTCCATCAACGTGCCGAAGTCGCACCTGAGTCCCTCTCAGAAGCTCCCCTTCATCGGACCGGTTCTGGATTCGACACAGTTTCGGGTTTATCCTCCCGGGCAGCGACTCCCGGATATTCAGGCTATATTTCCAATGTTTCAGCCTCTATCCCGGGTTTCAGTCAGGATGACCCTCCGGCTACTGGGCCTGATGGCCTCCTGCATTCTGCTAGTGCAACATGCCAGGTGGCATATGCGGGCTCTGCAGCGGGACCTGAAGTTCCAGTGGGCACAGCATCAGGGCAACCTGTCCGATCATGTCCAGATCTCGGAGGGCACTGTACGACAATTGCGGTGGTGGCTCACGAATCGCGATTGGGTCAATGGCAGATCCCTCTCCCTCCCCCAACCGGAGCACACAGTGGTGACGGATGCGTCCCTCCTGAGATGGGGTGGCCACTTGGGAGAGGCGGAGATCAGAGGCCTCTGGTCTCCGGCGGAGTCCCGGCTTCATATCAATCTTTTGGAGCTTCGGGCGATCCGACTTGCACTGAAGGCATTCCTTCCCTCTGTCCGGGGCAGTGTAGTGCAGGTGTTCACGGACAACACCACCGCCATGTGGTATTGTAACAAACAGGGCGGAGTGGGGTCGTGGACCCTGTCGGGAGGCTCTGCGCCTCTGGACATGGCTAGAACATCCGGGCATATCCCTGGTGGTTCAACACCTGGCAGGTTCCCTGAACGCCAGGGCGGACTAACTCAGCCGCAGGTGCATGATGGATCACAAATGGCGTCTTCAATCGGAGGTGGTGCAAGGACTCTTTCAACAGTGGGGAGAGCCTTGGTTAGATCTATTCGCCACCGAAGAGAACGCGCAATGTCAGCAATTCTGTGCGTTGGAATTTCCAAGGCGGCACTCGCTAGGCGACGCTTTTCCTCGCGAGTGGAGTTGCGGTCTTCTATACGCCTTTCCGCCTATACCACTTCTGCCCAGAGTGCTGAAGATCAAGCGCGACCGGGCCCAAGTCATTCTTGTGGCTACGGATTGGGCATGAAGAGTCTGGTATCCCGAGCTGCTACACATGGCCATCGATCCTCCGATCAGACTGCCTCTTCGGGAGGATCTTCTGTCGCAGCAGCAGGGGACGATCCTCCACCCGAACCTGTCCAGCCTCCACCTCCATGCGTGGAGATTGAGCGGCGACAGTGACAGCTTTCGATCTTCCTCCTGAAGTCTGTGATGTCATTCTGGCAGCCAGGCGTCCCTACACTAAGACGGTATGCGCCTGTAGATGGAACAAGTTTGTGGCATGGTGCACAGCTACGCCTGTGGACCCCCTTTCTGCCCCTCTTTCTGAGGTCCTTCTGTTCCTGCTCTCCTTGGCCCAGAAGGGCTCTGCTCTGGGCACTATCAAAGGTTATCTTTCGGCCATCTCCGCCTTTCTCAGGCTTCCAGATCAGCCTTCTCTCTTTAAGGCCCCGGTTGTTAACCGTTTCCTGAAAGGCATTGCACACACGTTTCCTCCCCTGCCTTTCATAATTCCTCAATGGGATTTAAATCTTGTCTTGACCCATCTGATGTGCGCTCCCTTTGAGCCCCTTCATAACTGTCCTTTACGTCTTCTTACTCTCAAGACTGCTTTCCTGGTAGCTATCACCCCTGCCAGAAGAGTGAGTGAGCTCCAGGCTTTCTTCTAATCCTCCTTTCCTTTCTGTTCATCCGGACAAGGTGGTTTTAAGGACCCGTCCTTCTTTCTTGCCAAAGGTTATCACGCCCTTCCACATCGGGCAGACCATCACTTTGCCCACCTTCTTTCAGCCTCCGCATCCTTCAAAAGAGGAAGAGAGGCTCCACCGTCTGGACCCAAAACGTGCGCTCTCGTTCTATCTCAAGCGCACACAACCGTTCCGGGTGGATGACCAGCTCTTTGTTGGCTACGTGGGCGCCAAAAAAGGTCGGGCCGTGCACAAACGAACCATCTCTCGGTGGGTCGTTTTGTGCATCAAAGCGTGTTACTCGTTGGCTAAGAAGGAGCCTCCTGTGGGGCTGCGTGCCCATTCTACCAGGGCGACGGCAGCCACTACTGCCTTGGGACGTGGCGTTCCCTTGCAGGATATTTGTCAGGCAGCTACGTGGTCCTCGCTGCACACATTTACCAAGCATTACTGCCTTGACAGTCAAGTCCGGAGAGACGGCTTCTTTGGCCGTTCTGTTCTCCGTGACTTTCTGGTGTAATCTATTCGCAGACCCACCACCGGGGTTGGTATTGCTGGGTTATCTATTCTAAGGTAAGGAATCTATCACTAACGTGTCTCTTTCAGATGCACAAGTTACTACTTGTGTAACGATATATCTGTAAGAGACATTAGTTAGTGATAGATTCCTTTCCGCCCCACCCATCCTCCCCGTTCTGCGAACTGATTCTAGGGTTAAGGTCATCCCTTTCAGGGCCCTAGTTTCATGGCACCAGTGGTCAGTTTCTTGCATGGCTCTGCGTTCCTGGCGCGGAAAGTCGTGTACAGAACTGACGTCAGCGCGCATGGGTGGCGACCAAGTAGTCTCCGTGACGTCATCTCGGCGCTTACAACGCCAGCGACGAACGCGGAGCCGCACGACGCCACCTACCGACGCGCAGGGGTACTGCTGACGAAAAACTTTCCGGATCCAGTCTGACGCCTGGGGATATTCTAAGGTAAGGAATCTATCACTAACTAATGTCTCTTACAGATATATCGTTACACAAGTAGTAACTTGTGCATTAGGCAGGTATGTGGCCCTCACGGGAGTATGAGAGGGTAGGGTCCTAAACCTTTGTTCAGTATATGTACCGCCTAGAATGCATGCAGGAACCTTGCCGGAACTCAGCACGCTACTCCTGGAACTCCTATGTGGAGTATTGATACTAGGTGGAGACCTGAATGATGTGATGGACTCCTCCATAGATTAGACTATCGAGCACAGGGAGAAAAATGGCAACGGAGGTACTGAAGGCATTTGCAGAAGCTCTCGGACTAGTAGACCTGTGGCAGGAACAGAAGCCTTTATCTAAAAAATATACCTTCTTCTCTGCACCACATGGGGGACATTCCCGACTAGACTATATAATGACACACTCTGGCGGGGCGGGCAGCTTCCGGGGTGCAATGCACAGGGCAAGGGGTATATCGGATCACTCACCGGTTGAGGTGCGAATGCTAGGACCTGTTAAAATGAATACTTTATCACCCCGTATAGACCCATGGCTACTTAGAGATAAAGCTATGCAAGACAAAATTCGAGAACGGACTAAACACTACTTTCAGGATAACTTGGGGACAGTAGACTCGCCAGGTAAATTATGGGACGCCTACAAGACTGTAATAAGGGGGACACATGCAGGCCCTGGCAGGAGGGGCAGAAGAAAGAACGGAAGCTCCAATACGAAACACTAGAGCAGGAACTAGCCCGACTAGAGGCCACTGTGGCTGACTGGAGAATCTAACCCCCAGACTAGGCATTTAATCAAGCAGCAAGGGATGCGAGATATTGTGGAAGAGAAAGCGAAGTAGTATGCTAGAGCAACACAGAGGAAACTGTACAATGTAGGAGAGAAGGCCACCAACTTGATGGCATGGCTGTAAAAGGGGCAAGGTGAGAAATTGGGTACTTGAGCTTAGAACCTCTGATGGTGACACGTGTGAAGAGTGAGACCATAGTGGCAGCATTCACGAATTACTATGAGCAGACATAGCAATCCCCTTCAACCAGAACTAAAATAAACTGTATAGAATTCCTAAAAGATGCAAATCTCCCCACAATAACACAGGAGGAACGTGGAGACCTGGACAAAGACATTACCGCAGAGGAAATCTGTGGTGCGATCAGGGCACTGCAGTCAGTTAAGACTCCTGGCCCCAACGGTCTGCCGATAGAACTATACAAAGGACTGGTGACGTTAGTGCCCCCACACATGCTGGACATGTCCAAGGACTCGCTAGAGCAGGGCAAACTACCAGAAGACCAAAGACTAGCCACAATAGTGGTTATCCCGAAGCAGGGCAAACCGCTGGAAGAATGCTCCTCCTATCGACCAATTTCATCATTGAATGCAGAGGTTAAGATATTGGCCAAGGTTTTTAAATAGTCACCAGGCCTTTTGGGGCTCCTGAGGAGGCCTGCTTCTCTAATGTATAATCAACTAAGTGATGAGTGACCAGCGAAAAGTGGGGATGTAAAAAAAAACTGGAGTGTCTGTAAGAGCACGATTGTGCTATTCTGGTTGTAGCAGTGAAGTGTTGTGGTTTGCCTAGTTTCTGGTGAAGTAGTTGAGTGGAGCAGATTGTCTAGTTTGGGGTGCTGACATCCGGGGATGCCGTCCTAGTGTGGTGATATTGGAGAGGTGTGGTGCAGCGGCCAGGGCAGCTGACTTCGGAGCACAGGGTTCACGGTTCGATCCCCAGCTCCGGCGGCAGCTCAGCACCATGTGACTCTGGGCAATAGCTCACTTAATTTCCACTACGGCCCCCAGCGCCTTGAGACCCGTAAGGGTGAGTAGCTGCGCTATATAAAAACGGACTTACTTACTTACTATATTAGGACGTGCAGACAAATGGTGCCTTATTGATACCGGGGTGTGTTTTGTGGTTTTTGTGGTTTAGCAGTAGGGTTGGTTTCTCTGGTTTAATGTCCAGTATTGAGGCAAGGTGTGGGGACTGCAATAGATCTAGTTTTGTGCTTGCTTTTGAGAATGATTGTGGGGTGGTGGTAACAGCTAAAGTGGATGAGGTAGTTTTAGATTGTGGGTTGCGGGGTACTGGTTGGAGTGCAGCAGTGTGTGGAGTGATTTGTCCAGTTTGGGATGCAGTAATGGTTTAGTGCTATGTAGGGAGCTCTGACTGACTTTTCTCTTGATTACAGCTGTTCCTGGACGGGCATGCGCTGTCAACTGCAGATTTGGAGGTAAGTTTTGAATCAATCCCATTATCAAACTAGAATTTCAGACTTGTTTTGAGAAACACCTTAAAGGCGTCTCCGACTGGCAAATCTTACGTTGTGTTCCAGCTGTCCGTTTTCCAGCCTCCAAATATAGGCCATGAGTGCGTGTTTTTGTGTGCAACAGTCTGTGTGATTTGGGGCATGGTGACCACTGTGCATGGTGTCATCCACTTATATGAAACAAAGAGAGGTACCCGCAATACAGGATTGGACACTTAAGGGAATCATTCACAACTTGGACCTGTGTTGTGAGGAGTGGTAGTCTTACTTCATGTAGGACATTCTCTGGGGTCAGAGGCTGCAGACAGAAAGAACATTGAGAGCGGACCCAGGACATATTCATGCAGAGAGCATTGATTGCAGATGTCAAGGAGACCTCTAGTGCCTTCAAGAAGCTGTAAGTGGGTTGAGATAATCTCTCAAGCTCCCAGAGGGAACCTCGGTGCCTGTGGCAGCCAGACGGTTTCTCATCCTTGATTAAACACTTACGAAATGGGCATCCACGAGCACGGTTAAATAAGAGGAAATAGGACTTACCGTGTAAAATAGCAACATAGGAGGAAGGTTTGAGATGTGGAAGGAAAGTACTGAAAAGGGAAAAGACTTGGAACCTGAGTTAGATCTCGGCGGACGGGTCACTCCATCACAACGGTGACAGATATCCCATCCACCGGAATATAAATCCAGTTATATCCCATGGGATTTCTATTTTGGCGGACGGGATATCCGTCCTCGTTATGACGGAGAAACCCGTCCGCCAAGATCTAAATCGGGCCCAGATTTCTAAATAACTGGGAGTAACATCAGCAGCAAAAGGCGGAGTCTCCTGTGGATCGATGGGTGGGCACCGGGCTTAACTTTTAGCAAAAGACCATGTGGTTCCCAAGCAAGTATTGTATGCACGATAGCAGTGTTTATGGAGTCACAGACATCAAACAAGGAGAAATTAAAAACTAAACTGAAAGCAAAGTTAAGTATTAAGAAACAGCAGAACTAAGCTCCGATTTAACACTTTTGCCTTAATTTGTATTCTTCTTGCCTTCATTTTGAAGACTGTGACTCACTGCCCCACACTGCTCTTAACACTTTTTCACCCCACTGTCCCTCCAGTTTGTTCTCCCTCATAACCACATCTTCCCTAATGCTCTGCGTTCTCTTCTTGTCCCCTTACCTCCTTTTTTTCCTCTTCCACTTTCCATTCCACCCCTCGCTCTCATCCACCCCTCGCTCTCATCCACCCCTCGCTCTCATCCACCCCTCGCTCTCATCCACCCCTCGCTCTCATCCACCCCTCGCTCTCATCCACCCCTCGCTCTCATCCACCCCTCGCTCTCATCCACCCCTCGCTCTCATCCACCCCACGCTCTCATCCACCCCACGCTCTCATCCACCCCACGCTCTCATCCACCCCTCGCTCTCATCCACCCCTCGCTCTCATCCACCCCTCGCTCTCATCCACCCCTCGCTCTCATCCACCCCTCGCTCTCATCCACCCGCGCTCTCATACCGCCCCTTCTGTAAAAGAAAAATAAATATTATGATACATCTTCCGAATGGACGCACCGACTAGCGACTTTCTTTCACGGAAAAATAGTGACTATTCAGGAATCCTTCACTAGGGGGCCTCCCCATTATCATGAAGCCTTGTTAGCTCTGACTCCGGAGCTTCCATCTGGAGATATTCCTATTCTCCGGCAGTTTCCTTGGATGCAACCTAAAATATCCCTTGCTATTATCAAGGGCCTCAAGTCAGGCTCCCCTGCCGACCCCTGCCCTGCAAAATTGTTGGCAACAGTGGCCACTGCTTTAAACCCTGTGGTAAACAAATTACTTAATTCCTCGTTAGCCGCTGGCCATATGCCCTCTCTGTGGAAGCAGGCTGAAATCCTCCCACTGCTTAAGAAGCCCTCAGCTGACCCCAAAGTGTCAGCCAACTACAGGCCCATTTCTCTGCTGCCGGCCTTCTCCAAGGTCTATACGTGAACACGGTTATCTCGGACTATGCGGAAAAGAATAACCTTTTGCATATCAGCCAGTCTGGCTTAAGAGCCAACTATAGCACTGAATTCGCCATATTGGAGGTTTCAGAACATATCAAGGAGAAGATTGATTTGGGAGGGAAAGCCATCCTCATCTTATTAGACCTGTCAGCGGCCTTTGACACCCTTCCCCATAATAGGCTCCTGGATAGGATGCGGGAACTCTGAATTGGTGGCTCTGTATTAAAATGGCTCTCTTCCTCTCTGGAAGATGGAGATCAGGAGGTATGGACTCCCACCTTTGCGAGATCCCCAGTCTGAACGTCGTCGTGCCTCAGGGCTCCATACTGAGCCCCATGCTGTTTACTTTATATATGTCCCCTCTTGCACCACTGGCCGAAGTATATGGTGCTAAAATTATCTCATACGCCGACGATACGCAGCTCCTTTTTACCTGTGACAGGGGAGAGGACTTAGAGGGTAAGAAGATCAGAATCCGCCTCTCGAAGGTGTTTGCATGGCTGAGGACCAATCAACTGAAATGTAATCCGGTAAAGTCAGAAATAATTTTTGGGGGCTCCCCACCTCCGGACGAATGGAGACACTGGTGGCCTGAAGATAGGTCACCTCTGCTCTCTGCCCAACAAACGGTAAAAAATCTGGGCATTATGATATATGACACTCTCTCTGAGAGCCCAAGTCCAGTCGGTAGGAGGCACTTGCTTTGGCCTCCTGCGTATGCTGAGGAAATTTCTTCTACTTTTGCCACTGGACTGTAGGAAGACCGTGGTCCAGGCGCTGGTTACTTCCAGACTGGACTATGTCAATGTCCTGTATCTGGGCCTTCCTGAATACCTGCTTAGGCGCTTGCAGGTGGCCCAAAACCCAGCCGCCAGAGCAGTTCTTATGCTTAAGCCAAAGACCCACATATCCCCACATCTCAAGGCTCTTCACTGGCTCCCAGTAAAAAAGAGGATCAGGTTTAAAGCTTTGGTGCTATTCTTCAGGGCCTTTCATGGGAATGGCACGTATTGTAACCCAATACGCGCCACCAAGAACCTTGAGATCATCCTCTCTGAGCCTAGCTTCTGTTGCCAGTATATTCTGGCATCTCCTTCAGGTTCCTTTGAGCACAGGCCTGGAACTCGCTTCCTATGTCTTTGAGATCTGTGACTGAGTTAGCCACTTTTAGGAAACTGCTTAAAACCTAGTTATTTTGTCAATGATCGGCCATCCCCTAGAAGCACTGCAAATCATTGTTTTCCGTGGCAGGGGGTGCTAGTTGGGTTGTCGGGGAGGCCTGTCTGAGCGCCGGGACACTCTTGTTGAGTAGCTGTGCACTATATAAATGTGTTCATTCATTCATTCATTCATTCATCTATATTCTGCCAATGCACCCTTTCGCCGTCAGCTTTTTGATATACTTATATGCATTTTCGGCTTGCTTACAGAATCAGTACTTTGTGATTATTTTTCTTGTTTATTCAGTTTTGAAATCTATTAAACTCAGTAAAGTCAGTGTCTCCTTGTGACAAAGACTACCAATATGTAGTAAAGTTGATCCCACCAACACAAAGCTGGAGACAGGAGATCAGATGTTCAAGTTGATTTATTCTTGAAGAAAGCATCTCATCCCCCAGCTAGTAAGTCAGTTCTCCACTGCCCCAGCAAGAATCTTCATGTCGATATCAAAACTTTCTGAAAAGGAACTTACAGGGTTCCGGGATAAAAGACTAGACAGATGACCTTTATAAAGACAAACATCCCAGTTAACAACCCCAGCTGTACAGCACAATCCTCACTTTGCCACTGGATTCAAGCTAGCCTGACTGATGAGGGGTGTTACCCCTTGCATATAGTTGTGTCTGAACTGGGGTGGCGAAGTGAGTTGAGAACGATGATGGATTCAACCCAGATCTGTGACTGGGGGGGGAGTGTCTGAAAAGTTTCAGCGCTCCGTCCATCATCTCCTTGTGTTTGCTTTGTTCACCCTAAGTTGGCAGGGTATGCCCAGGCGTCGGTCCCTTGCTCACTTTGCCACTGGATTCAAACTAGCCTGGCTGATGAGGGGGATGCCCTGAAACCGGTCCCAGGATGGTTGTTTACGGTCCAGGGAGGACCTGGCTTGGCAGTTTGGGCTGGACTGTTCCCATAAAGAACAGGGTCAAGACTGATTTGCATATGGCTGTGTCTGAACTGGAGTGGAGAAGTGAGCTAAAGAACAATGATAGATTCAACCCAGATCTATGACTGGGGGTGAGTGTCTGAAAAGTTTCAGCGCTCCATCCATCATCTCCTTGTGTTTGCAATCCTTTATACCAACTAACAACCCCAGCTGTACCGCACAATTCTTTATACCAACTAACAAGACCAGCTGTACCGCACAATCCTTTATACCAACCAACAACCCCAGCTGTACCACACAATCCTTTTTACCAACTAACAACCCCAGTTGTACACAACACACTCCTTTTTAGCAATTAACAATCCCAGCTGTACTGCAGAATCCTTTTGACCAACTAACAACCCCCGCTGTACCTTACGATTCTTTTGACCAACTAACAACCCCCGCTGTACCATACAATCCATTTTACCAACTAACCATCCCAGCTGTACCACACAATCCTTTTCGACAGCTAACAACCCTAGCTTTACAGCACAATCCTTTAATACAACTAACAACCACAGCTGTGGTTGTTAGTTGGTAAAACTCACGGTCCCAACATCTCTTGAAGGCGCCTTATGTTTCTCCATCTTTTGCGTGGACCTTCTAGTGTTTCCTCCTCTTCTCTGGACCTCATCATTTCTTGAACTCTTCTCTATACCTTGTGGTTTTTCCATCTCTTGCCAACAATTCATGCTTTCTCCTTCTCTATATACATTATTGTTTTTTCATCTCATGTTTTTCAATATCTTGTCCACACCTAATTCATTTTTCATCTCATGCCCTCCTATCATAGTTTTTCCATCTCTAGTCTGCACCTCATGTTTTTTTTCAATCTCTTGTCTGCGTGTCCTGGTCTTTCCTTTTCTTGTATTCTGTTTTTCCTCCATGTGATCTCCTCATCCAAACCCCACGGTGCTTCAGTCTTTTGTCCACACTATATATTGTTTGTATCTCCTATTCACACCTCATGGTGTATCTTTCTCTTCTAGGCACTTCATGGTTTCTCTGTCTCTTGTTCACATCATGGTTTTTCCACCTCATTTCCACACCTCATAATTTTACTATCTCATGACCACATCTCATGGCATTTCTGTCTCATGATCACACCTCATGGCATTTCTGTCCCATGACCACACCTCATGGCATTTCTGTCCCATGACCACACCTCATGGCATTTCTGTCCCATGACCACACCTCATGGCATTTCTGTCCCATGACCACACCTCATGGCATTTCTGTCCCATGACCACACCTCCTGGCTGTTCTGTCCCATGACCACACCTCCTGGCTGTTCTGTCCCATGACCATACCTCCTGGCTTTTCTGTCTCATGACCATACCTCCTGGCTTTTCTGTCTCATGACCATACCTCATGGCTTTTCTGTCTCATGACCATACCTCATGGCTTTTCTGTCTCATGACCATACCTCTTGGCTTTTCTGTCTCATGACCACACCTCCTGGCATTTCTGTCCCATGACCACACCTCCTGGCTGTTCTGTCCCATGACCACGCCTCCTGGCTGTTCTGTCCCATGACCACGCCTCCTGGCTGTTCTGTCCCATGACCACGCCTCCTGGCTGTTCTGTCCCATGACCACGCCTCCTGGCTGTTCTGTCCCATGACCACGCCTCCTGGCTGTTCTGTCTCATGACCACGCCTCCTGGCTGTTCTGTCTCATGACCACGCCTCCTGGCTGTTCTGTCTCATGACCACGCCTCCTGGCTGTTCTGTCTCATGACCACGCCTCCTGGCTGTTCTGTCTCATGACCACGCCTCCTGGCTGTTCTGTCTCATGACCACGCCTCCTGGCTGTTCTGTCTCATGACCACGCCTCCTGGCTGTTCTGTCTCATGACCACGCCTCCTGGCTGTTCTGTCTCATGACCACGCCTCCTGGCTGTTCTGTCTCATGACCACGCCTCCTGGCTGTTCTGTCTCATGACCACGCCTCCTGGCTGTTCTGTCTCATGACCACGCCTCCTGGCTGTTCTGTCTCATGACCACGCCTCCTGGCTGTTCTGTCTCATGACCACGCCTCCTGGCTGTTCTGTCTCATGACCACGCCTCCTGGCTGTTCTGTCTCATGACCACGCCTCCTGGCTGTTCTGTCTCATGACCACGCCTCCTGGCTGTTCTGTCTCATGACCACGCCTCCTGGCTGTTCTGTCTCATGACCACGCCTCCTGGCTGTTCTGTCTCATCACCACACCTCATGGCATTTCTGTCTCATCACCACACCTCATGGCATTTCTGTCTCATCACCATACCTCATGGCATTACCTCATGGCATTTCTGTCTCATGACCATACCTCATGGCTTTTCTGTCTCATGACCATACCTCATGGCATTACCTCATGGCATTTCTGTCTCATGACCATACCTCATGGCATTTCTGTCTCATGACCATACCTCATGGCTTTTCTGTCTCATGACCATACCTCATGGCTTTTCTGTCTCATGGCCATACCTCATGGCTTTTCTGTCTCATGACCATACCTCATGGCTTTTCTGTCTCATGACCATACCTCATGGCTTTTCTGTCTCATGACCATACCTCATGGCTTTTCTGTCTCATGACCATACCTCATGGCTTTTCTGTCTCATGACCATACCTCATGGCTTTTCTGTCTCATGACCATACCTCATGGCTTTTCTGTCTCATGACCATACCTCATGGCTTTTCTGTCTCATGACCATACCTCATGGCTTTTCTGTCTCATGACCATACCTCATGGCTTTTCTGTCTCATGACCATACCTCATGGCTTTTCTGTCTCATGACCATACCTCATGGCTTTTCTGTCTCATGACCATACCTCATGGCTTTTCTGTCTCATGACCATACCTCATGGCATTTCTGTCTCATGACCATACCTCATGGCATTACCTCATGGCTTTTCTGTCTCATGACCATACCTCATGGCTTTTCTGTCTCATGACCATACCTCATGGCTTTTCTGTCTCATGACCATACCTCATGGCTTTTCTGTCTCATGACCATACCTCATGGCTTTTCTGTCTCATGACCATACCTCATGGCTTTTCTGTCTCATGACCATACCTCATGGCTTTTCTGTCTCATGACCATACCTCATGGCTTTTCTGTCTCATGACCATACCTCATGGCTTTTCTGTCTCATGACCATACCTCATGGCTTTTCTGTCTCATGACCATACCTCATGGCTTTTCTGTCTCATGACCATACCTCATGGCTTTTCTGTCTCATGACCATACCTCATGGCTTTTCTGTCTCATGACCATACCTCATGGCTTTTCTGTCTCATGACCATACCTCATGGCTTTTCTGTCTCATGACCACACCTCATGGCTTTTCTGTCTCATGACCACACCTCATGGCTTTTCTGTCTCATGACCACACCTCATGGCTTTTCTGTCTCATGACCACACCTCATGGCTTTTCTGTCTCATGACCACACCTCATGGCTTTTCTGTCTCATGACCACACCTCATGGCTTTTCTGTCTCATGACCACACCTCATGGCTTTTCTGTCTCATGACCACACCTCATGGCTTTTCTGTCTCATGACCACACCTCATGGCTTTTCTGTCTCATGACCACACCTCATGGCTTTTCTGTCTCATGACCACACCTTATGGCTTTTCTGTCTCATGATCACACTTTATGGCTTTTCTGTCTCATGATCACACTTTATGGCTTTTCTGTCTCATGATCACACTTTATGGCTTTTCTGTCTCATGATCACACTTTATGGCTTTTCTGTCTCATGATCACACCTCATGGCATTTCTGTCCCATGACCACACCTCATGCTTTATCTATCTCTTGTCTACACCTAATAGTTTCTTCATCCTTGTCTGCACCTCCTGGTATTTCCACTGCTTGTACATATTTCTTGGTTTGCCTTTCTCTTGTGTGCTCCTCATGATGTTTCCATTGCTTGTCCGCACTTAATTATTTCTCCTCCTCCTTTTCTGCTCCTCCTGGTTTCTCCATCTCATGCCCTCGCCTCTTGGTTTCCCTATCTTTTATTCAGCTCGTAGTTTATTCATCTCTTGTGTGCTCCTCAAGGTTTCTTTATCTCCGTATTGTTGATTCCTCTGTCACGCTTTTATGTTGCTGCCCTCATTTTAATTCAGTGTTTCTCCTTGTGCAGGCCCTCCCTCAGTCTGCTCATCAGGGGATGCTTCCACAGCGCTTGTATACTCCAGAGACAAACCGCACAGAGCCCACCCTACTGGAGAGCTCCTATGCGGGAGATGCCAGTGATAGCCAGTCTGGCGGGGACAGCAGTGCAGCGAAGCTCCCCCGCAAGAAATCCAAGGTGAGTGAACCCCCTGTGACTCGTGGTCTAGTTTATGATGCACTGAAGATTTCAGTACCCACTGACATACTTCTGGCCTCCATTTTGTGTATGTAAGGATTGCCGTGGGGCTGTTTGCCAACCGTAAGTGAAATACCAGCAAGTATACTATTAAGAGTCTTTAATGTTGCAAATCTCATGTTGTAAAAAACGTAAGCCTTGGCTACACCTATAGATTTCACTTTGGTGTAGTGCATACACACAGGCAGATACACAACATCAACGTACATTGACATAGATGAACATAAATGCAAGTATGCAGACAGAAACAAATCCACAAACCTATCCCCGTTCATATACCAGCAGACTAACAGGCAACCATCTACACAGACGTGAAGGTACCCACGCATCTGGACCACTTGACGTGTAGTCACTCTTCCACAGTGACTGAGGGACATGCGTTATACTATGATGATGCATTTTTAGCACTGCATGTCCATCTCAAAGTGCAGGATGTGACAGGAGTGTGGAAAGGAGAGAGTAAGAAGGAATTATGATGGTGCAATGTGACAGATCTATTTGAGTACTGAGTAGAGGGTAGAGGCGTTAGTTTGGAGTAAGTAGGAAACCATTCCTGCAGGATAAAGAAGGCTGGAATAGCTGAGGGTAAGAGCTAAATCAAGTAAGGGGTAAACAATGTGAAGAATCTAGGCATGGCCCAGAGGTAGGAACTGTAGGCTGTTAGAGATGCCAAGGTAAGCCTGTTAAATAAGCGACTCGTCCTCAAAACAATGCACAAAGACAACAAACGTATTAGTGCACTTACAAGGCACACAATACAGCTGCGATCAGAGAGCTAACTTGCAGTCACAGATGGGAGAGGGTTTCCGGCTGACTTAATATTTAGATCCATTGCTGATGAAATTTAATTTGAAGTCAAGGAAAGACTGGTGTCCAAGGTTAATTAAACCTTGACTTTTCTGGAAAGGAATCACTTTTACTGTTTGATGGAGTACTGCGCTCTCCATACTCTTTGGAACACTGAAGCGACGAACAAAGCGTCTCTCTCTGCATTTCTATTCCACCCTTTGCCTCACTGGTGTGATTATACATGCGCGGCACTACAATTTAATACCTTCATTTATAGAGTTGATCATCCACATGGTGACTTTATTCATCTATGCCCCTATGCCCTGGAGGTGTAGATACATGCTGCCATCCAGTTGAAGTGTGTGAAGGTGGCACCTGGTACATTATTATCCCGACCTTGGCACAAGACTAACAACACAAGCTGGGCATGGATTCCATAGACTTGTCTACACTTTGACCCTCTATTGTCTGTCTATTTAATGTTTTCCAGGCCTTTGCATTGAGGAGGGCACAGACCCAAATCTAACCGAAGTAAATCCCATCTGATCTGTCGCCTGGGTCTGCTCTTTTAAAAGGCTTCAATATCAGCTCGGATTTGTCCCTTCGTTCAGGTGCTATTGATTCTGCGCCGCCATCATGGGACCAAACCTGCACACATGATAGTCATGCTGTTGACTCCGCCTTTTGTTTTTTTCCTTAGGTGAAAGTTCGTAAAGCCAGTATCATTGAGCCCAGCGACACGGAGCACGTCAGCAGTTCGAAGGCCACAGGTGAGTGATCTCTCCCCTCTTCCTTCAGTGTCCTCCCTACCATTCTGCCCTTTTGCACATCTCACCCATACTGGTGTCTGTTGGACAGCACTGGTCGGTTATAGGCGTCTGCCCTCTGAAGCCCTACCATCTGGTATGGATACAAAATATTATGAAACATTCATAACAAGCATTGGCAATGTCAGTAGGTCTGGCTTTAATGTGCTGCACCCTTCACTCCCACAGGCATACATCTCACCCTACGCTACAGAGGTACACTGCTCAGCCTGCACTCACACATGCACACTGCGTAGCCTGCACTCACACCGGCACGCTGCTCAGCCTGCACTCACACCGGCACGCTGCTCAGCCTGCACTCACACCGGCACGCTGCTCAGCCTGCACTCACACCGGCACGCTGCTCAGCCTGCACTCACACCGGCACGCTGCTCAGCCTGCACTCACACCGGCACGCTGCTCAGCCTGCACTCACACCGGCACGCTGCTCAGCCTGCACTCACACCGGCACGCTGCTCAGCCTGCACTCACACCGGCACGCTGCTCAGCCTGCACTCACACCGGCACGCTGCTCAGCCTGCACTCACACCGGCACGCTGCTCAGCCTGCACTCACACCGGCACGCTGCTCAGCCTGCACTCACACCGGCACGCTGCTCAGCCTGCACTCACACCGGCACGCTGCTCAGCCTGCACTCACACCGGCACGCTGCTCAGCCTGCACTCACACAGGCACGCTGCTCAGCCTGCACTCACACCGGCACGCTGCTCAGCCTGCACTCACACCGGCACGCTGCTCAGCCTGCACTCACACCGGCACGCTGCTCAGCCTGCACTCACACCGGCACGCTGCTCAGCCTGCACTCACACCGGCACGCTGCTCAGCCTGCACTCACACCGGCACGCTGCTCAGCCTGCACTCACACCGGCACGCTGCTCAGCCTGCACTCACACCGGCACGCTGCTCAGCCTGCACTCACACCGGCACGCTGCTCAGCCTGCACTCACACCGGCACGCTGCTCAGCCTGCACTCACACCGGCACGCTGCTCAGCCTGCACTCACACAGGCACGCTGCTCAGCCTGCACTCACACAGGCACGCTGCTGAGCCTGCACTCACACCGGCACGCACGCTGCTGAGCCTGCACTCACACCGGCACGCACGCTGCTGAGCCTGCACTCACACCGGCACGCACGCTGCTGAGCCTGCACTCACACCGCCACGCACGCTGCTGAGCCTGCACTCACACCGGCACGCACGCTGCTGAGCCTGCACTCACACCGGCACGCACGCTGCTGAGCCTGCACTCACACCGGCACGCACGCTGCTCAGCCTGCACTCACACCGGCACGCACGCTGCTCAGCCTGCACTCACACCGGCACGCAGGCACGCTGCTCAGCCTGCACTCACACCGGCACGCAGGCACGCTGCTCAGCCTGCACTCACACAGGCACGCTGCTCAGCCTGCACTCACACCGGCACGCACGCTGCTCAGCCTGCACTCACACCGGCACGCACGCTGCTCAGCCTGCCTCACACCGGCACGCACGCTGCTCAGCCTGCCTCACACAGGCACGCTGCTCAGCCTGCACTCACACCGGCACGCACGCTGCTCAGCCTGCACTCACACCGGCACGCACGCTGCTCAGCCTGCCTCACACCGGCACGCACGCTGCTCAGCCTGCCTCACACCGGCACGCACGCTGCTCAGCCTGCCTCACACCGGCACGCACGCTGCTCAGCCTGCACTCACACCGGCACGCACGCTGCTCACCCTGCACTCACACAGGCACGCTGCTCAGCCTGCACTCACACAGGCACGCTGCTCAGCCTGCACTCACACAGGCACGCTGCTCAGCCTGCACTCACACAGGCACGCTGCTCAGCCTGCACTCACACAGGCACGCTGCTCAGCCTGCACTCACACAGGCACGCTGCTCAGCCTGCACTCACACAGGCACGCTGCTCAGCCTGCACTCACACAGGCACGCTGCTCAGCCTGCACTCACACCGGCACGCTGCTCAACTTCCACTCACACAGGCACAGCTCACTGTATACTCATACAGCATAACCTCACTCCCTGCACTCACACAACTCACCCTTCACTCGTACAGATACTTCCCTCACTCTGCACTCACACAAGCACACTGCTTAACCTTCGCTCATGCATGCACACTTCTCACCCTATAATGGCAAAGGCACACAGCACACCCTGCAGTGCTGGCCATAGGGCAGTGCGGCTGGTGCCGCTTCACAGCGCGCCAAGCTCTGGTGCTGCATTATAAATTATTATAGGAGGTTATGGCATCTCCTGCAGAAATGTTTGTGCCCAGCAGTTCTCAGGAATGTTAATAATGCCATGGTAACTCTGTTGATTAATCTACGTGCTGTTTTGTTTAGTCACAATTGTGACTCATGATGCACTACTACAGAGGTTTTATCTACCTGCCGCAAAGCACAACATGTAACCTGCATATCTCATATGTGTGTTGTATGTAAATAGCTCAGTAGGTTACTACAGAGATCATTTTGTTACTTGCAGTTCATATTTACAATCCTTCTAATATAGCACAGCAAGCTATGAAGGGACATCGAGGAGCTTCATACAAACTGCAAGGCAAAGGGTTAGAACCTTGATTTTGTTTTCAGTCTTTGGTTATTCAAAGGTTGCCAAAAGGTTCCTTTGGGTAGGAATCAATTATTATTAGTGCAGACCACCAAACCACTTTACATTCTGTTCCAGCTTCCTTAGAATCGACCCGTGTGATCCTGCTGCCTACGATGCCATCTTTGGATCCGGATAATCTGTAAAACTGTCAGTACGTTTCCCAGCTATCTTCTATAGTTACACTGCTGGAGAAGGCAGTGTTTCACAGCTATCTTCTATAGCTACACTGCCGGAGAAGGCTGTGTTTCCCAGCTATCTTCCATAGCTACGCTGCTGAAGAAAGCATTGTTTCCCAGCTATCTTCCATAGCTACGCTGCCGGAGAAGGCGGTGTTTCCCAGCTATCTTCTACAGCTACGCTGCCGGAGAAGGCTGTGTTTCCCAGCTATCTTCCATATCTACGCTGCCGGAGAAGGCTGTGTTTCACAGCTATCTTCTATAGTTACACTGCCGGAGAAGGCAGTGTTTCACAGCTATCTTCTATAGCTACACTGCCGGAGAAGGCTGTGTTTCCCAGCTATCTTCCATAGCTACGCTGCTGAAGAAAGCATTGTTTCCCAGCTATCTTCTATAGCTACGCTGCCGGAGAAGGCTGTGTTTCCCAGCTATCTTCTATAGCTACGCTGCCGGAGAAGGCTGTGTTTCCCAGCTATCTTCCGTAGCTACGCTGCCGAAGAAGGCTGTGTTTCCCAGCTGCTGCATAAGAAGGCTGTGTTTCCCAGCTATCTTCCATAGCTACGCTGCGGAAGAAGGCTGTGTTTCCCAGCTGCTGCATAAGAAGGCTGTGTTTCCCAGCTGCTGCATAAGAAGGCTGTGTTTCCCAGCTATCTTCCATAGCTACGCTGCCGGAGAAGGCTGTGTTTCCCAGCTATCTTACATAGCTACGCTGCCGGAGAAGGCTGTGTTTCCCAGCTATCTTCCATAGCTACACTGCCGGAGAAGGCTGTGTTTCCCAGCTATCTTCCATAGCTACGCTGCCGGAGAAGGCTGTTTCTCCCAGCTATCTTCCGTAGCTACGCTGCCAAAGAAGGCTGTGTTTCCCAGCTATCTTCCGTAGCTACGCTGCCGAAGAAGGCTGTGTTTCCCAGCTGCTGCGGAAGAAGTCTGTTTCCCAGCTATCTTCCATAGCTATGCTGCATAAGAAGGCTGTGTTTCCCAGCTATCTTCCGTAGCTACGCTTCCAAAGAAGGCTGTGTTTCCCAGCTATCTTCCGTAGCTACGCTGCCGGAGAAGGCAGTGTTTCACAGCTATCTTCTATAGCTACACTGCCGGAGAAGGCTGTGTTTCCCAGCTATCTTCCATAGCTACGCTGCCGAAGAAGGCTGTGTTTCCCAGCTATCTTCCATAGCTACGCTGCCGGAGAAGGCTGTGTTTCCCAGCTATCTTCCATATCTACGCTGCCGGAGAAGGCAGTGTTTCACAGCTATCTTCTATAGCTACACTGCAGAAGAAGGCAGTGTTTCCCAGCTATGTTCCATAGCTACGCTGCCGGAGAAGGCTGTGTTTCCCAGCTATCTTCCATATCTACGCTGCCGGAGAAGGCAGTGTTTCACAGCTATCTTCTATAGCTACACTGCCGGAGAAGGCTGTTTTTCCCAGCTATCTTCCATAGCTATGCTGCATAAGAAGGCTGTGTTTCCCAGCTATCTTCCGTAGCTACGCTGCCAAAGAAGGCTGTGTTTCCCAGCTATCTTCCGTAGCTACGCTGCGGAAGAAGGCTGTGTTTCCCAGCTGCTGCAGAAGAAGCCAGTGTTTCCCAGCTATCTTCCATAGCTACGCTGCCGGAGAAGGCTGTTTTTCCCAGCTATCTTCCATATCTACGCTGCCGGAGAAGGCAGTGTTTCACAGCTATCTTCTATAGTTACACTGCCGGAGAAGGCAGTGTTTCACAGCTATCTTCTATAGCTACACTGCCGGAGAAGGCTGTGTTTCCCAGCTATCTTCCATAGCTACGCTGCTGAAGAAAGCATTGTTTCCCAGCTATCTTCTATAGCTACGCTGCCGGAGAAGGCTGTGTTTCCCAGCTATCTTCTATAGCTACGCTGCCGGAGAAGGCTGTGTTTCCCAGCTATCTTCCGTAGCTACGCTGCCGAAGAAGGCTGTGTTTCCCAGCTGCTGCATAAGAAGGCTGTGTTTCCCAGCTATCTTCCATAGCTACGCTGCGGAAGAAGGCTGTGTTTCCCAGCTGCTGCATAAGAAGGCTGTGTTTCCCAGCTGCTGCATAAGAAGGCTGTGTTTCCCAGCTATCTTCCATAGCTACGCTGCCGGAGAAGGCTGTGTTTCCCAGCTATCTTACATAGCTACGCTGCCGGAGAAGGCTGTGTTTCCCAGCTATCTTCCATAGCTACACTGCCGGAGAAGGCTGTGTTTCCCAGCTATCTTCAATAGCTATGCTGCTGAAGAAAGTAGTGTTTCCCAGCTATCTTCTATAGCTACGCTGCCGGAGAAGGCTGTTTCTCCCAGCTATCTTCCGTAGCTACGCTGCCAAAGAAGGCTGTGTTTCCCAGCTATCTTCCGTAGCTACGCTGCCGAAGAAGGCTGTGTTTCCCAGCTGCTGCGGAAGAAGGCTGTTTCCCAGCTATCTTCCATAGCTATGCTGCATAAGAAGGCTGTGTTTCCCAGCTATCTTCCGTAGCTACGCTGCCAAAGAAGGCTGTTTCCCAGCTATCTTCCGTAGCTACGCTGCCGGAGAAGGCAGTGTTTCACAGCTATCTTCTATAGCTACACTGCCGGAGAAGGCTGTGTTTCCCAGCTATCTTCCATAGCTACGCTTCCGAAGAAGGCTGTGTTTCCCAGCTATCTTCCATAGCTACGCTGCCAGAGAAGGCTGTTTCCCAGCTATCTTCCATATCTACGCTGCCGGAGAAGGCAGTGTTTCACAGCTATCTTCTATAGCTACACTGCAGAAGAAGGCAGTGTTTCCCAGCTATCTTCCATAGCTACGCTGCCGGAGAAGGCTGTGTTTCCCAGCTATCTTCCATATCTACGCTGCCGGAGAAGGCAGTGTTTCACAGCTATCTTCTATAGCTACACTGCCGGAGAAGGCTGTGTTTCCCAGCTATCTTCTATAGCTACGCTGCCGAAGAAGGTTGTGTTTCCCAGCTATCTTCCATATCTACGCAGCCGGAGAAGGCTGTTTCCCACTTATTTTCCGTAGCTACGCTGCCAAAGAAGGCTGTTTTTCCCAGCTATCTTCCATAGCTATGCTGCATAAGAAGGCTGTGTTTCCCAGCTATCTTCCGTAGCTACGCTGCCAAAGAAGGCTGTGTTTCCCAGCTATCTTCCGTAGCTACGCTGCGGAAGAAGGCTGTGTTTCCCAGCTGCTGCAGAAGAAGCCAGTGTTTCCCAGCTATCTTCCATAGCTATGCTGTCGGAGAAGGCTGTGTTTCCCAGCTATCTTCCATGTCTACGTAGCCGGAGAAGGCAGTGTTTCACAGCTATCTTCTATAGCTACACTGCCGGAGAAGGCTGTGTTTCCCAGCTATCTTCCATAACTATGCTCCATAAGAAGGCTGTGTTTCCCAGCTATCTTCCAAAGCTACGCTGCCAAAGAAGGCAGTGTTTCCCAGCTATCTTCCATAGCTATGATGCATAAGAAGGCTGTGTTTCCCAGTTATCTTCCGTAGCTACGCTGCCAAAGAAGGCTGTGTTTCCCAGCTATCTTCCGTATCTACTCTGCCGGAGAAGGCTGTGTTTCCCAGCTATCTTCCGTAGCTACGCTGCTGAAGAAGGCTGTGCTTCCCAGCTATCTTCCGTAGCTACACTGCCAAAGAAGGCTGTGTTTCCCAGCTATCTTCCGTATCTACTCTGCCGGAGAAGGCTGTGTTTCCCAGCTATCTTCCATATCTACGCAGACGGAGAAGGCAGTGTTTCTCAGCTATCTTCTATAGCTACACTGCCGTAGAAGGCTGTGTTTCCCAGCTATCTTCCATAGCTACGCTGCCGGAGAAGGCTGTGTTTCCCAGCTATCTTCCATAGCTACGCTGCCGGAGAAGGCTGTGTTTCCCAGCTATCTTCTATAGCTACACTGCCGGAGAAGGCTGTGTTTCCCAGCTATCTTCCATAGCTATGCTGCATAAGAAGGCTGTGTTGCCCAGCTATCTTCCATAGCTACACTGCCGTAGAAGGCTGTGTTTCCCAGCTATCTTCCATAGCTACACTGCCGTAGAAGGCTGTGTTTCCCAGCTATCTTCCATAGCTACACTGCCGTAGAAGGCTGTGTTTCCCAGCTATCTTCCGTAGCTATGCTGCCGAAGAAGGCTGTTTCCCAGCTATCTTCCATAGCTATGCTGCATAAGAAGGCTGTGTTTCCCATCTATCTTCCATAGCTACGCTGCCGAAGAAGGCTGTGTTTCCCAGCTATCTTCCGTAGCTACAC
Organism: Calotriton arnoldi; assembly: GCA_963921515.1. Lineage (NCBI taxonomy): Eukaryota > Metazoa > Chordata > Amphibia > Caudata > Salamandridae > Calotriton > Calotriton arnoldi. The sequence goes on from CAWUFW010005485.1 coordinate 362,377, forward strand.
TGCCAAAGAAGGCTGTGTTTCCCAGCTATCTTCCATAGCTATGCTGCATAAGAAGGCTGTGTTTCCCAGCTATCTTCCATAGCTATGCTGCATAAGAAGGCTGTGTTTCCCAGCTATCTTCCGTAGCTACGCTGCCAAAGAAGGCTGTGTTTCCCAGCTATCTTCCGTAGCTACGCTGCCGAAGAAGGCTGTGTTTCCCAGCTGCTGCCGAAGGCTGTGTTTCCCAGCTATCTTCCATAGCTACACTGCCGTAGAAGGCTGTGTTTCCCAGCTATCATCCGTAGCTACACTGCCAAAGAAGGCTGTGTTTCCCAGCTATCTTCCGTAGCTACACTGCCGAAGAAGGCTGTGTTTCCCAGCTATCTTCCATAGCTATGCTGCATAAGAAGGCTGTGTTTCCCAGCTGCTGCCGAAGAAGGCTGTGTTTCCCAGCTGTCTTCCATAGCTACTCTGCCGGAGAAGGCTGTGTTTCCCAGCTATCTTCCATATCTACGCTGCCGGAGAAGGCAGTGTTTCCCAGCTATCTTCTATAGCTACACTGCCGTAGAAGGCTGTGTTTCCCAGCTATCTTCCATAGCTACACTGCCGTAGAAGGCTGTGTTTCCCAGCTATCTTCTATAGCTACACTGCCGTAGAAGGCTGTGTTTCCCAGCTATCTTCCATAGCTACACTGCCGTAGAAGGCTGTGTTTCCCAGCTATCTTCCATAGCTACACTGCCGTAGAAGGCTGTGTTTCCCAGCTATCTTCCGTAGCTATGCTGCCGAAGAAGGCTGTGTTTCCCAGCTATCTTCCATAGCTATGCTGCATAAGAAGACTGTGTTTCCAGCTATCTTCCATAGCTACGCTAGCAAAGAAGGCTGTGTTTCCCAGCTGCTGCCGAAGAAGGCTGTGTTTCCCAGCTATCTTCCATAGCTATGCTGCATAAGAAGGCTGTGTTTCCCAGCTATCTTCCATAGCTACTCTGCCGGAGAAGGCTGTGTTTCCCAGCTATCTTCTATAGCTACACTGCCGTAAAAGGCTGTGTTTCCCAGCTATCTTCCATAGCTACACTGCCGTAGAAGGCTGTGTTTCTCAGCTATCTTCTATAGCTACACTGCCGTAGAAGGCTGTGTTTCCCAGCTATCTTCCATAGCTACACTGCCGTAGAAGGCTGTGTTTCCCAGCTATCTTCCGTAGCTATGCTGCATAAGAAGGCTGTGTTTCCCAGCTATTTTCCATAGCTATGCTGCATAAGAAGGCTGTGTTTCCCAGCTGCTGCAGAAGGCTGTGTTTCCCAGCTATCTTCCATAGCTATTCTGCATAAGAAGGCTGTGTTTCCCAGCTATCTTCCATAGCTACGTTGCCGGAGAAGACGGTGTTTCACAAGTTATCAGAGTTTGTGTAGGCTTTCCCCTGCTCCCAGCCTAGATGGGCTTTCGCTCGGGAATTGCACAGAGCTTATGATTGTGTCCCCCCAGATGACTTGTGCCGCTCTGTCAATTATATTTTAGCTGCTATGATTCTTTTTGGACCTTTAAGCAGCATTTGACACCATAATTCATTAGTTTCTTTTGGCCAGGTTTGTGGAACATATAGTTAAAAGATTCTGCCCTTCCATGGTTCACAGATGTTCTCGCTGATAGAACATTTCTCCTTGTGTGAGTCTTTTTGTGAGTCCTTTAACTCACCTGATTCAATCCTTTGGTTTCTCTGTGAGTGATGCCCAATTTTGGTGCAGCTCGCTGGTGCTCTCCCTTCAGTCGCACGCCTAGTACACGACCACCTCTCCAAAGTCCATCTAGGGATGAGAGCTAACATCTAAAACTAAACGAGGTAAGGCAGAGATTTTGTGCCATACCCAGCCATCACTCTTCTGGGAACTCCCTTTTTGGCCTTCACTGAGCTCTACGCCTACTCATGTGACTGTGGTAAGAAGCTTGTTTATCAGGACCGATTTAGTCTGTGGTGAAAACATGCTTTTACCAAGCTCACACACTGAGCAGGCTCTGCACCTTTCCCCGTTTCTCATAAGGGGCAGATCCTTTTATGTGTTTGTGTACGCATGCTTGGACCACTGTAACTCAGCATATCTCCGTCTTCTGTATCCAGACGTTAGTTAGTCCAGAACCACACTGCAAGACTGACCCTTGGCGTGCGGCGAAGTTATCCCATCTCTCCTGCTCTTGCCTGACTGCATTGGTTGCCAGGGAAGGATCCCTTTCAAAGTTTTGTGTCTGGTCTAGTGCCTTTGGTTCGGTTTGGGGGCTTGAGCTGGGCTAGCGCCTAGATACCTCCTAGATCACAGCTGTGCTTTATAAGTCTTTTTTTCATTTCATTTTGTCTGCAAGGCAATCTTTAATTCTAAATATCCCATGTTACACGTCAGACTCAGCTGATGTTCTCCTGGACCTGCATTAAGATTGGAACATAGATTTCTTGTGAAGATTCTGAAATATTATTGGATATTAGGGCAGCAGGCCATTCTCAATTGCAATGGTTTCAAAATGGAAGTCTCTTCCTGGTGTTTTTTTTTTGTGTGTCCAGAGTTTGATCTATACAGATTTTGCAGACTATCTATCGTAGACATGGTTTCTCCCAGCACAGGATTCATTTCCTCTTCTCCTTATTCCTGTACTGCGGTTTCAGCTTGCATTATAGTTTAGATTGTTTGTTTGCCCTGATGCCCTTTTTCGGTGAAAGTTTGTGCTCTAAATGCCTGACCTAAACTACAATAGTAGGGAGTTGAGGTGCATTGAGAGCAGTGCACGCCTCATACAGCAGAGTACAGCATGGTGCTTTATTTTACGTCTCCAATCTGGCAGACACCAGAGCGCCTACCCCCAGGGTGGTATGGATTAATGGGGGAAAGGGCCGCTGGCGGCTGTTGAGGACCGTGGGGTACAACCTCCTTCACTGCCCGGGGTGCGAGGAAGGTGTTTGCTGGTGCCATATCCTTTCCGGACACTAGCAGACTCCTTAATGAGGTAGCCCAGTGCTCACTTCACGCTGCCTCATTAATACACATGTGATGACACTAGTGACTTTATAAACACAGACAGACACACAGACACACAGACACACAGACACACAGACACACAGACACACAGACACACAGACAGACAGACAGACAGACAGACACACACACACACACAGACAGACAGACACACACACAGACACACACACAGACACACACAGACACACACACAGACACACACACAGACACACACACAGACACACACACAGACACACACACAGACACACACACAGACACACACACAGACACACACACAGACACACACACAGACACACAGACAGACACACACACACACACACAGACACACACACAGACACACACACAGACACACACACAGACACACACACACACACAGACACACAGACACACACACAGACACACACACAGACACACACACAGACACACACACAGACACACACACAGACACACACAGACACACACACAGACACACACAGACACACACAGACACACACAGACACACACAGACACACACAGACACACACAGACACACACAGACACACACAGACACACACAGACACACACAGACACACACAGACACACACAGACACACACACAGACACACACACAGACACACACACAGACACACAGACACAGACACACAGACACACAGACGCACACAGACACACAGACACACAGACACACAGACGCACACAGACGCACACAGACGCGCACACAGACACGCACACAGACGCGCACACAGACGCGCACACAGACGCGCACACAGACACACACACAGACACGCACAGACACACACAGACACACACAGACACACACAGACACACACAGACACACACAGACACACACAGACACACACAGACACACACAGACACACACAGACACACACAGACACACACACACACACACACACACAGACACACACACACAGACACACACAGACACACACAGACACACACAGACACACACAGACACACACACACACACACACACACACACACAGACACACACAGACACACACAGACACACACACACAGACACACACAGACACACACACACAGACACACACACACAGACACACACACACAGACACACACACACAGACACACACACACACACACACAGACACACACAGACACACACAGACACACACAGACACACACAGACACACAGACACACACACACACAGACACACACAGACACACACAGACACACAGACACACAGACACACAGACACACAGACACACAGACACACAGACACACACACACAGACACAGACACAGACACAGACATGCACACAGACGCACACACAGACGCACACACAGACACGCACACAGACGCACACAGACGCACACAGACACACACACAGACACAGACTCACACAGACGCGCACACAGACACGCACACAGACGCACACACAGACGCACACACAGACGCGCACACACAGACGCACACACAGACGCGCACACAGACACACACACAGACACAGACTCACACAGACGCGCACACAGACGCGCACACAGACACGCACACAGACACGCACACAGACACGCACACAGACACGCACACAGACGCACACACAGACGCACACACAGACGCACACACAGACACACACACGACACACACACAGACACACACACAGACACACACACAGACACACACACAGACACACACACAGACACACACACAGACACACACACAGACACAGACTCACACAGACGCACACAGACACAATGACCCTGGGAGGAATTGCCTAGTACCTCAACAGGTCCATGCAAGCATCGAGCTGGTGGGTGGAGAAATAGGAAGGGCGAAGGACGGCTGTTACTGCCCTCAACTCCTCTCTAGCCGTGCATACCAGCTCCAGCCACTTTTTTCTTCTGGTGGGTTGTGGGAGAGAGGGTGGGAGGAGCAGTCTAGCTCCTCCCACCCTCTTTTCCACCACTCCTTCCTCCCACCCTCTTTTCCACCACTCCTTCCTCCCCATCTACAGAAGACGATAACCAGGAGGTGGGGATTGGAAGGATGGAGTAGTCGGTCCCCTTTCAATCTCCACTCCCGATCCAGTTTCAGGCAGGTACTTTGTCTCTCAGTGCTTCTCTGTTCAAGAGAAGCGTTGAGGAAGGAGCTGTGTGTCCTAGGAGCAAGGCGCTGTTTGAATGTTCTTTAGCCTAACTTAAAATCCACAGTATCTGGCTCCTTTCCGTGTCCCAACGAGGAGCCTGGACGTTGGTAGGATTTATTCTTTTCAAACACAACAAGATGATGGATGTAGCACTGAAACATTTCAACCACTTGCCCCCAGTCAAGATATCTGGGTTGAATCCATTGTTCTTTTTCTCACTTCGCCACCCCAGTTTGGAACCAGTTATATGCAAATCGGTCTTGACCCTGTACCTCATGGGAACAGTCCCGCCCGAACTGCGAGGCCTGTTCCTCCCTGGACCGTGAGTACGGGACCCACGTCTGGGCATACCCTGCCAACTTAGGGCGAACAAAGCAAACACAACAAGATGATGGACAGAGTGCTTAAACTTTTCAACCACTCCCCCCTAGTCAAGAGATCTGGGTTTCAAGCTAGCCCGGCTGATGAGGGGTAAAACCCCAAAACTGGTCCCAGAATGCTTGTTTTCTGGTCCAGGGAGGACCTGGCCAGGCAGTTCGGGCTGGACTGTTCCCATGGGGAGCAGGGTCAAGACTGATTTGCATATGTCTGGGTCTAAATTGGAAAGGCGTGGCGAGCAAAATAACGATGGATTAAACCCAGATCTGTGACTGGGGGTGAATGTTTGACAATGTTCAGTCAGCATTCCGTCCATCTTTTTGTGTTGCAGAATTTATTCTTTACCGGAGAAAAGTCCTATACACCCCCCGCCCCTCCCCCCCCCCCCCGGGGTAGATTGCTGACTAGGGGAACGTACCAACCCCAGACATTTCTGAACACTAGGCCTGGAGGATTCCTGAGTAGTGTGGCTTGCAAAGATGCCACCACCTTTTCATACCCAGAATATTTGGTTATAAAAGGGTTTAGTCACATCCCCCCTATGAAAAGTTCCAGAATGGGTTGGCAGTAGCAATACCTTCGCTACCCACTGTCCTCACACTTGCACCAATAAAAACAGTGCCTCACAAGTATGGGAGGGCCTATCATAACTGTCTGGAACAAGCCAACTATGTGACCTGTTGAAATTCATATGGTGACATGTTAGTCTTCACTTTGGCCTGTTCTGGTCCCGTGCAGTTGGCTCATCCACCCATGTGAGGTACTCTTTTTTTTTTTTTATTTTTTTTTTTTTATTGGGAATATTGTGGGACGATTGGGTGGAAAAACGTTTGCCATTTGCCTGAAGGTCTGAAGTATTCTGTGACAGAAAAAAAATATAACAGTTGTGTGCATTTGTACCTATAATTTATTTATTTGGTTAAACCTGTGTGTCAATTTCTCATAAATGAATGGGGTTAAGTTCTCCTGGGTGCTGTCCAGCCCTTCATGCAAATACTGCAGGTATCCCCATGTGATTCTCCCGCTGTCAAAAACACCCCCTGGTGTCCAGGATGTGGAACCCTGCTTGGAGCCATAATGAACACTCCCATGTATGACGATGTAAGGGAACGCAGATTTGGGTCACCCCTTGAGTGGGATATGTTCCTGTGCTACGAAGACTAAAGGTAACTACCATGTTTTGGGGGAAAAACTATTGAACAGCTAACAAATGCATACGTTCCTGTGTGAGGGAGTTCAGAAGGGACTGAGCATGTTTTGGGAAAAAGCCCAGAAACCTCACAAAGTGTTCTGCTGGCAGGCCGTTCCGGGCAAGGAAGGTCAGGCTTCCATTAATTTACATAAAACAACAAAAAAGCACACAACAGCTGACCTAGGTCAAGCACTTAAATTCCATTGGTCATATATGATAGCTGGCGAGTGCAACAACTCCCGGTATCTGCTTTTGAAAGATACCAATTTTGCTAGAAAGTCCACAGAAAAAGGAAGGTGCACTCTAATAGGAGTCAAACAGGAAAACCACTTGTAATTGAAATAGTTTCTTATTTTTATTTACAGTTGCTTGATAAAAAAGCGGCACACAGCCAACGCGTTTCGTTCCCTAGTTCCAATCTGGACACATCGAATCAGAAAAGACAAAATGTGAAGAAATAGAAAAAGTGGAAAGACGTATAAAAAGAACAGAGCATAAATACCAAAAAAGGAGAGAGATCTTTATCTTATTTTCTATTTAGGCTTTTCTACCTTTCACTTTTTCTATTTCTATTTTTACTGTTCACGGAGGTGTTATCTTTGTTTATTGGGTAAAGCTGGTTGTAACTTCTTCTCTTCTCTTTTTTCATATTGACTTTCAGGCGTGTTGGTCTTGGTAGGATGACCAAGGACTAGAATTTTACATCTGATCTGGAACCTTGTTCTAATAGCCTTGGAACATCTTTACGATATGTCTCTCTCCTTTTTTGGTATTTATGCTCTGTTCTTTTTTATAAGTCTTTCCACTTTTTCTATTTCTTCACATTTTGTCTTTTCTTATTCGATGTGTCCAGATTTGATTATGGTACTAAAGATGTCAGATACAATAGAACATATTTCTTTTTCTTTTTTTCTTCTTTCTTCTTTTTTCTTTTGTTTCAATAGGATATTTCATCCCACCGTTAGACTATGCACTATTGTTATGTGTTTTAATTCTTGATTAACATATAAGGTGTTGTCTTTGTTTGTTCTAAATTTTGTGTTTATTTTGATTTAATATAATGTTGTCATTTTGGTTTTTGTATTGATTCTGGGTCATTTTATTATTTTTTTATTTTTTTATTTTTTATTATTTGCTTGTCGTTTTGTACATTTATAGTTCTTTGTGAAATATATATGTATTATATATGTGTATTTATGTCAATTTTTTATAACTATTACAGCCCTGATGAAGTTCCCAAGGCACTAGGGAACGAAACGCGTTGGCTGTGTGCCGGTTTTTTATCAAGCAACTGTAAATAAAAAGAAGAAACTATTTCAATTACAAGTGGTTTGACTCCTATTAGAGTGCACCTTCCTTTTTCTGTGGACTTTCAGGCTTCCATTAATGGATTTATTGATTCGGCCAGATTTAAAAATTATATAGTTTATGTACTTTTCATATAGTTTTGAGTTTGATGCGTCATCAGTAGAATAGTGCTTCATAAACTTTATTTCTTCCACAGTTGCTTGGTCTAACCTAGTATTACACAATTGAGTGTGAAGACCCCATTCCCTAGGAAAACCCACACATATTTAGTATTGCCGGAGTCCAGACATTCCGGGCAACATTTCCCTGGTTATTTTTTAAAGATTTAGGTCATTCATTCGAGACATGCAACAAAATACTAAGCTGAATTGTAAAAAATTGAAAATATCTCCACATTTGTCCTTATATCTTCAGGCTGTAATGAGATATTGGTACTGGTTTGCACTGAAGCATATCCCGGAATATGCCAAAAAATCAATATAGTTTTTATGGATGCATATAGAGACTAAAGGGACGTATGTGCGTGAACAACCTAACACCATTTTTGTTTAAAGCTCCCACACAGAGGTGCGCAAACACCCTTGGAGTTAAAAAATAAAAGAACAGCCTATTCCATAAAGGAATCCCGTCTGGAACGTTTGTCCATTGTAGTGGGAGAACCGTGTTTCTCTTCTAAGTACCACAAGAACCACAACTTAAAAGTGATGCAAACGTCATGGATCAAAAAGGCCACTGGGTTGGATTTGTGTTCTGTGATTGAAGCTTGCATCATGTGCCATCAGTGTGCTGATTGGTAGCAGCAGTTGCTGGTAGGGACTGATGAAATGACGCGCAGAGATGACAAAGGTGTGGATTGTAAGGACTGTTGTTCTGGGCAGTTGAACACACTGCCTATAAGTGTAAATAATAGTTATTTGGGAGGCGACTAAAGTTTTCTTAATCAGTGTTTTATGTCTCTGCTGAGACAGCCTAGAAGTGTTTTCGCTCTTCTAGTATGTTTCTTGACTCTCTGTCCGTGTATTCACTGTCCCTTTGTCCCTCTCCACAACCTCAGTGTGTACTCTCTACGTCCTGGAGTTTGTGTGTCCTTCTACTGGTGCCCATGAATTGAAGGACCAGTGTACGCTTGTCCAGAGTGGATGTTGGCTTGCCCATTCCCAGTGCCCGAGTGCAATGTTGTCATGTTCTGCCACTGCGTCCTCTGAAGCATCAGACCCTGACAAAGTTTGATGCTCCAAAATGCATCAATTATTATTTTGATCCCTGAATTGAGTGTGATTGCGAATGCATTGCGGTGATCAAATTGATGAATTACAGAATGAAACGCACTCAATTTAATGAATCGGATGTTGAATTGATTCGTATTACCATCATGAATCCTTGTTTACATACAAAACTTTAACTGTAGAGGGAAATGGAGCCAGGGAAGTGGTGTGACCTGGGGCTTCTGGGAGATCTTCTGGTCCTCTCTTACTTTCCTGAGTAGTTGAGGTGGGTAAACGATGAACAAACACAGTCCAATACGGAGTTCCTTTTCTCAAAAGTGAACACACAAATAGTGCTATAATGTAGTTATAGTCTGTGTATTTTCTGACCAAGAGTGCAGTGTCTTCCAGAGTGGATGTATGCTTGTATGCATGTATGCATGCAACTGTATGCGTTTGTTTCTGTTCCATGTGTCATGGTGTTTCAGGTATTCCTTGCCTAAATCTCTTTGCTTCACTGTTCAAGTGTTGGTGTGTCTTCTGTGCATATTCCTTGTCTTAGTGTCTACATCTGCCACTGTCGCCATATTCTTTATCCCGATATGCACTTCTCCGGATCACCGTGCATTTGTCTCCGAGTCCCACTGTTGTTCTGTTCCGAGGCTCTGTCCACGTGTAACATGCAATCCTCACAGGTCGAACATTTCAAGCGCAAAAGGCTATCGGTGATGAGTATGGTTCTCTTCCCCCCCCCCCCAAACCCAATGCCTGAGCTGAATCCATTTCTCCTCCCAAAGCCTCCCATGGGGGGGCGGGGTATTTTAGTTTCTTTCTAGGTGGCACTTAATGCCCCTCCCAAGGCCCCTGTGTCTCCACCCTTGCGTGAGTATTGACGCAGACAAGGAGCTTTGCTTACATGCAAAAATGCATTTCAAATTAGTGTAACTGCATATTTTTTCCCTCATGTGGAAAATCCCTTTCCCTATACACCCACCAATTTTGTGGAGTGCCTTCTCACTGCTGTCCTAAAAACTGGTTTACGCCAGTTGTCAGAAGTGAATATCTGACTGCTTTGTGGTGTGAATGGGCCATAGAAAGGTTTTTCACTGCCCATAAACTGATGAGTTTGAGGGTGTTCACAACCTTTCAAGAACATCCTTCCCTTTAAGTCCCACCTCCTGCCAGCAGATTTACTGATGTATAATGCTAGACCTTGTTCCCACCCCTTTCTCTATTCCTTCCTGTATGGCCTTTGCCTCACGTCACTTTGCTTCTTCCTTTTTGCAGATATCATTCTCCATCACCAGCAGGACATCGCACGCATTGACAGTTTCCGAGATCAGTTTGGGGCAGACTGGCTTCAGTACAGACACCACCTGGAAAATGAGCTCAGTGGGTCCCAGCAAGATGAACCCACATGCATTGTACATAACACTGATGTCACGGACACGGAGGTCCCACCCGCCACATCGAGTGAGAGCAAGGTCCAGGAACAGGATAGAACCCTGGACTTGGGAACAGAAATCTCCCCTCCCAAGGACACCAATGTACAAGCCCACAAGCCCTCCGTGAGGGAAGCTGCCTGTGAAAGAGAGCAGGACAAGGAACTTCCAGCAAGCTTGAAACAAGAAGAACACATGGGCGAGGAAAAGAGGAATATGGATCCAAAGGATGTAGAGGGTAAAGCTTGCTTTCAGGAATGACTTGCTTCAAGACCCTTCTGCAGGCATCACTCTGCTTTCTTCTCTCACTGCTTCCTCTTACGTGTGCTTGCAGTGCTCTGTGCCTGCTTTGTGCTCTCTTCCTTTTACATGTGCATGTAGTACTCTGCGCCTGCTTTGTGCTCTCTTCCTCTTACATGTGCATGTAGTACTCTGCGCCTGCTTGTGCTCTCCTTCTGTGCATACAAGCTCTTTCGGTGTTTGTCTCACCTCCTCCTCCTCTTACTCTGTGTAGACCTTCCTCTGCAGTGCTTTGTAAGTCTACCTCCATCTGTCCTCTCCTATGTTTGGAGCCTCCCACTGCTGCATGCCTTCCAAGAGAAATGCCATGCTCCTTCCCTCATGCATTTCACTTTGTACAAGCATCCCTTTGCTCATATTCCTGTGACATGCTTGTTCTTTTTATTGTCTGTGTCCACGACTTCCTTGGGATGCTTTCTTATCTCCCTTATACCTTGTGCTTTATGCTTTACTTTTCTTTGTCTGTACCGGGCTTCACAATCTCTCAACTCTGCTATGGCTGCTATGTATACTGTCCATTCTACAGGCTGTCTCTTCTTGCTACTTGCATACTTCTCTATGAAGGCCTTGTCAAAATTTTTAATTCTCTTTGTTTTTTATTGCCGACTTCTTTGTAGGTGTTGCATGCCATGTCTGGTGTTCTTGGTATGGTTCTGGCCCCAACACATAGTATACTTGCATTCCAGTGTGCTTAGTCCTCATGTTGCATGCACAACTTTTTCTGAATGTTAAGTTTCATATCGGGGGCATTATCTTATTATTCTCCTCTTCCTTGTTCGCGCATCAAGTGGACCTTTGTGATCCCATCGTGGTCTGTCCCTTCTTGGGAAAGGATCCAGCTGAGACAGATGACGACTGGATCTTCTTGCGTGTGACCCGCAGGCATCTTATCGAGGTGGATCTGTCGAATGCCCAAGACTTGCAGAAGATGGAGCTGCTCAGCTTATTGAACATTGAGACGTCTGACGTTCCCTGGAAGTGGAAGGTGAGTGTTTATTCAGATTAGAGTGCATTCACATGTATGTGCATCCTGGCAGCGTGAATGTTAATCTGAAGAATGTTGGTTGAGGAAGGTCCCTGTCGGATGTAGATAGGCAGACCCATCACCTCTTAGACTTGGTCAGTATCTAAGTTTTCTTCTCTCTCTGTAAGTGTCTTAATCCGAAGTTTGATGCTGAGCTCTAAATGTTCCATTTGTTGAGGGATCAAGACATGGACAGAATCACTTATGAAGAACAACTTGGAGGCATGCAATGCTTGAGCCGCTAGCTTACTCGTAGCTGCGGCAACTGGTCTGTGGCAGATGGTTTCTGGCAGTTACCGATACCTGTTATCTATCACTTTGCAGCAGTTGCTGAAGGATGATCCTTGTGGAAATGCTGATACTCCCACAATCTGACTCATAGCCACTGGCTGTATCACAAATATTATAATATTGGAAATCATACCTTGACCTCCAGTGTTTCTGAGGGCTGTGGCAGTGATATGTTTTATCCAGTATTGGGATCTTTCATAGATTCACATGCTTGAATCATTCCCCTTGTCTAAGTGGGAGTCCCGCAGAATAATAATAAAGCAGTAGGTAGTTGTGTAATAGGCTATGATGGCAATAGAAAGTTAGTTTAGCAGCCTATCGATGTCCTTTTTTTAAATAAGAAGCAAACTCGCCAATCCGGCAACAACATCCCCTAGAACCTTCCCAACAGAGACCGTTTCCCTCAGATTTACTGGCACGCATTGTGGAAGGTTGTTTCTTCACCTACATGTTCCAAAACGTCTGATTCTTCAAAAAAGTGACTCTTTTTATATCCTGCAAATCTTGTGGGAAGATGGATTATATGTGGATGACCCGCATAAAGAATGTCTCTATTGCCTTCATCCTCATCATTCTGTGAAAGACTGCAGAATATGTTGCACTTTTTCTTCCAAAATACTGTGAGACAGAGAGGCAAGGCTCCTGTTATGGCTCCAGGGGTCAAAAACTCTCTCTTCAGGTGAGGACAGCGACTCTTCTACTAAGCCTCAGAAGAGGGATAGGTCCCATGACCAGGTAACCTCTGAAGGTAGCAGAAAACTTCACAAGACTTCACATCATGGGTCTTTCAAAACAATTGAGAAAAGAGAAAATGTAGAAAACCTCCTCAAAAAGCGCTCGCATACCTCTTCAGAGACATCGACGCTGAAAACCAAGATCCATAAGGTACCGTGTCGTCGACGATCATCACTGTTTCAGCCTCTGCACCATCGGCGACACCGACATAGATTACTTCAGTGGTTACTGCACCAATAACGTCGACTAACATCTCCTCGTTGACGACTGTAAAGTTAGCTCCACTGTCCGTGATCCTGCCGTCAACATTGCTTTTTGCGATGGACTCGTCGACGACCCACCGTCGACAAAGCTCTCATCTGATTCATCGTCTTTGAAGCCATCATCGACGAAGCCGTCCACGAAACCGTCGTCACTGGATGCCTCTTCGATGAAGCAGTCTACGCCACCGCCTATGGAACCTTCACTAATTCCTTCATGTTGATGTCGTCGACACCGTCGACAGGAATACAAGCTTCAAAACCTATTCTGAAGCATCATAACACTTCCCCCAGCAAAGTTTCTCCCTTTCCTCCGCGCCATCTACTGGATGAATTGGATAATTCAGAAGATGATGGGCCTTTAGGGACCATGCCTAGCCCATGTGAATTGCACATCAAATATTAGGAAGAAGATGACGGTGTTTAAATCACTGACAGGCAGGGGCCCTGACTATTTGAGGAAATGTTTTCAATGGTATGTCCCCGGGAGAACATTGCGATCCGCAGAGGCAAAACAAGTGGTCGTCCCTCGAGTTAAAAAAAGCCACCTGGGGCGGCAGAAGTTTAATTGTTGGTGCTACTAAAGCATGGAACAATCTGCCATCACATCTCAGGAATAACACTGAGCTCCTCTCCTTTAGGAGGGGGCTCAAAACTTGGTTGTTTTCCCAATAGCCTTTTGAGCTATAGCTTTTTTAGTATCCAGTTAGGCATCGGCTAGCGCCAGGACACCTTTGGGTAGAAGTGCGCTTTAAAAGCTTATTAACATTAACAAAGAGGATTCTTATTACAGACATTATAATCCACCTCCTCCATTATCATCTACCTACTTCAGGACAGGTACCCTATGCTTTGGTGCAAGGCTTGCAGGCGATGCTGTAAGATTATTTCAAAAGGTTCCCAGATCCTGCACAAGACCCCATAACACCACCTCCTTCGCCACCACCTATTCCATCTACTCCAATGCCAAGGATGACACCTGCCTCTGCTATACCTATGCCGCCCAGAGATGATCCTCATCATCATCATCCTCTGACAATGACACGGAAGAGGGTGAGATTCATCACACCCATCCACCTCACGATGAGTGGGATGATTATGTGATACCTACTCCATCACCACCAGCATCGCCCCCTCGATTCGCCTCCTGAAGACATTGGGGGTTTTCACCATTTGATGGAAAGGGCTGCTGCATGCTTTGAACTGCCCATGTCTGTGAAGCAGTCCAATTGCTATTTGTATGATTTTAAGGAGCAAGTGCGCAAGTCAGTTCGAGCTGTCTCTATAGTGGACCACATTTGAGAAGAGGGCCTCAAATTAATGAAAACTCCGGCTTCAGTGGTGGCTGTGGTGGCCCTCTCAAGCAACACAACGCCGTTCCGAAAATCCTACCACTCCAATCTCAGCACCTCCTGATAAGGATGGCAGACGATTGGATAACATCGGGAAGCGTTTCTCCTCAATGTCCATCTTGTCGGGGGGCGTGGCTTGGCCGGCTGCAAGATGGCCGCACCCTGAGTGGGCTCTGCCGGCCAAGCTTCATAATCCGACATCATCCTGCTGACAATTCTACTATACCTGCTCTGTAACAGCATTTCCAGATTCGGCGTCTCTGGCGGAGTCGTTTGATACCTCTCCGGTCTCCTGGCGGCTACTGTGGACCGAGAAACATCGTCCGACGTCTATGCCTGTACTGCGCGCCGAGGCCGGCCGGGTTCGGCCCTCCTCCATAGTCTCCCGAGCGGGGCTCCCTTCTGCCTGCTGGACGACTGTGGACTACACGCCGCGAGGTCCGGTGAGTGACGCCGCGGGGTGGGGGTTTGCGAGCTGTACCGCCTGGCCCGGGCCGCCGCGGCTAAGGTGCCATTTTCCCCCTTTACCTGGTCGCACTGCGCTGCGGGCGCCCGGGCCTGGTTACGGGAGCGGTGAACACCCGTGTCTCCCTGCTATTGAGGCCCCGGATTGGCACGCGTCCCCCGGCCTCCTGCCTGCTGTGGTGTGCGGGGAGCCCTCACCTCCACTACGCCTTTGATCCCTCCGTCTGCGGCTCGAGAGACACGGGCCTCATCACCACTGGTGGCCTGCTCTTCATTTGCTGCTCGGGGGCACTGGGCTTTGGGCCCCCACTCGATTAGCCTCCTGCACTGCCCTGGTGGGCCCTACCTGTGGTGCGGCACTGCTTTGACTCCCTGGGCCGGCTCGTGATTTGGGACAGTGCCCTGGGACCTTCCTCTGCGACGCCTCTCCGCAGCCCGCTTTGCCTGCCGCTCTTGGGCCCCTGCCGCTGGTGCCTGGAGCCGCTGCGGATCCTGGGGGTGCGGCGGCCTGGCGCCTCACCTGCCGCCCTCCCCTGGAGTGGGGCTGCTCATTTTGGCTGGCCGCTCCTGCTACTTCCAGGGGGCCCGGGCCGCACCTGCGAGATCTCGACGTGTCGCTGCCCCTGGTCAGCACCTCTGCGCATTGTGGTCTCGCTTCAGCAACGCCTCGCAAAAGCTCCTGTCTCCCTTTATTCTACGCTCGGCACTTGCGCGGGGGACATTTGTGGCGCTGAGGACTCATCCTGTACTTATTCCTGACTCTTCAGCCATTCGCACAACCTCGCCACCACTGGCTCTGCGGAGAGGGTTTCACGCTGAGGGATCACCCTACCTCATTGTGGTGTTTGGTTAGCCTGCCAGCCTCCCTTTGTATCCTCTGATTCGGTGAGGTGCTGTGCTGGTGGGGCATTCACTGTCTTTGCTGGCGTTCCACCGCCTATGCTCTTAACCGCACCTCTACGTCGTCATTCATGTGCCCACTGCTACTAGAGGCCGGCCGTGGCTGCCCTCACCTTTTGAAACTTTGACTGTCTCCTGGTCTGGTCTATACCCGTTGTGAGGGGGAAGCCCGCCCGTCGCTCTCTCTTCCTCAGCTCAGCTAGGTCGCTCCACCTCTCCCCTGCTACCTGGTGCGGTCTGTCGTCTGGTTTTCATTACCATGGGGAGGACAGATCCAAAACAGCCCAAAATTGCATTTGACCAACGCAGATCGACTCACCAAGACGGCGCCAGTTCGGACGGTGGTGACCCTGTACCCTCCATGGATGCGCCCCCTGCTCGCGATGATGACCTAAAGGCAATCATGCTTGATGTGAAATCAACGGTCACTGGTATCGCAATGCAACTGGACCAACTCTCCGCCCGCCTGGACTCGGTAAAGGCCTGTGTTGACTCCCACGAGAATCGTCTCCTCCACGTCGAATCCAGGGTCTCGGACGTCGAGGATGCTGCCACACAAGATCGTCAAAAACTGTTGCAGATGGACAAAATTTTAGCGGTCATTCGTGAGAAAAATGAGGATTTAGAAGCGCGCTCCCGTCGGAGCCATCTCCGCATAACTGGGGTTCCGGAATCCACCAATATCTCCCGCATGGAGGACTTTGTGGAGCAACTTGTCAAGGAACTCTTCAGTGACGTTCTTTCCCCAGTTTTTATTGTTGAACGCGCACATCGTTCCCTTAGCCCACGGCCTGGTCCCGGATTACCGCCTCGCCCCATCATCGCAAAAATCCTAAACTTTAGAGATCGGGATGCCATTCTCCGTGCAGCACGCGACATGGGCAACTCACTTTCGTTTTTATCCGGATTACACCCTTACCGTTCCCCTTACCGTTCAGGCTGCCCGGCGTGAATTTCTTCCCGCAAAGCGGATTCTTCAAAAACATGAGGTCTCTTATTCACTGGCCTATCCGGCAAAGCTGAGAGTCAGGCAGGGCACAAAAACGCTTGTGTTCCCTGATCCTAGAGACGCCCTTGCCTTTGCCAAGAAACTCGACAAATCATCACGCTCCTCTCCATCTAGTTCTCAGCTCGCCGCCACTGGACACCTAAGTGATAATTACTGAAATGCTGTGACATGTAACCTGTTGTCTCTTCTAATCGTTGTCTGATGTTCCTTTAGCTTGGCCACCCTGCTTTATTGCAGGGGTGTACGCTGAGCCCTGCCATGCCCTCACGGGATAATTCCCTCACTTAATGGTGTTTCCCCTCTTCCCAGTTGCGGGTCCCTGGGGTGGGGTGGTATCTCAGCCTGTTTGGGGGGTTGGAGTGGGTCCTTCTGACATTGTTTTTTGGGTTGCTGGGGTGGGGTGGTCGGGTGGCGGTCGGGTTACTGGTTTCCAGACTGCATTTTGTGCCGCGGGTTGGGTTGGGGTGGGGGGTTTTTCGTGGGTTTTGCTTACCATTCTATGGGGACCTTTTTGTTTCCGTGTCCTCATCTTCCGTTTCCTATCAGAATGCATCACTTCACCGCTAGACATGTTCAATTTAGCACGACTGTTCACGACATCCTCCTCCTCCTGAATGGCACTGTTTTCCCTCCCCTTTTTGTTCTTAGCGCACTGGATGATCCCCCCATGGTTGGGCCTTCTCGAATTGCAGGCTACCGGCCGGCCCCACTATCTGCCTCTGGCGACTGTCCTGCTCTCCTCCCGGTCAGGTACTGTTTGTCCCAGCGCCTACACTGGCTCTTTCCGCTATCTGGCCTCCTGCTCTGCGTCCTAGCTTTACCCAGTTATAGAATAACATGACTGACACCATATGTTGGACCTGGAATATCCGTGGTCTTAATGATCACCGTAAGGCAAGGCTCATTCACTCTCACATGCACCGACACAAGGTCGACATCTGCCTCTTGCAGGAAACCCAACTGTTGTCTGCGGCCTCCACCAGACTCCAGTCGTGCCACTGGGGTGAAGTGCACTCTTCTTATTATTCTTCCTATTCTAGGGGAGTGTCCATTCTGATACGTAGGGGGCTTCCCTGGCATACTACTCAGGTACTCACGGACCCGGACGGACGGTATGTGATTTTTGCATGGTTCCCTGTTGTCCCAACCAATGACGATTGCTGCTGTGTACGGCCCTAATTTGGACGATCCCGATTTCTTCACTCATATATGGCACCTCATTTCTTCCCTGGGCCCGGCGGCCCTTATCTTGGGGGGGGGATTTCAATGTTACACTTTCCGCAGTCTTAGACTGCTCTGGCCCCCACTCATCTCACCCTCGCTCCACTGCTCTACTTCAGTCCATACTCACGGACAACTCGTTATATGATGCCTGGCGGCACGTGTGGCCCGAGGCCCGTGAGGGCACTTGCGTCACCGGTGCTCGGGGCTGCTGGTCCCATATTGATTTATGGATTACCTCGCCGGATGTCCTCACTTGGCTTACCTCTGCTACTCATATGGCACGCACTTTCTCAGATCATGCTCCAGTCCAGATTTGTCTTCGTCTTCCTCACTCCCCACAGCGCGCTTTCACATGGCGGCTTCCTCCGAATGCTCTCCGTGATTCCGTCTTCTGCGACGAGATCCAAACGGCGATTACCAACTACTTTGATTTAAATGTCGGTTCTGTGGACTTCGCGTCCATCCTGTGGGAAGGTTTTAAGACAGTGATACGTGGCGAGTGTATCTCTAAACAGGCCGGCGTCCTTCGCTCCATCCGCGCCTCATTGGACAAGCTAGAATCGGAAATTAAGGCTCTGGACGCTGCTCATGCTGCCCACCCCAGGTCGGAGACCCTCGCGCTCTTGCGTGCAAAGCATTCTGAATTTGCTGTGGAGGCCGATAGGGAACTCTCCGTTCTTGGCAGGGAGGCCCGAGCCCGTCGCTTCGGAGAGGGTGATCGGCCTTGTAAGACCCTGGCCAACCTCCTACGTCCCCCCCCGTGCGGCGTCGTATATTGCGGCTCTCCGAGATGGTGGCCCCACCAGAACCACCTCCCCTGCCGAAATCAAGGCTCGTTTTATGGACTACTACTCGCAACTCTACGCCTCGGGCTTCCCCCCCACCCCCCTCGCGTGAGGCCTTTGAACAATATTTTGATACCCTTGCGCTGGTTTGGCTAGAGGACTGTTATCGTGAATTCTTAGACTAGCCCTTCTCTAAGGAAGAGATACTGGCTGCCATCAATAGTCTACCTAGTGATAAGGCCCCAGGTTTGGACGGCCTACCCGCCTCGTTCTATAAGGCTTTTGCTTCGCTTCTTGTGCCACATCTGGCCGCCATGTATAACGATTCCTTTGATACTGGCCTCTTCCCGCAGTCACTCCGCGAGGCGATGATAACGCTACTCCTTAAGCCGGACAAACCAGCTGACAGCCGCGATTCTTACTGCCCCCTCTCTTTAATTAATATCGATAATAAGATTTTTGCAAAGTTATTGGCTTCCCGTCTTCTTCACCTTATGACCCTCATCGCCCTCCCCGATCAGTCCGGTTTCATCCCTGGCCGTGCCACCTCGCATAACCTTCGGACTATTTTTTCGGTTCTTCATCAAATCCACCCTAGCCTCCCCGCGGTGGCCGCTCTACTCGATGCCACCAAGGCATTCGATACACTGGAGTGGCCTTTTCTATTTTTCTTCTACCGCGCCTTGGCTTTAGTAACATTTTTATCCGTAAGATATCTCTCCTCTACACTTTCCCCTCCGCCCGTCTTCGGATCAATGGTCAGGTATCAGCACCTATTCTGATTGAACGCGGCACTCGGCAAGGATGCCCGCTCTCCCCTATGCTCTTCGCCATCGCGATGGAGCCTCTCGCGGCCAGACTCCGGCAACACCATATTCAGAAGGGTATCGGCTTCTCGGCCCGCGCCCTCTTGGTCTCCATGTATGCCGATGACATTACGTTGTATGTCCGCCATCCCCAAGACAACCTAAGCCCCCTTGTGCGTGAAATAATACGATTTGGTGGATTGTCCGGTATACAGGTGAACTGGAGCAAGTCAGTGTTGTTCCCTCTTACTGATGCCACCAAGCCATTCACTCCGGACTTTCCCTTTGTCTGGGCCTCCGGCCCCACCCGTTACTTAGGTATTTGGCTGAGCAGGAACTTGGATGACCTCTGGAGGGCCAACTTTGGGCGCGCGGTGGACTGGCTCGTGTCTAGAATACCCCATTGGAACCGACTCCCCTTGTCCCTGGCGGGTCGCATAGCCATCGCCAAGATGGTGGTCCTCCCGAAATTCCTTTATCTCTTTTTGAATATCCCAATACCTCTCACTGCACATTTCTTTCGTAAAATTCGCTCTCTGATCATTTCTTTGGTCTGGGCTGGCAAACGGCCCAGGATTGCATATGACATCCTCACTCTCCCTATGTCGGTTGGCGGTATGGGCGCTCCCAATTTTAAACTCTATGCCTTAAGTGCCCAGGCCAGTTTTTTATATTTCTGGATTCACCCCACTCTTTATCAGCCGCACGTTGCGGTTGAAGCCAACCTTGCAACTCCTTGGCCGCTGACCACTGCCTTGTTTGCCCCGGCGAGTCGCCCGCGTGCTGAGGTGGACACGGTCGAGACACTGCGCTGGGCCTGGTTGGGACTGCGCCATCTCTCCGTCGTTATCGGCTAATACCATGCCGATTGTACGTCATCCTGCTTTCCCTCCTCTCCAACCAACTGGCATGTCTAAACATGCCGCTCACTTGGGGCTGACTACCCTGGCGGATCTTTACCCCGGAAACACGTTTTATTCTCTTCCTGCTTCCTCTGGTCCGATGGACACACTGCTCTTTTATCAGCTGCGGGCTATTTGCAAGGAGCTGCATCCCACGTTCCCCCAGCCTCCACCTTCGATGCCTGCTCTTGACTTCATATATACATCCCCCACTCCCCGCAAGTTGGTAACTAAACTATACGCCCGAACGCTGTCGACCACCTCCATCTCCACTGACCGCGCACGCGCGGCATGGGGCGAAGAGTTGGGCATGGACATCGCTCAAGCTGATTGGCTTTATTGCTGTAACCAGACGAAGAAATTATCTCCCAACTATCGTCTTCGTCTCATACATGTCAAATATTTGCATAGGCTATACCGCACTCCTGTTCAGCTACATAAACTGGGACTCATTCCCAATGATAGATGCATGCGATGCCCTGCCCCTGCCGCGGATTTTACTCACCTTGCGTAGTTGTGCCCCAAAGTATCGGATTTCTGGCTGGCGGTTTGTGCCGCCATCTCTGAGATTACCTCCGCGCAGGTTCGGCCCGACCCGCCGTTGTGCCTGCTGGGCTTTGTCAAATTTTGCCCGGATGTTTCGCGCCGCCTGATCGCAATGCTGCTCGTCCTTGCTCGGCGTAGGGTGGCCATGTGTTGGGGTCGCAGACCGGCGCCCAAGTACGCTCACTGGATTGAAGATGCTTCGAGATGCCAGACCTTATTATCTGAATTCTGGGACCTTATGCCTGTGAGGTCCCGCCCATCTGACATATGGGGTCCCCTAGTGACATATCTCCATTCCCGACACCATCTGAGCCGAACTGCCTCTCCTGCGCTCACCGCCGGCACTCCGCCCGCGGCGGTCGCCGGCGTTGGTCAGTAACTGCCTTCCTCCCTGTCCCTAGCTTCCCCTCCGACCGTGCCTGCTTCTCTCCCTACAGTGCTGTCACCACCTCCTTTCGCTAAGTGTTGCTCATGGTGCCATAGCCGTGTTGTACAGAATAATGCTTCTATCTGAATGTGATTTCACTGTCTATAATATTCCGTAAATAACCTGCTATGTATGATGCTTTGATCTGATGCAGACGTGTAGTTTGATTATGCTGAATCTGTCAAAGGTTTTGAAAATTAAAAAAAAAAAAAAAGGCCATCTTGTCTATTTGTGCGGCTAATTCTTTAGCTATTTTAGGCTGCTACGATAGACAAATGTGGTCTGATATAGGTGCTTTGTTAGACCTTGTGCCCGAAGATCGAAAATCAGAAGCAAGAAAGATATTGCATGAAGGGGAGCGCACATCCTCTGAAATCATTGATTGTGCAATGGACATCGCTTCCACTGGTTTCCGGCAGTTGGCAAGAGCGGCTGTTTTGCACCGCCAGGGTTGGTCAAAGTAAACCTTATTCAGACCAGAATTCCAATCCAAGATATTGGATATGTGATGTTGATCCATTATTTTAGAAGCATATCGATGACACCTTGCTTGCCATCAAAACTGACACGGACACTACTATATCCCTCAGCACATTGCAGTTTCGGAAATTTCCCTTTCGAGGATCTCTAGGCAGGGGTTTTTCTTAATATAGAGGAGCATCTCGGTGATACCAGCAGTATCAGCCCTATCAGTCCCAATATAGACCTCAATATCAGCAGCAGCAGTACCGCCATCCACCATATGCCGCCTGCTCAAGACCAACGATGAGGCGCAAGCAGCCCGTGCAGTCCAGAGGCGTTTTGCGCAAGCAGTGACATTGACTCCAGCTACTAACACTTCACCCATCCCTGTGGGTTCGAACATCTCGAATCATCTGCCCCAGTGGAGGCAAATTACAAAGGACAAGTGGGTATTAGATCTCCTAACCTATGGTCATACCCTGCAGTTCAGTCAGACACCTCTGAACAACCCTCAAAGGGGTTTGCACCCCCGTCTTCATTTATTAGAGCAATATCCAAGGGCGCAATCGAGCGGCTACCCTTCAATCAGAAGAACACAGGTTTCTACTCTCGTTTTTTCCTAGTCAAGAAGAAACTAGGACAGTGGAGACCCATTCTAGACCTAATTATTATTATTGTAGTTTATAGAGCGCACGGCTACCTCCCACGGAAGTGTCCCGGCGCTAGCAGTAAGTACGTAACGGACGTGAGTATAGGGGCTGGACAGGGTTCTAAATTTGGCTGAAAAGCAAGGTTTTTAAGGCCTTCCTGAACGGGAGTTCTGACTTCGCCTTCCGTAAGTGCTCCGGCATGGAGTTCCACAGGGAGGCGGTTTTCACAGCGAAGGCACGACCCCCAACCCTGGCTTTTTTAAAGCGTGGAATCACCAGTAAGTCCTGGTGATTTGACCTCAGTGATCTGTTCGGAGATTTCTCCGGAGTCTATTCTTCAAGTATTGGGGACCACAATCTTTGTTAGTTCGAAAGGCCAATGTCAGTGCCTTAAATTCTATCCTTTTCTTAACCGGCAGCCAGTGCAGGCTCCGCAGATGGGGAGAAATGTGATGGCGGAGTGGTACGTTTCTGATCAGCCTGGCTGCCGCGTTTTGTATCATCTGTAATTTCCTGATTAAATAATCTGGGAGCCCCAAGTAGAGACTGTTCGCATAGTCAAGCTGGGATGTGACTAATGCGTGAACCACATTTTTCCTGCAGTCCATTGGCAGAAAATGCAGAAATCTCCACAAAGATTTCAGTTTCCAGAAACAGGCAGAGGAAACATGGCAGATCTGGGAGCGTCCTGATAGGCTGGAGTCAAATTTGAACCCCAGGTTCCTAGCTGAGCTCACCGGGCGAGGAGGGGGGTTGAGCTCCACTGGCCACCAGAGCTCCGACTGTGGGGGGGGGGGGGGGAGAGTTGATTAAAAAACAGGACCTCTGTTTTTTCAGTGTTCAGCTTCATACAGCTGTCTGTCATCCAGGACGAAATTTTACGCAGACACTGCTAAGAGCGTTCAACAAATTCCTAAAGAAGCAGTCCTTCCATATGGTCATTTTATCAGGCATCCTGCATCTCTTGAACCATGGGGATTACATGACCACCCTCGATTTGCAGGGCACGTATTTTCACATTCTCATTCACCCCAGGCATCAGAAGTACCTTTGCTTCACAGTAGCTAGCTTCCACTGCCAGTTCAAGGTCCTGCCATTTGGCCTCGTATCCGCAACTCGAATTTTCGCAAAATGCCTGGCACCAGCTGCAGCTTTCCTCAGGAAACCGGTCACCAAGTCTTGCTCTACATGGACGACTGGCTCCTAAAAGCATTAACAACGCAAGCTGCCAATGCCACCCAAGACTGCATTACCCTTTTTGCAAAGTAGGCCTTGCGTTGAATCTTCAGAAGTCCTCTCCTATCCCAAGTCAACGGAGCGCCTTTCTAGGATCTACTCTGGATACCACGCAAGACGAGGCCTTTTTGTCCCTAGAAAGACCGCACAAACTAGAGCAATTGGCTCTAAAACTATGCAAAAAAAGGTCCGCTTGGGTGCGTCAGTACGGATCATTGCTAGGGATGATGTCATCCGCTATCAATCTCGTGCCCCTAGCACACCTCAAAATGAGACCTTTTGCAGAAAGAGTTACAACTTCAGTGGATTCAAACAGATGGGTTGTTCAACGACCATATAAAAATAACACCTCGAATGGTTCAAGATCTGACCTGGTGGACCCACATGTCACACATCTCCAAAGGCCTTATCCCGGATTTCGTCATAACTACGAATTCCTCCCTCAAAGTTTGAGTGGACATCCTCAGGATCTCCAAATCCAAGGCAAATGGTCTGCATCCCAAAGGAACTACAGAGGGAGCGAACTTTCACTCCAGTCCGGTGCACAGCTTACTTAACGATATCCAATAATATATGTTGGTAATCCATATTTACAAGAATTATGATTCCAAAGTACTCCAAGTAAATTTCATCAATTGCTTTTATTCTCCATAATCACACGTAAGATGCAGTGGCATTTTACAAGGCTTCTTTGCTTCAGATATGCCTATCCAGGCCTTTTACTGAGCACGCAGAAAATGCAACGACATCCTGAGCTTAAAGCTTCTATTACCCAATGTATTTCAGGCCGTAATAGGCCCTTCGTCAGGGGTTAACTGCAAGTAAAAGAACATTAATATAAGATTCATGATTTTACTATTATGACAGTGTTTAAATATGTGACATGTTCACTTCAATATCCCAGTGCAGCGTTTTCCCTCTAACATGATAGAATACAAACAACAATATTACCTGAACCAACCCCTACGATGTTAAACCACCAAACCTCATAACGTTACTTAGTAACAGGTTACCACCCCAGCATCAAAAACCCTCATTTCTCATACCACCTTCCTCTCAAGTCTCAATCATCTCCCTCTAGGAACCCAATATGAGCGCAAGGCACCTTAATCCACCCACGTACCTTAAAATTGATTAACGATTAAATCTGTTTCATAACAGTTCTTCTCTGAAATAAACGGCGCGTGATCGATTAACTCTAACATCACCCTCTTTAAATTTCAAATTCATGACTCCACTCCTTGCTCTCAGCCAATAGCATCGGCCCCTCAATTATGATGTTCGTCCTGGAAAACTACCAAACCCATCATGCACTGCTGGAACTATGCCACAATGTAGATATAATAAAATATACACCCACAACATCTACCTAAACCGGTGTGTATACTGCCTATAACATCCAACAAAGCTCCCATCAGGTAATACAATCTATGTGCCCCGCCCTCCCTCTTGGTGTTAAACACGCTGCTACTGTTAAGTGACAGTTCTTATGATAATGACACGTCAAAAAATAGTCCTTCGAACATTTCTCAAAGTTCATAATTCAAAAGAAATCATCCAAAGAGAACACAAACTCCATTCTTTAATCTTCTTCCTGAGGATGAAACATCCTACGTGTGTGCTTTAAGTTTATTATCCTTTTAACGCCGGGTGCAGCATGTAAGTAGGGCAGAGTTGCTTAACAAGAAAAAGAGTGTTACAGTGCACACCGTTTTTATTTACACTTTGCCTAGGTGATCATCTTCTCTACGTTCTCAAAATATAGCGTGCAACCAGGACAGCGAGATCCACCCTGGTTTCCCGCATTTGAAACAACTACAGAGGGAGCGAACTTTCACTCCAGTCCACTCCAGTCCGGTGCACAGCTTACTTAACGATATCCAATAATATCCCGGCGTTAAAAGGATAATAAAGTTAAAGCACACACGTAGGATGTTTCATCCTGAGGAAGAAGATTAAAGAATGGAGTTCGTGTTCTCTTTGGATGATTTCTTTTGAATTATGAACTTTGAGAAATGTTCGAAGGCAAGCCCGTCTGCGCCCGACCGCGGCCAGCGCCAGGAACCCTGGACCTCCCACTACCCATCGCTACGACACCACCACCCTCCTCGCACACAACCCTGGAAGACTTAGAGAATGCCAACAGGCCTCACCGAACACGACCCACGGCCAGTTCTCCTGCCTCCACTGCCGCCAAACCCTCACCGCCACCCCGGCCTCCAACACCGCCGACGCCAGCACCGGCGACACCCTAAAATGCATCCTCCTCAACGTACGCTCCGTACACAAACACGCCATGGAAATCTGGAACCTACTCGACTCTTTCGCCCGACATCGCCTTCTTCACAGAGACCTGGACCAACGCATCCTCCGCCCCCGACATCAGCACCGCCATCCCAGACGGATACAAGATCCAGAGGAAAGACCGCCCCAACCACCCAGGAGGTGGCCTCGCCATCGCCCACAAGAGCACCCTCCGCCTCACCACCTCCAGCGAAACCTTCCCCTCTGACGAACACCTGCACTTCAAGATCCAGACCACCCCCAAAGCCACACTCCGAGGAACCCTCGTCTACAGATCCCCCGAACACCCTTCGCCGCCACCATCACCGACTTCATCGCACCCCACGCGATCGCCTCAACAAACTACATACTCATTGGAGACCTGAACTTCCACCTCGACAACCCCAGCGACCCCAACTCCACTATCCTTCGTGACAACCTCGCCAGCATCGGACTTAAACAACTCGTCAACACACCGACCCACAGAGCAGGACACACCCTCGACCCCATCTTCGCGGCAGGAAACAGCGTCCATTTCAGCCACACAACGCAGCCGCCATGGACCGACCACCACTGCGTACACTTCGCCATCAACAAACCCAAGGCACCCAAACTAGCCCCACGCCCACCACGAAGGAACTGGAGCAAGGTTACCGACGAGCAACTTAACTCCACCCTCAACCGAGACAACCACACCTGGGCACCTGACGCAAACAGCGCAAATGACGCAGCCAGAGAACTCCACACCTGGATCTCCAACTGCGCAGATGAGCTCACCCCGCTACGCAACCCCGACAGACAACGCCCCAGGAAAGCCGCCTGGTTCACAACTGCTCTCCAAGAAGCCAGACGCACCTGCAGACGCCTGGAGAAGAACTGGAGGAACACCAAGACAACCGAAAACCACACCACCTACAAGGACGCCATGACGGACTACCACAACCAGATCAGAGCCACCAAAAGGAACTTCATCCACAACAAAATCCTGGCCAACTCCACCAACTCCAAGGAACTTTTCAGTGTCATTCAAAAATTCACCAACCCACGCAGCGAAGCCACAGACATCACCCCATCCCAAGACCTCTGCGACAAGCTTGGAACCTATTTCCACCTCAAGATCAAAAACCTCTACGACAACTTCATCGACCATCCACCAGGTGCCACAGGCGGCCCCCCGCCCTCCAGAAACACCAGCCAGCCCACCATCTCCAACTGGACACCGATCACGGCCGAAGACACCACCTCGACCATGAAAAGCATCCACTCGGGGGAGGGGGGGGCCCCACCGACCCCTGCCCCCCTCACATCTACCACAGAGCTGTGGCCGCCATTGCACCCTAACTACAACGCACCATCAACACCACCTTCAAAACAAGCACCTTCCCAGACGACTGGAAGCGCGCAGAAGTCAGACCCCTGCTCAAGAAGCCCACAGCTGACCCCACCGACCTCAAGAACTATCGGCCCATCTCGCTCCTCCCCTTCGCAGCCAAAGTTGCGGAGAAAACAGTCAACAGGAAACTGACACGATTCATTGAAAAGAACGCCGTCCTCGACCCGTCCCAATCCGGATTCCGAAGCAACCACAGCACAGAGACCACCCTACTCGCCGCCACAGACGACATCCGCACCCTCCTGGACCAAGGCCACTCCGCAGCCCTCATCCTACTCGACCTATCAGCAGCCTTCGACACCGTCTCCCAACGCACACTAGTTGTCAGACTACACGACGCAGGCATACAAGGAACAGCCCTGGACTGGATCCGATCATTCCTCACCGGAAGAAGCCAAAGGATCAGACTCCCACCCTTCCTCTCGGACCCCACGAAAATCACCTGCGGAGTCCCACAGGGTTCATCACTGAGCCCCACCCTCTTCAACATTTACAAGGCCGCCCTCGCAGCCATCGTCCGACAACACGGCCTCAACATCGTATCCTACGCCGACGACACCCAGCTCATCCTCTCCCTCACCAAAGACCCCACCACTGCCAAACTCAACTTCCAGAAAGGAATGCAAGATGTCGCAGTCTGGATGACCAACAGCTGCCTGAAGCTCAACGCCGAGAAGACAGAAGTCCTCGTCCTCGGTACCACCCCTTCTGCATGGGACAGCACCTGGTGGCCGACCGCCCTAGGAAGCCCACCTACCCCCTCAGACCACGCCAAGAACCTCGGCATCGTACTCGACTCATCACTTTCCATGAACCGACAGGTCAACGCCGTCACCTCCAGCTGCTTCAACACCCTCTGCATCCTCCGCAAGACCTTCAAGTGGATCCCCCCTGAGTCAAGGAAGACAGTCACCCACGCACTCATCACCAGCAGACTGGACTATGGAAACGCACTCTACGCCGGCATCAACAAGTCCCTACTCCGCAAACTCCAGACAGTACAGAACACCGCCGCCAGACTCGTCCTCGGCATCCCCCGACATGAACACATCAGCCAATACCTACCAAGTCTCCACTGGCTCCCCGTGCAGAAAAGAGTCACTTTCAAAATCCTCACTCACGCTTACAAATGCCTACACAAGAACGGACCCAAATACCTCAACGACAGAATCAACTTCCACCTACCCAAAAGAAACCTCCGATCTTCCAACCTCGCACTGGCCGAAACCCCGCGCATCCACAGAGCCAGAGCAGGCGGAAGATCCTTCTCTCACATTGCAGCCAAGACCTGGAACGAGCTACCGGCAGACATCAGACGCGCCCCCCTCCCTGAACACTTTCAGGAAGACCCTCAAGACCTGGCTCTTCGGCTAAACAGATCTGCGGACCCCCCCCCTCAGCGCCTTGAGACCCTCGCGGGTGAGTAGCGCGCTTACAATTCCCCGATTGATTTATTGATTGTATAAGAAATATGGGGACCAAAATACAGCCTTGGCGCACGCCACGCTTCAGGCTAAATGCCCGGGACAATTCATCAGCTGGAGTAAATGCACTTTAGCCACTAAATTGGTGTGTAGATCGTACAGGAAGTACACCAAGCATTCATCGATACCCATATCCAATAACCTGAACCACAACTTGACCCTATTGACCGAATCAAACGCTGTTGAAAGATCAATGAAAGCCATATATAAAGGACAGTGCTTGACTAAAGTATACTTGGTAACTATTAAGATTAGGTTCAAACATTGAACAATCGTCCCCAGCCCTGGACGAAAACATTCTTTTTATTTTCACTGTAGTTATTATTTATATTGTGTGCACTAGGATAGGATTTTGATTTTAAAATAAGTCTTTAAAATATATCCATGGTTTCCTGGTGTTCTTGTGTGCGCCTTTTCCCTAATGTAAGATGGCTGGGATCCCGCTACCCATTTCTCATATGGTTGATTGTTACCAGAAACCCATCTCATTCAAATGTTGCCCAGTGGGTTGTGGGGTGGCTTCAGTGCAACTGACTATCTGTCTTGGGGTTGGCACATTGACAAAGTGCTTAGGGACAGGGGTTCTAGAAAGATTAATTCTAGGCTGTGTTCTGGTGGATGAAGTGGAAGAAAAAGAGTTGCTTACCTGTAACTTCAGTTAACCAGTATCTTTCATCGATTCACATGCTTGAATCATTCTCTGTCGTCAAAGTGCGAGACCCACAGTATAATAATAAAGCAGTAAGTAGTTGTATAATAGGCTAGAATGGATAAAGGTTAGTTTAACAGTTTATCTATGTCCTTTTTTAAAAAAGAACCAAACTTGAACTATGACCAAAAGGGCGACAGCACCCTCTAGAACCTTCCCAACAGAGACTGTTTTCCTCAGATTTTTCGAGCACTAGTGAAAGAGTTTAACTCAATATACGAGGAGAATTCAAACAGGAGGAGGGTGGGTGTTAGAACTGGGGGTCTCTAGTTGGCAATGGTATGCACCTTTGTCCAAATAGGGACCCTTGCTTCTAGTCAGGGTGAGGGGCTACACTCCTAAAATAACCCCTGCTCACCCCCTTGGTAGCTTGGCACGAGCAGGCAGGCTTATCTCAAGGCAGTGTGTAAAGTATTTGTGAACACATACAGTAATACAGTGAAAACACTCCAAATGGACACCACACAGGTTTTATAAAAATAAGTATTCTTTATTTAGACTTAACAAGACCAAAACGACAAAAATCCACAATACTGTAATCAAAAATAGACTTAAAGATGGTAGAAACAGCTTAGTTCAAGTTGATGGTAAATGCGAAAGGTTTCTCACAAAAGTACCTTAAATGCGAAACGCAAAACAAACAAAAGGTTCGCAGGGAAGGTGATGCGTCGGTTCCTTGCTTCGGGGGATGCGAGGCGTCTGTTTCTCAATGCTTGCGCAAAGTAGGCGATGCGTCTGTTCCTTACCGGAGAGGAGGTGATGCGTCAATCTCGTACTGCGTTCCGGTTGCGATGCGACAAGATGGCGCCTTGATGCGATGACGCTCCGGTGCGATGCGATAAGATGGCGCCCTTGATGCAATGCGACGACGTGAAGGTGATGCGTGCACGCCCGACGGCCGAGCGGCGAACGCTGTAAATTCTGAGCCGCGCCAGGCCCTGCGACACTCTTCTCCGGTGATGCGACGGCGACCCTTGCGGTGGCGACGCACTTCTCCGGTGATGCGACGACCAGCAGCTGCGACGGAGACATGCTTCTTCGGTGATGCGGCGGCGACCTCTGCGGCGGCGACACGCTTCTCCGGTGATGCGACGGTAACAGCTGCGGCGGCGACACGCTTCTTCTCGTTGAGTTGCGCTTCCTGCTCCCAACAACACGCAGGCTTCTGCAGACAGAATCCCCAGCAAGGGAATTCAGGGGGGAGCTGGTGGTGAAGTCTTGTATCCCTGAGACTTCAGCAGGAGGCAAGCACAGTTCAAGCCCTTGGAGATTCTTCTTCAAGATGATGAAAGTTTCAAAAAAGTCTTTCCCCTTTCCTTGGCAATAAAGAAACCACTGCAGGCCAACCCCAGAAAATAGCACACTGGCACAGGGGCAGTCAACTCCTTCAGTCTTCTTGGTTTTTCTCCTTGGCAAAGGTCCGTCCTGATTCCCAGAAGTGATCTAAAGTCTTGGGGTCTGGGCCCCAATATTTATACTCGGAAATCCTTTGTCTCTGAAGGCAGAGGGTGCCTGTACCTAGCCAAAACCAGTTCTGTGCAGCTTCCTGGCAGGAGGTGGAGACCGCATTGTTGAAAGCAGACCTGGCCCAGGTAGCTGAATGGAAATCTCCTCCCCCTACTCTCTATTCTATGAGGGCTTAGGGGAGTGAAAGGAAATTTCCGCCCCCACTCTCTATTCAGCCAATGTCCTATTCAGCCCAGCCCCGACTCAGACTGCTGGAGCCCCAGCCCTCCTGTCACTCACAAACCAGACATGCAATACACAACCTAGCATCTGATTTCAGTTCATGTTGACACCCCTAGAGTTGTTGACTCCCAGGTGCTAGTGCTGTTATACTCTTATGATGCGGTCTAGTAGCACAGATGCCTTGTGCCTTACGAGTGCTGGTGTACCGCTTTGACCAGTTTATGGACATTCCTTGGGCTCCTGGCAACCTCGACTCACCAGCTCATGGTAAAAACTCAGCAGGTCTCCTGGAGCCATTTTTAACATGTCTAAATCGAGGGGGAAGGGGACTATTTTACCACTTTTAAAAATGTATAATGCATAATGTGTTCCAGGTGCTACGTATGGAGCAGGAATATGAAGCCATCACAAGTGCTCTCCCCTTCAAATAGAGGAAAATTGTATAAATGCCGAAGATTTTTACAACTTACCCTGGGCACCTCATGCAGAGATAAACCAGTGTTACATTGAGGACACAGTTCAACTAGCCCCTTTGCTTCTTTGGGTATGGACGAACCCCATAGCAACGTTATGTAGAGATGTTATTCTAGACTGAATTAGTTTGGACAATTGGTGTTCCATCACTTGCCTGAAATATATTTCTACATCTTTTCAGGCATGTATGGGTAAAGAACCTCTTTTTGGAAAAATGTGTAGAATACGTGTTGCAAGCAGAGCTGGGGAAAAACACTGTCATGACTTATCGGATTCTCGCCAGTGTGGAGCCCGTTTTTTGCCTTTGCGTTAGATCTAACGCAATGGGAAAGGTCTCTCCTTTTCCGTTTTAAGTCTGATTAAGTTTGCGGACTTATGAGTATTGGAATATCCATTGATGCCTGGGGAGGCATCACTCAGGCCTGTTCCTGTAACAGGGTCTCTTCGCAATGACTTTTGCACTAGGTGTTTTTTTGTAATTACTTTAGTTACCAGCAAAAACTTTTCCTTAAACCCCTATTAAAATCATTAGGGCACCGAAGATGCGTGGAGGCCCAGCATCATCTGCAACTATCAAATACACCAATTCTATGTGATAGGGTGAGCTCTCTTCTTACGGCTGCAGTCCAAGCGAGGAACACTATGGATGGATAATCAGATCTGTTTATCTTGGTGGTAATTGTACTTTTAGAATATTAGTGCTGCTAGACGGTTTGGTGTTCAAGCTGCTGCTAACATCTGTTTGTATGACTAGGTTAATGTTACATTTCTCAGTGCAGTAGATAATGCTGTTTTTAATTCTTGTTTTATTGTTTTCTTGACTGTACTGTATTGGTTTATTTCTTTTATGGCCTGGATTGGCCGAATAAACACTTTTTGATTGATTGAGTCACATAGGACCTCATTACGATGGCGGTCGGATGAGTGTCCGACCGCCATCGTATCGGGCTGGTGTCCAACTAACTACATGTTGGTGGTTACACCTGCCCAATCACAATGCAATCGCCATACAGGGGGTCTGAAAACTGCTGTTCTGCATTGCAGCTTGTGCTGCGGCCCTAAAAAAGGCTGCAGCACAAGCCACAATACAAAAGAGCAATTTTTGAACATCCATGCACCGTGTGCCGGGCACCATGTGTTGGCTGGTACACAGTGCATGGATGTTTTAGGGGGCACCACATGTGCCACCCTGGGCCCATAGCGGAGGCCCACGAGGGCGGGGGCTCTGCTAGGGCCCCCCCAAGTCCAATTCCGTCTCCTTTATATGGTGGTCGCAACCTCCATATAAAGGCAGAGGGAAGAGGGCCATTGTAATCCCTACGGCGGTGCCTGCGGCCCCCATTATAGGGATTACGGTCGGACCGATGCTCCGACGGGCTACTTGAGCCTGTCGGAGGTGTTGGTCGGCCCCTCCTTCCACTGCTGTCTGACCGACCGTATCATAATACGGTGTTCGGACCGCGGTGCTGGATGTCCGTGAGCCCACAACCGACGGCCTGTCGGTGACGGGCCCACCAACATCGTAATTAGGCCCATAGTTATCAGCTTTCCATGAAACTTTGTTCACAGCTCAATTACAGTTATTTGGAACAGAACAGTCAGCTCAAATACTGTGAAAATATTCAAGGTTTGATTATCATATTGCAAAGAAAAAGTATATAAAATTTGCAGGTTTATATAGTGCAGCTTCTCACCCGTGAGGGTATCCAAGTGCGAATAAAACAAATGTTCACACACAATCACTTCTGATTGATTAATGTGTGTAACCAAAAAGGGGAATACCTAGAAGGGAAAAAATCTAATCGTAACAGCAGATAGTCTGTGACTGGGAGTCGGTCTCTACAGGAGAGAGTAGGCTAGACATTGACCCTTTCTGTGAGCGCGTTATTTGCGGTCGGGAGACCCTCTGTTGGAGAGGCAGCCTTCGCAGTCATCCTTTGACACAAAAGGTCCTTTAAGTTTAAGGCCACATTCACCTGCCATAGAAATGGAATGACACATTCAGCTGTTTCTGATGGAGACTTCTAGCGGCGGATTCCTCACCTTTTGAATATTCCTCAGGCTTCAGACTGGATCTTAAAATTTCTTCAGCAGTACTTCTGTATGCCGGAAGGCGGAGTGACACCTTTCCGCTCAGGAAATGAGGTGTGAAGCATTTATAGGCACTACTCGTGCTCACTGATCTCATTTCATTTATTTCTGCGCCACCACATGCAAATCCGAAGCTTCCACTTGTCTCTGAGACACCTCAATTTTTCTTTCTCCAAATTAACTCGGTGTGCAAGAGATGTTACCCCCTAAAGTGACAGGTTTCAAGCTCTGTAGTAACTGTTACAAACAGATGTATATGACGATGGTGAGACAGAATATCGAGTTGGAAATGTCGACTTACACAAATATCGAGTTGGAAATATCGTGATTCAGAAATATCGACAGCAAGAATATCGTGGTCAAGAATATTGAATTTAAGGTAAATATCGTTTTAAAAAATATAGAAGTCATTAATATTGTTTGCAAAAATATAGTTTAAAATATCGATTTTTTTTTTTTTTAAATTAGTGTTATGTATTTTAGTTTATATTTTAACCCTTTCGGTGCTCATGATGGAATGGTCACGTCATGAGCACCAGTGCTCCTGTTCTCATGACGG
Organism: Calotriton arnoldi; assembly: GCA_963921515.1. Classification (NCBI taxonomy): domain Eukaryota; kingdom Metazoa; phylum Chordata; class Amphibia; order Caudata; family Salamandridae; genus Calotriton; species Calotriton arnoldi. The sequence goes on from CAWUFW010005485.1 coordinate 397,073, forward strand.
AATCATTCCGTCATGAGAACAGGGGCACTAAATCCCTCTGCTGCAGACAGCAGAGGGATTTCCTTTTTTTTAGGTCGAGCCTCGAGTAGCGCGCAAGCGCTGCTAGGCGAAGACTTTATGTTGGGGGGTTTCAAAAGCTGACCACACGCTTGTGCGTCGTGGCCTTTTACCTGCGGTTACGCGCGCGGCAGACATGTGTTTCCAATTATCGTGCCCAGACGCGGGCGCGATAATTGGAAACACATGTCTGCTGCGCGCGTAATCGCAGGCAAAAGGCCACGACGCACGAGCGTCTGGTCCAGGGGTCTCCAACCTTTTCTATAGCGAGAGCTACTTCTGATCCGTGAAAATCATCGTGAGCTACTAAAGGCAGAGTAATGTGCACATTATTTCCAAAGTCCCCCACACACCCAGCTTCACTAACTAGGGATAAAGAGATACTCATTTAGTGCCTGCAATGGACAATATGAAACCAGAGAGCCTAATATTAGTCCCGGCTTTCCTCTTCAACACATTGTGTGCGCCTGACCTCTGCAGTAACCAGCGAAGAAGACTACAATCATAAGAAACCATACAGACCTGCAGTGCTGTTCACAGCTGCCAGCGTACTAAAAACCATAAGCTTCACATCTGCCTCTCACACCTCCTCATCCACCAAACTACTATGTTCCATAACTCTGTAACTGCACCTCGGTGGTCATCAAGCACAACATGGAAACACTTACCACATAGGATCACAAAATAAAAATAACACCTTTCCAACCACACAGCCTGCCTAGATGGATTATGTAGGTAAGTGCTTTAGTGCCCTACATAAGGGTAGTAAGCACGTGACTATATAAATGCTGCAATACAATTATTTTATTACATAATGCCTCCATTTTCTAAATTATCACATGCCGGGACCTTGAAATGCCTAAGTTCAGGGTGTGCGCTGTACAAAAATGCCCCCTGCCAGACTATGCATTTGCTCCATGTAATAATAACTTATGCCACATGTATGGTGCACATGACTTGCCACTTAGTTATTATTATTAATATAGCATTGTCATCATGGACGGTGGGAGTCCATTTCATTTTCAAAAGCCATTACTTCTAATAATGCCTCTCAATGTAGTGATATGATCTGATGTTCACGTAAAATGCCCCTGCATGTAGGAGAAATAAACGCAGTGATTTTTAAAAAGACTCCATCATTTTTTTGTATGACTTTTGTGTCACTATTTGCATTATTTGCAAGTCTTTGCTCATGGAAGGAATGGGCCACAGATCCTTCACTTGGCCCATGCTCAGCTCTCCATGTTATTTATTGGCCCCATTTACATCAGAAAAATATGGCCTCTGCAGAGGTGAGCTACTTTTTAATTTGGGATAAATTTAAAGTGAAGTGTCAAGCCTTTTATATTCATTGTGTCATAAAATTAACACTTCATTTAAAATGTTTCCCTTTATGTCATTAACTTAAGGCATCATTTTACATGGATTTTTTTTTAAATAAAGTACCTCTTGGAAGTTCTTCATGAGCACAAACTGGAGTCAGGAACCTAATTTTACATTTCTCCCATAATTTCAATAAAATTTAGTGAATAGACACGTGAAATTATGTTCCTGGTTCCGGTTTGTGGCCAGTAATAATGTGCAAGGTACATTATTTCTTTAAAAATAAAAGATGCCTGTGAAATGGTGCTTAATTGTAATGATGAAATTAAAACTGTTTTAAATGGATTTAAAAAAAATACTATATCAATGTAAGCTTTCCATTGCATTATACACCCACAACTGCATTACAATACAAATCGCATTTTAAACCAGACAAAGCATAGCCATTATCCAAGGTCTACTCCACACGAGCAGTCATGGCTATCAAAAGAGAAACTTCCCAATTACTCGACATAATGATGTAATCTTAGTCAGCGCCACGTTTGGAAGGATGTCGAGCACAGACTGCTCCATCTATGACAGATTGTAGTAGCAGATGCAATTGCAGGTATTGAAAGGTTTGTCTCCAAACACATTTAGAAGTTGACAAACGATATTTAGTGATTTGAAACTAAAGTTGTTATTGATTAAATTCAGTGCGCATCTATTCTACCCAGAAAAATTGTATCATATAATCCCACCTCAAGTGTTTTTTTAGGCATAGAAGATTCCTGAGCATTGGAAACGGCTCGTGTTTCAGATGCCAGGAAAAAAGCAATGCACACACGCATTTGGAAAAAAAAAGTTTCTCTTGTCCACAAACCTGATGCAGGTCCGGTTGTTCCTAATGTGGGAAGTGCTCAGCTCCTGCGCTGCTGTATGCAGAGACAATTGTGCCTGCAAGGCTGCCGTTCCCGCCTCCAAGTCAGGCAGGGTCAAAGCACGATGCAGGCAGCATAAGGCAGACCTCGTGGTTCTCGAGTGCAGGCTGACACTGCTCATGCTGGGCCTACGTCAGCCACTTCACCCCGCCCCAGATAGGCTCCATTAGCCAGCAGGAGCAGCAGGTTCCTATGACGGCGGACACAATTAAGAGGGCTGAAATAGCCTGAATATAAACAAAACAACGACGATAGGATACTAAATTGAAAGTCAGGTCGCGAGCTACTGACAGGGTGTCAGTGAGCTACCAGTAGCTCGCGATCGACTGGTTGGAGACCCCTGGTCTGGTCAGCTCTGCCGGCTGCCGCGCTCGCTCGCCCCCCTCTTGTCTCCCAGTGCAGCCCCTCCGAGCTCCGCGGCGAATCAGGCTAGCTGCTGCAGCCAGTCCAGCAGTGTGACGTCTTAATTTCCTGCAGCTGCGTTCAGGGACGAGTAGCGGCAGAGAATTAGCCGGATGCCCTGCCCGCAGTATCACAGAACCCCGCAGGTGCGAGCATTTAAAAGGACCGCAGATGCATCCAAGCCATAGCCTGACTCAGGCAGCGCCTTCCGCATGCGGGGCTCGCCTGAACGATTCCGGGCTGTAGCAGCAGGGGCAAAGGGGAGGGCCGCCGGGTCCCCGTGCGTGTGCAAGCACCAGGACTCGTATCGCACAGCACGTCGCTCTGCACTCCCTGGTCAGTCCAACGCAGCGGGGAGGTGGACCCGGTCCCAGAGGCACCCCAGTCCCGTACCTCGATGATGTAAACGGGAGCTCACTGTCTCTTGTACTGCTGATCGGTGTTGTCAGTCAGTATCTGCAGCATAGTGGTTGTGGGCCCGGCTTCAAGCCGAATCGAGCGCGGGCCACCGCTCCAAGTCTACACCTCTCTGCAGCGATTTTGCACAGTACAGAGGTAGGGCGAATGGGAGGCGTCTGGTGGTGGGGAAACTTGCACCTGTGGATGGCGGGCTCCTGGCAGGAGTAATCGTGGCTAAGCAGGTTAGAGAGCGGAGCTCGTCTAGAACACGTCCACCATGATGGCTGCGTTAGCCATGCCCAAAAACAAGTGTTTATCGTAATTGTGAAGCTGATGTACCATTGCCCTCTCCATGATCTTGCAGAGGAAGAGAAAGTAGGTAGTGTTGGAGGTAACTCGAAAAATAATTAACATATGGTTAAATGTACTCAACCAACGGCTGAGATGGGCGTCTATTTATAGCAGTACAGGTTATCCTAGTAAGTAGGTGGGGCTAAGGTCTAATTCCATGCATAAAAAAGTAAAAAAAGTCATTTTTTCGTATTTCAACAAAGACAACACTCTCCCTTAAGATACCTTAAATACTTTACTGTTTACAGCTTTAAAAAGTTCTAATCATTATTTTGGTACATTATGTGCTTCTAACGACGAACCAATAGATTCCTGTCAAACCTGTTGTATAATGAGTGTAGCAACGCTACATAACAAGCATTGGCATAGCCAATAGGTCTCGCGTTTGGGACCTTATAAGTGCTTAGCCATGCAACAGTTGATGTTGTTGCACCAAGGATATTGTGCTGCATAACTAAATACTTATAAGGTCCCAAAGGCGAGACATATTGGCTATGCCAATGCTTGTTTTATTGGCCTCAGGAGGTGGGGAAGAGCTTCCCCAACCTCCCGAGGCCAATGGCGCGCTGACGTCATTGCAATGAAACAAACTTTGTTTCAGTTTCATTGTTTCGGTGCTCGTGGGGCTATCTCAGCTCCCCGAGCACCGAAACATTTGTGAGAGGTATCGTTGGAAAGGGGAGAGTCTCCCCTTTCCAATGGTACCCTTCCCTAGTGGATCCCTGCTTGGGGATCGCCCCAGGAGGGCGATACCCAAGCAGGGATCCACAAGCCACCAGGGAGGGGGGAGCACCCCTTGGGTAAGGGCCTTTGCTCCCCCCATATAATGTGGGTACAGACAGTCTTTCTGTCCCCCCTGGGTGGCAGATGGGGGCATTTGTCCCCAATATACCCCCCCAGGGGGCAGAAAGCACCCTAGATGCTGGGGATTATTTCTTTTTTTATAGGCCAAGGGTGGGGCCTGCCCGGAATGGGCATCCCAATACCCCTACCCTACCCCCTCCCCCAAAGAAGGCAGAAGACTTTCTGCCCCCTCCCAGGAGGCAGATGGGGGCAATAGCCCCTAATCTGCCCCCCCCCGGGGGGCAGAAAACCCACTAGGCACCAGGGTTTTTTGGGGGGTTTTTATACGTAGGGGTGGGGGCTGCCCAGAATGGGCATGCCAATGCCCCCACCCCAAAATAAAATGGTACAGTCTTTCTGCCCCCCCTGGGAGGCAGATGGGGCAATAGTCCCTTATCTGCCCCCCCCCCTCCGGGGGGGGCAGATAAGGGGCTGAAAGCCCACTAGGCACCAGGGATTTGTTTTCTCCGAAGTTTGGGATGGGGGCTGCCCAGAATGGGCATGCCAATGCCCCCACCCCCCAATAAAAATTGCCACAGTCTTTCTGCCCCCCCCCCCCCCCACGGAGGCAGATCGGGGCAAAAGCCCCTTATCTGCCTCCCGGGGGGAGGTGGGGGGGCAAAGATCCCAATAGGCATCAGGGAAAATTTCTTTTTTAATTCAGGGGTGTGGGCTGCCATGGGCATGCCAGTGCCCCCACCACCCCCCAAAAATGCCAGTCTTTCTGCCCCCCCACCCAGGAGACAGATGGGGGCAGTAGCCCCTGATCCTCCCCCCCAGGGGGCGGCAGAGAGCCCACTAGGCGCCAGCAATTACGCTGGCTTTTTTTATGCGTGGGGGTAGGGACTGCCCAGAATGGGCATACCAATGCCCCCACCCCCCAAACAAATAGCCACAGGTCTTTCTGCCCCCCTTGGGGGCATATCGGGGCAACACCCCCCCATGCCCTCCCCCGATTCACCCCCCAGGGTGGCAGAAAGCCCACTAGGCACAGACTTGTTTTTGGCAATGTGCCTACCTGTGGATTTTGAACCCTAGCTCTGCCGGCACCTAGGGAAACCTAGCAAACCTGTACATTTTTGAAAGCTAGACACCAAGGAGTATCCAGGATGGGGTGACTTGTGTGCCTCTCTCCAGGATCTGTTACACAGAGTCCCTTGCAAACCTCAAACGGGGATGTTTTTTCCGATATTTTTGTACTTACCTGTTTAAGTATAGGGAGTCGATATTTTTGCATTCTATATTTTTTACATCGATATTTTGTCAGTGAACCGGCTGTGATGGATCCCCTCCAGGGGTGCCTGTGATTTCTGGGGTCGAGCCGCGACTCCAAGACCTACGGAGACTGGTTCAATTAACCTGTTAGACCTGACATCTTATGGTGTGGTTTCTCTTGACTTTTTGCTTTCTGACCTCCTGTTTTGACTGTGTGCTGAACTTTGTTTTTGCTGTCTTAAGAACTCTTCATTTTTTCACTGCTAACCAGAGCTAAAGTGCATGTGCTCTGTGTCTAAAATATAATGTCATTTGGTTTTTCCATGATTGGCATATTTAATTTACTGATAAGTCCTTAGTACATTGCACGATATGTGCGAAGGGCTTGTAAATCAAATACTACTAGTGGTCCTACAGCACTGATTGTGCCACCCACATGATTAGCCCTTCAAACATGTCTCAGACCTGCCACTGCAGAGCCTGGGTGTGCAATTTATACTGCCATCTCGACCTGGCAAGTTAGCCTACTTGTCATGCTTAAATCTTCCTTTTTATTAAACAAAAGTCACCTCTAGAGTAGGCTCTGGACAGCCCATGGCCAGGGTGCAGTGTACCAATAAGGTAGGACATGTACTTTTCAGTTTTACATGTCCTGGTAGTGAAATACTCTTAAATTCACATTTCACTGCTGCAAGGCCTATCTCTCCCATATGTTAACATTGGAGCTGCTTTGTAACATTTTACAAGTGTAACTTCCAAATGGGAAAAGATAGGAGGAGTGTTTGGTGTTTCTGGACTCACAATTTAAAAACATCTTTTAGTGAAGTTGTCTTTTAAATTGCAGGTCTGAAAATGGAACTTTTAGAAAGTTGGCATTTTCTTACTTTACCCATTCTGTGCCTTCTCTGCTTGTCTCTGGAATAAACGTCTGGGTTGGGTGACAGCTGGGCTTTGTGCATTCCCTCTAGACAGTCACACACAAGGGGAGCTGAGGTGTGTCACTCATATCCTGATCACCCATCACCAGGCTGATGGGCCTTCCTGAACTAGAGTGAGAGGGAGGAGCTGACACTTGCACCTGAATATGGCTGGTCCTGTCCCCAGAAAAAGGGTTGCATACCCCCCTGTAGTGTGTCTGGAGCCAAGGCAGGGAATGGTAGGGACTTGTGCACCACACGGCTCCCTACTATAAAAAAGGCTAAAATGGGTAGAAGTACTGGACCTCTGACACTATATACTTACAACACTTCTGGAACTGAGGACATTCTACCTGGAAGAAGAGCTGTTCTGCTGCCAAGAGTGACTGCCACTTTGCTGCTTGCTTTGCTGTGTTGGCCTGCTGCTTGCTTCTTCTTGCCTGAGAGTGAGAGGAGTGGACTTAACTCTCTACATCCTGTATCTCTAAAGGTTTTCCAAGGGCTTGTTGAGCTTGCCTTCTATTTCTGAAGTCTCAGGGATCTCAAAGAATTCACCTGCATCTTGCTACAAGCACCTGGGCTCCTCTGCTGTGAGTCCTGCTCTGCCAAGTGGTGCCATATCCAATTCTGGGTCCTTGGAAGTAAGAGTTTGGTGCTGCAACCCAAGTAGCCAATGCATCAAACCCAAAGCATCGATTGGAACCCGCACATTTCCCTGCGATCCCGACGCATTGCAGCTGCCTGCACCGGAGCCGCGGACACTGCTCGCCGACTGCGACGCAACGACCGCAACTTGAAATGCAGTCCGACTTTGCCTCCGCATCACCGCTGCCACCCGAACCCCAGACACCGCATTGCCGACGTCTACGACGCACCGTCCTCATGCAACCCAGTGGCTCGAACGATGCATCCACCCAGTGTACATCGCTTCTTGACATAGATGCATCCACAACGTTGCCCTAACTTCGGAAACAACGCATCGCCTGCGACTGCGACACATCTCCTCCTTTGCTGATCGCATCGTCTACGATCTTCGATGCATCCAAGCCACTTTCAGCGGGTCTGCATGACTTCTCGATCCGGCTCGTACTCCATTGTGGTTGGACTAAACTTTTGAATTTGCCCCGGTCAAGAACAACCAGATAGCCCCAGTTGGAGCTATTTATTTCTAAGCACTGCTGTTTAATCTTGCAAAAATTCAGAACTTTAAGAGTGTGTGTGTGGTCTGTGTGTGTGGTCTGTGTGTGTAGTCTGTGTGGTCTGTGTGGTTTGTGTGTGAGGTCTGTCTGTCTCTGTGTGTGTGTGTGTGTGTGTGTGTGTGTGGTCTGTTTGTGTGTGTGTGTGTGTGTGTGTGTGTGTGTGTGTGTGTGTGTGTGTGTGTGTGGTCCGTGTGTGTGTGTGTGTGGTCCGTGTGTGTGTACACAAATACTTTACACATTGCCTCTTTAGTTTAACCTGACAGCTCTGTCCCAAGTTACCAGAAGGTGAGCACAGGTACACTTTTAGAGTGCACTACACTTACCTTGACTAGGATTGTGGTTCCTTCTTGGACAGGGTGCATCCCTCTGCCAACCAGAAACTCAATTTCTAACGGAACCTTGTCCCATCAGGGAATGCAAGGTGAATCTTTGTCGCCACGCATAAGAAAACTCCGCGACAGGACAGCTCCAAGTCCCGACCATGCCAAAGGTCCAATCCTGGTCTCTTTCCCAGAGTCGACGGTACCAGAGTGTGACGAAGACCAGTCCAGAGGCCAGTCTTCGTCACACTCCAAGTCTTCAGGTAAGCACAAAAAACATAAGAAATCGAAGCTGTGCTCCACTCCTTCACGTTGCTCGTACTCATGTGAGCAAGTGCATGGGTGGCCACATCTGTATCGATCACGCTCTCAAAGTCGGACGATTTTGAAGCTGATTCCGCAGCTGGTTCCAGCACAACCCAAATTTATGGGGCTTTCTGCAATGCTGCACCTGATCAAAGAGTTCTGCGCATCCATGCTCAGGCTCCGGTTCCTTGCCCACTCCTTCTGGTGCACCTTTCAGCCCCAAGAAGCCAAGATGCTTTCTGTAGGAAGGTGGAATCTGACTATATGGTTGCCCCCACTTTTTTTATGGTGTTTTGCTGGTTTATGACTTAGTTGGACTGGGATCCTGCTATTCAGGGCCCCAGTCTATCTGCTTTCTCTGTAAAAAGGTTTCCATGTGCCTTAGGCACATCACTGATAGGGATCTGGAGTGCCCTTATAAGTCCCTAGTATATGGTATACTATGTACCAAGGGCATAGGTACCTCAGAGGCCTGCCAGGGGCTGCAGCATGTATTATGCCACCCCTGGAAGGCCATCCAAACTGACACCACAGGTCTGCTACTGCAGCCTGGGTAAGGTGGTGCATGCACCCCTTACTGTGATATAGGTTACCTATATCACTAAATACATACACACATATAAACCTATAAGTCACTCCTAAGGCAGGCCTTATCAATCCTAAAGGCAGAGTGCATGGTTCCTATGTGAGAGGGTGCCCCTGCATGAGCAGGGCCCCTCTGCAGCGTTCGGAGACCATCTCTGATGCTGTTTGTAGTGCAGCCTGACCATATACTCTTAAGCGCATTATATCCTCGCGGTAAAATGCTAACTTTGGAATGGCTGCACCTAAACATGTCGTGTTTGGTGTCAAACATCTTGGAATACTACCCCCCTGCCAACTCTGGCGGCGGGGGTAGCATTCCACCCTTCTAGAGGGAAAGACATGTTAACTCTGACTAACCCGGTAACTTCTCTCCAAAGCCCTGGCATCACAAAATGGATGCTGCTGCCACAGACACGAGTCTGGCCTCCTGCTGCTGGACGAAACTCCGGCAGGGGAGGCCTGGACAATAGGTTTCCTGTCCCAGGGAGGTGTGACCACCTCCCCAGACAGGATAATGTGTATTGGGGCTGGGCGGGAGCACCATCTGTGTGCTTTGAAGTCCTGCACTGGGGGCACATTTGGTGTCCCTGTGCATACTCCAGTTCAAACCGGATCAGGGGCTTCCAGCCCCTGCTTTGGCGCGAACTGGACAAAGGAAAAGGGGTGTAGCTACCCCTCTGCCCTGACCCACCCATAGGTGGGGCCACAGAGTAGTCCAACCCCTATCTTTAGTATAAAGATAGGAACCCAGTCCTTAGGACTTTAGATTATCCCTGGACAAAACTCTGAAACTGAATCCTGGACCTTCGACGCTCTACGACAAGATTAGAGGACTGAAGAATCTCCCTTGGGGTCAAGGAGTGACTCCCCTGCTTGGCAGGCACCAAAGAAGCATCTGTCCGGTTCGCATTTCTGAAGCTCCCGTCGGACGCCGAAGTCATCGCATCACCAGAGGTGGATTCTCAGACTTCCCTGAGGCTACCCTGAGTCCCCAGCAAAGCTGAGGCCCGTGGCTATCGTGGGTGACTTGAGACCGTGACCCCTGGACACCGAGCACATTTGCAAGTGCACCATCTTCTGGGTCTCCCAAGAAGTCGTGCTTTGGGCTCCGAGTAGCCCTAGCCTCCAGCACCACCTGCACCGAAGATCACTGGCCCCCACTCCACGAGTGTCCTGTAAGCCAGCTCCACGTGCGGCGTCACGAGGCTCCTTCGCGGTTGCTAGCCCGTTGGCTAGTAGCCCCTAACGAAGGCCAATCCTTTTCTTACTTGGCATCCTGGTTGCTCCAGGCCTGCCCTCACTTACCCTCGCTGGGTGAGTTCCCCAGACCTTGCTGGTCTGCACCATCGACGATCTACATCTTCACCGAGACTTGCCGTTGCCAAGGCTTGTTGGGTCCAATCCGGTCGCCGACACCTCAGCACTCGACAGACATCGTGTACCAGCCCGAATCCTGCTCCTGGTCGCCGACAACGCCTCCTGGACCTCGTGGCTGAAGAGTCAAGACGACCGTCAACGCACCTGAAGCACTCGACATCGGTGGGCATCTGTCCATCGCCTTCCTGGTCACTGGCTAGTGACCCAGACTCTGTCCCCTCTGCTTTCAGGTTCTTCAAAACTCCGATCCACTCTTGGATCCACCCGGACACTTTTCTCTTGGCCGCCAGCAGCACTTTGCAGCAGATCGCCATTCGAATCGACGACGAAACCCGACCCCGAAAGGCACCTATGCACCCGGCTCCCCTGGGTGAGGTAACACGAGTACTCCGGTGCTCCCGTGGGTAGAGACTCTTCAAAGTCCTAGATCTCAAAGGGTTTTGTCCTAGTCCTCTTTTAAGTGTCCCTTTTCTATAATTTCCCGATCCCGACTTTCTCCATAGAAGTCAACGGCGTATCGCGGTTGTGTATTTACACTGCACGTGTCTCCCGTAGGTCCCCTGTGTCACTACCTTGGGTGGTTCCTTGTGGTCCAAGCACTTCTAGAGGCTCTAGGCCTAGTGTCTAGTTCAGTCGTGGTTCGCATACCACTTTATTGGTATATGGTTTGGTACGCCCCTAGGGCCCAAACGTGTATTTGTGCTATTACTGTGATTTGATAACTTATAACTTATGTACTTCGAACTCTAGCCTCATAAAGAGACTAGAGGGGTGTGTTTAGCAATAAATACATATATTTTGAATATATACCTGGTGTGGTGCTCTTTCATTTGGTCACTCAAGAGATTATAGACTGGTAAAACAAGCTGCTTTACATTCCTTCAAGACTTAGCCTGAAGGCTGCTCTCCATAGCTACCACTAGGATAGCTTTCAATAAGGTTGTCTTTAACCTATCTCCAATAAGGGGTTGTTTGGACTGGTGCAAGGTGCCCACTATAATTAGTGGACAGCATATGCCAGGCCAACTTCTCACACTTTCCACCTGGATTACCACCAGCAGGTTCGCCCTGTGCGCCAGCTGGTCCCCCTGAGCCAATCTGCCTGTGGCTCCTGTTCAGACTCCGCTCCCAAAACTAGGCCAGGCCTGGGCACGTCAACGCCGACCTCACCACCCAAAGAGGTGGCCCTGATTGTCCTGTCCGATGCCAACTTCGACTGACGTCTCATCCGCATCTAACGAGGCACCCATTTCTGCACTGGAATTACCACAAGGTCCCCAGAGACAACTCTTTTCTCTCCTCCCAGAACGGCCACAGAAGAATCTGCATCCTATGAAATGGTCATGTGTAGGGCTCCCCACCCTGGAGGTGAAAGCTAATGTTCTTACTAATGTTCTTACTGAGATCCTGCAACCGTGTCAGACTTCTTCTGAACAACTCTTTCCTTTCAATGAGGCTTTGACAGGCGCCTTTTTGGAAACTTAGACCAAGCCTTGCTCTGGTAAATCACCAGGTGCCATTGCTTAGATTCAGGTGACCTGGCTTTCTTGTCCCAGCACCCCTCCAAAAAGTCTTGTGGTGCAGGCCTGTTCCAATCAAAATACTTTTCCTACCACTCCCCCTAATAGGGAACATAAGTGAGTGGAGACATTCGGAAAGCACCTCTTTTAGTCCACTAGACTGGCCCTGCATTCTATTAATGCCTGTTTGTTGGCCTGTTATAGTCGCACCCTTTGGGACTCGGTGGCACAAGTCCTCCCTGGTAGCCAGAAGAACTTCACCCCATACTGTATCAGGCGATTCACAATGGTTGTTATATGGCCATGTTCACAGTTTGTTGTGGCTTGGATACCACCAACTCCATCGGGCGTGCAACAGGCTGCGCTCGACTTGGTTCTCTGTCGATATCTAGTCCTCCCTGATGGACGTGCCCTTTGAATGTAAAGAGTAGGGCTACACCTTGCTCTCTGGCCCTTTCCACACTGCCCCTCTTTGCCACCCGCACCGGTTCCAACACTCCTTTTGTGCCTTTGGCAGAGGTGTCTTACCGCCAATCTGGCCAGACCCCTCGATGGACCCAGCAATTTCATGGGAGAGGCAGAGGTGGCCACCACTGCCGCAGCAGGGTCAGTGTGGTGCTCTGTCAACAGCCCTGTACCCATGTAGCCCTATTTGCCAAACCTCTTTGTACAGGGTCATAGCTACCCGGTGGGAGGCAAAATCCACTGATTCTATCCGGGTTGGCAAGAAATCACATCAGACAGGTGGGTCTTACAACTTGTTTACAAAGGCCACCCCATACCCTTTCTTTCTTCCCCACTGCACCTTCTACCGTCCATCCAAGGACGGAGGACCATCTCTGTATTTTGAGGCAGGAAGTGCAAGCTTTCCTGGCCATAGGGTCTGTCGAGAGGCTGCCAGTGCCTGAAGTATTTCTAAAGACAATGGTCCCTAGACAGGGCTTGGTCGCCCCACTCACTGCTGCCGCTCCTGCCTGCCTTGCCGCCTCCTGCCTGGAGATTCCTTCGCTCGCTGCCCGCTGCTCCTGGGACTTTCCCGCTGCTCCTGGGACTTTCCCGCTGCCCGCTGCTCCTGGGACTTCCCGCCACTGCCTCCCTGCGGCCCCGCCCCCCGTGATTCCATTCGCCGCCCCGCTCCCGCCACCCAGCTGCTCCTCCCTCCAGGCTCCTTACTCATGACGCCCCCTGAGCGACCGCGCAGCGGCCGCGCGCAGCGGGAGCACCGACGGAGCGCCGAAGGTGCGCCAAAGGTAAGCCCGTCTGCGCCCGTCCGCGCCTGGCCCGCGCCCAGCGCCAGGACCCCTGGATCCCACCGATGCAACACTACTCGACGGACCTACGACGCCGCCACCCTCACCGCACTCAATGCCGGCCGGAACCCTGCCTGCTACCGAGCCTCACCGAGACGCACCCACGGACCCTTCACCTGCCAAGCCTGCCGATTCACCTGCCCCCGGACGTGCACCACCTCCGCCAAGTCGAGCACCAGCAGCAACCACCTGAAATGCATCCTGTTGAACACCCGCTCCGTCCACAGGCACGCCGTGGAACTCTGGGACCTGCTCGACGCAACAGCACCGGACGTCGCCTTCCTCACCGAAACCTGGATGAACGCCTCCTCAGCGCCCGACATCGCCATAGCCATCCCGGACGGATACAAGATCACCCGGAAGGACCGCGTCAACCAGACGGGAGGAGGCATCGCCATCGTACACAAGAACACCATCCGCATCTCGACTAACTCCGACGAGACCTTCACCGCCGCCGAACACCTACACTTCCAGATACACACTGACCCCAAGACCACCCTCCGAGGCACCCTCATCTACAGACCCCCGGGACCACGCACACTATTCAGCGAAGACATCGCAGACTTCATCAGCCCGCACGCCATGCCCTCCGCCGACTACATCCTCCTAGGGGACCTCAACTTCCACCTGGAGAACAACAACGACAGAAACACCACCGCCCTGCTGGACAACCTCGCCAACCTCGGACTCAAGCAACTGGTGAACACGCCCACCCACTACGCCGGCCACACGCTTGACCCCGTGTTCTCTTCCAGCAAGCACATCTCCTTCAGCCACGCCACCGGACTCCACTGGACCGACCACAGCTGCGTCCACTTCAGCTTCAGAAAGACTGCGACCCACCACCACCCGCAACAGGCTCCCCGCCGGAGCTGGAGCAAGATCACCGCCGAGCAGCTCACCGCCTCCCTCAGCCAGAACACACCCACCAACACAACGGACCCAAACGAAGCAGCCAGCAACCTCGCCAAGTGGCTGACCGCCTGCGCCGACGACCTCGCACCACTAAAAAACCCTCCCAGCAGACCCGGAAGCAAGAAAACCCCTTGGTTCACCAACGAACTCAAGGAATCCAAGAATCCAAGAAGCCTGGCGACTCGACCAGACCACAGACAACAGGACCGCCCTCAAGCACGCCACCCGCAAACACCACCAGATGATCCGTGCCACCAAGAAGTCGGCACTCAAAGAACGACTGGACAACAACGCCCACGACAGCAAGGAACTTTTCAGCATCGTCAAAGAGTTCTCCAACCCCAGCGCCGGAAACAACGACATCACCCCCTCGCAAGACCTCTGCAACTCACTCGCCGCGTTCTTCCACCGCAAGATCACCGACATACATAACAGCTTCGACGCACAGACCACGCACCCTACCGCCGAACCAACGCCCGCCACCACCACCCTCTGCAACTGGACCCCGATCAGCACCGAAGACACCACCCGCACGATGAACTCCATCCACTCCGGATCACCAACCGACCCCTGCCCACACCACGTCTTCAACAAAGCCGACGCCACCATCGCACCCCATCTCCGGGACATCATCAACTCCTCCTTCCACACCGCCACCTTCCCGGAGAGCTGGAAGCACGCCGAGCTTACCGCCCTCCTGAAGAAACCAACGGCGGACCCCACCGACCTCAAGAACTACCGTCCCATCTCGCTCCTTCCGTTTCCGGCCAAAGTCATCGAGAAGACCGTCAACAGACAGCTTGCCGCCTTCCTCGAGACGAATGGATCCCTCGACCCCTCGCAGTCCGGGTTTCGGGCCAACCACAGCACCGAGACCGCCCTTATCGCAGCCACCGACGACATCAGAACCCTAACCGACAACGGGAAACAGCAGCCCTCATCCTCTTGGACCTCTCCGCGGCGTTCGACACCGTCTGCCACCGCACCCTAGTGAAGCGCCTCAGCAACATCGGAATCCGAGAGAAAGCACTGGAATGGATAATCTCGTTCCTCGCCGGAAGAACCCAGAGAGTCCGCCTCCCCCCGTTCAGATCCGAGGCCACCGAAGTCATCTGCGGCGTATCACAAGGATCTTCACTCAGTCCAACCCTCTTCAACGTCTACATGAGCCCCGTCGCAGCCATCGCACGCCAACACAACCTCAACATCATCTCCTACGCCGACGACACCCAGCTGATCCTCTCCCTCACCAACGACCCCACCACCGCCAGAGCCAACCTACACGACGGGATGAGAGACGTCGCCGACTGGATGAGGAACAGCCGCCTTAAACTGAACTCAGACAAGACGGAAGTCCTCATCCTGGGCTCATCACCCTCCGCCTGGGACGACTCTTGGTGGCCCCCAGCCCTGGGCACCGCGCCCAAGCCAACGGACCACGCACGCAACCTGGGCTTCATCCTGGACTCCTCCCTGTCGATGACCAGACAAGTCAACGCCGTCTCATCTTCGTGCTTCAACACCCTGCGCATGCTCCGCAAGATCTTCAGATGGATCCCCACTGAAACCAGGAAGACCGTCACCCAGGCACTCGTCACCAGCCGACTGGACTATGGGAACACCCTCTACGCCGGAACCACAGCCAAACTTCAAAAAGACTCCAGCGCATCCAGAACGCCTCCGCACGACTCATCCTGGACATCCCCCGGCACAGCCACATCACCGGACACCTGAAAGACCTGCACTGGCTCCCCGTCAGCAAGAGAATCACGTTCAGACTCCTCACCCACGCACACAAGGCCCTCCACGACCTGGGCCCCAAGTACCTCAACGACCGCATGACCTTCTACACGCCCACCCGCCAGCTACGATCAACCAGCCACGCCCTCGCCACCGTACCACGCATCCGCAGAGCCACCGCCGGAGGAAGATCCTTCTCCTACCTGGCAGCCAAGACCTGGAACTCCCTCCCCACTCACCTTCGGCGAACCCAGGACCATCTCTCCTTCAGGAAGCAGCTCAAGACCTGGCTGTTCGAGCAGTAACTTACCCCCTCCCCCAGCGCCTTGAGACCCTCCCGGGTGAGTAGCGCGCTCTATAAATGCTGTGATTGATTGATTGATTGATAGACAATGGAGATGCGAATTGATAAATATAGACTCAGTCAGTACTATATTCCTCTGTCCAGCCGGACAGGGTTTTAATATATAATCAAAGTAGATTCTTCAAATAATACACAAAAACATTATAAGTGGGATACAAGCCTGCATCCAACTTAGCAGAAAAGGTGAGGGGGGAGGGGGGGGACGTACAACATACCGTGAAGGGTTCAGGCAAAAAGGGAGTTTGTTTGAAACACAATTCAAATAGAACAAACAGGTTGAAGTTGAGACACCATTACACATGACAATTTACAGAGTGTATATGGTGTACAGAGTGTCGACGGCGTTTCGATCCCTTAAATAGATACTGGGATCATCAGGACATTTATATTAACATGCCTGCAAACAGTAGCCTATAATTGTAAGAACCATAGGAGAAAATGAAGGAAGAAAGCAGAGAAAAATGTATCATTAAGTTAAAATTAGGACAATATGAAGTACATCCTAAGTGATCGTGAGGTTATCCTGAATGTGATATCCAACGTGATGTGCGGCGCCACTGGAAAAGCGAACGTGCACGTGAGTCGACCGTGCTATATAATAACAAGTGAGAAGAGGGAAGAATAGGAAAAGAGAGTGAGAGGCCAGAGATCACGTGGGCAGAGAAATTATGATCTGGCAAAACGTTGGAGGAATGGTGAAAATTGATTCTATCTGTGACCGTGTTAACGATCAGAAGAGGCTGAAGCGACGCAAGGAAGGATGGGGAGAATGCTGGTTTACCTAAGTAATGGCATAAGCGAATGTACGCCCTGAATGTGGTGCTTCGCTTTAAGGAGTGTTGGCGGTAGTCCTCGGGGAAAGAAGGGGGGTGAAACTGAATAATTCTAGGACTTGTAGAAGAGAGTGTTGGTGGTGGATGTGGGGCTCAGACTTGCCTATCCTTATGGGGAAGAGGCACGTGACGGCACAATTGGGAAGATCCCGGTCAATGGGGATGACGCTGTGACTTTGAGGGGGCATGGTATATTCAAGGAATTGGTGATTTCTGCAAAACAGAACAAGTACTATGGGGATAATGGGCATCCAATGAGGTGCGGAAGAGTTGCGGGAATTGAGAGCGCGCTTACCGGAGGCAATGTCATGCCGGAATCGGCATCTAGATCAAAAGCGAGCTGCGTCTGCGGTCTCGAGTCACGATGAGGCTCTGGGCTAAAAGGGGAGACATACGGTGTGTGTTAGCAATGTGCCATTTGAGTAGGATGCCTGGAAACGGCGTGCAGGATCGGCGTGCTTACCGAGTCGGGTTCCAGTCGTGTCAAAGCGTCTGCTTCCGGTCGCAGTGTGGCATGAAGCCGGGCTGTAGAATTTAAGGATTTAGGATTGGTGGAGAGGCGGTCATGTGACCGGGAACCAGGGCTGGGGATAGAATGAGATGTATGCAAGGGTGGCGGCCATCTTGGGAAGGGAAAGGGTAGTAATTACGCGCTAAGAAGAATATAGAAGTGAAAGGCACACAGTGTGCGAGTTGAGTGTGAAAGAGGCGAAAATACAATGGTTGCATCATGGAAAAAGCATAGAAAAGGCAAAAATTACTGTAAAGTGAGAGCCACATATCTAAAAACATATATGGACCTGATGAAAGCATAAAATTACATATAAGAACAATTTGATCCGAAAAAGTGCCAGGTAATTTAGTGTGGCGAAAATCAGATCAAAGAGGTCCAATCCTCCAGGCGGTTAAGTCCAGTATGAATACTGCCAGTCCTCAAAATCCATTTTAGCACCTCCTTGTTAAGGAGTTGAGTAATGTCAGCACCCCTAGGTGGCGGCTTGATTACGCTGATGATTGTCCATCTAATATCTTCTTCAGTATGTCCTGCTGCCTGGAAGTGATCAACAAGCGGGGCATTCGGGGTGTTGCAGCGTACTCTGCTGCGGTGCTGACATATCCATATACGTGCCTTCTGTGTGGTCTGACCAACGTAGATTTTGTTACAGGGACAAAAAATTCCATAAATGACATTACAAGTGTTGCAATTTGAGAAGAATTTACGTTCAATTTTGATTTTATCATAGACAAATTCTTTACCTTCGATCGTGGTATGGCAGACAACATAATCTCCACATTTTGCATGTCCTGTGAGAGGAGATAAACCCCAGAGTTCATTAAGTGTACCTGTGGCCTTTGTAGAGGGTAAGGCGGCACGCACTAGGTGGTCTTTAATGTTTTTGGATTTGCGGAAAGCGAATAAGGGACGTTCTAAATTGAGTATCCCTGCATTCAAAACTCCCCAGTGCTTGATGATACTCTTACGAATAGCATGTGAGACTGGCGAAAAAGTTGTAACACAGCTCAACCGGGTCTGTGGTCGTTTCTCTTTGGGTTCCAGGAGTACCTCCCTAGGACAGTATCATGCTCTTTTGAGCGAGTTGCGGACCAACCTTCGGGGATAGCCTCTTGATGTCAATTTATTGCTGAGGATTTTAGCCTCGTGAAAATAATCCTCCTTTAGTGCGCAATTTCTCCTGATGCGGAGAAACTGCGAATAAGGGAGTGTCCCTGAGGGCACGGGGATGATGACTGTCATATCTGAGGAGTGTGTTACGCTCTGTAGGTTTCCTGAATAAACTAGTTATCAGTATTCCGTCCTTGTGTTGAATATTCAAGTCAAGGAAAGGGATGGTGGTTTTATTGTGTGCCATAGTGAAGTTCAGTCCTTCGCAGTTGTTGTTAAGCCAATGAAGGAACTGACCCATGGTTGTGTCAGAATCTTTCCAAATCATAAAAATGTCGCCTATGTATCTCCTCCACAATGCAATGCCATTGTGGAAGGGGTTCAAAGGCGACAGTATACGATTGGTTTCGAGATCATCCATATAGAGTATGGCTAGATTTGGAGAAAAGACGGCCCCCATAGATGTACCCTTGACTTGCTCATAGTATTGGTCGTCAAAGAGGAAGAAGTTCTTAGTAAGGCAAATTTCTAGAAGCTGCAGTATGAAGATGGTTGGTACTGCGTGTGGACGGGGACGTCTATTCAGAACACGTTCAATAATGAGGATGGAGTCAATTTGAGGGATATTAGTGTAGAGCGACTCCACATCCAGCGTGCACAAGGTGTCAGATGTGGGGTCAAATGGGTGTTCTTCAATTAGATTTATCATGGCCATACTGTCGCGTATGTAACATTGGGTTTCAGGTACAGAATCCTTGATGAAAAAATCAACATACTGACCCAATGGTTCTAAAATAGAACCGCAGACCGATACAATGGGACGGCCCGGGGGTCTGTCTTGGTTTTTATGTATCTTAGGTAGAGTGTAGATTACGGGTGTGCGAGGTGATTTAGTATTCAAAAATTGGTGTTCATGTTTACTAAGAAATCCTTGTTCTAAGCCTTCATTAGTAACTTGAAGGATGAGTTTCTGTAGTTCCTTAGTTGGATTGGTTGGAAGTCTACAGTAATGATCGGTATTAGCCAGCTGTCTCAAAATTTCATTTTTATATTCATCTTTCTTGGAGGACAGTGCCTCCCCCTTGGTCAGCAGGTTTTATGACAAGGGTGGGATTGGTTTTCAAAGTGGTGAGTGCCTTTTTCTCCTCCATCGAGATATTGTGTGGGATGAAACGATGTTGTGTTTCCATTTGGGTCACATCTTTGAGAACTAGTTTCTCGAATGTGAGTATTTCGCCTGGAACCATGTTAGCAAAGGGCGAAAAGGTCGAGGGCGGTCTCAGCGGGGTGTTAGGTGTTTTACTGGGTATGGGATTGAGCAGGAAGTAGCTATGTAGCCTTATTTTCCTGAAGAACCTAAGAAGTTCCGTCTGCAGATCAAGGAAGTTGGGACGAATAGTGGGCACAAATGAAAGTCCTTTACTTAGTACGGACTGTTCGGGGTCAGATAGTCGGTGCGTGGATAAATTAAAGATAGGAAGTACAGAGCTATTGCAGCGAATAGAGAGTTCCATGTCATCGCTTACCATTGGTAATGCTGGCGGCGTGTTTGGCGCTCCCCTTGAGGGTTGTACCAACGTTGCTGTTGCTTTACCTTCCCTCTTTTTGGAGGTTCGGTTTGTCCCCGCCCAAAAAAAGAGATGTTGGGATTCCTGTTAGAGGTGCTGGGGCCCTTCTCCTTGGTCCGAACTGTCGGAAGATTCGGCCGATGTGTCAGAGAAGCCAACTAGATTTTGCCGTCTGTTGAAACGGCCCCAGGGTCTTACGTTTTGGGGATTACTATATGATCTGTTACTGTAAAAATCCTTGGACAGGTAAGGATATGCCCTTTCCTGAGAAAAAGATTTGATGTCTTTACTCACTACACTAGACTTTTTATTCTGTTCTAGCCTATGAAACTCGTCAATAGTTTTCTGCACTTGTTCTAGTATCTTTTTGCACTCTGTTGTTGGATTCTTATCTTTAATTTGCTTCTCTAAGTCAGTGATTTCATCGGTTAGTTTCTTAAGTTCTTCAGTGGCTATGTCGATACCAAGCACCATCCAATGTCTGGAGCAGATAGTACCGATATAACAAAAATGTGTGATATATTTAGGGATGTCAGTGAATACCCCGGGGATATTCCTAACTTGTAATCCCGTTGGAATGATGTTAGCTTTTAAGTATTCTGTTAACATACGTGTCATCAGTTGTAGGCGGACAAATTTCTTCTTACATTTCTCAAGTTGTTCCCCTAAGGAAATATTGGTATCTACAGGGGTGTCAGTGGAGTCAGAAAGTAGGGAGGGTCCTTCCAAGATTTTCTTTATGTAATCATCAGAGTAGGGCATGGGTGTTATTCCTGCTACAATCCCGTGCCCAAGAACACAGCCTTCGACCTATTCTAGACTTGCACCCTCTCAACACCTTCCTCCAGAAGGAGAATTTCAAAATGCTCCCCCTGACCCAGGTTGAAAGCCTTCCTTCCGTCCATCAAGGTGAGGTTTATAAAGGTGTTCACGGACGAAACTACCGCCAGGTGGTACGGCAACAAACAAGGCAGGGTGGGGTCATAGACCCTCTGCCAGGAGACCTTGTTCCTCTGGAAGTGGCTGGACTGCCAAGGAATTTTCCTGGTGTTTAACCACCTGGCAGGATCCTCGAATGCCAGGGCGGACAAGCTCAGCTATCAGGGCCTAACGAATCACGAGTGGCAGTTACATCCAGAGGTGGCACAAGGTCTCTTTTGCAAATGGGGAGAACCTTGGCTCATTTTATTTGCCACTGCCCAGAATGCGCATTGCCTGATCTTCTGCGCATTGGACTTTCCACCGCGTCTCTCGCTCAGAGGCGTGCTCTGCCGCGAGTGGAGCTCAGGACTCCTGTAAGCCTTTTCGCTGATATCACTTCTGCCACGAGTTCTCAAGATGATCAGAATAAACCGGGCATGAATCCTCCTAGTGGCTCTGGACTGGGCACAGAGTGTACGGTATCCAGAACTACTGGGCTTGAGCACATGCCCTGTCACCAGGCTGACGCTCCGGGAGGACCTGCTGTTGCAGCAAAAGGGCAGGGTTCTATAACCAGGCCTTCACAACCTCCACTTTCATCTGTGGAGATTGAGCGGCGACAGCTGAACACCTTCAACCTTCTGCTGGAGGTGGTTGTGTCCCTCAATGAATACTGTATACGGCTGTTGTTGGGATAATTTTGTAGCTTGTTGCAGCACACTCCAGATTGACCCTCTCCAGGCCACACTGTCTGACGTTTTGTTATTTGTTCTGACTCTTTTCCAGCGGGGCTTTGCTTAGGGCACAGGTAAGGATTATCTTTCGGCCCTCTTGTCCTTCTTACGTCTGCCAGGTCAGCCCTCTATGTTTAAATCCCCGGTTGAGATGCGATTTTTAAAAGGACTGCAACACATGCTCCCTCCTTCTTTTTTTCATGCCTCAATGGGACTTTAATCTGGTTGTGACCTATCTGATGTTCACTCTGTTCGAGCTGCTTCACAGCTGTCCCTTACTGCTCTGTGCCATCACCTCCGCTTAGCGTCTGAGTGAGCTTCAGGCTCTTTGTGTCAATCCACCTTACACTTTTTTTTCCCCAGATGGACTGGTTCTGCGGACACATGCATCCTTCCTGCGGAAAGTTGTGAGACTGTTCCATGTCGATCAAGCCATCGCCCTGCTGGCGTTCAATGCTGCGCCTCGCCCCTTTAAGGAGGAGGAGAGACTTCATTGCTTAGACCCCAAGAGAGAGCTGAGCTTCAACATGGATCGCACTACAGACTAATGGTTGGAGGATCAGCTCTTTGTGGGGTTCTTTGGAGCAACTAAGTCAAGGCAGTGCAGAAGAGAACCCTCTTCCGATGGATCGTGCTCTGCATTAACATTTACTAAGCGTTGGCCAAAAATGCAGCCTCCGGAAGGACTGCATGCTCATTCTACCAAGGCCAAAGCTGCTACCACTGCGTTGGCATGTGGAGTCCCTGTCCTCGACATTTGCCAGGTGGCTACATGGATGTCCCTCCACACGTTCATGAAGCATTATTGCCTGGACAGACAGGTTCGCCGGGAGGGGAATTTTGCGTGCTTGGTCCTGGAGGACTCTCTGGTTTGAGTCCATTCACAGACCCACCTCCGAATAGGTATTGCTTTGGTATTGGTATATTCTAGAATTCTCTATGAGAAAAACAAGTTACTAACCTTTGGTAATGCTCTTTCTGGTAGAGACTCTATCTAGCTGCAGATTCCTCATCAACCCTCCCATCCTCCCCGTTCTCTGATTGGACTATATCCATTAACAAGAACCCAAGTCTAGGAATTTGCACACTGTCTACTTATTTACTTTCGGAGCTCTGCGTCTGAGGGCACGGACAGTCTTGAAAGCAACTGCCTTCAGTGTGTGGGAGTGGTGCTTATATATGCCTGCATGTTATTTCTGGAGTGAAACGGCGTCTGTGTAGAGCTGCAAGGCGCCACCTTCTGGCGGGCGAAAGTACTGCTGAAAAAGTTTCTGTATCCAGTCTGATGCCTAGGGAATATTCAAAAGATGAGGAAACTGCAACTAGATAGTCTCTCTATCGGAAAGAGCATTACCGAAGGTAAGTATCTTGTTCTTTGGGTTCAAATGATGGACAGTTAAGGGGTGTACATCTTAGACTTTGATTCACTGGAACTAGACTTACCTGTTTGCACTTCTAGCTGACATTACTTTGAGGTGGGACGTTTGCAATCTCTCTAATGGACTTACAATATGGCTTGCTCCCTCTCCAGGGTGAAGATAAAACCCTTCCACTGCTTCAGCTGCAGTTTGATTATATCCGCACAGACAAGAAGCGGCTCCAGTATGTCGTCCTGGATGACAGCCCTGAGATATCTGTCAAGGTAAGGCTCCCTCATCGGTTCTGAATACTCCTTCCTTTCCACCCACATCTCTCCATTCTTCTGGCATATTCCCACTCTCCTCCAGGGTTTCTTTATTATTGCTCATAAGCGCTGAATTCTCCTGCCATGCTCAGTGGGCGTCCAGCGCACTTAATAAAAGAAATCTGTATGTTTGTGTGTGTATATATGCGTGTGTTCATATCTTCTTAGCATGTGTGGCTGTAGATACACATGCTCTGCATACACCACCTAGTGTTAGGCCCAGATGTGTGCAACTTGATTTTCTTTCTCAGATTGTTTTTCTGTTTTCCTCATACAGTAGGGAATGCTGCTCTGAAGTCAACACATTTAAACCTTTCTGGCCTCACTTTTTTTCGGTCCACTTTGGACACCTCCCTTCTTCAGCCCTGTGTTGGTAAACAATTTGTTTTGCACCTAGAGAAGCTTCTGTTCACACCAATGGGTCTTTGTAACAGACAGCCAACACCTGGGGAATCTCCGGCAAACTGTACCGAGGGATACTTGAGAATGCACATTGGACAAGTTTATGGACCACACTGCATTCCACTTTTGTTCTAGGTGTAACACTAAATTGTCCTGGGAAGATCACCACTAGTCTGCAACCTCTTCCTGTCCCTTGAGCACATTGAGACATCCTGTGTCACCTGCTTTGCCACACACTGTAAGAAGACTCTCCGGCATTGAAGGGAGAGAAGGCGGAAGCATCGCGATGTGCAGTGCCAAATATTGTCAGACGCCCAACATTTTTGGTGCAATGACATGCACGGCCCCCAGGAAAAAGACTTGCCCACTGGCCTTCCCACATGCCTATCATCAGAAGATCCAGAAGCAGGCTTCTCTGACCGCTCCGACATAGAGGAGATTGAACTCCTCAAGTTAGAAGTCCAGTGCACACCAGACCCTGGGCCGAACACAAGATTCATGCCGCGTACGTGCAAGTCTCTTTTCAAGGCCAGCCACAAGCCCCTAAACCCCCAACGTCTGAATTAGAGCACCACTCCTGATGAGCCCAGAGCTAAGCTGAAAACGGCATCAACTGTTTGGTCCTGCACCTCCAGCCAATACACCTCAGACTAGAGTGGGCTGCATCACCCCGCATGGAGGCCCCACCTAAGTGCGCCGAAACTCACCACAATGCACTGTGCCTCTTCACCGAGACATCAGAAAGTCTCATTCTATTTGGTAATGATCCCAACACAGGCAACAAGCTGCTAAAGAACCTCATTCAAAGCTGACACCGAAGTCCACCCTGCAGCCTGTATAGATGCCGAAGCCACCCTCGACTCAAAGGTTGGACATCTAGGAGGACTCTTTCTTTGGTTTTTCATCCAGCACATCTACCAGCTTCTCGAAGGCAATCTTCATCCACTTACACAAGATTATTTCCAAACCAGCAGCTCCTGGACTCATCTGCATACCCAAGAAGAGGTGCCTCGCCTTTGAGGCGGAACAAGAGCTTTCACCTTCTATGACCTTAAGCTCAAAAAGGGTTTAAGACCCTGCCACCAGTCCTATGCACTTCCCACCACTAACACTCACTCCCCCTCCCGCAGGTCCATCGATTCCACCACACTCTCCTCCACGCTTGCCTCCACACTCTGGTCCACCTCAACCACAGGCCTCTCTCTGGCTATAAGAGAAGCTCTCCTTTTGGTCAAGGAGTCCAAGAAAATAGACGCACCAGGCAAGCGGGTAGCGCTTGGGCAGCCACACATTGGCGTATTGCCAAATCGTGGCCCTCCTCTCCAGGTATGACTGACACAACTGGGAGGAGATGGGGGAGTTAGTGAAATACCTGCTAGAGGTCCACTGGAAGTGGAAACGGGGGTTGGTCGCTAAGGGGAAAATTATTAGCATTGCTAATATTAGATGTCTCTTTCATGCGGCAGACTCTACAGTGAGGGGCATCAACACCAGCGCCATCCGTTGCATATACGCCTGGCTTAGCGTGTAGGGGTTTAGGCTTGAGGTGCAACAGCACCTTTTAAATGAACCCTTTGATGCAAACATCTGTTCAGCCTCCAAAAGGACCAGATGCTTAAGAAAATAAAGGATACAGGCATGCTGACGTCCATGGGTGCCGTGCAGTCCCCCAGTCCTAAGTCAGATTTCAGGAAGTAGCAAATCAGGGGAGATGCCAAACCAGGGGGCTGAAATCAGAAACCTTATTAGCCATACCTGAAGTCCTTTCAGGACCCCCCCTACAGCCTAAGTCCTTCCGTAGAGGGGCCATTAGAGGGAGTGGGTGTAGCAAAGGTAGCACTACAAGTGGCTATTCTGTTAAAAAGATGTGACTCCCTCTCCTTTCCCCCGACCATCTAATACCTGTTGAGAGAAGGCTGAATTACTTCCTACCTCAGTGGGAGAGCATCACCTCCGATCAATGGGTACTTTCCATTGTGTGGTAAGGTCTCTGCCTCAAACTTCACCCCCTCACACCCAACTTTCCACCCTGCTGCCATATGGTCACTCTACAAGATGCCATCCTCATGCCATGCCAAGGCTACTTCATATTCGTACTCAATGGGAAAGATGCTTTTGTATCTCAATCCACCCCGAGCATCATCAGCCTTAGCTTTGTGGTAAGTGGATGGCACTACCCATTCAAGGTGTTAATCTTTGGAGTCACTACAGCTCCAAGGGTGTTCACTAAGTGCTTAGTGGTGGTAGCAGCATGCCTGGACAGAAATGCCTATTCATACTTAGAAGCTGGGTCTGGTGGCTTAGTGGACTAATGTGTCCACTGCAGGGGCCTGTGTTCGACCTCATGGTCACAGATTCAAATCCCGGCAGGTCCACTCAGCCTTTCATCTTCTGAGGTCGATAAAATGAGTACCATTGAGTTGGGTAACAATAAACATCTGTTACAGTGCCAAGATACCCTTTGCGGTGAACTTGCGCTTTACAAATACACCTTATGTTATATTAGATGACTGGCTGAACAAGAGTATTAGCAAATGGAAATACTTGGCACACACTCAAAAAAACAATCTCTCTGCTTCATAATCTAGGTTTCACCATCAGTGCTAAAGATTTTGCATCTTTAGCCACAGCAAAATCGAGCCTTCCTCTGGTTAGACCTAAAACGCAGTGACAGGCAAAACATACTCCAGCGAACAGTGGGCGATGGCATTCCAAGAACTGCTGCCTCTTCTTCAGACAAACCAGCAAATGACTATTCGAACAGTCATGAAACTTTTGGAAATGATGGCCTCAGACATAGTAGTTGTACCGTACACCAGATTGCGCTCCCTACTGGAATGTCCTTCGATGGACCTGCAGACATCCCCCTGCAGGCAGGTGCAGACACTCACTGCACCTGCCTGCAGTGGGACCTCTGTCCCCTCTTTGAAGTGCAGGTGGGTGCTGTCTGGACACAGGAAGACCGAATTCCAACCTCCTACACTTATACAAGGCAGGTCTTGCCTACACTCCTAAAAGCCTGCTCTTAACAGCAGTTGCAGTGTACCTCCAGAATAGACAATACTCTTCCATGTTTGGAATACAAGTCATTAAAGACATCATAGGGTTTTAACTCCAAAGACGCCTCTGACACCTGCCTGGATCCTCTATTTATCAGATGGCTCATGGGTCCCCCCCTTGGAACCCTAAACTCTTGCCAATTACAGTTAATGTCTTGCAAGGTCACTTTATTAATCGCAATCGCCTCCCTTAGATGTGTTACGGAGCTTCAAGCTCTTATAGTTCAATACCCCGTTTTTCAGGTCCATAAGGTAGTTTTTGTACCAACTCCAACTTTCTGCCTAAAGTTGTTACCTTTGCACATAAATAAAACCATTGAGCTGCCTGTATTTTTTCCACAACCAGAATCTGTGACAAAACGAACCCTCCACACTGTGGATGTTAAGAGAGAGCTTATAAACTACATTGATGAGACTAAGCCCTTTAGAAAATCTACTCAACTTTTTGTGTCCTTCGCAAGCCTTGCAGGTGCTCTTCCATCTCTAAATCTGGCATTGCCAGGTGGATATTGAAGTATATTCAGACTTGCCAAGAGCACACTTCTTGTGTCCCCTAGAGCTCACTCTGCATGCATAAAGAGTGCAACATGAGCCTTGTTGGGGAATGCTCCTTTAACTGATGTCTTCCAGGCTGCCACATAATTCACAAAGCATTATTCTGTTCATGTCCTTCAACATCAACAGTTTGTGGTTGGCCAAACGTTCTTCAGAACACTTTTTCAAACATCTGCATCATCAGCTTGCTAGCCACCACTTTGGAGAAGAACTGCTTTATAGTTTATTAATTGCATGTGTATCTACAGCGCCAGATGCTATGAATACCGTCCAGAAGTTCGGGCTGTAGTTGTGTAACAATCAGGTTGAGGCATGTGAGCTGTAAATCACATGATTTGCATACTTCTGCCATCTACTGTTGGGTCCGGATGTTTGCAAGTTGTTTTTCTTTGAAGAAGTCTTTCTAGTCACGAGGTAAGGTGACTCCTCCTTTCGGTGATAGTGTGCATTGGCTCCATTGTTAGATTGTTTTTTTCCACCACTGGGTTCAGACGTGTATTGCTGCGCTCCGGTTCGAAACCATTCTTCAGGTTCCCCTCGGTGCGCAATCCACTCTACCCGCGTCGGTATTGTTACAAATGCGTTCCCACATCTCCGCATATCGTATCCGTCAAGGAAAACCTCAATTTCGATTGGAAACCTGCGGGAAGGTCGTCCGGCCTAACCACGTCGGTCCACCTCGCAGTCGATGGAACGGACTCAATTCAAATTCTGTCCTTGGTGCCTCGCGAAGTATCCGCGCACCGACTCACATGAAGTGTGCAACTTGTGCTTGTCTCCGGAGCACAACGAATAGGTCTATGATGCGTGTAGATCTTTTTGATCGAAGAAAACGCTCCGTGATCATCGGGCTCGACGCCGCGAAATGCAGAGTCAAAACGTCGAATACACGCCGGACATGTTCAGTGCAGGATCCGAGCACTAATTCGACGCACAAGGGGCCGAGGAAGAACAAGAAGAACTTGTATCTATTCCAGAATCGGGCTCAAAGATGGAAGAAGACTTACCACAAGGTTAACGTCCCGTGAGTACCGAACACCCCTTGCCCCAAAATCCAAATCAGCCCAAGCAAAATGCTTCGGTTCCACCCCCACCTTCAGACCACGGTTGGCACTGAGAACAAGTTTCTGACGCCCCACCTTCCGGCTCGGCACCAAAACACGTCACTAAGCCTTCCGGCTTGGGATCGAGTCGGCCAAAGTCAGGCACCAAGCTGAAACCTTCAGGCTCGAAGCCAAAAACCTCTTCAGAGCTGGAACCATTGACACCAAAATCAAAGACTCCTTCGGAACCAAAACATTCTGCGTCAGTCATTCCACCCGGCACCGAAATCCTCAGTGCGAAAACCAAAAAATGCTCCTTCGAAGCTGCAGGATCCAATTTTTGAAGCCCCAAAACCCAAATCGGACCCAATACAAAAGGAACTTCATATAAATCCAGATACAGGATGTGTCCTTACTAAATCGCCTCAAAAACACAAACCTGAGTCAGAGGACATCCTTTATCATATTCCTTTGCAGAGGAAGAATGTAGGTACTAACCCCTCCCCTCCTCCACCACGTTCCCCTGAATCATCTTCTCCACCTTTGGACCATTTACTCATTACACCAAATAACTCTCCACCACCTGATAATGATGGGGATGATGGAGATGGGGGGACAATATTTTACCAATAGATCCCTGGAAGGATTACAACACTGATTCACCTACAGATTACGAATCAGATTTTTACCCTGCAAAGCCTTACCCTCCTGACGACAATGTAGGATCTCTAGAATTACTTGCTAGAGCTGCAGAATATCATGGAGTGCAGTTACACAAGGAACCTCTAGAGGAAGATTTCTTATTTGAAATGCTCAGTAGCGCACAAAGCGCTAGCCAGACTCTACCTATGATCAAAGGTATGATGAGACATGCCGATTATATTTTTAAAGACCCTGTGTGTGCTCGTATTCTAACCCCCAGAATAGACAAAAAATATAAGCTTGCTCCCTCAGATCCAGCTTTTATTAAAGGGCAGTTACCACTAGACTCTTAAGTTGTTTCTAATGTCCGTAAACGGGCTAATTCACAAACTACAGGGGATGCTCCCCCTCCAGACAAAGAGTCAAAACTAGACGTAAAAGAGTAGCCGCCCAAGCAGCAAATCATTGATGCATTGCCAACCCCCAGGCCCTACTAGCCAGGTATGATAGGGCACACTGGGGCGAAATGGAGCAATTGCTCCAATATCTCCCAGATGAGCACAAAGCAAAAGCTCAAGATTTAGTCCAGGAAGGGAAGCTCATCTCCAGTTTGTCAATTAGATGCGCTTTAGATGCTGCAGACACCGCAGCTAGAGAAATCAACACTAGTGTGTTAAGGAGGCATGCATGGTTGAGGATTTCTGGTTTCAAACCTGAAGTCCAGCAGTCTATTTTAAATACTCCATTTGACAAGGAACATCTCTTCGGGCCCGAAGTAGATAAGTCATTGGAAAAAATGAAAAATGATACAGAAGTAGCCAAGTCTATGGGAGCTCTGCAGTCTCCTAATCTTGGCTCCTTTTGTCGATCCTTCTACAGTGGAGGATCGAAAACCATGTCCTCAGATAATACTGCCACCTCGTACAAAGGCAACAATCATCTTCCTCTATGAGAGGCTTTCTTTAGAGGAGGAAACAGAGGTAACAGCAAAGGTCGGGGCAAAGGTTCCACACCATGTAATTCCCCCTCCCCCAACAAGCAGCGACTTGCCTACACTTCCCCCCCCCCCGATCATTTAACATCTGTCGGGGACGCCTTCTACAATTCCTCCCCATTTGGCAATCTATCACAAATGGGTATTAGGAATTATCCAACATGGTTATTGCCTGGAGCTTACCAACAATCCTCCAAACATTCCACCACGCTCTCACAAAATGTCACCAGAACATTTACATCTGCTCCAACAAGAAGTCCAATCTCTCTTGTCCAAAAGAGCCATAGAGCCGGTACCGTTACAATATCAAGGGTCAGGCGTGTACTCCCTGTATTTTCTAGTTCCCAAAAAGGACGGCTCCTTGAGACCTATTCTAGACCTCAGAGAACTAAACCTCTACATACTATCAGAGCATTTCCACATGGTGACACTTCAACAAGTGTTCCCACTTCTACAGCAGGGTGACTTTGTCTACTCTGGACTTAAAGTATGCATATTTCCACATTTCAATTCATCCCGCTCATCGCAAACACCTCATATTCATGATAGCGGGTCATTACCAATTCAAAGTACTACTGTTTGGAGTCACCACTGTTCCCAGGGTATTTACCAAATGCCTGGCAGTAGTCGCAGCCCATCTGATAAGACCGCACATCCACGTCTTCCCAGACCTGGACGACTGGCTCATCAAAGCCAGCACTTATCAAATGTGTCTCCAACACTCTCAAACCACTATTCACTTACTTCACCAACTAGGGTTCACAGTGAATGCGTTGAAGTCTCATCTACAGCCTTCCAACACACAAACCTATCTGGGAGCCACGATAGATGCTCAAAAAGCTCTAGCCTCTCCTAATACAGCCAGAATTCACAGTATTCAGTCCCTTCTCACTCAGTTTCAGCCTAACCAATCATTAACAGCAAGAGTATGCATGCAACTGCTAGGGATGATGGCGTCTTGCATCGTAATTGTTCCCCACGCAAGACTTCACATGCGTCCCCTTCAAGAATGCTTAGCAAGTCAGTGGAACCAGTCGCAGGGTCAATTGACCAATCTAGTGTCGGTAGAGGGCCGCACCCATCGCTCTCTGCTGTGGTGGAACCCACAACATTTATCCAAAGGACGACCCTTTCTCAACCCTGTTTCACAGACCGTGCTAACAGCAGACGCATCGCTCACTGGTTGGGGCACTCACCTACAAAGTCACGCAATCCAAGGATTATGAAGTCTAAAGTACAAGAGTCTCCATATAAATCACCTAGAGCTACTAGCAGTGTTTCTAGCGCTCAAAGCTTTTCAAACTCACCTAATAGGCAAAGCTGTCCTAGTCCGCACAGACAACATGACAGCTATGTACTATATGCAGAAACAGGGCGGGACACACTCTCTCCAACTGTCACGCCTAACACAAGCCATTTGGAAATGGGTTAAACATCACAAAATGTATCTCCTGGCAGAACATCTTCCAGGAGTAAACAATCAGATTGCAGACCTTCTCAGCAGACAGAGACAGCAATTCCACGAGTGGGAACTTCATCCCCAGATTCTTCTTCCCTACTTTCAGGAATGGGGATTTCCTCACATAGACATGTTCGTCACAGCTCAAAACGCAGAAATGCCCAAGTTTCGCCTCCAGGTTCCCACACCCGCTCTCCAAAGGCAATGCCCAATGGATGAACTGGTCAGGGATATTTGCCTACGCTTTTCCGCCTCCCCCACTCATTTCGTTGGTAGTTCGGAAGCTCAGTCAAACATCCCTCAAACTGATTCTCATAGCTCCCACATGGGCACGTCAACCTTGGTTCACCACCCTGCTGGAGCTCTCAGTAGTTCCACACCAAAATCTGCATCTCCACTCCAGTCTCCTCACTCAGAGCCAATCAAGAAATCAGACGTCCAAATCCCAAAGAACTCAACCTAGCGATTTGGCTCCTGAAGTCCTAGAGTTTGGTTATTTACAATTACCACCTGACTGTATGAATATCCTAAAGGAGGCTAGGAAACTTACTAATGGGGCATGTTATGCAGCAAGATGGAAACGATTTGTGATCTACTATAACAATAACCATATCGATCCACTTGATGCTACCGTGCAAACATCATCTGTTATCTCTTACACTTACAGCAATCTGGATTAGCCTACACATCCATTTGATTGCATTTAGCAGCAGTAGCTGCATACTTACAAAACAGACAAAACTCATCTCTATTCAGAGTACCAGTGATTACAGCCTTTATGGAAGGACTAAAAAGAGTGATACCACCAAGAACTCCACCTGCACCAGTTTGGATTTTGAACATCGTCCTTACGAGGCTAATGGGCCCACCGTTTGAACCAATGCACAGGTGTCAATTACAGTTCCTCTCATGGAAGGTTGCTTTTCTCATTGCAATCACTTCACTAAGGAGAGTTGGTGAACTTCAGGCATTAACTATTCAAGACCCTTTCCTTCAGCTTCGCAGAGACAAAGTGGTTCTTCAAACCAATCCCAAATTTCTTCCTAAAGTAGTTTCTGCTTTTCATATCAATCAGTTGAGTTACCTGTGTTCTTTCCTCAACCTGATTCTGTAGCAGAACGAGCTCTACACACTAGATGTAAGAAGAGCTCTACTATATTATGTAGAAAGAACAAAAGAATTTCGCAAGACAAAACAGCTTTTTGTTGCTTTTTCGGCACCACACAAAGGCAATCCCATATCTAAATCGGGCATAGCAAGGTGGATCGTGAAATGTATCCAAACATGTTATGTGAAAGTGAAAAGAACTTTGATAAAACCCCCTAGAGTGCATTCGACTCGCAAAATAGGGGCTAGCTCACATCTGTAAGGCAGCAACATGGTCTACACCGCACACATTCACCAAGCACTATTGTGTAGATGTGTTAGCAAGACAACAAGCTAATGTAGGCCAGGCAGTACTTAAAACACTTTTTCAAACAATTGCAACAGTTGCAGGTTAGCAACCGCTTTGGGAGATAACTGCTATATAGTCTATGCAAAGCATGTGAGCTACAGCTCACATGCCTCGAACGGAAAATGTTACTTACCCAGTAAGCATCTGTTCTTGGCATGTAGAGCTGTAGATTCACATGCACCCACCCGCCTCCCTGGGTACCTATACCTGTTGCAGTCCTTTCTTATCTTGCATACATACGCATGGACATCTCTATTCTACCTTTACTAACTCCATTCTCACCCTCTGCGGGAAAACAATCCAACAATGGAGTCAATGCCCATGGGCACTATCACCGAAAGGAGGAGTCGCCTTACCTCGTGACTGGAAAGACTTCTTCCAAGAAAAACAACTTGCAAACATCCGGACCCAACACTAGATGGCAGGAGTATGCAAAGCATGTGAATCTACATCTCTACATTACAAGAACAGATGCTTACTGGGTAACATTATCCTTTTGTAGGATGTGGTGCTGTAGATTTATATGGACCAACACTCCTCCCCAGAAGCAAGCGATGATTACAGATGTTCTCCTTCTTATGTTATGATACCTTCCTTTACTATGCACCCCACACTTTGTCTTCAACACTGCACCTCACTCACACTACTCGCCCATTGATCGAAAATGCAATCTGGTGGAGCCAGTGTGCTGTTGCATGTTGCACAAAGGATGGAGTGACTCAAACTTACTAAAAATAAAAAACAAGTGGCAAACACTAGATAGCAGGCGTATGGAGAGCATGTGAAGCTACAGCACTACACGTGAGAAATCGATGGTTACAGGGTAATATATATACTCCACGATTCACGCTCCTCCTCACGGCGAGAAAACTCACAGCACCATGAATGAAAGGTACTTCTTTTAAAATTATTTATTAATCACACCATAGTGCAAACAAAAAAATCAGACGGTCTGCACGCTTTGGCTCCCAGCCTTCTACTGGACCATAGAGTCCTTGCGTCTAGAGCGTCTTAAAAAGTGTTCATGGGCATTAACCCCTCATTACGTTTCATTACCATACGTTTCTAGACTGCTAACCTTCATATTCAACCAGTGGTAACATTTGTAAGCCATTTTGAAGTATATTTGTAAAGTACATAATTCATTCCAACATATTCCTTCTTGTGGCACTAGGAGATTGGCATAAAGTGCAGGTGCATATATTTTTCCAATAATTATAAGAATTTGATACTTAATTGGTGAAGTAAAAACAAGTAACCCTATGAAATTCATTATGAATATTAGGTAAAGTTGTAAAAGTAAAATTACAATGAAGTTATAATAATTATATATCTTTGTACATAAATTCAATTATTAGTTAATTTTATATTAATCAGTGTAATTGATGAAATATAAATAAGAGAAATTTCTATTTTTGTTAAATATCACCAATCTCTTTTCCTATTCATAGTAAAGTACATTATAATTGATTGCTTTTACTATTCCATTGCTTTACTTCTAAAAACATGTTAAAATGTCTTTTTCCCAGATTTCATAAGGGCTTCTGTATTGTTTGTTATAACGATCAATTCCTATATATATATATATATAAACAAAGTGCTAGTGTGATTGTATAATGTATATATATATTGCCACTGGGTAGTTATAGTTAGGATCATGTTTCCATAGGAAATGCCTTTATTGTGTTGCTAATAACTATGGCGCCGTTTGATGAATCTCCACTAAACTTTATAAAGAAGTGCTACTTTTTGAGTAGTTTGCGCATAGAAACTTTTGGGGTGATCTGTCAAGCGGGGGATGAAAAAAAAGGAGGTGTGGGCCCCACAACACATTATCCGTATTCATTTTTTAATAGGAACTTTAGACACGGCTACAGTCCAAACCGCTGAATGGATTTGCACCATATTTGGCAGAAAGCTAAATTTTGCACCTGAAAG
The DNA here is from genome assembly GCA_963921515.1 of Calotriton arnoldi. Taxonomy (NCBI): domain Eukaryota; kingdom Metazoa; phylum Chordata; class Amphibia; order Caudata; family Salamandridae; genus Calotriton; species Calotriton arnoldi. The sequence goes on from CAWUFW010005485.1 coordinate 432,048, forward strand.
AGTGGGTTTTGTGTTTTGGTGAATTCTGTTATGTAGTTTTGGAATCTGCGGAGCCTACAGATCTCATCTTGAGATCTGATTGGCTGCCACCACCTCAACCAGGAAGTGGTGGCAGCCATCTTAGGACTTGAATTTATGGAGGATCCTCTGCAAAAATAAAAAATGTAAAATGCCCCCCCTCCAGGTAGACCAGGGGGAAAGGCACTGTATTTATTCAAGGGGGAGGGGGTGCATGACCCTCGTCCCTAGGGACCTCATCCTGGGACTGATAATTTCATAAAGTGGAGAAGGGCTCCGCAGACTCCCTCCGTCCCGAGCTAATGGGGAGGGGGGGCCGCACGGACCCCACTCCCAAGCCTCTAAGAGGCCCTGGGGAAGAGACAGGAGCCATCTTTCAGTTAAAGGGGAGTGGGGGCGACCCCCCCCCCCGAGCCATACAATAGCCCCAGGGACCCAATCCACCAGGGCCAGCTCAGTGATGGTGTTCCGCGGTCCCTAACTCGGGTACACTGTCTATTTCCCTGCCTTCAAGTGTGGGCAGGGAAAATATAAAGTTCTCCACAGAGCTGCTCCTGCCCACAGGGAGAACAAAGAATTTCCCTGTCCACGCTCTCGGGCAGGGAAATGCTTTGATTGCTCCCACTCCATGAGAGGAAAAGAAAACTTCTCTTGCAGGTTTGGAGCAATGCCAGCTCCCGCTGCACCCAAGATGGGTGCAAGCAGGGGAGCCGGTGGGGACGCAGGGGCCCTGGGCCTCCCCTCGCAGCCCCCAACATGGGTCGAAATGTAGCTTTCCCCAGGTGGGCACTCGGGTACGACACTTTAGAACCAAAAAAACGGCAATGCTGGCAGGGCAGCAGGCCCTGGGGCTCCTTCCATGGCCGCAAAATAAATAATGGCTTGGGGTGGCCCGGTGGGCATCGGGGCACCATTTAGAAAAAAAAGATGCCGGCTCTGGCCCGCTTCCCCTCATTAAAAAAAAATTAAAAAAATAAATAAATACTCTGTGTATCCCCGGTGGGACCGAGACACCATGAGAAAGTTTAAGAAAAAAGCCAAAGTGAATAATAAATGAGCTGCCTCAGTTACTCAAGTATTATTCATTGCTCCTTCAAGGAGTGCCCCATAATTCCCTGGGAGGGCTACATGGATAAAGTTTTTTTCTGATGATGTCCCTAGAAGGGGCAAAGACATTAATGTTGTAGGGGGTTGTAGGGTGATCAGCTGCCCCCCAGCAACGCTAGAAAGAAAACACAGGTAACCTTGATCATTGAAACCATGAGAACTTGCCATATTTTTCTACAGCATTTTCAAGGTGGAGCTTTAGCAACCATTTCGTCTTGATAAAGCTAATGTCTTTGGAATATCAACAGTTGCACGGTGAGTTTTCAAAAGTAAAAACAATGTTCATAGGGCAATTGTAAGGTTTTCCCCAAGTGGGAACGACATGTTTGGTCCTTTTCAAACCACAATCCTCCCCTTTGGCTGATGCCATACATAAGGTGCCCTGCTCTGTATTCCTCCTCATAGTTTCAGCTAGGGCAGGCTTCTTCTTGGAGCCCCACAGCCCTCGCCGCAGGAACTTTTCACCACACAGCATCGGGCCACCGCTCTTGCCTCGTCCCACTTCTTGATTTCTATTAAAAAGCTGTTTTTCAGTTGCCTATATCTCTGGTGTCAGTTGACTAATCCTCACAAAATTTTCCAAAACTATTTGACACTCACTTCAGCTTCTGTTTGGAAAGTTTCAGGGTGACCTGTCAAGCGGGGCCAAAAAAGGGGGGTGGGTGGTCTTAAAACGTATTTTTCCTATGTTAATTCCCATAGGAGTTTTGAACACAACTACAGCCCGAACTTCTGGACGGAATTACTCCTAATTTGGTAAAAAGGTAGATTTTGTTCCACAGATCCCGCTTTTTGTGATTTGGTATAAATCCATTTGGTAGTTGTAGAGATATTAACCGAAAAACAAATTTGTATGTATAGAGACTCGGATCCTCCTGCGGTGGATCAGCGGATTCACGCGCCAAAGTAAAGTCCTGATTGGCTGGCCGCACCTTCACAGAAAAGTGCATCCGCCATTTTTTGTCCGTGAACAGTACCCAGGCTGTAAAGTTGTTTGTGTATGAAATAAACGGGTCAGATGAGAGCTTTCCTGACCCCTTGTGAGTGTTTAAAAAGAGGGCTAAGAATGTACACTGGGGTTGCAATTCACTGAAAGCGTTTTGTTTTTGACACTCGCGAGATCCATGAATTCCTCATGGGACTCAGCACGGCCCCCCCCTGTAACTTTGCGGGGAATCTGCGGATCTAGTGTGACTAAAAAAATATATATATATATATATATTTAGAAAAATGATTCTCCGCTCGCGCAGAAATGATCCAGCACTCCGTGAAATAATTTTAACTCGCTTCTTTATTTGCAAAGTAACTGCAACATCTACGCGTTTCGACAGCTGCCTGCTGTTCATATATATATATTTACACACTCTTACTCTGACAGTCACTCGCATACCCTTACAGATATTGCCACACCCACTCCCATACTGACACTCTCACACCCACTCTTACACCCATACCGACACTCACACCCATTCACAAACCCATACAGAGACTCTCAGACCCACAATTATACCTATATAGACACTTTTACACCCACTCACATACCCATACAGACAGTCACACCCATTGACACATCTTACAGACACTGCTACACCCATTCACAAACCCATGCAGAGACTCACACCCAGACTTATACCTATATAGACACTTGCATAGCCACTCAGATACTGATACAGTCTCACACCGATTGATTAACTCATACATAGACAGTTAGAGCTACTAAGATATGCAATGAGACACTTATGCACCTAAAATGATACCCATTTAAACTCTGTTATACCCACTGTGAAATCCATTCAGAACCCTTTACCAGAAATAATAAATATGCTCTTTTGCATACGTGTGCTTTAGTTTACGGATCTTTGATGGATCCACGGATTTGATATATATATATATATATATATATATATATATATATATTCTTTAAAGGATTTACAGTTAGAAATAACTGTTTGGGACGCAGGGTGGCTCTTCGAAGAGCTGTTGTGTTAATGATGACTACATATACGAGCGGATACAGAGTTTCAAGTTGCTAAGAAATACTATGTTGCCTTAGTCTGTGAAGTGAACACCATCTCTCCTGTATATTCCATGCATGTTGAAAAGCAGGTTATTATTGTAGATAGAGCCCATGTTATGGTCTCTGAGGAATGCTGAAACAGTTTTATTAACATGTTTTCTGGCTTTATCTGTGGACACAATTCGGAAGACTACTTCCATTTCTGCCTCTGTTAGAGAACACCATGGCAGTGTGAGGGAAAAGTTGCATTAATTGTTCAAAGGTATCCTTCATTAGAATTTTCAGTCCTACCCCAGTCAGTGTGCCCAGGTCATTGCCGCCACAGTCCACAATTATGAGGTATGGATGTTGAGAATCCATAATGCTTCCAACCAATGGAAGCAATTGCTGCCTCTTCAACCCTCTCTGACGAAAACAGCTAATATTCACATTAGGCAAACCCAGGTCCATGTGAATCCCACTCTTTCTAGCAAACACTCTAGCCCAGAACACAAAGCTATGACCTACAATCCACACACTGACCACTTTGAAGGATGGAGCAGTAGCACACAGGAGAAAGCTGCAGATGAAAGAGACTGTTTTCAAAATGAAGTTGGTTAAAAGAGACAGTAGTAAGTAAAATTTAAAAGATCACATTTGATTGGATGCTGTAATTATGGTACTGTTTAAAACTAGGTTGCGGTATAAATTTAAAGTAAGTAGAAGTGTGATTGGCTGTGTGGGATATGTTTCTAATTGCATACAGTCACCCACACCTGCTGTCTTGGTATTAGGAGTTAGGATGCTGCTGTAGAGACTGTTGTGAACTTGTGACCTATTGCTAGCACAGAATGTTACAATTTTGGTCAGCATGGAAACAGAGCTACAGGAGTATGGGGGAAAGGGAACAAGAAAAGTCTAGAATGGCAATGTGAGGAGACCTTGTTTGTGAAATAAACAATGAATAAAGATTGTTTAGGTATAAGTTTAAGGATTTGTAGGAAGTGGTCTGTGAGTGGTACTGTTTAGGAATAGTTTTAAAAAAAGGACCCACTGCAAGGGTATACGGACGCTGAGCGCTGTGGAGCAGCTTGTGGATTTGCGGATCTCACCCAAAACCCCTACTGAATTGGGCTTTCTTTAGAGGAGTCAAACAAAGGTTTAAGAAATGTCACCATTCAGAAGAGCTGTGTGATTAGTAAAAAAAAAAAAAAAATGAAAGCAGCGTTTCTATTTGTTTACAGCCTCTGTAACCTTAAAAGCAAAGTTGAAAAGGGTGCCATTCGTGGTTGCCTTGTTTGAGAATGGTCTGCCATTCTTCTGCTCGGTTTTTGTGTGCTTTCTTGAGACAAGTTTGACAACCTGATACTGAGAAAAAAAATACACACCAACAATCACATTTAACAGGTATGTGAATTAAGCTGTAGCATAAATAGTTGATCGAGAATGAGTGAGTGTGAGTAAGGTGGATGAAAATGAGCAGGCCGTTTGAGAAAACTAAACGGAAATGTTGAAAGAGAGTAGAAGATGAAAATAAAGTAAAGTGTACTGATCAGGAACTATGAGGAAAAAGAAAACACCACTGTAGGGAGTGACACAAGGAGTGAAATGCTAATGTATGCAGTGAGATATTGAGGTATTTTATTATGTATACAGTTACACAATTACATATACACAGATATATAGATTAAAATGAGCTGGTTCACCCTGATGGCTTTGCTAAGGCATCAAGGTATAGTTAAATATTATGTCTGAAAAGCAAATATGATAAAGCTATGCATACAGTAACAGAGCAAAGGATACAGTGATGCATACATTTCATAGTCAAAAGTAAGCTGATGTGTGCACTAAGTCACCCAGAGAGATATTGATGTATGCAGTTCGATAACCAGCTAAATAATAAAATGTAAGCTGAGGTACCCAGAGAGAAATTGAACTAGATAGCAGGACATGTAGAGATTCCAGAAGATATAGTGAGAAATTAAAGTACACAATTATATATACAGTAACACACTTCTAGACAGAGGCACAAAGTAATGGGACTGTAATACAGGTATGACATGCAGATAAGTACTGAAATATCCTAAGCAGATACTGTAATGCAGGGACAAGCACTATGACATAGGTAGTAACATTTCTAGAAAGATAGCCAGCAAAAGAATAATATTGGTATTTACAGGACCAGATATACAGTGATGCACATAATAATAGACTAAGTGAAACAGTAATGTATGTAGTTCTACACATGTGCACACATGAATACCTAGAACAATACATTCACTATCTGTAATACCTATGTATAAGAGCGATAGATGGATAGACCGTTGTGTGTGTACTGTACACAGCAGCAGAAAGAATAAAAGAACAGTATATTTTGCATAAGTATTTAGAAACTGTAGAGTACCACTATAGAGAAGCTATGGACACAGTGATGCGCTCACTAACACACTCTCTAATGCATACAGTTAGACACCCTGGGAGACATTGATTCATACAGGTACACACTCATGGACACATTGATACACTCAGTAACTGACTCAGATACTTACTTATATAGACACTCAAAGACCCTGGGACACATTAATAGAGACACTGAGGCATCCATGTACACAGTAATGCACTCACTGAGTAACTTATACACTAACTTATACTTTCAATTACACACTCTGGGACATATTGATCTATACACTGACACAGCCTTGCACACAGCGATGCACTCCTTGATACACTCACACCGTCACTTATACATACAGTTAGATACCCTGGGTATTTTGATGTATACACCAAAACACCCATGCATGCCCTGATGCACTCCCTGGGTTACTCATGTATTCTCTGATACATACACTCAGACACTATTGGAGACACTAATAAATACATTGATACCCTCATAAACAGAGTGATGCATTGAGTGATATAGTGACACACTCACATATACACACTCGGATACCATGAGAGAGTGATAGATACAGTGAGACACCGACACACACACATTGATACATACACTGAGGTATCTGTGGATACACCGATGCAGTCATTGACTTGGTCACATATTCTGATAAATACAGTGAGACATTCTGGGACAGACTAATACATACAGTGACACACCCAAGGGCACATTACTGCAGTCACTGATACACTCCGTTATTCTTAGCATATCTATGATAGATATATTCAAGAGAGGTAGATGAATAGAGAGTTATATCTGTGTACTGTTGAAAGAAGAACAAAAAAATAGAAGGAAAGTATGTCTTGTATAACTGATTATAAACGCTAAACGAAAGAATAACCAGATAGTCAGTAAATTAGTAATAAAGTTATTTGTTGTAGATGTTAATTTGTTTATTGTTTTACAGACATCTAATTTCATTTGAGAAACTGGATTTACAATGCCTGACAAGAGAGAAAGATGAAAGAAACCGAGAAAACAGTATTATAAACTCCAAACTGAGAAAGACAAACAAAACAAGGTGTAGAATATCCAGAGGAAAAAAAGAGAAGCTGGTAAGAGTACTAAGCAAATTCTCAAAAAAATGTAGTGAAATGCAAAATGTGACTTTAGTCTTATCTAAAATTGGAATTTACTCATCAAGTGGAAAAAAGGAAGGAATACGGGTTTCTGAAAGTAGGAAATGCACTAAGAAACCAGGGCCTTTGTCATGGAGACAGAAACAGTTTAAGTAGTTCAGAGCTAAAATGTTTCAAATTGGAGTAAAACAAAATTTGGTGAAATGTAGAAAGTATAAGAAGAGAAGTGCTGCATTTAAGAAAATGGAACATATTGAGAGTGTTGTTGAGAAAGCATTCACTCTGAAGAGGAAAGTATGTTAATATTGAATAGAATGAGGACATTAAACAAAACAGTGTTGTGAATGAAGAAAAGAACTGTTAGAATAAAGCTTATTAATAGAAGTAATTTTTGTGAATTTATTTAAGGTGAATGGAAGTTACCTCTAGCACAGAACATTATATTAATGAAGAAAGCTATTTGCAAGACAACCCACTAGTGCATGCTGTTGACTTAACTGGTCTTCGTTATGACGTAAAAGATGGTACTCCTGTTGCCAAATAGGGGATGGTTCCTAGGAATGTTGAGGAACTGGTAGCTGAAGAAGTGCAAGGAAGGCGTACACAGGCCCATGTATACAAATGGAACTGTAGTACTATTTGCAGTATTCACCAAGAGTCTATTTATTTATGAAACAAATGTTTACGTGACTTTCCGTCCTGAAGTCTCAAACAGAAAATTGCAATTTTGCAAGAATTAGATCCATGCAAAGTGAGAAAATATAGTAATTTACAGGGACACTCATTGCCAAATCTTTCAAGGAAAGTTTGCAGAAGCACGTTTCTTCATTTCAGGATGTTAGCCGTTCACCACTCCAAAATACAAGCTATGGTTAGAAGCATTGGAAGAGGTGTGGCGCAGCAACCAGGGCGACTGACTCCCGAACCCGGGGGCTCACGGTTCGATCCCCGGCACCGGCGGCAGATCAGCCCAGCACCATGTGACTCTGGGCAATAGCTTGCTTAATCTTCCCGACGGCCCCCAGCGCCTTGCCACCTTCGGGTAATTGTTCGCGCTTTACAAATACTGGACATTTACTATGTAAAAACTCCTGCCTTATGTTTAGGAGAGATCAATAGGGTTTTATTGTATTGTACACTATGAGAGGTAGGGAAAGTTTCTGAAGATATACAGTTTCAGTTTTTTGTTCCAGAAGAGGAGTCTAGGGAAAATTTAGAGTTGGTTACTGGAGGTGTAGAAGTACAGAATACAGAAATTAGTACTGAAAACTTTTCACAACAGATCGCAAAGTTTAATACAGTTTGTTTTGAGAAACCAAACTGGGTTTGTATTTGCTGATGACGCATTTACTACAGAATGCAAATTCGCAATGTAGTTGTGTATTCTAAAGCTGAAAAAGAGAACAATAAGTGGCAAGAATTTGGTGCATATTTATTTGTTGAGGAACGATTTAATTTTTCCGTACAGCAGATTATATGCAAGTACTGCTTAGATAAGTGAAAGAATAATAAAACGCAAGCTAAAGCCATATATAATAAGTTAGAATTGGTGTCTGTTCCAGAAGAGCTTAAAATATTAAATGTTTATGAATCAATCTTAATACAGTGTATACATCCATTCCAAGCCATAGTTCGTATGGAGCCAAAGACAGGAAAATTACCTCCAACTGAGCTCCAGAAAGAACTAAAAGGAAGAGTTGTGTATTTACTTTTAGGTTTTAAACAGAATATTTAAACTAGAGGGGTAGATAAAGATATTGAAGATCCACTTATAGTTTTAGTAAATGGTGTTCCAACAAAGAGTAGAAAAATATGGCAAAAGTTAGTAGATGTTAATAAGGTCAAAAAAAGCAACATTATACCTAGCACAAAATAATGTTTACTATGCAAATGTTGATGTTGCTGAAAATGTAACTTGTATAGAGGATGAAACATTAGCATCAAGCGGATAGATTGAAAAAGTGGATCGATCCAGATCAGAACAAATTTATGAACACTACAGCATCCACATTCTAAAGAAATCATTGGTGATGCCATTGAGCTATTTCAAATGAAACGGGCAAAAGGAGCTCCCTTGAGTGTATGGGTAAAAGTTTAGAGGCTCGCTGTTTTCCCTAACTGTTTCCCACTGGAGCAAGAGGCCGCTATGATGACCGTCCTGTATTGATACCAGCAGCTGAATGCCGCTCAACACGACTATATTCAGAGGATCCAAGATTTCATCAGTGCATTCCGTACATATTTCATCTTCTGTTTGAGAGCGACTTGTCTGGACTTTCATATGCTCTGAATCATATACTAAAGACGGGTGTTAATCTTCAAAATCTCTTGCAAGGGAATTTGTTGATTAAGTTCAAGAAAAAGATAAACTTAAAATACAATTTAATTAATTTGGCGTGCCAACATGGCACTAATGAGTATTGGTATCGTCGACATGGAGAAGTCAAATGCATGCTGAGAAACCTAGGTGCGCCAACTTGGTTTATTAAACTTAGTTGTGCTGAATATGCATGGGATGACCTGCTTGAATTTTTAAGAGATGCAAACTCAAACATTGAGGACATCAACATAAAGATAGCAGAAGAACTTTGCTCTTTAGATCCTGCTAATTTTTGCGGAAATTTTATCCCCAGGTTCCAAGCCATGCTATTTTTTTTATCTGCAACAAAAGTAATCCTCCTCTTGCTGAAGTAACTGATTTCTTTTGGCGTAAATAGTACCAAGCAAGAGGTGTTCCTCATATTCACATGCTGTTATGGATAAAAGATGCTCCAAAATTTGGAAGACAGTAATGACTGTGTGCTGTCTATCATAGAACAGTATGTGACATGTGCCATTCCAAAAGATACTACTGACAAAAGCTTGAGAGAACAAGTACTTTGTTTCCAAACACACAGAGGTGTAGAGTACTGTCTTCGAAAATACAGAAGCAAAGGAAGATTTTACACCAGATGTCATTTTGGCTTTCCACAACAGATTATTTCACAAGGAAGAGTCAACAGACTTTTTGTCTGCAATGAGACATAGAATAACATGGAAATCACTGAAAAATACGTACAAGCTAAGAACAACAAAGACTTCAAGTTCATTAATCATTATAACGTAATTCTCAAAATGTGGATTGCAAATATGGACATTCATTTTGTTGCAGACCACTTCATTGTTGTTGCTCGTTGTGCGACTTTGCGCATTAAAAAATCAGAGAAGACGTGAAATGAAAGATGTGGCAGGGGGTTTCTGTAGAAAAGAGTTTAACAAAAAAGTTGTACAGCTTTAGTTTAAAAATGCTATCCTATACGGAGATGGGTTTTTACAAATGTTGTAACAGGTTGAGCTCGGCCAGTTTATTCTCCAAGTCTAGGGGAATTGTTTGGGTAAGTCTAGGCATGGAAAGTACGTGAAATAGAGTGTTAAGTCTTTTGCAGAAATTCAGTATCTAGCGGAATTCGACCCCGAAAGTATTGACATTGTAAAATCCAACATGTTGGATACATACTAACCAAGTAGATGTGTACATGTAGAGAATGTGCTCACATGAAGTTCTTCAACACTTCAGGAACAAAAGTAATGTAACGGGAAACATATAGGAAGGCAAATTTGCAGTACTTGGATTGTTTAGTGAGACATGCAAAAGGGAACTTAATAAACCACAGAAAACTTAGTTGCCAAACTTCAGAGAAAAGAGAATTTTTCTATTTGGCACTTCTTCAACTGTTCAAGACTTGGCATGCTAAATCGGAATTACTTGGAGGCTATTACTGCTATGAAGATTCATTTAATGTTGTGAAACTACGTATTGAGTGTTTAGCCTTCCAAGATTTTATGTGAATGTTAACTGATGAGATTCAGCAAGAAGAAATAATTACTGCAGGACAGCTCACAAAGCAGTCAAAGTTCTGCACCACTTAGTGAAGATCCTCTTGGACCACTGCAATAGCAATATATGAGGTGGTAATTGCAATGGAACAAGCTTGACAAGAAACTACACATCTGGAGCCATTAGTTGCACAACTCAACAATGTCCAGAAGGACATTTATATGGAAGTAAAAGTGAAAATAGAACATGGATATCTCCACGAGAAGAAAGAATGCAATTGTTCATCCTTTAAACCAATTCTAATATATATCAGTGGTCAAGCTGGCATGGGGAAAAACTTTTTAATTAAAATTCTTACCACTTACCTACAGAGGACGAAACAATCAAATTTGTTGTGTGTAGTAACTGCACCAACTGGATTGGCTGTACACAATATTAAAGGAATTTCTCCTGATTGACTATTAATGCTACCTGTAGAACATGATGATAAACTGGAATACCAGAAGTTATCTGGTGCAGCATGTCATGAGGTAGCAAAAGTTTTGAAGAAAATTGAACTTTTAATTATCAATGAGGTAAGCATGGTTTCAAATTTAATGCTTGCCTTTGTTCACTTAATGTAACAGAGCTTAAGAACAGAATACGATGTTCTCTTTGAAGGTAAGCATTTAATTGTGTTTGGTGACTTACTGCAGCTAACCCCCTTGAAAGGAGAGCCTGATTTCTAGACACTTCTGCATAAACTCGTAATTCATTAGGGAGTATTGGAAAGGTAAACATTTGGCTGAATTTCCAATACAAGAAACGACTTCAGAATATGTGTCAAACGTCTGATGAGATGTATTGGAATATTCTGAAGGATATTAGAGTTGGACCTCTGACAAAGGAAGGTAAGAGTACCTTAGAAACTCGTCTTTTCAAAAAACTATTTGTCTAAGAAAAGAGCAGCAGAGTTAATGTTCAATTTGATTGAAGAAGGAAAATCAGTAGTTTGTTTAATGCCTACACTTCAAGAGTGCGTCAATTTCAATGAAGAATTGTTGAAACTGGAGAAGAAAGAAATTTGGGAAGTTACAGCTATTGACAAAATGGAACACCAGGCAGTAACCATAGTACTATGTAAATGATAAACTTTAAGGAAAACTGGATTAATTCAAGAAATCTGTGTCTAAGCCTGCTGGATTAGAGAAGTGTTTACATTTGTGTAAAAATTGTAGAGTAATTTTGCGGCGTAATTTAAACGTTGAGGAAAGATTAGTAAATGGTGCGATGGGTAAAGTTCTATATTTCATTAATTTTCTAAATAGGAATGAGGTTGAATTGGCCATACAATTTGATCAGATTGATTGCATCAAACATATTGGTCGATGCGTTGTACCTCTTTTGCTAGCAAAATATTTATATTTGAAGCAGCACCAATTCCCACTCTAGCGTATGCTGTAACTATCCATAAATCACAAGGTTTAAGTGTTAATGCTGCTTTTATTAATATTGAAAGTACTGTATTTAAAGAAGGTAAGTCATATGTAGCAATGTTGTGAGTAAGAAAATTGTGCAGTTTGTTTTTGGTTGATTTTGATGAAAAAGTTAGTGCTGATACTAGTTGTGTTAGAGAATACAATTGGTTAAGAAGTGTATATGCTCCTCACTTAGGACAGTATCCTATTTATGAGAAACAATTTGTCCTAAGAGGAAGCTTAGTAATCAATTAGTGGATGTTCCTTGAAAGAAGCAAAAAAAAAAGATAAGAAGGTGTTAAGATGAAAAAATTGAAAATTGAGGGTGATATTGTAGGTTTTCAGCTGGAAAACAGTAATGGTGTCAACTGCTATGCAAATGTGGTTCTCAATATACTCTTCAATTTACTGCATTTTATAAGTGAAACTCAACATAAAGGAGACAACAGAATCTGCTTTCATCTGTGTACTTTGTTGGAACTTTTATGTAGTGATAGGACTGTTGTACATTCTGCTGGAGGCATTCGAGATGTGGTAGATATGGATAGTTGATCTATAGCATTTTCTCTCAACAGTCAACAGGACGCTCAGGAATTTATTATGGTGAAGTTAATACTGATGAATTATATGGACTGAGTTACACATGCAACAATGATTGTGACGATTGCTCCTTTGCAACTACTACTCAAATCAATTTGGAAAGATTGATCTACTTAACATTACCAGATTGCAAAAATGTACAAAGAAGTGGAAAATACATTATATTGATGCTACAGCAATGCAGAGCTGATTGATCAAAAATAGAAACTGAAATTGCAAACTTCAAAGCAGGACAAATTTCAATTTCTGGAAGAACGTACACATCACTGGCTATTATCTTTCATGAAGGACTTTGTATAACTTCATGACACTACAAGGTGTATTTAAAAAATTCAACTGGATGGATAGATTGCACCAACAGCAAGCAAACTTTCAAACAAAATAGCTTTTCAAATTTTTAAATTGATATCTCTTCTTTCTTCAACCAAAGTTTTAAGGAACATTAGCATTTATTAAAGAGTGGTATACTATGTTTATTTTTTATGGATGATCAGTGTTTAAGACCTAATTCGGCCTAGCAGTGGTGATGTCTTCAAAATGGAGTCTGAAATTTGAACACGTTACATCTATTTTGAGTAATGGACTATTTCATTATGATATCACTTTTTTGGGATATATTTGTTTATATTAGTTGAGTACCTTTAGCTAGAATAATTTATTAAGTGTTTTTAGTGAGTGTGATTCATGTTTTGACTTATTTGTTGTGCAATACTGTGCAGTTCTGTTTTTTTCTACAATCTATATGATTGGATTTTTCCTCACTGTTCAACAATGATTATTTATACAGCACATTGTTTACGATGTACAAGTATAAAAGCTGAGAACAGTAAAAAAAACTAGAAAATATATTTAAAGAAATATATAAGTATTTCAGTGTTACAGTTGTGTACTGCTTTTATATTATCATAAATATTTATTTTTCAGAAATTTGAACTTTACTGTGAAACTTTTCAATATGTCATAATAGCATGTATTTCTGTTTTCTCCCTTTTATAACAGATCAAGGGATTCAATTTTTGGAGATATTTCGGTAATTAATTCAGTATATAATTGTTTTAAAATGTATAACTAGATGGAGTAACAGACACCCTAGGACTCACTAATGCATACAGTAACATACCCTTGGAAACACTAATGCGTTCGCTCACATACTCTCTTATATACACACACTGACACACTCTGGGTTTCACTAATACATACACTGACACACCCATGGGCACACTGATAGATTCTCTGACAAAATCACTGACTCACTCATATACACACTGAGACACTATGGGACTAACTGATACATACACTTATACAGCCTTTCACACACCAATCAGTTCACTTACACTTTCAAACTGTTACTCATACACACCATGACACACACTAGGACTAACTGATACATACACTGACACACCCATGGATTCACTAATGCATTCACTAACACACTCTCACACTTCTACTCAAACCTAGGACACCCTAATGCATACGCTGACACACCCATGAACACACTGATGCATTAACTGACATACTCACTCAGTCATACACACAGTGACTCACTCTACAACTCACTAATGCATACACTGACACACCCATTGACATACTGATGTATTAATTGACATACTCGCTCAGTCCTACATTCTCTGACACACCCTAGGTCTCACTACACTAGCACACCCATGGATACACTGATGCATTCTCTGACAAAATCACAGACTCTCATATACACACTGAGATACTCTGGAACTGACTGATACATATAATTGCACACACTAATCTGTTCGCTAACAGTTTCAAACAGTTACTCATACACACCCTGGCACACTCTAGAACTAACTGATACATACACGGACATACCAAAAGTTTCACTAATGCATTCACTAACACACTCACATACTTACTTCTACACACCTCAAGACAGCCTAGCACTCCCTAATACATACACTGGCACACCCATGAACACACTAATACGCTATCTGACATACTCGCACACTCACTCATACACACTTTGACACATCTTTGGACAAACTGATATATGCACCGACACACTCATGGATTCACTTATGCATTCACTAACACACTCGTGCTTCTACACACCCTGATATACCTTAGGTGTCACTAACATATACACTTACACTCCCTTTGACACACTAATACACTCACTGAGTTACTGAGACACTCATACTCACAGAAACACACCCAACAGTGATAAATATACTAATACACACACACTTATACACCATATATACAATAAATAAATAAAACTAAAAACACAGCTCTTTTTTGATTAATTGGGTAGGTTCTAAAAGATGTGTGTGTGTGTGTGTGTGTGTGTATATATATATATATATATATATATATATATATATATATATATATATATATGGGAGATGTAGTGCCCGATTATTGCCTCCTTTGTGTGGCGCACCAATGACTGCGACAAATAAGGGCCAAACAATGAGCCCCAGCTTAGGTGTAAGGCCTCAATCCTCGATTGTTGCTCCACATTAAGAATGGTGCATCCATTCTCGTGGCCCCCTTGGAATCCTGTGGTGGTGCGTGCTTGGCGGAAGGATGTCCGCCTCATAGATTCCAAAACATCGGTAGTCCAATAAGCCGCACACAAGACCAACAAACAGGTTACCAGCCTTTATTAGAGGTATGGCATCTCACCCAGAGCCAGCGAAATCCACAGCTTTCCCCTCTCCTGACGCGTTTCGAGTGATTCTCTTTTTTGATGGTTTAATGTACCCAAGAGAAACTTGGTACTGAACCATTACATGATATCAAGGTCAAAAATAGAGGCATCAAATGTGGATCGGTATAAGAAAAAAAAAAGGTAGCAAGGATAAGTATTAACTTCGTGTAAATACTCAGCAACCAACATTGTATTTAGTCCAACAGACATATGACACCGTAAACAATGGGTTGTCGTGTGCCAAATTGGGGGCCCCAGCTGCCACTATTATGGTTGCTGAAGTGGAAGGTGCCGCAACAGTCGCCAATGAAACAGAAGGACGGGAAGCAGCTTCCTTCTCATGCAGCATCCTCTGGTACGTTTTCTCATGGATTGTCTTAATATGCTTCCACATGGAAGAGATCCTGTGACTGTACTTTTTTGCTGTTCCTCGAGAATTTCTTTACTACACATGTTGCATTTGGAAATTTTAGCAGAAACTTTCTTTTCACCTGATGGTATACTGAAGATCGCCAGACGTCACTTTCCTTCCTTCGTGGTGCTGCATGTTCTTCATCCTATCTGTTCTGTAGGAAAACTAGATCTTCAGCAGGTGCTGATGCTGCAGCCATTGTAAATAGTTGTTGACTGTTACAACAGTGAAAACAGCAGATTCTCCAAGTTATGTCCTCCTTTCTCTGTTTCCTAATAAAGTTTTGAAGTTTTGGGTGGGGTTTAATGGGAAAAAAGGTGTGGTCCCTATGTGTCCAATGAAATGCTGGGTTTCCAAGTGAATCTGTGGTGCCGATCAGCAGATTTGCGCTGCCGTAAATCAGCAAATCGAGTAAGTTATACATAAAAATAAATATACTATTGTCCATTCTGCACCTGTAATATGTCTACCCTATTGACTAAATCCTAAATAGTGTCATATATATAAAGAAAATATATACATTTTTGGCGAAACCACGGTTGTGGCACTGTGGTTCCACTATGATCACGTGATCGGACCAGAAACCCATAGAGCTCTGGCTGACCAGCATGTACAGCAGCAACTGCGGAAGTTTCGCGGAACTAAAAACAATTTAAAAAAAAAAAAAAAAAAAAAGAGATTAACATATTTTCAGCAACAACAAAAATTACCAACACTTTTTATTTGAAAAAACTGTTTAGAAATGTATTATACAATATAAAAAAACTTTAAATTAAAAAAAATACAAACAAAATCAAACAAAACTAGTTTAAATTTATAAACAAAACTATGAAATTATATTATTAGAAAAAAACACCTTTAAAAACATTGAATGATTCTTGAAAAAAATGCTACTGAAACAGTACATAAAAATAACAAAATATTTTTAAGAAATTGTAAAAAAAAAAAAATAAACAAAACATTATACTAAGAAAATTAAAAATTAAAAAACTTTAAAAATTCACTGATAAAAAACCAAAGGTTACAGGGATGTTGTAGTTAGGAAATAGATTTTTTTTTATAAACGTAGAAATTCACTGGAAAAAACAAAGGTTACAGGGGTGTTGTAGTTAGGAAATAGAATTTGAAAAAAAACCTTAGAAATTCACTGAAAAATCTAAAAGTTAAAGGGACGGTATAGTTAGGCTCACATTTCACTCATACAAAACCAGAGAAATTCAGCAGTTATAGTTACCTGGGCCAACTATAATTTATGCCCCCCGCGCTGGTTATGGCCTCACATATTACATAACTCGTGACATGGTCAGTGACATCACTGATGACCTCTCAAATGACATCACTGATGACATCATCCACCGAACCACTTGCACACTATACAACCTCACATACACCCACTCCCACACAACCACTCACAAACTCAGACCCATACAAGTATTAACACACCCTCCCACTTATTTATAAAGCCACTCACACATCCAATCACCCATACAGCCACTCATGCACCCACCAACTCACTCACCAATGCAGCCACTCAAACATAACATACCCTCTCACTCAACCATACACCACTGACACACCCACTCACTCACCCACATAGCCACACAGTCACTTACTCACCCCTAGTAGCTAAGCACACAGCCATTCATACAGCCACTCACTCACCCATAAGCCACTTTGACACCTGCTCACAAATGGATACACACAGCCACTCGCATGTTACAAAAAGTATTACTCTTTAGTAATACACAAACTAACTTTGAACATTTGTACTATCTTAGTATATATCTTTTAACACTCAATCTTTTAAGAAACACACACACTCCCTGGAGGACGTCATCGGTGATGTCCCTGACCATGCTTTGAGTGATGTACTATGTCAGGTCATAAGCACTGCATTACAGGGGTGTAATTTATAGTTAGCTCTGGTAACTATAACTGCTGATTTTTTCTGGTTTTGTTAGAGTGAAATGTGAGTCTAACTTGAAACATCCCTGTAACCTTTGTTTTTTTCAGTGAATATATATATATATATATATATATATATATATATATATATATATATATATATGGTAGTCAGTACAATAGTGTAGTCATGTATATATTCAATAAAAAAAACAATAGTTTAAAGGGACTTAATAGTTAGGTGAATATTTCAGTGACAACATTAACGTTGTGAACTAAAAAAACACAAATTCACCAGTTATAGTTAGTAGAGCTAACTATAACTTGCGCTCCTGCCATGCACTGCTTAGTACCTCACATATTACATCACTCATGACATGTTCTATGACATCATTTATGACATCACTGATGAAATCTCAAATGACACCATTGATAACATCACTTTTCTACCTAAGTTTTTACCGAACTATAATGTCACTTTAACCTTTGGTTATTTTTGTGAATTTCTATGTTTTTTTTTTTATACAAACAGATATTTATCACACCTATCTATAAAGTTAATTTAACTTCAATGAGTTTCTATGATTTTTTTTTTTTATTACCATACGTAAAGGCAACCCCCACCTTCAGCCGTGTGCAGCGGGGGGGGGGGTTGGCTGCAGGACATGGCCTGTGGCAAACCCCCCCCCCCCCCCAGACAGCCAACTCCACGCTGTGCACAGCGTCTGGCCGTGCACATTGGGGAGGTTGGCCACAGGGCTTGGCCTTTCGCCAGGCCCTATGGACCAAACCCCTAGCAGGCTGCCAAACCCACGCCTAGCACAGCCTTTGGATGTGCGCAGCTGGGGATTGGCCACAGGGCTTAGCCTGCCACCCGGCTCTGTGGCCAAACCCCAAGCAGGCCGCCAGCCCACGCCTAGCACAGCTTTTGGCATACACAGCGTAGGCTTGGCCTTCGGGTCCTGGAGACCCTATCCCCAGAGGCAAAAACATATACATTAAGGGGAGGGGGCATGCAGCCCCACTCCCAAGCCTTCTTGGGCCCCGGAAATTCAAACCACTGGGCCCAAAGTCTAAGGGGAGGGGGGCATGCAGCCCACCTCCTAGAGCTCTAATTGGTCCCGGAGACCTCATCTCCTGGGTCCAAATACAATATAAAAGGGGTGTGGGCCCGCGTTGCCTCGCTCCCCAAGCCCAAATAGGCCCTGGGGCCAAATATAACAAGCATTGGCATAGCCAATAGGTCTCGCCTTTGGGGCGTTATAAGTGTTTTGACAGAGCTATGGGCTTTGTTAACGTTTTTAATATGTGTTGTATAGTATTGTGAATGTTGTGCAGCATGTTTAAAAGTTATAAGTTATAATAAAAAAAGTGTTATAACCATTTCTGGCACTATATATATATATATATATATATATATATATATATATATATATATATATATATATAATTATCTACTGGCGGTCGCCAGTAGATAGTTATAGTTAGGACCTATTTTCCATAGGAAATCCGCAACATTCTATTTGAAATAACTCTTGCGTCGGTTGACGAATCTTCGCGAAATTTTCAAACTTTGTGGCCCGCTCCGGTCCGCTCCTATCCTGAAAGTCTTGGGGTGATTCGTCAAGCGGGGGCCGAGAAAAAAGGGGGGGTCCCAAAACGTGTTTTCCCCATTCATTTTCCCATAGGAAACTTTAGCCACGGCTACAGCCCGAACTGCTGAACGGAATTACACCAAATTTGGCAAAGAGGTAGTTCTTGGATCAGAAAGAACCCTTTTTGTTAAATGGTGTAAATCCGTTCAATAGTTGCTGAGAAAATCAAAAGTAAAAACACATATATATCTATGGCCGCTGTATGCTAATTGGCTGTCAACACTCCAAACCAGGAAGTGTTGGCAGCCATCTTGTGACTCGGTAGAACCGAGTCACAAGAAAACAGTAAAAACAATGCGCAAAACGCAAAAAGGGGGCAGGGTAGAAACACCCTGACCCCCTAGGCCTGCTCAGGGGGTCCTACAAGGACCCCCAGGGGCTTCTTTTAAAAAAATTAAAAGTACCTGTGTGGGAGCGCTCGAGCCCCCCCCACACGCCCCGGGGACCGCCACCTCCCCGGGGCACTAAAGATTTAAATATGGGGGTCCGCTACGGACCCCCAGAGCCCCGGGGACCACCACCTCCCCGGGGCTTTCAAGATGTTTGGAGTGGGGCCGCGCGGCCCCCCTCCTGGAGCCAGTGATGGCCCTGGGGACTGCCACCCCCCAGGGCGGGCTCCTGCAGTGTCCCGGGGTGCCCACCCCAAGGACACTGTAGTTTGCTATGGCAGGGCGGGAGCCTCGTGGCTCCCACCCTGCCATAGCAAACTGCTTTGGTTTTTGGAAGAGAGAGCAGGAAACCTGCTCTCGCTTCCAAAAACCAAAGACAATTGCTTTTCCACACGGGGAGCTGCATCTTAGCAGCTCCCCATGTGGAAAAGCAATGCCGGCTCCCGAGGGACGCGGGGAGCCGGCGGGACCGTGGGGGGATTGGGGACCCCCCCACGGTCCCCAACGGAGAGGGCCAGCCCCGGGGGATGGGGTCCCCGGGGCTACAAGTGGCCCGGGAGGGGGGCCACGCGGCCCCCCTCCCCAAAATTGGATTTAAAAAAAAAAAAATACAACAAAGGCCGGGGGATGGGGTCCCCAGGGCCATAAGTGGCCTGAGGAGGGGGGCAACGCAGCCCCCCTCCATAAGTTTAAAAAAAAAAAAAAGGCCATGCCCCGGGGATCGGGTCCCCGGGCCGATTAAGGCCTCGGGAGGGGGGCCAAGAGGCCCTCCTTCCAAAATTTTTAAAAAATAATTAGGGGGCAGGCCCTGGGGGATGGGGTCCCCAGGGCCAATAGATTAGAAAAAGGGGGGCCACACAGCCCCCCTTCTTAAAAAAATAAATAAAAAAAGACCGGCATCGCGCCGGAGGCCACGCCCCCCTGTTTGCAGATGGGGAACGAATTCCCCTTGAATACTGGGGGTCCCTGGGGGCCAACTAGCCCACCCTGTACCTCCAGTATGCGCCAGGGGGCTGCGTTGCAGAAGGGTGTACAGAGGCCACGCCCCTTTTTACACCTCTGCAACGCAGCTCTGTGGCTCTTTTTGGACGTACATGGTGGGCTAGTTGGACTCCAGGGACGCTCAGGATTCAAGGGGACTTAATCCCCCAACTTAAAACGCGCCACGGGCGCGTTTGCACAGTGGTGAACGGAGGGGGCGGGGCTTCAGGTGACATGTGTGCAAACAGGCCCTGTGGCGCGTTTTAAGATGGAGAATAAAATCCCCTTCAATACTGAGGGTCCCTGGGGGACAACTAGCCCACCAGGTACGTCCAGAAAGCGCCACAGAGCTGCGTTGAAGAGAGGTGTAAAAAGGGGTGTGGCCTCTGAACACCTCTCTGCAACGCAGCTCCCTGGCGCATACTGGAGGTACAGGGTGGGCTAGTTGAACCCCAGGGACCCTCATGATTCAAGTGGACTTAATACCCCAACTTAAAACGCGCCACGGGGCGCGTTTGCACAGTGGTGAAGGGAGGGGGCGGGGCTTCAGGTGACATGTGTGCAAACAGGCCCCGTGGCGCGTTTTAAGATGGGGAATTAAATCCCCTTAAATCCTGAGGGTCCCTGGGGGCCAACTAGCCCACCAGATACGTCCAGTAAGCGCCACAGAGCTGCGTTGCAGAGAGGTGCAAAAAGGGGCGTGGCCTCTGAACACCTCTCTGCAACGCAGCTCTCTGGCGCATACTGGAGGTATCTGGTGGGCTAGTTGGCCCCTAGGGACCCTCGGGATTGAGGAGGAATTAATTCTCCAACTTAAAACGCGCCACAGGGCGTGTTTGCAGACATGTCACCTCAGGCCCCACCCCCTTCCTTCACCATTGTGCAAATATTCCTCTAAAATCAGCCGAACTACGAATTCCGATTTACTCACCTGTTATCAGGAGAGACCTCAGTGCTGCATCTTTGAGCCCAGTACAGATCCTGAAAAGTAATTTTAACCGTACTTACCAGTAACTTGAATTTCCTTCCATAGGCTAACATAGGCTGGTTTCACTTGGAAATTCTTGTGTGTGGAGTTTTGGAACTTTATAATATTCCTCTAAAATCAGCTGAACTACGAATTCCAATTTACTCACCTGTTATCAGGAGAGACCTCAGTGCTGCATCTTTGAGCCCAGTACTGATCCTGAAAAGTAATTCTAACAGTACTTACCAGTAACTTGAATTTCCTTCCATAGGCTAACATTGACTGGTTTCACTTGGAAATTCTTGTGTGTGGGGAGTTTTGGAACTTTATAATATTCCTCTAAAATCAGCTGAACTACGAATTCCAATTTACTCACCTGTTATCAGGAGAGACCTCAGTGCTGCATCTTTGAGCCCAGTACTGATCCTGAAAAGTAATTTTAACCGTACTTACCAGTAACTTGAATTTCCTTCCATAGGCTAACATTGACTGGTTTCACTTGGAAATTCTTCTGTGTGGAGTTTTGGAACTTTATAATATTCCTCTCAAATCAGCTGAACTACGAATTCCGATTTACTCACCTGTTATCAGGAGAGACCTCAGTGCTGCATCTTTGAGCCCAGTACAGATCCTGAAAAGTAATTCTAACCGTACTTACCAGTAACTTGTATTTCCTTCCATAGGAATCCATTGTCTGCTTTTCAGCAGAAAAGTTTCAAAGTGTCGATTTTCACAAACTACAAATATTCCTTAAAAATCGCCTGTATGACTTAAACGCATTCTTTAAACTGTTTACAGGAGATGCTCCAGTGCTGGATCCAGGATCCACCACTGAGTAAGAAACAGTAACGATAACACTACTTACCTGCTAAGTGAATTTCCTCCCATAGGATAACATTGGTGATTCTATGTGAAGAAGTTTCTAAGTGTCAACTTTTAAAATACAATAATATTCCTTAAAAATCACTACTGTAACCAAAACGCTTTTACTCAACTGTTTACAGGAGATGTCCCAGGACTGAATCTAGGATCCAGTCCTGTGGTTAGTAAAGTAATCCATAAAGTAACTAATTGCATTTAACTAGAAATTCACATTGAGCTCAATGTTGCATTGTGTTTGAAATTGTGTTGCCCATTGCAACAACTGTAACTACTGTACTTAAAAGTCTATTGCCTATTTGCAAAGTATTTAAACTAAAGTAATTCATTCTGAGAAAGTATATTTTGTAATGTATAATGTAATTACAATGTAATTTAAAAAATAAAATATCTAAAAATAAATAGTTTAAAAAAAGTAGTAAATCAGTATCAAAAAAATAAATATAACAATTAATACATTTAAAAATTGTCATTTACAAAACCTTTGAAATTCACTGAAAAAAACCATAGGTTTCAGACATGTTATAGTAAGGAATTAGCATTTAAAAAACCATTGAAATTCACTGAAAAAACCATAGGTTTTAGGGACAGTTTTAGTTACTTGGACATTGCACTCGTACAAAACCCGTGAAATTCCCCCGTTATAGTTAGTTCAGCTAACTATAACTCGCGCCCCCGCAATGCACTGCTGATGACGTCACATATTACATCACTCATGACATGGTCAGTGACATCACTGATGACATCACTGATGACATCTCAAATGACATCACTGATGACATCATCCAGTGACTGTGTGTTTCTGTAAAGTTTAAATATTTTTAATATATATAGGAAAAGACGTATTGAAGAATGAGTGGGTGTGTAAGTGTCTGTATGGATGATTTAGTAGGTGCGTGACTGACTCTATAAGTGAGTGATTTAACGTATCTTACTGAATGCATGGGTTAGTGACTAAACTGGGTGAATGTCTGTATCCGTCTGTCTGTTGCTGTGTAAGTGGCTGCATGTGTTTGTGAATAGCTAAATGAGTGTCTATATGAGTTATTGAATGCTTGTCTGAGTATCTGTATGGGTGCCTGAGTGTTTGTGTGGGAGGGGTGTGTGCAACTCTGTGCATAGATGTGTGAGTGGGTGATTCACTGGGTGGATGGTTTCAAGAGTGCATCTGTGATAGACTGTATGGGTGGGTAAGTGTGTGTAAGAGTGTGTTAGTGAGTGAATGTATGTCCCAGTGGTACATGTGTGAGTAACTACATATGTGAAAGGCAGTATATATGTGTGTTGGAGTATATAAATAGCTATAAGCAAGAGAGTGATTGTGATAGTGGCTGTATGGATGAGTGTGTGCTTGTATCTGTGATTGTATAAGAGCGTAACAATGTGCTACTATTTGTATGAGTAAGTGAGCTGGTGTGTGTATAACTGTATAGGTGAGTAAATGGCAGTGTGTTTAATTATTTGCATGACTGACTAGGTGTGTGAGTATCTCTATGGATGAGTGGCGTTGTTTGAGTGTCTATATAGGAGTAAGAGTGCATATGATAGTCCTGTACTGAGTGACCGTAAGTATGAGTGACTGTACGGGTGAGTGAGTGGATGTGTGTGTGTAGACCTAAGAATCAGTGAGTGGGTATGTAGTTATTGGTGTTGGAGTGTCTATGGTTTTGCGAATGGCAGTCTGTAATTTAGAGTGGGTGTATCAAAGGTTATATTAGGGTGTGAGGAGGTGCATCAGATTATCACGTGGATGATGTCATCAGTGATGTCATTTGAGATGTCATCAGTGATGTCATCAGTGATGTCACTGACCATGTCATGAGTGATGTAATATGTGACGTCATCAGCAGTGCATTGCGGGGCGCGAGTTATAGTTAGCTGAACTAACTATAACGGGGAATTTCACGGGTTTTGTACGAGTGCAATGTCCAAGTAACTAAAACTGTCCCTAAAACCTATGGTTTTTTCAGTGAATTTCAAAGGTTTTTAAATGCTAATTTGTAACTATAACGTGTCTGAAACCTATGGTTTTTTCAGTGAATTTCAAAGGTTTTTTAAATGCTAATTTGTAACTATAACGTGTCTGAAACCTATGGTTTTTTCAGTGAATTTCAAAGGTTTTTTTAATGCTAATTTCTAACTATAACGTGCCTGAAACCTACGGTTTTTTCAGTGAATTTCAAAGGTTTTGTAAATGACAATTTTTAAATGTATTAATTGTTATATTAATTTTTTTCATACTGATTTACTACATTTTTAGAAACAATTTTTTTTTACATATTTTATTTTTTAAATTACATTGTAATTACATTATACATTACATTACAAAAAATACTTTCTCAGAATGAATTCCTTTAGTTTAAATACTTTGCAGATAGGCAATAGACTTTTAAGTACAGTAGTTACAGTTGTTGCAATGGGCAACACATTTTCAAACACAATGCAACATTCAGCTCAATGTGAATTTCTAGTTAAATGCAATTAGTTACTTTATGGATTACTTTTGTAACCACAGGACTGGATCCTACATTCAGTCCTGGTACATCTCCTGTAAACAGTTGAGTAAAAGCGTTTTGGTTACAGTCGTGATTTTTAAGGAATATTATTGTATTTTAAAAGTTGACACTTAGAAACTTTTTCTCATAGAATCACCAATGTTATCCTATGGAAGGAAATTCACTTAGCAGGTAAAAACTGTTATCGTTACTTTTTCTTACTCAGTGTTGGATCCTGGATCCAGCACTGGTGCATCTCCTGTAAACAGTTGAAAAAATGCGTTTAAGTCATACAGGCGATTTTTAAGGAATATTTGTAGTTTGTGAAAATCAACACTTTGAAACTTTTTTGCTGAAAACCAGTCAATCTTAGCCTATGAAGGAAATTCAAGTTACCGGTAAGTACGGTTAAAATTACTTTTGAGGATCAGTACTGGGCTGAAAGATGCAGCACTGAGGTCTCTCCTGATAACAGGTGAGTAAATCGGAATTCGTATTTCGGCTGATTTTAGAGGAATATTTTAAAGTTCCAAAACTCCACACTTAGAAGAATTTCCAAGTGAAACCAGTCAATGTTACCCTATGAAGGAAATTCAAGTTACCGGTAAGTACTGTTAAAATTACTTTTCAGGATCAGTACTGGGCTGAAAGATGCAGCACTGAGGTCTCTCCTGATAACAGGTGAGTAAATCGGAATTCGTATTTCGGCTGATTTTAGAGGAATATTTTAAAGTTCCAAAACTCCACACTTAGAAGAATTTCCAAGTGAAACCAGTCAATGTTAGCCTATGAAGGAAATTCAAGTTACCGGTAAGTACGGTTAAAATTACTTTTCAGGACCAGTACTGGGCTGAAAGATGCAGCACTGAGGTCTCTCCTGATAACAGGTGAGTAAATCGGAATTCGTATTTCGGCTGATTTTAGAGGAATATTTTAAAGTTCCAAAACTCCACACTTAGAAGAATTTCCAAGTGAAACCAGTCAATGTTAGCCTATGAAGGAAATTCAAGTTACCGGTAAGTACGGTTAAAATTACTTTTCAGGACCAGTACTGGGCTGAAAGATGCAGCACTGAGGTCTCTCCTTATAACAGGTGAGTAAATCGGAATTCGTATTTCGGCTGATTTTACAAGAATATTTGTATGTTTCAAAAATCAACACTTAGAAACTTTTTCAGCAAAAAGCAGGCATTGATATCCTATGGAAGGAAATTCAAGTTACTGGTAAGTACGGTTAAAATTACTTTTGAGGATCAGTACTGGGCTGAAAGATGCAGCACTGAGGTCTCTCCTGATAACAGGTGAGTAAATCGGAATTCGTATTTCGGCTGATTTTAGAGGAATATTTGCACAATGGTGAAGGGAGGGGGCGGGGCCTGAGGTTACATCTGTGCAAACGCGCCCCGTGGCGCGTTTTAAGTTGGGGGATTAAGTCCCCTTGAATCCTGAGGGTCCCTAGGGGCCAACTAGCCCACCAGGAACCTCCAATATGCGCCAGGGGGCTGCGTTGCAGAGACGTGTAGAGAGGCCACACCCCTTTTTACACCTCTCTGCAACTACAGTGTCCCGGGGGTAGGCACCCTGGGACACTGCAGGAGCCGGCCCTGGGGGGTGGTGGTCCCCAGGGCCATCAAGGGCTCCAGGAGGGGGCCTCCCATTCAGTACACAGCCCCGGGGAGGTGGTGGTCCCCGGGGCTCTGGGGGTCCGTAACGGACCCCCATATTAAAATGTTTAGTGCCCCGGGGAGGTGGCGGTCCTCGGGGCGTGTGGGGGGCTGGAGCCCCCCACACTGGTTTTATTTTTAATTTAAAAAAGCCCCGGGGAGGTGGTGGTCCCCGGGGCTGCGGGAGGGCTCAGAGCCCTCCCGCACCATTTTTTAAAAAGCCCCGGAGGGTGGCGGTCCCCGGGGCTTGGGGGCCCTTTGAGGCCCCCACACATTAAATTATCCCCCCCCACCATGCCCCCGGGACTTGGGCCACCCGAGGGCCAATTAACATTTTTTTTTTTTTCGGCAGGATTCGCGCACCCTGCCGATTTAAAAAAAAAAAAAAAAAAAAAAAAAAAAAAAAAAAAAAAAAAAAAAAAAAAAAAAAAAAAAAAAAAAAATGCTTTTTTTTGCCTAGGGGGTCCTTGTGGGACCCCCTGAGCAGGCCTAGGGGGTTAGGGTGTTTCTACCCTGCCCCCTTTGTGCGTTTTGCGCCCTTGTTTCTTTTTTTTTTTTTCGGCAGGATTCGCGCACCCTGAGCGCATCCTGCCGATTTAAAAAAAAAAAAAAAAAAAAAAAATGCTTTTTCTGCCCAGGGGTCCTTGTGGGACCCCTGAGCAGACCTAGGGGGTCAGGGTGTTTCTACCCTGCCCCCTTTTGCGCTTTGCGCACTTGTTTCTGTCCCTCGGTTCTACCGTGGGACAAAATGGCTGCCAACACTTCTTGATTTGGAGTGTTGACAGCCAATTAGCATGCAGCTCGTGATCGGGAGGGTACGCGGATCCGACGCGCCCATAGATATATATGTGATTTTAATTGTGAATTTCTCAGGAACTACTGAACGGATTTACACCATTTTAGCAAAAGGCACCAGTCTGAACCAAGGGCTACCTCTTTGCCAAATTTGGGGTAATTCCGTTCAGCAGTTCGGGCTGTAGCTGCGACTAAAGGTTCCTATGGAAAAATGAATGGGGAAAACGCGTTTTGGAACCCCCCTATTTTCTCGGGCCCCGCTTGACGTATCACCCCGAGACTTTCAGGGTAGGAGCGGACCGGAGCGCCCCAACAAGTTGGAAGCTTTCGCGAAGATTCGTCAACCTGCGCCAACGTTATTGCAAATAGAATGTCGCGGATTTCCTATGGATAATAGGTTGTAACTATAACTATCTACTGGCGACCGCCAGTAGATTATATATATATATATATATATATATATATATATATATATATATAACCTAAAAAAACATTATATACAACTGAAGTATCGTAGGTTAGGTTTGGTCTATAAGCGTCGGTATTAATAATTAAGTGCCTTGGTGAGTCCCGGAAACCACCAGCTCAAATTAAGCACTGTAGGTTACAAAATACAAAAAGCGTATTAAACGGCACGCACAATAACCGCATCGCAGTTTATAAATAAAAAATATATCAGAAATGAGTTTTACTTGTGCGTGTTAATATATCTTTAAATGGTGCTTATAAAAAGCACTCCAAAACCTTCGGGTCCAGTTTGCACTGTAAGCGCCGGTGTTGACAATTAAATGCGGTGGGGAGTGCAGGAAAACACCGGCTCAAATTAGCACTACTATAAAAAAAAGGAACAGATTAGGAGAAGCAAATGTCATTGGGGAAAGCTATCGTGTAACAGGCAAAGATGCCGACTTTAGAGCTGAGGAACAAAGTTCGAGTCTTGGCGTCGGATCACCATCCTGTGATCCTGGGCCAATCACTTAATTTCCATGTTTGTACCAAAAATTCTTATGCCCTTAAGTGGTATTTATAAAAATAACACTGTTTGTTCCATAAAGTAATATGTCCTTAACCCCTTCGCTGCTAGGCCTTTTCCCCCCCTGTGCTAAGCCTTTTTTTGGCTATTTGGGGTAGTGCGCGCTTAGGCCCCTGTAACTTTTTGACCACATAAGGTATCCACGCCAAATTTGCGTCCTTTTTTTCAAACATCATGGGGATTGTAAAGGTACCCAGGGTTTGTGGATTCCCCTGGAGGGGACCCAGAAATTAGCCAAAATACAGCAAAATTTTGTTTTTTGGGGGGAAAATGCGAAAAAAGGCTACAGATGAAAGAGTCTTGTTTTTTCCCTGCAAATGGCATCAAAAAAGAGGTTGTGGGGCTGAAATCACCATTTTCCCAGCTTTCAGGGACAAGCAGACTTTTGTCAGAAAACCAACTTTTTTTACACAGTTTTGGCATTTTTCTGGGACATAGCCTATTTTTGCTATTTTTTGTGCTTTCAACCTCCTTCCAGTTAATGGTAGAAATGGGTATGAAACCAATAATGGATCCTGAAAAGCCATACATTTCTGAAAAGTAGACAAAATTCTGAATTCAGCAAGGGGTCATTTGTGTAGATCCTTAAAGTTTTCCTTATAGAAACTAACAGTTAAATGAAGGAAAAATTGAAAATTAGTTGAAAAAAACAGCCATTTGTGTCAACGTTTTCACCTGTAACTTCTTCTAATTATGACAGCTATTTGAAGGCAATATACCGTTATATCCGCTGGACCTTTCTGGTTGTGGGGATATATAGGACTTGTAGGTTCACCAAGAACCCAACGAACCCAGAGCCAATAACTGAGCAGCATCTTGCAATGGTTTTTTATTATGTACCGGGTATATAGCAATTATTTTGGGAAAATGTATACATGGAAAAATTGTTATGAAAGACACCTATGTATTTCTGAAATGGGAACAAAATGTAGATTTTAGAAACAGTAGATATTTGCACATTTCCGAAATTGGGAGTACCCATAGCATGAGAATTATAGGTCATTTTTCAAAATGACTTATTTTTTACACATTGTCTTTCATTTGGAAGGCAGAAATGCATCGAAAGTCAATAGGTAATAACAGTTGCTCTACAATTCTGTGTTACCCTAAGTCTCCCGATAAAAATGGTACCTCACTTGTGTGTGTAGGCCTTGTGCCCACAACAGGAAATGGCTCAAAATGCAACGTGGACGTACCACATTTTCACAATGGAAAAAGTACCCTTTTTTTGCAAAGTGCCTAGCTGTAGTTTTTGAACCCTAGCTCTGCGGGCACTTAGGGAAACCTAGCAAACCTATACATTTTTGAAAACTAGACACCCAGGGGAATTCAGGACGGGGTGACTTGACTGGCTCTCACCAGGTTCTG
This sequence comes from Calotriton arnoldi, assembly GCA_963921515.1. Lineage (NCBI taxonomy): Eukaryota > Metazoa > Chordata > Amphibia > Caudata > Salamandridae > Calotriton > Calotriton arnoldi. Next base: position 461,793 of record CAWUFW010005485.1, read on the forward strand.
TTACCCAGAATCCCTTGCAAACCTAAAAAATTGGTAAAAAAAACAAATTTTCCTCACTTTTCTGTGGTGGAAAGTTCTGGAATCTGCGCGGATCCACAAAATTCTACCCACCCCGCGTTCCCCAAAGTCTTCCGAGAAAAATGGTACCTCACTTGTGTGGGTCGGCCTAGTGCCCGCGACAGGAAACGGCGCAAAACGCAACGTGGTCACACCTCAATTTCGCAGTGAAAAATGACCCTTCTTTGGCAAAGTGCCTAGCTGTAGTTTTTGAACCCTAGCTCTGCCGGCACCTAGGGAAACCTAGCAAACCTATACATTTTTGAAAACTAGACACCCAGGGGAATCCAGGATGGGGTGACTTGACTGCCTCCCACCAGGTTCTGTTACCCAGAATCCCTTGCAAACCTAACTAATTGTCAAAAAAAACACATTTTCCCCACATTTCTGTGGTGGAAAGTTCTGGAATCTGCGTGGATCCACAAATTTCCGCCCACCCCACGTTCCCCAAAGTGTTACGAGAAAAATGGTACCTCACTTGTGTGGGTCGGCCTAGTGCCTGCGACAGGAAACGGCGCAAAACGCAACGTGGTCACACCTCAATTTCGCAGTGAAAAATGACCCTTTTTTGGCAAAGTGCCTAGCTGTAGTTTGTGAACCCTAGCTCTGCCGGCACCTAGGGAAACCTACCAAACACACACATTTCTGAAAAGTAGACACCCGGGGGCTTCCAGGGAGGTATGGCTTGCATGGATCCCCCAACCTTTCCTTACCCAGAATCCCCTGCAAACCTCAATTTTAGCTGAAAGAATCACTTTTTTCACACATTTTTGTGTGGGAAAGTGTGGCATCACTGGCCTCACACAAATTTCCCACCACCCAGCGTTCCCCCAGGTCTCCCGATAAAAATGGTGCCTCACTTGTGTGGGAGGCCCAAGTACCCGCGACAGGCAAGGGCCCAAAACGTAGTGAGGCGACATCAAAATTGCCTATCTCAAAACCACCTGGTTTTGCAAGGGGGGTCACCTGGGTTTTTGGCCCCGTGCTCGGCGGCCATCTAGGGAAACCTACCAAACCCACACATTTCTGAAAAGTAGACACCCGGGGGCTTCCAGGGAGGTATGGCTTGCGTGGATCCCCCAACCTTTCCTTACCCAGAATCCCCTGCAAACCTCAATTTTAGCTGAAAAAATCACTTTTTCACACATTTTTGTGTGGGAAAGTGTGGCATCACTGGCCTCACACACATTTCCTACCACCCAGCGTTCCCCCAGGTCTCCCGATAAAAATGGTGCCTCACTTGTGTGGGAGGCCCAAGTACCCGCGACAGGCAAGGGCCCAAAACGTAGTGAGGCGACATCAAAATTGCCCATCTCAAAACCACCTGGTTTTGCAAGGGGTCACCTGGGTTTTTGGCCCCGTGCTTGGCGGCCATCTAGGAAACCTACCAAGCCCACACATTTCTGAAAAGTAGACACCCGGGGCTTCCAAGGAGGTATGGCTTACGTGGATCCCCAACGTTTCTTACCCAGAATCCCCTGCAAACCTCAATTTTAGCTGCAAAAATCACTTTTTTCACACATTTTTGTGTGGGAAAGTGTGGCATCACTGGCCTCCACACAAATTTCCTACCACCCAGCGTTCCCCCAGGTCTCCCGATAAAAATGGTGCCTCACTTGTGTGGGAGGCCCAAGTACCCGCGACATGCAAGGACACAAAACATTTTGAGGCAACATCAACATTGCCTATCAAAAAATTTGGGCCCTTGCCTGTTGCGGTTACTTGGGCCTCCCACACGAGTGAGGCATCATTTTATCGGGAGACCCGAGATCGCTGGGTGGTAGGAAATTTGTGTGAGCCCGGTGACGCCACACTTTCCCACACAAAAATTTCTGAAAAAGTGAGTTTTTCAGCTAAAATTGAGGTTTGCAGGGGATTCTGGAAGGAAACGTTGGGGATCCACGCAAGCCATACCTCCCTGGAAGCCCCGGGTGTCTACTTTTCAGAAATGTGTGGGTTTGGTAGGTTTCCCTAGATGGCCACCGAGCACGGGGCCAAAACCCAGGTGACCCCCTTGCAAAACCAGGTGGTTTTGAGATGGGCAATTTTGATGTCGCCTCACTACGTTTTGGGCCCTTGCCTGTCGCGGTACTTGGGCCTCCCACACAAGTGAGGCACCATTTTTATCGGGAGACCTGAGGGAATGCTGGGTGGTAGGAAATTTGTGTGAGCCCGGTGATGCCACACTTTCCCACACAAACATTTCTGAAAAAAGTGATTTTTTTTTAGCTAAAATTGAGGTTTGCAGGGGATTCTGGGTAAGGAAACGTTGGGGGATCCACGCAAGCCATATCTCCCTGGAAGCCCCCGGGTGTCTACTTTTCAGAAATGTGTGGGTTTGGTAGGTTTCCCTAGGTGGCCGCCGAGCCCCGGGCCAAAACGTCATGGGACCCCCTTGCAAAACCAGGTCGTTTTGTGATAGGCCATTTTGAGGTCGCCTCAATACGTTGTGGGCCCTTGCCTGTCGCGGTACTTGGGCCTCCCACCCGGGTGAGGCACCATTTTTATCGGGAGACCTGGGGGACGCTGGGTGGTAGGAAATTTGTGTCAGCCCGGTGATGCCACAACTTTACCACACAAAAATGTGTGAAAAAGGGATTTTTTCAGCAAAATGTCAGGTTTGCAGGGGATTCTGGGTAAGAAAACGTTGGGGGATCCACGCAAGCCATACCTCCCTGGAATCCCCGGGTGTCTACTTTTCAGAAATGTGTGGGTTTGGTAGGTTTCCCTAGGTGGCCGCCGAGCCCCGGGCCAAAACGTCATGGGACCCCCTTGCAAGACCAGGTCGTTTTGTGATAGGCCATTTTGAGGTCACCTCAATACGTTGTGGGCCCTTGCCTGTCGCGGGTACTTGGGCCTCCCACCCGAGTGAGGCACCATTTTTATCGGGAGACCTGGGGGGACGCTGGGTGGTAGGAAATTTGTGTCATCCCGGTGATGCCACAACTTTACCACACAAAAATGTGTGAAAAAAGGGATTTTTTCAGCAAAATGTCAGGTTTGCAGGGGATTCTGGGTAAGAAAACGTTGGGGGGATCCACGCAAGCCATACCTCCCTGGAATCCCCTGGGTGTCTACTTTTCAGAAATGTGTGGGTTTGGTAGGTTTCCCTAGGTGGCCGCCGAGCCCCGGGCCAAAACGTCATGGGACCCCCCTTGCAAAACCAGGTCGTTTTGAGATAATGTGTTTATTTCTGCAGCTTGAAAATTTTGGCACTATATTGCAAGGAAAATGTGACAGACATTTTGAGGTTTGCAGGACATTGTGGGTACCATAACTTGTTGGGATCCACAAGAGAGATATTACCATGTACTCCCATGGGTGTTTCGTTTACGACAATATCTACAGTTGGTAGGTTATTCTTAGACGGAATGTACACCTTGGCAGACAGACTAAAAAGACAGATTACTGCACAGCCATCTATTCCTCAAGCACACACACATACTGGTTGGATTTGGCACGAGGGCAAGTGATGGTTCAGTATATACAATTTTATTAACAAGAGATTTCACAAAAATGAAATGCACTGTCAATAATTGAAAGGACAAAAAACTGAACCATTGACTCACAGCTCGTGAGCTGTAAAGCCACGTCAAGGCCCCAACCGCTTTACAGGCCATTCACACACCTTTCATACGTGATACACACAAGACCATTCACACCACCAGGCACGAAACAAACACATTACAACATTCACAAAAAGGGACAAGGTACACCCTGCTTGAGAAAGACAAAAAAAAATATTACTGCACAGCCATCTAATCCTCAAGCACACACACATACTGGTTGGATTTGGCACGAGGGTGAGAGATGGTTCAGTATATACAATTGTATTAACAAGTGATTTCACAAAAATGAAATGCACTGTTAATAATTGAAAGGACGAGAAACTGAACCATTGACTCACAGCTCGTGAGCTGTAAAGCCACAACAAGGCACCAACCTCTTTACAGGCCATTCATACACCTTTCATACGTGTGACAAATACAAAACCATTCACACCACCAGCCGCGGGCCCATCACATTACAACACTCACACCAGCAGACAGCGCCTTTCAAGGGCTCATCACTTTCACACGCCCACATTCCTAACACAGCAACCACACAAGCTGATGGATTGCGTGGAGTGTCGCTCGGCTAGCAGTGTGTGTAGTGACCAGCAGCAAGTCACTACTCATACACTGCCAGCCGAGCGCCAGTCCACGCACACCGCCAGCCAAGCGCCACTCCACGCACACCGCCAGCCAAGCGCCACTCCAAGCACACCGCCAGCCTAGCGCCACTCCACGCACACCGCCAGCCAAGCGCCACTCCACGCACACCGCCAGCCAAGCGCCACTCCACGCACACCGCCAGCCAAGCGCCACTCCACGCACACCGCCAGCCAAGCGCCACTCCACGCACACCGCCAGCCAAGCGCCAGCCTACACACACCACCATCACATTTAGGATTTTTTTATACAAAAAAGAAAACAAACAAATTGCAAATAGATACATATCTACTAACACAAAATCAGAAACTAAATACATTGCACTAATGCCAACCTTGAAACAGAACAACAATTCTTAAACATTACAGACCAGGCAGTTCACTTTACCACTCATGGTTGCTCCCAATAATTCTTTTGCTTGTGGTACGCTCTATAACAAGCAGGCACACACAGCCCAGGGTTAGAAGGACACTCAGGGCAGTACATACGAGTCTCCTTCCGCGTACCTCTTCGCCAACAGACTCTACATCTCCTAGTGGGAAAGTCTTTTGAGGGTGTAGGAGGAATGTGATCAGGAAAGTGGCGATCTTTCAATCGAGCCACATCCTCCACCACTCCAACTCTAGGAACACTTGCCTGTTCCACAACAACAAGGCTGCCTATGACAGACTGCTGAAACTGAACAAAAGTCAACTTTGACGCAGGAGAACACTCCTTGAACACAACAAAAGCATTGAAAGTTGCTAAATTGAAGAGATGGATGGCCAACTTCTTATACCAAATGTAAACCTTACGAATAGCAGTGTAAGGTTCCAACCTCTGATCTCCTCTATCAACACCACCCATGTGCTTATTGTAGTCTAAAATGCACACAGGTTTGCGCACTTCAGCAATCTGACCCCAAACAGCCACAGGTCAAGTACTCTCATCATGGATGGTAGTCAGCATGTACACATCCCTCCTGTCCACAAATTTCACAGCTAGCAGTTCCTCACTACGCAAGGCACTGCACTGTCCCCTCTGAAGTTTTCTGCAAACAAGCTCTTTTGGATAACCTTTACGGTTAGAGCGGATTGTGCCACAAGCAAAAGTGTCCACTTTGAACAATTCCTTAAACAATTGCACAGCAGTGTAGAAGTTATCAAGGTACAAATGGTGGCCTCTGTTAAACAGTCCTCTAGCAAGATCCCACACAATTTTCTCAAACTCCAAAAGTGGACGGACAACCAGGGGGTCAATAGTGGAATCCCTACCAGTGTACACACGCAAATTAAAAACATATCCTGTCCTACTCTCAGACAACATATACAGCTTAATTCCATAGCGTGCCCTCTTGCTAGGAATGTACTGCCTAAAAACCAAACGGCCCTTGAACAGGACCAAAGACTCATCAATAGATATTTCTTTCCCTGGAGTATAGATCTCTGAAAATCGATCTACAAAGTGATCAAGAACAGGCCGAATCTTAAAAAGACGGTCACATTCAGGGTGATCTCGTGGCAACGCCAAACCATTATCAACAAAATGCAGCATCCGAAGCAAAAGTAAATACCGATCAAGAGTCATAACTGCAGGAAATATGGCCGTTGCCATCAAGGGACTGGTAGACCAATATGAACCCATGGACGGCTTCCTTAACAAACCCATCAAAAAAGTCAAACCCAAAAACTTCTTCATCTCTTCCAGATTTGTGGGACTCCACCGGGTAGCTCTAGAATGGGGCCTAAGTCTGGCACTGTTGTCCCTCAAAAACTGTTCAGCATACAAATTAGTCTGCTCAACAATCTCACCCAAAAATACATCATCCATAAACAACTGAAAATACTGTATAGGCAAATAATGTTCACAATCCACTCTACACCCTGCATAACCACTAAGGCAGGCAACACCGGCTGCACCATGTTTGGATCAACCCAGAGTCCAGCACTTCCAGTAGGAAGCCTAGCAGCCTCAGGCTGCAATCCAGATGCCTCTTGCACCATCGGCACAGTAGTATCCTCCTCTAAAACAGGCACTTCATCTGCACTGAGAGTACCTTCATCATCCGATGATTCCATGTGGAGAGAAAACTCACTGCCTGAATCTTCCCCTCCCTCCTCTCCCTCAGACGCACTGTCAGTCTCATAATCCTGCTCAGAGGAAGATTCAAGAAGCAAACCAACCACCTGCTGAGCAGTCATTCTACGGCTAGCCATAATGCTTACTAATAAAGGTTACTTGTCAAACAAGTCAACAACAACAAACCCTTTGTAAAAAAAAGAAATAAACAAAATGTAGCTTTATCACAAAGACCTATATACTCCAACACTATACCACTCACGTGACAGAAGCAGCTAGACTCACCACCACCTACTCTGCACAGACACAGTAAGGATCAACAATATCCCACTAAAAAAGAAGAAAAAAAATTACACATAAGACAATGCAAAACATCGCAAAGAATTTCATGCTCTGAACACTAACAAATATGCTGCCATTATGGCACCACTTACAAAAAATTCATTCATGCATGACAATAATACTCATTTGGAGTACACACAACAAAAATATTTTTCTTACCAAATAAATGCAATTACGCAAAACTGCAGAACAACCACTGCCGAAACCGCAAACAGGAATCAAAAGCTTTACACTAGAATAAAAAGGAGAAAAAAACATTACAATCACATATGCAAATAATGTACCAGTCCACACACAATCCACCAGCCAAGCTAAGGGGTAGGTGGGCCTAACAGTATAAATAAAATATTCACCCCCGTAAAAGGGGAGCAACCCTTGCCCTTTTGGCCACTCCCCAACACAAAAATTAAAAAAACCCTGGTTTCTAGTGGCTTCTGCCCTCCTTGGGGGCAGATGGGCCTAAAAACATACTGCTATTCTGCCACCCAAGGGGTCACTCTCCACAAATAAATGCCTGGTGGACTAGTGGGAAGATACCTTTATCTTCCGCACACGATCTCTCACTACTCAACTCTACTCTCAACTCTATTCACAACTGGATGTTAGCTCACCAACTCATTCTGAATCCCGCCAAAACTGAATTCCTCCTCCTCTCTACCTCTCTCTCACCTCCTCCTGTTCAATCTTGGATGGATCAGCTGAACCTACTCAACAACAAACCCATCATTGTCGACAGCGCTAAATCCCTAGGTGTCATTCTTGACAAAAGACTCAACCTAATCTCCCACATCAACTCTATTGCTAAGAACGCACGTTACCAGTTGCGCCCTCTATGGGGGATCCGTCGGTTCTTCCCGAAGAAAGACTTAAAAACCTTGGTACAATCTCTGGTTCTCTCAAGACTGGATTATTGCAATTCTCTTCTGACGGGCCTACCCAAATCCCACCTCTCCCCTCTCAAATCCATCCTCCATTCAGCAGCTCACTTCATTTCAGGGTCTAAACGAAGCGACCACGTCACTCCTATCCTATCCTGTCCTCTCTTCGATGGCTTCCGATCGAGGCAAGATCTATTTACAAAACTGCCTGCATCACACACAAAGCCTTACACACGTCCTCCCCTCGTTACCTGGCGAATAAATTGAAATTGTCCGGTGGCTCTCGCCCTTCTCGCAATGCGGAAAAGCTTCTGCTTGAGCCCCCCCCCGTCTTCAAAAGGGAAAGATCGATGGCGCAATCCTTCTCAGGCAATGCAGTGAGAATCTGGAACTCGCTTCCCCCATTGCTCCGTGCCACCTCCTCTACCCGGATCTTCAAAGCTGACCTCAAATCTCTTCTCTTCCAAATACACTTTCAGAACTAATACTTTCACTCTCAGCCCCCTCTAGGAAGTTTGCTCTTCATTGTAAATTTGTACTTTTTCCTGTACATTCCTCACCCTTGCGTGCTGTGCTGGATTTGTGTACCCTTCATTTAATTCACGCCCTCTCTACTCCCTCAAGGAAGTTCTTCCACTATAGGAAATTCTGTACTCCATGCCTATAGAAGTGCCTTCCCAGTGTGTTCTGAGTGACTGCCACTTATTGCAGTATTATACCTCTATTTGTATTTTGTATCATGCACAATTGTCACTTTTTCCTCATTTAATGTAACGCTTGCTTTTGTATTATGCTCACTTGTAACCTTCTCCTCATGTAATGTTACTGTTCCTATTGTGAAGCGCTCTGACACCTTCAGGTAAAGCCCCGCGCTATATAAAAAAAACTGCCCCCCTCCACCCCCCCCAGGGGGGCAGAGCACCAAAAACATAAGGCCCCCAAAAGGGGAGCGACCCTTGCCCAAGGGGCCGCTCCCCAAAACAGTATTTTCCTTTTTTTTTAAATTCCCTGGTGTCTAGTGGGCATTCCTGCTGCACTATCGCATGATCGTGCAGCAGGAATGCACAAAAGAGGCATCGAGGGAAAGGAAAGGGTTTTCCTTTCCCTCGATGCCTCTTCTGTTTGAAATCCCCCCTCCCCGGAGCCAAAACTAACCTTATTCCCCGACGCGCTGGAAGCAAATGGCTTCAGAGCGCGTCGGGGAACAAAGGGAAACCCCCAATGACGTCAGCACGCCTCGCGCGCTGACGTCATTGAGGGGGGGGGGCGGGGGGAGGCAGGGGAAGCCCTTCTCCTGCCTTCCCCCCAAAAAACCCGACGATCGGATTCCCACGGGGGGAGCGCCAGCGCTTCCCCCGTGGGTGGTCTTATGACGAGCTGGACTCGTCATGAGCACACGACCACTGTGTGCCATGACGAGTCCAGCTCGTCATGAGCATCGAAGGGGTTAAGTAATGTTTATAAAAAGCACTCCAAAAACGCTGGGTCCAGTTTATGCTATAAGTGCCAGTGTTTATAATTAAGTGCTGTGGTGAGTTCCGGAAAGCACCAGCTCAAATTAAGCACTACTATAGAAAAAGTAACAGATTAGGAGAGGAAAATGCCATTAGGGAAAAGCTATAACATAGCACTGAAAGGTGCCGACTTCAGAGCTAGGGAACAAAGTTTGAGTTTTGGCATTGGCCCAACATCCTGTGATCCTGGGCAAATCACTTAGTCTCCACTTTTGTACCAGAAAATAATATGCCCTTAAGTTATGCTCATAAAAAGAATTCCAATATTTATAGGTCCAGTTTGCTGTGCAAGTGCCAGTGTTATTTAAATGCTGTGGTGAGCCCTGGAATCCACCGGCTCAAAAAAAGCACTGGCAGTTACAAAATCAAAACACCATATTAAACACCGTAAAAAATAGGAATATCAAGATCTAAAAATAATAAGCATCTCAAAACCCCTAACTCTGACTTGCACTGCCTCAGCCCCGTCGGCCTTTCAGAAGCAATGTCCTGTCCTGATTTGCCTAGATCCCCTGTATCCACCGACAACTTTCACTGTGGTTTCAAGATCCAGCAGGGAACCGTTGGGCTTATTAAGAAATAGAAAATATGAGTGACAGGGAGAGCAAAGGGGGAGGAAAGGTGATTTCAGAGGATGAAGACTCGAGATTTTATGCGGAAGGGAAAGGAGTAACATAAGCTGAGTGGTAATATAGGCAAGGATAGGAGAAGCTACAGCAGAGGAGAGCGCAATTGACCTATCGTGGCCGCAGACCAGATGAAGAACAGGGAACACTGGATGGTTATTACTGCGGAGTGATTAAGGACGGAGTAAGATTGACCGCGAATGGAAGGGAGTGAGACTGACCGCTTATTACTGCAGACTGAACAAAGGAAACTGAGCACAAGTGACTGGTGAGCACTACAGATTGCATGAAGGAGGAGTAAGACAATGTCACATCATTGATGCACGCGGCACAAGCAGCGGGAGTGACTGATCACTACTCCAGAGTGCACAAAAAACAGACTAAGCAGCAGACTGCGAAAAACACTGATGGGGGGGATAGTGACCGATAATTACCAAGTAAGAACTGCCAAAGTCATTTCAACGGCATAGGGATCAGGGTAGCGCAGACTGTACAAACACCAAACACACTGCAGCAAGGTGGGAACAAAAGCATTTGAGACAAGCACGGCCACGAAAGTGAAAGCGACCGTAACATGATCCAAAACAGATGGCACCCTGCGCGCCCCTGCTCGCTCCCGCAAGCTGGATGCCGTGGGAGGAAACATTTACTGGAAAAGGTGGAACATGCACCCGCCTTTGGCCAATTGCGTGCTTTCATTTTTGAAAGCCACACGCAAAGGCCAATGCAATGTGTGGAAAATCGAAACACACGCACGAGTTTTCAGAAAAGCTGGAGTGATTCCAAGAGGCCCTCTCCTAGAGCAGCGCATGCGCGCTGCGCTAGGCTCGACCTAATAAAAGAGAAGGGGGCTGCATGACCCCCCCCCTTCCCAAACGGGACAGCATGGCATTATAAAGTGCGGATTCTAGTGCGGAGATCCTCCTCTCAAGAGGACTCTCGTTCGTCCCTGCCACCAATCTCAACAAATTTGAACTGATGAAAGATTTACATCTTTTCTTTCGCAGAATCAGATTAAAAAAGTTTTTCCAAAATAGACCCATGAACGACATGCAAGACAACCTATCAGGCCTGAAACCTCCTTTGGAATTTACCCCCAGCCTTGACACTCTAGGGGCCGAAGTAGAGATTTTTGAGAAGAGTGTACTTACCAAAATTCAAAAAGTCGTTAGGTACGTTCCCAAACCCCAATTTAACATCTCCAGGGGGGAAAACTCTGCCCTTCGGGCGCTTAAGAACAATAGGAACCTTACCATCAAACCCTGCGACAAGGGGGCGGAATAGTCATCTTCGACACCCCCCAGTATGTGGAGAAGATGAACAACCTTCTTGGAGTGACCAGACACTACAAAAAGATCTTGATCAATCCTGAACCTAAACTGAAAGACAGGATTCTCAGAATTGTCAACACTGCGGCAGCAGATGGACATATTTGCACTAAGGAGGCGGAATTCCTTACCCCTTCATATACACGGATGCCCATCATATACAGGGTTCCCAAAACCCACAAAAATGTGGACAATCCACCTCTGAGACCCATTGTGTCCACCATTGGTGCTGCCACTGAGCCTCTAAGTACATCAACAGCTTTCTTAAACCACGAGTATGTACGCTGCCCTCATACGTGAGGGACACTGGCCACTTCATCTCCAAGATTGAAAACCAACCATACAACAACGACGGTGAATTTTTGGATACTATGGACCTCGAGTCCTTGTATACCAATATTCCCCAAAAAGAGGCCATTAAAGTGCTCGGGGAAATTTTAGAATTGGACCCCACTATTACCAACTCCTCTTTCATCTTACAGTGTCTGGACAGCGTGCTTGGAGAGAATTATTTTGAATTCAACGGAAGTTACTACCAACAAGTTCAGGGCGTGAGCATGGGTGCCACCTGTGCCCCCAGTATAGCTTGTCTATACATGGGGGACTTCGAGACACGAAACATATATAATGAAATGGCTCCGTTCTTTGAGAACGTCCGTATGTGGTCGCGATTCATCGACTACATCTTTTTCATCTGGCAGGGCAACCAGGAGACCCTAGAAGAATTTACTCATTGGATCAATGCTGCTGATCCCAACCTAAAATTTACCACACATTGCAGTAACATCAAGGTGGAATTTCTAGACATATGGGTTGAGCATTGTAATGCCCACCTCCAGGTTACACTGTACACCAAACCTACGGCTAGAAACACCTTATTACAATTCGGCAGTTTCCATCCTCGATGCCAAAAGGAGGGTATACCCTTTAGCCAGTTCCTTCGTATTCGAAGAAACTCTACCAACATGGGTGATTTCCTCAAACAAGCAGAAATCCTGAGGCAGAAGCTCTTGTTAAGAAGATACCCTGCCAGGTTGATTAAAGATGCCCTGAAAAGAGCCAGGTACTACAACCGAGAAGCCATGTTTTTGCCCAAAAACTTAGAGAAAACCGACCAACTGGTATGTGTCACCAGACACTCTAACTTTGACCACAAGGTACGCCAGGTCATAAATTCACAATGGCATCTTCTTAATATTGGCGAAGATGAACATAAACTTTTTAGACCTCTCTTCGCCTTCAAGAGGAGCAAAAACCTCAGCAACTTTTTGGTTAGAGCTAAAAGCTGGGAACGTGATTCCTTCTGTCAGAAATCCATTACAGGAGGTGAGCCCATTAAAGGCAACCATCGATGTGGATCATGCCAAGCTTGTCCCAATGCCATTGTCAGTGACAACATCCGAATAAATGACTGGACGGTCTTCCTTTCGGAAATGACCAACTGTTGCACGCCTAATATCGTGTATATCATCTTATGTCCCTGCAATTTGGCCTATGTTGGTGAAACCGGCAGAGAATGCAGACTCCGAATCGGAGAACACAAGTCGAACATTAGGTGCATGAAGCGTGCCGCTCCCCTGGTAAGCCACTGGATTGAGGTGGCTCACGTTGAAAGTGACCTTAGATGGTCTATCCTGGAGAAAATCCAACCGCAAGCTGGCAGAGATGTCACTGCTATACGCAAGAAGAGAGGTCTTCTGGATCTTTACCCTTAAATCTAAGGAAGAGGGACTCAATGAAAACCTTCCATGGGAGAATGCTATGTTATAATTCTTACCATTATCTTCTCCCGTTTTGGAGCCATAAGTTGACCCCTGTAGACTTACGGGTATATGGCTTTCACCCATTATCTCCTCCTGATTTCTCCCAGTGGTTTACCATCTTGATCAGCGTGCTGGCTTACCTCCAGCCAGTCAGGACCTCCTAGCCAGGCTCATACATGGCACTGCTGGGCCCTTTTACAGGCCATCCAGCATTCCTTTCCACCATTTGCTAACGATTCTTGGACCCTTGCTCCATGTCCGTGCCCTCTGACTTTTCACGTGCTGGGTCCAGCCTCTATCTTTGGGATTCTTGTTTGATCCCCTTGACTGCTGTACTTCTAAGTGCCCCCACTGTTGGTTCAGTATTAATTTTTCTTCTTTGTCTGCATTGGACACATTAACGTTATTAAATGATCCAGCAGACCCTGGTCCCCCGGCCCATCGTTCTTTCATCCCCCCAGATTAGTAGGACACATTTCATCCATCTTTGGCTTTGTTTCTCTTCTTTTTTAAGATGGCGCCCACTGTTTTAGCCTTTGAGCCGACTATGCAGTCCCTTTTCTATGTTTTGTATGTGTGGAGCAGGACGCTTTCTTTTTCCCTGCACCACCCATATCCAGCTTTTTCGCGCAGTTTGGCTTATTTAAGTTCCACCTGGTCGCGCCCAAGTATCCCTCTATCGCCGGTTACCACTGGCGTGAGGATTCATACGCCTTCTGGACCCTGACTTGTGCACACAGCGCTAGTGATTAGCCTGAGGTAAGCTTGCGATCGATCCTCGCATGTCATCTAGCCGAGAACTCTGTTTATTTTGTCCTATTAGTTGTGTTTTTATTTTGGTGTACCTGGTGACACCGTAGTTTGGGGATCCCGGCTCTTTATCCATTATGCCTGTCCCTTTGTCTTTGTTTATAAGCGTTATACCGCTTGACCTTTTGACATGTGTGTTTTCTAGACCTACATTTGTTACCCATAAAACGTGTATATACTTGTAGATTAAGAATGTTTACTCTTAATGGGTAGCCAACAGTTAGCGGTTTGCTTGAGGGCACGTTCCATGCCTAAACTATTGTTCATATCCGCGTTCTTGAAATTTGTCTGACGTGCTATCTATTATTTAGCTACACACACGCTAACGCGTATTCTCTTGTTAGAGTGTCCCTCCTTGTATTCATTTTAGTCCCTTCCCCACCCTTCTATATGCTTCTGTATGTTTCACTATGCGGCTGTTTAGCCTATATGCCTGTGTAGTGTTAAGGGTACTTTCTTGGTTTTTGTCAGGCCTCCCAGCATCTGACGAGACCCAGTCACAGACTTATTTAACTGTTTGCCCACGGGGCGACTTCTCCCTAAATCTGGCCTGTATACACCGGCAAGCACCATTGCTGATGTCGCCTATTGCACTCCTCTCTCTTGGAATCACCTAGGAGTTTGCATCTCTTTGCCCTATTACATACCTTATCGGGTAAGCTGGTCCACCTCCTAGCAATTGCCAGGATGTTATTTATATATTGGCCCTATCAACATTAAAGAATATACTACTTTGTATTGCAGGCCATTTCTGGGTATTTCCTATGTGTTGTGTGAATCTTTGTGCTCATTCGACAAGCAGGGTCTGATTGTAATTTTCAGGTATTTATCAGTATACTTGATACGCTATCCAGCTCTGTCTCGTCCTTTAGTGGTCACTCATGGTATTGTTCCGTTGGTGATATACACTCAGGGGCTCACCTAATCTTTTTTCTCTTTTCCTCACGTGTGTGGTAGTTGGTCTATTTCTTATGATCTCCAGCACACCTGATCATCCTTCGTGTCATTTTATGGCACTCACTTTTCACAGCTATACTTCATCTACGTGCACACTCCTCTCAGTATCTTGCTTTCTATTAAATAGTGAATATCCTTGCCTTGTTCTCTACAAACCTTGCCTCCCTCTGAGTGTGATACAGTAAAGGGGATGATCTACATATTGACACTCCCTCCTGAATATTATTGTAATATAGTGTTGGATGTGTGTGTGTGTGTATATATATACAAGTACAAGCATGCAAAGTTGCACACGCCCACTGGGGCGGGACTTGTGTTCACATCAACAGGTGTTCCTCATGATTGCTTTGCCTTCGCTCTTTTTTCCTGTGCAAGGACACTCTGTGTTTGAAACGCGTTGGGCTGTTGATGGTGATTTGGAGGGAGAAACTACTACACTGCAGTCCTCAATTAAAGGTTTTTCAACCTCCCGTGAGCGGCGTCTTCTCTTGGGGCAACCTAACTGTTTGGATATATATATATATATGTGTTTTGTTGCTATTTCAGGTATCTCTCTTCATGAGTCCCACTCTGTTTTGCTCCGTCCTGATGAAGGTGTGACCCAGATCCGGGTCAGACACCAAAACGCGCGTCGGCGCTGGAGCCCCCGTGTCTCCCCTACTTCTATTTCCCTCCGGGAAAAGAAACCATATTCCTGAACTGTACGAGAAGTGAAAAATTGTATATCCCTCCTGTACAACTGTTTAGTTTTTTTGATATCATAATTTCTGTCAATATACCTTGCGGCAGACTCTTGGTATCTTTTGAGAAGTGTTGTGATTCTATGCACTATGAACTGTTTCATGTTGGGATCAATGTTCCCTCTAATTTTTTCCCCTGTGTGCGGCAGTGGAGGGTCTCTGTGCGCTGCAACCATGGCTATGTGCGCCAGGAACCAGACCGCGCGCGTGTGCAGCGCCAAATGTCACTCCAAACGTTTACTTAAAAAAGTGAAAAGATGGTGCATTTTCACACATACAGCGCCACGTTAAGGGTCTTAAGGTCGGTTTGCAAATTGGATAAACACGCCATGACATGAATTGGTTACACAGGCAAGTACACTTCAGGTTTAGAAAAGCACAAGACTCCAACGGATATGCCCCGCACCGCGCTTTACTAACAAACGAGTACAGCAAGTTTAAAAACACAGCGTGTACTTTCAGAATAAATTGAAAGTACACGCTGTGTTTGTAAACTTGTTTTACTCTTTTGAGTAAAGCGTGGTGCGGGGCAGATTGTGTGCTTTTATTTAAGTATTCATGTTAATCACAGCTCGTGAAGGGGCTGTGATTAACATGAATACTTAAACTAAAGCACACAATATGCTCCGCACTGCACTTTACTCAAAAGAGTACAGCAAGTTTAAAAACACAGCGCGCTGGAGGTTACACGAAGATCTCAGTAACAGGAGCATCACACTTAACATAGCTCCATGGGCACTTCGCAGCGCTAAGGAGCAACCGACGAGCTCAGCAGTCAATCATAGTGAGATAGATACCGACATTAACAGCATCATTTATGAGCATGCCTGCCAAGTGCCACGCATCAGGCGTGGAACTAACGCATTTCAGTGTGGTGATCCACATCACCGCACTGAAATGGAAAGTCACGCATTTTAGGTATAGCGCTTGGCTCGGTAGTTAAGCCGTATCGCTTCTATGCTGAATGAAACTAGCTGGAATGCCGTCCCTGCAGGCAATAAAGTATTGCTTCCCCATCTAATTTCTTGCTAATGGTAGCAACCTTGTTGCGCTTGGCTGCATTTCTATTGCGCCCCCACCACCCTACAGGCTGGCACATGTGAATCTCCCTGCCCCCTGGACTAATGCAGCAGCCTGTGACGTTTAGCCTACTTCTGACTGGCAGCTGTACGTGCGCGGGATTTCAGACCTGAAACGTGCACACACGGAGAAGCAACAAGTTAAATGTTGCTTTGGTCTACTAAATCAAATCAACCCTGAGACGCATTGGCGGCGCTCCGGTGAGTTACCGGCAACAGCACTGAGGGACTGGGCATACCATTGCAACGCATTCTGGGGCTGGGGCGCGCCCGGGGTGCATCCCCTAACACTAACAGCACCAGCCCCCCCCCCTACCTCTTGCAGTGCCCGTGGGCCTGCAACCACAAAGACACAATCGTGGCACTGGGAAGCATACAGGCCTGTAAGGCTGGGGAGGAATCACGACATGCTACGTGAAAATGCACAAAAAAATAGGCATAACCGCCTGATGAGCACGCTGGAGATACGTGGGGCCTGGGAGCACTGAAGTTGACGAGGTGCTCACTGACTAAGGCCAGCAGCACTGATAACAACTAGAGGAGTGGGTGGGCCGGTAGGAGCGCTGCTTCTGTACAATAACGGCCTCATGCAGAGCCAGCTACAGATGGAATTTCCCAGCATCACTGGTGCTTTGCAGCAGTTTGAGATCTTAGAGTTTCTGGCTGCTCAAATAGGTGTAATTTCTAATATTTATATGTCTCCCTCATCTTCATTGCTTGATTTTTGCTCACGAAACGGTGTCACTCACAGTTGTTGTATGTCACTCAAAATTGCACAGAATTTATGAAAATGTCACATATAGCAATCTGAAACCTTGGCAGCTATGTATGTGTTCGTGGCTATACACCGCGTAAAAGATGCGTGCACTGTTGCCTCGCTGCAATGGGTGCTCGCGGCGGCTGCTTCAAAAGCAGAAAGGATTGCGTTGACCTGGTACCTGAACCTTAAACTTGCCTCCTTTTTGGGACATAGCGCTTTACTCAAGAGTAGAGCAAGTTTAAAAACACAGCGTGTACTTTCAATGTATTCTGAAAGTACACGCTGTGTTTTTTAACTTGCTGTACTCGTTTGTTAGAAATGCGCGGTGCGGGGCATATTGTGCGCTTTAGTTTAAGTATTCATGTTAATCACAGCCCCTTCACGAGCTGTGATTAACATGAATACTTAGACAAAGGCACACAATGTGCCCCGCACCGCGCTTTACTAACAAGAGTACAGCAAGTTTAAAAACACATAAACTTGCTGTACTCTTGTTAGTAAAGCGCGGTGCGGGGCACATTGTGTGCCTTTGTCCAAGTATTCATGTTAATCACAGCTCGTGAAGGGGCTGTGATTAACATGAATACTTAAACTAAAGCGCACAATATGCCCCGCACCGCGCTTTCCTAACAGCCCCAAGCCAGACAGCCAGCCTTACCTGCACTCCGGAGTCCAAACGCTTCCTCTGTCCACAGTCCACGCCGCATCCAGGAAGTGCCCGTTTTTCGCGCCGCTCGCTTTTTTAAAGCGGCGGCGTGAACTCTCTCGCGGGATGTCCGGTGTGGGCGCGCGCTCCACACGGCAGTGCGCGCTCGCAGGAAGAGGTGTGCGCTCGCGCACCTTAAAGGGAACAGTGGTTGGGATGTCTGAGTATGTGCGAGTATGTGGTTGTGTGATAGGTAGGCAGAATGAGTGTGTGTGACTCATGATGTAAATTAATATTGACCTTTGTGATCTTGATTTGTATGTCTTTTTGTACTATATGGACCAAATAATATTAATAAAAATATATGTATTTTTCTAATTCATCTGTATGTATCACATTTGGGAGAACATTGAGCTTGTAGGATCGAGTTCTTCTTATCGGTGACTTATTAGCACCAGTTGAAGTTATATTTGGGCAGAGGGGTGTGTTTTCACTGTTCTGTCAGAATGCACCCGCCTTTGGCCAATTGCGTGCTTTCATCTTTGAAAGCCACACGCAAAGGCCAATGCAATGTGTGGAAAATCGAAACACACACGCACGAGTTTTCAGAAAAGCTGGAGTGATTCCAAGAAGCCCTCTCCTAGAGCAGCGCATGCGTGCTGCGCTAGGCTCGACCTAATAAAAGAGAAGGGGGCTGCATGACCCCCCTTCCCAAACGGGACAGCATGGCATTATAAAGGGGAGGGGGCACCTCGTGGCCTAACTCTCCAAGCCTTATTTGGACCCTGGGTCTATGCGTGTTTTTAATTTTTTTTATAGTCTTTACCTAAACTCTCACTTCCATGCTCATTTGCTCATTCCTCATTCTTGAACTAGACCAGCCTGTGCATCTGGTAGCTCAGGTCACCACACTTGCTCCCCATCACTAATATTTATTTAGCCTGCATCTTTGTCCCATGTGCACTTTCATATCTGTCACCGAGGTCGCCCCTTCTAATTGCTCTCTCACGTTGATATTTTAGACCATCCTACAAATTCTGAACCCAGTTCTGGAGGCCAATCTCAGCCGGATTTGTTTGCAGAGCGAGGAGATCGTAAAACTGCAGTGCTTGAAGTGCAGGATAGAGTTCAACCAGTCGCCCGTCCCTGCAGTCTACAGCAATGAAGAGGAACTATGTGCTACAAAGGAGGTGTCTGCAGGGATGCAAGGTAATAGGCCCCTGTGCTCTTGTTGAGAGTGACTCTGGAAGAGTGAGAAAGCATACATTTGATATGTACTGCATTCTTGGTGATAGGGGTGTGCCGTATTGCATAGGTTGCTGCTTCATTTCTGTGGGAGATGTTGTTGTGGCTACAAGTGGGCAGTAAGGGAATCTATTCCTTAATTGAGGTATGTATTGATCTAGGAGTTTTATAAAGCAGTGCATGTCAGCTGGCCCCTTCAGAGTGCTCTATGGAAAAGGAAGAGATGAGTGAATGCGAAGAATGTCAAGCTTTAGTGTTGGAGTCCAGTCAAGTGAGTAGGGTAAGCCTACTTATGACATTCTTCAGTCGCTTCTAGGAAGGTGTCAGTTAGTTGAAAACTTGTTTAAAGATTTGAAGTATTGCCTGTAAAACTGAGGGTCTAGAGAGACGGGCTTTTTTGTTTGTAAAGATTTCTCAAGGCCCTTGTGTTGCTGTTTGAACCCTAAACTCCAGGCTAACCGTAGCATACAGAAGGCCTCTTTGTTTAAGGCTGTCCCCTCAGCGAGTGATGAGTGTGAGGGTCCGGTCACAACAAAGCAGATTATAGAACCTAAAGCAGACAAGGAACGTCTAATAACAATACACTGCATCTACTTCTGTTATTCCTTATTCTTTCTCTTTATTTTTTTCCTGTATCTTTAGTGGGAAATGAGCTGTGCTCCTCTCACCAGCTACCAACCCGGGCGTGGACCCTGTATAACATGTACATGCCCTCCCCCTCAGTGCCCGCAGACACATTTTATGTGGCACTTTCCTCAAAGTAGAAAGCTGAGACGGATTAAAATCTAAGGGTTCTCAACCCATATATGCAGAGAAGGGCAAGTTTGAGATCGTTCCCTTGGCACTGATAAGGGCAGTCATGGAGGAAGCTGGATAGTGTTCCTGGATTTAAAGAGCCCTTGTATTCTTCTTTGTCGTTCAGTGGCTTACTTCCTCAGACCAAAGGCTGTGGATATCCATTACGCTTAGAGCATTGCACTGAGGAAACCAAAAGGTGATGTGTGGAATGATTTAGTCTCAGCCACTGGTGTTACTCATGACCTTATTCCAGTCCTAAGCATCCTTGCCCACTCCGCCACTCTACACAGAAACCCCAGACCGGTTTCCGCCTTAATCTTTGAAGTACAGCTTGATCCCCAAGTCACAGGAAACGCATCTGGGCATACCCGTCACACCTAGGTCATTGCACTTAGGGCATTGCACTGAGGGAAGCAAAAGGGGATGAGTGGCATGCTTGAATTAATCTCAGCTACTGATCATTCTTGGGGTTCTCTTCCTGGTCAATAAAGACTAAAGTGTTGGGTTGTTGAGGACATCTTAGTGACGTTCCATGGGGACAGGAAGCGGACCGATATATTGAGCTGTGGGAAGTTTTTGGTTGGACCAGCAGAAGATGGACCAGGTTATCGCAGAGTACTGTGCTGGAGAGGGACTGTGGGAGTTACCATGGTCCATCCGCGACCTGTATTTGTTGTGTTTCTTGTGGCTGCTCAATAATTATCCAGGTGGTGGTGATGGTATTACTTTGAGAACACAGTTTGGATAGGGTTGGCTTCCAATTCATAATGTGATTTAAATATTCTTATGTCGTGGTTTCAGACGTTGTCTCAAGTGCCGCTCCTGCGGAATGCCCAGCCTGCGGCAGTGATCACGTAGTCATACTGCCCTCCAACTCCGAGCGAGTAGAGGTGCGATCCAGCACCCCACTGTTGCCAACACAACTGTCCAGCAATAACCTCACAAAAGATGCAGCCTTGCTGGTAAGTGGTTAGCCTTCCTAGTACAGTCCTCTCTTCCCTCACTCCCTTTGCCCTTTATCGTAGTAATGTCTGTCTGGTATTTTCTCAGGGAAACTCGTATGGTTCCTCATTCCAGTTCTCAATCATGGATTTTCTCTGATATCCCTAAATGTAGACTATCTATTCACACTTGTGGGATCCCCGGTACACATGTCTGCGGTACTCCATGTTTTAACTTAAAGCACAAAGAGGATAATGTAGCTTGTAACTAAGACTGCACACAGAGCAGAATACTGATGAAGCACCTTGAGGCATTTCTGAAGCTGCGGCTTCCTGTCCCGCTGTACTGAGATGTCAGGTAATGTTTTTTTTTTTGGTAAAGGACTAGAGGATCTATGGTCTATCAGACGATGGCTCCTGCACACTGGCAGGTGGCGCCATTGCCCTCCATTGACACTCTGTACCGCCTCCAGACATGATGACATAGAGCCTCGTATAAGCGCTACCTCTGTTCCCTGATGTCAGTTCCTCTTTTTCCACACCCTTCAATATGAATCCAGCCATTTATCAGTGCCTTTACAGACTTTTTTTAAAAACTTGTTTTTTACAGTGGGCATCTTTTGCAGTGAAAGTACGCAGTGGTTCTGATGTTAGACCTACTGACTTGATCCCATCTATCTGAAAGAGACACGTTAGTGACAGATTCCTTACCTTAGAATATCCCCAGGCGTCAGGCTGGATCCGGAAAGTTTTTGCGTAGCAGTACCCTTGCGCGTCGGTAGTCGGCGTCGTGCGGCTCCGCGTCCGTCGTCGGCATCGGGACCGCCGGGATGACGTCGCGGGCAGTACTTAGACGCCGCCCCTGCGCGCTGTCAGTTCTTTCTTTTTCCGCGCCAGTAAGCGCAGATCCGGGAAGAGCAGTGCCCTAGTCATTTTTTTGGGTGATTTTTCACTGTTTTCTCGAAGTCTCTCGACTCCGAAGGTGTCGGTAGGGATGCCCGGCTTCAAGCCATGCGACGCCTGTGGTCGAATGATGTCGATCACAGACCCGCATCAGGATTGTCTCTACTGCCTCGACCACGACACGAAGTCGTGCTCCGACTGCCGGGCCTTGCATCCGAAGGCTTTGCGAGAGCGGTCTCGAAAGCTCCTCGAGGTCCGGCAGTCGGCTCCGCGCCACGCCCCGGTCACGTGAGAGGTCGAGGGGCCGGTCGCGGAGTCCTCATCTGTCGTCGGGGTCCAAGTCTTCGCACTCCTCCGGTAAGTCGAAGCATAAAAAGTCGAAGAAGCGTCATCGCTCGACGACTTCCCCTCGCCGGTCTCGTGACTCGGCTGAGGGTCCTGTCGGCACCGTCCCCGCGGCTCCGGGAGTGCCTGTGGAGCCGCCCCCGCATTACCCGTCCTTCCCGGGTTCGGGGGCGACTCCGGCCGAGATACAGGAGTTCCTGTCGGCCATGGCCCGCCTCTTCGGGACTCAAGGTCCCCCCGGTGCGCCTTCGGGCCCCGCGGGCCCTGATGGGGTTTCTCCGGCGACTCCGGTCCCGGCGCCGCCTGTCACACCAGCCTCGGTCCCGGCCCCGGTCCCGGCCCCGGCCTCGACCCCGGCTCCGGTGCTGCCACAACCCAGATCGACGCCGGTTGCCCTGACGACACCTCCACCGGCGCCGATCTCTCCAGTGTCGTTCCCCGGTTCTCTCCGGATCCGGACATGGCGCCGGACCGGCGTCGCTCGAAGCTGGCTCCGACGCCGATGGGCCCTTGGGTCCCACATGTCCCTCCTCCTTATTTTGAACCAGAATTGGAGGACGCAGAGGAATGGGAGGGGTCTGATGACCCTCTCACACAGCAATGTGAGTTTGATCAGGACTGGGCTGAGGAGCTTGGGGATGCCAGTGGTCTGGACACCTCCCCTGACTCTGGCATGCTGTCTCCTCCTTCCGTGGCAACGGAGGAGGGAGCAAACTTTGCAACTGTGTTACGTAGAGCAGCTGGGGCCTTACACCTACAGTGGCTGTCAGGACTAACATCCTGACGGAAGTGCTTCAGCCGGCGGCTACCTCCTCGGAGCCACTGCTGCCGTTTAACGAGGCGCTTTCAGATGTTGTTTTGGGCACCTGGTCCAAGCCCACCACAGGGGCTCCTGTGGATAGGAACGTGGCCAGACGCCATCGCCCTGCTCCGGGCGACCCCCTGTTCCTCTCCCAACACCCCACCCCTGAGAGCTTGGTGGTCCAAGCTTCTGCTTCCCAAAGCGCCTTCCCTACCGCTCCCCCGGATAGGGAATCCAAACGCCTGGATCAATTTGGGAAGAAGGTCTTTTCTTCCTCCAGTGCTGGCTTGCGGTCCGTCAATACCACTTGCCTCTTGGGCCGATATTCCCACTCCTTGTGGGACTCGGTGGCGCAAGTTCTGCCCCAGTGTCCTGAGGAGGTCCAGACACTGCTTTCCCGCACCATTGCGGAGGGACGAGATGCGGCAAAATACACCATCAGATGTGGCCTTGATACCGCCGACTCGCTGGGCAGATCGCTTGCGACGACAGTGGCGCTGCGCCGTCACGCCTGGCTGAGAACCACTGGTTTCTCGGGTGATGTCCAAAACACTCTTATGGACATGCCCTTTGATGGGATCGGTCTTTTTGGGAACAAGGCAGACCATGCGCTGGAGCGCTTTAAGGACTCAAGGGCTACGGCCAAGTCCCTGGGCCTTTCTGCTGTACGCCCTCCGCAGCCGTCTGCTTTTCGCCCCTTTCATGGCCACGGAAGGGGCGCCCAGTCACGTCCGCTGCCCAGCCACCGACCCGTGCAGCAAATGTCTTCGCGTGGCCGAGGACGTGGCTCCCGCCGTGGCGGGTCAGGCAACCAGCGTGCGGGTCAGGCCCACCAACCCCGTCCGCGGCCTCCAAGCCCTCCTAGTCCTTCTTTTCAGGTGCACAGCACGCCAGTAGGGGGCAGGGTCCGCCATCACCTTCACTACTGGCGTGCCATCACCTCGGACAGGTGGGTCTTGGACAATGTCCGAAGGGGCTACTCCCTCCCCTTCGAGACCATCCCCCCCAGCCATGCCACCTCAATTCCACCGCATGTCAGGGGATCACTTGGTGCTTCTTCAGAAGGAAGTTGCGGCCCTCTTGGCCAAGGGGGCCATCGAGCGCGTTCCGACCCCAGAAGTAGGACGTGGTTGCTACTCCCACTACTTTCTGGTGCCCAAAAAGGACAAGGAGAACATACGTCCTATCTTGGACCTCCGGAACGTCAATCGCTTCCTCCGGAAGGAGAAGTTCAAGATGCTTACCCTAGCTCAGGTCTTGACTGCCCTCGACCCTGGAGACTGGATGGTAGCGTTGGACTTGCAGGACGCATATTTCCACATCCCCGTCCTGCCGGCCCACCGGCGTTACCTGCGGTTCACGGTAGGCCTCGAGCATTTTCAGTTCACCGTTCTCCCTTTCGGCCTTACCAGCGCCCCTCGGGTGTTCACGAAAGTGATGGCGGTGGTCGCAGCTCATCTGCGCCGGGCTGGGGTTCCAGTCTTCCCCTACCTCGACGACTGGCTGCTGAAGACGGGCTCGTCCCAGGCATTCGTCTCCCACCTCCAGACTACGGCCGAACTCCTGGGGTTCTCCATCAACGTGCCGAAGTCGCACCCGATTCCTTCTCCACAGCTCCTTTTCATCGGAGCAGTTCTGGACACGACGCAGTTTCGGGTCTATCCTCCCGAACGGCGAGTCTGGGATATTCAGGCTATGATTCCGATCTTTCGGCCTCTATCCTGGGTTTCGGTACGGATGACCCTGAGGCTGCTGGGCCTCATGGCCTCCTGCATCCTGCTGGTCGATCATGCCAGATGGCTTATGCAGGCTCTGCAGTGGGACATGAAGTTCCAGTGGGCGCAGCACCAGGGCAACCTGTCCGATCACGTCCAGGTCTCGGAGGGGACTGCAAAACAGTTGCAGTGGTGGCTCTCGAACCGGCAATGGGTCATGGGCAGATCCCTCTCCCTTCCCCAGCCAGAGCACACAGTTGTGATGGACGCGTCCCTTCTGGGATGGGGCGGTCACATGGGAGAGGCGGAGATCAGGGGCCTCTGGTCTCCGGCGGAGTCCCGGCTCCATATCAACCTTCTGGAGCTCCGGGCGATCCGACTTGCACTCAAGGCATTCCTTCCCTCTGTCAAAGGGACGGTGGTGCAGGTGTTCACAGACAACACCACCGCCATGTGGTATTGCAACAAACAGGGCGGTGTGGGGTGGTGGACCCTATGTCAGGAGGCTCTGCGCCTCTGGACATGGCTGGAACATCAGGGCATATTCCTGATTGTTCAACACCTGGCAGGTTCCCTGAACGCCAGGGCGGACGAACTCAGCCGCAGGTGCATGATGGATCACGAATGGCGTCTTCACTCTGAGGTGGCGCAAGGTCTCTTTCAGCAGTGGGGAGAGCCTTGGTTAGATCTGTTCGCCACCGAAGAGAACGCGCAATGTCAGCAGTTCTGCGCGTTGGAATTTCCAAGGCGGCACTCGCTCAGCGACGCTTTTCGTCGCGAGTGGAGTTGCGGTCTGTTCTACGCCTTTCCGCCTATACCACTTCTACCCAGAGTGTTGAAGAAGATTCGGCGCGACCGGGCCCAAGTCATTCTTGTGGCTCCGGACTGGGCTCGAAGAGTTTGGTATCCCGAGCTACTCAGTATGAGCGTCGATCCCCCGATCCGTCTGCCTCTTCGGGAGGATCTTCTGTCGCAGCAGCAGGGGACGGTCCTCCACCCGAACCTGTCCAGTCTACACCTGCTTGCGTGGAGATTGAGCGGCGGCAGTTGATTCCTTTCGACTTGCCTCCCGAAGTTTGTGATGTGATTCTGGCAGCCAGGCGTCCCTCCACTAAGGTGGTATACGCCTGCAGGTGGAACAAGTTTGTGGCATGGTGCACAGCAAAGGCTGTGAATCCCCTTTCTGCCCCTCTTTCTGAGGTTCTTCTGTTCCTTCTTTCTCTGGCCCAACAGGGTTCTGCCCTGGGTACCATCAAGGGCTATCTTTGTGCGATATCGGCCTTCCTCAGGCTTCCTGATCAGCCCTCCCTTTTCAAGTCCCCTGTGGTTAACTGGTTTCTTAAAGGCATTACACACCTCTTTCCTCCTGTTCCGTTTGTAATGCCTCAGTGGGACTTGAACTTGGTTCTTACCTTCTTACTGTGCGCTCCCTTTGAGCCTCTACATAACTGTCCTCTTCGTCTTCTTACTCTGAAGACGGCCTTTCTGGTGGCCATCACCTCTGCTCGGCGGATGAGTGAGCTCCAGGCTCTTTCATGCAAACCTCCCTTTCTGTCTGTTCATCCAGACAAGGTTGTTCTTAGGACGCGTCCGTCCTTCTTGCCAAAGGTGGTTACTGCCTTCCACATTGGGCAGACCATCACTTTACCCACCTTCTTTCCGCCTCCGCATCCTTCCAGAGAGGAAGAGAGGCTCCACCGTCTGGACCCAAAACGTGCGCTTTCCTTTTACATCAACCGCACACAACAGTTCCGGGTGGATGACCAGCTCTTTGTTGGCTACGTGGGCACCAAAAAAGGTCGGGCGGTACACAAAAGGACCATCTCCCGCTGGGTCACCTTGTGTATCAAAGCCTGCTATTCTTTGGCTAAGAAGGAGCCTCCTGTTGGGCTGCGTGCCCATTCCACCAGGGCTACGGCTGCTACCACGGCTTTAGGCTGCGGTGTTCCGTTACAGGATATATGTCAGGCAGCTACGTGGGCCTCGCTGCACACGTTTACCAAACATTACTGCCTTGACAGTCAGGTCCGGAGGGACGGCTTCTTTGGCCGTTCTGTCCTCCGGGACTTCCTTGTCTGAATCTGTTCACAGACCCATCACCGGGGTTGGTATTGCTGGGGTATCTATTCTAAGGTAAGGAATCTGTCACTAACGTGTCTCTTTCAGATGCACAAGTTACTAACTTGTGTAATGATATATCTGTAAGAGACAGTAGTTAGTGACAGATTCCTTACCGCCCCACCCATCCTCCCCGTTCTGCGAACTGATTTCTAGGGTTAAGGACATCCCTTTCAGGGCCCTAGTATTTTCAGACACCTATGTCAGCTTCTTGCATGGCTCTGCGTTCCTGGCGCGGAAAGTCATGTACAGAACTGACGTCAGCGCGCAGGGGCGGCGTCTAAGTACTGCCCGCGACGTCATCCCGGCGGTCCCGATGCCGACGACGGACGCGGAGCCGCACGACGCCGCCTACCGACGCGCAAGGGTACTGCTACGCAAAAACTTTCCGGATCCAGCCTGACGCCTGGGGATATTCTAAGGTAAGGAATCTGTCACTAACTACTGTCTCTTACAGATATATCGTTACACAAGTTAGTAACATGTGCGATAGCGACATCTAGCTGCATCTGTGACGTCTGTGTCTATATTGGTGCCACCTCGACGCGCTGACGTCAGTTCTTTTCTTTCCGTGCCAGCCAGCGCATCGAAGAGAGCTACCCCCTGTCATTTTTTG
Organism: Calotriton arnoldi; assembly: GCA_963921515.1. Lineage (NCBI taxonomy): Eukaryota > Metazoa > Chordata > Amphibia > Caudata > Salamandridae > Calotriton > Calotriton arnoldi. Next base: position 489,045 of record CAWUFW010005485.1, read on the forward strand.
ACAGACTTTTTTCGACTTTTTGTTGAATCCTTTTGGTGTGTAGGATGTCCAGCAAGAAGACCTCGGGGTTCAAACCCTGCTGCGCCTGTCATCGCGCCATGTCGGTCTCGGACCCCCATCTGGTGTGACTTTGGTGCCTGGAGAGCGACCATGACCTGAAGTCATGCTCCGACTGCTGGGCCATGGCCTAAAGGCTTTGAGGGAGCAGTTCCTAAAGCTAATCGCAGCTCAACGTACGGTGCCAAGGAGGCTGCCTCATCGATATCGGTCGAGAGGAAGGTCCAAGCACCACTCCAGGAGGTCGAAGTCTTCTTCCTCCCAGTCGAAGTCATCGCAGTCAGGTAAGAAGCACCATGAGAAGCACAAGAAGTAGAAGTGTGCTTCGACTTCACCCCATCCGTCGCGTGACGAGACGGAGGAGTCTCGACGTTAGAGGCCCCGCTCTGTGGAGCGGGTGCCTCGATCAGCTCCAACTTTTCCACACATTCCGGGCCGGGAGCGACTTTTATGATTCTATGTGAACTATATTTGGGCGGCCTGATCCTGCCGGCAAGCCTTCGGGCCCCGCAGGCTCAACAACAGGAGACCCTGTGGGTTCCGCACCTCTGACCCCGGCGCTATGGCCTCCTCTTGGATCCATTTCTGGATGCGGACCAGCATAGTCTCACTGCGTCGACCTTCCCCGGCTCCGCGTCCAACGTTGAGACCCTCCGCGTCACCGCGCCCACTGGCGGCGCCTCCTCTATCGTCATTCCAGATGACAGAGCCGGCTGGGCGTCCAGCGACGTAAAGACCAGTGCCAACGGAGCCGTACGACTTCATGCCGTACGACTTCATGCCGTACGACTTCATGCCGTACACTCTGCCCTATTTTGAAGGGCTAAGAATGGATGATGATTGGGAGGGGCAGCACGATCCCTTAGAAATCCTGCAACCAAACCAAGAACTGGACTGGTATGAGGTCCTGGGTGATACCTGTGGCCTGGACACCTCCCCGGATTCTGACATTCTGTCTCCTTCTAACCTGGCTACGGAGTAGGGGGCTACTTTTACAATGGTGGTGTGTAGGGCTGCGGAGGTCTTGGACCTGCAGCTTCCTACGGTGGCAATCAAGACTGTCTTGACGGAGGTCTTGCAGCCTGGTGTCTCTCCCCCAGAACCCTTTCTGCCCTTCAACAAGGCCTTGACCAACGTTCTATTGGGCACCTTGTCCAAGCCCAGAACAGGGGCTCCTGTGAATAGAACTATTGCCTGCCGTCACCGCCCTGCACTGGGCGACCCAGCTTTCCTCTCCTCTCATCCCACCCCACAGAGCTTGGTGGTCCAAGCCTCCACTTCCTATGGCATATTCCCTTTCGCACCCCTGAACAGGGAATCCAAAAGACTTGACAGCTTCGGTAAAAAGCCTTTTTACATGAGACAATCTGTCATCTTGCCCACCTTCTATGCTCCTCCTCATCCTTCTAAAGAAGTAGAGCGTCTTCACCGTCTGGACCCAAAAAGAACGTTGTTGTTCTACCTTGACTGCACTAAAACGTTGTGGGTGGATGATCAGCTTTTTGTGAGGTATGTTGGAGCAAAGAAGGGACATGCTGTTCAGAAGAGGACCATATCACGCTGGGTCATCCTCTGCTTTAAAATATGTTATGCCTTGGCGAAGAAACGGCCTCCTGAAGTCCTTGGGGGCCCATTCTACCAGGGCAAAGGCAGCCACCACGGCTCTTCAGCGTGGTGTTCTGATCCATGACATTTGCCAGGCGGCCATGTTGGCATCGGTGCACACATTCGCCAACCATTATTGCCTGGATAACCAGGTCTGCAGAGAGGGCCATTTTGGCCGTTCTGTTCTGCAGGACATTTTGGTTTGAAGCTTCTCCACAGTCCCTCCTGGATGGTATTGCTTGCGTATCTATTCAAAGGCATGGAATCTCCGGCTAGGTGTCCCTATCAGATGGACAATTTACTTACCTTCGGTAATGCCTTATCTAGTAGAGGCATGACCTCGCCACAGATTCCTTACTGACCCACCCATCCTCTCCGGGACTGCGGATTAGTTTGTGTCAGGGCTGTTTCCCTTCAGGGCCCTAGTTGTTTTTAACACACCATGTCAAGTCACTTCATGGCTATGCGCTTCTGGCGTGGAAAGTCATGTAAAGTACTGACGTCAGCGCGCCGGTGTGGCGCCTATATAGACGATGCAGACAACACGACGACAAACCCGATGCCTATGACGTCACGTGGAGTCGACCGACGCCACCTATCGGCGTGCAGGGGAACTGCTATCAAAAATCTTCCGGAACCAGCCTGAAGCCTGCAAGTTCAAAGGTACTGAATCTGCTGCTAGATAATGTCTCTACCAGAGAAGGCGTTACCGAAGGTAAGTAACTTGTCCTTCTTACCCGCCTGAAATTCTGCTCTTCTTCATAGACGGCGGTCCCGGTGTCACCAGTGCCAGAGGTCAAGCCCCTGCCAACTTCAGTGTCTGGTCCAGACCAAGGTCACTCTATGACTCTACTCCAGTCACCCGGTCCCTATACGTTCTAACTAAGAAGAAACACTTCCTCTACCACAGAGCCTCACTCAGAGGCTTCATCATCTTTCGGATCAAATTCGGACCAAAGTTTGCCACCACCTGATGATGATGGCCTTTTCTCCACATTACAATGGCCGCAGTGTATACATGGGTTTGGAGGAGACCAGTGGGCTTGATACTTCCCAGAAGACTGGGCTGATTTCACTCTTTGCATCCTCAATGAAGGACAGTGCTTCATTGGTCGTTGTGATTAGCCACGCGGCTGAAGTATTAGCCCTACAGCTGCTCTGTTGGAGTCCAGGTAAATGTTTTTAGTGAGATTATGCATCCTGGGCCAGCCTCATTTGAAACTTACTTCCATTTAATGTAACTGTAACTTAACACCTTTATGGACACTTGGTCTAATGTTTGCTGTTGTCCACCAGGGCCCGATGCCGCAGGCTGGCACCTGGCGACCTGGATTTACTTATGCAGCATACAGAGAGTTTGGTGGTCCAGGCGTGTGCCTGCAAAGAAATCCTAATTTGTTTCCTAGTCCCCCTCAGAGAGTCCAAAAGGATTGAGGCATTTGTGAAGCAAATGTTCTCTTCGATCTGCTTGGCATTGTAGTTTGTCTGGGGGGCCTGCCTGTATACAAACACCCTCTGGGACATGACCAGCGCGATCCTCCTGGCGGTCTCGGAGGAGTTTACGGCCTCTTTAGCTCAAACCAAGATGCCGTCAAGTATGTAGTTTTGGCTGGCCTTAACACTAATGATTGTTTGGAGTAAGTGATGGACACTTTCGTGGTGGTTCGCTGACATGTGTTGATGTGATCCTCTGACTGTTCTGGAGATGTGCAGGCGTCACTTATGGACATGCCTTTTGATGGGTCTTTCCTGTTTGGTGAGAAGCCTGGATCGGTCCTTTAAAGAAAGCAGAGCCACAGCTTGCTCTTTTGGCCTTTCTTCCCCTGCTCATCAGTTTCTCCGCCAGTCTTGATCTTTCTCAGGTTACTTCAGAGGGCGGCTTATAGACCGAATCAGGACCCTCCACTCCTGCAACAGCCACCATAGGAGTCAAACAAATATTGAGCCGAGCACCAGGGACAACACTTCTCAGTCCCTCGTCCCTGCTGCATCATCCTCCCAACCTCCCTGTGATCAGACTCAGACCTTTTCTCCAAAGGTGGCAGTCCGTCATGTTTGACAGATGGGTCTTCCATATCATCCACCAGGGTTATGGCCTTCCATTTCTCTCCGACACATCACACCTTCCTCCCACATCAGAGCAGCTTTCATAGGAGCATCTCTTCATCTTGCTACAAGAAGTGCAGTCCTCACTGGCCAAATGGGTAATCAAAAAGATCCGCTTTTGGAAGTGGGGCCGGGTTGTTACTCTTGCTGGTTCCTCGTGCCGAAGAAGGATGGAGGTCGTCGTCCTAATTTAGCTCTCTTAATGCCTGACAACAGAAGGATAGATTCAGAATGCTCACCCTTGCCCACATTCTTTCCTCCTTAGATCAGGGCAACTGAATGGTTGTCTCTGACCTGCAGGACGCCTACTTTCATGTGCCCGTCTTGCAGTGCCACAGACATTACCTGTGTTTCAAGGTAGGCCATGAGAATTTTCAGTTCGCCATGCTCCCCTTTGGCCTTACCAGTGCCCCTCCGGTGTTCACGAAAGTAATGGTGGTGACCGCCCCCCATTATCGAAGGTTGGGAATACCAGTTTTCCCCTCCTCAAAGACTGGCTGTTAAAGGCAGGCTCGTAACATGCAAGTAGTAGAACACCTCCAGACGACTGCAAACATTTCGACATCTTTGGGGTTCTCAATTAGTAAGCCAAAGTCACATCTGTCTCGTTCACTGAGGCTTTCTTTTATCAGAAATCTTCTCGACAATGCACTGGGCCTTTCTTCACTTGCAGCGAGTCTAGAACATTCAGGATATAATCCTGATGTTTCTGCCTCGGTTCTGGATCTAGGGGAGCGCGGCTGTGAGGTTTCTTGGCCCACTGGCCTCATGCATCCTGCTTGTCCACTTTTACAGGTGGCATATGCAGGCTCTGAAGTGGGATCTGAAGTCTCAGTGGGCTCAGGACCAGGATACTAACTCCAGGTTTCAGGGGAGACTTCACAAGATCTGAAATGGTGGCTATTCGACTGCAACCTGTCTAGGGGCAGACCCCTCTCCTTTCCCCACCCAGTGCAGACAGTGGTGACTGTGTCACTGCTGGGTTGGGGAGGCCATCTGGGAGAGGTGTATATCTGAGGGCTTTGGTCTGTGGTGGAAACTGGCTCCACATAAATCTGTTGGAGCTGCGGCCATTCACTTGGAGTTGGTGTAGGACATCTTCTGACAGTGGGAAAAGCCCTGGCTGGATCTTCTCTCCACCATCAACAATGCGCAGTGTCTAAACATCTGTACACTGGACTTTACAAGAACATTCTCTTTAGGCGATGCATTCAAGCTAGAGTGTAGCACAAGACTGCTGTCCGCCTTTCCACTTTAGTCTCTTCTGCCCTGATTTCTGAAAAAGATTCAGAACAACCAGGACCAAGCCATCCTAGTGGCTCTGGATTGGGCCAGGAGAGTGTGGTATCTGGAGCGTCCGGGCATGGGCATCTGTCCTCCGATCAGCCAGCTCTTTGGGAGGATCTTCGGTAGCAACAGTGTGGTAGTGTTCTGCAGCCAAACCTGCGCAATCCTCACCTCCATGTGTGAAGATGGAGCAAAGGCAGTTGACGGAGTTTGATCTGCCTCCTGAAGTTGTGGATGTCATCCATGCAGGCAGGGGTCCCTCCACAAAGTTTGCACTGGGGGCTGCAACAGATTTATGGCCTGATGTGGAGTCTGCAACGCAGACCCCTCACAAGCCAAACTCAGATGTTTTGTTGCTTGTTTTATCTCAGCATGGTCTTGCAGTGGGCTCCATTAAAGGTTTGTCCGCTCTTTCAACATTTTTTGCATTTGCTGGACCAGCTGTTTTGTTTGAATTGCCTGTTGTGATGCAGTTTATTAAAGATTTGACACACATGTTCCCTCCCAAACCGTTTAGGATGCCACAGTGGGATCTTAATTTGGTCCTGACAGTTCCTCGTGTATCCCCTTCAAGCTAATGCACAGCTGTTTGTTAGGTCTATTGACTCTCAAAACCATCTGCCTCATTGAGATCACTTCAGCTCATCAAGCTCCATGTTCCCTCAGTACAACTGCCCTACAACACTTTTTTTCCGGACAAACTGGTGTTAAAGACCAGGGCAGCTTTTTTGCCTAAAGTTGTGTCCCCCTTTTATTTTGGTCAATCTCTCTCGCACAATGTTCCTTGCCCTGCCTCACCCCTCGAAAGAGGAGAGACTACGTCGACTAGACCCCAAAAGAGCATTTAGCTTTTACATTTATGGCATCAAGGACCATTGAGTGGGACGATCAGCATTTTCTGGGGTTTTCCTGGGCTACGAAAGCTAAGGTCGTGCAGAAACATGACTGTCAAGATGGCGAGTCGTCTGTATTAAGATCTGATGCCCATTGGCCAAGAAGCAGCCTCCAGAAGGACTGAGGTCTCATTCCACCAGAGCCAAGGCTGTTACTACTGTGTTGGCGCATAGGGTGCCTTTTCTTGACATCTGCCAGGCCGTGATGTGGGCGTCAATGCACGCGTTTATGAAGCACTACTGCCTTGACATTCAGGTCTGACGGGAAGAGCTTTTCGCTCATTCGATCTTGCAGGACTTTTGGTCAGAGCCCACTCCACGGATCCTGCACCTTGGGAGATATTGCTTTGGTATCTATACTAAAAGGTGAGGAATCTGTGGTTCGTAGTATCAATTAGAGGAACAAGTTACCTTTGGTAACTCTCTTTCTGGTGGATACTCTCACTGCACTTCTGCCTCCTTGTTCTGTGAGTAATCCCTTTTTAGAGTCTCAAATTAGAGATCTGCTTATGCGTACCTCATATTGTTTTGTGTTCCACATCGGAGGGAGCAGAAAGAATCAATCAAGCAATGGACATTGGTGCACAGGACTAGCACCTATATGCAGCTCTGTCACTTCCAGGGCAGAATGAGGCCAATGCAGAGACGCACAACACCATCTGGCAGTGCACGGGAGCACTGTTGTGAAAACATCTAGATCCAGTTTGATATCTGGTGAAGATTCTGAAGGTCCGGATTCTGCAGAGACGCACAACACCATCTGGCAGTGCACGGGAGCACTGTTGTGAAAACATCTAGATCCAGTTTGATATCTGGTGAAGATTCTAAAGGTCAGGATTCTGAGGTTAGATGGAATATCCGCCAGAAAGAGCATTACTCTGATGTGTGCCGCCAGGTTTTTCAGGGAACGTTCAGGCTTCACTATTGGACACGCTCTTTGATGAGGACAGGCTGTTTGGCAAGAAGGCATATTCAGTGCTAGGATGCTTTAATGACAGGAGAACAACGAATCGTTCTCTACAGCTAATTTTTATGCCAATTCACCAGCAGTATCAGAGGAACTAGTCACAGACTGTCCAGGAGCCAATCCAGCCTTTTCAGGAGCCAGGGTGGTGGTAGTAGAGGGAAATGTCGCCAGCAGATGCAGCAGTCCCTGGAGTCACTGCAATAAGTCTCTAGACCAGTAGGAAGCAGAATTAATCACTGTCTGGGATGCAATTCCTTCAGACCAAAGGATCCTTCAGATTGTTCACTTTGGTTCCTCTCTCCCTTTCTTGGTTATTCCTCCTGCTTTTGCCCAGATGTTTGCAGATCATGCTGATATTCTCTCCTGAAAAGTGCAGACGTTAGACAAGAGCTCGATTGAGGTGGTGACAGAGGTGAAGAGGGGTATGACCTGCTGCTCCTGTTTCTTCTGGTCCCCAAGAAAGTGGACTAAGGCTGTTCTTAGCATTCCTCCAAAAAAAGAAGTTCAGAATGACAGCATTTGCCCAAGTCCTGTTAGCCTTGGATGTTGAAGATTGAATGATGCCCTTATACTTGCAGAATGTGTACTTCCATCTGCCAGCCTTGAACACTACAAACATCACATGCAACACGTGAGTCATGTTTTGCAGGCTGGCAGTAGAACGCATAGAACAAATTTCCAGCTCACCATCGTTTGCACTAGTAATAAGTCACCCATTCGTAATCGTAACATAGCTCAGTGTGATTTTAAAAAGTACAATTCCTACACCTTGAAAGAGTCTCATGTAATGATGCACTGTTTTTTGCTGTATTTCCCTTTTTCTATTTCACTCATAGTGCATCACACTTCACCTCAAGTACCCCCTTATCTCATCAAAAGGGGTGCCTCCAGATGGAAACAGAAATGTTGCTTTAGAAGTTTGTGATTAGATGCCACTTCCTCATAGATCCTGCCAGAACAGGGTTGACTTAAGACTGTTTGGAGAAATATTTCTGGTAAATGACTAAGCGCCCATTTATTCCGTCATGAAAGTGATTCTCTGCCACAACCCAATCAGAAGTCTCTAATTCTAAATAAGTCAACTGTGACAGTTGCAGGGCCATATCATACATTTTAATGTTTGGATGGTGCAAACCACCACTCGTGGCTGCATGTAGTTTTGCTCTGGCCAGTCTTTACGTAGCTCTGACATATATAATTTACAATTTGTTGATCAAAGTTGCAGGTAGGGGCACTGGGATTGGCAGCTTGCAGGAGCAGGTCCAGTCCTTCAGGGCACAGGCAGCAGATATATATATATATATATATATATATATATATATATATATATATATATATATATATATATATATATATATATATATATAGATATATATTCACTGAAAAAACCATAGGTTTTAGGGACAGTTATAGTTAGTTGGACATTGCACTCGTACAAAACCCATGAAATTCCCCTGTTATAGTTAGTTCAGCTATAACTATAACTTTCGCCCCCGCAATGCACTGCTGATGACGTCACATATTACATCACTCATGACATGGTCAGTGACATCACTGATGACATCATCCATGTGATAATTTCATGCATCTTCTCACACCCTCATATAACCTTTGATACACCCACTCTAAATTACAGACTCCCATTCTCAAAACCATACACACTCCAATACCAATAACTACATACCCACTCACTGATTCTTAGGTCTACACACACACACATCTACTCACTCACCCGTACAGTCACTCGTACTTACAGTCACTCAGTACAGGACTATCATATGCACTCATACACCTATATAAACACTCACACACCGCCACTCATCCATAGAGGTACTCACACACCTAGTCAGTTATGCAAAAAATTAATCACACACCCATTTACACACCTATACAGTGATACACACAGCAACTCACTCATACAAATACTAGCACATTCTTACGCCCTTATACAATAACTGATACAAGCACACACGCATCCATACAGCCACTCTCACAATCACACACTCTCACTTATAGCCTTTTAAATACTCTAACACACATATATACTGCCTTTTGCATATGTAGTTACTCGCACATGTACCACTGAGACATACATTCACTCACTAACACACCCATACACACACTCAACCACCCAAGCAGTCCATCACAGATGCACTCTTCAAATCATGCACCCAGTGAATCCCCCACTCACACATCTATGTACAGAGTCACACACACCCCACCCACACAAACACTCAGTCACCCATACAGATACTCCGAGAACCAATCAATAACCCATATATACACTCATGTAGCTATTCGCAAATCCATGCATCCACTTACACACCAACAGACAGACGGATACAGACATTCACACAGTTTAGTCACTAACCCATGCATTCAGTAAGATACGTTTAATCACTCACTTATAGAGTTAGTCACGCACCTACTAAATTATCCATTCAGACACTTATACACCCACTCATTCTTCAATACGCCTTTGCCTATATATATTAAACATATTTAAAGTTTACAGAAACACAGTCACTGGATGATGTCATCAGTGATGTGATCAGTGATGTCACTGACCATGTCATGAGTGATGTAATATGTGACGTCATCAGCAGTGCATTGCGGGGGCGCGAGTTATAGTTAGCTGAACTAATTATAACGGGGGAATTTCACGGGTTTTGTACGAGTGCAATGTCCAACTAACTATAACTGTCCCTAAAACCTACGGTTTTTTCAGTGAATTTCAAAGGTTTTTTAAATGCTCATTTCTAACTATAACGTGTCTGAAACCTATGGTTTTTTCAGTAAATTTCAAAGGTTTTTTTAAATGCTAATTTCTAACTATAACGTGCCCCGCCCCCTCCCTTCGCCACTGTGCAAACGCGCCCCGTGGCGCGTTTTAAGTTGGGGGATTAAGTCCCCTTGAATCCTGAGGGTCCCTGGGGTCCAACTAGCCCACCCTGTACCTCCAGTATGCGCCAGGGAGCTGCGTTGCAGAGAGGTGTTCAGAGGCCACGCCCCTTTTTACACCTCTCTGCAACGCAGCTCTGTGGCGCTTTCTGGACGTACCTGGTGGGCTAGTTGGCCCCAGGGACCCTCAGGATTGAAGGGGATTTAATTCCCCATCTTAAAACGCGCCTCGGGGCCTGTTTGCACACATGTCACCTGAAGCCCCGCCCCTCCCTTCACCACTGTGCAAACGCGCCCGTGGCGCGTTTTAAGTTGGGGGATTAAGTCCCCTTGAATCCTGAGGGTCCCTGGAGTCCAACTAGCCCACCATGTACCTCCAAAAAGCGCCACAGAGCTGCGTTGCAGAGAGGTGTAAAAAGGGGCTTGACCCCTGTACACCTCTCTGCAACGCAGCTCCCTGGCGCATACTGGAGGTTCCTGGTGGGATAGTTGGCCCCCAGGGACCCCCAGTATTCAAGGGGAATTACTTCCCCTTCTTAAAACGCGCCAGGGGGCGCTTTGCAGACTGCTACAGGGAGGGGGCGGAGCCTCCGGCACGATGCCGTTTTTGTTTTTTTTCTTACTTTTTTTTTGTATGGGAGGGGGGCTGCGTGGCCCCCCTTCCCTCTGCCACTTTTGGCCCCGGGGACCCCATCCCCCGGGGCCTGAGGATTTTCTTTTTTTGTGTTTTTTTCTTTTTTTAAACGCGAAGGGGGCCGCTTGGCCCCCCTTCCCTGGGCCTCTATTGGCCCCGGGGACCCCATCTCCGGGGCATGCCCTCTTTTTTTTAATTAAAAAATATTTGGAGGGGGGCTGCGTGGCCCCCCTCCTCAGGCCATTTAAGGCCCCGGGGACCCCATCCCCCGGGGCTGGCCTTTACGTTTTTTTGTTTTAAAAATTTTTGGGGAGGGGGGCTGTGTGGCCCCCCTCTTGGGCCACTAATGGCCCCGGGGACCCCATCCCCCGGGGCCTGGCCACTTGTTGGGGACCGTGGGGGGGTCCCCAATCCCCGCACGGTCCCGCCGGCTCCCCGCGTCCTGCGGGAGCTGGCATTGCTTTTCCATAAGGGGACCTGCTGACATGCAGCTCCCCTTATGGAAAAGCAATCTGCTTTGCTTAATTGAAGTGAGAGCAGGTTTCCCTGCTCTCGCTTCAATGAAGCAAAGCAAGTTTGCAATGACAGGACGGGAGCCGCGAGGCTCCCGTCCTGCCATTGCAAACAGCAGTGTCCCGGGGTAGGCACCCCGGGACACTGCAGGAGCCGGCCCTGGGGGGTGGCGGTCCCCAGGGCCACCACAGGCTCTAGGAGGGGGCCGCGCGGCCCCCTCCCAACATCTGCATAGCCCCGGGAGGTGGTGGTCCCCGGGGCTTCGGGGTCCGAAACGGACCCCCACATTTATTTTGTTAGTGCCCCGGGGAGGTGGCGGTCCCCAGGGCGTGTGGGGGGGGCTGGAGCCCCCCCACACCGGTCATTTATTTACATTAAAAAAAATAAGCCCCGGGGTGTGGCGGTCCCCGGGGCTTTGGGGGCCTTAGAGGCCCCCCACATAAAATATAAGGCAACCCCCGCATGCCCCCGGGATTTGGTCCACCCGGGGGCAAATTAGCATTTATCACGGCGGGATCCGCGCACCCTAAGCGCATCCCGCCGTTTAAAAAAAAAAAAAAATGCTTTTTTCTGCCCAGGGGGTCCTTGTGGGACCCCCTGAGCAGACCTAGGGGGTCAGGGTGTTTCTACCCTGCCCCCTTTTTGCGTTTTGCGACTTATTTCTGTGCCTCGGTTCTACCGAGGCATAAAATGGCTGCCAACACTTCCTGATTTGGAGTGTTGACAGCCACTTGACAGCCAATTAGCATGCAGCTCGTGATCGGGAGGGTGCGCGGACCCTACTCGGCCAGAGATATATACGTGGTTTTACTTTTGATTTTCTCAGCAACTACTGAACGGATTTACACCATTTAACAAAAAGGGTTCTTTCTGAACCAAGAACTACCTCTTTGCCAAATTTGGTGTAATTCCGTTCAGCAGTTCAGGCTGTAGCCGTGTCTAAAGTTTCCTATGGGAAATTGATTTTTTGACTCTTATTTTTTCAATTTCTCCGCAACGACTGAACGAATTTACACCATTTAAAAAAAAAAGGTCGCTTTCTGAACCAAGCGCTACCTTTTTGCCAAATTTGGTGTAATTCCGTTCAGCAGTTCGGGCTGTAGCCGTGTCTAAAATTTCCTATGGGAATTAACATGGAGAAAACACGTTTTGGGACCCCCCCTTTTTTCTCGGCCCCCGCTTGCCGAATCACCCGGAAACGTTGAGGTTAGGAGCGGACCGGAGCGCCCCACGAGTTTTGAGAATTCCACGAAGATTCGTCAACCGGCGCCAAAGTTATTTCAAATAGAATGTTGCGGATTTCCTATGGAAAATAGGTCCTAACTATAACTATCTACTGGCGACCGCCAGTAGATAGATATATATATTATCTACTGGCGGTCGCCAGTAGATAGTTATAGTTACAACCTATTATCCATAGGAAATCTGCGACATTCTATTTGAAATAACTCTCTTGCCGGTTGACGTATCTTCGCAAAATTTTCAAACTTTGTGGCCCGCTCCGGTCCGCTCCTACCCTGAAAGTCTCGGGGGCATTCGTCAAGCGGGGGCCGAGAAAAAGGGGGTCCCAAAACGCGTTTTCCCCATGCAATTTTCCATAGGAAACTTTAGACACGGCTACAGCCTGAACTGCTGAACGGAATTACACCAAATTTGGCAAAGAGGTAGTTCTTGGTTCAGAAAGAACCCTTTTGTTAAATGGTGTAAATCCGTTCAGTAGTTGCTGAGAAAATCAAAAGTAAAAAGATAGTGATATCTATGGGCACGGAGGATTCGCGCACCCTGAGCGCACCCTGCGCGCACCGTCCCGATCACGAGCTGCATGTTAATTGGCTGTCAGCTGGCTGTCAACATTCCGATTCAGGAAATGTTGGCAGCCATTTTGTCCAGAAACAAGTGCGCAAAGCGCACAAAGGGGGCAGGGTAGAAACACCCTGACCCCCTGGGTTTGCTCAAGGGGTCCCACAAGGACCCCTGGGCAAAAAATATATTTTTTTTTTAAAAATCGGCAGGATGCGCTCAGGGTGCGCGAATCCTGCCGAAAATTAAAAATATCAAAGCGCGGTCTCCCGCGCTTCGATGTTAATTGGCCGCTGGGTGGGCCAAGTCCCGGGGGCATGCTGGGAGGGGGGTTAATTTTATGTGTGGGGGCCTCTAAGGGCCCCCCAAGCCCCGGGGACCACCACCCCCCCGGGGCTTCTTTTTTTATTTAACAAAAACCTGTGTGGGGGCTCCAGCCCCCACACGCCCCGAGACCACCACCTCCCGGGGCACTAAGAAAATTACAATGGGGGTCTGTTTGGACCCCCAAGCCCCGGGGACCACCACCTCCCCGGGGCTTTCAAAATGTAGGGAGGGGGCCGCGCGGCCCCTCTCCTGGAGCCTGTGGTGGCCCTGGGGACCGCCACCCCCCAGGGCCGGCTCCTGCAGTGTCCCGGGGTGCCTACCCCCGGGACACTGCTGTTTGCAATGACAGGACGGAGCCTCGCGGCTCCCGTCCTGTCATTGCAAACTTGCTTTGGATATTGGAAGAGAGAAACCTGCTCTCTCTTCCAATATCCAAAGCCGATAGCTTTCCACATGGGGAGCTGCATCTTAGCAGCTCCCCATGTGTCAAGCAATGCCGGCTCCCGTAGGACACGGGGAGCCGGCGGGACTGTGGGGGCTTGGGGACCCCCCACAGTCCCCAACGAGAGGCCAGGCCCCGGGGGATGGGGTCCCCGGGGCCATAAGTGGCCACGGAGGGGGCCACGCAGCCCCCTCCCCAAAGTAAAAAAAATTGAAAAAAAGAAAAAAAAAAGTGCAAGGCCGGCCCGGGGGATGGGGTCCCCGGGGCCTTAAATGGCCTGAGGAGGGGGGCCACGCAGCCCCCCTCCAAATAAAAAAAAAAAAGAGCCCGTGCCCCGGGGGATGGGGTGCCCGGGGCCAATACAGGCCCAAGGAAGGGGGGCCACGCGGCCCCCTTCCCGTTTTTTTTTATTTTAATTTTAAAAAAGGGGTAAGGCCCTGGGGGATGGGGTCCCCAGGGCCTAAAAATAGGAAAAAGGAAGGGGGCCACACAGCCCCCTTAAGAGGGAAAAAAAAAAAACGATCGGGCCCGTAGGCCCCGCCCCCTTCCTTCACCACTCTGCAAACGCGCCCCTGGCGCGTTTGCAGAGGGGGAACGAATTCCTCTTGAATACTGGGGGTCCCTGGGGCCAACTAGCCCACCAGGAACCTCCAGTATGCGCCAGGGGCTGCCTTGCAGAGAGGTGTACAGAGGCCACGCCCCTTTTACACCTCTCTGCAACGCAGCTCTATGGCGCTTTTGGAGGTATATGGTGGGCTAGTTGCACCCCAGGGACCCTCAGGATTCAAGGGGAGTTAATCCCCCAACTTAAAACGCGCCACGGGGCGCGTTTGCACAGTGGTGAAGGGAGGGGGCGGGGCTTCAGGTGACATGTGTGCAAACACCTGTTATCAGGAGAGACCGCAGTGCTGTATCTTTCAGCCCAGTACTGGTCCTGAAAAGTAATTTTAACCGTACTTACCAGTAACTTGAATTTCCTTCCATAGGCTAACATTGACTGGTTTCACTTGGAAATTCTTCTAAGTGTGGAGTTTTGGAACTTTAAAATATTCCTCTAAAATCAGCCGAAATACGAATTCCGATTTACTCACCTGTTATCAGGAGAGACCTCAGTGCTGCATCTTTCAGCCCAGTACTGATCCTCAAAAGTAATTTTAACCGTACTTACCAGTAACTTGAATTTCCTTCCATAGGATATCATTGCCTGCTTTTTGCTGAAAAAGTTTCTAAGTTTTGATTTTTGAAACATACAAATATTCCTCTAAAATCAGCCGAAATCCGAATTCTGATTTACTCACCTGTTATCAGGAGAGACCTCAGTGCTGCATCTTTCAGCCCAGTACTGATCCTCAAAAGTAATTTTAACCGTACTTACCGGTAACTTGAATTTCCTTCATAGGCTAACATTGACTGGTTTCACTTGGAAATTCTTCTAAGTGTGGAGTTTTGGAACTTTAAAATATTCCTCTAAAATCAGCCGAAATACGAATTACGATTTACTCACCTGTTATCAGGAGAGACCTCAGTGCTGCATCTTTCAGCCCAGTACTGATCCTCAAAAGTAATTTTAACCGTACTTACCAGTAACTTGAATTTCCTTCCATAGGCTAACATTGACTGGTTTCACTTGGAAATTCTTCAAAGTGTGGAGTTTTGGAACTTTAAAATATTCCTCTAAAATCAGCCGAAATACGAATTCCGATTTACTCACCTGTTATAAGGAGAGACCTCAGTGCTGTAGCTTTCAGCCCAGTACTGGTCCTGAAAAGTAATTTTAACCGTACTTACCAGTAACTTATATTTTCTTCCATAGGAATCCATTGTCTGGTTTTCAGCAGAAAAGTTTCAAAGTGTCGATTTTCACAAACTACAAATATTCCTTAAAAATCGCCTGTATGACTTAAACGCATTCTTTCAACTGTTTACAGGAGATGCACCAGTGCTGGATCCAGGATCCAAAACTGAGTAAGAAAAAGTAACGATAACAGTTTTTACCTGCTAAGTGAATTTCCTTCCATAGGATAACATTGGTGATTCTATGAGAAAAAGTTTCTAAGTGTCAACTTTTAAAATACAATAATATTCCTTAAAAATCACGACTGTAACCAAAACGCTTTTACTCAACTGTTTACAGGAGATGTACCAGGACTGAATCTAGGATCCAGTCCTGTGGTTAGAAAAGTAATCCATAAAGTAACTAATTGCATTTAACTAGAAATTCACATTGAGCTGAATGTTGCATTGTGTTTGAAAATGTGTTGCCCATTGCAACAACTGTAACTACTGTACTTAAAAGTCTATTGCCTATGTGCAAAGTATTTAAACTAAAGTAATTCATTCTGAGAAAGTATTTTTTGTAATGTAATGTATAATGTAATTACAATGTAATTTAAAAAATAAAATATGTAAAAGAAATTGTTTCTAAAAATGTAGTATGAAAAAAATTTATATAAAAATTAATACATTTAAAAATTGTCATTTAAAAAACCTTTGAAATTCACTGAAAAAACCGTAGGTTTCAGGCACGTTATAGTTACAAATTAGCATTTTAAAAACCTTTGAAATTCACTGAAAAAACCATAGGTTTCAGACACGTTATAGTTAGAAATTAGCATTTAAAAAACCTTTGAAATTTACTGAAAAAACCATAAGTTTTAGGGACAGTTATACTTAGTTGGACATTGCACTCGTACAAAACCCGTGAAATTCCCCCGTTATAGTTAGTTCAGCTAACTATAACTCGCGCCCCGCAATGCACTGCTGATGACGTCACATATTACATCACTCATGACATGGTCAGTGACATCACTGATGACATCACTGATGACATCTCAAATGACATCACTGATGACATCATCCACGTGATAATCTGATGCAGCTCCTCACACCCTAATATAACCTTTGATACACCCAATCTAAATTACAGAGTGCCATTCGCAAAACCATAGACACTCCAACACCAATAACTACATACCCACTCACTGATTCTTAGGTCTACACACACACATCCACTCACTCACCCGTACAGTCACTCATACTTATGGTCACTCAGTACAGGACTATCATATGCACTCTTACTCCTATATAGACACTCAAACACCGCCACTCATCCATAGAGGTACTCACACACCTAGTCAGTCATGCAAATAATTAAACACACTGCCATTTACTCACCTATACAGTTATACACACACCAGCTCACTTAATCATACAAATACTAGCACATTGTTACGCTCTTATACAATCACTGATACAAGCACACACTCATCCATACAGCCACTATCACAATCACTCACTCTCGCTTATAGCTATTTATATACTCCAATACACATATATACTGCCTTTCACATATGTAGTTACTCACACATGTACCACTGGGACATACATTCACTCACTAACACACTCTTACACACACTTACCCACCCATACAGTCTATCACAGATGCACTCTTGAAACCATCCACCCAGTGAATCACCCACTCACACATCTATGCACAGAGTTGCACACACCCCACCCACACAAACACTCAGGCACCCATACAGATACTCATAGAACCAATCAATAACCCATATAGACACTCATGTAGCTATTCGCAAATCCATGCATCCACTTACACACCAACAGACGGATACAGACATTCACACAGTTTAGTCACTAACCCATGCATTCAGTAAGATACGTTTAATCACTCACTTGTAGAGTCAGTCACGCACGTACTAAATCATCCATTCAGACACTTATACACCCACTCATTCTTCAATACGCCTTTCCCTATATATATTAAACATATTTAAACTTTACAGAAACACACAGTCACTGGATGATGTCATCAGTGATGTCATTTGAGATGTCATTAGTGATGTCATCAGTGATGTCACTGACCATGTCATGAGTGATGTAATATGTGACGTCATCAGCAGTGCATTGCGGGGCGCGAGTTATAGTTAGCTGAACTAACTATAACGGGGAATTTCACGGGTTTTGTACGAGTGCAATGTCCAACTAAGTATAACTGTCCCTAAAACTTATGGTTTTTTCAGTGAATTTCAAAGGTTTTTTAAATGCTAATTTCTAACTATAACGTGTCTGAAACCTATGGTTTTTTCAGTGAATTTCAAAGGTTTTTAAAATGCTAATTTGTAACTATAACGTGCCTGAAACCTACGGTTTTTTCAGTGAGTATATATATATATATATATATATATATATATATATATATATATATCTATATCCTCTCTCACATCGACCAGTACTCTAGGGTGCCCCTCCACTGTGTGTCCGGGGACACACCCACCCTTTCCCCCCCATACCATTTCCCCTCTTATCTTTACCTCTCTCTTCTCCTTCTTTCCCGTCCCTCCTCCTTTTTCACAGCTGAGTGTCACCTCACTTCCCTTCCCCCCCCACCTTTCCCGATATTTGTGGCGCCCACTCGCTTTCACCCTTCCCCCATATCCCTAATAGGATTTGACCCTATCCCTATTCTTGTCATACCGTTCTTGCCCGCAGTTGTTGGCGCAATATCGCCAAATATCTTGCACATCATATTTCTGTACAGACCATAGTATTGCTTCCTATTCCCCCCCACCCCCCCCCCCTCCACCCCTCCAATCCACATTTGGTTAATTGACATCCTCTCGGTGACCTCACATGGAGGCGGGACTTCGGAACATCATGCCTTCCCTAGAAATGTGCGCTTCTTACCTGCTGCGAGTCCTCTCTTGGAATGTTAATGGTCTCATGCACTACATCAAAAGGAAAAAAGTACTCCCTTACCTCCAGTCAAAAAGGGCAGACGTGGCTCTGCTACAAGAGATCCATCTGGATGCCCTGGAGTCTGACAAATTACGCCGGGACTGGGTAGGTAGGGTGATACACAGCAGTGTAGCAACAAAACCCACCCTCTGAAGGGGGGCCCTCACTCAAATGCGGAGTCACGATCCTTCTTCGTAAATCGCTACCCGCCACCGTAACAAAGACATGGTCCGACCCTGATGGCAGTTACGCATTTGCCAAACTACGCTTTGGAGACAGCACCTTATGCGTGGGCTCTATCTACGCACTGTCTGGGGCGAAATGGTTCTTCCTCCTCCATCTGAACCGGTTACTAGTAGAGATAGGGGCTTCACAGTATATTATTGGTGGGGACTGGAATCTTGCGCGAAACCCGGTCCTGGACAGAACAGGTCCCTTGGACAGAGGTAATGATGCAGACAGGGCCCTGCTGGGTGATGTGACCTCGGACAATGGACTAGTGGACCACTGGCACCTCAGTCACCCAACAGACACAGAGTACACCTTTGTCTCCCCGGTCACGGCACGGTCCCCAGACTGGACTATTTTCTTATCTCCCAGAAAACGGTTGCACTCATCTGGGAGTCTCAAATACTAGAGGCGGCACTATCCGATCATTCCCCGGCTCTGTTGTCACTAGAGGTGGGACTGACCTCCCCTGGACGCAAAGCATGGCGCATGAACATACAGCGATAACGCACACCCCAGGGCAAATCCCAAATGAAAGCTCATGACTCCACGTATCTTGCAGACAATAACTCAGTGGACTCTCATAGAGTACTATGAGCCGCCGCTAGAGCCACCATCAGAGGCTAACTCATGAAAGACGCGGCTGTGGCTAATAGGCAGGCGATTTCCCACCAGAAGGAGTTTGAGAGGGATATTGCTTCTTTCACCCGTCTCTACTCCACCCACCCAACCTTGCACTACCACAGACCAGGACAAGCCCGGATGGCCCTTAACTGTCTTTTTACATCTAAGGCTGAGTATGCTCTGCAACGTCTGAAAGGTCTACACTATGAGAAGAGGGAAAAAGCTGGTCAACTGTTGGCAGCCCAACTATGGCAACGAGAGGCCGCCGTGGCCATCCTTGCCATAAAATGAACTTCGAGAGGAGAGGTCCTCACCCGTCCCCAGGACATTGTTAACGAGTTTGCCTTGTTCTACAAGAAATTGTACGTTCCGGGGTAATCGGCTGGCGTGGATCGCGTGGCCACCTTCCTAGGGGGAGTAGACCTCCCTTGTCTCTCGGACAAAGGCTGGGAACTTTTAAAGGGGTAAATCAGCAAAGAAGAGATAGTGATTGCTAAATCCAAACTGTCCTATCACAAAGCCTCGAGGAGGACGACTTCCCTGCAGAATTCCACAGATGGTCGGTTTAAGAGGTGGTTGATACCCTGCACGCCGCCTTTCGGGAGGTGGAGCAGACGACCTCCCTGGGCCCCCTATCCAACAAGGTGGTGATTGCAGTCTTACTCAAACCTGTGAGAGACCCTTTACTATGTGTCAGTTACAGGCCCATCTCTCTACTAAACTGTGACATTAAAATCCTGGCCAACGTTTTGGCAACACGCTGTGGGCAAGGTTATCCCCGTCCTGATCCACAACAAGCAGGTAGGCTTTATGTCGGACCGCTCCTCCAGAAACCACCTTCGCACTTTGGCACACACCCTCTGGACAGCCAAAGACCTCCCAGCAGACATGATTGCCTTCTCCCTTGATGCTGAAAAAGCGTTTGACCACATTGAATGGGACTGCCTCTTTGCTACAATGGAATGTTTTGACCTAGAAGACCAATTCATTGCTAAGGTTCGATTGCTGAATGTCTGCCCAACTGCCCAGGTTAACTGTGAGGGATTCCTTTCTGTCCCCTTTCCGATTCAGAGGGGTACATGCCAGGGGTGCCCTCTCACCACTCCTATTCCCCCTGGCCATGGAACCCTTGGCCTCGACCATATGCAATTCCGCCAGCATAGTGGGCGTCCCGCTCGTAAACGGCTACTCCAAGATCTGTCTCTATGCGGATAGTGTCCTGCTTACTCTAACAGATCTTAACCGCTCCCTCCCGGCACAAGGTGAATTGGCACAAGAGCAAGGCCCTCCCAATCTTAGTCCGGCACCACCAAGGCAGCCCAACATGGATACCCCTTTCGCTGGCAGCCCTCACGCCTCAAATACCTAGGGATACTGGAAAATAGGGGCATGTAGGGGATGGTTTCGGCAACATGAAACCATTAATAGTCCAGATGAAAAGAGACTTTGAGAAATGGTCAAACCTAGGGTTCTCCATGTGGGGCAGAGTGCAGGCAGTAATGATGGTTACGCTGCCGCGCTTCACCTACATGCTTGGGATGCTCCCCATACAGGTACCCTTGTCCACACTGTGCCTCATCGACTCCCAAATTCGATCCTTTGTATGGGGGACCCTGAAACGCAGGCTGGCCGCGTCCAAACTCATGGCCCGCCGCTCAAGCGGTGGCCTGAGCCTCCCATCTGTAGAGCATTACGCCCTAGCCCTCCAGCTCTCCCAGTTGGCATACATGCTCCCTGGCGTCCCAGACCTACTGCAATGGGTTCATGTCGAACGGGCGCTGCTTCCTGCTGACCAAGAACTCTCCATCCTGTAAAGGGGCTGTGCCAGCCAATTATGCCTTCGCACCCTGTGTTACGCGCTATGCACAAGACTTGGTTACGCGCCCACCATCTACTCTGGCAGGTCCACAAATACATGACAAGGCGCCTCTATGGGGCAATGACAGTATACGCATTGACGGCCAGACCTGATCTTAGACTCACTGGAGAGAGGCGGGTATGCATTCTTTGGACCAACTCCTGCTTACCGGAGACCTTAAACCGTTTGACTAGTTGAGAGAGGAATTTGGCCTCCACCCGCAGCAAATCTTGCGCTATACGCAACTGCAGCTTTGCCTAAGGCTCCTCTTGGGCCCTCGCCCCAAGCTCTTACAATCCTTGCTTATAGTGACTTATCTAACCGTGTGGGTGCGCCTCAAGGGAGTGATATCGTGTTTGTATGGCACACTCTCAAACCACCTTTTCTCACAACCTCTTTCACGAACGCTCCGCATTAAATGGCAAACCCGCTATCAGGCCTCCTACCAGGACGAAGAATGGGCGGACATTCTGGAAGCTCTGGATAAACGCACAAGAGAGGCCCGCCTGAAGTTCTGCTTTTTCAAAATGCTACACGACTGGCATTGGACACAGATAAAACTGAACAGAGCGGGACTCCTCCCCCACACAAACTGCTGGCGATGCACAAATACCCACTGCGATATTGCACACATCTGCGAATGCTCCTCGATCCAACTCTTCTGGTTGCACATTGGAACGGTTTTGGGTGCCTCCATGCCGCTGTGTCTCCCACTCACCCCCTCAGTCATCCTCCTCCATGATATGGGGGACTCACCCGAACTCCTGTCGGCAACACCGCCTCCTCCATACAGCCCTGGTTACAGCCAAGATATTTATCCTCCGCCAGTGGAGGTCGCCCATACCCCCATCTCAGGAAGCTTGGTTGGTGACAATGATTCTAACAGCATCACACGAACGTGTCATTTACAACTTGCAAGACCAAATTGAGCTCCTCTTACAGACACGGTCGCCCTTTCCTAGTGATGACACCGCTGATAGGCACCCTGCCCCAAGCCTTCCACCACCTTGAATTGTACGACTGACTCAAGCTGTCTTAACAAATGATTGTTACCCCCTCCCCTCACAATCGACGTAACTATGGTGACCCCCTCCTCACCTTCCCACCCTTCCCCATCCTGTCGCCACCCCCCCTTCCTGGACTCTCCTCCCCCACTCTCCTCCCCCACTCTCCTCCCCCACCCCTTGTGATTTACATACCTCTCCATCCAGCCTCTCCTATATCTTTTTCTCCCCATCCATCGCTTTCCCCTTCGTCCTCCTCATCTTCCCTACCCCCTCCTCTAATCATTCTCTCCCCCTCTCTTCCTCCGGACACGCAGGATCATAAGGCAACAGGATGCCCTCCTTCCCCTAGGTTAATCAACGCTGCCTCCAGTTCCGCTCACCCCATCCTTCGCCTAGAATCCACCCACTCTCCTAACAATATACGCAGGACCCAACCACACCCACAGAGGAGGGCCTTCTCCCCCCCTCCCATCCGTCATGACTCCGGCCTCCGCCGAGCCCTGCCTTGCTGTCTGCAACACCCGATCCCTGGAAACACACCCCATCACCCTGCCACTCCTCTTCACAGGAGACGACCACCCCCCGTACTTCCACCCCTGTATTTCTCCACCCAAGGGCCCAGACCCACCACCCCCGTTTTGCATATGACCTCTAAGGGACTGACGTATCCTGGGGAGGTGGGTCACCCCCCGGCTTATCAATATTGGGCGACAGTCTCTCTAGGATATTGACTTTTTTCTTCCTTTTTCAAATGTTCATATATCCCTCCCCTTCGCTCTTCAGTACATTGTACCGCATTATCCTGCATATTTGTTTCGTAATTATATCTGGATGCCAGATGGTGTTTTTGCTGTATAAACGGTTCTGAGAATAACATTCCTCCCACTGGGTTTGATGTCAGCTTGACTATGTGTACAAAAGCTTTGGCTTTCCAAGCGTCACGTGACATTTGCTTGTGACAGGGAAGGACCCTGGAAGTTAATTAAGTTCCTGGGCCCAACACTAATGGTCTTCCTGCCGGAGGAACAAAACCCCATCCCCACTCCCACTCCCAGGCCATTGTCTTTGCTTTGAGGGCAAGTCAGTCTAGTAAGTTGCTGGAGAGGGGATACAAACTAGCCTCCAGCGGGTTTAAGGAGGGTTAAGTTATCTTTCTAAAAGTTATGTTTCCTGTATATATAATAAAAGTCAGATTTTACCATTAGATTGTTTTTGTTTTAGAAATATAAAAATAAGTCTTTGAATGGAGCCTGTAGCTGGCACAGGACAAAAGTTATAAAGTGTACTGCCTATACTTTGACTTTTCTTGTGTGCCAGCTACCTCCTGACCAGTAACAGTCATTGTGGGTCTTGACCCTGAGAAACATGCTATTTCTAATGTCGCATATGTTCCACTCTAAAAAAGTATGCACCCAACCTTATTTAAAATCAGGTTTTTCTACCTGCAAAAAAGGATGATTTTGATGGATCTGTTCAGCAGGGTCCAAGTTGCTACTGTAAGGCTACCCCGGGTGGGCCTAACGCCATGTTTTCACTGCCACTGTAGTGTATGTCACAATAGGTGCTGCAAGCCACAAGTGGCACTTAAATTTCCCTGCAAGTGGTGTACTTCTGCACCATATACCATGGCCTTATAGGAAAGTTAAATGTGCAAACCATATTTTAACCCAATTTCGTTATATTTTAGAAGTAAGAGATCATACACTGGGCCCTGTATAGCAGTGACCCTGTGTTAGAGTTCAAGATTACCAGCAGGTGAGTCCCAAAAAAAAACAAATACTGGGGGTGAGCACCCAAAAAGGGGTCATTTTGCAACACTGAACATTCACGCTTTGAAGCGTTTCCGTCCCTGTTTTTCAGTCTGGGGCATACTTTGTTCTGGCCTTGATAGTTCTGGGGCCTCTTGGACTCCAGATGTTTTGCTCCTTTTAGAGCCTCACACCGGGTGGCACAGGCGGGCCCTTCAGTCAAACCTTTGTCTTCAAATAGCCTCTTGGTGCCTTTTGCATATCTATTCTATTCTTCGAACTTTTTAGAGTGCATGGCTACCCAACAGGCCTCCCAGTGCTAGTAACAATCAGAAGTTGTCAATACTGATCGCATGCCCTATGTGGAATTTAGAATAGGAAAGATTTCAGCTGTTTTCTGAAACTGTGTTCTGATTGGTCTGGTCTGATGTGTGTTGGGAGAGCATTCCATAGCTTGGGACTAGATATGCAAAGGAATTCCTCTGCATCTTGCTCTCTTGACTCTTGGCACCTGCAGTAGTTTGAGGCCCTCGGAGCGCAATGATCTGTTCGGCGTATAAAGAGTCACCAAACATTGTATAGCCTGGGGACCTTTCTTGTGGATGGCGCGATGGACCGGACAGTGTTTTGAACTGGATTCTCTTGTGAATCGGTAGCTAATGCAAGGCTACTAACGCTGGTGCAGCTGACAAGTGTTTGGGATTTTGTAGCGAGTCCTCGTGGTGGCGTTGTGGACTAACTGCAGTCGTCTTGTCACTTATTTGGGGCTCTCTATGTATAGGAAGTTATCGTAGTGCAGACATGAATTGATCAATCCCGCATCACTGTTCTTCGGAGTGGGGCAGGGAGCCAGTTTAGCAGCTTTCTCAATGTTCTGAAAAGACCAAACAGGCAGCCAGTTTCTTGGCCTGTATCTCCCAGGTTAGCGGGTCATTGACCTAGAATCCGAGATTCTTGACTTCGGGGGAGGTGAGTAGATAGAGGTAATTGGGCCAGTTAAGCTCCATCCAGCAGGAGGGGATGTTTCCTACGACTAGAACCTCCGTTTTTTCCCCTTTCACTTTTAAACAGCTGCGGACATCCAGTTTGTTACCTGTTTGAGACAGGAGCTTGGTTGATTGGAAGATTTGTTTGTATCCGAGCTGAGTGAGATGACTTTCTATGTGTCATCTGCATAGGAGACCAGTGCAAGACCGTGTGTTTGCACTATGTCCACTAGAGGTAGTACAAATAGGTTGAAGAGAGTGGGGCTTAATGAGGAGCCCTGTGGCACTGCACACTTTAGGGCGTAGGTTTGCGAGAGCGACAACTCCTCCTGAACCTTAAAACTCCTATGTTCTAGAAATGCTGCAAGCCATTTAAGTGTCATCGACAATTCCTGCCTCTTCTAGCCTTTGAATTTGGACAGGGCGTGACACAGTGTTGAAGGCTGCGCTCGGGTCCAGCAGGATCTTAGCTGCTGAGCCGCCATGGTCGAGTATCACTGTTAGGTCTTCTGCTGCCACCAATAGAGCGGTTTCTGTGCTGCTGCCTGACCTAAACCCCGTTTGAGTTGGGTGTAGGATGGCATGTGTCTGCAGAAAGGCAGACTGGTGCTTGTTGACATACTTCTCCAGGGTTTTGCTGACCCTCGGAAGAAGTGAGATGGGCCGATAGTTCTCTGCACGAAGAGGGTCTGCTGAGGGCTTTTTCAAAAGGGGTCTAACCACAGCGTGTTTCCAAGCAGTGGGAACTATACCGCTTTGTAGAGAGTGGTTAACTAGTTCCGTCGATATAGACAGAATGGAGTCCCTTCCAGTATATCAGGGGGGCTGGATCAAGATGTGTTCCCTGATTTAATGGTTTTGAGGATCTCCTCAGTGACCTCTTTGTTGATTGGCGGAAAGGCCGACAGAATCTAGCCGAGATTCCTGTGACTTGCATTGTATTCTGGGTGGGTAGCGTCCTGGGGTAGGGATAGGAGAATATTGTTCACTTTTCCTGGAAAAAAGTTTGTGAGCATATTACAACGTTCCTCTGACTGGGTGGGACCTATTTGGCTCTTAGCTGGTTTCTTTAGTGTTTACCAATTTTTTTTTTTTTTATATAATTATTTTATTGAAAAGAAGTCTCAGTTCAACACAGCCTCTCGCCTACAACCCTTAGGGCCGGCAGCTTGTTAATTCACAATAGTGCACACAGCTATTTAGCCAACAACCCAAGGGGCAGGCAGCGTACATTGACCCTAGGTATTTTGAGGACAGTCGCTCGTGGTGGTCATGGTGCACCAAACCCTCTAGTCAGAAAAAAACATGCACAGTGTACAGTGAGCATCATAAAGCAATACCCGTGAACAGCGCACTAAGGTCAGAGACATGCACTGATATCAAAAAGGTGGGATACCATTCTTTACGATTGAGGCCAAACCAAGCCGCACTCCTATCGAAACCCGCCTGACGTCCCGGATGCGGAACTCACCCACCAGCAAAGTGTCCAGGGGAGTGTCACGTAGTGTGTCCCATGTGTAGAAAATCAAGTACCAGGAGCGTGGGTATTAGAGTCAGGAGTGGCAGAGGCAGTCTCACCCGGGGCGACCTCTTTGGTAAGCAGATATGAAGTATATAATCCCCAGAAGTTATTGGGTCTGCTCCTGGGGGGGGGGGGGGAGTAATTCGCTAAAGGTCTCAGTTTGGGTACTACAGTAAAGCATGTCATGCGACCAATGTAGGTACAGGGCCCTACAACCAGCACATTGCCACCCGTCGCTTCGCCACAAGCAGACCCATGTCCACCAGTCTGCGGACCGCCCCAGGCAGCCTTTTAGAGTACAAAACACACAAGATGATGGACGGAATGCTGCACATTGGCAAACATTCACCCCCAGTCACAGATCTGGGTTTAATCCATCGTTATTTTGCTTCACCACGCCACCCAGACGTGGGTCCTGTGCTCACTACGCCACTGGAGTCAAGCTATTCTGGCTGATGAAGGCTGATAGCCTGAAACCGGTCCTAGGATGCTTGATTCCGGTCCAGGGAAGACATGGCTTGGCAGTTCGGTCTGGACTGTTCCCATGAGGCACAGGGTCAAGACTGATTTGCATATGGCTATGTCTGAACGGGGGTGGCGTGGTGAAGCAAAATAACGATGGATTAAACCCAGATCTGTGACTGGGGGTGAATGTTTGCCAATGTGCAGCATTCCGTCCATCATCTTGTGTGTTTTGCATTTCGCCCTAAGTGGGAAGGGTATTCCCAGACGTGGGTCCCGTGCTCACTACGCCACTGGAGTCAAGCTATTCTGGCTGATGAAGGCTGATAGCCTGAAACCGGTCCTAGGATGCTTGATTCCGGTCCAGGGAAGACATGGCTTGGCAGTTCGGTCTGGACTGTTCCCATGAGGCACAGGGTCAAGACTGATTTGCATATGGCTATGTCTGAACTGGGGTGGCGTGGTGAAGCAAAATAACGATGGATTAAACCCAGATCTGTGACTGGGGGTGAATGTTTGCCAATGTGCAGCATTCCGTCCATCATCTTGTGTGTTTAGCCTTTTAGAGTACCCCAGGAGGGCCAGGGCCGGATCCGGAGTGAGCTCCGTGCCCACCACCCTCCCCAGTTCCAGAAAGATCAACTCCCAATATCGATACACCTCAGGGCAATGCCAAGCAAGGTGGACAAAGTCTGCAGTATGTGCATGGCACCTGTCACAAGCCGAGTCCTCCCGCAGTCCGTATCTGCATAGTCTCTCTGGGGTGTAGTACGATCTGTTCAGGTACTTGAAGTGGACAAGTCTATGCTTGCCGTGCAGCGATATACGTCGGGTGCTGGTGCAACAATAGGACCACATAGAGTCATCTACCTCCAGTTGCAAGTCTCGTTGCCAAGCTAGCCTAGCTTTTGTATAGTGATTCGCTCTGTGTGACATTCCCAATTTATAAACGTTGGAAACCACCTTGCGTGGCGATTTAGCTTTAATAATGTAAGACAGTTCCAGCATCTCAGGCGGTTCCTGCAGGTCATCTCCCAGTACCTCCCGTAGAGCTCTCCGTACCCTATGAAACTGGAATCTCTGTAGCATAGTGCAATCTCCGGCTGAGCCCTCCACGTCTTCCCACGTCCTCACCGCTCCGTCACGAAACAAGTCACCCACAGTTAGTACATTCAAAGCCTGCAACGCTCGGACCACCCCTTTATCCCTGCATGGAGCCAGCCAAAAGGCCCACTCCAGTGGCATAACCGGAGAGTACAACAGAGCCCCCGCCTGCAAGTGCAGTAAAGTATGCCAGGCGTGGCGTGTCGAATTAATTGAATCCAGTATCCCCGTCCTGCGGTCAGAGGGTTCATATATCGTGGCTGGAAGGGGTAGCGGGTCGGCAAAGAGTCTCTCCATATGGAGAAACGGGATATCTGGCGAGCCGTGCATCCAATAGTAAGCCTGAACGCCCTGCGCCACTCTAATACAAATTCAAATCCGGCGCGCCTAGCCCCCCCAGATGATATTGGAGAGTAAGTATCTGCCAACGCACCCTCGCTTGCTTGCCTGCCCAGGCTAACTTTATTAATAATGTATTGACCCGGTGAAAAAATGAAGCTGGTAAGACAATGGGGATATTTGTGAATAGAAACAAGAACCTGGGCAGAATCACCATCTTCATGATGGATACTCTACCGAGTAATGATAACGGTAGCTTAATCCAGGCCTCTACGTCATCCTCCAGCTTACTGACCGCTATACCGTAGTTTTCCCTAAACACGATCTCCGAGTCTGTATGAAGATGTATGCCCAGGTAGCGAATCGCATCAGTAGACCAGTGTAGTGGGAAATCCGGTTCAAAGCGCGACGTAGCCGGGGTGAGTGGGAAGATTATGGATTTAGACCAATTGACACGCAATCCCGACATCGCCCCAAAATGCACGACTTCTCTGAGGATAGAGGAGAGATTGTTCTCAGGATCTCGGACGTACAGCAACGTATCATCCGCGTAGGTGGATACTACTATCGTATAATTCGGAAAACTGATACCTTCGTGGCTATGATATTCCCGTAATGCGCACGCCAGCGGCTCTGCGACCAGGGCGTATAAGACTGGGGATAACGGACAGCCTTGTCTCGTCCCTCGAGAAATAACTATGGGATCCGTAACCAAGTTACCTATTTTTATTCGCGCCCTGGGTGAGCTGTACAGGATTCCGATCAATTGGAGAAAGACGGGACCAAGTCCCATCCTAGTTAGAACGTGACGGAGGAAGGGCCACTCGACTGAATCAAAGGCCTTCTCCATGTCAAGGAAAACCGCGACGGCCTTAGTATCCTGCCGAACATGCTGGATGGTTCCGAACACCGCGCGGAGGTTATATGTAAGATTCCTATCTGGGACAAACCCCGCCTGTTCTGGAGCAACCAACACCGGTGCCAGGGGGGAAAGACGATTGGCAAGCACCTTTGCAAAAAGCTTAGTATCCACATTGAGCAAGGAGAGTGGGCGGTAGGACCCACACTCACCCGGCGGCTTATCTGGTTTAGGGATGGCGTCAGTCACCGCCTCCCTCATCGATGGTGGCTTTGTGCCCGACACACATATGTCATCGAAAAGCGTAAAAAGGTGTGGAAGTAATAAATCTACAAAGGTCTTATAGAAACCGACGGTCAGGCCATCTACTACTGGGGCACTAGATGCCCGCATACCTGACAGGGCAAGTAATATTTCATCTTTTTCGATAGGCCGCATGAGAAACTCACGGTGCGTGTTCGTAAGGAATGGTAATTTGATATGCTCGAGGTATTCCAGGATTTGTTCCTCCGTACCAGAAGACCGGGAAGTGTATAAGTCCCCGTAATATCTCTTAAACCTATCTGCTATATCCGCGTCTTCAGATAGCAGTTCTCCCTCCTCCGACTTAAGCTCAGTGATCAGCGTTCTGCTGCGCTTGGCTTTTAGAATCTGCGCTAGGACCGACCCAGGCCTGTCGCCCTCCCCGTAGGTACGCGCTGTAGCATATTTGCCCAAGTGTTTCAATTCACTATCTGCAGCTTCCTGATATTCCCCCAACCAGTCTTTTATTGGCTGCGTGGTAGCCTCATCCTGACTCACTAGCTGACGTTGTTCTAAAGCGCCCAGTTCCTTTTCCAGAGCAGATAGTCTACCCCGAATCGAGCAGAGAACTCCCAAGTGCTTGGCCATAGCCACGACACAAATATAAACCTTGAATGTTTCCCACACTACTTGAAAACTGTCCACTGACCCCTCATTAAGAAGGAAAAAGGTTTCTATGGCTTCAGCTAATTCTTCTTTAAAAAGAGGATCCAGCAGTGAATAGGGGGGTAAGCGCCAAGTGAATGGCGGGATTGTCTTCCTAGGTGTGATAAGAACCAGCAGAAGAGGAGAATGGTCCGATAGAGTATGCGGAAGTACCAAGCACTCCCGAGTGTGCTCCACAAGCGAAGAAGAGATCAACCAGTAATCTATGCGAGTGTGCAAGTTGTGATAGGCCGAATAATGTGTGTAACCTCCCTTGTCCGGGTGCCGTGTGCGCCAGACATCGCAGAGGTCCAGGTTCACCATTGCGCTTTCAAGCGCTCTCGCAGCTGCCATGGCCCTCCTCGTCGGGGCCCCCGGATCTGTCCAAATTTGGGTTTTTGACCAAATTAAGGTCCCCACCCCAGAGGTACCGCGCTTCCGGGAATCTGGCTACCGCGGCAGCAAGTGTAGTGAAGAACTCCGGGCAGTCATAGTTAGGGCCGTAGACATTTACTATAATTAAGTCAATACCCCGTCCTTGACATCGAGAGATCACGTACCGCCCATTCTTGTCTGAGTCTAATTGGACCAATGTATAGGGGGATTTAGGGTTAACCCATGTCAGCACCCCTCGGGCGTGCGTGGTGAAGCCTGATACATTAACATGATCCACCAACCCTCTACTACGCAGAATTGCACTATTCTGTGGAAGGTGCGTCTCCTGCACCAGGGCCACATCAATATTCTGTCTCTGCAAGTAGTGCAATACCTTACGCATTTTACGGTGGTCGTTAAGCCCCCGGACATTCCACGTGAGCGCGCGGAGGGAGTCTAGCGGCTTTGGCGCAGGGATCTCACTGGGTCCCGCCATCTGTAACTATACTGTATGTAATGCAGCCTGACCTAAGCGACCTGTAGTTAGTGTGCATACCTGTCAGAGACCAATTTGAGACTTTATACAACAAAAACAACAAAACTCTCCCCTCCCCCCAACCTCCCCTCACCCACGACAGACCACCCCCAACTTGGTCGCGAAGCATTCCCCAAAACATCCAAACCACCACCCACCGCCCTCCCCAATCAGACATTACCACTCTCGTGTGATGCACTCGTGGGCAGATGTTGCTCTGCGTTGCAAGGAGGAACAATATGAACATTAAACAGCCCCACTCCCCGCACATCGTCCCAAATATAAAACTCAGCATCGCAGACCCAAGAGTCCCAGACCTCAATAATCGCTTAGTGCGCTAATGTAGCAATGACGTCTCTTAGTCTTGTATCAAATGGTCCAAGATTCCGGGACAGCACACACCAAAAGATCTAGAGCAGGCTCTGTGTGGTCCCCGCTTATGCGTCTCACCAAATGTCCTTCCCAGACCAATAAGAGCTAGTTATCGGGTAGCCACCCAACGCCAATGCCAAGGAAAGGACTGGACTGAACTTAACCTGCAGGTAACCCCAGCTGGACAGTTGTGGTCCCGCCACCACAGGCCCCAAACAGCAGAGCCCAGGAGACCCAAGGGCCCCCCCCGCCTGTTAGTCCCATAGCCATACTTAGCAGTGTGCCGCAGACCTCCGCATCTAGTCCTGGTCGTCCAGGACGCACCCCGCCGCCTCATCGAGCAGCTGCCGGTCCGGGCTGTGGCGTTGTTCCTTTGTCCAACCGTTTAAAGCCTTTTGGTCCGTGAAAATATGGGATCGGCCCTGCCTATTGACACGGAGCTTGGCAGGGTACAGCATGGCGTAGTCTATGTCCAGAGCACACAGCTGTTTCTTCATGGGGATGAACTGTCTGCGCGCCTCCTGTACTCGAATGGTAAAGTCCGGAAATAGCGAAATCTCGGAGCCCTCATAGATCAATGTCTGCTTGTCTCTCGCTAAGCGCAGGGCAGTGTCTCTGTCTCGGTAATTGAGCAGTTTTGCAATGATCGGACGCGGTGGTGCCCCCAGGGGCGGGCGAGGCCCCAGGGAGCGATGCGCTCTCTCCACCACGAACATTGAGGAAAAGACCCCTTCCCCCAGCAGCGCGACCAACAGCCTCTCGACAAATTGCTCCATGTTGCCAGTCTGGGTGGACTCCGGTAGGCCAGTGATTCTGTGGTTACATCGACGAGAGCGCGCTTCCAAGTCCTCTGTTTTATCTTGGAGAACATGCATAACTCTACCCAGCTGCTTGTGTTCAGAATCTAGCGTGGTATGCGCTTCCTCAACCTCAGTGAGTAACTTGTTCATTTGTGTAAATGTTGTGCTTCGTGTGATGCAAAACAAGGTGTCCCTCTCAAAGAAAAACTATCTGATGATCTTTTGTTTGTATTGGCTTTAGCCCGGCAAGACTTTGCAGTGGGCACAGCTAATGGATACTTATTAGCCCTTCTGGCCTTCCTGCGTTGGCCTGGTCCGCCCTCTTTATTCAAGTCACCCGTTGTGATGCGTTTTTAAAAGGGCTTTTGGATAGATGTCCCTCTTTATTGTGCCCCAATGAGACATTCATTTGGGCTTGACCTTCTTAATATGTGTTGTCTTCAAGCCTCTTCACTGTTGTACTCTAATCGTCTTGACCCTGAAATAGTTTTTTTCTTGTTGCTGTCACTTCTTATTGCATGCACTTTGCATCATGTCAGCAACCGGCAAGCTTTGCCAGTGCAGCTTTTGTACACCACCTTTACTCTGACAAATTGGTGCTCATAACCTGTGTGTCCTTTTTCCGAAAGCAGTTTCTCGCTTCCGTGTGGGGCAGTCAGTCACACTCCGCGTTCTTTGCTCCTCTGCATCCTTCCAAAGGGAAGTTTCACTGGTTGGATCCTCAATGTGCTTCTTTTCTACATTGGGAGCTTTGCATTGATAATCAATTTTTAGTCGGCTTTTTTGATGTGTAGAAAGAAAGCGGTCTAGACTTGTCCTCTGCGTTGGAATGTGTTACTGCTTAGCTAAAGATGACCCTCCTGAGGCCTTAGGACTCATTCCACTTCCACTATTTCTGCAACTACTGCCTCAGCTCAGGTTGCGCTTGTTTAGCAGGCAGCCACATGGGCATCTGACCATACTTTCACAAGATAGTTCTACCTTGTATCTTAGGCCTGCACATGGTACCAGTTCCCCCATTCATTTCTACAGGACTCATGTAAAATCCACTCCTAGGACCCACCTCCTTGTGGGAATATTGCTTTGATATAGATTCCCAGAGTGAGGAATCTGTGGTTAAAAGTATTTGGAAAAATAAATTACTTACCTTCCATTACACTCTTTCTCGTGGATGCTCTAACCGCAGTCTCTTCACTGCCTGCCTTCATCTCCTTTCTATGGAGAGGACTTTCAAAAGTTAATCAGGTTCACATTAGGATGTCGCCCTCCATCTCTGTCTATTAGTTGCACTCTGTAAATGAGGGTGTGAAAAAAACTAATGAAGAAAGGAACATCAGTACGCAGTGGTGGCACCTACTTGCTGCTCCTTTTCGTCAGCCCGGAGGCGGGACTTGTTCCCAGTGGAGGCTGTGCTGCTTCCTGCTGCTGTGCAGGAGCTACTGCAAAGTGTTTCCGGCTCCAGCGTGACATCCGGGAGATTCACGAGGGGAGGAATTGAAGGTTTGAGTACTTTTCCAAAAACCGAGTCACCGAAGGCTTATTCATACTCATGTGAAGAGTTTCATAACTGACAAAATGTTGGATGGAATGTCACAAATCATTTGCCTTTTCCAAATGTCTTAATGCCTTTTTTTTTTTTTTTTTCAAATATCTTTATTGCATATTTGAAAGAGAAATACATTGGTAATACAATAACAATACAACAGATCAGAGTCAAATATATACTAAATTAATACCGAAGAATTTTAAGAATAAAAAGAAAAGATTTCAAGACAAGTCAATGGCCTGAGATAAAGAGAATTGTAGCCATATCATTATTTAAAAAAGTGAGCAAATAAATGAGATGTAGAATATGTTATAAAATTCATCCAATAATAATATAAATCCCAGACATTCGGATCAAGCAAAACAACTAAGAAGAAAACTGGAGCAACATTCCACTCCATCCGGACGCACAGCTTCCTCCGTCATATATTCACCAAAGTACTCTGTAATTAATCCATGTTTAAATTTTATTCCATATATTCCAATCGGTCAGTTATCTTCACCAAATTTTGTTCATGTCACGTGGGGCAGTGTATGTATAAAAACGTTTCTTCTGCTAAAGATATGCCTATCCAGGCCTTTTTCTAGAGCATGGTATATACATAAAACATTCTTGATAGTGGATCTCATTAACCCAATGCATTTCGGGCTGTCAGTAGCCCTTCTTCAGGGGTTCACTGAAAACGTTAAAACATGGACATTAGTTTGTGTATAAATCAAACAATAGAGCAAACGATCCATCACATGCTTAGCTGCCTGGCTAGCGTTTTCCCTCTAAACGCGCAACTATACGCTAAACACATTGTGCCCAGTTAAGCCTTATTCGCCCTTCCTTGTTAACCCTTGCCTGGTGTTACCATTGCCCATTATTTCATAATGACTCATCCTCATAAATCTACCCCATTCAAAAGTCGATCGTACCTTCATAAAACAACTTCATGTTCTCCCTCCAAAACGGGTCTGCTTCTCACGCACGCCAGTATGGAATACCATCAGCCTGTTACACCAGTTTCAAAAACGTACACCCAACTCCACCCCTCGACTTCAACCAATCCCGTCATGCAGGCAGCAACAACAACCTGCATGACTACAGTTCCCATAAGTCACTGTTGAAAACATTTTATGCATCTCTCTTGCTTGTAAGCCTCCCCACGACACAATCTTATATACCCCGCCCACCCTCAGCTGTCAATTAAACGTCAGTACCAAGGATTTACTACATGCAGCATTGTAAATTGTAAGAACGTGTGGTAAAGTTCATGACACTGCATGCTGCTGTTGTGCTAGAATTAGCGCTCCACGCTGTTGCTTGGTCCGATACTTAAAACTATCCATCAAGCTTTAAACGACTCAAGCAAAACAACTACATATATTATGACAAAAACGCATACCATTTGTATTGCTTATAAGATAAGAACGAGCAGCACAGGGAAACAGGGGAAAATAAGAGAAAATAAAAGAAAGAAAGAAGACTGGGGAAAAAGATAGAAAGAAGAAAAAAAGGAATGAAAGAGATGGGAGAGGACATCTGCTCTAATGAAAGAAAATAAATTAAGAAATGGAATCAAAAGGATACTGAGCTACCAACCCCTGAGAGGACAAATTCATATAATTGTCCAGAGGCCGCCAAACATTACTAGAAATGGAAGGCGAGTATGAGCTCCACGAAGATATGAAACCCATGCCCACCAGGTATGATCGGATAGAAGATGAAAAGACTTCCATTCTGTTAGTATAATTTTAACAGCACTGGATAAAAGTAAATCTAATAGCTCCAGGTTCCGGCTCACCCGTAGCACAGCACAACCAGCGAGGCAGCGTCGTAGCAGCGTCGGAGCTGAGCGTTGGAGCTCAGGGTTCGGTGGCTCGGGACGACTCGAAGAGCGGGCCGACCTGCACCAAAGAACGGGCCGGATTGCCGATTGACGGCAGCCGCCTGATCGACACCTCCCCCCCCCCCCCCCGAACAGAGACCACCAAGAACCGTGCAGGACGGTAAGCCTGGTGAAAGCGGGTGAAAGCAGGTGAAAGTAACTGGGATGCAGGATCTGGTGTAGGGGGGCCTGCAGTATACACCAGTTTGCACTAGCACCAGCACCGGCTTTGGCGCCCCCGGGCGGCTTACGTCTACTCTAAACGCAGCGGGGGTACAGCACAGAGAGGCTCCGGGCAAGGACCTCACACTCAAGAACACACATTTATGGGGCAACCCAAGAGTACCTTCCTAAGGCTTCATATAGCCTCCTATAGTCTCCCACCTGCGCACCATAACCCACAGCTATAAAGGAAAAAAGGGAAAAAACACCAGCATAATAAAATTCAATTCTATACAATCCATAACTGCACTATAACTGTATTAAATAACTATACAATAACGACAACTACAATAACAACACAAGACTGAGAGCCACGGAAGGATGAGATCAGGCAAAGTGAGGCGGACCCCAAAGCAGTCTCTAATAACCCAGAGGTCCCAGAAAATCAGTGGTACTAATCAAGGGGAAAAAGGACAAAACACAAAACGACCAGTAAAAGGAATGGAAGCAAACCTGAAAAGCCCCCTAATTTCACCAATCTTGACACTGTTCAGGAACCGGGAAACTAGAAGTGCAATGGAAAAAAGTTCAGGCTTTTCCTTTCTTAAAAACCGCGGAGCTGTAATTTTCTCAACACCTAGGGACCTACCGGGTCTTCCAGCACCACTTACCCCACAAAGGGTGGCACACAAGTCGAAACATAAGAGAAGCCAAGTGCTTCAATATCCGTAGCTCCCACATCGGACCAAATGGACCCAAGCAGCCAAGTCTCAAGCAAAAACATGGGTCAGGAAGACAAGGAAAAGGGCAGTCAGAAGAAAGATACTAACACGATATGCGAGGCAAAAGAGGTAACACCTACGCCTGATGACCACCACCTTGAAACACTCTCGGAGCACAAAACAAAAAACAGTATCATTGGGAGTTATTCCAAGGCCACAGACGAGCTTAGGCCTGGCAACGGAATAGAGCGAAGAAAGAAGGATGCATACTGTAAAAACCAGCCTATCAGATCTAAGCACAAGCCCGAATATTGCATTGTGCTCTATTTCAAAATCCACAACCCCTGTAGTACTTGTAATGCCACACGAGATTACACAGGGTCACAGAACAGAGGCTCAAATTCACTAGACAAACTCCGACGAAGTAAACGTTTTGGAAGATCTAGAAAACTCATGGCTGAGACTCCTAAGCCCAACATCTAACAAGGAGTCGTCACAAGAATTTACCTCAACAGAGGGACTAGACGGAGAGGACCATACTGCCCCAATGCAAAATGGAGGGGTAATACCTGGACTGGAAAAAAAAGAAATTGCGATTTCATCTGTCCAGACACAGCAGAATACTAGCCAAACATCAACCAGCAATCATTTGTTAAACGCAGAGCCATACTCGGGTAGTAAGCAGACATCTACACAAGGAAAATCACCCAGTGACATAAGTAATCACTCGAGGCTCTTTAGGTCGCTATTAGACACACTTCAGTCTTCTGTAAAGGCACTGAATTTGCAATCAGACAAGCTGGATATCCAAATAGACCTAATTAATATTACAGTGCTACATATAGCAGGGATAAACACCAAATTGGATAAACTTAATAAATTAATAACATCAGTGCAATCAAAATATACACTAGAGCAAACTTCCTGCACCTGTGGCCCAATCATCGATAAACTGAGTCTCCTTCCAGCTCTCCTTGAACAAATAATAGCTCTTAGACAGCAAAGTACGCCATGCACCAAACCCGCAAAAGCTGACAACAAAATACAATCAGCTGCTTCCAAACAGGAGGATAAGAAAGAAGACAAAGCGATAAAAATACTAGCCGAGACAGGAGCTACGCCCATTACAAAGTTGGAAGAGTGTACTATAACCGAACAGACAAAAAAAACGGGAAAGGAAGGCAAGAAACAAACAATCAGCAAGAAACACTGAGCAAAGAATTAAAATGTACCCAATATTCAGTGGAACCAGGGAAACAAATGACATACTCAATGCCACAAGGTCCTCTGAGGGAACAACTGACACCTCAATTGCGAACCACAAGGAGTGGTCCCTGGCCACGGCAGTTGGGGAGGAAGAAGTGCCCAGGGAACAAAGAGACAATAACACAAACAGTACAGGGGAGCACGGACAAAGAAAAAGAACAGCAGCACACACCAGGGTGGGCGTAGAGCCCCGAGCACGAAAAGGACTAACAGGCTCACAGAGCAGTGATCCAACAAAGAGGGACTCTAATTCAAGCCCTAGAAAAGGCTACATGGGAAAGCCACAAAGAAGTGACCAATCCGAGGAGACACAGGCCCACGAGAAGAAGCAACAAGGGAAAAAGGAAGGGCAAGCTGTGAACTTGACATCACAACTGTTTATAAACAGCGTTACACATCAGAAGCAGAAGGACTGGACAAAAGGAATAACTAATGCGAAAGAAGGATCTAATCCGCAACAGAGCAAGGATGTAAGGACTAAGGAGGAGACCCTGCTAGGTTGGACGCATGAAATCCAAGGTAAAAGGGCAAACTATGAGCCTGGGACCGATGACGCACAGAAACATTCCTTCAAGAAAAGGACTACAAGACCATTTCAATCCAGTGTTCTAAGATCTCATCTCCCAGACCTACAACAAGTGGCATCCAGTTATATAAAATCTCAGATTTAACATACACAATAAGGAGAATGTAAACCCCTACCCCCCCACCCCCCGGAAAGTAATCAAGGGAGCCAGCCAAGAGATATGGAGAATAACCGGAGTAACATGTCATCACTAGTTACCTCAGTACAAGAAGTCAAAAAGAGTACTAAGACTGACGATGGAAAACTTATAACACAAAGATCCATTGAGGTGCGAAAAGATCAAGAAGTCGATAATAGCACTAACTCTCGACAGTATGGACATCTACCACAACAAATATTATCACCAGAGTATGAGTACCAGGGGCAGCATCACATCCTAAACAGGGGTAACATTTTAAAATTGCTAGCAACCATCCCCGGGCTAAAACATCTAAACTCAACCCACCTACTGACAGTGGAATTTTGCCAGCAGGGAAATGGAAACACCAATGAACAAACACTCACAACGTGGCAAACAGCGGAGGTTGCCCAACTAATTATGAGTCAAAACCAACAATTTGACACATGGGGCATAAGGCTGTCTAAACCTACAAAACCACGATACCCAGGCCCATTAGGGGAAAAAAACACCCAGGAGGAAAACGCCGGGCATAGCCTGGCAACAAAGAAACAGGCATACGAAAGGAAATAGCCCAATGTCAATAAGACCTAACGAGATCATCGTAGAAAAAAAGGCATTTACAGAGCCGGACATCGACCATTGGAGTTGGCTCCCGGGAATCCTGAACAAAGAGAGGCAACTGACCATTTGGTAAACAGGCGACGAACCACCGCGAAGGGACTCTCCACCTTATCTTGTGGAATATAGCCGGACCGAAGAAATGGCTAGAAGATGGCAGACCTTTACAAGACTGGGTGACATGCGACATAATTACCCTTCAGGAGACATGGGCACTGGAGAAGCTGCCTCTTGCAGGATTTATACACTTCAGCACACCAGCTGAAAAACACAAGAGGCACGGACGTCCGAAAGGCGGGCTAGCAGTTTATGTATCAACAGTATCAGAACATATAGCTCCTTATGGATCAAATGTGCAACTAATACAATTTTCATTTCCAGTGAAAGAGGAATCTAGAGTGGCATTGCTAGTCAACACCTATGCACATCCATTGGCGAAAGAAAAAAAAGCCCATATTGCCTTACTAACAACCATAATCACCGACATACGAAACACTAACCCATTCTGGGACATCATTATAACAGGAGATTTCAACTCAAACTTAATTTTTACACCAGAAGAGGATGAGAAACTCGCAGCAGACAACAAGTCCTGGAATGTACAGCCTCAATATCCGCTCAAGTCGGCTCGTTCTGATCTAGTGGGGCAACAACTGGTGAAAACACTTGAATACCTGGGCTTGAGAATAATAAACGGCAGAACTTCTGAAGTCTACCCGCCAATGTATACGTACTGCGGAGAGAAATTGCAATCAAGGCTCGATTACACGGCAATATCACTACCATTAATGCCCTTCCTTACCAGGTGTGACTGACTTATTAGTCCTGCTCCCACGGTCTCTGGTAGGCTGCTTCCCCAGCAGGATCCTGTAGTGTTAAGTAAGGGGGACGTAGGGGGGTCTGCTAATAATGTAATATCCTGGAACATTGCTGGTTTGGCGAATAAGTTTTCTGATCCTATGTGGGTGGCCTATGTGAAACAATTTAGTGTTATATGTTTCCAAGAAACATGGTTAGTGGACCACAGCTTAATTTTGGAGGGCTACAAGGCCTTTTTCGTCTCTGCTTCGCCCTCTTTGGCTGGCAGACCAAAGGGTGGTCTTGTAATATACATCTCAATAGCACTGGAATGTCAGATTCAAGTCTTGCCCTCGACAAGCTCATGTTTACAGTCCTTGGTCCTAAGCAGAGGGGCATACAAAATGGTTTTCGTGAACTTTTATAATGCGACGACATGCTTTAGCGATGGGTGTAACATCACACTGTTAGGAACTTTCATAAGACGACACTGCACAGCAGATCTACACAACACTATGGTCATGGGGGATTTTAATATACATCCGTGTGGGGACCCTGGGATTACACGTTTAGCCGACGTGGGATGTCCAAGGGCAGAGGGGGTTCACTTCGAACATTCTGTTCAGGGGGATGTTCTGAACGGCCTCCTACACGAATTCAACCTGATATCTCTCATGTCTTTGGGTGATCCGTTGAGCACGGCCTCTGTTCCCTCCTTTAAAGGGAGATGTAGCAGCACATTTATTGATTTTATTCTAGTTTCTTCCCTTTTACAATTTTTATTTCAAGGTTTTATAATTGAGGACAGTGCTTTCAGTGACCATAACGCCCTCTGTGTTAAACTAGGAGGCCCCTTACTGACCACCCAACTAAGAGTTGAACCAAAGGGGGTCATAATACCGACCAACAGGAAGAGAAGATTACGTTGGACACAGATCTCTCCTGAGAGTCTTTATAAATCAGTAAAAGAATCTTGTGCTAGTGAATTTGCACTGTGCACCTCGTTGGGTACTCCCCCGGAAGAAGTGATAAGTGCTTTTAACACCATCTCCCTTAGAGTAGGAGAATTTTTTAGTGCTCCGGTACGCAGCACAGTTTTTACAACTCCAAAATGGTTTGATTCGTCCTGCTCGCTGGCTTCAAGAAAATTGCGGGAGGCCCTTGATGAGAGTCCCAGGAACCAGGTTTTGGTTAGAGCATGCCGCAAAGATTATAAATTGAAGTTAGCTAAACGTAAATCTGTTTTGAAGGATGAAGCGTGGAGGGAGTTGTCAGGAGCTAGTACCCTGAAGAATAGCTCCAGGTTCTGGAGCATTATTAATAGACCTTTCCTAGTCCATGTTGAAGGTGGGGACTTGGGTGCACATATTACCGAGGAAGAATGGGTGCTCCACTTCCAAACTATGTTTGAAAGTCCGTTAGAGCAACCGTGTGAGCATGGTCAAGGGGTAGATGCACCGGTGTTAACCTTCGAATTGGGGGAGGTCGTGGAGGGCATTATTGGCTTAACAAGTAACAAAGCGCCGGGGCCTGATGGTATCCCCCCCGGACCTTTTTTAATCTGACGTACCCTTTTGGGCTCCTGTGCTTACAGCAGTTATTAATGCAGCTGCTAAGAAAGTCCTGGGCCATTTCGACAATCGTGCCGGTTTTTAAAAAGGGTGACCGAGGTAG
Organism: Calotriton arnoldi; assembly: GCA_963921515.1. Taxonomy (NCBI): domain Eukaryota; kingdom Metazoa; phylum Chordata; class Amphibia; order Caudata; family Salamandridae; genus Calotriton; species Calotriton arnoldi. The sequence goes on from CAWUFW010005485.1 coordinate 530,465, forward strand.
TACACATTGTTACAGGCCCATCTCGCTGTTGGACTCAGTAGTCAAGGTGCTGGGTCGTGTGCTACTTGATAGATTGACCACCTGGACAGAGGAACATGAGACACTCTCAGAGGTACAGTATGGGTTCCGCCCGGGCCGTTCAACCATCACCCAATGTCTTAACCTAAATTTGATACTTAACAAGTACACGGTGGCGCGATCTGGCACTATTTATCTAGCCTTCATGGACTTGTCCTCCGCGTTTGATCGTGTTAATAGGGCAAAACTGTGGCAGTCCATGAAGGATATTGGGGTTGATGCTTCTGTCGTCCATTTTTTGGCTGACCTTCACCCGGCAACTAAGGCTAACGTTAGATTTTCAAACGGGCTCCGGGTGTCCCGGAACTTTGATATTAAAAGAGGTGTACGCCAGGGGTGTATCTTGGCGCCTTTTTGTTTAACCTTTACATTAACGATCTAGATAAAGCTCTTTTATCAACCGGGGTAGATTATCCCCGCGCAGGCCGTCGAGGCCTCCCTGTTTTACTCTATGCGGACGACGCGGTCCTTATTTCCAGGACTACTAGGGGGCTCCAATCTCTGCTCTTCGCTTTTTCTGATTTTATGTCTGAACGTGATCTAACCATTAATAACTCAAAATCTTTTGTTATGGAAGTGGGGATACGCCCGAAAAAGAGTTTTCAATTCAGGGTAGGTACAGTTAAGGTACCCCGAACCGATGTTTTCTCTTATCTCTGGGTTATCCTGGACGACCAGCTTAAATGGGGTCCGCTTAAACAAAGGAAGAAGGGGGACCTGGCGCGGGTGAACATAGCTATTTTTAACTTTGCCTCTAAACTGGGCAATAGACCTATATCTGCCCTGTTGAAGATCTACCAAGCAAGAAATGTAGCCACCGCCTCCTATGGGAGTGAATTATGGGGGTACATTGCTACAGATGTTTTTCAGGTAGCCGAGAATTCCTTTTTAAAGCGCATGTTAGGTGTACCCCAGGGCACACCCAACCCGGTGGTACACGAGGAATTGGGGGTACCTTATCTAAGCGATACTTTGGCACTCAGACCCTTAATTTTTTGGCTAAAAACCTGGTTAAACTAGGGCCTAACACTTTGCCATTTGATTTTAAAGGATTGTATGTCCCTGGATCATGCGATTAATATACCTTGGTTTAGATACATTAAGAGTAGCTTTGAAAAACTGGGACGAGCTGAACTTTATACTAACCCTGATTTAATAACCAATAAGGATGTGAGGATAATAAGGGAGTCCTTTATCAGTTTAAGAAAATTGGAAAGGGAAGAGCTGGAGCTGCGGAAACAAAGCATTCGTAAATTTTTAATGCTAAAGACGACACCATTAGCCGAGCCGTATCTCCTGGGGCTTTTATCTGTTTACGAACGGTTTTTATTGACAAGGTTTCGCTTGGACCTCTTTCACCTCCTGCTTGCCTTCCCGAGGGGGTGCAGTAGAGGCCAGCAGCTTGCTTCCTGTTGCTGCGACGGTGAGTCTCCACAGGACCTGCTACATTTTGTTTTTCTGTAAATTTTATGAGGTTCCGAGGAAGTCTTTTTTTAGTCCCTATTTTAAAGAAGCTGAATTTTGCTCAGGCGCGGCCAGCTCTCCTGTATCTACAACTGCTTAAGGACGATTGTATTTTCTTCGTTAGTTATCTGAAATCTGTGGTGAAGTCCAGGGCTTGTCTTGATTAAAAAGTGTTGAGTGTTTTGGGCTTATGGTTACCATTTTTAAGTTTTATTCACTTTTATAAACAAGGACTCTTCTATTGAGGGAATTAATTTAAAGGGGAAAATTGTTGATTTATGAATTGTAATTTAATGTCACCAATTAATCCGATATATGGTATAATGTCGTTTTACAATGTTTAATGGTGCTGACCTTTTACAATTTTATAATACCTTATGGTTGCGTCTCTCTGTTCTATGGTTATGTTATAGTCGACCATGGGACTATTGATGATAAATTGTGCTGTTATTCTCAATATTTAATTATTGTTATGTTCTGTCAACTTTTATGGTTTTATATTTCAAAAACCGAATAAAGTTTAGATTGATTACCAGGTTTGTCATCGAATTCACAACCAAAAGCAACCACTCGTACCAACATATTTACTTTAGTTTAAATCTACCAAAGCATCAGGTTAGCATGACAGCAGTAGAAAGCATAATCTCAATTGACTTGAAACGGCTGAAATGGACAACGGAGAACATCGATAAACTTCAAGATAAATTACAGGGGTTCAAAATGGAAAGTGAAAGAAGTGATCTAAACAAGATACAAGAGTGGGTAAGCTTCACGAATAAATTAATACCAATCATGATTGGCAAATCAAAACCGGCCCGAGACTTAAAAACAATATGCCAAGACCGATTGATGCTCTCAAACGAGAACTAAAAAAACCTCTAAAGGAACAAAAAAGAACTAAGTTGAGTGCCATAGGTTGGGAAGCCATACGTAACCTAAGGAAAGAATATAAAAAGAAGATATGGAAACATAAAAAAGATGTGAGGACAACTTCTGGGTTACATTATTACATAATGCAAAAAAAACAACTCAAGCACATTCTGCGACACGATAAACAATCTGAATCGGCCCGTCAACTCTTTTGCCTCAAGTGTACAAGAACAAGACTGGGCCATGTTTCTAACAGAAAGATTTACAGACACCAAACTCCCGAACTTTCTAGCAGGCAAGGAGAAGGAGCAAGTAAATGTCCGAGCTCAAGTGGAACAAAAGAACAATGACATGTTCTCTAAACAAAAAACAAACACCACTACGCCCGATACCCTACCACTGTGCCGAAAGCAGAAGAAGTACAAAGGAATGGAGTTGTGACGAGTGCCAGTGGCTTAAGGGCCATACCCGAAAGCCGAGCCTATCAACTAGAGGAGATAAAAAGAATAATCTCGAAGGGACGAGGAACCGGGGCTCCAGGACCAAATGGAATCCCCCCGCTAATCTTCAAACTTGCACCAGATTTCTGGGGTGGGAGACTAAAAAATGTATTTGAAGAAGTGGAGAACATAAAGCAAATTCCGCCGAGCTGGCAAGGATCAGTAATTTCACCGATCTACAAAGGGGGTGATAGATTGTCCCCGTTCAATTACAGGTTAATTGCACTACTGGATGTAGACGCAAAGTACTGCGCGTCGCTGATACTGGTAGATTTGAGCACCTGGTCAGACAAGCTAAAACTGATACCGGTCAATCAGACAGGTTTCAGAAAAGGAATTGGGACAATTACAAACATCTTATCACTCTCGCTGATCGCCGACAAATACAAATGGAGGAAGCAACAACTGCACCTCTGCTTTGTCGATTTAAAGGCGGCTTTCGACAGTGTGGATCGTCATATCCCATGGGAAAAGCTGCGAGCTTGGAAAATCCCCGAAAAAATATTCAGAGGAATATTGCTCCTTAACTCTAATACATGGATGAGAGTTAAACTGGGAGATGGTTCAAGATTATCAAGGAAGGTCACCACCACAAAAGGGCTTAAACAAGGGTGTGTGCTGGCACCGCGCCTTTTTAATCTTTTTATGGCGGACCTGGCTCATAAGCTCAACAAGATTAACTCCCATCCACGTAACTGTGCACTTTGTCATTATCCCATTTATCATTTGAGGACGATGTAGTCCTGATGAGCCTAACTAAGATCGGCCTTCGTAGGTCGCTCACAGGTATGCTGGAATATATAGCTGATAATAAGCTAGAGATAAATACATTGAAAAGCAAGACAATGCTAGTCAGTGGATACCCGACGGTTAAACAGAATTTTCAACTTGAAGGCGAAAAGCTAGGGGAAGTCTCTAATTATAAATACCAGGGTTTTTACATCGACAACAGGCTGAACCATCGAGAGCAAAAAGTATACATGATGCAGAAAAGAAACGCCCTATCGTTTGCCTTTAGGACTCTAGCAAAAAAACTGAAGGGGCCATCGTTTAAACCCTTACTAGCAGTAGTATCAGCCAAAATGCTACCAACGTTATCATATGGCAGCATTGCACTACACGGGAAAGACGCTGACCTGCTAAATAAACTGCAAGTTTCAACATAAAAAAGGTCTTTCAAATCCACCAGTCTGCATCTCCAGCTCAGGTGAGATTAGAATTTGGCATAAACAGCGAAACATTGGGGAGGATGTACGCAACCATTAAGCAATGGTACAGACTGAAACAAAACACAGCAGAAACAGAATTGCATAAAGCTTTGTGGGAGGAACTAGAGAAGGAAAAAAAGTCTCCCTATAATCAATATTTACAAAAAGCTTTACTAGCAACCTGTACAGGGGAGCTTTGGAACACCAACTTGTCGTACTCATTCTTCAAACAAATAAATCTGCAAAACTCCACTCTCTGCTAGTAGATAAAAATATCTTCAGCAAGAGAAAGCACGCCTGGATGGTAATCGCTAATTATAAGACCCTTACCCCAGCACCATACCTAAATATTACATTCTCGGTCCATCGTAAGCTCCAACTGATGGCCCTGCGACTAGACAAATTACCGTCCATCGCGGATCAGCCAACATGGGTCCACAAAAGGCCGAAAGGGTGCAGACTATGTGGCAGTGGCAAAGAGGACTTCACTCTCCCCTGCTGCTCCACTGTGCTCTGCTCCGCCGCTGAGCATCAGAGCCCCACCCGTGTAGGGTTCGAGACTGCTCTGCGCCTCGCGCCCACCGTGTTGCCTCTGGTAATTGTGCTACCCCCCTTGTGGTGATCTCCTAATCTGTAGCATTGCTGTACTCGTCATCCCCCCTGTTGGATTGCGTTTCTTGTAGCACTACTGTACTCGTCTTCCCCCCCGTTGTAATTGCGTGTGTTTTGTAGCACTGCTTTCTAATTCCCCATGTTTTGTATTCATTTTTGTTTGCACTGTAAATCGTTTTCCCCACTGTTGTTGTTTTCCTTGCGTCTCCGTCTCCGCGCCGTTCCCGCCGCCGCCGCCTCGGACCCGTGACCCCTCCCCCTGACCGCCCCGCTCTCGCCTCCCAGCTGCACGTCCCTCCTCCCTCCCCTACAAAATGGCGGCTTCTGCACGGACGCGCGCAGCGGGCACGCCGATGGCGCGCCGAAGGCAAGCCCATCTGCGCCCGTCCGCGACCCGACCGCAGCCAGCGCCAGGAACGCTGGATTTCTGGGACCCCGCCGATACGACTCCACCACCCTCCATGCACTCAACCCCGGAAGACACACCGACTGCCAAAGATCCACACCGAACACCATCCATGGACAGTTCTCCTGCAGACACTGCCGACGATCCTTCACCACCAACAGCGCCCCCACGACCGCCGAAGGTTCACCGGACGCCCGCACCACCGAAACCCTGACAGGCATCCTCCTCAGCGTACGCTCCCTACACAGACACGCCGTAGAGATTTGGGACCTGATCGACACCCTCTTGCCCGACGTCGCCTTCTTTACGGAAACCTGGACCAACGCCACCTCCGGCCCCAACATTGCCACTGCCATCCCCGACGGATACAAGATCCAGAGAAAGGACCGCCCCCACTGCCTAGGAGGAGGACTCGCCATCGCACACAAGGCCTCCCTCCGACTCTCCACCTCCAACACGAGCGACCCCCACTCCAACACAGAACACCTCCATTTCCAGATCCAGACCAGCCCCAGGACCTCGCTATGCGGCACCCTCGCCTACAGACCGCCTGGACCTCGCACCCAGTCCGCAACCACCATTGCCGACCTCGTCGCACCCCACGCCATCACCTCTACGGACTACATCCTACTCGGAGACCTGAACTTCCACCTCGACAACCACAGCGACCGCGACTCCACCACCCTCCTTGACAACCTCTCCAACCTCAGACTGAAGCAGCTCGTCGCCACCCCCACCCACAGTGCAGGACACACCCTCGACCCTATCTTCACAGGAGGGACAAACATCCACTTCAGCCACACCACGCAGCCCCCCTGGACGGACCACCACTGCGTACACTTCACCTTCACCACCACCAACGCACCCAAACCCGCCCGCGCCCGCCACGAAGGAACTGGAGCAAGATCACAGAGGAACTCCTCAACACCACCCTCCTCCTAGACCCCCCCTGTGCCACGAAAGACGCCAACTCCGCAGCCAAAGAACTTTACCGCTGAATCTCCAGCTGCGCCGACAAGCTCGCCCACCTCCGCCACCCCTCCAAACTACGCCCCCTGAAGGCCGCCTGGTTCACCACCGAACTCCAAGAAGCCAGGCGTTCCTGCAGACGCCTCGAGAAAACCTGGCGAAACCGGAAAACCACGGAAGACCTGAACAACCACAGAAGCGCCCTGAAGGAATACCACCAGCGCATAAGAGACACCAAGTGGACCTTCATCAAGAGCAAGATCCACACCAACGCTAAAGAACTTTTCAACGTCATACAGCAATTCACCAAACCCCCCAGCGAAGCCACGGACGTCACACAATCCCAGGAACTCTGCAACAAGCTCAGCTCCTACTTCCATCTGAAAATCAAGGCCCTCTACGACAACTTCAGCGAACAGACGCCGGACACCACCGCCCTCCCCACTGCAGACAACAAGACGACCATCACAACCTGGAACCCTGCCACCGTTGAACAAACTATCGCAAACATGACGAACACCCACTCTGGAGCACCCACGGACCCCTGCCCACCACACATCTACCATAGGGCCGCCGCCGCCCCCGAACTAGGACGGACCATCAGCGCCTCCTTCGAATCCGGCATCTTCCCAGATGACTGGAAGCGGGCGGAGGTCACACCCCTCCTCAAGAAGCCCACAGCCGACCCTACTGACTTGAAAAACTACCGGCCCATCTCCCTCCTCCCTTTCGCCGCCAAAGTCACAGAGAGACTTGTAAACGCCCAGCTGACCGCCTTCATCGAAGAGAACGCCATCCTAGGCGCCTCCCAGTCCGGATTCCGCAGCAACCACAGCACCGAGACCGCCCTCCTCGCCGCCACTGATGACATCCGCATGCTACTCGACCAGGGCCACACTGCGGCCCTCATCCTACTAGGCCTCTCCGCAGCCTTCGACACCGGCTCACATCGCACTCTCGCAGCAAGACTTCACGACGCTGGGATACGAGGAACCGCCCTCAACTGGATCCAATCCTTCCTCTCCGGCAGAACCCAGAGGATCAGACTCCCTCCCTTCCTCTCCGAACCCACAGAGATCAACTGCGGAGTACCCCAAGGATCATCGCTCAGCCCCACGCTCTTCAACATCTACATGGCCCCCCTCGCCGCCATCGTCCGACAACATGGGCTCAGCATAGTATCATACGCCGACGACACCCAGCTCATCCTCTCCCTCACGAGGAGCCCCGAACTCACCAGACTCTGCTTCCAGGAAGGAATGAAGGACGTCGCAGCCTGGATGAAAAATAGCTGCCTGAAACTCAACTCGGAGAAGACTGAGGTCCTCATCCTCTAACCCTCCACCTGGGACAACACCTGGGGGCCCCCCGCCCTCGGTAGTCCACACACCCCCACAGACCACGCACGTAACCTCGGCATCATCCTCGACTCCTCCCTCACCATGACCCGCCAGATCAACTCCGTCGCCTCCACCAGTTTCAACTGCCTTCGCATCCTCCGCAAGACCTTCAAATGGATACTCCCTGAGTGCAGAAAGACCGTCACCCACGCACTCATAACCAGCAGACTAGACTACGGCAACGCCGTATACGCCGGAATCAACAGAACTCTTCTACACAAGCTCCAAACCATCCAGAACACCGCAGCCAGACTCGTCCTCGGGACCCCGCGGCACGAACACATGACCCAACACCTACGAGACCTCCACTGGCTCCCCGTCGAGAAGAGAGTAACTTTCAAACTCCTCACCCACGCCTACAAATCCCTCAACAACATCAGACCCAAATACCTCAACGAGAGAGTATCCTTCCACGTACCCAAAAGGAACCTCCACTCCGCCGACCTCGCCCTAGCAGAGACCCCCCGCATCCGCAGAAACAGAGCAGGTGGAAGAGCCTTCTCCTACGTCGCAGCCAAGGCCTGGAACGAGCTCCCGGTTAACTCAGACGCTCCCCCACCCTGCACACCTTCAGGAAGAGCCTCAAGACCTGGCTCTTCAACTGAGCCGGAGCTGCACTCCCCACCCCCGCGCACACCCCCGCTCCCCAGCGCCTTGAGACCCTCACGGGTGAGTAGCGCGCTTTATAAATCCCCTGACTGATTGATTGATTGATTCATTTAGTCTGTATATGTCCCAAACTTTCAAAAGCACGTGTCACTTTATTTAAAAAATGCAATGAACACCAGAAGAATAAGGACGTGCAGATCAGCTTTTATAGCGGGGTTGGATCCAACTGATACCTTAATGAACTGTCAACTGATAAAGTTCCTCACCTCACATGAGCATGCACTAAAAACTGAATCTCCATTCACTGCCCAGTAATGTATACAGGGAGGGTTGGATCAAGAGAGAGGCCATACGCCAAGTTAGAACCATGTCTGGAAAGTATCTTTTTAACGTCAGTGGAACAAGGACTAATTATTGCTTTGATCTATTAATTGTTGCTATATATTCTTGTACATACTTAATTATTATTAATTGAATCATTAATAGCTTACTATACATCCTTGTACATACCTGACTATTAATAAGTGACAACAAAAGGCTTTTTGTGGTTTTAAGCAATTTTACAGAAATGTTACTGTTGACTTTTTATACAGGGGACAAATTGTAATGGTTTTAATTAACTGAAACAATAAACATTTGATTTGATTTGATATTAGCTCCAGATCCGTATTGTCAAGGGGTAAAGGAATAGCAGTTGCCCATGGACCCAATAGAATCATAGGTAAAGAAAGGTCTATAGATATATTAAAGATTAATGATAAGTGTTTCTGTATCGGGCCCCAGAAAGAGTGCAATAATGTACATTCAAAAAACCTATGTTGATGGGTGCCTGGTACTAAGTTACAATTCCAGCAAAGATCGCTATCCCGTAGTTTCAACTTGTGTAAACAAGCAGGGGGCCAATGAAGATCGAAAGCACAAAATTGCAACATAATATTATCAAGAGATGTATATATTATATATAACGCAAATAACCACTGTAAGACTGTGAAATAAAAATATCATGAATCATACCATTCAGCTAGAACACTTATTATTATGGAGAAATAGATAAAATGGTTGTCATAAGTTGATCTTTACAAGTAAAACAACATAACTATAGCATAAGGCAGCTGTATAGCTAGCAGGTCATTGGTGTTCAATGACGTCAGAAACTAATATAACTATATAAATAGATTATCGCTTAAAAAGACCACTTGGCAAAGAGAAGACAGAACAAGAAATAAAAATAGAAAGTAGAAGAAGCAAATGAATAAAGGATCAAATACTTACTGATAGTAAAAGATTTAGAAAAGAGGGAAAAATAGAAATGGATAAGAATTTAAAAATATATTAGGAATAATCAATTACAACAACATACCTGCAAGGAACCATACAAGTTAGATCAGCCAGTATAGTACAGATCAGCACTAGGAATGTAAACCTAAATAATACTAAATGTACAGAAATATTGCATCATTCTGCAAAGAACCATATGGCACAGACCAGGTCAATAAATACAAAAAGATTAGTCGAGAAGCACCAGGAAGAGAGTCAGAGTCCATTTGCGATTCAGATTGATTATCCAAGAATGACGAAAGATCTGAAGGTTCATAACAAATCTGTGGACGACCTTTGAAAGTGATCGAAATCTTGAGGGACCAGCAAAAGAGAATGGGATATTTAAATCAGTGAGTCTCTTGCGTAGATTCAGGAAGCCTTTGCAGCGGATCACCGTGTCTCTGGCAAAGTCTTGTGAAATGGAAATTCTGTGACCCTCCCATTGTATTGACTGAAGTTTCCTCATTTGTGCCAGAGTTAGTTCTGTATGTTGATGGCGCAAAGGTTTAAAAATCAGAGGCCTTGGAGAGGACATCGATCTTGGTTTGAAGGTTGGAACCCTGTGGGTGCGCTCGATCTCAAAGTCTTTAATGAAGGAGATATTCTGGGTATTTGGGATCCATGTAAGCAAGAAATTAATTACTGAAGGAGCAGACTTTTCACAGTCCTCCGGTAATCCAAAAATACGAAGATTACTTCTATTTCGATCCTCCTGTTCCGTGAGATCTCTCCTCAATGAAGCAACGGAGTGTTCCAGATTTTGAATATGCTTCGCTTGTTTATTTGTAAAGTCTTCCACATTACTTATTCTAGATTCCGCATTAGAGATGCGTATTGCGAGAGATTTAAGATCATTGCGAATTGCAGCCACCTCTACCTGAAGCAAATCAGTGTTAGTTTTGGTACTTTGTGCAATATCATGAACAGTATTGAGCTTAAGTAGAATCGCTGCCAAAGTTGAAGAAGACTCAAGACTACCCTTGGCTGATGACTCCGGAGTAGGGGAGGTTTGTTTGGAGCGTTTTAGATGACCCTCGGCGTCTGTCTTTAGTATTGACACCCATGCCTTCCGCCATTTAGATAGGATCGTGATAACTGCCACCGGAAAAAAGAAGCTTAGACAGCGCAGCTATGGTAATGTATAGCTTAAAAGACAGAGGAAGAGTGTGCTCTCCAGTAGCCGACTAAACTATTTCTGTCGTGCCATCAAATAAATAGGAAGCACCAAAACAGAATGTTATTATGGAAACTTTACATCACATGAAATGTACAACTGGCAATGCAACCAGGTTCAATACCAGATTATAGCCCTTCAGTCGAATAGTACATTATGAGACAAAAATTCCGTCAGATGCTGTCGTTTTAAAGCTTCAAAATGTGAAGAGAAAGCATCTTTGCGCTATAGTTGGTAACTATGAACAGAGCGCTGTGACAAGCAAGAATGATGCACTAAAGTACCTTAGGCAGTCTCAAAGGAGTATTTAGGAGCTTTAAGGGTGAAAGTCGGCAACCTCAGATCGTGTTGTGAAGAAAATTACACAGTCGGCCGCCATTTTCAAAAGTAACACGACACCTCATTCCACATCGCAGATTCAAATTAGGTGACTTAAAGGGAAAAAACACTTCTTAACATTCTTTAGCTGGCTCGCTGTTCTCTGGGCTGAAGGGCAACTAAAAATCCCCCGTAGCGTATGGGGATTAATCGACAGTGCAGGCAATGACACAAAGCTTAATAGGCTGTAGCCACCTCCACAGAACGATAGGTCACACCCCTATATTTATGGATCCAGCGAAGTGCCCAACAAAAATAATATAGCACAGTACCTTAAAGAGCATCAAAAACGTCAAATGAGTGCTTTAAGAATGAAATACAGCTATCATACGTCGCGTTGTGAGGAGAATTCCATCGGCGGTCGCCATCTTGGAAAATATTCCGACAGAGACTTTCCGTGACACAGCCTCAAAAAAGAGTGTTGCGAAAAAATAAAACGCTCCCCAGTGCTCCTGAAGTGTTCTGCCGCTCTCCGGAGCTGAAGGGCAATGAAATATCGCCCGTTTCACATGACAAATGAGCGTCCGCACCAGCAGTGTGACAGAGCTCAAAAGAAAGCAGCCATCTCTGCTGTGCGTCAAGCCACCCCCCCATGTCTTAATGCCTCTTAACCTCTAAATGATAACAAGCCATTTCTGCCAAGGAGGAAGCATCTGCAAAGATGGTTGGAGGAGGATTCTTCTGATTGGGATTTTCATCTTAGTAAGTAAGTAAAAGTTTATAAAGCGCTCGAATGCCGAAGCGTCTTGGCGCTGGAAAGAAAAGGAGAAAAATGTGGAGCCCAGAGAATCAGATCTTACTGATTGGGAAAAAGCCAAGTTTTCAGTAGGCCCCGGAATTTCGACCGAACTGTCTGGGATCTGATGTGTAAAGGCAGCTTGTTCCAAAGTTTGGGAGCTAGATATGAGAGGCATCTACCTCCCCATTTAGCTTTCTTAATTTTAGGGACGTTTACCAGTGCTTTATTGGCTGATCTTAGTGAGCGTCTAGGGGTGTACCATTGGAATAATTTATGGTATTCCGTTGGACTTCCTCCATACAAGGTTTTATGGCTCAGACACAGTGCCTTGAATTCTATGCGCTCTATAACTGGAAGCCAATGGAGGTTCCTGATAGCCCCCGAAATTCGGTTGAATTTAGGGCTATTCAGTAAGGTACGGGCTGCCGCATTCTGCAGGGATTGCAGTTTGGTTAGCTACCGTTTATCAATCCCAAGGTAAAGGGCATTACAATAGTCGATCCGGGACAACACAAGTGCCACCATGACAGTCTTCCTCAATTCCATTGGAAGAAACGGTTGGATCTTTCGCAGTATCTTTAGTGTGAAGTAGCAGGCTGAAGTGACCTGATTAATCTGAGCTGAGAAGCTAAGCTGTGTGTCACAAACAATGCCCAGGTTTCTAACTTTCCCCGCTGGTGTAGGACAAGCTCCTGCTGTTGCAGGCCACCATGCAGAGTTCCATACGGGAGCGCCAGTACCAAACTTCATGGTCTTCTGAGTGTTCACTGATGGAAGGAAAGAAGGGTCAGTCCTTCCATAGAGGGCACCAGCGTAAAGGTCTTGTCTTTGGCCAGCTGCATAACGTACATCTGGCATGGTAATCACTTAGGGCCATATGTATGAAATTTCCATTTTGCATTTCCTAAATAGCGAATCCCAAGAAATCGCTATTTAGGACATGCAAAATGGAATGTACAAAAATAGAGATTTTCTAATAGCGATTCCTACTAGATAGGAAATCGCAAATTTGGAAATGCAAAACCATGGGTCCCTATGGGCCTAAGATCCCCTTTGATGCACCAACAAAAAAAGTGGTGCACATGTAAAGTGCGCACATGCCCTAAGGACGTGCGCGCTACATGACGCATTAAAAGTGCATTTTGGGTGCATTTTTTAAAATTGCACACTGTTACTATCGACTTGGAGTTGATGGTAATAGCATTTCCTAAATGCCCGTTTTGCTTTTAGGAAACGTTTGGTACATGTGCTTAGGAATCGCAAATCCATATTTGCGTTTTCCTATTTAGGTTCAGGCCGATGAAAGCATAGCTGCACCTCTGAGTGCACAAACCTTGCAGTTATGTCTCCATTGGCTGTGCTCCTATTCCAGGTACACCAGCCCTCAAATAGTTACAAATGATCATGCCCTGGAGAGGAGAGGTAGCTTTACGGACTTACAATACTTACATACTCCTGCCCTGTACCACAAGCTCTCACTCAAGTAACACATTGTTGTATTCTATGTCAGGCATCAGAACGAATTCTTAAGATGCTCAGATTTTACCAGGTCCTCAGCAGCTGGCGTGTGATAAGGCGCTTGATGCTTTGCTCTGAGGCAGTAGGGGATGTTGCATTGCTGTGTGGCAGAGGGCATGGGATGACACATTGGTTTCCCCCCTTGCTGTGTGATAGCAGGTACTTCCTGAGGACATTTTGCCATCTGTTTGGCAGCAGGCTATGGGATGAGTCTATTTCTTACTTAATTCTGGCAAAAACCTGAGTGAACCTACAAAGGATGTCTGTACCTCACATGTAGTTGAGCACTGTTGTCCTTTGCCCCACTGCTTGTCTCCAACACGTCATCGACCCAAGTATGCTGTTGCCGTCACTGTCCACTCCAGTACTCTTATTACGACCACCGCACCCCTGCAAGGATATGCAAGTGTGCGCCCCTCCTCGAGCTCCCCAAAGCAAGGTTCATAGGTCGAGTAACTTTTTTGCCTCCACCCACACAGCAATCCTGCATGTTTAGTGAAGGCTTCGGAGTGGGGCTCTCTGATCTGGAAGGGCATACCAGGTGCACCTTCCTTTTGCTGTCTGCTTACTGAGCTGCTGAGGACTGGCGGTCCCTACTGCCCTCACCTCCCTTGATAAATTGATGTGCCAGTCCCCTGCTTCCAAGTCTTTCTCTTCATACACGTGGGCTATGAATGCTGCAATTGTATGTGTAACTTCTGTGTGTAGAAGTTGTGCTTGAAGTGTGTGTGTTACTGGCTCTGGCCACACAGGAAACCATTTTGTTCTCCTTATCCAAAGTAGTACCTAAGATGGAGGGTAGAGAAAGCCCACACTGGCATGGGAATGACAGAGCTTCTCCAGAGCACTTCTGAAGTCCTTTGTAGTGAACCAGACTGGAAAGTATAAAGAAAAAAAGAGGCTAAGTTCCTGTGCCCCTCGCTGCTCCATTCTTCCCTGTAATGTAAGTTCCTGTGCCCCTCGCTGCTCCATTCTTCCCTGTAATGTAAGTTCCTGTGCCCCTCGCTGCTCCATTCTTCCCTGTAATGTAAGTTCCTGCGCCCCTCGCTGCTCCATTCTTCCCTGTAATGTAAGTTCCTGTGCCCCTCGCTGCTCCATTCTTCCCTGTAATGTAAGTTCCTGCGCCCCTCGCTGCTCCATTCTTCCCTGTAATGTAAGTTCCTGTGCCCCTCGCTGCTCCATTCTTCCCTGTAATGTAAGTTCCTGTGCCCCTCGCTGCTCCATTCTTCCCTGTAATGTAAGTTCCTGTGCCCCTCGCTGCTCCATTCTTCCCTGTAATGTAAGTTCCTGTGCCCCTCGCTGCTCCATTCTTCCCTGTAATGTAAGTTCCTGTGCCCCTCGCTGCTCCATTCTTCCCTGTAATGTAAGTTCCTGTGCCCCTCGCTGCTCCATTCTTCCCTGTAATGTAAGTTCCTGTGCCCCTCGCTGCTCCATTCTTCCCTGTAATGTAAGTTCCTGCGCCCCTCGCTGCTCCATTCTTCCCTGTAATGTAAGTTCCTGCGCCCCTCGCTGCTCCATTCTTCCCTGTAATGTAAGTTCCTGCGCCCCTCGCTGCTCCATTCTTCCCTGTAATGTAAGTTCCTGCGCCCCTCGCTGCTCCATTCTTCCCTGTAATGTAAGTTCCTGCGCCCCTCGCTGCTCCATTCTTCCCTGTAATGTAAGTTCCTGCGCCCTCGCTGCTCCATTCTTCCCTGTAATGTAAGTTCCTGCGCCCCTTGCTGCTCCATTCTTCCCTGTAATGTAAGTTCCTGCGCCCTCGCTGCTCCATTCTTCCCTGTAATGTAAGTTCCTGCGCCCCTCGCTGCTCCATTCTTCCCTGTAATGTAAGTTCCTGCGCCCCTCGCTGCTCCATTCTTCCCTGTAATGTAAGTTCCTGCGCCCCTCGCTGCTCCATTCTTCCCTGTAATGTAAGTTCCTGTGCCCCTCGCTGCTCCATTCTTCCCTGTAATGTAAGTTCCTGTGCCCCTCGCTGCTCCATTCTTCCCTGTAATGTAAGTTCCTGTGCCCTCGCTGCTCCATTCTTCCCTGTAATGTAAGTTCCTGCGCCCCTCGCTGCTCCATTCTTCCCTGTAATGTAAGTTCCTGCGCCCCTCGCTGCTCCATTCTTCCCTGTAATGTAAGTTCCTGCGCCCCTCGCTGCTCCATTCTTCCCTGTAATGTAAGTTCCTGCGCCCCTCGCTGCTCCATTCTTCCCTGTAATGTAAGTTCCTGCGCCCCTCGCTGCTCCATTCTTCCCTGTAATGTAAGTTCCTGCGCCCCTCGCTGCTCCATTCTTCCCTGTAATGTAAGTTCCTGCGCCCCTCGCTGCTCCATTCTTCCCTGTAATGTAAGTTCCTGCGCCCCTCGCTGCTCCATTCTTCCCTGTAATGTAAGTTCCTGCGCCCCTCGCTGCTCCATTCTTCCCTGTAATGTAAGTTCCTGCGCCCCTCGCTGCTCCATTCTTCCCTGTAATGTAAGTTCCTGCGCCCCTCGCTGCTCCATTCTTCCCTGTAATGTAAGTTCCTGTGCCCCTCGCTGCTCCATTCTTCCCTGTAATGTAAGTTCCTGTGCCCCTCGCTGCTCCATTCTTCCCTGTAATGTAAGTTCCTGTGCCCCTCGCTGCTCCATTCTTCCCTGTAATGTAAGTTCCTGTGCCCCTCGCTGCTCCATTCTTCCCTGTAATGTAAGTTCCTGCGCCCCTCGCTGCTCCATTCTTCCCTGTAATGTAAGTTCCTGCGCCCCTCGCTGCTCCATTCTTCCCTGTAATGTAAGTTCCTGCGCCCCTCGCTGCTCCATTCTTCCCTGTAATGTAAGTTCCTTCGCCCCTCGCTGCTCCATTCTTCCCTGTAATGTAAGTTCCTGCGCCCCTCGCTGCTCCATTCTTCCCTGTAATGTAAGTTCCTGCGCCCCTCGCTGCTCCATTCTTCCCTGTAATGTAAGTTCCTGCGCCCCTCGCTGCTCCATTCTTCCCTGTAATGTAAGTTCCTGCGCCCCTCGCTGCTCCATTCTTCCCTGTAATGTAAGTTCCTGCGCCCCTCGCTGCTCCATTCTTCCCTGTAATGTAAGTTCCTGCGCCCCTCGCTGCTCCATTCTTCCCTGTAATGTAAGTTCCTGCGCCCCTCGCTGCTCCATTCTTCCCTGTAATGTAAGTTCCTGCGCCCTCGCTGCTCCATTCTTCCCTGTAATGTAAGTTCCTGCGCCCCTCGCTGCTCCATTCTTCCCTGTAATGTAAGTTCCTGCGCCCCTCGCTGCTCCATTCTTCCCTGTAATGTAAGTTCCTGCGCCCCTCGCTGCTCCATTCTTCCCTGTAATGTAAGTTCCTGTGCCCCTCGCTGCTCCATTCTTCCCTGTAATGTAAGTTCCTGTGCCCCTCGCTGCTCCATTCTTCCCTGTAATGTAAGTTCCTGTGCCCCTCGCTGCTCCATTCTTCCCTGTAATGTATGTTCCTGTGCCCCTCGCTGCTCCATTCTTCCCTGTAATGTAAGTTCCTGTGCCCCTCGCTGCTCCATTCTTCCCTGTAATGTAAGTTCCTGTGCCCCTCGCTGCTCCATTCTTCCCTGTAATGTAAGTTCCTGCGCCCCTCGCTGCTCCATTCTTCCCTGTAATGTAAGTTCCTGCGCCCCTCGCTGCTCCATTCTTCCCTGTAATGTAAGTTCCTGCGCCCTCGCTGCTCCATTCTTCCCTGTAATGTAAGTTCCTGCGCCCTCGCTGCTCCATTCTTCCCTGTAATGTAAGTTCCTGCGCCCCTCGCTGCTCCATTCTTCCCTGTAATGTAAGTTCCTGCGCCCCTCGCTGCTCCATTCTTCCCTGTAATGTAAGTTCCTGCGCCCCTCGCTGCTCCATTCTTCCCTGTAATGTAAGTTCCTGCGCCCCTCGCTGCTCCATTCTTCCCTGTAATGTAAGTTCCTGCGCCCCTCGCTGCTCCATTCTTCCCTGTAATGTAAGTTCCTGTGCCCCTCGCTGCTCCATTCTTCCCTGTAATGGCTCCTGATTTGGTCAGATTCTTCATCGTTTGAGCCATTGTCTTGGGTTTTTTCTGTCTGGGACGCCTAATACCAACCCACCTGAAGACAAAGACTTTGGCTGGTATATCACCAAGAAAGAGCGAGAGGACAAATACTCGCACATTCACCCTGTATATAACACAAATTCACAAATAATGCAATGGTTCAGTATTGGTAACCACAGCATCCAAGTTATCTACCAAGCCAGGTGTTTGTTGAGTGAGGGAGACTCGCACACATTGTAGTGGCATGCTTCATCTTAGGCGACCTCTACCCACCCTGATAAGAGAATACTAAGAGAGTGGACTCAGCCTCTTTTAGAGGGAGTTCCCTACTGGATATAAGAGGGATGCAGACACCTAAAATGACCTTGAGGTAGACCCAAAGATCATTCCTTCACATGCGGGTACCAAAGGTGAGATTAAAATATAAGAGTACGGATGGGTAGAGCGTATAATGACTCAAATATCCTTGCGAGTGGCAACAAGTTTCAGCATACGTAGATGGCCCAGGCGGCACAGGCTTTAATCAGGGTCGTGAAGGATCCCTAACTAGATAGTGTGTATATGCAACTATGCACTTGTACATAATACTTGTATCAAACAAGATCTCCTATCTTATTTAAGGATGGCAAACTAGAACCTATAAAGCTGTCTTGGGCCAGGTATTGGGGGATATATGTATCTGCAGTATAAACATGCACTATTCATGTGCTGCTAAGCGCAGGAGTAGTCGTGGAACACTTTTTGTGACAACCTTTATATAAAGATGAAACAGGAACTACTAACCATTTCACCAGTGGTGGACTGGAGTCTGTCCCCGTGGAGCATCCAACGAAGCCAGATCCCTTGCGAGCAGCAGCACCTCGTGCGGCCTCCCCAGGCCTGGCATTCATGCTGCTGACACTCATTTCACCGGAGTGTGCGCTTGATGGCAGACTGCAGTGATTTCGGCTGGGCTGGGACATAGTCACATTTCCTGGTTTGGGAACAGAGTCGAGGTGGCTGGGCTGGTGTAGAGGACGAGAAGGGGTGTCAGCCCCTATTGAGATGAAAAGGCAGGAGCTTGGCCCCTGTACTTGGGGAAACATGGGAGACAGACATCATCTCCTGAAGGATTATAGGCCGGAAGAGAACTGGTTGTTTGCATCATCCTTGGAGTAAAAAGGTTATCATATTCCTACTTGAGAGGATGACCGCTACTTCCTAATCTGTGGATAGTTCATCCTTGAACTAACACTAATTGTTTGATGGGGTTGAGTAAGAATTACCATAAATTGCTTAGTGATGGAAATAACCTCAAACACTGTAGGCATTTATCTCTTATCAACTGAATGATGACATATATATTATGTGCAGGCACAAGTTACTTGGTTGTGATGCTGGTTGTGAATAGCAGTGTTTTTTGTGTTTAGTGAGCTGTTAGCAGTGGGCTTCATGTGATCATCCAGGGAGTTTTCTCCTTTAAAAAGCTGTGTGCATGGCACCTCCAGTTGCTGGTGGGTTTTATGTGATCACAGGTGGTGGGGTGGGGGGGTGACTTGTCTTTTAAAGGGTCTTACACACGCACCTCTAGCTGTTTGTATGTTTCATGAGCTCTTACAGGAGTGCTTCTTTTTTACAAAGTTGATGACACTTTAATGTATTGGTGGCCTTTATGTTGTCAATCCAGAGGGTTTCTCTGTTATAAAGCTGTCACTCTTCATGTGAATCACATAGGGCTTGTCTTCTGCAGATCTGTATGTACCTCACATTCTTATTCTGCTATATGTGACCTCACAGGGAGTCTTCTTTTTTCAGAGCGTGGACCCCCGATGTTCTCAAACCGCTGTCGCAGGCAGCTTTGATAGTGATCGAGCGGAGCTTGTCTCCTACTCTGCAGCAGGGGTGCAGCCTGGAGATGGCAGGGGTAGATTCTTCATCGGTGGAGAGGAGGAGACCTCTGAGGTGAACACCAGCACCAGCAGCAAGATGCAGGAGCAGAGCACAGAGGATGATCTAGATGGCACCTTTCATTCTAGCTCCCGGAGCTCAGAGACCGATGGGGCCAAGAGCCGGGAGCCCAGGAAACATGTGGCCTCTTTCAGCCAGAAGGACTCCAGTTGCTGCAGTCTCACTGGCAGCTACCGGTACGGAACGCCTAGAGGGCCTACCCCTCCTTGTGTTCCCCCAGAGGCCAAGGAAGAGGACGAGACCTGGCATCTAAGTCCACGTGAGTAAGTGGGAATGAGGAGTGGGGAGAAGGTATAACTGACTTCGGGCCTTGTGCTGAACTGTGAATGGGGGCACCACTTGGCATTAGGTTCATGTAAGTGGGTATACCAATCACGGGGGTAGCGTTGACCCATCAGTCTCACTCCGTGCTAGAGCAGAGATTGTAGCTGACATCTGAGACGTTGTCTATACAAAAAGAGCTGCATATTAAATAGAGCAGCGACACCATGAGGACTTGTCTAAGCATTTGAGCCCCCACATAAAGAGATGCTGCCATGAGCCTCCCATTTTCTGACTGACACTTCTAACTGCAGATTTCTCACCTTTAGAATATTCCCCAGGCGAAAGACTGGATCTTTACTTTTTAACAGCAGTGCTCCTGCATGCCACTAGGTGCTGCCATGCGGCTCTGCGTTGGCCATGTTCTGCCTCGGAAGTGACGGAACGGAGCTCCATATAAGCGCACACCTGCTCATCGACGTCAGTTCCTTTCTTTCTACATCATTGAACACAGATCAGGAGCTCCCCTTCTTTTTCTTTTTTTTTTATTTTTTTTTTATTGGTTGACCCAATGGATGGGTGTAGTTTAAGCCCATATTGTGCATATAGCATGTCTTCCAGACAGCGCATGCGCGCTGCCTATGCTCGACCTAAAAAGACAGTCCGTGTTAGCTGAAAACAATACCAACTGCACATAACAGTATTGAATACTACACTTCAGATAGAAAGGCCAAACCAGCAAGTAATTACCCCAGAGGATCAATTAATAACAGTTCCCAAAAATGTTATTTAAGTAGCTGCTGAGCTGCAGAGAAAGTGGAAGTACTGTTTTCTTGAGTAGTGTTGTATGGATGTTACTAGGTTATAATTGGATATTTTGTGTTGACTATTTTGAAGGACTAATCTGACACTTAGTCCTATTGGGTAATGCTATTGTTATGAGAATAAATCAAAGAAAGAATAATGCATAATCCTCCCCTCAGATCGTGACAGAAGTGTTAAGGCATTCAACTCCACCAAAAGACTCTGAGGCTGCTTGTATGACCCCCACAACCCCTCGTCCCAGCTACCATGATTCCATCTGATCTATTGGCCACTTGGCATTCTCCCAGAATCCTTGTGCCACAAGCATTATTGTTCTTTAGAATCCATTGAGACTTTATTTTGAATCCTTTATAATGTTCTTCAGTGTTCTTAAGACGTGAGGTTACTCTTGAAGTCAAAAAGGTCTGTTTCTGGCCAGGCTGCAGTAATCGCCTTACTTTCAAACGTACCCGGGTGGTGTCTAATTGTAAAACAAAGATGGATATGCTCATTATATTGTAATACGGCATTTACATAACACTTACTGCCCCTATTTGGGGGCGCTGAAGTGCTTGCCTACAGGAGTAGCTCGCTACACTGTGTAGGGTGTATGTTGGATAGGATGTTGTCTTTGTTTTGACCCTATGTGGGAAGTGTTTCCATGCCATGCGTGATGACCATCAAGATGCTTTGTGGTGTGTTGGATGATAAAGTGTGAGAGACTGACGAACATTTTTATGGTTTTCAGTATGCTGATTTTATGGTTTTATAATTATTGTGGGCCATAACTGTTACATATGCAAGAATATAACTATATAATACCATGGTGAACCGCAGGTCAGCCCTTCTTGCTTAACTGCATATCAAAAACATTTTGCTGGTTGGATTGTTTGTACTTCATGGGTTGTAAGCTGAGGATTGCGCTTGAGGTTGACTGTTTTCTGGGCTCTGTTGCTGGGATGTGGGTGGTGTACTTCTCTAGGAAATAGCCATGTTCAGATCGAGTCTTCT
This sequence comes from Calotriton arnoldi, assembly GCA_963921515.1. Taxonomy (NCBI): domain Eukaryota; kingdom Metazoa; phylum Chordata; class Amphibia; order Caudata; family Salamandridae; genus Calotriton; species Calotriton arnoldi. The sequence goes on from CAWUFW010005485.1 coordinate 551,721, forward strand.
AGCCACAGATTCCTCACCTTTTGAATATTCTTCAGGTGTCAGACTGGATCCCGAAACCTTCCAGCAGTATTTCTGCATGCTGGAAGGTGGCACCTTGCTCATCTGCCTTGATGCCGTTCCACTCTGGAAACTATGTGCTGCGCTACTTCCGCGTAATTGTAATTGTAATTTGCATTTATCAAGCGCGTTATCACCAGCAGGTCTCTAAGCGCTACCAGAGGGACACATAACCTAGTGAGTGGTGAAATGGCAGGGGTTAAATGATGCCCCCGGCTTCTAAGAAAAGTACTGTCTTCAGCTTCTTTCTAAAAGGGAGTAGGTACAGTTCCTTGCGTAAGTTTACCGGGAGACTATTCCACAGCCGAGGTATTGATGCTGAGTAGTACTGATGTCAGTTACTTTCTTTCTGTGCCACCAGAAGTGGATTTGGAGCACAGATACCCTGTGGGTGGCAGAAGCCGATGAGTCGTTCCGGGTTGGCAGGAGATCACGTTGGACAGATGAGTCCTGCAGATAGTTTCCAGGGGTTAGGCTAGGCTCTCCCATTCTTTTGTTCCGCACCACACCTTCCACCCCCTCCTCCCCCGCCCCCCCACCACCACCACTGACTGAGGACCATCTCTGTATTTTGCAGCAGGAAGTGCAAACCCTTTTGGCCAAAGAGGCTATCGAGAGGGTGCTGGCGCCAGTAGGGTGTGGCTGCTACTCCAGCTACGTTGTAGTGCCCAAGAAGGACAGAGACTTCTGAACTCTGGCCTGTATCAGACCTGCGCCCTCTCATTGCCTTCCTCCAAAAGGAGAAGTTCAGAATGCTCACCCTGGCCTAGGTCTTGTCTACTCTTGACCCTGGAGACTGTATGGTGGCATTGGACCTGCAGGATACCTATTTTCGTATTCCCATTTTGCGCTACTTGCTGTTTGTGGTGGGATCATAGAATTTCCTGTTTAGTGTGCTCCCATTTGGTCTCGCCAGTGACCCTTGGGTGTTCCGGTAAGTGAAAGCGGTTGTGGCAGCTCATCCTCGGAGGTCTGTGGTACCAGTCTTTCCCTACCTCAATGACTGGCTGTTGAAGACGGGCCTGCCCCTTGGAAGTCGTCAGCCACCTCCATACTATGGCGAACATCCTGTCAACTTTGGGTACACTATCATGTGCCGAAGTCACACCTGACTCTTTCTCAGACGCTCCCTTTCATTGGAGCCAATCTGGACATGGTTCGGTTTTGTGCTGTCCCTGGGGATAGAGAATCCAGGACATTCAGGCTTTGATCCCGCTCATGGGGAGAACATTGGCTTGATATTTTTGCCACAGCCAGGTATGTGCAATGTCAACACTTCTCCGCGTTGAAGTTTCCAAGGCTTCTGTTGCTCAGAGACTTGTTCGGCTTCGAGTGGAACTCGGGCACCTGTATGCCTTTCCGCCGATACCACTCCTGCCCTGAGTTCTCAAGAAGATCAGGACAGCTAAGGCCCAAGCCATCCTAGTGGCTCCGGATTGGGGACGGAGATTATGGTATCCATGACTCCAACCAGGCTGCCCCACTGGGAGGACCTGCTGTCACAACAGGGCAGGGTTCTGCACCTGGGCCTTCATAATCTCCTCCTTTCTTGGGATTGAGCGGCAACAGCTGAACACCTTTGCCCTTCCTCTAAAGGTGATTGTTGTGATTTTGGCAGCCAGTCACCCCGCGATAAACTGTATACGCCTGTTGTTGAGACAGATTTGTGGTTTGATGCAGCACAGGCCAGATTGACCCCCACCAGTCCAAGTTATCTGACGTTCTGCTGTTTGTTCTCTCGCGTACCCGGCAAGGCTTTACTTTGCGCACAGTCAAGGTTTATCTTTCGGCTTGGCTATGGGCACAGTTAAGGGTTATCTTTTAGCCCTTTCGACCTGCTTACGATTACCAGATCGTCCTTCATTGTTTAAATCACCAGTTGTGGTGTTTTTTTTGTTGTTGTTTTTTTTAAAGGGCTACAACTGATGTTCCCTCCTTTCCCCTTTTGTGATTCCCCAATGAAACCTTAATCTGCTACTCACTTATCTGATGTCAACTGCGTTCGGGCCACTTCACAGCTATCCCTTACGGCTCATTACAATCAATGCTGCGTTCCTCGTTACCAACACCTCAGCATTGCTAAGGAGTGAGCTTCAGTCTGTTTGTGTTAATCCACCTTACAAGACCTTCTTTCCATATAAACCGGTTCTGTGGACTCTGGCATCATTACTGCAGAAAGTTGTTACGCCTTTCCACATTGGTCAAACCATTACTCTGCCGGAATTCCATGGTCTGCCTCACCACTCTAAGGAGGAGGAGCGACTCCATCGCTTGGACCCCAGGAAGGACGGAGCTTCTACATCGATCGTACCAAGGAACACCTGGTGGACAATCAACTCTTTGTGTGGTTCGCTGGTGTGAAAAAAGACAAGGCACTGCAAAAGAGAACCATCTCCTGCTGGATTGTGCTCTGCATAAAGATCTGCTACGCACTGGCTAAAAAGCCGCCACCAGAAGGACTGCGTGCTCATTCTACAAGAGCCAAAGCTGCTACCACTGCGTTAGAACATGGAGTCCCTGTCCTAGACATCTACCAGGCAGCTGCGTGGGCTTCCTTCCACACGTTTGAAAGCACTATTTTCTGGACAGTCAAGTTCACAGAGAGGAGGATTTTGCCCGTTCTATCCTGCAGAACTTTCTGGGATGAGTCCACTCACAGACCCACCGCCAAATGGGTACTGCTTTCGTATCTATTCAAAAGGATAGGAATCTAAAGCTAAAAGTCTCTATAAGGACAAGTGACTTAACTTTGGTAACGCTCTTTCTGGTAGAGACGCTATCTAGGTGCAGATTCCTCAATCTGCACACTGTCTACCAATTTGCTTTTGATGCTCTGTGTCTTTGGGCGCCGACAGTCTCAAAAGCAACTGCTGTCCGGCCACAGCAGTAGCACCGATATAGGCCCCGCACATCATTTCCAGAGCAGAACAGCGTCGTACCACTGGAAACATTTCGGATCCAATCTGATACTTGGGGAATATTTAAAATGAAGGAATCTGCGGCTACATAGTCTCTACCAGAAAGAGCGTTCCCGAAGGTAAGTAACTTGTTCTTTTCAACTGTCTACTGAAGTGTATATGCTCATGGAAACGTCAAATGCTGGCTAGTAGTGAGTTCCAGAGCTTAACAGCTTTTACTAAGAAAACCGTGCCTGCTACGAATTTCTCATGGTAAGGTGGTATGAAGTGGTTCAAGCCAGGAGTGCAGTGTTCTGCTTTCTTTTGCTTAAATTTAGCTTGTAGGTACAGCGGTCCTTTTCCTTGGGAGTCTTTGTGGACAATGCAGAGTGTCTTGAACATTACTCCTCTAGCTATAGGTCGCCAGTGGAGTGATTGCAGGACTGGAGTCTTGCATTCTCGTGGGTGAATGCAGAGAAGAAGCCTTCTGGCAGCCTTTTGGATGAGTTGTATTGTGCTTGTGGTGAATGGGAGTTTGCCAAGGAATACGCTGTTGGCATAGTCAAGCTTGAAGATTACGAGTGTGAGGATGGCTTACCGTTTATGTTGGTATGCAACATATGCTAAGATGTGACGTAGTGTTTTCATTGTATAGAAGGCCCTCTTTGTGACTTTGTTAGCACAAGGTATCGGGGATAAGTCTGAATCCATGGGTTAACCCTAGGTTTCTAACTTCTCTTGATGTTGTTGGGCAGGGTTGAAGTTCCTCGGGCCATATAGTGATAGGCTGATACTTTTGCCACTGTCCACAGGTCATAATCTGTCTTTGCAGTATTGAGCTTTAGATGGTTCTTGATCAGCCGGGTGTTTATGGCACACAGGCAGTCATTGAGTTGTGAATTGTAGTGGTGTTCAGAGCTATCCTATTTTAGAATGCTTTGGGTGTCATCTGCATAGTTCTAGCAGGTGTGATTGTAGGATGTATTCCGATTTGGCAGGGGGGGTTTAGGTAGATGTCGAATAGATGGGATTTGATGGACCCCTGAGGAACTCCACAGTGTTGTGCGTGAGGAGATGATATGAAGGGGGCAGGTAGACTACACTTTGTCTGTCTGTGAGATCAGAAGCAATCCATTTTAGAGCATTTTCACCGATTTCAAGATCGAGGAGTCTTTGCAGAACCGTGTGGTGGTGGACGGAGCCAATTGCAGTGGATAAATCCAGAAGTAACAAGGCAGCTTGAGCCATAATGTTAGGTAAAGTTATAGAGGTGAGTAAACACTGCTCTTTTAAAACTTTTTCCTAAGAGTGGTCCATTTGATATGGGCCTGTAGTTTGCTGGGTCAGATTGTTCTAGGTTTTTCTTTTTGAGGAGAGGTGTGATGTAGGATGTTGTCAGCGCAACTGAGAATGAACCTTGTTCCAGGGACTTGTTGCGTAGGAATCTGGCTACCTCCCCTGAACAGGTTGAGCGAAGGATATCGGTGCTGCGTCTGATGGAGGCCCTGATGGTCTGGCTGCAAAGATAATATTGAAAAACTCTTTTTGTACAGGTTTTTGAAGGTATGTATTGATGGATGATTATTGTTGTCACTTTCTGTGGTGGTTAGGCCATGCTTTGTAGCGGGGTTCTCTGCATTCTCCTTAAGGTAATTTTCAATCTTTTTAATTTTTGAGATCTGTTCATTAGACATTTTGTCACAGACGTCTTGTGATTGTGGTTCTTAGTGTTTAGACACTCTGGTTTGGGGAATTCCGTTTGAATTTTATGGAGTTCCTCAGAAGGGGGGGTCTGCTTCCGCTATGAGTGTGGAGTGGTGGTGTCTTTTTGTGGGTCTGATGGCTATTTTGTAGGGTCTGTTGTAGTTGCATAGTGCGCTTTTTTCAGTTTCATCTCCTGATTCTCTCCATTTGCATTGTAGTATGTGGAGCTGTCTTCATTCCGGTGCAGGGGAGATTTAGTTGTAAAATATGTGCATGTCTTTCAGCCACATGTTTATTTGTTTTTTTTTCAAGATGGGTGTTGAGTTGATAGATGGCAAGTTATTTCCATTGAGTATAGGAGTCTTTGTTGTTGGGTTTTGTTGTCTTCGAAGTGTTGTTATTGACAGGTGTGTAGATCCTGAAAGTGATGATGATCTGGTCGCTCTAGCTTACGGGTCGCTATAGCTTACAGCGAAGTCCCACCTAGCCCCCCTGAGAACCACTCTAAATGCAGCAGCAAGGATGGTCACCAAAGTCTTAATCACATCTCCCCCTCCCTGAAAGATCTAACTTGTCTCTCAGTTGAAGCTCGCTGCCACTTCAAAGCTGCTCGTCTCACTCACAAAGCCCTTCACGCTGGTAAACCAGCCTACCTGGCGGTCAAACTCACTAAGTCAGGCCAGTTGAGAAGCCTACCAAGCACCAACACCCTACTTCTCATCCCCGCAAAGAAACATAAACAAAAAGCCCTGGCTCGCTTCTTCTCTGGCAATGCCCCCAAAATCTGGAACTCCCTGCCAGTAGATCTCCGGACCAACCCCTCCATCATGATCTTTAAGAGAAAACTAAAGGATCTCCTCCTTGCTCGGCTCCTTAACCCTCTGGACTGTAAAGTTTAGCGCATATTGGACCTCTCTACTCGCTCTATGTATAGATTGTTGTGCTTCTCTCAACACAAATTCGGATGCAACACTCAACTAAGTTATTTACTTTTACTTATTGCTGTCTGATATTATTGACTGTGTCAATGTTGTAAAGCGCTCTGATACCCTCGGGTCTTGCCAACGCTATACAAAACTTTCTAAATAAATAAATGGGGAATTTGTCTATAACTGTGGGTTGTCCTAGGGTTGCAAATATGACATCTATCTAGTGTGTGTCCTGTGCAGTGAGTTGGGCCAGAAATGGTTTGTTGTAGGTTGAAGGATTCATGGTTGGCTGTGGTTGCAGTTAGATTCTTCTTTTCACACCATATGTTGAGGTCTCCTAGAATGTATAGGTTTGGGTGGCCCAGATGGGTGTTGGTTACTCTACTGTATTGCCTTGCCTGAGTTTCCTCATCCTGCAGCATGTTCTAGTTGACATCAGAAACCTTAATGCCAACGTGGCAATAATATTAAATTGAAATAACCACATAAATAGTCAGTGATGGGCTATCGGATGGACTTCTGTTGTGTCTCTATCTCCAAGTACATTGATATTCAGGGAGAGTTAGGAATTTACAAGGCAAACTAATTGCTCGCTCATTGTTTTTCCCCAGCCATGAACTTCATGCTGCGGATGAATGATTTCCGCACTGTGGATCACCGTCTGAAGCTCTACTTAGATGTTGAGGTATTTGAGGATAACATGGAGGAATTCCAGTGCTTCCTGCAGGTAAACAAACGGAGCATCTGTCTCCCCTACGGAAACTGTCCCGTATATCATTTGAGTCTCCCCATTCTGTCCCGTGGTGCCAACGTACTCTTCTGTTTCCAGTACTAATGGATAGTTCTTTACCCTTCCACTGCTATAGTTGTGTCCGTCTTTCCAGTTTTTCCTGCCATCCTCATATACTGAGCTCCTCTTTCCTCTCCAGGTGCCTGTGGTGCAGTTTGGGAAAGAAGGGGAATTTTCTGCTCTTGTTGTCATCTCAGAACATCGACTTTACATGATGGAAATCACTGCAGAAGTACGGTGAGTGGATCTCCTGTGCTACCAGTTTATGGTCCAGTTCATAGGCCCAGGTGTGGCTGATGTCAAGTCTGCAGCGCTGCCTCCCGCTACTGTCAGAAATTAGGTTATTAATTTGGGAGGGAGGCATCCTTACTGACTTTATAAACCCACTCTGGTTAGGTCAAAACACAAGTCTAAGACAGTCTCTGCTCAACCCCTGGTAGTTATGGTTCAAACAGCATGCTGTGCCTAGAGAAGTGTGTACTACGTTTGAGCAGTGCCAACAATTTTAAGGTAAGAACACAACACAATAAAATTCTCAAACCAATTTTTATAAAAGACTACCATAAAAGACACCAAGATCATCAAAATATAAGGGGAACCAGAGAGATATTTTTTACGTTTTAAGACAGAAACTTTCTAGACTTGTAAAGCACTACGGAAAATCGACAGGGTGTGGTAGGTCTGAATCTAGGCAATTTCAAGCCAACTGCGATGGAGCGTAGGTCGCCTACACCAGGTGAGTTGCCCCGGTGTAAGTTTTTATCTTAAGACCTGTTCCCCAACTTTTAGAACAGCTTCTTTTGGTTATTCTGGCAACCCCTAACATCTCATGGAAGGCTTCTGGGCACCAAGTCTCCCTCCAGCCAGGTCTCCTGAATGGTCTAGTCCTCTTCAATCATTTGCGCCCTCCTGGAGTCAGAAGTCCTCCTGCTTTTTGCATCCCTTAAGCACATAAACAGGAGACTAACCACCTGACCCTTGGAGACCAAGGTCCCTGGGAGTACTTGTGTAAGTCCTCTTGTTCTAGCAGGAGTCGGAGGGCAAGATACTTCTTCCAACATGGCTACCACTTCCAGCTGGAGTCTTCCCAGGTCTAGGAATGTTCCCAGGAGGTGGAGGTGCCAGATTTACCCTTTGCACTAGCTAGTAAATGGAGAGAATCTGCAACTGAATCATAGCTATATTCTTCCCTTCTCCCTACCTCCTTTTGCAGCAATTCCATTTCAGTAAAATTAACCAGGATCCCCTATTTCAACATGGCAGGATCCAGCTGCCACCAAGAGAGGGTTTGTTCAGCTCTTGGCCCCTCCCCTACCTGACAGAGTCAAACTGGGTTTCCCTCTTCTGTGGGTGGAGCCTGACTGTCTAGGAGGGCCTGAATAGAAGAATCCATTCCTAGCATCTCCAAGTCAAAAGAGGTAGTGCCAAAGCCGCCCTTTGTCCTTCCAACTGTTCCTGTCCACTCCCGGATAGCTAATCCCTGCTAAGGGATCAGTGGTGAACACCCACTGGCCTTTCTTGGGCCCAGCAGCAAACCATTGTTCTCTCAGCCAGAGTTGTTAATTCTCCCAGCCAAGGCTGTGTATTCTAGCTCTGGAGATGTGATGAGTGGCAGACAAGTATTTTCCTCCTACAGTGACTAGCAACTGGCTTTCTTGGAGACTCCTGGGAATGATTACTAGAATCCTTCTCTGCATTTTCTAGTCAAGAGGTAGTGCTAAAGCTGCCCTTTGTTCTGTCAGCTGTTCCTGTCCACTCCCAGATAGCTAATCCCTGCTAAATGGTCAGCAGTTAACACCCACTGATCTTTCTTGGACTTGGAGGCAAGGGTCAATAATTCTCACAGCCAAGTTATGTTATTCCAGCTCTGGAGACGTAATGGGCAACAGAACTGTCTTTCCCTCCTGCTATGACTGGCGACTGGCTTTCTGAGAGGGTACTGGGAATTAATAGGATAAACTCTCCCTGATATCTCGAAGTCAAGAGGTAATGCTAAAAGCTGACCCTTGTGAAAACTTGTCTGGTCCACTCCCAGATAGTGAATTCATGCTAAGTGGTCAGCAGTTAACACCCAATTCCTGGACCTATAGGCAGACAATTGTTCTTTGAGCCGGGGTCTCCCAGCCAAGGACGTGTATTCCAGCGCGGGAGGTGTGATGAGCAGCAAAACTGGCTTTAAGCTAGTTCTTGCTCAGGCAGCCTGAAGTACCATTTTACAAAGTTAATTTTAGGTTATCAAAAATCTGATTTCACAATTAAGTCCGGTTTCATAAACTAAGCAGGAAATAACTTTATAGCATTTTCTAGCCCATTTCTAAGTGCATTTTAAAAATAAAGATTTTAATCCTACATAGGCTTATAAGGGAAACGTCTAGCCAGTCCTATGTAGTGATATATCTTTTGGGTTTTATTTCACTGTGAGGGCACACTAACACCAATATGACTGTTCCCTTTTTTTTTTTTTATATGTAAGCACTCTGCCTTGTGGGCGTACAATGCACACTTAAACAGTGACTTCTGAATATATAAAAATAGGCTTTTCCTACACAACAAAGGCATGTGCCGTGTAGTCGCTCAGTACATTTAATCCACAGACCAGACAGAGCACTGTGGTGCCCCCGGCAGATGTATATTTTTATCATGTCTCTGGGTGGTGTAAATACACACTGCAGCCCCCATATGACATTTTAATGTCCAGGCCAAAGGCACACGGTAGGCGCCATTTACAATGGACTTCTAGAGAAATGAAATAGGCCAGATAGGGAGTTCCAATGTACAGCACATCCTTCAGAAGAGACACACAGGCAGTTTACTACTGTTTAGTAGTGGTAAAGTTCATAAAGGCAGCAAAAATAGCATCCAAAAAAGGAGGAATATTCTGCAGAAAATGCAAATTTGCTACAGCTGCCCTCTGCTGGTCAACTCGCATCGCAACCTCCACTTCTCCCTCTGCTGTCCAACTCAGAGTGCAGATTCTGCTGCTGTTTGCTGTCCAATCCTAGTATTTGCTGCTGTACCTTTCTTCCCACGCTCTACTGACCAACTTGCAGGCCAGTCTCTGCTGGTCCTTACGAGCCCTCTTCACCTGTCCTTTCTTGTGATGGCTCACAGTTCAGCTTCAATAGCTGCCATCGAACATTTACAGATGTGTGGCAAACCCACAGGGAAGAAAGGGCATGCTGGTGATGAATGCAGCTTAGAGGAGGCCCGCCATCTTATGCAGACCCGCATATGGTGTCTTCAGTGAACACTAATCATCCTGCACATGACTTCCAAGATTCAGACATATTATGTATGTAACTTCACAAACTACACATGACACTGGAAAATGCAAGTATGCCCATCATGGTGGTAGCTTGCAGTTTTAGCAGAGGAAGAGACATTAATCAAATTCCTAGCAGAGACCTGTTCTGTCAGTCTCGTGCTACCAGACGCCAGTCCCCTCCATAGAATTGTATGGGGGTGCAGTAGCCATCCTTGATACTGTGTGGAGGGAGCTTGTTGGGTGATCCGTCGAACTAGTAAATGATATGCTCTTTCACTCAGCGTTACTGAAAACAAGGCGACACCCCAGTGGGCTTGCAGACCGTTGAGTCAACCAGTGAAAATGTATGGATTAATAGAGTCGAACAGGGGTGAATGGCTCTACTTTTCTAAATTTAGAATTCCGTCCCTGGAAGGGCTGCTGGCTGTTAGATTAGTGTAGGCACACTCTCTTGTGGGGTTTGTGTTGAAGATGTCTATAGGGAAGTCATAAGAGCTACGGCTGTGGGGGAGTGCTGACTGTGATGTGCTGTGATGTGTTCTGTGGAACTGTATAAGGTGGTGTAGGAGTGCTTTGGTGTGTGCACGGTGCAGGAGCACTCGGTTGGGGGGGGTGTAATTGCATACTTGTTATAAACGATGATGTAGAGAAGTTTATCACTATGTTGTAGGAGCACTGACACAAAGGATGGAGTAGGGGCTCAGGATGTGGGTGTGAATTGCATCCTAGATACAACAGGTGATGTAGATGAGCTGGTTAATACGGTGTAGGAGCACTGAATGTGGGGATGAACTCCATGCTAGAAACAGCAGATGTAGAGCAGCTGATTACTGCAATGTAGAAGCACTGGCAGTGAAGATGGCGTAGGAGTGGCACTGGCAGTGAAGATGGTGTAGGAGTGGCACTGGCAGTGAAGATGGTGTAGGAGTGGCACTGGCAGTGAAGATGGTGTAGGAGTGGCACTGGCAGTGAAGATGGTGTAGGAGTGGCACTGGCAGTGAAGATGGTGTAGGAGTGGCACTGGCAGTGAAGATGGTGTAGGAGTGGCACTGGCAGTGAAGATGGTGTAGGAGTGGCACTGGCAGTGAAGATGGTGTAGGAGTGGCACTGGCAGTGAAGATGGTGCAGGAGTGGCACTGGCAGTGAAGATGGTGTAGGAGTGGCACTGGCAGTGAAGATGGTGTAGGAGTGGCACTGGCAGTTAAGATGGTGTAGGAGTGCTTGAGCATGTGCATGGTGTAGGATTACTGATGATAGTATAGGAGTTCTTGAGTGTGTCAATAGTGTAGGCGCTCAGGGTGTAGGGAGGTCTGGAATGGAAGAATTAGTGGATGGTGTGTAGAGGAGCTGGTTGCTGTAGTGTTGGAGCTCAGGCATTAAACATTGTGTATGAGTTCTTGCGTGAGTAAGTGGTGTAGGCGCTCTGGATATGGTGATGACTGGAATGCAGGATGCAATGGATGGTGTAGGGCAGCTGGTTACTATGACGTAGGAGCTCTGGCTGCAGTGGATTGTGTCGGAGCGTTGACTCTACTGAGATGTGTAAGATGGAGTAGACGACTTTGGTTCATGGCCTAGCAATGCAGGCTGTGGGATGTCCTATAGGTCCATATGCTGTGGTCATATATGTCTACATGCTATGATAGGTTGTACGCAGTTGCCAAGAGGGCTCCTCCTGAGTAACAGGTTGACTGTCATCTAATTTCAAATTGCAGGGGCCCGCCTTCAAGCTGGCTTCGGAAGAGGGCCACACATCAGCTGACTTCTTTAATGCACTTGGAGTTTGGTCTTTGGAGCCAGATCCTGCACATGGGATTTGAAAATCCCCTGACATCCTACAGCCTCCTGATCCGGAACCAGATCCGCTGTGATAAGTTCTACCAGTGCTTCCGGGGTGAGGACCTAGAATTTGAAGGAAGACAAGGAATTGTATTGTAGGCTAATAAGTGGAGGGCGGGTGGCACTGAGCAAGGGAACTGGAATGCTAAAGTGCTTTGGGTGGCTTCTAAAAGGGGGCAATATCCCAGAAGTCTTTAAAAGACAAATGCTCTATGGTAGAATGATAGTTCGATGGTGGGAGGGTTGCCCCACTACAGGGATCATACAGACTGATGCAGAGTGAGGTACATTAAGAGGGACTGAGCTCTGTTTGGTGCATGGTGAGTGGCTGGCTCTCCCTCTGCAGTGACCAAAACCGGCAGGGGCTGCTCATGATAAAAAAAAAAGTGTCTTCCCCCCTCCCTCCTCCCCCCCCCCCCCCCCCACTAGCACAGAGGGTAGCAGCAGTCCCCTGGGTACAGAAGGGAAGGTGCTGGATCCCCCAGCACTGTAGTCTTGCAACTCCATCGGAGAGTACCTCCTGCCTCTCACTGCTTGGTGACGACAATTTTCGTGAACGTGAATGGAACACGGCATAGATATTCGAGGAAATGGCCAATGCTGGGACCAAGAATTCCAGCTTGCTCGTTTGGCTCCCATGGCATCTAATGTTCAGCAGATAGAAACATCTGAGGTGTAGTTTGAAGCACACATTCAGAAGACCTAGTCTGCTTGCAAAAGATTCTGCCATTCACATCTGTTCAGTGTAAGACACCAGTGGTTAGCGCCTGTGCTCCGGCACATTGGGAGCATGGAAGCAATCTCTATCTAGGCCTGCCTGAAACACCAGTGGTTAGCGCCTGTGCTCCGACGCATTGGGAGCATGGAAGCAATCTCTATCTAGGCCTGCCTGCAACACCAGTGGTTAGCGCCTGTGCTCCGGCGCACTGGGAGCATGGAAGCAATCTCTATCTAGGCCTGCCTGAAACACCAGTGGTTAGCGCCTGTGCTCCGGCGCATTGGGAGCATGGAAGCAATCTCTATCTAGGCCTGCCTGAAACACCAGTGGTTAGCGCCTGTGCTCCGGCGCATTGGGAGCATGGAAGCAATCTCTATCTAGGCCTGCCTGAACCTAATATTCAGTGGTTCCTCTCTGTCCAGAAAAGAGCAGTGGGAGTGGCATGCTGGCTCTATAGACTTGAATATGTTCTGAGACTAGACTGTCCTCACACTTTCTTCCAGTCAAAGAAGGATTCCGCAGAAAGCTTTCTGCATATTCAGTGGGTTATTACACCTTGGGCTTACTTTTCTCTCCTAAATACTGGCAGTGTATGCCACTGCCAGGGTACTTAGTTCTAGCTTGCCGGCACTGCACCAGCTTCCAGATTTTGAGCAGGCACCCCTGGCAAAGAGGTCACAAGGATCAAAGCTGCTCCCTCCATCTTTGGAAGAGCCTCAGACTGATGAACAGTCACTGCCTATTCTGAGGACATTTGAAGGCGCGTTTGAGTACGTTTTCTCCTTCTGTGAGTGGGCGTTACTTCTTGTGAGTCTATTGCTGTTTCTGCTGTAGTCCTCTGTGCTTTTTACATTCTTCATCTTCTGATTCCATCTTATAATAATGCGTTCAATAGATGAATGGAGGTTGAACTCTTCTTGGTGCCATGAAGGACGGGGGAGAAGGGGGAGCTTCTATAGAGGTTTTATAGACAGCACCTTCACACCCCAGTAGCCTTAAAGAAGAGTGGTGCGGGGTCATTGTTCAATAGATGTGTGAATCTACAGCAGGGATCTGTGCTGGACCTCATCTTTCATCTTACCATAGTAACACATATATATATATATATATTTGTTTTTCACTGAGAAAAAAAACAGATGTAATAAAAGATCTGTTTTTAACTTGCGCCCTCGCCATGCACTGCTTATGACTTCACATATTACATTGCTCAGGACATGTTCTATGACGTCATTTATGGCATCAATGATGACATCTCAAATGACATCTTTGATGACGTCACTGATGACATCATCCAAAGAGTGTGTTAGTTTGTGTTATAGTTAACATAGTGGAGGATAACTACCATATTGCTTCTCTACCAACTTTTTTACACCCTGTGTCCTGCTAATTGGTATAAGTGTTTATAAAACACATGTGCTCCTAATGCATCATATGTGTGTAGAGGTTTTGAACACGTCATAAATATTTGTATTGAACAGTAGCTCTGTGTAGGTGCCAGTTGGCGACTTGTGTTCAGCATTTTCCACACACGTTTTTTGGTTCTGCAGGAAAAGTTTCTAACAGGTAAAGATTGTGCATAGTAGGTACTAGGAATTGTAAGTAGCCTTGAGTTATTAGACAGAATCATCTCAGCATGACAGGTTCTACATAACATAGGAGACTGTGTGCACCAGGTACTAACCTATGTACATGTGCTTCTTTTGCTTCAGAAGATGGACTGTCCGTGAAGTTGTCACCACAGTATGAAGTCTGCTGGTAGTATGATCGTCAGCACCTTCAGACTTGGGCTATTTTAAGTCAATAGTGTCTTTTTTGACAAGTGTTGCATAGAGTGTAAACTGTTCTTAGTAGATATGTTTGACTCTGTGGTGTATTTCTCATGAGAGTTTTACAGTGTGGTACAGAGTAAACTCTCTCCGTAGAGTAAACACTGTTTACAGTACCCACTTTTCTACTCCTATCAATTTCTTTCTCAATGTAGGTTTTTGCGACTGTGAGGGGTTCGATACAGATAAAAGCTGTCCGTAGTAGGGCATTCATTTTGGAACAGATGTTGAGTATCTTGAGAAACTAGGCTTTAACAGTTGTATACAGATTGAACACCTTGTGCAAATGAGGGTTTACAATATTATCTGTGGTTGCTTGTTAATGCGAACTACGCTGCTAGTGAAGTGTATGGTATAGGGTCAATGTTGCACATAACCCATGCTCTCTACACCTAAGGGAGTTGTATCTGTGACGGCATTAATGAGGCTTCGTATTATTCCGAGCTATTTTGTACTTGCGTTCAGGCCTCTAATGCCATGCTAGTTTATAGAGTAATGTGCAAAAAAGAAGCTTAGATGATTTCATCATTGATGTCATAAATGATGTCATTTAACATGTCATGAGTGATGTAATGTGACGTCATAAGCAGTGCATGGCGGGGACGCAAGTTATAGTTGGCTCTGCTAACTAGCTATAACTGGTGAATCTCTGTGTTTTTTCGAGTTCACAACGTAAATGTTGTGGCTCACATATTCACCTATGACGTTACTTTAACTTTTCGTTTTTTTCAGTGAATTTTTACGTTTTTTTAAACCAAAAACATATCTCTTAATCACACCTAACTATGTTACTTCAACCTTTCGTTTTTTCAGTGAATTTCTAGGATTTTTCAAATGTAAAGTAATATTATATTTCCACATTTATAGCTAATCCCCCGCCATGCGCGACCCTGTGGCCAACCCACCCGAGGCAGCCAACCCCTGCAGCACCCTCCAATCCCCCCACAGGCTGCCAGCCCCATGTTGCGCATGGCCTTTTGTCGCACACAGCGTGGGGTTGTCCGCAGGGCCTGGATGCAAACCAGGCCCTGCTTCCAACTCCCTACAGGCAGCCACCTGGAAGCAGCCAACCCCTTTGGTCATGCGTGGCTGTTGGTCGTGCGTGGCTTGGGTTTAGCCGCAGGGCCTGTCTAACAGCCAGGCTCTGCTTCCAACTCCCTGCAGGCAGCCAGCCCCACGCTGCATATTGCCTTTGGCCATGCGCAGCGGGGTGATGGCCACAGGGCTTGGTCTGCTGCAGGGTCCTGTGGCCAAACCCCAAGCAGCCTACTAACCCCACACCGCGCACAGCGTAGGTTTGGCCTCAGGGACCCCATCCCCTGGGCAAAATATATATTAAGGGGAGGGAGCATGCAGCCCCCTTCCCATTCCTTAATTGGCCCCGGGACCCCATCCCCCAGAATAGGCCCCGGGACACCCTTCCCCAGAATTGGTCCCAGGACCGCATTACATTATAAAGGGGGGGAAGAGGGCATGCCCCCTCCCCCAAGCCTTATTAGGCTCGGGGACCCCATCCCCGGAGCCGAATGAGTAATTTTCCCTTTTGTGTTTAAAAATGTCACATTGAAAAGAGCGCATTCAGTGTTTATAATGGAATTTGAATCATCATTTAGGTGTTAGCTCATAGGATTATGGCACTTAAATACTAAAATGCATTCATCAAGTAGTAGGGAACAGACTCCTTCTGCCACTTCCGACAGCCATTACTTCTCTACTGCGGTACCATTGAAAGTACCTGTTCCATGCCTTATCCTCAGATGTCCAAAATGGTTGATTATGTGGCTAGTCATGTATATAGCTGCATTCATTATCGCTCATGAATAATCACTTACTCCACGCCTGTGTACCTATGACGCTTGAGCACTTATGATACCGAGTACCTATGACGCCTGAGCACCTATGATGCATGAGTACCTATTAGTACCTATGATGCCTGAGTACCTATGAGTACCTTTGAGTGCCTGAGTACCTATGACGCCTGAGTACCTATGACGCCTGAGTACCTATGACGCCTGAGTACCTATGACGCCTGAGTACCTATGACGCCTGAGTACCTATGACGCCTGAGTACCTATGACGCCTGAGTACCTATGACGCCTGCGCACCTATGACGCCTGCGCACCTATGACGCCTGAGTGCATATGGTGCCTGAGTACCTTTGAATACCTATGACATCTGAGCATCTGTGGCGCCTGAGCGCCTGTGACACCTGAACACCTGTGATGCCCGAGTACCTATGAATACCTATGACGCCTGAGCACCTATGACGCCTGAGCACCTATAGGTACCTATGATGCCTGAGCAGCCATGATGCCTGAGCAGCCATGATGCCTGAGCAGCCATGATGCCTGAGCAGCCATGATGCCTGAGCAGCCATGATGCCTGAGCAGCCATGATGCCTGAGCAGCTATGATGCCTGAGCAGCTATGATGCCTGAGCAGCTATGATGCCCGAGCACGTATGACACCTGAGCACCTATGGCTACCTATGATGCCTGAGCAGCTATGATGCCTGAGCACCTATGACGCCTGAGCATCTATGAGGCCTTCACTTCTTATAACTCAAGCGACAGTACAAATGCAGGTCCAGTTCTTTTGGGGTGCAAACCTGGGATATGGAAAGGGTTGTCCAGGTTTGATCACTCTCTATAGTTCATTTTGCTGCCAGAGGGGAAATAGCAAACCGTTGCTAAACTCCGCTCCACTCTTGACAAGTCGGACACTGCAACCAGAGCCATGGCTGTGGAGCTGCTGGTGCTCAGTCTGTTTTTGGGCTTATCTGATTTGACTTCTTGAGACGTTAACAAAGGGTACTAGAACTGTCATTTGTTGTCAATCTTCTTTCTGGGTTTTCTCACCGGTGGGATTTATTTTGCACAAACCTGACTACAAATGAATGTAACTGTGTACACAACTGGGTTTACAGGACTGTGCATGTGGAGTATTGGTATGTACCGGGTGCACTCATTGATGCAGCTATAAGGGTTTGCAAGAGACAAAGGAGGAGGGACTAGAGTGGGGATGGCAATGGGACCAAGAGGTCCAAATGAGCACAGGGTGAGGTTTAATGGAGGATGTCGGAGGAAACAAAGGGGCACGTGTGCAAAGCAGGTTTGGGGAGGGAGGTGCCTGAAGTCTGATGGAGGTTGGTTATCTACAGTTGGGTAGCGTCACATGGGTCCGGCAGGATGGTGCTCACGCTGTGACAAAGTGTTGAAGAGATCTTTCTGGAAGGCGAGGTGGGATGGGCCCTACCAAACATAAACTAGATGGAATTCCTCTCTTGGACAGAATCTAAAGAAGGCTTGTGGTCCCGTCTTTTCCTTCCTGCACTTCCAGGTTTCCCACTCAGGGGGTGCCCCTCCACATATGTCTTGCTATTCCGCCAGGGATCCTAATCGTGGTTGCCTGATACACTATGTATGTGGTATTCGTAGGCAAAAGGAAGCAGAGCACTGTACTGCATGAAAGGCAGTGATACAGTCAATGAGTGGCCGGCGAAAGAGCCAGCAATCAACCAAAAGAGGACTATTGCCGCATTGTAACGTAGTGTTGTAAAGGGGTGTGTCTTTACCTCTTTCATAAAGTGGAGTTTGGTTTGGGTAGTGCTGTTGGATACGTGGCCATCATTCCAGACTCTGTACATAGAGGGAAAAGATCTTTTTCTTTTGTGTTTTACATTTTTTTTCCACTTCTACCTCCACTCCTGACGTTGCAAAGCTTCACAGCCAGGGGTGCAGGAGGCCGGCTTGATGGCTTTGTCAATGATTCAGCTGGTTCTAAAGATGGTGCAGACTAGTTAGGAGCCCCAGAGGGGTTCCATGAGGGTGAGGATGATGTGGTCATATTTATTCATGCCTTTTATGAAGTATGCTATGGCGTGTAGACTGCCCTCCTTCATGGGTAACCCGTGTGGAGTCTAAGGAGGCTGTGGGTTAGGATTGCTACGACGTGTAGACTGTCCCTCATGGAGAAGGTGTGTGGAGTCTAAGGAGGCTGTGGGTTAGGGTTGCTATGGCGTGTAGACTGCCCTCATTCATGGGTAACCCGTGTGGAGTCTAAGGAGGCTGTGTGTGAGGATTGCTATGGCGTGTAGACTGCCCTCATTCATGGGTAACCCGTGTGGAGTCTAAGGAGGCTGTGTGTGAGGATTGCTATGGCGTGTAGATTGCCCTCATGGAGAAGGCGTGTGGAGTCTAAGGAGGCTGTGGGTCAGGATTGTTAAGGCGTGTAGACTGCCCTCATGAACCCGTGTGGAGTCTAAGGAGGCTGTGGGTTAGGATTGCTATGACGTGTAGACTGTCCCTCACGGAGAAGGTGTGTGGAGTCTAAGGAGGCTGTGGGTTAGGGCTGCTATGGCGTGTAGACTGCCCTCATTCATGGGTAACCCGTGTGGAGTCTAAGGAGGCTGTGTGTGAGGATTGCTATGGCGTGTAGACTGCCCTCATTCATGGGTAACCCGTGTGGAGTCTAAGGAGGCTGTGTGTGAGAATTGCTATGGCGTGTAGATTGCCCTCATGGAGAAGGTCTGTGGAGTCTAAGGAGGAGGTGGGTTAGGATTGCTATGACGTGTAGACTGCCCTCATGGAGAAGGCGTGTGGAGTCTAAGGAGGCTGTGGGTCAGGATTGTTAAGGCGTGTAGACTGCCCTCATGAACCCGTGTGGAGTCTAAGGATGCTGTGGGTTAGGATTGCTATGACGTGTAGACTGCCCTCATGGAGAAGGTCTGTGGAGTCTAAGGAGGCTGTGGGTTAGGATTGCTAGGACGTGTAGACTGCCCTCATGGAGAAGGCGTGTGGAGTCTAAGGAGGCTGTGTGTGAGGATTGCTATGACGTGTAGACTACTCTCATGGGGAACCCATGTGGAGTCTAAGGAGGCTGTGGGTCAGGATTGTTAAGGCATGTAGACTGCCCTCATGAACGCGTGTGGAGTCTAAGGAGGCTGTGGGTTAAGATTGCTATGGCGTGTAGACTGCCCTCATGAACCCGTGTGTAGTCTTAAGGAGGCTATGGGTTAGGATTGTTATGGCGCATAGATTGCCCTCATGAACCCGTGTGGAGTCTAAGGAGGCTGTGGGTTAGGATTGCTATGGCGTGTAGACTGCCCTCATGGCAAGGCATATGGAGTCTAAGGAGGCTGTGTGTGAGGATTGCTATGGCGTGTAGACTGCCCTCATGAACCCGTGTGGAGTCTAAGGAGGCTGTGGGTTAGGATTTCTATGACGTGTAGACTGCCCTCTTGGAGAAGGCGTGTGGAGTCTAAGGAGGCTGTGTGTGAGGATTGCTATGGCGTGTAGACTGCCCTCATTCATGGGTAACCCGTGTGGAGTCTAAGGAGGCTGTGGGTTAGGATTGCTATGACGTGTAGACTGCCCTCATGGAGAAGGCGTGTGGAGTCTAAGGAGGCTGTGTGTGAGGATTGCTATGACGTGTAGACTGCCCTCACGGAGAAGGCGTGTGGAGTCTAAGGAGGCTGTGGGTTAGGATTGTTATGGCGCATAGATTGCCCTCATGAACCCGTGTGGAGTCTAAGGAGGCTGTGTGTAAGGATTGCTATGGCGTGTAGACTGCCCTCATGAGGAACCCATGTGGAGTCTAAGGAGGCTGTGGGTCAGGATTGCTATGGCGTGTAGACTGCCCTCATGAACCCGTGTGTAGTCTTAAGGAGTCTATGGGTCAGGATTGTTAAGGTGTGTAGACTGCCCTCATGAAACCGTGTGGAGTCTAAGGAGGCTGTGGGTTAGGATTGCTATGGCGTGTAGACTGCCATCATGGAGAAGGGATGTGGAGCCCAAGGAGGCTGTGGGTTAGGATTGCTATGGCGTGTAGTCTGCCCTCATGGAGAAGGCGTGTAGAGTCTAAGGAGGCTGTGTGTGAGGATTGCTATGGCGTGTAGACTATCCTCATGGGAACCCATGTGGAGTCTAAGGAGGCTGTGGGTCAGGATTGTTAAGGTGTGTAGACTGCCCTCATGTACCCGTGTGGAGTACAAGGAGGCTGTGTGTCAGGATTGCTATGGCGTGTAGTCTGCCCTCATGGGGAACCCGTGTGCAGTCTAAGGAGGCTTTGGATCAGGATTGCTAGGGGCGTGTAGACTTCCCTCATGGGGAACCCTTGTGGAGTCTAAGGAGGCTGTGGATCAGGATTGCTATGGCGTGTAGACTGCCCTCATGGAGAAGGCGTGTCGACTCCAAGGAGGCTGTGGCTTAGGATTGCTATGACGTGTAGACTGCCCTCATGGAGAAGGCGTGTGGAGTCTAAGGAGGCTGTGGGTTAGGATTGTTATGGCGCGTAGACTGCCCTCTTGAACCCGTGTGGAGTCTAAGGAGGCTGTGGGTTAGGATTGCTATGGCGTGTAGACTGCCATCATGGAGAAGGGATGTGGAGTCCAAGGAGGCTGTGGGTTAGGATTGCTATGGTGTGTAGACTGCCATCATGGAGA
Source organism: Calotriton arnoldi (assembly GCA_963921515.1). Taxonomy (NCBI): domain Eukaryota; kingdom Metazoa; phylum Chordata; class Amphibia; order Caudata; family Salamandridae; genus Calotriton; species Calotriton arnoldi. Next base: position 572,187 of record CAWUFW010005485.1, read on the forward strand.
AGGGATGTGGAGTCCAAGGAGGCTGTGGGTTAGGATTGCTATGGCATGTAGTCTGCCCTCATGGAGGTGTGTGGAGTCTAAGGAGGCTATGTGTGAGGATTGCTATGGCGTCTAGACTACCCTCATGGGGAACCCATGTGGAGTCTAATGAGGCTGTGGGTCAGGATTATTAAGGTGTGTAGACTGCCCTCATGAACCCGTGTGGAGTCTAGGAGGCTGTGGTTCAGGAATGCTATGGGGTGTAGACTGCCCTCATGAACCCGTGTGGAGTCTAGGAGGCTGTGGGTTAGGATTGCTATGGCGTGTAGACTGCCCTCATGAACCCGTGTGGAGTCTAGGAGGCTGTGGGTTAGGATTGCTATGGCGTGTAGACTGCCCTCATAGAGAAGGCGTGTGGAGTCTTAGGAGGCTGTGGGTCAGGATTGCTGTGGCTTGTAGACTGCCCTCATGGGGAACCCGTGTGCAGTCTAGGGAGGCTGTGGGTCAGGGTGTTGCTACCATCCGGATACTGGAGTATGAGTGATTGATCAGCAGTTCTAAAGTTGCTTTCGGGGAGTAACGGTTTTACTTACTTTAGTACAGTAAGTTGGTACCAGGCCATCGTCGTTTCATTCACAGTGTGCTCTTTGAGGGTGAGGTTGGGTGTCTGAGGTGAATCCAAGTGATTTGGCATTGGGGTTTAAACCTGTCCAGGTTCATGTCACTGAGATGGATTTAGACTAGTTCTTGGTTGCTGTTCTTGGTGATTAAGACGATTTTGCTTTGTTGGGGTTCAATGTTATCTAGGTGCTGGCCCTTCCTTCTAAGTAACTGCCTCCTGTCCTATTATTCTTGTGGTGGTGTGCATCTGGGGTGGTGGTAGACTTGCATCTGCGGTAGGATTCTGGCCTGAGGTTAAAGGATTGCCTGGCAGTTGGTGATTTGTTAATGTTTGTGAGCAGCTGGCTTGGTATATGATGCACACTTATGTAAGTGGGCACCCTGCACCAATCCAGACAACCCTTATGGTGATTTTAGTGGTCTTAGACAACCTTAGAAAGCTCTCCAAGTGGTAGTTGTGGAGAGCAGCCTTCAGGCTTAGTCCAGAAGGAGTGTAAAGCAACTTGTTTTACCAGAACATACTTATAGGTATAGATTAAGTGAAAAAGAACCACACAGTGTATTTATAAAAATATGTATTTATTATAAGACACTCACTAACACATACAGATATCTCCTAGCCGGAGATATACACAATGCACACACTACTTTGCAATAGAAACAGGTAAGTAGCACGAAATACACAGTGGTCACCAGACGGAGACCAAACCATATACTAAAATAGTGGTATGCGAACCACGACTCAAGTCAAGACTATACCCAGAAGACGTAGAAGTGTCTGGGACCCAAGGAACCACCCAAGGTGAGTATCTAGGAAACCCACGGAGGCCGTGTCAGAGTGGGAACACGACAACGGGCTCAATACAAGTCAACGGGTAAGTCGCGGTTGCAATTTTAAAGACGGACCCTTCCCAGTGGACCCTGAAGAAACCCCGTGGAAGACAGAAGGTTGGAGAGCCACCCCACCCGTGGATACCTTAGGAACCAGGATACCTACACCAGGGGAGCCGGGTGCATAGGCGGGAAGTGGTGTCGGAAACCACAGTCGAACTCAATGGAGGACTTCAGGAAGATGCCGCTGCTGGAGGAGGAGAAAGTTTCCAGTGGAACCCAAAGGTGGATTCAAGGTGAGAAGTACCTGTAAGCAGAGGGGACAGATTCTATGCCACTCAGGAGTGACCAGGAAGCACGGAAGACGAATGCTCACCGAAGTTGGGTACTGAAGGAAAGAGGACGGTGACATTGGATCTTCAGCTGTGAGGACCAGGCGACGCTGTGGAAGACCAGGAGCTGTTCACGAGCTGTTCACGAGCTGTCCCACGTCGAGAATTGAGGAGTCTGTGTCCGCCGGGAGCACCAACAAGCCTTGGCAACTGCAAACAACGTGGAAAGTGAAGAAGGTGCAGTGTCGGGACCACCAAGGTCCAGGCTACTCACCACAAGCAGGGGAGTCAGGGCTGGCCCCGAGCAATCAGGGGAGCCCACCGAAATCAAAGAGCCTCAACAGGACCCACTGGCCGGAGGCACTGGAGTCGCAAGAGGACCTCGAGCAGCTCACCAAAGATGCAGGCCCACGGTGCAAGCAGTGCGGTGAGGACAAAGATCTTGGTCACAGGAGATGCTGGAGGTGGGGGCTACTGGGAGCCCGAAGGAAGCACACAAGCCTTTGCAACAGCAAGTCGACGCGATGCACAGGGGTTCGGTTCCTGCGGCTCCTACAAGGGATACTGGCCTCAAACTTGGTAAGAGGACAGGGCAGGCCTCAAGGGATGTGAAGAACCACCACCTGTGTTGCTGAGCCTTTCGGAGTTTGTGGGAGCCCAGGATCAGCAGACCGGTCAGCTTAGTTGCGGTGCCTGCATATGCGGAGAAGTGACTCCGTCACTTCAAGAGAGATTCCTTCAGGTGTCTTTGAGGTCCATAGGCCTTGAAAGGTTCCTGTATGGATCACAGGCATGGACGTTGCAGAAGACGGTCAGGGCGACGAGACCAGGAGCAGCAGGAGTCTTCTAGTTGCAGTTTTGAGGCCCAGAGCGAAGTCCAGCGAAGTCCAGAGTGCCCAGACGGTCGAAGAAGTGGTGTCTTGAAATTAATTTTGTCCCACGACGAATCTAGGGACCCACCTACAGGTAAGCCCTTAAGTACCCTAAGGAAAGGGTTGGGACGATTCAGGGGACCCGCCCAGGGGAGGGTCTGGACAGGCGGGAGTTTACTCCCATGTCCTTTCTCCTGTTTCGTGCCAGAGCGGGAGTCAGCGGCTCCCAGAGCTGGTTTGAACCGGACTATGCAAGGAGGGCACCAAATTTGCCCTTCAAGCAGACTGAGTGGTGCTGGCAAGCGCTCCCACCCGGCCCAAATACACGAAGTCCTGTCTGGGGAGTGATACCTATTGTCCTGCCTTCCTCTGCTTGAGCTTGGCTCAGCAGCAAGAGGGCAGAATCGTGTCTCTGGTCAGCAGCAGCCATGTTGTGCTGTCCGGGTCTGGAAGACTAGTACCGGGAGCACTGAGGGCCTCCCGTTGGAGCTTTACAGTGCATAGAATCATACCTCCGGTGTGGGGGTATGATTCCAGTATGTTTGATGCCAAACATGATAGGGTTCATTACAGCCAGTTTAGAGATGGCCACCGCATAATGACGCATGGCCACTCTATATATTGTAATGGCTGATGCACTTACAGCCCGGGAGAATGGACTCCAAGGGTCGCAGGGGTGTCCTGCTCATGCAGGGGCACCCTCACACTTAGAACCGAGCACCCAGCCTTCAGGATTGAAAGGCCTGCTTTAGGGGTGACTTATAGATTTTAAGTGCAGTGACCTTGGATATAGGTAAACCTTTATCTGTCGTAAGTGGGGCTAGCACCAGCTCACACAGGCTGCAATGGCAGGCCTGGAGTTACAGTTTGAGTGGTCTCCCATGGGTGGCATAATGCATGCTTCAGCCCATGGTGGACCCCTGGTGTACCTATGCCCTGGGTACATGGTGTACCATATACTAGGGACTTACAAGGGTACACCAGTAGCCAGTCTGGAGTGTACCTAGTACTCACCATGCCCAATTCAGGGAAGAAGCACAGAGACTGGGGTCCTGGTTAGCAGGATCCCAGTCAGACTAGTCAGAAACAGCATCACATCAAGCAAATAGTGGGGGTAACCAGAAGAAGCAGATCCTACTTTCCTACAATGTTCATTCCCTAAAAGTCATCAATGTTATTATTGCATCATGTGCTATTAGTTCTTTACTGTTTCACTTCTGGCGTGTTTGTTCAAACTCTTTCTTTTCTTCTGCAGATATCTTGGAAGACTTACCGCTCCAACACCGGCTGCGGTTCAGGCAGGAGATCAAGGAGAGGGTGACTCGTCAGCACAGGCTCTGGTACTGGATCTGGAGAGGGAGGTTGGGGGCGTGGTGTCCTATAGATTGGGTTAGTGATAAAGGTGGATGTAAGGTCATGATGCGTCATTGAAGAGCTAAGCAATGTGAAATCAGTGCCACTCTTCCTCCATTGTCTGCTATTACAGCCACTCGCCCAGAGGTAGATGGAACTGGTTCAGTGTGATTAAAACTGCGTGTAAATATCCAGTACCAAACTCCTGCTTTCCCTGTGCTTGTGGAGGGCTAGCAGTGATGGGATTGATAACACCGCCCACCACATCCAGCATCAGTAGTTGCATGCCTGTCTCTACCTCTGCCCTGGAGGGGTGGTGGTAGCGGCGGCTGCGGTGGTGGTGGTGGCGGTGATGGGTGGTAGTGGTGGTCGTGGCTGCAGTGGTGGTGGCGGCTGCGGTGGTGGGTGGGAGGTGATGTGAGTGTTGTGGTTCATCGCGGATGCAAAGTTCTCTTTCTCTGAAGGGGAGCTGGTGATCGGTAAGCTTCGTGCACTGCCCAGTAGTAGAAAGGTTAGGCATTTGTAGACTGAAGGGGGAGGTGGGTGAATGTGTAACATTGGACGGTGCAGCCCTTTCACACTGGAGGGATGTTGGAGGGGTTGGGTTTGGAGCATTGGCTCCAGTATTATGAGGCAGGGGATAATTTCCCGTAGTCTGGTAATGGGGAAGTGCAGATGCGACACACTTTCTGTTATTATGAGACGGTCACATTCCAAGCACTGAAACCGGGTTTGGAGAAGCGGGATCAAATTTAGGCCACTAACTATGCATTATAGAAGTTGCTTCTTCCTGTGGTGCTGCAGCAGAGATGTGTGTGGGAGGTTGAGGGTGTAAGGGGTGCTACATCCCGTGCCCGGGAGAGTGGGGTTGTGTATCGTGTCCCTGGGTCTGTTGCTAAGGGCATGTGTGTCCTTGGTGCTGGTCTCTGGTTTTACGGGCGACCTTGTCCCTGGTTCCACAGCTGCTTCTCTATGGCAGCCGTTCAGGGATTCAGGAATTTATTCTTTCCCAACAGTAAGGTTGATGGAGGGCGTCCATCTAGGTCAGAGGGTCCAGTACTGGCAGTAAGTTAGTGCAGTTTCTGAAGTGAGAAGTAACCACACCTCTTGTCCACAGGCCAGTGCTGGGAGAGCTGCTGGTCACCGATGAACCACCAAACCTCAGAGTGTCTCCACACTACTTCTACCTGCTGGTGCACATTGCTCAAGGTAAGACCTGCCACCTCACCCAGAGTAGGACCTGCCACCTCACCCAGATTAGGACCTGCCACCTCACCCAGAGTAGGACCTGCCACCTCACCCAGAGTAGGACCTGCCACCTCACCCAGAGTAGGACCTGCCACCTCACCCAGAGTAGGACCTGCCACCTCACCCAGAGTAGGACCTGCCACCTCACCCAGAGTAGGACCTGCCACCTCACCCAGAGTAGGACCTGCCACCTCACCCAGAGTAGGACCTGCCACCTCACCCAGAGTAGGACCTGCCACCTCACCCAGAGTAGGACCTGCCACCTCACCCAGAGTAGGACCTGCCACCTCACCCAGAGTAGGGCCTGCCACCTCACCCAGAGTAGGGCCTGCCACCTCACCCAGAGTAGGGCCTGCCACCTCACCCAGAGTAGGGCCTGCCACCTCACCCAGAGTAGGGCCTGCCACCTCACCCAGAGTAGGACCTGCCACCTCACCCAGAGTAGGACCTGCCACCTCACCCAGAGTAGGACCTGCCACCTCACCCAGAGTAGGACCTGCCACCTCACCCAGAGTAGGACCTGCCACCTCACCCAGAGTAGGACCTGCCACCTCACCCAGAGTAGGACCTGCCACCTCACCCAGAGTAGGGCCTGCCACCTCACCCAGAGTAGGGCCTGCCACCTCACCCAGAGTAGGGCCTGCCACCTCACCCAGAGTAGGGCCTGCCACCTCACCCAGAGTAGGGCCTGCCACCTCACCCAGAGTAGGGCCTGCCACCTCACCCAGAGTAGGGCCTGCCACCTCACCCAGAGTAGGGCCTGCCACCTCACCCAGAGTAGGGCCTGCCACCTCACCCAGAGTAGGGCCTGCCACCTCACCCAGAGTAGGGCCTGCCACCTCACCCAGAGTAGGGCCTGCCACCTCACCCAGAGTAGGGCCTGCCACCTCACCCAGAGTAGGGCCTGCCACCTCACCCAGAGTAGGGCCTGCCACCTCACCCAGAGTAGGGCCTGCCACCTCACCCAGAGTAGGGCCTGCCACCTCACCCAGAGTAGGGCCTGCCACCTCACCCAGAGTAGGGCCTGCCACCTCACCCAGAGTAGGGCCTGCCACCTCACCCAGAGTAGGGCCTGCCACCTCACCCAGAGTAGGGCCTGCCACCTCACCCAGAGTAGGGCCTGCCACCTCACCCAGAGTAGGGCCTGCCACCTCACCCAGAGTAGGGCCTGCCACCTCACCCAGAGTAGGGCCTGCCACCTCACCCAGAGTAGGGCCTGCCACCTCACCCAGAGTAGGGCCTGCCACCTCACCCAGAGTAGGGCCTGCCACCTCACCCAGAGTAGGGCCTGCCACCTCACCCAGAGTAGGGCCTGCCACCTCACCCAGAGTAGGGCCTGCCACCTCACCCAGAGTAGGGCCTGCCACCTCACCCAGAGTAGGGCCTGCCACCTCACCCAGAGTAGGGCCTGCCACCTCACCCAGAGTAGGGCCTGCCACCTCACCCAGAGTAGGGCCTGCCACCTCACCCAGAGTAGGGCCTGCCACCTCACCCAGAGTAGGGCCTGCCACCTCACCCAGAGTAGGGCCTGCCACCTCACCCAGAGTAGGGCCTGCCACCTCACCCAGAGTAGGGCCTGCCACCTCACCCAGAGGAGGGCCTGCCACCTCACCCAGAGGAGGGCCTGCCACCTCACCCAGAGGAGGGCCTGCCACCTCACCCAGAGGAGGGCCTGCCACCTCACCCAGAGGAGGGCCTGCCACCTCACCCAGAGGAGGGCCTGCCACCTCACCCAGAGGAGGGCCTGCCACCTCACCCAGAGGAGGGCCTGCCACCTCACCCAGAGGAGGGCCTGCCACCTCACCCAGAGGAGGGCCTGCCACCTCACCCAGAGGAGGGCCTGCCACCTCACCCAGAGGAGGGCCTGCCACCTCACCCAGAGGAGGGCCTGCCACCTCACCCAGAGGAGGGCCTGCCACCTCACCCAGAGGAGGGCCTGCCACCTCACCCAGGGTAGGGCCTGCCACCTCACCCAGGGTAGGGCCTGCCACCTCACCCAGGGTAGGGCCTGCCACCTCACCCAGGGTAGGGCCTGCCACCTCACCCAGGGTAGGGCCTGCCACCTCACCCAGGGTAGGGCCTGCCACCTCACCCAGGGTAGGGCCTGCCACCTCACCCAGGGTAGGGCCTGCCACCTCACCCAGGGTAGGGCCTGCCACCTCACCCAGGGTAGGGCCTGCCACCTCACCCAGATTAGGGCCTGCCACCTCACCCAGAGTAGGACCTGCCACCTCACCCAGAGTAGGACCTGCCACCTCACCCAGAGTAGGACCTGCCACCTCACCCAGAGTAGGACCTGCCACCTCACCCAGAGTAGGGCCTGCCACCTCACCCAGAGTAGGGCCTGCCACCTCACCCAGAGTAGGGCCTGCCACCTCACCCAGAGTAGGGCCTGCCACCTCACCCAGAGTAGGGCCTGCCACCTCACCCAGAGTAGGGCCTGCCACCTCACCCAGAGTAGGGCCTGCCACCTCACCCAGAGTAGGGCCTGCCACCTCACCCAGAGTAGGGCCTGCCACCTCACCCAGAGTAGGGCCTGCCACCTCACCCAGAGTAGGGCCTGCCACCTCACCCAGAGTAGGGCCTGCCACCTCACCCAGAGTAGGGCCTGCCACCTCACCCAGAGTAGGGCCTGCCACCTCACCCAGAGTAGGGCCTGCCACCTCACCCAGAGTAGGGCCTGCCACCTCACCCAGAGTAGGGCCTGCCACCTCACCCAGAGTAGGGCCTGCCACCTCACCCAGAGTAGGGCCTGCCACCTCACCCAGAGTAGGGCCTGCCACCTCACCCAGAGTAGGGCCTGCCACCTCACCCAGAGTAGGGCCTGCCACCTCACCCAGAGTAGGGCCTGCCACCTCACCCAGAGTAGGGCCTGCCACCTCACCCAGAGTAGGGCCTGCCACCTCACCCAGAGTAGGGCCTGCCACCTCACCCAGAGTAGGGCCTGCCACCTCACCCAGAGTAGGGCCTGCCACCTCACCCAGAGTAGGGCCTGCCACCTCACCCAGAGTAGGGCCTGCCACCTCACCCAGAGTAGGGCCTGCCACCTCACCCAGAGTAGGGCCTGCCACCTCACCCAGAGTAGGGCCTGCCACCTCACCCAGAGTAGGGCCTGCCACCTCACCCAGAGTAGGGCCTGCCACCTCACCCAGAGTAGGGCCTGCCACCTCACCCAGAGTAGGGCCTGCCACCTCACCCAGAGTAGGGCCTGCCACCTCACCCAGAGTAGGGCCTGCCACCTCACCCAGAGTAGGGCCTGCCACCTCACCCAGAGTAGGGCCTGCCACCTCACCCAGAGTAGGGCCTGCCACCTCACCCAGAGTAGGGCCTGCCACCTCACCCAGAGTAGGGCCTGCCACCTCACCCAGAGGAGGGCCTGCCACCTCACCCAGAGGAGGGCCTGCCACCTCACCCAGAGGAGGGCCTGCCACCTCACCCAGAGGAGGGCCTGCCACCTCACCCAGAGGAGGGCCTGCCACCTCACCCAGAGGAGGGCCTGCCACCTCACCCAGAGGAGGGCCTGCCACCTCACCCAGAGGAGGGCCTGCCACCTCACCCAGAGGAGGGCCTGCCACCTCACCCAGAGGAGGGCCTGCCACCTCACCCAGGGGAGGGCCTGCCACCTCACCCAGGGGAGGGCCTGCCACCTCACCCAGGGGAGGGCCTGCCACCTCACCCAGGGGAGGGCCTGCCACCTCACCCAGGGGAGGGCCTGCCACCTCACCCAGGGGAGGGCCTGCCACCTCACCCAGGGAGGGCCTGCCACCTCACCCAGGGGAGGGCCTGCCACCTCACCCAGGGGAGGGCCTGCCACCTCACCCAGGGGAGGGCCTGCCACCTCACCCAGGGAGGGCCTGCCACCTCACCCAGGGAGGGCCTGCCACCTCACCCAGGGGAGGGCCTGCCACCTCACCCAGGGAGGGCCTGCCACCTCACCCAGGGGAGGGCCTGCCACCTCACCCAGGGAGGGCCTGCCACCTCACCCAGGGTAGGGCCTGCCACCTCACCCAGGGTAGGGCCTGCCACCTCACCCAGGGTAGGGCCTGCCACCTCACCCAGGGTAGGGCCTGCCACCTCACCCAGGGTAGGGCCTGCCACCTCACCCAGGGTAGGGCCTGCCACCTCACCCAGGGTAGGGCCTGCCACCTCACCCAGGGTAGGGCCTGCCACCTCACCCAGGGTAGGGCCTGCCACCTCACCCAGGGTAGGGCCTGCCACCTCACCCAGGGTAGGGCCTGCCACGTCACCCAGGGTAGGGCCTGCCACGTCACCCAGGGTAGGGCCTGCCACGTCACCCAGGGTAGGGCCTGCCACGTCACCCAGGGTAGGGCCTGCCACGTCACCCAGAGTAGGGCCTGCCACGTCACCCAGAGTAGGGCCTGCCACGTCACCCAGAGTAGGGCCTGCCACGTCACCCAGAGTAGGGCCTGCCACGTCACCCAGAGTAGGGCCTGCCACGTCACCCAGAGTAGGGCCTGCCACGTCACCCAGAGTAGGGCCTGCCACGTCACCCAGAGTAGGGCCTGCCACGTCACCCAGAGTAGGGCCTGCCACGTCACCCAGAGTAGGGCCTGCCACGTCACCCAGAGTAGGGCCTGCCACGTCACCCAGAGTAGGGCCTGCCACGTCACCCAGAGTAGGGCCTGCCACGTCACCCAGAGTAGGGCCTGCCACGTCACCCAGAGTAGGGCCTGCCACGTCACCCAGAGTCTGACCTGCCACGTCACCCAGAGTCTGACCTGCCACGTCACCCAGAGTCTGACCTGCCACGTCACCCAGAGTCTGACCTGCCACGTCACCCAGAGTCTGACCTGCCACGTCACCCAGAGTCTGACCTGCCACGTCACCCAGAGTCTGACCTGCCACGTCACCCAGAGTCTGACCTGCCACGTCACCCAGAGTCTGACCTGCCACGTCACCCAGAGTCTGACCTGCCACGTCACCCAGAGTCTGACCTGCCACGTCACCCAGAGTCTGACCTGCCACGTCACCCAGAGTCTGACCTGCCACGTCACCCAGAGTCTGACCTGCCACGTCACCCAGAGTCTGACCTGCCACGTCACCCAGAGTCTGACCTGCCACATCACCCAGAGTCTGACCTGCCACATCACCCAGAGTCTGACCTGCCACACCTGTAAGGTTCACCTTTTAACTGTATTTTAACCTTTTTCGTTACACCTTGTGCTCTGTATGAATTGTACTTATTTTTGGTTGTTGTGGGCTTTTATCTGATATTGCTGCTATTCTTGCACCTTACTGCTCATTGGAGTGTGTTATACTCCACTATCTCCTACTTGCACTTTACAGGGCTTGTTCGTCCCCGGGTGGCCATTTTGTTCTTGCCACGCGCTCTTTCTGGTCAGCGCTCTAGTTGCTGCACGCCGTCCTGCCACAACCTTACTTAATGGCCACAGATCGGACGCGCAGCAGGCGCGCCTAAGGCAAGCCCGCCTGCGCCCGAACGGGTCCAGGGGCCATGACCCCTGGTCCGATTAAGAGGAATACAGTTAGCTATTCCTACAAACAGTTGCTGGAAATCCGTAATATGCCGCGCCCTGATTGTATGTTAATCAATCCGGAGACTACTGGTTCTAGTTGTACCTGTTGCAGCTTTGCATTCGATACACAGTCTCATAAAGAACACAGTTCTTTCATTACTATTCCCTTGAATAATAATGTACAGGAAAACTTTTTCTTAAAAGCAGCAATTCACTCAACAAGGAATTTACCTTTTTAAATATTAATTGCCGCTCGCTTCCTAAGCACAAGGCGGATATCTTTGACCTCCTGATCAGTGAGCAGCCTGATGCTATTCTTCTCACAGAAGCATGGCTGCAAGGGAGCTCTGGCCCTGATGTAGCGTCTGTCTTGCCTTCTAACTACGCGATAGTTAGGAAAGATAGGGGAGTCAAAATGGGGGGAGGCATTGCGGTTATTTACAACAACTCGTACACGTGTGAGGCCACTTTATTTAAACTTGCCTTGACCTCCCAGTTTACATTCTCGGGCATTCTGCTCTATCGCCCCCCTGGGCCTGCTGGGCCATGGGCTGTATCATTTCCTGATCTAATCACTCCCTATCTTCTGGACACTCCCAATTTCACCATCTTGGGCGACTTGAATCTTCATTTCGATGACCCGACATGTGCGATTAGCACTGCATTTATCACCGACTTGGCAGCGATGAATATTCTGCTCTGTAATTCGGGCCCTACCCACGTGGCTGGCCATCTATTGGACCCCACTTTTTCCAATTTGCCCAATATTCTTTGCCCCCCCAGCTCTTCCAGTACTCTGGTCAGATCACTTTTTGGTCGGCTTCCGGGTCAAAAAAGATCTGTCGAGCTCATCCACGGCCGTTTTAGGTATTAAGTCCAAATCGAGAAATTGGGGGAAATTGGATATTGAAGCTTTTAACAAGCTCTTATCTAAGAAAGCCCCTACCTTTAATCAAATCTCTCTGGCAGATTTGGATGCCATCCAATATTTGATTTTAAAATCCATTGATGCTTGTCTCCCGCCTTCTATTAAGAAGGTGAACAATCACCGTCCCCCTGCCCCTTGGTTCTCCGAGAGGTTAAAAATGGAGAAAAGTAAATGTTAAGCGTTCGAAAGACGCTGGAGGAAGAACTATGCACCAGAATCCAAACTCGCATATAAAATGGCAAAAAGAGACTACCATTCTCTCTGTATTGCTGCTCGAGCTGAATATGTGACCTCTACCATCTCTAATGCGCAGAATAGTTCTAAGACTTTGTTTAAGCTAGTTAAAGAACTGTCTGGTGCAGCTGGTCAATCCACCCCCCATTCTTACTGAATCACAATGTGAGGATTTTGCTAAGTTTTTTCTTAGTAAAGTTGAAAAATATACTCTGCATTGAATGATTTTAAGCCAGTTAACACCACACAGCAAACTAAGAACTCTTCTTTAACAACTAGAAGTACTGAACAGCTGGACTGTATGACTACTGAACCCACCAACAAGTTGGAAACTTGGTCGCTCCTAGATATAAATTCTTTTATGCGGCTCTTAGACAGCCTTGAATCCGGCTCTCCCAGGGATCCTCTCCCCATCGCTGTGCTGCAGAAGCTTGAGCAACCTTCCCTGAAGTTAATTATGGAGCTGCTCAATGCTTCCTTACAGGAAGCAATTGTCCCACCTGAATGGAAACCTGCCATGGTCCTTCCACTCTTAAAAAAAAGCCAATGCTTACCCTGCGCAACTGTCTAATTTTCGGCCTATTTCTTTACTTCCGGCCTTTTCCAAAATCTTGGAAAAACATATTAATCTACAACTGGTTCACTTTGTTGAATCCCAAAATTTTCTGCATCCCTCACAGTCCGGTTTCAGAGGAGGTTTCTCGACAGAAACTACTCTTCTTGGAGTCACAGAAATGCTGCGAAACCGCTTGGACACTGGAGACACTGTGGCACTTATATTACTTGATTTGAGTGCCGCTTTCGACACACCGCGTTACTGAAAGCCTTGCAATCACTGGGTGGTGTTGGTTCTGCACTCAATTGGCTTGTTGATTTTTTGACAGACCGTACGTTCCAGGTCTTTTCTCCCACGGCCAGTTCTAAAACCCACTTATCACCTTATGGGGTACCTCAGGGCTCCATTCTCAGCCCTTTATTGTTTAATGTTTACGTCAGGCCTCTGGTGGCTATTGCTGAAGATGCTGGGTTGTCCCTTTTCTCCTACGCCGACGACACCCAGATAATCTTCTCTCTTTCTGCTGAAAGGGCGTCTAAGTCATCTCCCCAGTCTGGGTTGAGGAATATTGCATGTTGGATGCAAGCCAACTTACTTAAGCTTAACGGCGAAAAGACGGAAGTGTTGATTTTGGGGAAGAATAGAGATCTCTGGGGACCTCAACACTGGCCTTCTGAAATGGGTGCTCTACCCCAGCCTACTCATCAGGTCCGCAATTTAGGCTTTATCATTGATGACCAGCTATCAATGAAGCAACAAGCGGTGAAAGTGGCCTCGACCTGCTTCACCATCCTTAAATGACTCAAGAAAATCCTTTGGATGTTGCCCTGCTCTACTCAAAAAACCGTGGTCCAGGCTCTTGTCACTTCTAGACTGGATTACGGCAACATTCTGTATCTAGGAGTTAATAAGGATGTGATACGCAAATTGCAGGTGGTGCAGAATGCGGCTGCTAGACTGCTTTGCCAGGTTCCCAAAACGGCCTCCATCTCTGGTTCTCTTCGTGACCTTCATTGGCTCAGGGTTGAGAATCGAATTAAATTCAAAGCCCTGAGTTATATGTTCCAGATCAAATCTGGCAAGGTACCTCAGTACCCGAATGCTTTAGTCCACCCTTACTTACCATCGCGCCTTCTTCATTCCTCCACTCAGGCTAAATTTTCGGTCCCTAGGACCAGACTATCGCGAATGGGTGGTCGGTCCTTTTCTTGCCTAGGTCCCTCTATGTGGAATTCCCTCCCCATGTCACTTCGGAATGAAACCATTTATGGGAATTTTCGCAAGTTTTTAAAAACTTGGCTGTTCAATCAATATATTATTTTTCTTTTTTTCTGTTATCTTTTTTTTTTTTTCTCTGTTCCTGTCAGGCGGCGCCGGGAAACCTTCGGGTAGCTGTGCGCCTTATAAGATTAAATAACATAACACCACCCAGAGTAGGGCCTGCCACACCACCCGGAGTAAGACCTGCCACGTCAGCCAGAGTAGGACCTGCCACCTCACCCAGAGTAGAACCTGCCATCTCACCCAGAGTAGAACCTGCCACCTCACCCAGATTAGGACCTGCCACCTCACCCAGATTAGGACCTGCCACCTCACCCAGATTAGGACCTGCCACCTCACCCAGATTAGGACCTGCCACCTCACCCACAGTAGGGCCTGCCACATCACCCAGAGTCTGACCTGCCAACCCCCCAGAGTAGGGCCTGCCACACCAACTGGAGTAGGACCTGCCACGTCACCCAGAGTCGGACCTGCCACGTCACCCAGAGTCGGACCTGCCACGTCACCCAGAGTCGGACCTGCCACGTCACCCAGAGTCGGACCTGCCACGTCACCCAGAGTCGGACCTGCCACAAAATTCCCAGTAATCCCTGTCAGGTCAACCACAGTACGATCTACCATCGTCACTCGACCTGCTAACATTACTCAAATTAAACCACCTGTTGCCATCATCTGTTACAGTTAGACTTAACAGTCCTACCCAGGTGACACTGTCCATCTCTTCTCCTCATCCATGGTAAGACTGGCCATTATCACCGGAGGTCCTGCCCACACCAGCTAAAGTAAGACCTGCTACGTCACTTGTGCCATGCTCTGCCATCAGCCCCAATCATAAATGGTAAACCTGGTATAAACAAGTGTTCCTAACTGGTTTTAGACCGTAAGCTGCACAATTTACAATGTCCCTTTTAATAAGGACCGACTTGGAATCAGTGTACCAGGCTCCTTTGTCTCCTCTTTTGGGGAGTTTGAGTGAGATGTGCACAGACTGTGCTCACTAGGTGGTGGATCCAGGACGAGATCCCTTTCAGGGCGATGGGGCTCTCCAAATCTTTAGGACCCAGTCTGGCGTCATACAGCCTGTAATTCTTGTATGGAGATCAGTCATGGCTGCCCTACTGGCTCCCATATATACATGGTATAGAAGTTGATAAGGACGACACTTGAGATAACCATGAGTAGTAATCCGCACAGTCATCAGTCGTGGACCAGTTTTATTGTTCGAAGAAGATGACAAACACGTGGCCTCCAGCTAAGATGCAGAACACAACTGACTCTTTCTCCTCTAGAACTCTCACGCATCCCATTCCATGAACATTATCCAAAAACACCATAATCGGGAGATCTACAAGATATTTCCACACCATGTTATTCCACTGCTGAGGCCGCTGTGTTATTCCACTGCTGAGGCCGCTGTGTTATTCCACTGCTGAGGCCGCTGTGTTATTCCACTGCTGAGGCCGCTGTGTTATTCCACTGCTGAGGCCGCTGTGTTATTCCACTGCTGAGGCCGCTGTGTTATTCCACTGCTGAGGCCGCTGTGTTATTCCACTGCTGAGGCCGCTGTGTTATTCCACTGCTGAGGCCGCTGTGTTATTCCACTGCTGAGGCCGCTGTGTTATTCCACTGCTGAGGCCGCTGTGTTATTCCACTGCTGAGGCCGCTGTGTTATTCCACTGCTGAGGCCGCTGTGTTATTCCACTGCTGAGGCCGCTGTGTTATTCCACTGCTGAGGCCGCTGTGTTATTCCACTGCTGAGGCCGCTGTGTTATTCCACTGCTGAGGCCGCTGTGTTATTCCACTGCTGAGGCCGCTGTGTTATTCCACTGCTGAGGCCGCTGTGTTATTCCACTGCTGAGGCCGCTGTGTTATTCCGCTGCTGAGGCCGCTGTGTTATTCCGCTGCTGAGGCCGCCGTGTTATTCCGCTGCTGAGGCCGCCGTGTTATTCCGCTGCTGAGGCCGCCGTGTTATTCCGCTGCTGAGGCCGCCGTGTTATTCCGCTGCTGAGGCCGCCGTGTTATTCCGCTGCTGAGGCCGCCGTGTTATTCCGCTGCTGAGGCCGCCGTGTTATTCCCCTGCTGAGGCCGCCGTGTTATTCCGCTGCTGAGGCCGCCGTGTTATTCCGCTGCTGAGGCCGCCGTGTTATTCCGCTGCTGAGGCCGCCGTGTTATTCCGCTGCTGAGGCCGCCGTGTTATTCCGCTGCTGAGGCCGCCGTGTTATTCCGCTGCTGAGGCCGCCGTGTTATTCCGCTGCTGAGGCCGCCGTGTTATTCCGCTGCTGAGGCCGCCGTGTTATTCCGCTGCTGAGGCCGCCGTGTTATTCCGCTGCTGAGGCCGCCGTGTTATTCCGCTGCTGAGGCCGCCGTGTTATTCCGCTGCTGAGGCCGCCGTGTTATTCCGCTGCTGAGGCCGCCGTGTTATTCCGCTGCTGAGGCCGCCGTGTTATTCCGCTGCTGAGGCCGCCGTGTTATTCCGCTGCTGAGGCCGCCGTGTTATTCCGCTGCTGAGGCCGCCGTGTTATTCCGCTGCTGAGGCCGCCGTGATATTCCGCTGCTGAGGCCGCCGTGATATTCCGCTGCTGAGGCCGCCGTGATATTCCGCTGCTGAGGCCACCGTGATATTCCGCTGCTGAGGCCACCGTGATATTCCGCTGCTGAGGCCACCATGTTCTTCCGCTGCTGAGCCCACCATGTTCTTCCGCTGCTGAGGCCACCATGATCTTCCGCTGCTGAGGCCACCATGATCTTCCGCTGCTGAGGCCACCATGATCTTCCGCTGCTGAGGCCACCATGTTACTCCGCTGCTGAGCCACCATCGTCCCATTGCTCTGATCTATGGGACTATCAATTGCATGATCATGACTGGATAGTCTAGTCCCCAAGGGTCTTATGTGAGGGCGTTTACAAGACATTCGCATAAAGGGAGTACTAACTTATGAACCTGTTCCAGGATACCCTCCCAGGCAGTCGTGTGCTTAACAGATCTGACTAACATAACATATAACGTAACATCGATCACCACAGTGGCTGGGATCCCTCCTGGGCTGGTCAGAGCACCAACCAAGGACCCTGGAAAGAGGCTTCCCAGCAGCCCCAGGCCCACCAATCGGAGTGGTAGGCTTGTGGCCTGCAACACTTCATTATCTACCAGTACTGTGCACATGCACTTCTTTACAAGTGCTCCTCTTCCCTGAGCTGCAACACTCCCAAATAAGGACACACCCCTTCACCAAGGAACCTCTCTTAGTGCCTGCAGCACCACATTCTATTCCACCGCGGTATCACAAACACACGCCAACATACACAGACACACACACTACTGTAAGAGTGCACCTTACTCCTGAGCTGTAATGCCCCATGCTATCATGTATACGCTAATATCTCAAACAATGGGAAACCCAATAGACCCTTGGAGGCTTGGGCAGTTAAATAAGCGGGTATGTGTGCCTACAAGGGATTAGTTCAAAGTTATATTTATAGCAATTGGGAAATTACAATTGAGTAAGCTCTGTTCAAGCGAACGTTCCAACCTGGAGACTTTTCTTGATTCATTATCAGAAATTCGTGTTCCCTTTCTGCTTGACTGCACCTGCATTTACCGAGGTTTTAAAACAAAGCAGTTACAAACCATTTGTTTTGCTTGACTTAAAAGTTGATTGGTGGACTAGTTATCCTAATCATTGACTTTTCCTAATACGAAGGGTCTTCTTTATCAACAAAAGCAAAGTCCTGAGGATGGTCTAACGGACAAAGACAATATTAGACCAAAACGTCGACTTTTACACCCATTTCCCTATTTTATTATACCAAAGGCAATTTTGGCATTGTGTAAACTTTTCAGATTTCCTATAAATACTTTGTGAAAAGGTGTTCACAATTATAACTATGAAGACTATTTAACCCTATGCATTGTTTTACTTCTGGTTACATTGTGTTGATTTCTTGATTTCTGTACCCTTTATAATCAATGATTTTCTAGTAATATAAAATTAAGTTGCAGAATACCTACACCCGTGTTGTTTTTATTTCTTTGACAATGTTTGATTCATTTACAAATTAACCGAATTGTTATTGGAGTAAACTAACTGTAAGCGACTTGAACAGAGCTTACTCAATTGTAATTTCCCAATTGCTATAAATATAACTTTGAACTAATCCCTTGTAGGCACACATACCCGCTTATGTTTACGCAGCTGAACTTTTGCATTTGACCCCTAAGCTTCAGCACCCTGTTCTTTTCCAGAATTGAGAACACCCTCTTCCCTTCCCAGCACCCTCTGCTCAGTCTCCACTGAAGCGAAGGCAGCTATCTTCTAACAGTGTTTCTTTCTTCTACAGAAAACATCGGCTCGCCTGCAGCCCCTGAAAGCTGTACGTCCGCTGAGTCTGAAGGTGTGGACTGTACCTGTGTTGGCGCTGCCTCTCCCCGGGCACCGGGCATGGCACTTGCCAATGCCATGATCCAGGGCTTGCTCACAGGCTCACCCACTACCCTGATGGTCACGGGCACCACCTTGTACCTGCTGGAGGAGACCCACCAATGGGTGTATTCTCCGCCACACCCTTCTGATGCAGGCAGCCAGTATGGTGATCCCTGTGGAGGCGAAGCCTGCTTAAAGGACAAGCAGCCAATCAGCTGCATCAGTTCTCTGCATGTCTTCCGGACTGCTGATTGCCACTTGCAGATCAGGCTGTACGATGAGGTCAGTATTGCTGGGATGAGACTTGCTCTTCTATACAGAGCTTTCGATGGTTTAGGTTGCTGCAGCGCACAGGCTTGGATATGAATCCAGGCTCCTGCTTCACAGAATGTTTGTTTCTACTCATAGAACAAAAGCTTGGGATGCCTGGGCTTAAGTGCTGGAGCACATTCATTGGCTAAAATCTCCTTTGCGATGGAGGCCTTGGTAAACGCACCATCACTTGAGGCCTTGGCGTATCTACCAGATTTCAGTCTACGATATAGAGCAGTGGAGACCTCGATGTACATCTTAAAGCTAACCTCTGTGCCAAGCTTCAATTTAACATTTAGAACCCTGGGGCTTTGGTGTAAATCCTAGCCAACATCTGTGCTGAGCTTGGCTGTAAGCTTAGGAGCACTGGAGGCCTTGGTGTACGTCCTAGAGGTAATTCTTGTGCTGACCTTCGGTGTAAGTTTTAGAGCACTGGCGGCCTCGGTGTACATCCTAGAGGTAACGTCTGTGCCGAGCTTGGGTGTTCGCTTTAGAGCACTGGAGGCCTTGGTGTACGTCCTAGAGGAAACGTCTGTGCTGAGCTTAGCTGTAAGCTTAGGAGCACTGGAAGCCTTGGTGTACGGCCAAGAGGTAACGTCTGTGCTGAGCTTGCCTGTAAGCTTAGGAGCACTGGAAGCCTTGGTGTACGGCCAAGAGGTAACGTCTGTGCTGAACTTTGGTGTAAGCTTTAGAGCACTGGAGGCCTTGGTGTACGTCCTAGAGGTAGCATCTGTGCCGATCTTGGGTGTAAGCTTAGGAGCACTGGATGCCTTTGTATACGTCCTAGAGTTAATGTCTGTGCTGAGCTTGGGTGTAAGCTTAGGAGCACTTGATGCCTTGGTGTACGTCCTAGAGGTAACGTCTGTGCTGAGCTTGGGTGTAGGTTTTAGAGCACTAGAGGCCTTGGTGTATGTCCTAGAGGTAACGTCTGTGCAGAGCTTGGGTGTAAACTCTATAGCACTGGAGCCTCGGTGTACGTCCTAGAGGTGACATCTGTGCCGAGCTTGGCTGTAAGCTTAGGAGCACTGGAAGCCTTGGTGTACATCCTAGAGGTAACGTCTGTGCTGAGCTTGGGTGTAAGCTTAGGAGCACTGGTGGCCTTGGTGTACGTCCTAGAGGTAGCGTCTGTGCCAAGCTTGGGTGTAAGCTTAGGAGCACTGGATGCCTTTGTATACATCCTAGAGGTAACGTCTGTGCTGAGCTTGGGTGTAGGTTTTAGAGCACTAGAGGCCTTGGTGTATGTCCTAGAGGTAACGTCTGTGCAGAGCTTGGGTGTAAACTCTATAGCACTGGAGCCTCGGTGTACGTCCTAGAGGTGACATCTGTGCCGAGCTTGGGTGTAAGCTTTAGAGCACTGGTGGCCTTGGTGTACGTCCTAGAGGTAACGTCTGTGCCAAGCTTGGCTGTAAGCTTTGGAGCACTGGATGCCTTGGTGTACGTCCTAGAGGTAACGTCTGTGCTGAGCTTGAGTGTAAACTCAATAGCACTGGGGGCCTTGGTGTACATCCTAGAGGTAATGTCTGTGCTGAGCTTGGGTCTAAACTCAATAGCACTGGGGGCCTTGGTGTTTGTCCTAGAGGTAACATCTGTGCTGAGCTTGGGTGTAAGCTTTGGAGCACTGGAGGCCTTGGTTTAGGTCCTAGAGGTAACATCTGTGCCAAGCTTGTGTAAACTCTATAGCACTGGAGGCAAAGTGTCCATCCTAGAGGTAACTCTTGTGCTGAGCATGGGTGTAATCTTTAGAGCACTGGAGGCCTTGGTGTACGTCCTACAGGTAACGTCTGTGCCTAGCTTGGGTGTAAACTCTATAGCAGTGGAGGCCTTGGTGTACGTCCTAGAGGTTACGTCTGTGCTGAGCTTCGGTGTAAGCTTTAGAGCACTGGAGGCCTTGGTGTACGTCCTATAGGTAACGCTGTGCTGAGCGTGGGTGTAAGTTTTAGAGCACTGAGGCCTTGGTGTACGTCCGTGTACGTCCTAGTGGTAATGTCTGTGCTGAGCTTGGGTGTAAGTTTTAGAGCACTGGAGGCCTTGGTGTATGTCCTATAGGTAACGTCTGTGCTGATCTTGAGTGTAAGTTTTAGAGCACTGGAGGCCTTGGTGTATGTCCTAGAGGTAACGTCTGTGCTGAGCGTGGGTGTAAGTTTTAGAGCACTGAGGCCTTGGTGTACGTCCTATAGGTAACGTCTGTGCTGATCTTGAGTGTAAGTTTTAGAGCACTGAGGCCTTGGTGTACGTCCTATAGGTCACGTCTGTGCTGATCTTGAGTGTAAGTTTTAGAGCACTGAAGGCCTTAGTGTACGGCCTAGAGGTAACGTCTGTGCTGAGCGTGGGTGTAAGTTTTAGAGCGCTGGAGGCATTGGTGTACGTCCTATAGGTAACGTCTGTGCTGATCTTGAGTGTAAGCTTTAGAGCACTGAAGGCCTTGGTGTACGGCCTAGAGGTAACGTCTATGCAGTGAAAATGGCATTTTTTTCTTTGCAGTCACATCTTTGTGCAGACTGAGTGAATGCAAGCTTACAGATATTCAAGGATAGGGTAGTTATGAGAACTAAAACACGCATCATCCCAAAGGTAGGATCACACTTTCATGTATGTCAGTTAAAACAACCACCAGCCTTTTCACCAAACATAACACAGACAGAAAGGGCACTACATACATTTGATGTAATGAGAGCGGTAATCTACTACCTGCCAGAAACAAACCTGCTAAGGAAATGCACCGGCAAATAGAAGCCTACTGGCATCAAAAGGTGCCATTTCAAGAAGGATGGCGCGAACCATCCAGACCTACTGCACCTTACTGGAGGAAACTCTGAAAGACACATGCGGAGCACCCCACACTCAGACAGGGGCCACACACTAGCCTTCATTGCAAATGTCTCCTTTATTGCCATATACACGGCTGCTACATGGTCATCAGTCCACACCTTCACAAAACATTACGACCTGGACATAGGGCAGTAGATGTGGAGGCTCCTTTTTGCAACCACGCACAAACTCTTCCACCTGTCCTTCCACTGGGTCCAGTACTCCTACATCATCTGTGCACAGAGAGTGACACCAGAAAGGAATCATGCTGTCCAAGGCAACAATCGGTTTCAGCTTGATTGTTTCTGGAATCACAAACAGCCCATGCAGCTCTCCAACGAAGGTATGGTTAGATGAGAAGGAATTAGAACAGCAGATCACCCTCCGAGAATAGGCCGTGAGAGACAAAACACACGGGGCATCGTGGGCATATGTTCGACATCATAGGGCCTGCACTGCCTGCCTACTTGTTGATGCCCAAAAGAAACAAGCATTGGCATAGCCAATAGGTCTCGCCTTTGGGACCTTATAAGTCTTTAGCCATGCAACAGTTAATTTTGCAGTAAGGATATTGTGCTGCATAACTAAATACTTATAAGGTCCCAAAGGCGAGACCTATTGGCTTTGACAAGAGTACACTGGGAATACACTGCTGGTGGACTGTAGAACCGGCTGTTAGCGCCTTATAGACATTAAGATGTAATTATATGTGCAGTAAACAATACAGGCTGCAGAGAATCCAAATAAAAAGACGAGTGCATGGTCATTGTTCAACAGAGGCATTCTGGGTAATTCCTCACCAAAAGTATACAACACGTAAACATAAAAACACACACCCTCATTGGCAAAGAGCACGTTTATGGCAATATGTCTTCCTACATTAACTAAATGTGTTCTCCAGGTCTATACGACTGACCAATAAAGGATTTTCTTTGGTGCTTTAAATAGAAAAATAGAAGTGCAGGAAAAATAGAAGTGCTTGTTTTTGAGAAGTGCCGCTACTCTCGAATTAAAAGTATTACGTTTGTGTGGAAAGTGCAGGTACTCTCCCTCTTAAAATAAAACAAAGTGCAGGTGCACAGTATCGGCCTATTTAAAGCACTGTCTTTCTATACCAGTGCTGATTTTGTGGTAGTGGGGAGTGCGAGTGTCCCTTAATATGGATTTTCTTTCCCTTTTCACTGTTAGTTTATTGTGCTAGGGCCTCGTTGTAAGGGCTCGTTTTACTTTGTTGTTTTTCTTTGAAATATACAATGTTCCGGTTCACGTAGGTTGAATGCTTAGGCTGCCGAGTTTGGGTACCACATTTCTCACACCCAAAAGGGTGTCCGGATGGGCCGAGCCAGTGTGTGGCGAGCACCTTGGAACGACTAGCAGTTCTGGGAAAAGGAGAGAAAATAGTTGATAATGTGGCATTATCCTGTTGTTCGGGCTCACACCACAGGGATGTTGTGAAAATGTCTGCGTGAGCTGATGTCACTTCCCCTTCAGAGGTGCGTCAATGGCTCGAATGATGCATATTTGGAGAAAAGGGGAGGGGCGAGCCTACTGGAAACATTGGTAATTACTAGTGGAAAGCCTGGCGGGTTGGGGTATTTTTTATGTGACTTGCACCCTACCATAAACCATCAGGAATAACAAACATTCATGTGCACAGAAACGTCATGATAGCCTATTTAGTTGTTATAATTGGGTTTTTTTGGGTGCAGACTGATTTAGTTGCAGCATAAACGTTGGTGATGTCGAGAAGCTTGCCCGGTGCGGGAAACAGAGGGGGAGAAAGGGTGGAGAGATTGGTGAAGCAGGGAAAGAGCGAGGTTAGGCACAGACAAATGGGGTTAGAGAGAGGACAAGCAGATGACACAGAGAAGAGACTGGCAGAGTGTCTGGAAGTGTAGATTCTGTTTTTATTAAAAGGAAGAAAGTGGAGGGGGCAGAAAGACGAGAATAAAGAGAGAAAGAGATTGGGTGGAGTATACTGCAATCAGCTGATAAACTTGTTTTTATTACTATATGCCAATTAATGTTTGTGGCTCTGAGTGTGCGCGTGCACTCGTGTATGACAATGCACCGTTGCACATAATGTATGCCAGGTGATAGTAACTGGTCGGAAAAATTAGGCAAGAGGGTGTGGGTACTGAAATTGAAAAAAAGGCACCATTTATTGTTGTACACCGTGTTCCCACCAACGAGGTTCGCACATACGCGAGTGCACGCGCACACTTTGTGGCTCTGAGTGTGCGAGTGCACTAAAGTGCAAATGGTCAGCACACAAGGCGTCATTCCCTGCGCTCCTGATGGAGAAAAGGTACCACAGGAAACAAGCGGCAGTAAGCGCAGTGAAAGCGATCGCTTGCAGTGAAAGCGATCGCTTTTTCGTTGTTATAACAACGAAAGCATCTCGCAAGATGGCGTCGGGCTGTCCACAGTCCGACGGACACGCGCATGCTGTCTGCTATGGACAGATGGCGACAGCAGCCATGTTTGTCCATGCAGACGCGTGCATGCGAGTGCTCCGCAGAATCGATTCCAAAAGGTACTCGCAATAGCGAGAGCAGCGCATGCGCTGCTTTCGCTAGGCGAGACCTAAAAAGGACAAACTAATGAAGTAATACTATTACAAAATGTGCTGCATTAGGCCGCATAATTTGCCTGGTTTTGTTGCATAATTTACTCAGCACTGCCACATAATTTGGCCCTCTCCTGCAGCATAATTCCAGTGGCCCTGACAATAGGCCTTCGACAACAAGAACTAAAGACATCAGTGGTGAACGCCTGCTGCAGCACTCGTGAAGCATTGTAGCACTGTAAATAAGAGATGTGACCTTTGCCCTTACTCCAGTGAAAGACTAAGCCAGTCCTGCTAAGGTCAAGACCTATGACCTTCAAGTCCTGCACAGAGCTCTGCTGCAGGCGCATGAACCCATCGATCGATTCTACGATGCAGTCCAGTCTGGCTCTGAAGGATCTCACGCATGGGTCCTTGATATCTTAAGGCCAGTTCAGTGCACTCTGCAGTAGCACCCCCAGAAGTTAAGGCCAATTGCTAATTAACCACAGCACCCCAGTTTCTGTGTCTCATTTTCTTAAGGTGCTATATCTGATCAGGGGCGTAGCTTGGCCAGTAAGACTGGGGGTGGGGGGGTTTGACCTTTGGATTTTCCAACAGTCACCCTGGCACTGTGGCACATAATGGTAAAATACATTAAACGACAAGCAGGGAGCATGTGAGGGGCTAAAGGGGCAGTGGAAAGGGAGATGAATGGGGATTGGTAGGGGTATTAAGTGAGAGAAAACAATAGTTTGTAAAATAACCAACATTTTGAAGACTCGGAGAGGGAGAGAATGTGTGTTTTTGCGTGTTTATGTAAAGATTCCTTGTGAAATCTGACAGACACCTCGCCAAACCCGACTGAAAGCACCTATACCCAACTGTTTAACAGAAAATACATTTATAAGGGGGGTGTAACAACCCCCCCCTGCCCCCCCCACTACACTCCAATCTGAGTCCACTTCCCCTTACAAAAATACGAAGCGGAGCAAAAAGAAATACTTCTTTCTAATTATTGCTCTAAAATTGAGGGAAACTCTGCTTTTCCACCGGGATCTGAATCGCTCTTGGGCGCTCCCAGTTGTTTGCAGACAATGTAAGCTCATCAAAGTAATTTGCTCAGGATCACATTGGTATATTGGAGTGGAGAAGCCGGGATTTGAACTTGGATAACATGACTAACAAACCACTTGACCACATCTACTCCTTTATAAATTGCTCACAGTTGTTTGTTTGTGGTTCAAATACGTGAGGAATTACATTTCCTTTGGCGGCACCTCTTCTTTAAATACACATTTTAAATAAGTCGTGTTAATTTTTCCAGTGTGTGCGCAGTGCCAGGCTGGGGACGGTTGTGTGCGCTCCACGCTGTGTTTATTTTCGCTGAGAGGCTGCTAGGCCCACCCCTGGTGCTCAGAG
Source organism: Calotriton arnoldi (assembly GCA_963921515.1). Taxonomy (NCBI): domain Eukaryota; kingdom Metazoa; phylum Chordata; class Amphibia; order Caudata; family Salamandridae; genus Calotriton; species Calotriton arnoldi. The sequence continues at coordinate 597,431 of CAWUFW010005485.1, forward strand.
ACTGGCTGCTGGGAGAGAGGGGGCCCCTCCCCAGCCCAGATGTGGATCCGGAGCCTTGCTCGGTGCCCGCCCACCTTCGGGGCCCGCCCTCCCTGACTCTGAGAGCACACAGACCCGCAAGTCTACATTCTTAGTCACACAGGAGGTCCGGCCGCACACTCATTGCCGAACCAGCTCTTTTTGGGGAAACTTCTCTGCTTTTCACGCCTCTTCGTGTCGCAGAGGTCTCTGGGCTGCAGCGTTTGTCCGGCTGAATACAAGGGTAAGTGTTGGCTTAAATGTGAATGCCCTGATGTTATAGCGTTTAATTCTTGTGTTCACCCTGCTTCTAGGCACTGCTACATTTTGGTAGGTGAGTGAATGGTCTGTAGGGAGATTAGCGTCTAGATACCAACTTTTCAGTGTGTTGAACGTTTCTTCTAATTAACAGAATGGGTAAAATGTAAGTAGGGGGATGGAATAAAAGTTCTACATTTGCATTGAAACATGTAATGAAAATGGGTGTTATACCGTTTGCTAGAGTGTGCCATGGCACACACATCTGTGAATGTGATTTGCCGGTGAGCGCACGGCACAACTGGTCACATAGGGAAGCCGGGATTGGAAGTAATTAAGCATGAGACAAAAACGTTTTAAATCACAGAATGGATGTGCAACAAACTTCCACGGTGAGGTAAACATGCTAAATGTCTGTCAGATTCCGAACAGAAGCGTCTAATGACGTCAAAGTTATAAGCAAATTAAAACAAGCATTTGAAGGCACGAGCAGGGAGGAGGGGGGGCGACGCGAGTGGTGCGCGCGCGCCACAGCGAGACATCTGGTTTTAATTATCGCGCCCGTGTCGGGGCACGATAATTGAAACCACATGGCGCCCGTGCGGGTAACCGCAGGGAAAAGGCCATGACGCACGAGCGTCTGGTCAGCTTTTTCAAACCCCCTACATAAAGTCTTCGCCAGAAGCAGCGATTGCGCGCTCCTCTAGGCTCGACCAAAAAACACAAAAAGGACAATACGGGCAATTCTGGATCCAACCAGTAGATGGTGGAATCTGTGACTCCAGTAAAGTCTTCAAGTTGCAAAACTGTTGTTACAGGATAAGTGACCTCAGTATCCTTTTCCCATAGCTTGATCCTAAGACCTTAAAATGTATTTGAAAAAAAACGAATTCACTTAACAACCACAGTTAAAGTGCAGTTATGGTTAAGAAATAAAACCGAAAACCCCTGAAGTTACAAAGTCCTGGTTAGCTCTGCAGCCATTACTCACAAACCAAATGCACTACTTATGATCTCACAATATTTATAACAATACATATGAGGCCTTCACAACATATATTTCAATTAGAACCCATAAACAAAGATCTGTATAAATAGTTGTGTAATTCAGAATGTTAATGCTGAGATAAGGTGTCCTATAGTGTATGTACTTTGTGAAGTCTTCCGTTACATCAAGGGTGCGGTCACACGCATAGCATTTGATAGGTCAATTATGGTTTGCATTGTAGTTGTGCGAGCTACGGTTTGAGGAGCTAACCAGAAGTTGTAAACCAAGGAATTTTAGTGCGTATCTACACTTTAACTGTGTTTTTAAGTCATGGTTATGACTCATCTTTACTTTCCAATGAAAAGGACTCTTTTGATCTGTCTTTAACTTTTGACTGCGGGGACTAATTTGCTTGAACTTTGGCAGTGGAATGGCATAATCTGCAAAGGTGGGGGGAAATTTTTGCTCAGCCCAAACAGTTGAACGGATTTAATTCAAAGTGTGCTTTTGTTGTTTCAGTGTAAATGTATTCAGTAGTTTTTGAGCTGTAAGTATATTAAAAAAGGTGCAGTGCAGGCCTCAAGTGGTTAACAATGTTGTACATCTCTGTTTTGGATTTGGGATCCTAGGAGAGTCATAAATTAAAAAAACAAAGGAATCCGATTAGCAAGGGAGTCTTTTCTCCTCTAGTCCCTTTCAGAACTGAGTGATCTGATAGGCTGGTGCAAGAGAAACATTTCTCTTGTGGCAGCCACTTCAGTCTCTGTATCTTGAAAAACAAGTTAGACAACTTGTTTTACAAAATGGCTGCCTGAATCCACAGTACCTGTCTCAGTAATCGTGGGCCCAGGCAGTCATTTTAGGTGTTCGGAATCTTCAGTTCCCCAAAGGGTACCTCTGATCCAGACCAAGCTTCCAGCCCAGGTTCTGTGAGCCCATGGCAAACTTCCTCGACCTGTATATTCTCTTCTCAGGGATTCACAGCTCCAGAACTGGAGCCGCGAACCTCCCAAAGGCTGGCATCAGCCAAAAGCCAAGCTTTACCAACCAACCCTATCTGCGGTGGGATTGCCATAGGGGTTGGCTGCCTGCAGCACATTGAAGGGCAAGGCCTTTGTCCGGAAGCACCAGTGGTTCCCTGCCTATATCAGGTTGGGTGCTCGGCCTGGCCAAATGCCAGGATTCGTGGCCAGATTTGTGGTCAAAGTTGTGCTGCGCATGGCCAAAGGCCCCCGCTGTCAATGGCTGAAGCAATAGCAATAGCTCTGTCAGTTTTCCACACAAAATTCCATCCTTCTTGCAGTGCTAAGGAAATTTCACTTCCTAAATATTCAGGGTTTAAGCCCTTCAGCTTCCTGTCATGGGCAGATATCCATTTCTCACCCCTGGGGTCTGCTCAAGGTGCTCAGAACCGAAGCAAGACTTCATGTAATGTTGTATTATGCACAAAAGCCATTAAGAAGCAAGAGGTGTACTAGTCTCTCTCCAGATCTAGGTGAAAGTCATTTGTCGACCCTCTATGAAGACAAGAAGAAGAAACATAAAAAGAGCCGAAGGTGAGAGAGTCCCCCAAGTAGATGTCATTCTTGCTCCAGAGGTAGCTCTCCATCAGTAGAATCCTCCTCCGAGCTGGAGTTGGCAGACATCACTCTGGACATCACTCTGGCTGTGGAATCAACCATGGCTTTGACAGCTGTTCCTGCTCTGGTGCTGGGTCTCCTCTCAGGATAGCTGGAGTTTCCCGAACCCATCACTGAACCCTGTGCAGTTCCTTGTCTTCTTGCAGGTACTGATGGTGCTGTTTTAAAGCACATCTGTTCCCTCTGTTGCAGTTGCGGCCCAATGGATCATACAGGACCTCTAGTTGGGACACCACTCACTGGTACTTCCTAAATGATCCCAGACAGCAACCACTCCGCAAGTCCCCTCACACCAGCCGGAACAACGCTGGCACTCATGGCTCAGACTGGATCCCGTCTATCAAGGCCCGCTCTGACATCCCCACCGACATCGGCGCCTGCCCTACTTCATTGATCTATGCCTCAGGCTAAGGCAATCCAGATGCTTTCCAGAAATCAAGCACAAAGGCTGGGGGAGGAGGCCAGTTACATGAATGGCACCTTGGCCCTTGTCCATGGAGGACTTCTGGCAGCGGCGTCTTCAGTTTGGATACTACCACATTCGGATGCCACAGATAATCCTGCATCACAATAATGACAGCAGTGAGCGGCCCAATTTTCATCCCTCTTGCAGATTCCAAGATATCAACCTATTTGGCCCTTCGAAACGCTAGCGACCTCAATACCTCTCTGGAGGAAGACATGGAATGCCCTCCAGAGTCGCTAGGAATGTAGTGTTTTCAGAATTGCCACTTCCAAGCGTTCGAAGCCAAGTCAAGGACCTCCAACCAGCATTGGCATCATCAGAGCTATTGCTTCTCTTCAGCGAAGCCCTTCTGGAACCCATGAGGTGGTGCAGACCCAGGATCATTCCCTCTTGCGCTTTCTAACAAGGGCGTTCAAGGAGCTTGAAGGAGTAGGGAAGAAAGTCCTTCTCTTAGGGAGTCTGGTACTTTGGTCCATAAATGCCACATGCTTACTGGCCGATACATCCATGCGCAGTGGAAAATGCTGCATATGGTGGTGCCGAGCCTGCTGGACCACTTGAAATATAACTTTGCCAAGGATGTCGGAGATGGATAAAATGCTGCCAAGCAGATTCTCAGATCAGGTATGAAGTCTGTGGATTTGGTAGCCATCCCCTTAGGATCCTCTGTGGCACTGAGGAGACACGCCTGGCTCAATTCAACAAACTCTCTGGGGATGTCCAGACAAGTCCAATGGGCTTGCCCTTCAATACGTCTTGCATCTTTGGTAACGAGGTTGACTAGGACATTAAAAGATTTAAAGCAGAGCACGCCACAGCTCGCTTGTTAGGCCTGGCCTCTCAAGCCCAAGACTTCCACCACCATTATCATAAGTTTTGTGGCTATTCTAAAGGGCAATCTTTCTGGCAGCACCAACCCTCCCAGCCCGTCCGGGACCCAAACCAGTTTCATGCGTTACAGATGCCACAGAAAGTCTATGGGCAAGCAGGTGCAGCAGCCCTCCACTTCCTTCTCCTCCGCAGCACCATTTGGGAAGTTGCTTTAAGTTTCCTGCGAAGAAACCTGTTTGACTGGTGGAGCAAAGGGTGTCGTTCCATCTACTAGCCTGGAAGGCCATTATGACGCATGATCTTGCGGATAGTGTAAAGGGGCTACGCCCATCAGAAGCCCACCCCACCCAGTCATTCTCACAATTCAGTCCCATTCTCCAGCAGAAGGTTTCCGCACTTATGCAGAAATGGTCCCAGAGCAGAAGCTTCAGCAAGGAGGTTACGTCTGGTACTTTCTTGTTCCCAAGAAGGACAGCGGCTGGCATCTGATCCTGGGCCTCAGGGTTTCAAATTCCTTGCTTAGCGGGGAGAAATGAAAGATGCCGCCCCTGGCTCAGGTGCTTTTGATGCTGGTATTAGAAGACTGAATAGTGTCCTGCAGCTGGCAGTATCCATGGTACAGCTCCTGAGGTCACATAGAAGGTACCTGCATTTCATGGCAGGTTCCACCCATTACTAGTTTGTGGTCCTTCCATTGGGATTAACATCTGCACCCAGGATCTTCACCAAAGTGATAGAGGTGGTTGTGACATATCTGTGCAGGTTGAAGTCTGTATATTCCCATACCGGTACAATGAACTGTTCAAGACAGGCTTTCTGCAGCTGGTGTCAGCCAACCAGAGTGCCACAGCATCCCTGTTTAACTTTTGCTCCTTCATCAAACGCCCCAAGTTGCACCTGGTGCCGTCTCAGAGCCTCCTGTTCATAGGGGCAGTACTGAACACGTCATCTCTTAGAGCCTTCCCTCCTCCAGAGAGGTTCAGGGCCTTGAGGGTATGAGTCTAATGTTTCTGGAAGATGCTGGAGTTCCAGTCCTGAAGGGTCCCCACTTGCTACGTCTGCTGGATTCCTGCATTCTGTTGTTGTTTCATGCACAGTGGCCTCTGAGGGCTCTCCAGTGAGGCCTCCGCATGCCATGGCTCCTGCATTCTGTTGTTGTCTCATGCACAATGGCCTCTGAGGGCTCTCCTGTGAGGCCTCCGTGTGCAGTGGCTCCTGCATTCTGATGGTATCTCAAGCACAATGGCCTCTGAGGGCTCTCCAGTGATGCCTCCGCGTGACATGGCTTCTGCATTCTGATGGTCTTATGCACAATGGCCTCTGAGGGCGCTCCAGTGATGCCTCCGCATGCCATGGTTCCTGTATTCTGATGGTGTCTCATGCACAATGGCCTCTGAGGGCTCTCCAGTGAGGCCTCCACATGCCATGGCTCCTGTATTCTGATGGTGTCTCATGCACAATGGCCTCTGAGGGCTCTCCAGTGATGCCTCCGCGTGCCATGGTTCCTGTATTCTGATGGTGTCTCATGCACAATGGCCTCTGAGGGCTCTCCAGTGAGGCCTCCGCATGCAGTGGTTCCAGCGTTCTGTTGTCTCATGCACAATGGCCTCTGAGGTCTCTCCAGTGATGCCTCCGCGTGCCATGGCTCCTGCATTCTGTTGTTGTCTCATGCACAATGGCCTCTGAGGGCTCTCCAGTGAGGCCTCCGCATGCCATGGCTCCTGCATTCTGATGGTGTCTCAAGCACAATGGCCTCTGAGGGCTCTCCAGTGAGGCCTCCGCATGCCATGGCTCCTGTATTCTGTTGTCTTGTGCACAATGGCCTCTGAGGGCTCTCCAGTGAGGCCTCTGCATGCCATGGCTCCTGCATTCTGATGGCGTCTCAAGCACAATGGCCTCTGAGAGCTCTCCAGTGATGCCTCCAAGGGCCTTGGCTCGTGCATTCTGTTGTTGTCTCATGCACAATGGCCTCTGAGGGCTCTCCAGTGAGGCCTCCGCGTGCAGTGGTTCCTGTATTCTGTTGTCGTCTCATGCACAATGTCCTCTGAGGGCTCTCCAGTGAGGCCTCCACATGCCATGGCTCCTGCATTCTGATGGTGTCTCAAGCACAATGGCCTCTGAGGGGTCTCCAGTGAGGCCTCCGCGTGCCATGGCTCCTGCATTCTGTTGTTGTCTCATGCACAATGGCCTCTGAGGGCTCTCCAGTGAGGCCTCCGCGTGCAGTGGTTCCAGCACTGTGGTGATTTGAAGGACATCATCAGGGTCCCCTTGGACACTGTGGCAGATATACTTTTGTGGTCTGTCGAAGGAACCGTTCATGCAGGAAATCTTTTGCCCAGCAGTAGCCACAGTGATGACAGATGGCTGTACTTTAGGGGGGGTGCACATCTGGAAATCAGAGGCCTCTGGTCTCCAAACGAGCAAATGCTTCACATCAATTTGCATTAGTGGCTGGCGATTTGCCTGCGTTTGAAGGCCTTCCGGTCCTTCCTTCAGAGTCGATCAGTCCAGAATCTGACAGACAACATGAGTGTGATGTGGTATGTGAACTAATAGAGAATCGTGGGTTCTAATCTTCTCTGCCAAGAAGCTCTAAGTCTCTGGGCCTGGGGTCACTGGTTTGTCGCCAGCTATCTGGCAGGTTCCCTGAACATGAGTGCTGAGAGTCTAAGTCGGCGCTGTCTTTCTGAGCACATGTAGTTTCTCCACCCAGTGTTGGCTTGGGACATCTTTGCCCTTTGCAACGCTTCTCAAGCGAATTGTTTGCCACTTGTGAGAATGCACATTGCTCCTGGGTCTGTACCATCTAGTTCCTTTTGCAGGCAGCCGTGTGAGATAATTTCGGTTGACATGGAATTTTCTGCTTTATTACACATTTCCCCCTTGTACTAGATTCTTCAAGTGTTGAGGATGCTGTGCCAAGACTGGGCACAATGATCTCCAGATTGGGGGTGCAGTGCGCAGACCCTCAGAGACTCTGTTTTTAGGTCGAGCCTCGAGTAGCGCGCAAGCGCTGCTCTGGCAAGACTTTGTTAGGGGGTTTGAAAAGCTGACCAGACGCTCGTGCGTCATGGCCTTTTCCCTGCGGTTACGCGCGCGGCAGACATCTGTTTCCAATTATCGTGCCCAGACGCGGGCGCGATAATTGGAAACACATGCCGGCCGTGCGGGTAATCGCCGGCAAAAGGCCGTCACGCACGAGAGTCTGGTCAGCTGAGCAGGCTGCCACGCTCGCTCGCCCCCGCTCCTCTCTTGTTTCAATGGGCGTGGTGTAGTATGACATGCCAATCCTCCAGAAACCGGAAGAATGTCTGCAAGCATCGGCCTTAACTCCCGCCTCCCAACATAGATGTTAAAGCTCCGATGTTAAAACTCCGATTGCCTCTACTCTACTTCCTCCTTCAAGGGAATTCATTGAGTGAAGGTTAGCGGAGCCAATGGGCAAACTGTTCCTATTTGATTGACAAGCGAAGCGGGTGTCACTGTCTTTAGGACCCGCCCGAAAACACATGGCCCACATGTCACGGAATGAACCGCCCGCCGCGCTTGCTTCACTTGAAGAGACCATTCTTTACTCCGGAAGTGATGGCCCAGCCACACGTGAGCCGGTATCCAGTCAGTTGAATCTTCTACTTTAGCTCAAATAAGTGTGTGTGCTGGCCTGTGGTACGAAGAAATGTGCGTGTTTACTGACACCCTGAGCTCCACGGGCAAGAGAGTAAGAGAGCTCTAGTGCCTCAGGATTTAGGAATGAGCCCGCAGCAGTCTGTTAGCTGCCACAGCGTGGCGGCAGTGTGATGGTGTGTCAGGGTTACTATTAGGACAACAACTTCAGTCGAAGTCGTTCAAGGGAGAATGACCCATACAGACATAAAATCGTCTGTACCTAAATGCTGTTTCTGCTGCAGGCCGTTCAACCCGCTGAAAAGCGATCATATTAGCAAGGTAAAAGAGAGCCCCAGCACTTTTAATATTCCCAGGCTCTGAATGCGTCAGTCCGTCTTTTATGCGACTGGTTCTCATGTAAAGCGCTCTGATCCCTTCGGGTCGAGCTCGCGCTATATTAAACTGAAAAAAAAATGCCCCAGAGAACGGATCAGAAGTAACATGCATACTGGCAAAATACATAGCTTACCAGCCAACCCACACGGTGCCACCGCGGGTCACACGATTTCGGCTCCCTTCACACGGTCACCGGGTGAGGAGCCGCAATCACACAGTGACAGGGAAAACGAGCTGAAAAACACAATAAACAGTGGATTTTCAGCTCATTTTCAGAGGGTGTAAGCAGCCGATGTCCATTAAGCGGGGTGAAAACACCCCAGGACATCGGCGAAAGCCTCAATGACCCTTTGTTTTTATTTTTCTAGGAGGTGGGGGGGGGGGTGTTGGTGAGGGGCTGCGTGTCTCTTAGGTAGTGCTGGACATGAGGCCCCGCCCCCTCATCACAGGTTGGCATTAATTTGTATGTTGGCAGGTATGACTTAAGTCACTTCCATTTTGAATCGGACTAAAACATGAAAGAACAAGCATTGGCATAGCCAATAGGTCTCGCTTTTGGGACCTTATAAGTATTTAGTTATGCAGCACAATATCCTTGGTGCAACAACATCAACCGTTGCATGGCTAAACACTTATAAGGTCCCAAAGGCGAGACCTATTGGCTATGCCAATGCTTGTTCTACTCAGCTTCTGCTCATAGCAGACCTCCTCTTCCAATTGAAGCAGCAGGTTCTTTATCGCAACCTCTAGATCCTCTGCCTTCATGCCTGGAGATTGAGCGAGGACAGCTGACTTCTTTTCATCTGCTGCCGGAGGTGGTTGACGTCATCCTCTCAGCACATCACCCTCCATAAAATCGGTTAATGCTGGGCTGTGGAGTTGTTGTGTTGCCTGGTGTGTGAGCAAGAGTGTCAACCTCCTCAGGCTCATATCTCTGATGCGCTGTGCTTTCATTGGCCAGCAAGATTGTGCTGTGAGTACCGATAAGGACTATGCTGCAGCCTTATCACTGTTTATCTTTTTGCAGGACAAACCCTCTTTGTTCAAGACCCTAATTGTACTATGGTTTTTGAAGGGGCTAGACTACATATTTTCTTAGTCTCCTTTCGTTATGCCAAAATTACTCCTTCATTTAGTTCTAACATTCTTGAAGGGAGCGCCTTCAAGAACTTTTGTATAGGTTTGCATAGCTACTGGTTGCTCGTTCAAAACAGTGTTTTTGGTGGCCATCACTTCAGCCCAGCCCATAACTGTACAGTAAGCAAACGTTGTGATTCTGACTTCCTTTTACTTGTTTCTACCCAGACAAATTGGTTCTCAGAGCAAAAGTGTCTTTCCTGTCAAAGATGATCACTCTGTTCGACCCTTCCCACTTTTTTCCTCTGTCCTGTCGCACCACAGAGGAAAGACTACATATACTGGGCCCTCGTAGAATGGTCAGCTACCACATTGACAGGACCAATGATTTCTGATTTGATGACCAACCTTTTGTTCGATATGTGGGCAACAAAATGAACTATGCAGTTAAGAGGAGGATTATGTTGTGGTGGATATTTTTTTATAATACAATCTGTTACAACTCCGGACCAGCCTACCTCAACAGACGACTCAGCTTCTACACCCCCACGCGCCAGCTCCGCTCGACCAGCCTCGCCCTCGCCACAGTCCCCCGCATCCGGAAAACGACCGCCGGTGGCAGATCCTTCTCCCACCTCGCCGCCAAGACCTGGAACACCCTCCCCACCAACCTCCGACAGACCCAAGACCTACTGGCCTTCAGAAGACTCCTCAAGACCTGGCTCTTCGATCAGTAGCAGCACCACCCCCCTCTTCCCCCAGCGCCTTGAGACCCTCGCGGGTATGTAGTGCGCTTTATAAGTGACATGATTGATTGATTGATTGTTATGCGATTGCCAAATGAACCAGCAGATGCAATCAGAGCTCACTCTACAACAACGAAAGCATTTGCTCAAGTGCTGGCCAGGGTTGTACCCATTGCAGAAATATGCCGAGTGACGACATGGGCTTCTCATTATACGTTCACCAAGCATTATTGCTCGAATACGGACATGAGAAGGGATAGCCATTTAACTCGTTTCGTCCTAAAAGATCTTCTGCTGTTTTTAAACTTTCAAGATCCAATCTGGCACCCTAGGATACTTTAAAGGGGAGGAATCTGCAGGTGGGCTGTGCATCCACCAGATACTCAAGCTAAGTTACTTAAGTTAAATAACTTATTCATCACATGCTACCGGACATAACACCCACTGCATCCATGGAGAAAGTATAGCAATGCCACTGCATCCTAAGAGGTAGCACTGAAGAGACGTCTTTTAAATGTCCCTAATACTTGCCAGCCATGGTACCTTTTGTACAGATAAGTCGCTTCCTGATCTTCTATATCAAAGGCCTCCGCATCTGGTGGAAGGTGTTTGAAATGGCAGGAATTGTTCAGAGGGTGAAGATGACCTCCCTTTGTATCCAGTCATGTACCTGGCCTACTAACTGTGCAATTTAATGCAACATCAGTAACTCTGACTTCCAAGTAGAGGGCGACACTGTACTGCTTCTGTGTTAACAAATAATAAGGCACCTATCAACTTTAAAGCAAAAATGAATGCCAACTTGTCCTATAAATCCAGAGTCTATCTCGCGGTCAGCAGTATGTCTAGGGCCCGATCACGTTGCTGTGAACTCAAGGAGGAGCTCTTAATTCAAAGGAAGAAGATCCCCCACGCCCCATCCTGAACATATGATGGGTAATGATCTCCCTAGAAGCTGGGCAGGTTAGAGGGCACTGTCGTGATGCGAGTAGTATCTTCTGCCATTTAAACCTCTATTCCTCAGCACCATGTGCCTTTGTGGTGTCAGCTATGCTTTATAAGAAATAAAATAAAATCTACGTGTGACCATATGTTGAGTGACGTGTTGTGCTGTGTTTTGTTGTGCTGTGTTGTGTTATGTAGTGCGCCTATCACCCTTGAGGGTATCCTACCGCCAGAGAAGGAAGTAGCACCGGACCCATCTGAGGAGGGCCTGCAGAGACAGCCAGGTTTTCAGTTTTTTTATGGAATTCCAGGATGTAGCTAGTGGCTCTGATGTAGTATGGCATTAGGTTCCCTGGTTTTGGGAGCGATGTAGGAGAAGGCGCGGCCTCCCACTTTGTCACACTGTATGTCTGGATGTGAACAAGGAGCAGGCTAACCTAGCAGAGGTGTCTCGATGGGGTAAAACAGGATACAGATGTCGAGGTAGGCTGGGCCTTGGCTGTGTAAAGTTTTGTAGGTGTGTGTATGAGGAGTTTGAATATGTAGCGCTTGCTGATAGAGGGCTAGTGGAGGTGTTTGGCGATGGGGGTGCGGTGGGGAAGGTTAAGTAGCAGTCTGGCGGCTGTTTTCTAAACTACTTAGACACTTCTGGTGAGTTGGACTGTGATGCCTACATAGAGGACATTGCCGTAGTACAGTCTGCTGGTGACGAGGGCTTGCAAGATGGATCTCTGGATGTCTAAAGGGAGCGATTTGAACATTTTTCTGAGCAGGTTACTGGTGTGGAAGTAAGTAGTTGCAACCATGTTGACCTGGTTCTATATAGAGATTTGGCTGTCGATCACGATGCCCAGGGTTCTGGCGGGAGTTGTTCCAAGCTCAGGGGGCCACCAGGCCGACAACCAGAAAGATGCATCTTTGCCGAATACCACTTGCCGTTCATTTTGAGGCAGTTCCTGCTCATCCAGTCAGACACAAGGACATGTAGCTGGTGCTGTTGGCCGTGGTGTGTGTTTGTTCCCAGCCCTAAACCATAACTCCCCCTTCTCCCAGGCCCCAAACTCCCAGCCCTGACTCCACCCGCCCCCCCCAGACCTGACTCCACCCGCTCCCCCAGCCCTGACTCCACCCGCTCCCCCAGCCCTGACTCCATCCGCTCCCCCAGCCCTGACTCCACCCGCTCCCTCAGCCCTGACTCTACCCGCTCCCTCAGCCCTGACTCTACCCGCTCCCTCAGCCCTGACTCTACCCGCTCCCTCAGCCCTGACTCTACCCGCTCCCTCAGCCCTGACTCCACCCGCTCCCTCAGCCCTGACTCCACCCGCTCCCTCAGCCCTGACTCCACCCGCTCCCCCAGCCCTGACTCCACCCGCTCCCCCAGCCCTGACTCCACCCGCTCTCCCAGCCCTGACTCCACCCGCTCCCCCAGCCCTGACTCCACCCGCTCCCCCAGCCCTGACTCCACCCGCTCCCCCAGCCCTGACTCCACCCGCTCCCCCAGCCCTGACTCCACCCGCTCCCCCAGCCCTGACTCCACCCGCTCCCCCAGCCCTGACTCCACCCGCTCCCCCAGCCCTGACTCCACCCGCTCCCCAGCCCTGACTCCACCCGCTCCCCCAGCCCTGACTCCACCCGCTCCCCCAGCCCTGACTCCACCCGCTCCCCCAGCCCTGACTCCACCCGCTCCCCCAGCCCTGACTCCACCCGCTCCCCCAGCCCTGACACCACCCGCTCCCCCAGCCCTGACTCCACCCGCTCCCCCAGCCCTGACTCCACCCGCTCCCCCAGCCCTGACTCCACCCGCTCCCCCAGCCCTGACTCCACCCGCTCCCCCAGCCCTGACTCCACCCGCTCCCCCAGCCCTGACTCCACCCGCTCCCCCAGCCCTGACTCCACCCGCTCCCCCAGCCCTGACTCCACCCGCTCCCCCAGCCCTGACTCCACCCGCTCCCCCAGCCCTGACTCCACCCGCTCCCCCAGCCCTGACTCCACCCGCTCCCCCAGCCCTGACTCCACCCGCTCCCCCGCCCTGCCTCCACCCGCTCCCCCAGCCCTGCCTCCACCCGCTCCCCCAGCCCTGCCTCCACCCGCTCCCCCAGCCCTGCCTCCACCCGCTCCCCCAGCCCTGCCTCCACCCGCTCCCCCAGCCCTGACTCCACCCGCTCCCCCAGCCCTGACTCCACCCGCTCCCCAGCCCTGACTCCACCCGCTCCCCCAGCCCTGACTCCACCCGCTCCCCCAGCCCTGACTCCACCCGCTCCCCCAGCCCTGACTCCACCCGCTCCCCCAGCCCTGACTCCACCCGCTCCCCCAGCCCTGACTCCACCCGCTCCCTAACTCCCCCTGCTCCCCCAGCCCTGACTCCCCCTGCTCCCCCAGCCCTGACTCCCCCTGCTCCCCCAGCCCTGACTCCCCCTGCTCCCCCAGCCCTGACTCCACCCGCTCCCCCAGCCCTGACTCCACCCGCTCCCCCAGCCCTGACTCCACCCGCTCCCCCAGCCCTGACTCCACCCGCTCCCCCAGCCCTGACTCCACCCGCTCCCCCAGCCCTGACTCCACCCGCTCCCCCAGCCCTGACTCCACCCGCTCCCCCAGCCCTGACTCCACCCGCTCCCCCAGCCCTGACTCCACCCGCTCCCCCAGCCCTGACTCCACCCGCTCCCCCAGCCCTGACTCCACCCGCTCCCCCAGCCCTGACTCCACCCGCTCCCTCAGCCCTGACTCCACCCGCTCCCTCAGCCCTGACTCCACCCGCTCCCTCAGCCCTGACTCCACCCGCTCCCCCAGCCCTGACTCCACCCGCTCCCCAGCCCTGACTCCACCCGCTCCCCTGCCCTGACTCCACCCGCTCCCCCAGCCCTGACTCCACCCGCTCCCTCAGCCCTGACTCCACCCGCTCCCTCAGCCCCTAACTCCACCCGCTCCCCCAGCTCCACCTGCTCTTAACTCCACCTGCTCTTAACTCCACCTGCTCTTAACTCCACCTGCTCTTAACTCCACCTGCTCTTAACTCCACCTGCTCTTAACTCCACCTGCTCCTAACTCCACCTGCTTCCCAGCCCTAACTCCCCCTGCTTCCCAGCCCTAACTCCCCCTGCTTCCCAGCCCTAACTCCCCCTGCTTCCCAGCCCTAACTCCCCCTGCTTCCCAGCCCTAACTCCCCTGCTTCCCAGCCCTAACTCCCCCTGCTTCCCAGCCCTAACTCCCCTGCTTCCCAGCCCTAACTCCCCCTGCTTCCCAGCCCTAACTCCCCCTGCTTCCCGATCCTATCTCCACCTGCTCCACCTGATCCTATCTCCACCTGCTCCCCCAGCCCTAAGACCAAACTCCACCTCTCTCGCGAAACCGAAGCCAAAAATCCACCTGCCTCTCCAACCTGAGCTCTAACTCCACCTCTCCCCAAGTGTTAAACCCAACAACCACTTCTCCCTCAAGCCCTACGCCATAAATCTACCTGCTTCAACCCTAAGCCCTAACTCCATCTGCTCCCAGTGACCTAAGCCCTAACTCCTTCTGTCCCCAAGCCCTAAATCTACCTCTCTCCCAGCCCTAAGCCCGAACTCCACCTCTCTGCCAAACCCTAAATCCAACCACGCCTTGGTGTTGATGATGCTGGTGAGAGGGGGGGCAGATCAACATTGAAAAGGGTAGTGTACAGGGAGAAGCCTTGGGGGAACCTGCAGATCAGCATCCTCCCAAGGCTTCTCCGGATCGGTAGGGGGCTAGGCTGACTGATAGGGTGTGTCCAGAGAGGAAGGAGCTGATCCATAGTAGCTCAGAGCCCCGAATTCCAACCTCGCAGAGGTGTTTGATTAGGATGGGATGGAAGACCATGTTGAATGCTGCCGAGAGGTCGGTTAGAACAAGGGTGCTTTGTGACCTTTGTGCATAATGAGGTGGATGCCATTGGTACTGCTCTGAGGGTTGTCTCCTTGCTGTGGTTGTCTCCTTGCTGTGGTTGTCTCCTTGCTGTGGTTGTCTCCTTGCTGTGGTTGTCTCCTTGCTGTGGTTGTCTCCTTGCTGTGGTTGGATCTGAAGCCAGATTGTGAGAGGGGTCTGGGCGGTGGTTTGTGTTGATGTGGTTGGGTAGGTGGGTGTTAATTAGCTCCTCCAGTGCCTTTGCTGGGTAAAGGAGGAGGGGGATGGGCCTGTAGTTGGCCATGTTCAAAAGGTAAGTTTTTTTGATGGGTGGTAGGAAGGTGGGGTGTTTCCAGGGGTCTGGGTAGGTGGTGGTAGTGATAGGTTGAGTATCAGAGTGAGAAATGCGCATAAGACGTTCAGGATTTAGTGTGGACATGGATCCGAGAGGGCTCCTGAGTGGATGGAGCGCATGGTGCTGGAGGTTTCTGTGGAGGAGATGGCTGGCCTTCTGGGAGTTGCTGTCTGCAGAGTAGAGGTTGTCGAGAGTGGAGAGGGCAAGTTGGGGTACCGGGGGGTTAAAGTTAATGTATAAGGTTTTCATTTTTCTTGAGAAGTAATTGCATACTTGGGTGCAAAACCTATTGAGAGGCGGTTATAGTTGTGGTTCTGTCTGGCTTGGGGGATCTGAATTCTTTTCATGATAGAGAAGATTTTTTGGTTGAGTTGGAGCTCTGGTGAATCCACTCTGTAAGAGCTATGCGCTTGGTAGTCTTGAGGCTCTAGTGGTAGATCCAGAGGGCCGCTTTGTAGGAATCTTTATCTGCGTTGTCATGGGAGTTGCGCCATCGTCACTCCAGCTGCTTGGAAGGGCACTTTCGGAGTTAGAGGTCCTTCGTTTACCAGCTGGCCTGTGGCTTGGAGGGAGGAGTGGTAAATAATTTTAGAGGGTCCCTGGTCTCTGCGAAGAAGGTAATCCACGAGTCTTTAGGCATAGTGGGAAGAAAGTTGAGATTCAAGTATAAACATCCAAATATCCTTGGGAATTTTGTTCCAGTGGTATTCTGAAGTCTGGATGTTAACAGTTCTGGGTTGATTGGGTAGATGCAAACTGAAGCAGACGAGGGAGTGAGAGGTCCTTCCAAGTGAGAGGTGGGTTTGTCTATCGTGATGTTGGTGAAGACTGGGTTGAGGAGGTGTCCGGCCATGTTGGTGGGGTCGTACACCCACTGGGTGAGTCCCAAGATGCTGAGGTCTTCCAGTGGTGGATTTGGGGCCAGTCCGGTCCTCTAGGTGCAGTTTGAAGTCGCCAACCAGGATTTAGGAGTTGGATGTGAGGGGCAGAGGGGCAATGAAGTCTGCGAGTGTGGAGCTAAAATTGGGTCTGGGCAAGGGCTGCAGCAGAGTAGCTACTCCTAGGTGTGGGGCATGTGAAGTGTTAAAATCCATGTATTCCCTATGACCAAGAGTACTGTTGGATGACACCTACTGCAGAAACTGAAATGTGATAATGAGGTAAATCTAGAAGGGGTCTTCCCTTTTCAGGATGGCGACCCCCACCCACCCTAAGGTGGCATGCTTCATCATAGGGTACCTCACAATGGTGGCCACCAGTGTGGACTAAAACCCTGTGATTCAGGGGAGCTCTTATGGATGTTTACTTGAGGTGTTAAAGGTGTGGTGTGGTCAGACCAGCGGGGGGATGGTAAAGGCAGAAGGCTCGATTTACTGCAGCCAGCCACTTAAGTCGGCTGAGGGGAGGGAGCTGTTGAATTCCTCATTATAGATGTTGGCAAATCTACCTCTGGGTTTCTTGGTTCTCTTTTATCTTGTGATCTTTGCCAGGGTGGGCTGGCCAATGGGTTGTCTGGGGCAGATGGGTTAAACCAAGTTACGTAAGAAATAGTGGTCAGGAGAGAGTTCGTGCAGGAGGTCCCAGAAGGTTGGTGCTCATGAGGAGTGTTTCAAGGGTGGAAAGAGCGGGAGAGCAGAGCGGCTCACGTAAGTGGAGTGACAAAGAAGAAAATTAACAAAAGAGTGAACCGAGTAAAAGAGAGCCAAAGATGGCAGAGATCAGAAGAGTAAAAGAGGCAGAGTAAGAGGCCAAAACTGCAGAGAAATAGGGAAAGAGAACACAAAAAGTGGCAGAGAAGGAAGGGCAGAGGCACAAAGAGAAGACAGAAATAGGCAAAAGGGGCTTACAACGGGGATATAAGGGAAAATAGGCACTTACAAGATGAGGCACAGAAAAGAGACCGCTGGGGGAGACGAAAAAAGCCTCAAGTCCACAAGGGCCCAGACGTCTCAAGTACAGGGGCTTGAACGTCGCCATGCATCTAGCACTGGTCAGTGTACTGAACACACCGTACAGCCTAGAGCTGCCAACAGACTGCTTTAAAGACGCTTTGTGTTTCATAGTGCAGGTGACATGCCACCTGTACTTTGAAGAGGGGAGAGAGATCCCCTTGCAGGCGAGTGCAGTGAGTGACTGCACCCGCCTGCATAGGGATGTCTGGTGGGTCCATAGAACCCCCTTTTTCCCTTCAGGCGACTGCCTTTAGGAGGCACACTGAAAGTGCGGTACCTTTTAGTGGCGCTCTTTCAGTGCACCTCTTACGGGCATGTTTGTCTCTGCGCATGTGACCATAAAACGGCGTGGGCGCAGAGGCAAAATGATTCCCAT
This sequence comes from Calotriton arnoldi, assembly GCA_963921515.1. Classification (NCBI taxonomy): domain Eukaryota; kingdom Metazoa; phylum Chordata; class Amphibia; order Caudata; family Salamandridae; genus Calotriton; species Calotriton arnoldi. The sequence continues at coordinate 614,943 of CAWUFW010005485.1, forward strand.
GCAAATGAGGGTACGCCCTCATGATTATGCTGGCGCTACATGTGCGCCAGCGCCATCCATACTGCAGAAAGGGCCTCACGTGTCTGGGCCCCTTCTGTAATGGCAATGTGTCCCGGGGGCACACAAAGCGGGCGCACTCGTCCGTTTTTCCCCCAGGGCACAGTGTATAACACGGCCCCTGGTATGCAACATAAACGGCACTGGAAACCTTGGGCAACAAAAGTGGCAGCTTCTAAAGTTGCACTTTGCCCACCAGTGACATTAAACTCAATTTAACCATTAACTCTGATTTAATGCACTTATTCTTTTAATTCCTTACAGTACCAACTTTGGTAGTCCCTCTCTGTATTTGCCAATGGGGCTGCTAGCCTTTCCACTATAAAAACAACAATGCAGGGTTTTTACTGTTAAAAATGTAAAAGTACATGTTCTACTTTTTAACATACAGCACCCTGCCTTAGGGCTCGTTAAGTCTACCTTTTGGGTGACTTATATGTATTAAAAAGGAAGATTTGGGGGGCGTGGCCTGGACTTTAATGGAGTAAGACGCTCGCAACTCGAGCTCCGTCCTCCAGGGTCGGCCCGGGGCTTACTTGGAGCGTTTCACGGCACGGGGGGCACAGTCTGTGCTCCCACCTCGACCGCCCAAAGCCTGCTGTATACTCCGGACGAGTCGAGGGGGCCCGGAAGCTGCGCAACCTTACCGGAGAGCCAGAGGCGATCGGCTGGGGCAGTCCCGTCCGCCATCTTCCCCGCAGCCGCGTGGCGGCCTCTGACTGCTGGTGGGTCGGGACCTGGCTTGCCTCGAGCGGCGGGGGCCTGGGGGCCTCGGGGCACATCGTTTGGCTCCGCAGCTCTCGTCTTGCCTGGTGAGCTGCGCGGAGTGAGCTGCATTCTTCGGGAGAGCTGAGACCGGCCTCACATCTGCAGAGGCCCCGGATCGTCCACTAGTCCGAGTGGAGAGGAGGGGCCGGAGGTGAGGAGGAAAAGCGGCGCTGACCCCGGGGGTGGAAAGGTGGCCCTAGGGGGGCTAGAGGCATTATCGAGATCCTGCGGGTGCCGTTGGACTCCCCCCTGGGACCCATCCCCGGTCGTGCCTGGTGACCCTGTGCTGGTGGGCCCCTCCCCCGGGCAGTGGAGGCGCTGTGGCAGAGGGGGCTGAGCACCGGACTCTCGAGGCCTGCTGGCCTGTAAGCCTGGACGAGCGTACTCCCTCGGCAATACTACGCCCTCAGACCCACCTCTCAGCGGGGCTGGCTGCCCCTGTGGTCCCTGACGGAGTCTGGAGTCGGTGGAGGGGCCGAAAATCTCTGGTTCCTCGCCTCCGCCCCTGAACCTGTGAGACCTTCCCTGCGGGACCGGGTCCCCGGAGAGGGACTTGTGCGAGTGGAGAGGGGCCTGGGCTGGGGCGGGCGAGGGCGGAGGAGACCCCTGTGGCCACGCCTGGCTCTTGCCGCAGATTTGGTGGCCCTTGAGCTCCGCGCCGGCTCCCCTGCGGATGGACTGCTCTTGCGGCTGGGCCGCGCTCTGGGCCGAGGACCCCGGCCCCCCCGCCTATACCCCTGCGCCCTTGTGACCATCCTGGCAAGGCGGGGACCCCGGGGAGCGATCGGCGCGAGGGGAGAGAGGCCTGGACAGAGGCGGGCGGGGATAGGAGAGACCCCTGCTGCCGCGCCTGGCTCTTGGCGCTGAATCGGTGGCCCCACTGTAACTGGGCTATTCCTGCGACCGGGTTGGGCTCCGTCCCTTGTGCCGACTGCCTGGACGTGGGACTGTCCTAAGCGACGCCAACGCTGCCTGCGACTCTCCCTTGGGGCAGAAGGGGACGGACACGCCTGCGAACCGCGTCGGCTGCAGCCGGGGAATGGGGGCTGGTCCCCTGGGACAACGACTCTCGCCTAATGACTAACAGCCGGATCTCACGACCGGGCCCGCTCCCTCCTGCTTCCCTCCCGAGTGAGCCGGCTACGGCGGATCAGCCGGGTAGCGGCGGAGGGGCCTTGGACTAGAAACGGGCGGGGGCTCATAGGGGCGGCACCCTCCTCGCTGGAACTATGACCAACCCCAGAACGGGAAAGGCCGCAGCACAATCTGCGCCCAAAGATGCATCGATAACTGACCTGTGGAGCAAACACACCCGACGCCCTCGCAGGACGAAGCCGTGATGGCCACCAAGCTGAATGAACCCGAAACGGGCGCCATCACACAGACACTCATGTCTAACTTCCTCCATGAAATAAAATCAGAAATCTCCTCCCTCAAGCTGGAAGTTAAATCCTATCTCACGGACATTCGGAGGGATGTTACCGAGATTGGCTCCAGAGTGGATGACCTAGAGCGCACCCTCGACTCGCGCACAGAGGAACAGGAGGATCTCAGGCGCCGTGTCCTATCACTTGAAGAGCAACATGTGGAACTCCAACTAAAGCAGGAGGATTTAGAAAACAGGAGCCGCCGAAACAACATCCGCATCCGAGGAATGCCGCGGGGAGCAGAAGGGCAGGACATAATGACATATGTTGCGGATCTCCTCCAGTCAGTCAGGGGAGATGATGACTCCTCCCCTCCCACCTTGGACCGGGCGCATCGGGTTGCCCCCCGCGTGGCAATATCAACCTGGTCCCTGATATCTTGACCAGGGTCCACTTCTTTACAGAGAAAGAGGCAATCCTCCGGGCCTCTTGGACAGCTGAGAAGTTGGAGTACGAGGGTCATACCATCCCACCCTGCGTTGCCGTAGGGATTTTCAACCAGTGACTGCGAAGTTGAAGGAGTCCAACATCAAATATCAGTGGGGGCCACCCTTTTGCTCTGATCTTCCAATGGGAGAGGAGGCGTAGATCTTTGAGATCCCTACGGGAGGCCCTCCAGCTACTCCATATCTCACCCGGATCACAACCTTCTTCCCCCGCGCCTGCTGATTCGGCCTCCCAGGTTTCTCTTCGCCCTGAATGGTCAAGGGTGCGACCCCCCCCCCCCGCTCTGGACACCCCGGAACCAGTGAGACTGCTCTCCAAGCCAAGCAGGACATCATTCATCATTTGAAAAAGATGGAAGCCTCGCAGTCCTCGACGGGAGGGGGCCTGCGGTCGAACCCCCCCCCCCCCCCCTCCCCCTCTGGCTCAGGCGGTGGGGACTGATACACAGCCAGGAGGAATCCACTGACACAGGGGGGGCTCCCCCTCGGCTTTGTAGATCTAACCCTGAATTTTTTTTTCACAGATGATCGAGATAAGAGGCAAAGCCAGATCACCTTGACTGTTTATCTGTCACGCTTGTATAGTCATGTGTTCTTGCAGGACTCTATACCTGACTTAGATGTGTGTTCTAGGAAACAATGTCGGGTCACCATGTTAGGGTGCGGGGCCTGCCTGCATAGCGATATATTCCTAGTGAGACTTTGGTGTGGATCACGTATGGGCTTTAGGGGATGCCTCTTCATATGGTTACATAACATAAACACTCCACGCTGGATACCTTGCAAGTGTGATCTGTATTCCGCTAACTCCCTCTTCCCCTCCCCCTCTTAGATGGCCTGCCGCTCCCGACCGCCCCGTCGCCCTGGGGGCCCGGTACCCGACTACGTCACTGGTCTTTGGGACCACCCAAGAGAGGACCCTCTGATGTTCCTCCCCGCTATAAGTGCGGCGGGTCGACCACTGGAGGGCGGACGACACTTGTTCCCTGGGATTTCCATGGCCCACCCCACCATTTCCTTAGTCCCCAAGAGGAGTAACTTCCCCAGAGCCGCCCTGGTTTCTACCATCGGGCCGCTCCTGGACTGGAAAGGTTCTTTTTGGCCCAGTTGGCCCTTTTACTACTTGGTATTTTCTTTATTCTCTGAATATATCTCTGCTATACTTTCTCCTTCTTTTCCTTTATCTATATGGTCTCGGGGGGGGGGGGGGAAAGAGTCCCTGCCCACAACAATACGACTCGGCTCCTTGCCTGGCAGTTCAGGGGGTCACTGGCAACGCCCTTAGTGTGCCCCGCTTGGGTGGGATTTCCCATTTTCCTCACGCCCCACTGCAGCTAACGCTTCTGTCTTGGATTCGCAATCCGGCCAGAGAGAGATGTGCCACTTTGCATCCCAGCCATAGCATGCCATTAACAGTACAGACCAATGACGCAGCTTAAATGCCTCTCCCTTAATGTCAAAGGACTGAATGCCCCGAATAAGAGAAGACAGATCTGGCGCTATCTTCAACTTCAAGATCCAGATGTTATCTTCCTCCAAGAAACCCATCTCTTACGCGCGGACACCTCCCGCATGTCTCACCCTAAATACCCCTTACAATCCTGGGCCTCCGCACAAACCAAGACAGCAGGGGTGGGTATCCTTTTTAAAGCAGGCCTCTCTGTACAAATCGCACGCACCACTCGGGACCCGGAGGGTAGGTCCCTTAAGCTCCAGCTGTCGTTACAGGGTAAACCACTTACCTTACTAAATCTATACGCGCCCAATCAAGCACAGGATGCTTTTCTTCGCGGCCTCCTCCGGACTTCTCTCTCTCGGGAAACTAACCCTATCATCCTTGGGGGCGATTTCAATCTAGTGTGGGACCCCGACATGGATCGCACCAACTCCTCTTTTCAGGGAACGGGGGCTATGTCAGCTGCTCTCAAGCGGGATTTGGACCCCTTGGGCCTAGTAGATGCCTGGCGCTACCGGGAACCGGAAACACAGGACTACACGTTCTATTCCCATGTCCATCGCTCACACTCCCGTATCGATTACTTCTTTTTATCCCACGCGCTCATCCGCTCCCTGGAAACAGTTGGGATCTCGGACATATCCATCTCAGATCATGCTCACTTGGAAATAACCCTGTCCGCTTTGGGCCGACACCCGAACTCCACCCCGCGGTGGCGTCTGCCCCCGCATGTCCTCCGGGACCTGGTGGACGTGGCTGAGCTCCGACAGGCCATACAATCATACTTCACAGCCAACGACCTCCCGGAGACTACCGTACACACACTGTGGGATGCCTTTAAGGCCACGATCCGAGGCGCTATCTCCTCCATCTCTATAGCCCGCAGGCGGGAATCCCGCTTAGTGGAAGATAACCTCACCTGCGATCTTAAAGCCCTGGAACAACAAGGCCGTAGCGCGCCATCTCTAACAACACGTAAGACACTCGCTTCTCTTCGGGGCCACCTCAAGGCCCTCCGAGTGAATAAAGCGGAGCACTCCCTCCTGACTCTCAAACAAAAATTCTATGGGGGGGGGCAACAGGGTGGGCTCCATGCTGGCGCGTCGCCTCCGCCTCCAGATCTCCCGGGGGCATATTGCTAAACTTGCCCTGACGGGAGGGGGATGGGCTACCTCCGAACAAGCTAAGCAACAGGAGTTTAGCGCGTTCTTTTCCAATCTCTATGGCCAGGAAGAAACATGTGTGGACCAGATAGCCCCCTTCTTGACAACATGCCCCTGGACGCCACCAACCCCCTTCTTTATGAAACAGTTGGAGGAACCTATCACGGCGATAGTACTTCAAAAAGCGTTAAAAAGTATGCCTGTGGGAAAATCTCCGAGCCTGATGGTCTAACGCTGGCCTTTTACCGCCTTTTCCTCCCCGAACTTCAGGCCTATCTGTTGCGCCTTTTTAACTCTTTTGCGGAGACTGGATCTGTAACTCCGTCGATGGCTGAGGCAGAGATCATCCTTATCCCCAAACCAGGGAAGGATCCCACTGTATGCGCCTCATTTCGGCCTATCTCGTTATTAAACGTAGATGCCAAAGTATATACCAAAATATTCGCCCAACGACTGGCTCCTCATCTCCCGGGCCTGATAGAGCCGGATCAGGTAGGCTTCATACGGGAACGTCAGGGAGCGGATAATATTCGCTGCGTAGCCCACCTAGTGCAAAAGGCCCAACACCATAATATACCAACCTTCCTCCTCTCCCTTGACGCCGAGAAGGCATTTGACCGGGTTGACTGGTCCTTTCTCCGAGCAGTCCTCCATCGAGTGGGACTCGGCCCGACCATGATAGCGCAAATTATGGCTCCATACGCGGCACCCTCGGCGAGAATCCGTGTTAATGGTCTCCTCACCCCCTCCTTCTCTATCTGCAGGGGCACGCGCCAGGGGTGCCCACTCTCACCCTTGCTTTTTGCTCTTGCTGTAGAGCCCCTGGCGATTGCCATCCGGCAGTCGGCTAATATCCGGGGCCTGCGCATAGGAGGAGTGGAACACAAAATAGCTCTTTTTGCCGATGATCTTCTCCTGACCCTTACGGACCCGGCGAGGTCCCTACCCGCACTATTGGACATTCTATCCCAATTTGAATTGATGTCGGGCCTTAAGATCAATCTCTCCAAATCGCAGGCACTTAACCTTAACCTCCCCCATCAGCAACTGGAGGACCTGGGAAATGTTAACCCTTTTCAATGGGCCCCACACTCCATTCGATATCTCGGGATAAATGTTACGGCTACTCTAGACACATGGACAGGGGCGAATCGGCCGGCCTGCAGGACGGCTATCCGGGCTGAACTTGTCCGCTGGAAGTCGCTCCCCATTTCGTGGCTGGGCCGCCTGAATGCAGTTAAAATGGCAATTTTGCCAAAAGTTTTGTACCTCTTTCAGGCGCTCCCGACGCCGATACCCCAGAGAGACATCCTGAATCTCCAGCGGGACCTCACTACATTTATCTGGGGAGGGGGGAAGGCCGCGCTTTTCCACAAGAGTCTTGTTACTGCCTCGTGACCGGGGGGGTCTGGCCTGTCCCGACCTGCTAGTATATTACTGGGCCTCGCATTTGCGCTATATATCGGAGTGGACGGTTCGCGAAAGCGAAAAGCACTGGTTTCATATGGATAGGGCGGTGGTGTGCCGTCCACTGTGGGATCTGGCCTAGCTACGAAGTGGCGCTAGGCACCGCAGTGCATACATTGCTACCCCAACGAAGACTGTTTTGGAGATTTGGGATAGGATTGCGGTCCCCCGTGGTCTCACTACATTCCCCTCTCCCAACACACCATTAGCGCTCAACCCGGATTTCCCACCGGCTTTGTCCCCAACATCCTTTCTGGCATGGTCGGCTGGCGAGTGCCGTGTTATAGAGCAGCTCTTTGAAAAAGGTCTTTTTAAATCATTTGACCAATGCAGGCAGGACTTCAACCTTCCTAAAACCACACGTCTGGAGTACTTTCAGATCCGGCACTGGCTCCGCGCCCCCTCACATATAGAAGGAGCCACGAGGCAGCTTACACCTTTCGAGTCTCTGGTTCGCGCCTTTGATGGATCCCGGGGGCTGATTTCCCGGACCTACAAAGTACTCCAACACTCACACACAGAACCCCCACACACCTACCAATGCCAGTGGCAGCTGGACATTGAAAGCGACATTCTCCCAGACCAATGGGAACAGCTATGGCGAGATATACCACGCATTTTTAAAAGTATAACCCAACAGGAGTCTGCTTACAAAATCATGACTCGCTGGTACTATACTCCCCTCCGACTTCAGAAGATGTTCCCTGGATTTGCCCCCCCTTTGCTGGCGCTGTCAGGTGGCCCAGGGCTCCTTCTTACACATATGGTGGACATGCCCACTCATCCTTACTTTTTGGAAGGAGGTGCTGGGCCACGTCAGGGAGGTGGTGGGCTTCCCTCTACCAAGTGATCCGGGGGTGGTCATACTAGGGCTTCGTCCAACGTCTCTTAAAGCAATGACACATACGGATTGGCGCCTGATTTTCCATATGCTTACTGCCGCTAAACAAGTCATCGCACTACATTGGAAGAAAGCGTGCTCCCCCTCGTCCTTGCTCTGGATTACACGTCTTTGGCATGTTATGGCGATGGAACTCCTCTCCCATAGATTGGCGTGTACGGATGCTAAATTCGAACGCATCTGGCAGCCATTGGTCACGCATCTCTCTCGGCTGGAACATACACGATCTGTACCCCCTCGTTTGAGAGCCCTCCAACTCTTTGCGGATCCTATACTCCCAAGGGGGGAAACATACGAAGAAGAGACATGATAAAGAGGGAAAGGATCTGTACCCCTCAGACTGTTCGTGGCTACGACTCTGTGGATCCATGACGCCTGGGATCCCCCTGTCCCAAAGGACTGACACACCATGCTCTCCCCCCTTCTTCTCTTTCCTCTTTTTCCTCCTTTATACTCTCTCATAGGCTGCCCTATTCCTTTCTGTACCTCTTGTTGCTTCTACAGACTTATGGCGTTTCCTGGCTAATGGTCACAGATGCCGTAGTTCTCGCCACATGTCGATGGGTTTAGAAAGGACTGACATAAGAGACAGCCAGTGTCATTAGGGCGCCCTGAAGGACACCATGGTGCCCACATTGCGCTTGTCTTCTTGGGCCCCGCTAAGCACTACACATCAATACCCATCCGGTATATCTGGTGATACAGGACTCTCCTAGACCTAGCATGAAGCGCGCCTAAGGACTCTAATTACCAAACAAATATGTGCTTTGAATTGCCTGCTCCTTATTGCTATAGTATCGCCGGAGGCCTGCTGTTGCCATTATTGCTCTGTTGTGATAGGTGCGATTGACCCCAAGCTTTACACTCTGTCACTTGGCCTTATACAATGCCATCCGCAGCATGTCTTTTTTGGTCCATCGACATATGTACTATGCTTTGTTTATTCTGTGATACCATACAATGCCTAAGGCGTGCCGTCTGCTCTGTTGAATTTTTTGGTTGTGTATAAAATCAATAAAAGAGATTCAAACAAAAAAAAAAAAAGGGAGATTTGGGCTTTGTCATTACGTCAAATGGCAAAGCTGAGTTAGCAGTTTTAAACTGCGCCTCCAGCCTGCAGTGGTGGACTGGGAGCCAGGGTTTACCTTGTCGTACTAGTGGTGGCACAACTAGTGCTGCAGTCCACAAGAGACACTTCAACTTACAGGCCATGGGTACCCCTTGTACCGTATACTAGGGACTTAGAAGTAAGTTGAATTATGCCAATTGAGGACAAGCCAATTAAAGATGTACGATTCTATGGGTCAGAGCACATGCACTGAGTCCTAATTAACAGGACTCAGAGCATTTCAGAGCCATTACACCAGAGGCAAAAGGTGGGAGTGAAACCCGAAAAAAGCCTGTTTCCTTACACAAGCCGCCTTATAGTTTCTGCCTCCTGAGGCCACACTGGCATCATTTTGATGCATCCATGGAAAAAAAAACACACACACTCTCTCACCCACTCTTACATCGGTCCTGCCCTTTGCCTGAAAGAACAGTTTCCTGCAAGGTAACCAGACTGTTTTGTCTAATTTAATTACAATGATTTGACTGTTTGAATTTAAAGATGTTCTCATTAAGCGATGCTGAGGTTTTGTGCATCTTTTGGTGCGTCGCCTCTCAGCAGTTGAGTAAGTGTTTGTTACTTTCTTCTCTCCTCAGACCACACAAAGTGAAACCATCTGGCATCTACGGTCCGAGTGCCCAGACCTGCTCCGTGAGCTGGTGCAATGGGTGAAAGTTCCGTGGGAAGAGATGTTCCACATCAAATTCAACTGTGTGATGCACGAGACGTTGGACTGAGAGCTGGGATGACAAGTCCTAGCAGGGTGTAGGCCTTGCTTACTGTGAGACGTACTAAAAACTACGAATATATCTGCTTTTCAATTGGCGGACACCTCGTACATAAGCACCTTAATGAGAATCAACAACACTTCTCTCCTTCAACTGAGACCGCTCCCTCTTCGGTCATCACCAGGAGCCATAGAAATGTTTCTGGAGTTGAGAAGATCACTTCTCTTTTAAATCATGGAAAGCCTTTGAGGTTTTCTCTTCAACTCTAGGAAGAACAATCAGTTCTGTTCAAGCTCTCCCTGTGACGTTGAAAATATTTTGCCTTCTAAGTCCCACATGAGCAATGCTGAGAGCCAAGGACAATGTGTCCTTTCGAGGTGAGGCGCTCGCTCATTAAATTATAACAGAAAATTAACACAAATGTATGCAAATGCACAAGCATCCATACGTGTCTTCACACAGATGGTGTTTGTCTGTCTATTTGAACAACCAGCACCTGTTGCAGATATCTCTCTGATAAACACAGATCAGGCCAAAAGGGAACAGCTAGTCATCCACGATAGAGCCAATGAGCTCCTCTTGTTGAACCACTTGTTAAACTTATTTATTGCGCCTGTAAAGTCCCAGGAAAAATCTGCCTCTCTGTCTTCCAACAGTAGCGTCGGTATCACAGGAGACTTCTCTTCTTGAAGCACTTGTGAAACCTATGTATCGCTCCCATTAAATCCTGAAAAATCTGTCTCGCCACTCTTCCAGGGGTAGCACGGGAGACGTCTCTCCCTGAAGCAGTGAGATACCCCTGGTATCCCTCCTGTTCAGTTTTCAGAAGTCTCTCCTTTAGGTTGCTACAGTGTCTCCCCTAGCTTACCAAGGACAGCGCTGGTATCCAGAAGGCCTGAATCCCGTCGAGTAAAGGAGCCTCATCCTATATATAAAATAGATGGATGGATGAAGAAACCGCTCCCGAAGGGTCAGTCAAGGGGCAGGCACCTTGTTCCTCACACTTGATGTGTGCAGTGTGATTATCCTTTCCACCATGTACGTGTCGGATAAGCTGACCTGTTTGTCCCTGGACTTCAGAAAATAGTGTTTGGCCAGGACTGAGACCCACCAGCTCTGTTCCACCATCTCTTCCACTTGGGCATCAATACTGTGAAATCGAAGTCCATTGGAATATAGCACGGCCAGTGATCTGTCGAAACAGATTCAGATTAGGATCCATCTTATCCAGGGTTTATCTTAGACTCGTCTTGCTTTTTTCCCATCCTTGAATCCATTGTTACTGTTGCACATCCTTCTACCCCTCCGCACTCCCAGTGCTGCTCACAGACCCACTTTCCATTGGTTGATCTCCTCTCCCAGTGCTGTGCTCCTGACCCTCTTCCCATTTCCAGTACTGGGATCTACCAGTCTCTTTCCTTGTACTTAGATCCTTCAGCCCAAGTGCTCTCAATGCAGCCTCCTTTCCAACGCTCTCAATGGATCCTGCTTTCCAGCCCCATCAGTGGATCCAGCTATCCTAGCTCTCTCAATGGATCGAACTGTACCAGCCCTATTTACAGTTCCAGCGTTTCTAGCTCTCTCAATGGATCCAGCTTCACCAGCCCTATCAATGGATCCAGCTTCCACAGCCCTGTCAATGGATCCAGCTTTACCAGCCCTATCAATGGATCCAGCTTTACCAGCCCTATCAATGGATCCAGCTTTACCAGCCCTATCAATGGATCCAGCTTTACCAGCCCTATCAATGGATCCAGCCTTCACAGCCCTATCAATGGATCCAGCTATCCTAGCTCTCTCAATGGATCCAACTGTACCAGCCCTATCAATGGATCCAGCTTTACCAGCCCTCTCAATGGATCCAGCTTTACCTGCCCTATCAATGGATCCAGCTTTACCAGCCCTATCAATGGATCCAGCTTTACCAGCCCTATCAGTGGATCCAGCTTTACCAGCCCTATCAATGGATCCAGCTTTACCAGCCCTATCAATGGATCCAGCTTTACCAGCCCTATCAATGGATCCAGCTTTACCAGCCCTATCAATGGATCCAGCTTTACCAGCCCTATCAATTGATCCAGCTTTACCAGCCCTATCAATTGATCCAGCTTTACCAGCCCTATCAATGGATCCAGCTTTACCAGCCCTGTCAATGGATCCAGCTTTACCAGCCCTATCAATGGATCCAGCCTTCACAGCCCTATCAATGGATCCAGCTTTACCAGCCCTATCAATGGATCCAGCTTTACCAGCCATATCAATGGATCCAGCTTTACCAGCCCTCTCAATGGATCCAGCTTTACCAGCCCTATCAATGGATCCAGCTATCCTGGCTCTCTCAATGGATCCTGCTTTCCAGCCCCATCAGTGGATCCAGCTATCCCAGCTCTCTCAATGGATCCAGCTTTCACAGCCCTATCAATGGATCCAGATTTACCAGCCCTCTCAATGGATCCTGCTTTCTCATCCTCTCAATGGATCCTGCTTTCACAGCTCTATCAATGGATCCAGCTTTCACAGCTCAATCAATGGATCCAGCGTTACCAGCCCTATCAATGGATCCAGCTTTACCAGCCCTATCAATGGATCCAGCTTTACCAGCCCAGCTTTACCAGCCCTATCAATGGATCCAGCTTTACCAGCCCTATCAGTGGATCCAGCTATCCTAGCTCTCTCAATGGATCCAACTTTCACAGCCCTATCAATGGATCCTGCTTTCCAGCCCCATCAGTGGATCCAGCTATCCTAGCTCTCTCAATGGATCCAACTGTACCAGCCCTATTAACAGTTCCAGCTTTCCTAGCTCTCTCAATGGATCCAGCTTTCACAGCCCTATCAATGGATCCAGCTTTCACAGCCCTATCAATGGATCCAGCTTTCTCATCCTATCAATGGATCCAGCTTTCTCATCCTATCAATGGATCCAGCTTTCTCATCCTATCAATGGATCCAGCTTTCTCAGCCCTATCAATGGATCCAGCTTTACCAGCCCTATCAATGGATCCAGCTTTACCAGCCCTATCAATGGATCCAGCTTTACCAGCCCTATCAATGGATCCAGCTTTCACAGCCCTATCAATGGATCCAGCTTTCACAGCCCTATCAATGGATCCAGCTTTACCAGCCCTATCAATGGATCCATCTTTACCAGCCCTATCAGTGGATCCAGCTTTACCAGCCCGATCAATAGATCCAGATTTCCCAGTCGTATCAATAGATTCATCTTTCTCACCCTACCATTGAATCCAACTTTCACTTTTTTATTGCTTATCCTGTTATCCCTTTCTGTCTGCTGTGTTTAGATCTTGTTTTTCTAGTCTAACTGTGGGATTTCTTCCCCGGTGTCTAGTTTTTGATCAATCTTCCCGTACCTGTACAGGAATTCACTTCCCTCTGTCCTGGGACTTGTAGCTTTCTCTTCCAGAGCTTAACCTAGGATGCCGACCTTCTAGTTTCCCATTGAAGGGTTTCTGTCCCAGTTCTCGTCCTGGAAATGTGCCTTTCTCGCAGCCACTTTTGACAACCCTGCGATCCTAGGATCCCTGTTTGCAGTGCCATCCCATCTTGAAAGGCCTCCTTTTGGCACATTTGTAGAGCCCCCGTTTCAGTCGCTCATCCTTCTATCCCTCACCTCCATCCTTGCTGGCCTTCATGATAGCGCTCATCTGAGGCACCGCCGTAGGAGTCCACCTGCTCATCTGAGGGTTCCCCCCCCACCCCCCCCGAGGGCTCTTTCTCACTGTCCAGGTCCTGAGATCACCCTCAATCCTGAGTCACTTTGTGTGGCCGCGTCCATGGAGGCAATAATAAGTTGGAGGCGCTATAGATCTGCATCTCTTAATTTTTTTAATTTCCCCTATTTTTCAAAGATTGTCTTATTCTGCTTCTGAATTATATAAATAAAAGTTGATACTATTTTTTTTATATCTGTATTTTGAGAATTTCTTTAGTCCTTCAGTCAAGTGTTTGGGAGTGGGTTGTGCAGAATAAGCAGCTGATGCATGGTACTTGCTAGAGTACGGCTGGTGGCGCAGCCCTCCGTCTGCAGGACCTGACACTCTGGCTCAGCAGCATGTCTGCCCTATTCCCCTTGTGTTCCTCTCCCTGTCGCTGAATGACAGCCAAAGAAATCAAGTGTTCAGTGACCAAAGAGATGTCTGCGCTCCTACCTGTTTCTGTGCTTGTCGTGCTGTGAAGGCGGGGGGGGGGACCGAGCACTGCAGGCCACCACGAGTCGTCCCAGGCAGAGGGGGAGGAGCCCAGGATAAGGACTTCGGTCTTGTCTGAAATAAACTTGAGGCAGCTGTCCTTCATCCAGGTGGCAACTGCCTTCATCCCGTTGTGGAAGTTGCACTTGGTGGCTGTGGGTTCGTTTGTAAGGGTAGAGAATTAGCTGGGTGTCGTCGGCGTAGGAGACTATGCTTAGCCCGTGGCTTCTGACAATGGCTGCAAGCAGCACCATATAGATGTTGAAGAGGGCACTCCGCAGCTGATGTCTGTACTTTCTGCGTTCGGCTGGTGAGGAAGGAGCGAATTCATTCTAGGGCTTTGTCGCAGATGCCGTTGTCGTGGAGTCTTGTGCAGAGGTTGTGGTGGGAGACGGTGTTGAAGGCGGTTGAGAGGTCCAGAAGGATGAGGGCAGCAGTCTCGCCTTGGTCAAGGAGGGTGCGGATGTCGTCTGTCACAGTGAGGAGAGCAGTCTGTGGTTGCTCCTGAAGCCTGATTGGGAGAGGTCCAGGATGTTGTTTGTTTCGATGAACTCCGAGAGTAGGCGTTGATGGCTTTCTCGATGAGTTTGGCTGGGAAGGGGAGCAGAGAGATGGGTCTGTAGTTCTTGAGTTCCGTCGGATCCACAGAGGGTTTCTTCAGCAGGGGGTTGATCTATGTGTGCTTCCAGTCTTCCGGGAAGCTTGCAGACTCGATGGAGCAGTTGATGGTGCGGCAGAGTTCCGGTGTGATGGAGGTGCCTGCTCTTTTGAAGATGTGGTGAGGGCAGGGATCCGAGAGGGCTCTGGAGTGGATGCTCTTCATCATCCTGAGGGTGTTGTCAGAGGTGAGGGTGGTCCAGCTGGTCAAGGTCTGCTGAGGCTTGGAGCAATTGGTTGCGGGTGGGGTGGGTGGGTCGCAGGTTGCGAAGCTGTCGTAGATCTCCTTGACCTTGCGGTGGAAGAAGGTGGTGAGATCGTCGCAGAGGTCTTGAGATGGGGGAATGTCGGCTGTCTCTGTGCTGGGTTTAGCGAATTCTTTGACCATGGTGAAGAGTTCTTTGCTGTTGTATGCATTGGCGTTGATGCGTTCCTGGATGGCTGCTTTCTTTGTTGTCCTGATGAGACGGTGGTTTGTGGTGACAGCGGATTTGAAGGCTGCGTTGTCTGCTGTGATCTTGCTGCTCCTCCATCTTTTCTCGAGCCGTTTGCAGGTGCGCATGGACTCTTGGAGGGCAGGGGAGAACCAGCTGGCTTTCTTGGAGGGCTGTTTGCCTGAGGGTTTCCTGATCGGGGCCAATGTGTTGGCGCAGTCGGAGATCCAGCGGAGGAGGTTGCGTGCTGAGGTGTTGGTGTAAGTGGATGGTGGGGTCTTGCTGAGAGAGGTGGTAAGCTGGTCTTCAGTGACCTTGTTCCAGGTTCTGCAAGGATTGCGGTGGGCATGGTGGCGTACGGTGGGTTCGGTGAAGAAGTGGATGCAGTGGTGGTCGGTCCGGTGTGGTTGATGGAGACGTTGTTGCTTGCAGAGAAGATGGGGTCGAGCGTGTGTCCTGCTGAGTGGGTTGGAGAGGTGATGAGTTGTTTGAGTCTGATGGTGGTGAGGTTCTCCATTAGGGATGAGGTGTTGTGGTC
Source organism: Calotriton arnoldi (assembly GCA_963921515.1). Classification (NCBI taxonomy): domain Eukaryota; kingdom Metazoa; phylum Chordata; class Amphibia; order Caudata; family Salamandridae; genus Calotriton; species Calotriton arnoldi. Next base: position 630,301 of record CAWUFW010005485.1, read on the forward strand.
TTCAAGGTTGTCCAGGTGGAAATTGAGGTCGCCGAGGAGGATGTAGTCTGTTGAGGCGAGAGCGTGGTGAGCGATGACGTCAGTTATTGCTTCGCTGAAGGGGAGGCGGGGTCCGAGATATCTGTAAACAAGGGTGCCGCGGAGGGTGGCGTTCGGGTTGGTCTGGATCTGGAAGTGGCGCTGCTCCATGTCGGGTAAGTGCTCGTCAGAGCTGGTTGTGAAACAGAGGGTATCTTTGTGTATGATGGTGATGCCTCCTCCCTGTCAGTTGACTGGGTCCTTGTGGATGATTTTGTAGCTGTCGGAAATGGTGGTTGCGATGTCCGAGGATGAGGTGGAGTTCATCCAGGCTTCTGTGAAGAACGCGACATCGGGGAGATGGAGTCGATCAGATCCCAGATCTCCACGGCGTGTCTTTTGAGGGAGCGGTTGTTGACTAGGAAGCATCTGAGGTGGTCAGGTCCGGTTATTGAGGGTCATGCGGTCGGTGGGTCTGGTGTGCGGAGACTGGCGAAGGTGCAGTTGCAGGTGAATGGGCCTTGGGTGTTCTTCAGTGACGCGAGGCGGCAGGCGGTGGAATGTCCGGTGTGGAGGGCACTGAAGTCCTAGCGGTGGAGGGATCAGGGTCCTTGGCGCTGGGTGCGGACCAGGTGCGGACGGGCACAGTCAGGCTTGCCTTTGACGCTCCAGCGGTGCACCTGCACAGCGGCCGCCATTAAATAGTTTTGGGGAGGGCTGGACAGCTGGGAGGTGGGAAGCAGGAAAACAGCGCTGGAGGGGGGGTGCAGTGATCGAGCAGCAACAAGGGAAAGAGAAAATAGGTGCATTAAGGAGAAAAGAGAAAGTGACAAGAAAGCGTAAAATAGAAAAAAAAGAAAGTGAAAAAATGAGCAGAGGAGCAGGAAAGGCAGAAGACGGAGGACAGAGCAGCAGCAGAGCAGAGATGCTCCCCACTGGACCACCAGGGATGAGGCGCAGGCGGGTGCCTGCGGGTGGAGGAGGGCTTCAAACTACGGACCTGGAAGGGTCAGGGGGCAACAGCTACTGGGCGGAGCTGTGCGGCGAGGGAAGCATCTTACTGACGAGGTCCATGATGGTTTCACTGAACCTAGGAGTGTTTGATATCAAACTACTCCTAATAATAAACCGACCCTGATGTCAGGATTGGATTTAAGAAAAAAATGCACTCAGGGGTCCCCTTAGAGGGGTCCCCTGAAAAGCCAACAGCTCTAGTGCATTTCTTGACTGGACTGGTCTGGGCCAGCCTGCTCCCTTGAGACGATGTTCTGGACACATGGGGTGAGAGCCAGCGCTCTCAGCGCCCATAACAAAGCCTGTGCTGGGTGGAGGGCTTCACACCCCCACCCAGCCAGGATGGGTAGTCCGAGGCGGTGTGCTTCAAAGGGCTCAACGCCCTTTGGTCACCTCCCCCAGCCTCTCCTGTAGCTGGAGAAGACCCCCCTTCCTATCCCAGCCCCTTTTGGTGGGAAGAAAGGTAGGAAACCCACAATGGTTAGGTGTGCCCACCTCTGCCAACCCCCACCCCTCTGTTCGGGGAAGTGAGGTAAAGCACAAAATTCACTTTCCACCATCTTGAAGATGGGGAAAGATAGCCAATATGATTTAGGGAAATGTCCCCTCTCACTGGAGGCTGGCATTTATGGGGTGTACCCACATCAAGGTCAGGAGCTCATTGGCTTTTGCCCTTTCCTCCCCTGAAAATCCCCTAAAGGTAGTGTTTAGGGGCCTTCCTGAACCAGTAAACCAGATTACGACGACCTACGAATAAGGACTGAAGAGCCGTTCAGCAGTGGCGAAGACAACTGACTTGGCTTAAGCCCTACCGGCCTGTGTCCTTTTCCAGCGACCCTGCTCAAAGAAATCAGAGTGCCCTGCAGCCAGCACCTCTCCAGAGACCTGAGCTGACTTCAACAAAGACTCTTTTCTCTCGTGGACACGGATTGTCCAACAAAGAAACTCCAACTTCAAGGACTCCGGATCCAGGCAGGTCTGCGACCTCTGCACACGACCCGACTTCAAGTGACTCACCTATCCTGTGAAGTCTCCCCAGCGATCCTGACCTCGTCTGCATCAGTGGCTGACCTCTCCAGGACCTCTCCTCGAGGCCTGCAGCCTCTGTTCAAAGGGTCCCCCCGACCGCGACCGGAACCTGCTGAGAAAACCTGACACCAAAAGGTCCCCCTGCATCCTTCGCCCCCGACTCTGGGGAGCCCAGCTGACGGTGCCCAGGTGTCCCCCAACTACCAAACTAACCTGGCCAGCCGTTGGTCGTATTCCTCCAGCCTCCTGGTCCAAGCCTGCAGCATCTTTCAGAAACCGACAGACAACATTGGAAAGCATTGGGCACCCGACGCTGATTTGCACAATCAATCAATCAGGGAGTTTTAAGCACGCTACTAATCCGTGAGAGTCTCAAGGCGCTGGGGGTGGGGGGCAGCTCCGGTCAGTCGAAGAGCCAGGTCTTGAGGGTCTTCCTGAAGATGTGCAGGGTGGGGGCGCGTCTGATTTCTATCGGGAGCTCGTTCCTGGTCTTGGCCGCGATGTAGGAGAAGGTTCTTCCACCCGTTCTTGCTCTGAAGATGCGCGGGGGTTCGGCGAGGTCGGTGGATCGGAGGTTCCTCTTGGGTACGTGGAAGGAGATTCTATTGTTGAGATATTGGGGTCCGGTGTTGTGGAGGCATTTGCAAGCTTGGGTGAGTATCTTGAAAGTTACTCTCTTCTCGACGGGGAGCCAGTGGAGGTTACGCAGGTGTTGGGAGATGTGTTCGTGTCGAGGGATGCTGAGGACGAGTCTGGCTGCAGTGTTCTGTATGGTTAGGAGTTTGCGGAGCAGAGACTTGTTGATCCTGGCGTAGAGGGCGTTTCCGTAGTCCAGTCTGCTGGTTATGAGTGCGTGGGTGACGGTCTTTCTTGATTAGGGGGGATCCATTTGAAGGTCTTTCGGAGGATGCGGAGGGAAATGAAGCAGGTGGAGGCGACAGCGTTGACCTGTCGGGTCATGGAGAGGGAGGAGTTGAGTACGATGCCGAGGTTTCAAGCTTGGTCCGTGGGGATGGTGGGGCTGCCGACGGCAGTGGGCCACCAGGTATTGTCCCATGCAGAGAGGGAGGGTCTGAGGACGAGGACCTTTGTCTTCTCCGAATTGAGCTTCAGGCAGCTGCTGCTCATCCAGGATGTGACGTCCTTCATTCCTTCCTGGAAGTTGAGTCTGGTGGTGAGGGGTTCTTTGGTGAGGGAGAGGATTAGCTGGGTGTCGTCGGCGTAGGATACTATGCTGAGTCCGTGCTGTCCGACGATGGCGGCGAGGGGGGCCACGTAGATGTTGAAGAGCGTGGGGCTGAGCAATGATCCTTGGGGTACTCCGCAGTTGGGTTCGGAGAGGAAGGGTGGAAGTCTGATTCTTTGGGTTCTGCTGGTGAGGAAGGAGCGGAGCCAGTCGAGGGCAGCCCTGTATGCCAGTGTTGTTAAGTCTGGTGGTGAGTGTGCGGTGGGAGACGGTGTCGAAGGCTGCAGAGAGGTCGCGAAGGATCAGGGCTGCTGTGTGTCCTTGGTCGAGGAGCGTGCGGATGTCATCTGTGGCGGCGAGTAGAGCGGTCTCAGTGCTGTGGTTGCTGCGGAATCCGGATTGGGAGGGGTCGAGGATGGAGTTTTCTTCGATGAATTTCGTTAGTTGGCCGTTGACTGTCTTCTCTGTGACTTTGGCTGCAAAGGGGAGGAGGGAGATGGGTCGGTAGTTCTTGAGGTCCGTGGGATCTGCTGAGGGCTTCTTGAGTAGGGGTCTGACTTCTGCACGTTTACAGTCGTCGGGAAAGATGCCGGTTTCGAAGGTGGCATTGATGGTGTGTTGTAGTTCTGGTGCAATGGCGGCGGCAGCTCTGTGGAAGATGTGCGGGGGGCAGGGGTCCGTGGTGGCTCCTGAGTGGATGCCTTTCATGGTCGATGTGGTGTCTTCGGTGGTGACTGGGGTCCAGGAGGAGATGGTGGGCTGGCTGGCGTTGCTGGAGGAGGGAGTGGTTTCGGAGTCTGGTGTCTGGTCGTTGAAGTTGTCGTAGAGGCCCTTGATTTTCAGATGGATGTAGGAGCCGAGCTTGTTGCAGAGGTCCTGGGAAGGGGTGGTGTCTGGTTTCGCTGGGGGGTTTGGTGAATTCCTGGATGATGCTGAAAAGTTCCTTAGAGTTGCTGGAGTTAGTGAGGATCTTGTTCTGGATGAATGTCATTTTGGTGGTATTCTGTCATGGTGTTCTTGTAGGTGGTGCGGTCTTCAGAGGGTTTGCTGTTTCTCCAGTTCTTCTCGAGACGTCTGCAGGTGCGTCTGGATTCTTGGAGGTCGGCGGTGAGCAAGGTGGCCTTTCTGGGGCGCTGTCTGTCTGGGTTACGTAGGGGTGCGAGCTCGTCTGCGCAGTTGGTGATCCATCTGTGGAGTTCTTTGGCTGCGAGGTTGGCATCGGTCGAGATGGAGGGGCATCTCGGTTGAGGGTGGAGTTGAGCTGCTCCTCGGTGACCTTGTTCCAGTCTTTGCACCCCAGCACTGGCTGGACATACAGGCTCAGTCCTGGTGGCATCCCATGTCTCTCTAGCATGGGCCCCGGTCTTTGCACCCCACCTCTGGCCGAACACACAGGTCCATTCCTGGCGGTAACCCATGTCTGTCGAGCTCAGGCCCCGGTCTTTGCATCCCGGCACTAGCCAGATGTACAGGTCCAGTCCTGGCGGTACCCCTGAGCTTTGCACCCCAGCCCTGGCTGGTCTTAGAGATCCAACCCTGACAGTACCTATCTACAGGTCCAGTCCTGGCAGTACCCCTGGTCTTTGCACCCCAGCACTGGCTGGTCATACAGATCCAATCCTGATGGTACCCAGTGTCTGTCCTGCTCGGGCTCTGGTCTTTGCACCCCAGACGAACAGGTCCAGTCTTTGGGGTGCTTCATGTCTGTCCATCTCAAGCCCCTGTCTTTGCATCCGAGCACTTGCTGGACATACAGGTCCAATCCTGGTGGTACCCCATGTCTGTCCAGCTCGGGCTCTGGTCTTTGCACGTGTTCAAGTCAGTGGTAGCTCTCACAGTTTTAGCTCTTCTCAGGGCCGGTTTTCATTGCCCAAGGTCACTGCTTGTCTGGCCAAGGTGAAAGCCACTAAATTATGTTCAGTGCTTACTATAAAAGAATAAATATATGAATTGACGCATAAGAGTAGGGACCCACAGTTTTTTTCTTGGGAGTGCATGACCAGTGCTATTGAATGCCGGATTGCCACTTGCCAAGGCCACCGAGCCATGATTCTGTCACGACTTGCTCCCTGCATTCCCATGTCCACCACCAGGGGGCTGAACTGGGGGACTTTCCAGTCTTCTAATAAACTTCCAGACCCTCCCCTGCATGCAAATCCTGACTTCCAGCCATTTGGACACTTATTGGGAACTGACATCCATTCCCAATCCATGCCGGGTTTTGTGAAGCCAGCCTACTCATGCCTGAAAACTCCATTACCCAGGATTCCCTGCTCACTCTCCACCCCTGCAGGCTAAGGATGGGTGGAGGAATTCAGCTCACCTGTGGCTGGCTGCTGCTAGCCTGCTCACACCTGCTGCATATGATTACTGTGAGCTCTTTTAAGCCCCAGCTCCCTTCAGCCCAGTGTTGGTCATTGTAAGCTGTTTACCGGTGAGACCGATCCTTGTTTCCTGTGCTCCCTGAGCTTTTGCTATCCTTGTTTCCAGTGATTCCTGAGCTATAGCTATTTTCCTTGTGCCTGCCTTAGCACTGCCTGCAGTGCTACCTAGTATCCTGAGCTATAGTTAGTCTCTGTTCCTTTTCCTGGGCTTCAGCTATTTCTTGTGCCTGACTTGCACTGCTTGCAGTGCGCTCTTGACTCCTTGTTTCCTGAGCTGTAGCCATTTTCCTGTTTCCTGAACCAGCACTGCTTGCAGTGCTTCCTTGATTCCTGAGCCTTAACATTTCCTTGTTCCTGACCTGCAGTGCTACTTTGACCCCTGAGCCTTTGCTCAATTCTTACCCCAGCTCTGCCTTCTATGCTACTTTGTTTTCTGGTTTCCTAACCCTGCACTATTCTAGTATACCCTTGTAGCCTCCCCTTCTGTATATCCTTTTCCAGCCCCTGCCTTTCATCCCATCTCCTTGGTTCCAATTCTAGTTTGCTATCTTTCTATTCTGCTGTCTCGCTTCTGTTACCTTGTATGTTTGTTACCTGCTTTCTGCCAAGTGTGCCCTGTGATGTCCTTCCTTTCCTGTTAAGCACTCCTCCTTGGTAGCTCCTTGTCTATTGTGCTTGTGTTTAGTTCTACCCCTTTGCTGTTACTGCCTTGCGTGTTCCTGTTTGATCGCCAGGATCCGTGGGCACAGCTGACTACCTAGGTGGTGTTTCTTATTCACTGTGAGTATTGTCTTTGAGTTACTGTTATAACATCACCATAGGTATAAGCTCCACAGACCCTGCCTTTGCATGTATATCCTATATGTGGGTATTTCCAGTCAGTATCTGTAACAGCAATTGTGGGTGAGGAACTTACTGAGCTTCAGTCTTACCGTGTGGAGCTCCTGAGTGCTTTACCCCACATCCCCTTTATTGTTAACGTTGTTTCATGTTTAAGTGTATTGCACATCCGTCCTGGGTTTAGTGATTCTGAATGCTGAGCCGCCTCATGAGTGCCCTTCCTTTCTGAGTCTCACCCTTCTTGTTCACCTCTACAGGCTTCCCCTTTGGATCCCTTTTCTCCTCTGACTTCCTGTGTGCTCCTGGGCAGCGCTTTACTCCTCTCTGTCTTTGTTTTCTACCCTGTTCCCAGTCCTTGCCCAAGTCCCTGACTGTGTTCCCCACATAGTCCCGGACAGGCCCTGACAGATTCTACGTGTGCCTCTTGTCTTTCACCCCTTGCACTTCCTGCCTCTGCATCTCATGAATACCAAGGCTCTCTGGTTCTGATTCCACCTCATGCCTCATTCTTCCACCACCCTACTCTTCCTGTCACTATCTCAAGGCTGTCTGGTCTTGATTCCACCTCATGCCTTCTTTTTTCCCACCCTTTACCCTTCCTGTGTCTTCACCTCATGCATACGAAGGATGTCTGGTCTTGATTCCACCTCACACCTCTTTCTCCCACCACTCTGCGCTTTCTGTCGCTATCTTATTGGTACAGAAGCTGTCTGGTCTTGATTCCACCTCATGACTCCCTCTTCCATCACCCTATACTTCTATTGTTATCTCATCAAAACTGAGGCGGCCTAGTCTAGATCCAATCTCATGCTACTTTCTTCCACCACCCTACACTTTTTTCAGTCTTCGTTGTCACCATCTCATGAATACCAAGGCAGCCTGGTCTTGATTCCTACCTCATGCCTCCCTTCTCCTACCCCCTACACTTCCTGTCATTGTATCTCACTGTTGCAAGCAGGAGACGCAGACGCACAGGCCTTGGCATGTCCTCTTCTGCTCGCCCACCGGGACAGCTGTGGTTCTTCCTCCCACTCTTTTTCCAGCCATGACCGGGTCTGAGACACCTGTTCTCATTGGCTTGGTCTCTCGGGTCCTTAAACAACTGATTGAAAAGACTGTAATCTCCATTTTCAGCATGCATTCCCCTCCTGCAGGACCTTCCCCTAGGTTCCAGATCCTTCTCAGGGTGTTTTAAGTAAGAATAACTGCCCTGAGGCGGACGTGGACTGCAACTTACTTGAAGAACCAAAGGGTAGGCTTGTGAAGCGTGAGGTTCTTGAGGAGGTAACAGTCCTCCTGTGTGTAGTAATGGTGCTTCGGCATCCTGCTTCCCCTCTGCTTGTGAAGCGTGAAGTTCTTGAGGAGGTAGCAGCCCTCCTGTGTGTAGTAATGATGCTTCAGGATCCTGCCTCCAGTCTGCTTGTGAAGCGTGAGGTTCTTGAGGCGGTAACAGCCCTCCCGTGAGTAGTAATGGTGCTTCGGGATCCTGCCTCCCCTCTGCTTGTGAAGCGTGAGGTTCTTGAGGTAGCAGCCCTCCTGTGCGTACTAATGGTGCTTCAAGATCCTGCCTCCCCTCTGCTTGTGAAGCGTGAGGTTCTTGAGGTAGCAGCCCTCCTGTGCATAGTAATGATGCTTCAGGATCCTGCCTCCCATCTGCTTGTGAAGCGTGAGGTTCTTGAGGAGGTAACAGCCCTCCCGTGAGTAGTAATGGTGCTTCGGGATCCTGCCTCCCCTCTGCTTGTGAAGCGTGAGGTTCTTGAGGTAGCAGCCCTCCTGTGCGTACTAATGGTGCTTCAGGATCCTGCCTCCCCTCTGCTTGTGAAGCGTGAGGTTCTTGAGGAGGTAGCAGCCCTCCTGTGTGTAGTAATGATGCTTCAGGATCCTGCCTCCCCTCTGCTTGTGAAGCGTGAGGTTCTTGAGGTAGCAGCCCTCCTGTGAGTAGTAATGGTGCTTCAGGATCCTGCCTCCCCTCTGCTTGTGAAGCGTGAGGTTCTTGAGGAGGTAGCAGCCCTCCTGTGCGTAGTAATGATGGTTCAGGATCCTGCCTCCCCTCCGCTTGTGAAGCGTGAGGTTGTTGAGGTAGCAGCCCTCTTGTGTGTAGTAATGGTGCTTCAGGATCCTGCCTCCCGTCTGCTTGTGAAGCGTGAGGTTCTTGAGGCGGTAACAGCCCTCCTGTGTATAGTAATGGTGCTTTGGGATCCTGCCTCCCCTCTGCTTGTGAAGCGTGAGGTTCTTGAGGTAACCTCCGCCTGTGTGTAGTAATGATGCTTCAGGATCCTGCCTCCCATCTGCTTGTGAAGCGTGAGGTTCTTGAGGTAGCAGCCCTCCTGTGCGTAGTAATGGTGCTTCAGGATCCTGCCTCCCCTCTGCTTGTGAAGCGTGAGGTTCTTGAGGAGGTAGCAGCCCTCCTGTGCGTAGTAATGATGCTTCGGGATCCTGCCTCCCATGTGCTTGTGAAGCGTGAGGTTCTTGAGGTAGCAGCCCTCCTGTGTATAGTAATGATGCCTCAGGATCCTGCCTCCCGTCTGCTTGTGAAGCGTGAGGTTCTTGAGGTAGCAGCCCTCCTGTGAGTAGTAATGGTGCTCCGGGATCCTGCCTCCCATCTGCTTGTGAAGCGTGAGGTTCTTGAGGTAGCAGCCCTCCTGTGCGTAGTAATGGTGCTTCAGGATCCTGCCTCCCCTCTGCTTGTGAAGCGTGAGGTTCTTGAGGAGGTAGCAGCCCTCCTGTGCGTAGTAATGATGCTTCGGGATCCTGCCTCCCATGTGCTTGTGAAGCGTGAGGTTCTTGAGGTAGCAGCCCTCCTGTGTATAGTAATGATGCCTCAGGATCCTGCCTCCCGTCTGCCTATGAAGCGTGAGGTTCTTGAGGTAGCAGCCCTCCTGTGAGTAGTAATGGTGCTCCGGGATCCTGCCTCCCGTCTGCTTGTGAAGCGTGAGGTTCTTGAAGAGGTAACAGCCCTCCTGTGAGTAGTAATGGTGCTTCGGTATCCTGCCTCCCGTCTGCTTGTGAAGCGTGAGGTTCTTGAGGAGGTAGCAGCCCTCCTGTGCGTAGTAATGATGCTTCGGGATCCTGCCTCCCGTCTGCTTGTAAAGTGTGAGGTTCTTGAGGAGGTAGCAGCCCTCCTGTGTGTAGTAATGATGCTTCAGGATCCTGTCTGCTTCTGAAGAGTCTGGCCAGGCTCCCATCCCGCTGTCTGTGCTTCCTCTTCACCAGGGACTCTGCAAGTTTTTGATCCAGTAATGTCCTATTACCGGCAACCTTCATTACCCCAAGCCGGAGTCCTCCCCGTCCCAGTCCTGATTTGTTTCTACCTCAGAAAGAGATTTTACACGCTAGGAATCATAGTTTCCTTTAGCCTAAAGCTGTCTTCTATCTCTATGATAGAAGCATAAAGCCCCACCCTTCCCGCCCATCCTCCTGTATAATACCAAGTCCTAGAAATGTGGACTGGGACGAGGAGGACTTCAGCTCACCGTAATGAAGATTACGGTAAGTAATAGGACATTACCCACTCACCTCCATCCTCCTCGTCCCAGTCCTGACTTGTGAGGACATACCAAGCAAGAAGCACACCGACACCAAAATCAGATACAGCAAATCTTTTATAAAAGAACGACAATTACACCATTGCCGTTCGCAAAACAGATGTCCCAAAGAAACATTCAGCCCCTGACAATTCCAGACGATAATGACGGGCAAAAGTCAACTGCGAAGACCAAGTAGCAGCACGACAGGTCTCCTGATTAAAAGAGCCCCCAGCCTCAGCCCAGGAAGCAGCCACTGCACGAGTAGAATGCCCCTGAACACCAGAAAGAGGAGACACATCAGTAGTAGCATAAACCTGAAGGATAGCTCGCTTCACCCATTTGCCAATAGATTGGGAAGAAGCCTTGTTACCCAGAGTACCGGAACCAAAGGAGACAAACAAACTCAAGGACTTCCGAAACTCACTGGTCCTAAACAAATACATTGAGAGGGCGTGACCCACGTCCAAGGAGGACGGAACCTCCTCCACATCCGAGGGAAAAACCAGCAACACAAGCTCTTGATTCAGATGGAAATAAGAGGAGAATTTAGGAAGAAAAGTAGGATCCAGGCAAAGCACCACCCTGTCCGGAAAGAAGCCCAAGAAGGGAAAAGAGAAGAAAAGAGCCCCCATCTCACCCAAACACCGAGCAGACGTGATGGCAACCAGAAAATCAGTCTTAGCAGACCACCAAGACGGGACAGGAATCCAAAGGTTCAAACGGGTCCAGCTGGAGACCCTGAAGGACCGTGGACAAATCCCAAGAAGGAACAGATTTCAGAAGGACCGGCCGCTTAAATCTGAAACTCTTCAGGAGACGAGACAACAAGGGAGAAACCTTTGTAGAAATCCCCTTGCGCATAAAACTCCCGGACAGGAGCCCACTGGGCACAAAGAGTGGACGGAGCCAAGCCCTTCAGAAACCCATTCTGCAAGAAGTCCAGAATAGAAAAACCATCCAGTCAGTGGATCCAAATTCTTAGAAACACACCATTTCTGAAAAGAACCCCAGTGTTTCTTGTAAGACTTCAAGGTCGAGGGTTTACGCGATTCCTGAATCTCAAGAGCTACAACACTAGAACACCCCAGATGCATCAAACTGGCCCTTTCACAAACGAGGCCGCCAGCCGAAGATGCAGAAGGTGTGACACAGGCAGGGAGACAAACTGGAGTGGAGACGGTCGGAGGGACAGAGGAAGAAACATCCCCCGAGATAGAGACACTAGCAGAGGGAACCAAGGCCTGTGAGGCCAAAACGCAGCAATCAGAATAACCAATGTCATCTCTTCCCGAATCTTCCGCAGCACCCTCGGGAGAAGGGGAATGGGAGGGAAAGCGTAGAGAATACCCTTGGGCCACGGGACTGAGCGGTCATCGACCGCCCAAACCCTGGGGACAAATCTCTAACAGAAAAGAGGAAGCATTGCATTGTGTGGAGACGCAAACAGATCCAGCCAGGGATCCCTGAACACCGCACACACAACTGAACTCCTGATCTGAGATGTAATACATCACTAAAGACGACATGTTCCTGCTCACACAGTAGGCCCGAACATTGAGCGACCCCTGAACATACACAGCAGAAAGAGCAAGAAGATGGGCCTCCGCCCAAGCAAAGATCCGAGCCGTAATGACATTCAGACTCCGACATCGGGCCCCCCCTTGCCTGTTCAGATAAGACCTGGAGACCTGATTGTCCGTACAAACCACCACATGATGACCCACCAACAGAGTGGAAAACACTCTCAGGGCCTGCCATACCGCTGACAACTCCCTCCAATTGGAGGACTGACGTGCCTCCCAAACCGACCAGGCCCCCTGCCTCCCCTGATCCCCCAACATAGCCCACCAGCCCCACATGCTGGCATTTGTTGTGAGATATAAAGGAGGGGGATAGCAGAACGGTATACCTCGCAACGGATTGCCTCCGACAGCCACCAAGTCAGAGCGTTCCTGACAGCAGGTGTCACCAGAATCAGATGGTTGTAGTTGCGTGAGCCGGGACTCCAAAAGCAAAGGACATGATTCCCCAGGGGCTTGAGATGGAACCGAGCCCATGGGACCCCCGCCGTGGGGGCCAACATCAGGCCCTGAACCCTCAGCCAAGCCCTAGCCGACATGGAGAACTGTCCCAGAAGATGATCCACAGAGGCACAAATTGTCGATATTCTCTGTGCAGGAAGGCGAGCCAACCCCTGCACTGTGTCGAACAGAACCCCAATGAACAGCTTGGTCCGAGTCGGTTCCGACTGGGATTTCGGATAGTTGACAAGAAAACCCAAGTCCCCCAGAGTCCGAAGCACCAGTTGAAGGTCTTCCTGAGCCTTAAAACAAGCTGGAGCAGATAAGAGCCAGTCATCAAGAAATGGAAACCCAGAAATACGTTGTAAGCGAAAAAGCGCCACCACTGGGTCCAATACCTTGGTAAAGACTCTCGGAAAGGTAGCCAGACCAAAGGGCAAGACCCGGAACTGAAAGTGGTCGTCGCCAAAAGCAAAACGAAGATACTTCTGGCTTGACTGATTAACAGGGTCATTAAAGTATGCGTCCTGGGGGTCTAAAGTCACCAGGAAGTCACCTTGCGCTAGCAAAGGAAGAATAGACTGGACCAAAACCATCTTGAAGTGTTCCACCACCAGAACTTTGTTAATCAATTTGAGGTCCAGAACAGGCCGGAGGCAGACATCGTGTTTCGGAACCAAAAATAGCAGTGAATAAAAACTCTTTCTCCTTTGTAAAGGCGGTGCAGGGATGACTGCCCCCTTCTCTAGCAGAGACTTAACCACCTGGAGCGTGGCCAGTTTTTTTACGTCGCCCCCTTGGCAATGGTGTAGCAAGGAATCGAGCCTGGGGAGGGAATGCCTGGAAGGGAATCTTATAGCCCTGACTGACAACCTGTAGGACCCATACGTCAGAAATCGAGGCACGCCACTGATGATAAAAGATGGAAGTGAGCCCCTACACCGTGATAGTCATTTGGGTGGCTGGACACCACCAGCCTGGAAGTTCTGTCGGGATTTTCCGGCAAACGCAGCCCCCCAACCACGGGCCTGGCTACAAAAGGAACGTTTGTCCAGAGGCGCAGGAGCAGGCTTCTGCTGAACAAAAGAGCAACTGCCCACATGCAATTAGAAAGGTTTCAAAACTTTCTTCTCCTCAGCAGCCTTCTACACAAGATCATCCTGCTCTGGCCAAAAAGTTTCTGACCAGTAAAAGGAAGCTTCATAACCAAGGCATGCTGGCTAGCTTCCAGTTTCCATGACTTCAGCCATAACAACCTCTGACCTGTAATAGAAGCCCCAGCCGATGAGGAAGCCACCCAAAGGCTATCAAAAGTTATATCCGACAGGAACTGGGAGAGCAAGTCCATATTAGCCAGGACAGGGGTGCAATCCTCGTCAGACAGCATCATATCTTGTAAAGTCTGAAAATCCTTGAGCAGAGCTTGAGATGCATAAGTTGCATACGTACTGGCCCGTATGGAGAAATTAGCAGCTGCGTATGACCTCTTAAGGGAAGCCTCAACCTTTTTGTCAATCACATCGGACAATGTGGAATCCTCCGAAGCCAAACTAGAAGAAGACACCATGGTAGCCAACATAGTGTTCACCTTAGGAGTCTGTGGAAAAAAACTCATCAAAGTCCTGCAACACAACGTTTTCCAAAAAAACGTGAAATAGACTGTTTGTCAGGGTCCTTCCACTCCTTAGACAGCAGAGCCTTAAGCACATCATGACAGGGAAAATATTCACGATCAGCCGCACTATACTGAGCATAAAACCCATCTTCCATCGGGGGTTCTCTCCAAATCCCAGCACATCCCTGATGTGGGACAGGAGCTCCCTCGATTGAATGCTCTGAACATATTTTCCACGAGACTCCCCGTCAGCGTCGTCCTCAGTAGGCCTGGGCGGTAAATTCCGCTTTGCTCGCGGAATTTTGGCAATTCCGCGTTTTGCAGAGAACGCGGAATTGCCGAAAATTCCGCGATCCGCGGCATAGTGGAATTTTTTCCTTGTTTGCGCTTTCAAAATGCGTGTTCGCGCGGCGGGAGCGATTTACCGGGATCCCTGCGTTTGCCGACGAGTTTTCCTATCCGTACGCGTGCGCCACGAGATTTTGGTAGCCGGCCGCGCGATCATGCGAGAGTGTGCGATCGCGAACACGTCATTCGGACGCGCCATCGGACATCCGCGTTCGCGAACAGGAAACACGCATCGCGAGCGGGCGGGACAAGTGAAACAAGATGGCCGCGCCAATTGGCGACCGCATGGGCAAGTTCGCGAGATATTTCCCCCCGAGCACGCAAACACCGTCCCCGAACAGGAAAAACGCATCGCGAACAGGCGGAACAAGCAATTCCGCATGCTCGCGGAATTCTGCGTAGCTCGCGGAGATTTTTTACCGTTTCGCAGAACTTTGCGTAACGCGACTACGCAAATTCCGCCCACCCCTAGTCCTCAGCCCCTTTCAGCCGAGGACGCTTGTAGACAGAGGAGTCCCCCATAGCTGAGTCCACTGCCTCTCTGATCAGAGCCTGCAGCTCAGTGTGAAATTTGGAGCACCTCCTCCACCTCATCCTCAGGAAGTGCTCTTTGCCTAAGCGCACCCTGTTGACAGCAGGGAAATCGAACGCGATATAGACACGTACTCCCTGATTAAGTACAGGTGCCCTGTAAAAAATTCACACTCCCGCGAGATTCTAACCAGGACAAAATGGCGCAGCCTCCCGGAACCGCGTGTCACCCGACACCGGCCCCGGGTTCAGACACCGGCACAGCAGCTCGTCAACGGCCTGACGACAGACGCAGTCGCGAGACCCCAAGCTTCCCATCCCAGGCCTAGCACATAAAGGGGGAGCGCGTCTCCCACAGTTCACTCAATCTGCCGCGCCCAGCGACGACGGAACAGAATAAACCAACAACACCCAGTAAAACTGGGACACAAGTAAGTATTAATGATGGTACATGCACACCAGTTTGTAAAATGATGTAAAACAAAAGTTGATCAAGTTCATACAGTTCTGTGTGCAGATTGGGTATCGCTCACTGATCCACAAGCGTCTATGTAATATGTCGTAAAGCGTCACCCCAGGGGTGACGTCCCTCAGTGCACAGCAATATATCCAAAGAAAAGGAGTAATTTCATTCAAATCACTTTAAACATATAGGTTGCATAGATTGAATTTATTTTCCTTCATAAATTCTTTTATGATTATTTGCAAACAAAATCCATATTAATTCCAAGGAGAACATATGTTTTCAGATGGTAACAAATTTTGAGTCCCAATTTATCGGTCCAAAATGCATTTCGGGCTAGAGGGGGCCCTTCATGCTTCATTTACACAGATATTGAATTTCCCCCTGATGAAGGGCCCCCTCGAGCCCCGAAATGCATTGGGACCGATAAATTGGGACTCAAAATTTGTTACCAACTGAAAATATATGTTCTCCTTGGAATTAATATAGCCTTATAGCCCGCCGTAGTGGGCTATACCGGCTATTAAAGGCCCCCTCCAGCGTTAAAGGCCCGAGCCGAAGGCGAGGGCCTTTAACAAGGCCTTTAATAGCCGGTATAGCCCAGCTACGAAGGGCTATAACGCTATTAGAACATTCTGCCACTAGAGGGCAGAATGTTCTAACAAATAAAACAAAGGCTTCAGGGAGCGCGAGGGGACTGACATCCCCTCAGGCTCCCTGAAGCCTTTGTTCACAGCCACAGCTGTGAACAAAGAAACATTGGAATGTTGGAGCTCCGGGCTTATACCAGCCATTATAAGCCCGGAGCTACTCCATTGTTTTCAATGGAGCTCCCAACATTCCAATGTTCTAATATAGCCCTTCTGCCTCAGGCTATACCAGTTGTTAAAGGCCCTGATCCCGAGTTATAGGCCCGAGCCGCAGTCGAGGGCCTAAAACGAGGGAGAGGGCCTTTAACAACTGGTATAGCCTGAGGCAGAAGGGCTATAAGGCTATTAGAACATTCCACCCACTAAGGGTAGAATGTTCTAAATTAAAAATGGAGAAACAAAAAGACAAACATTAGAATGTTGGAGCTCCGGGCTTATACCAGCCATTATAAGCCCGGAGCTACTCCATTGTCTTCAATGGAGCTCCCAACATTCCAATGTTCTAATGTAGCCCGCTGCCGAGGGCTATACCAGTTGTTAAAGGCCCTGATCCCGAGTTATAGGCCCGAGCCGCAGGCGAGGGCCTATAACGAGGGAGAGGGCCTTTAACAACTGGTATAGCCTGAGGCAGAAGGGCTATAAGGCTATTAGAACATTCCACCCACTAAGGGTAGAATGTTCTAAATTAAAAATGGAGAAACAAAAAGACAAACATTGGAATGTTGGAGCTCCGGGCTTATACCAGCCATTATAAGCCCGGAGCTACTCCATTGTCTTCAATGGAGCTCTCAACATTCCAATGTTCTAATATGGATTTTGTTTGCAAATAATCATAAAAGAATTTATGAAGGAAAATAAATTCAATCTACTCCTTTTCTTTGGATATATTGCTGTGCACTGAGGGGACGTCGCCCCTGGGGTGACGCTTTACGAGACAAGTAAGTATACCACTGATGGAGGATGGGCGGGAGGGGTGCTTCTATGATGGAGATAGAAGACAGCTTTAGGCTAAAGGAATCTACAATTCCTAGCGTGTAAAATCTCTGTCCGAGGTGGAAAAGCCTCACAAGTCAGGACTTGGGATGAGGAGGATGGAGGTGAGGGGGTAATGCAAGGATCCCAGAATGGCTTCAATGGGGCATTACTGGCATATAATCTGCCCCTCCAGGATTTGGACCAGAGTGTGCCACATGTACGTATGGTGGACTCCCCTCTCCCCAGCCTAGTGGGACAAGGTACCATTGCCCTAGAAGTGCGTGTCCTGCAGACCCTACAGGCAGCCGGATGCACACCCCTTTGAAAGGGACCTTGCCAGGGCTTCCTTCGTCCTTCTATCCAGAGCTGTGTGTGTTACTCTGCCTTACCCTTGAATGCTGACGGGTCCTTCTAGGGGTTTGGACTGCGCGTCCTTCATTTTACATCATTGAGGAAGAGATTTGTCGAGCACTGACCTTATATGACCTTGTACCTGTGGGGGAAGAAAACAGTGACTTCATGTAATGAGCCTGGAAAGGTGATCCCACCCTCCCTCACCCCAGCGCTACTTCCTGCCGTCGCTCTGGGAGTCAGTTTTCTTTTACTTGGTGGGGGGGGGGGGGCCTCAGTCTGAGCAGATAATGACCCACACACAGCTCTCCTCAAACAGGGTAAGAGTTTTAATAAATGAATGTTAGTGCTAGGTCTCCACTGCGATGTCTCCGGGGTAGAGGGCTCTGGCTGGTAAGGACAGTGACGAGGTAGGAAGGACGGAGCGTAATGAAGGTTACAGGTAAGCAATGAGGGCGTTCCCCACCTTTACTCTAGCTTAGTGTCTCACCAATCAGATGCTCCCTCCTGGCCTCGCACACATCTCCTTGAGAAGTACGTACGTATGTTTGTATGTATGTATGCATGTATGTGTGGATGTGATATTTGTCTATCACAAACCTAGCCCAAAGGCAGTGGAGTGTTATCGAGGCGCTGTACAGGGTCGAAGGCAGAAATGCAGCCTGCACCTCATTCGAGGTGAAGTGAGGCGAGGGTGCTGGATTCCAAGAGTTTTTGTGAAGTACTTATTGTGTTGAGATGAAGTGTTCTCAACACTATTAACAAATTAACAGGGTTCAGAAGCAGGATTGGGGCCATGTGAGTCTCAATAGACCGAGACCATCAGCCATTCAAGAAAACCCTCACAGGAAAAAAGTCAAATCCATAAAGGCAGCCCTGCCCCCAGGATTTTGCAGCACAGATTAGCAAATTTTGCTGCACAAAAAGGTACATTTTGTGCCGCACAAATGTACATTTTGCGGCATTATTACAGCACTTTATGTTACTTGCACTCTGGGTAACCATGCCCCTGGGTAACCATGCGCTCTATAAGTATTCATTCATTCCTTTTCAGCCTTGAATGAATAGAAGCTTCTCCATCACAGACTCCCTCCTTGGCATAGGCATGTTTAAGGCATCCGAGGGCGTTTGCTTGCTATTGTCCTTTATCTTATCGACATCAGAAGGGTGGAAGCCTGAACTGACACTGCCAGGATCCAAACTCATAACCTGCTAGTTATCCTAAAAGGTAAGCCACACGGCCTTGACTCCTGAGGTTACCTGCTGCTAACGCACCGGGGCCTAGATCTACGAAGGTTTTGCATCAGGTTTATGTTACCTTTTTTGCGCACACCCGAAACAAAATCCTAACTACACTCTCTGCAGGGACTCTGATGCGTGCTCAAAATGTTTCCTGCAAGAGCTCACAGCACTCAACAGCAGACCACGGCACTCATTACGCACCTCCCTGCACAAACTCAATGAGCCCCCACAATACTCTATCAGTGCAAGAGCTCCCATCACGTATCACAGCACTCACTCACTACAGGGGCTCCTTGCACAATTCACCGACATCCCAGAAGAAGCTCTCTGCACCTCTCCTTCTCCATCATTGCAAGAGCTCCCATCACCGATCACGGCACTCACTCACTACAGGGGCTCCTTGCACCACTCACCGGTCTCCCAGAAGGAGATCTCTGCACCTGTCCTTCTCCACCCTGCAGCAGCTCCCTAAATCCCATGATGTATCGTAGGAAGGAGTTCCAGTAGACGTGGTTAGGTTAAAGATGAATACGTTTATTGTTCTTAGATGTTAAGTAGGTATTCCAGTAAGTTCAATCAATCAATCACAGAATTTGTAGAGCGC
Source organism: Calotriton arnoldi (assembly GCA_963921515.1). NCBI lineage: Eukaryota > Metazoa > Chordata > Amphibia > Caudata > Salamandridae > Calotriton > Calotriton arnoldi. Next base: position 649,099 of record CAWUFW010005485.1, read on the forward strand.
ACTACTTACCCGCGAGGCTCTCAAGGCGCTGGGGAGAAAAAAGGGGGGGGGGTGCTGCTACTACTGGTCGAACAGCCAGGTCTTGAGTAGCCTCCTGAAGGTCAGCAGGTCTTGGGTCTGTCGTAGGCTTAGTGTTCCAGGTCTTGGCGGCGAGGTGTGAGAAGGATCTGCCGCCGGTGGTTGATCGAATGCGAGGGACGGTGGCGAGGGAGAGGTCGGCGGAGCGGAGCTGGCGGTTGGGGACGTAGAAGAAGAGTCGTCTGTTGAGGTAGGCTGGGCCAGTCTTGTGGAGTGCCTTATGTGCGTGGATGAGGAGTTTGAAGGAGATTCTCCTGTCGACAGGGAGCCAGTGCAGGTTCCTCAGGTGGGGGGTGGTGTGGCTGTGGCGTGGTACGTCGAGGATCAGGCGTGCGGAGGTGTTTTGTATGCGTTGCAGTCGCTTGATGAGCTTGGCCGGGGCTCCCGCGTAGAGGGCGTTCCCATAGTCGAGTCTGCTACTGACGAGGGCCTGGGTGACTGTTCTTCTTGTATCTGTCGGGATCCACCTGTAGATCTTGCGAAGCATGCGGAGGGTGTTGAAGCAGGAGGAGGAGACTGCGTTGACTTGCTTGGCCATGGAGAGCATTGAGTCGAGGATGACTCCCAGGTTGCGTGCGTGGTCGGTGGGTGTCGGGGGTGCTCCCAGCGTCGTTGGCCACCAGGAGTCGTCCCAGGCTGAGGGGTTGGAGCCGAGGATGAGGACCTCTGTCTTGTCCGTGTTCAGCTTTAGTCGGCTGATCTTCATCCAATCGGCGACGGCCTTCATTCCTTCATGGAGATTGGATTTGGCGGCGAGGGGGTCCTTGGTGAGGGAGAGGATCAGTTGAGTGTCGTCAGCGTAGGAGATAATGTTGAGGTCGTGCTGTCTGGCGATGCGTGCGAGCGGGGCCATGTAGATGTTGAACAGTGTTGGGCTGAGGGAAGATCCCTGGGGTACACCGCAGATGATCTCGGAGGCTTCGGATCGGAAAGGTGGGAGGCGGACTCTCTGTGTTCTGCCGTCGAGGAAGGAGGTGGTCCATTCCAGGGCCTTGTCTCGGATCCCTGCGTCGTGGAGGCGTGCGCGTAGAGTGCGGTGGCAGACAGTGTCGAAGGCGGCGGAGAGGTCCAGCAGGATGAGGGCTGCGGTCTCACCGTTGTCCAGCAGGGTCCTGATGTCGGTGGCGGCGATGAGGGCAGTCTCAGTGCTGTGGTTGCTGCGGAACCCTGATTGGGATGGGTCAAGGATGCTGTTTTCTTCGAGGTATCGGGTTAGCTGTTTGTTGACGATCTTCTCGATGACCTTGGCTGGGAAATGGAAACAGGGAGATGGGCCGGAAGTTCTTGATGTCTCTCGGGTCCGCCTTGGGTTTTTTGAGTAGGGCGTTGATCTCTGCGTGTTTCCAGCTCTCTGGGAAGGTCGCGGTCTCGAAGGAGAGATTGATAACGTTGCACAGGTGGGGTGCGATGGAGCTGCTGGCTTTGTTGAAGATGTGGTGCGGGAAAGGGTCTGACGGGGAGCCGGAGTGTATTGTGCTCATTGTCTTGATGGTGTCATCGATGTTCACGCTGGCCCAGGCTGGCAAGGGGTCATGGTCGATGGTGTGCGGCGGGTCTGGTGTATCTATCTTAGTAGGGGCTGTCTGCGTGTTGAAGCTGTCGTGGATGGTCGTCAACAAACAGCTAACCCAAACAGCTAACCCGATACCTCGAAGAAAACAGCATCCTGGACCCATCCCAATCAGGGTTCTGCGGCAACCACAGCACTGAGACTGCCCTCATCGCCGCCACCGACGACATCAGGACCCTGCTGGACAATAGTGAGACCGCAGCCCTCATCCTGCTGGACCTCTCCGCCGCCTTCGACACTGTCTGCCACCTCACTCTACGCGCACGCCTCCACGACGCAGGGATCCGAGACAAGGCCCTGGAATGGACCACCTCCTTCCTTGACGGCAGAACCCAGAGAGTCCGCCTCCCACCTTTCCGATCCGAAGCCTCCGAGATCATCTGCGGCGTACCCCAGGGATCTTCACTCAGCCCAACACTGTTCAACATCTACATGGCCCCGCTCGCACGCATCGCCAGACGGCATGACCTCAACATTATCTCCTACGCCGACGAAACTCAACTGATCCTCTCCCTCACCAAGGACCCCCTCGCCGCCAAATCCAATCTCCATGAAGGAATGAAGGCCGTCGCCGATTGGATGAAGATCAGCCGACTAAAGCTGAACACGGACAAGACAGAGGTCCTCATCCTCTGCTCCAACCCCTCAGCCTGGGACGACTCCTGGTGGCCAACGACGCTGGGAGCAGCCCCGACACCCACCGACCACGCACGCAACCTGGGAGTCATCCTCGACTCAACGCTCTCCATGGCCAAGCAAGTCAACGCAGTCTCCTCCTCCTGCTTCAACACCCTCCGCATGCTTCGCAAGATCTACAGGTGGATCCCGACAGATACAAGAAGAACAGTCACCCAGGCCCTCGTCAGTAGCAGACTCGACTATGGGAACGCCCTCTACGCGGGAGCCCCGGCCAAGCTCATCAAGCGACTGCAACGCATACAAAACGCCTCCGCACGCCTGATCCTCGACGTACCACGCCACAGCCACATCACCCCCCACCTGAGGAACCTGCACTGGCTACCCGTCGACAGGAGAATCTCCTTCAAACTCCTTATCCACGCACACAAGGCACTCCACAAGACTTGCCCAGCCTACCTCAACAGACGACTCTTCTTCTACGTCCCCAACCGCCAGCTCCGCTCCGCCGACCTCTCCCTCGCCATCGTCCCTCGCATTCGAAGAACAACCACCGGCGGCAGATCCTTCTCACACCTCGCCACCAAGACCTGGAACACCCTTCCACTAAGCCTACGACAGACCCAAGACCTGCTGACCTTCAGGAGGCTACTCAAGACCTGGCTGTTCGACCAGTAGCAGCACCCCCCCCCCTTTTTCTCCCCAGCGCCTTGAGACCCTCACGGGTAAGTAGTGCGCTCTACAAATTCTGTGATTGATTGATTGATTGATGTCGGCGATCTTGCGGTGGAAGAAGGTGGCGAGGGAATCGCACAGGGCTTGCGACGGCGGGATGTCGTTGGTGTTGGAGCTGGGGTTGGAGAGTTCCTTCACGATGTTGAAGAGCTCCTTGCTGTTGTGTGCGTTGTTGTCGAGGCGGTCTTTGAAGGAGATTCTCTTGGCGGACCTGATGAGGTGGTGGTGGTTACGGATGGCGTCTTTGTGGGCTGCGTGGCTGTCCGGTGTCTTATCACTGTGCCATTTCTTCTCCAGTTTCCGGCAGGTACGCTTGGAAGCTAGGAGTTCCGGGGTGAACCAGCTGGCTCTTTTGGTGGTGTCGCTGTAGGTGAGTTTTTTCAGCGGGGCGAGGGTGTTGGCACAGTCGTCTATCCATCGTCTGAGGTTGCAGGCAGCGTCGTCGGTGTTGGATGGGTCGGAGGGAGGGCTGAGAGCGAGGTTTGGGACCAACCGTAGTTGGTCTTTGGTGACTTTGCTCCAGCAGCGGCGTGGGATCTGTTGGGTGCGGTGGTGTGTGGTGGGTTTCTGGAAGGTGAAGTGGATGCAGCGGTGGTCGGTCCAGAGGAGTTCCGTGGTGTGGCTGAAGGAGACGTGGGAGCTTGAGGAGAAGACTGGGTCGAGCGTGTGGCCGGCGGAATGAGTCGGTGTTGTGACGAGCTGTGTCAGTCCGAGGTTGGCGAGGTTGTCGATCAGGGTGGTGGAGTTGCTGTCATTGTTGTTCTCCAGGTGAAAGTTCAGGTCTCCGAGGAGGATGTAGTCGGTAGAGGTCAGGGCGTGCGTGCTGATGAAGTCGGCGATGGAGTCGCTGAACTGGGGTCGGGGCCCAGGGGGTCTGTAGACAAGGGTGCCTCTAAGGGTGGTGTTGGGGTCCGTGTGGATCTGGAAGTGCATGTGTTCGGCGGTGCAGAGAAGGTCGTCGGTGCTGGTCGAGACCCTGATGGAGTTCTTGTGGACGATGGCGATTCCTCCTCCTACTCCGTTGACGCGGTCTCTGCGGGTGATCTTATAGCTGTCTGGGATGGCTATGCCGATGTCGGGTGCGGAGGAGTCGTTCATCCAGGTCTCTGTCAGGAAGGCGACGTCTGGTGATGATGTGTCGAGCAGGTCCCAGAGCTCGACGGCGTGTTTGCGTGCGGAGCGGGTGTTCAGTAGGATGCATCGGAGGTGGTTGAGGTCCTTCTTGGCGGGCTTTTCGGTGGCTCTGAGGCTGGTGTAGCTGCAGTTCCGGCAGGTGAAGGGGCCATGAGTGCGTTTCGGGGCGGCCTTGAAGCAGTTGTGTGTCCGTCCGGGGTTGAGAGCGTGGAGTGTGGTGGCATCGTAACGGCGTCGGTCCTCAAGGCTGGAGCGGGGGGCGCTCGGCCCAGGAGTTCTGGCACTGGGCGCGGACGGGCGCAGACTGGCTTGCCTTCGGCGCGCCTGCGGCGCGCACGCTACGCAGCCGCGCAGCGGCAGCCATATATGGGGAGGTGGGAGGGAGGAGCAGCTGGGAGGCGGGAGGCAGGGGCAGCGAATGGGCAGTCAGGGGGGCGGGGACGCAGCGGCGGGAGTGGAGAGAGGCAACGGGGGTACAGAAGGCAAAGTTGGGCACAGAAAAATGGGGGTACGAGGGGAAAACAGAAGGCAAAATCGGGCACAAAAAAAAGGGGCACGAGGGGAAACAGAAAGCAAAATGGACACAGAATGGGGGCACGAGGGGAAACAGAAGGCAAAATCGGGCACAAAAAATGGGGGCAACGAGGGGAAACAGAAGGCAAAAATGGACACACAGAATGGGGGCAACGAGGGGAAACAGAAGGCAAAAATGGACACACAGAATGGGGGCACGAGGGGAAACAGAAGGCAAAATTGGGCACAAAAAAATGGGGGCACGAGGGGAAACAGAAAGCAAAATGGACACACAGAATGGGGGCACGAGGGGAAACAGAAAGCAAAATGGACACAGGAGATGGGGGCACGAGGGGAAACAGAAGGCAAAAAGGGCACCGAGGCAACAGCAGAGGGGCGATCTTACCAGCAGCAGCAGCGGGCAGGACAACACAGGCGGAGCTGTGTGGCGGGGGAGCAACCTACCTGGCAAGGTCAAGGGTAAAGTTCAGTAGTAAAGATGTAAATAGCCCCACCAGGAGCAGCCTCCCTGCTGCTCAGCCCAGGATCCAACTGACAATCTCTCACACAGCAATCCACACATTCCATTACATCATCATCCACACCAACATTCTACCCAACACATTCACACTGGCTGAGCAGCAGAGGCAGAGAAACAGGGAAGATGCATAGTATGAAAACCTTAGATGTAACAAACCATCACAGCCCTCACTCACTTCAGGAACTACTTGCACCACTCACTGATCCCCCAGAAGGAGCTCTCTGCACCTCTCCTCCATCACTGCAAGAGCTCCCATCACAGCACTCAATCACTACAGGAGCTCCGTGCACAGCGCACTAACCTCCCAGAAGGAGCGCTCTGCACCTCTCCTTCTCCATCACTGCAGGAGCTCCCTGCACCAGTCACAGCTCTCACTCACTACAGGAGCTCCTTGCACCACGCACTGACCTCCCAGAGGGAGCTCTCTGCACCAGTCACAGCACTCACTCACTAGAGGAGCTCCTTGCTCCACACACTGACCTCTCAGAAGGAGCACTCTGCACATATCTTTCCCCACCCTGCAGGAGCTCCCTGCACCAGTCACAGCACTCACTAACTACAGAAGCTCCTTGCAACAGTCACAGCTCTCACTCACTACAGGAGCTCCTTGCACCACGCATAACCTCCGAGAAGAAGCGCTCTGCACTTGTCCCTCTCTCCCTGCAGGAGCTCCCTGCACGAGTCACAGCACTCACTCACTAGAGGAGCTCCTTGCTCCACACACTGACCTCTCAGAAGGAGCACTCTGCACATATCTTTCCCCACCCTGCAGGAGCTCCCTGCACCCGTCACAGCACTCACTCACTCACTAAAGAAGCTCCTTGCAACCGTCACAGCTCTCACTCACTACAGGAGCTCCTTACACCACACAGTGACCTCCGAGAAGAAGCGCTCTGCACTTGTCCCTCTCTCCCTGCAGGAGCTCCCTGCACCAGTCAAAGCACTCACTAACTACAGAAGCTCCTTGCAACAGTCACAGCTCTCACTCACTACAGGAGCTCCTTGCACCACGCAGTGACCTCCGAGAAGAAGCGCTCTGCACTTGTCCCTCTCTCCCTGCAGGAGCTCCCTGCGCCAGTCACAGCACTTACTCACAACAGGAGCTCCTTGCACCACGCACTGACCTCCCAGAGGGAGCTCTCTGCACCTCTCCTTCCCCACCCTGCAGGAGCTCCCTGCACCCGTCACAGCACTCACTCACAACAGGAGCTCCTTGCTCCACACACTGACCGCTCAGAAGGAGCACTCTGCACATATCTTTCTCCACACTGAAGGAGCTACCTGCATCCCTCAAAGCACTCACTCACTACAGCAGCTCAATGCACCACTCACTGACCTCCCAGAAGGAGCACTCTGCACCTCTCCTTTATGTTTCATACAGGTACCCCAATATAGGCTCAGGTAGTGAATGCACCTTTCACCTATATTCCCCTAATATTACACTACATAACGGTTCTCAGTACTGACCTTTTACCTAGTTACGGTAATGCCAAAATGACATGGGGTTTTCTCTGAAAACTAGCCTCATTCATTATGCATGAGGATTCTTGGAATCACAGCAGGACTACCATCTCCTGCATAATAACTATGTATAAGGGTCATTCCTTCCGTCATCCTACTCCGACATGACACAGCAAGGTATATCCCCTGAGGGTACCGCTTTGGGTATATAAACACCATATCTTTGCTGAGACAGGCAGAGGAGAAAAGGACTTCCATGCTGACACACTGACGTGAAACGCTGAGGTTCCTGCACGCAGACACTCCAGCACGCAGTGGTCTGACATCCCTCGAGGGGTGTCCAACTCAAGATGGAGTCCCACAGTCTCTCACTTCAGGTATGGGGTTGACTTTATCCCAGAGGGATTCTTGGCTATACACCTACATACATGCTAGGTACACTTAGTTACATCTAGTTAGGGTCACATCGTAGGAGTAGGCATTATTACTGTCATGTATTTTTATACTTCCCTGTATTCATCGTTTTAGCACTATGATAGGAATCTACCATCCTTTTACTCTGTGGATGCTTACGATCATTTATATCTGTTTCTGTCTTATGGTTGTTTCAACACACCTATTTTACACTAGAATGACACTGGTTCAATAAATGCTTATTTAAAACGTCACAAAAGGGGATGATGGACGGAACGTTTGAGCCAATCAAACACTCACCCCCAGTCAACTGATCTGGGTTTAATCCATCATCATTCTTTAGCTCACTCCACCACCCCAGTTCAGACATGGCCATATGCAAATCAGTCTGACCCTGTGCCTCATGGGAACAGTACAGCCCGAACTGCCAAGCCATGTCTTCCCTGGACCGGAAACAAGTATCCTAGGACCGGTTTCTGGCATTCCAGCCGTCATCAGCCAGGCTTGCTTGAATCCAGTGGCAAAGTGAGCAAGGGACCCACGTCTGGGCATACCCCCGCCAACTTAGGGCAAACAAAGCGATACAAAAGGGGATGATGGACGGAACGTTTGAGCCAATCAAACACTCACCCCCAGTCAACTGATCTGGGTTTAATCCATCATCATTCTTTAGCTCACTCCACCACCCCAGTTCAGACATGGCCATATGCAAATCAGTCTGACCCTGTGCCTCATGGGAACAGTACAGCCCGAACTGCCAAGCCATGTCTTCCCTGGACCGGAAACAAGTATCCTAGGACCGGTTTCTGGCATTCCAGCCGTCATCAGCCAGGCTTGCTTGAATCCAGTGGCAAAGTGAGCAAGGGACCCACGTCTGGGCATACCCCCGCCAACTTAGGGCAAACAAAGCGATACAAAAGGGGATGATGGACGGAACGTTTGAGCCAATCAAACACTCACCCCCAGTCAACTGATCTGGGTTTAATCCATCATCATTCTTTAGCTCACTCCACCACCCCAGTTCAGACATGGCCATATGCAAATCAGTCTGACCCTGTGCCTCATGGGAACAGTACAGCCCGAACTGCCAAGCCATGTCTTCCCTGGACCGGAAACAAGTATCCTAGGACCGGTTTCTGGCATTCCAGCCGTCATCAGCCAGGCTTGCTTGAATCCAGTGGCAAAGTGAGCAAGGGACCCACGTCTGGGCATACCCCCGCCAACTTAGGGCAAACAAAGCGATACAAAAGGGGATGATGGACGGAACGTTTGAGCCAATCAAACACTCACCCCCAGTCAACTGATCTGGGTTTAATCCATCATCATTCTTTAGCTCACTCCACCACCCCAGTTCAGACATGGCCATATGCAAATCAGTCTGACCCTGTGCCTCATGGGAACAGTACAGCCCGAACTGCCAAGCCATGTCTTCCCTGGACCGGAAACAAGTATCCTAGGACCGGTTTCTGGCATTCCAGCCGTCATCAGCCAGGCTTGCTTGAATCCAGTGGCAAAGTGAGCAAGGGACCCACGTCTGGGCATACCCCCGCCAACTTAGGGCAAACAAAGCGATACAAAAGGGGATGATGGACGGAACGCTTGAGCCAATCAAACACTCACCCCCAGTCAACTGATCTGGGTTTAATCCATCATCATTCTTTAGCTCACTCCACCACCCCAGTTCAGACATGGCCATATGCAAATCAGTCTGACCCTGTGCCTCATGGGAACAGTACAGCCCGAACTGCCAAGCCATGTCTTCCCTGGACCGGAAACAAGTATCCTAGGACCGGTTTCTGGCATTCCAGCCGTCATCAGCCAGGCTTGCTTGAATCCAGTGGCAAAGTGAGCAAGGGACCCACGTCTGGGCATACCCCCGCCAACTTAGGGCAAACAAAGCGATACAAAAGGGGATGATGGACGGAACGTTTGAGCCAATCAAACACTCACCCCCAGTCAACTGATCTGGGTTTAATCCATCATCATTCTTTAGCTCACTCCACCACCCCAGTTCAGACATGGCCATATGCAAATCAGTCTGACCCTGTGCCTCATGACACTGGTTCAATAAATGCTTATTTAAAACGTCCCCACCATTTATTCTGTGTATCTCGCTGAGACAAAGTGAGCACGAGGGACTGAGCGAAAAGTATCGCACTGTTTCCACGATCCCTGATGGGACAGAGTTGTCATGTTCGATAGTTGCCAAGAACTATTCTCTCCTTTGTAAGAGGGGTTTCTAGTGGCACTGTTACCTAGCTGGTATACAGGCGAACATACTCGGTGGGGGTGTTTGGAATCAGTCTAAACACCAATCCCACAGTCTGTTGTCTAAACGCGCAGATCCTATATAGGTTTATAGGAACTACACGACATGGTGCCGCCAACGTTGGTTTGGTACTTATTTAATGGTCAAATCTGAGTAGTACAGTCGTGCTGTTCTCAGAGACCTCTACTCTCAGTTACCCAGGGACGTCTGGAGTGGGAAGGGAACTATCCGCCACAGTTGAGTAGGCATATCCTATGTATTGGCTGTAGGTATATCAAGCTTGAAGGACAAACAGTTCTCTGTTGTGCATAAAACCTTATCTCAGTTTCCTTGGAACTTTTCCTTGAAAACCTTTTCAATTATGGCTGACAAAGACGCTGCTGCGCGAGCACAGCGTGCGAACGCAGCAAGAGAGGAGGAGCAGGAAGATGAAATTAACATTTCAGAAAGTGTCAGAAATGCCCTTACTTTAAAACTGAGGAGAAACAAAGGGGGGTTTTCGTCCAGGAGACGCTAGGTATGGACGTATTATGAGAATTACAAAGGAGGGAAACCTGGCCGTCAGATTGTGTGTCGCTATTTATTAGAGCGAAAGAAAGCAAAGGCCATCAATTCATATGCTTTCTGTGTATGAATCACATATCTTCATGTTTTTTTTATATACACTTTGTGAAATCATTAAGTACATGTCAGAGTTAAATACATTCTGTGAGAAGTTGGCCTGGTATATGCTGTTCACTAATTAAAGTGGACACCTTGCACCAGGGCAAATCGACTCTTATGGTAGATAGGTTTAAGACAACCTTTTAAAGAAAGCTATCCTAGTGGTAGCTGTGGAGAGCAGCCTTCAGGCTAAGTCTCGGAGGAATGTAAAGCAGCTTGTTTTACCATATAATCTCTTGAATCACCAAATGAAAAGACACCACACAGGTATATATATCAAATATATATGTATTTATTTCTAAATAACTCTCTACTAATCTCTTTATGAGATTAGAAGACAAACATATGCACATATCAACGTTTCACAATAAGTTAAGCACAAAATATGGCTGGGGCCCTAGGGGCGTACCAGACCATATACTAAGTAAGAGACTTAGGGACAACGACTTGCAGGGAGACAAGGCCTAGGGCCTTCAGAAGTGCAGGGGCCTCACGAAACCACCCAAGGCAGGTAAGTAAAGGACCCACGGGGGACGCGTGCAGTGTGGATACACAGGCGCGGATCGCCGTTAACTTCAATGGGGCAAGTCGCGGTTGGAAATAAAGAGTTTTAGGATACTTTGGGAGAACCTACAAGCAAGTCACTTACAGGGTAAGTAGTTCTAGGGCCCACACCCACAGGAGCACCGTAGTGCTGGAGTTACCTCACCCAGGGAAGCCGGGTGCATAGGTGTCCTTTGGTGTCGGGTCGCGGCGTCGTTTTCAATGGCGAACAGAGAAGACTTGCTGCTTGCGGGAGCTGAAGAAGTGTCCGGTGGAATCCAAGCCTGGAATCTGAAGAAGGATGACCTGAAAGCAGAGGGGACAGTGTTCAAAGTCACTTGGCAGTGACCCGGGGCAAGGAAGATGGATGCCCACCGTCGTCGGTTGATTCAGGTCGGTTGCGGGTGCCTTGACTCTTCAGCCACGTGGTCCAGGAGGTGTCGACGATGACCAGGAGCTGGATTCGGTGGGTCCCTCGACGTCTGCAGCTGACTGCGGTGTCGGCAACTCGATTGGAGCCAACAAGCCTTGGCAGCAGCAAGTCTCGGGGAGATGAAGAAAAGTCGATGGCACAGACCAGCAAGGTCTGAGGGACTCACCCAGCGAGGGTAAGTCAGGGCAGGCCTGGAGCAACCAGGGGAGCCCTTTGGTTTCTTTAAGAAGTCTTCTGGGGACCCACAAGCCAGCAGGCAAGGGATCGCGAAGACACCTCGGGCGGAATCACTCAACAGGGGCCCACGGTCACTCGGGACGGTGTAGGCCTCTGATCTTCGGAGGGATTCCTGCTGGAGGTCGGGACCACACGTGTTCCAAAGCACAGGTTCGTAGAACGTTGTGAAGGGGTTGCACTCGACAATAGTGCACGGTACCCAGGGGTCGCAGTTCCTCGTCACTCGTGGGGTCCACTTGCCTCAGCTTCGCTGGGGACTCACGATGGCCTTGGAGAAGTCAGGAAATCCACTTCTTGGGCTGCAGGGACTTCGGACTCCGGCGGGAGCGGCGTAGTTTGCGACCGTCGTTGTCGTTTTTGGTGCCTGCCAAGCAGGGGAGTCACTCCTTGACTCCAAGGGAGATTCTTCTGTCTTCCAAAGGTAGTGGAACGTCGAAGGGCCAGGATTCTTCTGTAGAGCGTCGTCCAGGGGTTATCTGCTTTGCAATGGCAAGGTTCCCCCTCTTATACTAAAAGAGGGGATGGACTAGCCTCTATGACCCCACCTATGGGAGGGTCAAGGGAGCGGGTGGCTACACCCACTTCCCTTTGTCCAGTTTCGCGCCAGAGCAGGGGCAGGTAGCCCCTGAGCTGGTTTGAACTGGCATATGCACAGAGGAGCCTTCTGCTCCCCAGTGCAGGACTTCAAAGCACTCTAAGAGTGCACCCACCCAGCCCCAATACACTAAACCCTGTCTGGAAGGTGGTTACACCTCCCTGTGACAGGATGCCTATTGTTGGGCTTCCTCCACTGCGAGTTTCGGTCATCCGCAGGAGGGCAGCCCAGTGTCTGTGACTGGTGGCATCCATTTTGTGATGCCAGGGCTCTTTAGGATTCTACCGCGTTTCCACAGCAGGTACATGTCTTATCCCTCTAGAAGGGTGGAATACTACCCCCGCCGCCAAGATTGGCGGGGGTAGTATTCCAAGATGTTTGACACCAAACACGACATGTTTTGATGCAGCCATTCCAAAGTTAGCATTTACCGCGAGGATATAATGCACTTAAGAGTATATGGTTTAACCGCATCCACAAACAGCACCAGAGAATAGACTCTGAGAGCTGCAGAGGGGCCCTGCTCAGGCAGAGGCACCCCCTCACATAGAAGCCAAGCACCCTGCCCTCAGGATTGATAGGGCCTGCCTTAGGGGTGACTGATAGGTTTATATGTGTGTGCAGGAGAGATATAGGAAACCTATATCTCAGTGAGGAGTGCTAGCACCACCTCACCCAGGCTGCAGTAGCAGGCCTGTGGTGTCAGATTTAGACTGCTTCCCAGGGGTGGCATAATACATGCTGCAGCCCCTGGGAGGCCTGTGAAGTACCTATGCCCTTGGTACCTAAGGTACCATATACTAGGGACTCATAAGGCACCACAGTATCCAATCACTAGTGCACCTAGAGTGCACTCCATGTCGTTTAGAGAGAACAGAGAGGCTGGGGCCCTGATTGGCAGGGACCCAGCCAGACTATAGCCAGAAACCAGTGCTAACATCAGAAAAAAAGTGGGGGCAACATAAGAGGCAGATCCTACTCTCCTACACATTCCATATACATAACAATGAAAAAACATAAACCAACTTAAGTGCAGGTAATGTGAACAAAAAACCCGATTGAATCAAGTGCAATATACAAATTCACAAAGATTAAAAAAATGACACCAGCAAATATACTGATAGACATTATTTGTTATCTAGCAGTTCCTCAAGACAATATCTTTGGGCCGATTAAACGGAACTACAGCCACACGGGAAAAAGAGAAAGTACTGCTCTGTGGGGCCTATTAAACATCAAACGCCCTCTCCAGATGTACACATTTTTCAAAATGCCCTCTGTGGCAAAATGTGGAGATTGCTGACGCGTTTCCAATCCCTAGGGTTAATCACAGGATTTTCATCAGGGCTAATAGCACGGTGTAACCTACAAATGAAATTAGAAAAAAAGGATTACCTAAAAATGTCTCCTACCTTAACACCTTAACTGCTTCGAACGTTCCGCGCCAGTGCGGAACGTTCTATTAAGCGGGCGGGGCCGCGTCGGCCAACGGACGTGCGCAGCACTACCGAGGTAGTCCTTGCGACGGCCGTTGGCCGACGCACGCAGCAAAAGGGTTAACTCTATATAGTGTTATTATACCACTACCGATCACTTCTAAAGTACCTGAAGTTTATTCCGTTTGTTTTAATGGAGATCAAATCGCTCCTATATCAGGTGTTCTTTTAGGTTGCAGGACCTGAAACAACCAGGACATTTTGTATCAGAATTGTGAATCATGTTATTTTGTATCCCCCATTGATCAAAGAGAAGCTCAGAAACTCACGGTTAATTCTACTTGGGAAGACCGAGTTGGTTTTCACTATCACTCAGAATTGAGGAGTGAATTGGTAAAGTTTTAGACACCGGGTGATTTTTCACGCTAACTGTGAAAAAGAAGAAAAACAAGTGGGCAGTTATTTGTTGTTACGTCTCGCTAGATTAATTTCAAAGGAAATCAAATAAAGGGGCAACCTAAATGCACTTGTCAGTCTGTGCACTCATTTTCAATAAGCTTTTGAAGCGGCGTGTTTAAACATCGCGCGCTGTGTTTCTGAAAAGAAAACACAATAAGGTTACCGCACGCGAGTAAACCGTTATGAAACATGGCTCAAACGCGAATTATTTCATAAAACGGGAAGCTGCTAACTTACTTAAAAGTTGTTCTAGACGGTGTTCAAAAGGGTCCTCCCGCTCGTGATTTCCACCAAAGATAATTGTTGGTTTAAAATTCGGCCCATATCCTGTTTAACAGGAAGTATTAGGCATTCATCTTTAAGGGGATTCTGGGAGTTGTAGTTATTCTACTACAAATTAGGAAAATTAATATCTACCCTCGAACCTTCGAGGTTATTGTTTTTTTACAAAAAGTTTATGAGGAAATTTATAGTGTTTTACAGAGGACTCAGCGTAAAACTTGGTGCAATTCTGCCATTTCGTTTAAACCGTCTGCCACACAGTTATATTTCATGATAAGGTATGTCTCTTTTTTCCGCAATAAAATTTCGACATCACCACCTCTCGGTGGTGGTTTAATGGATGACAGCACCGTCCAGACGAATTCTTTTTCAGAATGTTGTTTGTCAATAAAGTGTGCAACCATGGGTGCAGTTAAAACTTTTGTTTAATTCTTGATCGAGGTTGGACCATCCTTTGATTGATTTGCTGTGTGGTTTTGCCAATGTACAACTTTGGACAGGGACATTGAATGCCGTACACAACATTCTTGGTTTTACAATTCGTAAATTCTTTATGTACCCATTTGATGGAATTGTGTAAGAATTCAGTGCCTTCAATGGTGTTGTTACATGCGGAACATGTTCCGCATTTGTGGTGGCCTTCCACCGGAGCCAGATTCCACAGTGTTCTTAAGTCAGTTTTAGGCTTTATGCTTTTTAAGTCTGCTCGTATGATATTCTCTCCAATACTTTTGTTCTTCTTCATTGCGAAGAGAGGTCTTTCCATTGGACATTCTAAGCCCGTGAGCAAGTGCCAATTGTTTAAAATGATCTTCCGAAACTTATGGGTGTGAGGGCCAAATGTAGATACACATACTAGTTGTTCCAGTGGTTCCTTGATCTTCTTACGTAAAAGATCCTCTCTGGGTGTGTACCATGCCCTTTTTGTGGAGTGTTTTAACATTTTTTCGGATACCCTCTTTCTCTTAACTGATGGCATAGAATTTCTGCTTGTATCATGAAGTCTTCTTTACGGGTACAGTTGCGCCGAATTCTCAGTAGTTGGCTGTACGGGAGATTGTCTTTAAGACTTCGGGGGTGGAAGCTGGAATAGTGTAGAATGGTGTTTTTGTCTGTGGGTTTACGATGGAGTGTTGTAATTAGCTTGTCATCTTGTACAAATACCTCTGTAAATAAACCGTTCTTCAAACAGGGCCATAAAGAGCACCGCCATCTCTGGGGCATAGGGACACCCCATGGCAGTGTTGAAATAATTATTTTTCAAAGCTATTCTTGCCAAATCTAAGAAAGTCAGTAGGAACTCTTTGAGGTTTTGGTCTTGTTTCTAAGAAGTATTCAATAGATTCCAAACCTTCATCTTGAGGAATCTGAGTGTATAGGGAGTTGACATCCAATGAGACCATCCATTGTTGCTGAGAGTCAAAGTGGAGGTCCTCAATCTTTGTGATAAAATCGGTGGTATCTCGAAGATAGGATGGTACTTGTTCCAAGAAAGGTTTCAGGAAGACATCCACAGATTTCGCTATTGGTTCGAGTACCGAGTCACACCCAGATACAATTGGTCTCCCAGGCGGGTGCTGCAGATCTTTGTGAATTTTTGGAAGGAAATAAATGACAGGGATTCTCGGATGTTTTTTATTGAGAAAGTCAAACTCCTTTGGACCAACGATTCCTTGTTCTAATCCCCAGGTGATTTTGTTACAAATTTCGCTTTGTATTTCTTTAGTGGGATCTTCCATTAATTTTCTGTACCACGTTTGATTGAATATTTGGCTATTTGCTTCTTCCCGATATTTGTCTTTGGACCATAAGACAAGGGCTTCCCCTTTGTCAGCGGGTTTCACCACAATTTTATCATCATTCTGTAAGTCCTTTAATGCTTGGTGTTGTTGTCTGCTGATGTTTCTTTTAAAGAACTGTTTTTGCTTAGATAATTTTGTGATGGATGACAATACTGCCTGTTCATACGCCACTACTTCTTTTGGAATAATAGAAGTAGTGGCGTATTCACAAAGATCTGCAGCACCCGCCTGGGAGACCAATTGTATCTGGGTGTGACTCGGTACTCGAACCAATAGCGAAATCTGTGGATGTCTTCCTGAAACCTTTCTTGGAACAAGTACCATCCTATCTTCGAGATACCACCGATTTTATCACAAAGATTGAGGGCCTCCACTTTGACTCTCAGCAACAATGGATGGTCTCATTGGATGTCAACTCCCTATACACTCAGCTTCCTCAAGATGAAGGTTTGGAATCTATTGAATACTTTTTAGAAACAAGACCAAAACCTCAAAGAGTTCCTACTGACTTTATCTTAGATTTGGCAAGAATAGCTTTGAAAAAGAATTATTTCAACACTGCCATGGGGTGTCCCTATGCCCCAGAGATGGCGGTGCTCTTTATGGCCCTGTTTGAAGAACGGTTTATTTACAATAACAACCCATACAGTGCCAACGTGCAATCATGGCATCGCTACATTGACGACGTCTGGTGCCTATGGGAGGGCACAGATGATCTACTTCATTCCTTTTTTGAATGGCTAAATAGTAGACACCCTGACATCAAATTCAGCATGTCCAAATACCAGACTCGCCTAACCTTTCTAGATGTTGAGGTATTTGTACAAGATGACAAGCTAATTACAACACTCCATCGTAAACCCACAGACAAAAACACCATTCTACACTATTCCAGCTTCCACCCCCAAAGTCTTAAAGACAATCTCCCGTACAGCCAACTACTGAGAATTCGGCGCAACTGTACCCGTAAAGAAGACTTCATGATACAAGCAGAAATTCTATGCCATCAGTTAAGAGAAAGAGGGTATCCGAAAAAAATGTTAAAACACTCCACAAAAAGGGCATGGTACACACCCAGAGAGGATCTTTTACGTAAGAAGATCAAGGAACCACTGGAACAACTAGTATGTGTATCTACATTTGGCCCTCACACCCATAAGTTTCGGAAGATCATTTTAAACAATTGGCACTTGCTCACGGGCTTAGAATGTCCAATGGAAAGACCTCTCTTCGCAATGAAGAAGAACAAAAGTATTGGAGAGAATATCATACGAGCAGACTTAAAAAGCATAAAGCCTAAAACTGACTTAAGAACACTGTGGAATCTGGCTCCGGTGGAAGGCCACCACAAATGCGGAACATGTTCCGCATGTAACAACACCATTGAAGGCACTGAATTCTTACACAATTCCATCAAATGGGTACATAAAGAATTTACGAATTGTAAAACCAAGAATGTTGTGTACGGCATTCAATGTCCCTGTCCAAAGTTGTACATTGGCAAAACCACACAGCAAATCAATCAAAGGATGGTCCAACCTCGATCAAGAATTAAACAAAAAGTTTTAACTGCACCCATGGTTGCACACTTTATTGACAAACAACATTCTGAAAAAGAATTCGTCTGGACGGTGCTGTCATCCATTAAACCACCACCGAGAGGTGGTGATGTCGAAATTTTATTGCGGAAAAAAGAGACATACCTTATCATGAAATATAACTGTGTGGCAGACGGTTTAAACGAAATGGCAGAATTGCACCAAGTTTTACGCTGAGTCCTCTGTAAAACACTATAAATTTCCTCATAAACTTTTTGTAAAAAAACAATAACCTCGAAGGTTCGAGGGTAGATATTAATTTTCCTAATTTGTAGTAGAATAACTACAACTCCCAGAATCCCCCTTAAAGATGAATGCCTAATACTTCCTGTTAAACAGGATATGGGCCGAATTTTAAACCGACAATCATCTTTGGTGGAAATCACGAGCGGGAGGACCCTTTTGAACACCGTCTAGAACAACTTTTAAGTAAGTTAGCAGCTTCCTGTTTTATGAAATAATTCGCGTTTGAGCCATGTTTCGTAACGGTTTACTCGCACGTGCGGTAACCTTATTATGTTTTCTTTTCAGAAACACGGCGCGCGATGTTTAAACACGCTGCTTCAAAAGCTTATTGAAAATGAGTGCACAGACTGACAAGTAAGTGCATTTAGGTTGCCCCTTTATTTGATTTCCTTTGAAATTAATCTAGCGAGACGTAACAACAAATAACTGCCCACTTGTTTTTCTTCTTTTTTCACAGTTAGTGTGAAAAATCACCCGGTGTCTAAAACTTTACCAATTCACTCCTCAATTCTGAGTGATAGTGAAAAACCAACTCGGTCTTCCCAAGTAGAATTAACTGTGAGTTTCTGAGCTTCTCTTTTGATCAATGGGGGATACAAAATAACATGATTCACAATTCTGATACAAAATGTCCTGGTTGTTTCAGGTCCTGCAACCTAAAAGAACACCTGATATAGGAGCGATTTGATCTCCATTAAAACAAACGGAATAAACTTCAGGTACTTTAGAAGTGATCGGTAGTGGTATAATAACACAATATAGAGTTAACCCTTTTGCTGCGTGCGTCGGCCAACGGCCGTCGCGAGGACTACCTCGGTAGTGCTGCGCACGTCCGTTGGCCGACGCGGCCCCGCCCGCTTAATAGAACGTTCCGCACTGGCGCGGAACGTTCGAAGCAGTTAAGGTGTTAAGGTAGGACACATTTTTAGGTCATCCTTTTTTTTCTAATTTCATTTATAGGTTACACCGTGCTCTTAGCCCTGATGAAAATCCCGTGATTAACCCTAGGGATTGGAAACGCGTCGGCAATCTCCACGTTTTGCCACAGAGGGCATTTTGAAAAATTTGTACATCTGGAGAGGGCGTTTGATGTTTAATAGGCCCCACAGAGCAGTACTTTCTCTTTTTCCCGTGTGGCTGTAGTTCCGTTTAATCGGCCCAAAGATATTGTCTTGAGGAACTGCTAGATAACAAATAATGTCTATCAGTATATTTGCTGGTGTAATTTTTTTAATCTTTGTGAATTTGTATATTGCACTTGATTCAATCTGGTTTTTTGTTCACATTACCTGCACTTAATTTGGTTTATGTTTTTTCATTGTTATGTATATGGAATGTATTTAACTCTGACATGTACTTAATGATTTCACAAAGTGTATATAAAAAAAACATGAAGATATGTGATTCATACACAGAAAGCATATGAATTGATGGCCTTTGCATTCTTTCACTCTAATAAATAGCGACACACAATCTGACGGCCAGGTTTCCCTCCTTACTTTAAAACTAGCAGAATACGGAGTCACAGCTAGGGATGGGACAGTAACTTTCGTGATTGAGGCTCACGAATCATATAGAACAGAGGTTGGGTTAAATTCCCACCAGCAGATGCACAATCACATACATTTCATTCTTACACTGAAGATGAGACACCAGAGGAATACTGTCCGTATGAGGACATCGAAGTTCCGCTCACCTACCAAGAGCGCATAAATTGGTATAAAGGTGACCTTCCCCACACAAAAGACAAAGTAAGACTAGGTCCGCTCGGCAGAGATGGAGCCACTTGGCCAGTCCTTGCGGCCTACACACCACATCCAGACATTGACTCAATGCCAGTGGCAGACTTACGTCCACTTCATAAAGAAATAATAAAACTTTACAGAAACCTGACACAGTTCGTGATGAGAACCCTCACACTTCAGCCAGCAAGAGCTACACAAACAGGACAAACTCAGGGGTCCGCAACACAAATTACTCTACAAACTCTACACGCAGTTATGGGTAAAATGCCAATTAGACATGAGCAAATGCCATTCTTGATAGCTCGGAAAATAACACACCTGGAGGCTGTGTTTCCACACACTAGCCATCAAGAAAAACACAGAATGTTATCAATCTGCTTGCCAATGGGGATAGCTCCCCAGATAGAGGATTGTACCTCTTGGGGTACAGTCTTCGCTGCCATATATACCAGAAATCATGGTATCCCTTCAATAGCAGTAATACCAGATGTATTAAGACAAATACAGAATGAGTATGGAGCAGAACCTGCTCTGAACTTAGGGATGAAATTGTTAGGAAATTTTGTCCAGGTATCAACTATTATATTAGCAAACATAAAAGGGGAGGCAGCAGCAGTGGCAATACGCCAACGCCTGAGGGATTTCACTCCTTTACATCAGGAGCGTGAATTACCCAAAATTATCGAAGACATCTATGCCGAACTAGGTAGAGATAGTTTGGGAGCTAGAGCAACAAAACCTCAACTCATGGGTGGTCCTGAAAAAGATAACACTAAGCAAGCACCCGATTCTTCTAAGAAGAAATGGGATAATAACAATAAAAAACAAAAGAATAGAGAGAACAGATCTCAATCCAGGGGTGGGTCTCCTCAACAGGAACCCTTCGAAAAGAGGTACAACCTTAGAAATAGAGATAACATTAAAAAACCTGATGGGTGTCAGGATACTGATACACGTTCCTCTCGTTCCTTTCAGGGTTCACCAAGAAACTCCGAGAAGGAAGGACGGTCAGAACACAGACAAGAAGAGCGTACAAAGTCCAGAGACACGCAACGTGCTTCAGACTATACTTCCAAAAAAGAAGAAAAACCAAAATCAAAACTTCAATTTAAAAATAAGAAAGTAGCAGGTCCCAAAGTTAGACATGCCCAGAAATCTGAGGACTCAACTTCTGAACGGGGAATGGGTTCTGACGATGCTAGACAGCGCAGCAGAAGTAACCATAGCTCGCCAGAACTTGATGGAATTTCTGGTGACAGCGGAGTTCAATGAACATATCACGATGGCGACACCCTGATACAAGGGTAAGTGTCCCGCATAGGTTACATGAGATAACACTGTAAATGGAGCGGGACAAACCCAGAAAAATTAAACGTCTCTTTTGGGAGAACCTGACTCATGGCTGACATCCTTTTGGCTGAAAAAGATTGGCTACCTCAGATTGTTATGGATTGCCCAAAAGGAGAAACGGTTATTTTACCGGCATTCTCCGACCTCGTTCCAATATATTTAAAACATACATACGCGCAGGAGTGGGCTTTAGCACTTGCTCCAGCATTATATCGCAACCATGTTGGGTGGGATGCTGAGTCACCACATCATACAATCCCAGTAAAAACTACTCCAACTCCACAGAGACAGTACCCAATAAA
The DNA here is from genome assembly GCA_963921515.1 of Calotriton arnoldi. NCBI lineage: Eukaryota > Metazoa > Chordata > Amphibia > Caudata > Salamandridae > Calotriton > Calotriton arnoldi. Next base: position 670,141 of record CAWUFW010005485.1, read on the forward strand.
ACAAGAAGCGAAAAAACAGGTCAGGGAGATCTTAGATCAACTTGAATACCAGGGTGTTATAGAAACTTGCACCTCCCCAATGAATAATCCTTTGTTTCCCGTAATGAAACCCGATAATTCATTTTGTCTAGTTTTAGACTACAGACATCTGAACACATGCACCTGAACATTTGCAGTACAGAATGCACACAGTGCCGCATTAATGAATAACATTGTGTGGAAAAAATACAAAACAACACTAGATGTCTCAAATGGATTTTTCTACCAAAATATAGCACCTGAAAGCAGATATTTGACAGCTCTCTGAGCGACAATTTTTGAGACTCCCCCAAGGGTATAAGAATAGCCCTGGGTTGTTTTCCGCTAGGGTAACAGAGTTACTTCAGAATTTGGATGAAGAGGCATTGTCCTATGTAGATGACATTTATCTAACGGATGATGATTTACAGGATCACTTGACCAGGGTGAGCAACATTATTTTGGGGTTCGCCTCTGAGGGCTACAATTTTAATTTAAAAAAATCAAAAATAGCCCACCTCAATGTCCTATTTTTAGGATATGAGTTATCAAGTGAAGGGAAAAGCCTGGCAGCTAACTTTTAGAAAAGTGTGCGTTGCTCCAACCTCCTCAATCGTTGAAAAACCTACAATCCATATTGGCATTTTTAAATTTTGGCAGAACTTACATTTTAGATTGCGCAGAAAAAGTGAAACCTTTCTGAGTCTTAATAAGACCAGATTTTTCAGTTAGGCATTGGACACAGGAACACAGATCCTTAACTATCCTTAACAATTAGGATCATCATCAGGACCAGGTTACAGTTTGGAACGTGCTGTACAAAGGAAGAAGGAAGAAAAGTGAGGGAAATCGCAAGGCGGGTAGGACTGAGAAAACTAATATGGTAGGGACATTGTGGTAATAAATACCTGAGGGAGGTGGTACTGGAGGAGGAAGGTGAAGGATACTGCCTGGGGAATGAGTGAGCCGGGCCAGTGGTACCAGGCAGGTTATCTAATTGTTAAGGATCGAAACGCCATCGACATTCCAGCGCAGCTTGTGGCGCCCTACACTCTGGTTCACCATTAATGTCCAATTTTGTACAGTTCTTTGTAAATACTTACCTGTGAACCTTAAGTACCTTCTCATTCTTGTCACCTTTTCACCCTGCGCGGCCTATCGCTGTTTTACTTGCGTCGTCCACCTTGTGTGTCACGAGCGCTTAAGTGCATGTTTATTTACTAGCCTATGAAATACCTGTTGAGGTATTGTGTTGTGTATGTGTATATATATATATATATACATATATATATATATATATATATATATACACACATACACACACCTCTTTCACCCAGATCTCAACCGGGTCTATGGGTACACCCCTGTTGTTTAACCATACGTTTTATCACACAGCATGTCGGCTGCTTGGAGAGGCCGCGCACCTATGTTTTTTTTCTGCACGGCAACTCTTTAATGTGTAGTGCGCTTTATTATGTACCTACCTATTGCGCGGCACCGCTTCACAGCCACCACGCTTTATCACACAGCATGGTAGAAATAGAGCAGTTTCTCCAGGGCACCCGATCCTTGTCTAATGCACATTTTGTGCTCCAGTCTTTTGACGGTTATCTGTAGAAACTTCAGTGGAGCTACAGAGCACAGCGAATCATGTTTATAGTGCATGGTGAGTATCTTGGTCATTCTTACCTGGAAAGTAAAGTTGTTTTATTTACTGTCCTTGCCTTACCCCATACCTAGCGTTGGGCTTCTTTTGGTAGGACTTGCGCATGTTTGGGTATCTTTCCACGGTTAATCCTGTTTGTCTAGGATTTCATGCCTGTCAACACTGCCCGTCTGCCGTCAGTGGGCGGGCTCCAGTAACAGGAATGGAGAGATGCTCACTACGTGGAAACCTGCCGCCCAGGATCCAGCCTGCCCATCCGTACCAGTAAGCCAGCGCTCAGGCCTGGAGGCCACCCTCAAGACTTCTGCGTCTCCCTTGAATGGGATTAGTGCTGGCCACCACCCCTTTGAGGTCACTGCTCATTTTCTTTTCTCTTTTTATTTAAATTACTGCTTAACAATCGATCAAACAGCATTCACGCTTTACTCTCCGTGCCGTCTTTCCCCACCCCTCCCCCAACGCTGCTTGTTATTAGTTGCTTTCCACCTTTGCTGATGCCAGAGCGCACCACATCAGCTCACTGTTGCCATTGGCTCCCGGGTGCCTGTACCTACCAGACAACTGGTGTTGTCCCACTCACTTACCTCCCTAGGCCCACACACCCACATGCACAACTGTGGCGTCTCCTTAAAAGATCTCCAATAAAGAGCCCTCTCGCGGGGCCCGTGGGGGACTGCGGCGCCACCCCCACGAGGAGCAACGCCCGATGATGAAGCATGACACTCGCAAGGGTGTGTGAGGGCACTATATCCAAAAGGAGGGATTCCCCCCGTCACTGTTTATAACCCAACCCTCTTCGAGTCTGACCACTTTTTACTATTCCTCTCTACCCACCATAGTTTGGTTGCTACTTTCCTGAGACCTTAGGAACAGCTACCCCCTAGTGTATACTGCCTAATGGAGGGTACCTTAAGCTATGCCGCAGTGCTGAGTCGGCATAGCGCTACTATACTATGGTGGCTATGCATTGCTCACCTAATGAATGGTACCTAAATCTGTGCCGCAGTGCTGCGTCGGCAGAGCGCTACTATACTATTGTGGCTGTGTATTACTCGCCTGTGGAATGGTACCTAAAGCTATGCCGCAGTGCTGAGTCGGCAGAGCACTACTATACTATGGTGGCTGTGTATTACTCGCCTGTGGAATGGTACCTAAAGCTATGCTACAGTGCTGACTCGGCGAGCTCTACTATACTATGCTGGCTATGCAATGCTCGCCTAATGGATGGTACCTAAAGCTATGCCACAGTGCTGAGTCGGCAGAGCGCTACTATACTATGGTGGCTATGCATTGCTCGCCTAGTGGATGGTACCTAAAGCTGTGCCGATGTGCTGAGTCGGCAGAGCGCTACTTTACTATTGTGGCTATGCATTTCTCGCCTAGTGGATGGTACCTAAAGCTGTGCCGCTGTGCTGAGTCGGCAGAGCGCTACTATACTATTGTGACTATGCATTGCTCGCCTAATGGATGGTACCTAAAGCTGTGCCGCACTGCTGAGTCGGCCTAGCGCTACTATACTATGGTGGCTGTGTATTACTCGCCTGTGGAATGGTACCTAAAGCTGTGCCGCTGTGCTGAGTCGGCAGAGCTCTACTATACTATTTAGTCTATGCATTGCTCGCCTAGTGGATGGTACCTAAAGCTATGCCGCAGTGCTGAGTCGGCAGAGCGCTACTATACTATTGTGGCTATGCATTGCTCGCCTAGTGGAATGGTACCTAAAGCTGTGCCGCAGTGCTGAGTCGGCAGAGCGCTACTATACTATGGTGGCTATGCAATGCTCGCCTAATGGATGGTACCTAAAGCTATGCCACAGTGCTGAGTCGGCAGAGCTCTACTATACTATTGTTGCTATGCAATGCTCGCCTAATGGATGGTACCCAAAGCTGTGCCGCACTGCTGGTCTTTGGAGCTCTACTATACTATGGTGGCTGTGTATTACTCGCCTGTTGAATGGTACCTAAAGCTGTGCCGCACTGCTGGTCTGCGGAGCTCTACTATACTATGGTGGGTGTGTATTTCTCACCTGTGGAATGGTACCTAAAGCTGTGCCGCAGTGCTGAGTCGGCGGAGCTCTACTATACTATGGTGGCTATGCAATGCTCGCCTAATGGATGGTACCTAAAGCTATGCCACAGTGCTGAGTCGGCAGAGCTCTACTATACTATTGTTGCTATGCAATGCTCGCCTAATGGATGGTACCTAAAGCTGTGCCGCAATGCTGGTCTTTGGAGCTCTACTATACTATGGTGGCTGTGTATTACTCGCCTGTTGAATGGTACCTAAAGCTGTGCCGCACTGCTGGTCTGCGGAGCTCTACTATACTATGGTGGCTGTGTATTACTTGCCTGTGGAATGGTACCTTAAGCTATGCCGCAGTGCTGAGTCGGCAGAGCGCTACTATACTATGGTGGCTATGCATTGCTCGCCTAATGGATGGTACCTAAAGCTGTGCCGCAGTGCTGGTCTGCAGAGCTCTACTATACTATGGTGGCTGTGTATTACTCGCCTGTGGAATGGTACCTAAAGCTGTACCGGAGTGCTGAGTCGGCGGAGCGCTGCTATACTATGGTGGCTATGCATTGCTCGCCTAATGGATGGTACCTAAAGCTGTGCCGCAGTGCTGAGTCGGCAGAGCTCTACTATACTATGGTGGCTGTGTATTACTCGCCTGTAGAATGGTACCTAAAGCTGAGTCGGTGGAGCGCTACTATACTATGCTGGCTGTGTATTACTCGCCTGTGGAATGGTACCTAAAGCTATGCCACAGTGCTGAGTCGGCAGAGCTCTACTATACTATGGTGGCTGTGTATTACTCGCCTGTGGAATGGTACCTAAAGCTGTGCCGCAGTGCTGAGTCGGCAGAGCGCTACTATACTATGGTGGCTATGCATTGCTCACCTAATGGATGATACCTAAAGCTGTGCTGAGTCGGCAGAGCGCTACTATACTATGCTGGCTATGCATTGCTCGCCTAATGGATGGTACCTAAAGCTGTGCCGCACTGCTGAGTCGGCAGAGCGCTACTATACTATGCTGGCTATGCATTGCTCGCCTAATGGATGGTACCTAAAGCTGTGCCACAGTGCTGAGTCGGCGGAGCGCTACTATACTATGATGGCTGTGTATTACTCGCCTGTGGAATGGTACCTAAAGCTGTGCCGCAGTGCTGAGTCGGCAGAGCGCTACTATACTATTGTGGCTATGCATTGCTCGCCTAATGGATGGTACCTAAAGCTGTGCCGCACTGCTGAGTCGGCCTAGCGCTACTATACTATGGTGGCTGTGTATTACTCGCCTGTGGAATGGTACCTAAAGCTGTGCCGCAGTGCTGAGTCGGCAGAGCACTACTATACTATTTAGGCTATGCATTGCTCGCCTAGTGGATGGTACCTAAAGCTGTGCCGCAGTGCTGAGTCGGCAGAGCGCTACTATACTATGGTGGCTGTGTATTACTCACCCGTGGAATGGTACCTAAAGCTATGCCACAGTGCTGAGTCGGTGGAGCTCTACTATACTATGGTGGCTATGCAATGCTCGCCTAATGGATGGTACCTAAAGCTATGCCACAGTGCTGAGTCGGCAGAGCGCTACTATACTATTGTGACTATGCATTGCTCGCCTAATGGATGGTACCTAAAGCTGTGCCGCACTGTTGAGTCGGCAGAGCGCTACTTTACTATTGTGGCTATGCATTTCTCGCCTAGTAGATGGTACCTAAAGCTATGCCGCTGTGCTGAGTCGGCAGAGCGCTACTATACTATTGTTGCTATGCATTGCTCGCCTAATGGATGGTACCTAAAGCTGTGCCGCACTGCTGAGTCGGCCTAGCGCTACTATACTATGGTGGCTGTGTATTACTCGCCTGTGGAATGGTACCTAAAGCTGTGCCGCTGTGCTGAGTCGGCAGAGCACTACTATACTATTTAGGCTATGCATTGCTCGCCTAGTGGATGGTACCTAAAGCTATGCCGCAGTGCTGACTCGGCAGAGCGCTACTATACTATTGTGGCTATGCATTGCTCGCCTAGTGGAATGGTACCTAAAGCTGTGCCGCAGTGCTGAGTTGGCAGAGCGCTACTATACTATGGTGGCTATGCAATGCTCGCCTAATGGATGGTACCTAAAGCTATGCCACAGTGCTGAGTCGGCGGAGCTCTACTATACTATGGTGGCTATGCAATGCTCGCCTAATGGATGGTACCTAAAGCTATGCCACAGTGCTGAGTCGGCAGAGCTCTACTATACTATTGTTGCTATGCAATGCTCGCCTAATGGATGGTACCTAAAGCTGTGCCGCACTGCTGGTCTTTGGAGCTCTACTATACTATGGTGGCTGTGTATTACTCGCCTGTTGAATGGTACCTAAAGCTGTGCCGCACTGCTGGTCTGCGGAGCTCTACTATACTATGATGGCTGTGTATTACTTGCCTGTGGAATGGTACCTTAAGCTATGCCGCAGTGCTGAGTCGGCAGAGCGCTACTATACTATGGTGGCTGTGTATTACTCGCCTGTGGAATGGTACCTAAAGCTGTGCTGCAGTGCTGAGTTGGCAGAGCGCTACTATACAATGGTGGCTATGCATTGCTCGCCTAATGGATGGTACCTAAAGCTGTGCCGCAGTGCTGGTCTGCAGAGCTCTACTATACTATGGTGGCTGTGTATTACTCGCCTGTGGAATGGTACCTAAAGCTGTACCGGAGTGCTGAGTCGGCGGAGCGCTGCTATACTATGGTGGCTATGCATTGCTCGCCTAATGGATGGTACCTAAAGCTGTGCCGCAGTGCTGAGTCGGCAGAGCTCTACTATACTATGGTGGCTGTGTATTACTCGCCTGTAGAATGGTACCTAAAGCTGAGTCGGTGGAGCGCTACTATACTATGCTGGCTGTGTATTACTCGCCTGTGGAATGGTACCTAAAGCTATGCCACAGTGCTGAGTCGGCAGAGCTCTACTATACTATGGTGGCTGTGTATTACTCGCCTGTGGAATGGTACCTAAAGCTGTGCCGCAGTGCTGAGTCGGCAGAGCGCTACTATACTATGCTGGCTATGCATTGCTCGCCTAATGGATGGTACCTAAAGCTGTGCCGCACTGATGAGTCGGCAGAGCGCTACTATACTATGCTGGCTATGCATTGCTCGCCTAATGGATGGTACCTAAAGCTGTGCCGCAGTGCTGAGTCGGCGGAGCGCTACTATACTATGATGGCTGTGTATTACTCGCCTGTGGAATGGTACCTAAAGCTGTGCCGCAGTGCTGAGTCGGCAGAGCGCTACTATACTATTGTGGCTATGCATTGCTCGCCTAATGGATGGTACCTAAAGCTGTGCCGCACTGCTGAGTCGGCCTAGCGCTACTATACTATGGTGGCTGTGTATTACTCGCCTGTGGAATGGTACCTAAAGCTGTGCCGCAGTGCTGAGTCGGCAGAGCGCTACTTTACTATTGTGGCTATGCATTTCTCGCCTAGTGGATGGTACCTAAAGCTGTGCCGCTGTGCTGAGTCGGCAGAGCGCTACTATACTATTGTGACTATGCATTGCTCGCCTAATGGATGGTACCTAAAGCTGTGCCGCACTGCTGAGTCGGCCTAGCGCTACTATACTATGGTGGCTGTGTATTACTCGCCTGTGGAATGGTACCTAAAGCTGTGCCGCAGTGCTGAGTCGGCAGAGCACTACTATACTATTTAGGCTATGCATTGCTCGCCTAGTGGATGGTACCTAAAGCTATGCCGCAGTGCTGAGTCGGCAGAGCGCTACTATACTATTGTGGCTATGCATTGCTCGCCTAGTGGAATGGTACCTAAAGCTGTGCCGCAGTGCTGAGTCGGCAGAGCGCTACTATACTATGGTGGCTATGCAATGCTCGCCTAATGGATGGTACCTAAAGCTATGCCACAGTGCTGAGTCGGCAGAGCTCTACTATACTATTGTTGCTATGCAATGCTCGCCTAATGGATGGTACCCAAAGCTGTGCCGCACTGCTGGTCTTTGGAGCTCTACTATACTATGGTGGCTGTGTATTACTCGCCTGTTGAATGGTACCTAAAGCTGTGCCGCACTGCTGGTCTGCGGAGCTCTACTATACTATGGTGGGTGTGTATTTCTCACCTGTGGAATGGTACCTAAAGCTGTGCCGCAGTGCTGAGTCGGCGGAGCTCTACTATACTATGGTGGCTATGCAATGCTCGCCTAATGGATGGTACCTAAAGCTATGCCACAGTGCTGAGTCGGCAGAGCTCTACTATACTATTGTTGCTATGCAATGCTCGCCTAATGGATGGTACCTAAAGCTGTGCCGCACTGCTGGTCTTTGGAGCTCTACTATACTATGGTGGCTGTGTATTACTCGCCTGTTGAATGGTACCTAAAGCTGTGCCGCACTGCTGGTCTGCGGAGCTCTACTATACTATGGTGGCTGTGTATTACTTGCCTGTGGAATGGTACCTTAAGCTATGCCGCAGTGCTGAGTCGGCAGAGCGCTACTATACTATGGTGGCTATGCATTGCTCGCCTAATGGATGGTACCTAAAGCTGTGCCGCAGTGCTGGTCTGCAGAGCTCTACTATACTATGGTGGCTGTGTATTACTCGCCTGTGGAATGGTACCTAAAGCTGTACCGGAGTGCTGAGTCGGCGGAGCGCTGCTATACTATGGTGGCTATGCATTGCTCGCCTAATGGATGGTACCTAAAGCTGTGCCGCAGTGCTGAGTCGGCAGAGCTCTACTATACTATGGTGGCTGTGTATTACTCGCCTGTAGAATGGTACCTAAAGCTGAGTCGGTGGAGCGCTACTATACTATGCTGGCTGTGTATTACTCGCCTGTGGAATGGTACCTAAAGCTATGCCACAGTGCTGAGTCGGCAGAGCTCTACTATACTATGGTGGCTGTGTATTACTCGCCTGTGGAATGGTACCTAAAGCTGTGCCGCAGTGCTGAGTCGGCAGAGCGCTACTATACTATGGTGGCTATGCATTGCTCACCTAATGGATGATACCTAAAGCTGTGCTGAGTCGGCAGAGCGCTACTATACTATGCTGGCTATGCATTGCTCGCCTAATGGATGGTACCTAAAGCTGTGCCGCACTGCTGAGTCGGCAGAGCGCTACTATACTATGCTGGCTATGCATTGCTCGCCTAATGGATGGTACCTAAAGCTGTGCCACAGTGCTGAGTCGGCGGAGCGCTACTATACTATGATGGCTGTGTATTACTCGCCTGTGGAATGGTACCTAAAGCTGTGCCGCAGTGCTGAGTCGGCAGAGCGCTACTATACTATTGTGGCTATGCATTGCTCGCCTAATGGATGGTACCTAAAGCTGTGCCGCACTGCTGAGTCGGCCTAGCGCTACTATACTATGGTGGCTGTGTATTACTCGCCTGTGGAATGGTACCTAAAGCTGTGCCGCAGTGCTGAGTCGGCAGAGCACTACTATACTATTTAGGCTATGCATTGCTCGCCTAGTGGATGGTACCTAAAGCTGTGCCGCAGTGCTGAGTCGGCAGAGCGCTACTATACTATGGTGGCTGTGTATTACTCACCCGTGGAATGGTACCTAAAGCTATGCCACAGTGCTGAGTCGGTGGAGCTCTACTATACTATGGTGGCTATGCAATGCTCGCCTAATGGATGGTACCTAAAGCTATGCCACAGTGCTGAGTCGGCAGAGCGCTACTATACTATTGTGACTATGCATTGCTCGCCTAATGGATGGTACCTAAAGCTGTGCCGCACTGTTGAGTCGGCCTAGCGCTACTATACTATGGTGGCTGTGTATTACTCGCCTGTGGAATGGTACCTAAAGCTGTGCCGCAGTGCTGAGTCGGCAGAGCGCTACTTTACTATTGTGGCTATGCATTTCTCGCCTAGTAGATGGTACCTAAAGCTATGCCGCTGTGCTGAGTCGGCAGAGCGCTACTATACTATTGTTGCTATGCATTGCTCGCCTAATGGATGGTACCTAAAGCTGTGCCGCACTGCTGAGTCGGCCTAGCGCTACTATACTATGGTGGCTGTGTATTACTCGCCTGTGGAATGGTACCTAAAGCTGTGCCGCTGTGCTGAGTCGGCAGAGCACTACTATACTATTTAGGCTATGCATTGCTCGCCTAGTGGATGGTACCTAAAGCTATGCCGCAGTGCTGACTCGGCAGAACGCTACTATACTATTGTGGCTATGCATTGCTCGCCTAGTGGAATGGTACCTAAAGCTGTGCCGCAGTGCTGAGTTGGCAGAGCGCTACTATACTATGGTGGCTATGCAATGCTCGCCTAATGGATGGTACCTAAAGCTATGCCACAGTGCTGAGTCGGCAGAGCTCTACTATACTATTGTTGCTATGCAATGCTCGCCTAATGGATGGTACCCAAAGCTGTGCCGCACTGCTGGTCTTTGGAGCTCTACTATACTATGGTGGCTGTGTATTACTCGCCTGTTGAATGGTACCTAAAGCTGTGCCGCACTGCTGGTCTGCGGAGCTCTACTATACTATGGTGGGTGTGTATTTCTCACCTGTGGAATGGTACCTAAAGCTGTGCCGCAGTGCTGAGTTGGCAGAGCGCTACTATACTATGGTGGCTGTGTATTTCTCACCTGTGGAATGGTACCTAAAGCTATGCCACAGTGCTGAGTCGGCGGAGCTCTACTATACTATGGTGGCTATGCAATGCTCGCCTAATGGATGGTACCTAAAGCTATGCCACAGTGCTGAGTCGGCAGAGCTCTACTATACTATTGTTGCTATGCAATGCTCGCCTAATGGATGGTACCTAAAGCTGTGCCGCACTGCTGGTCTTTGGAGCTCTACTATACTATGGTGGCTGTGTATTACTCGCCTGTTGAATGGTACCTAAAGCTGTGCCGCACTGCTGGTCTGCGGAGCTCTACTATACTATGATGGCTGTGTATTACTTGCCTGTGGAATGGTACCTTAAGCTATGCCGCAGTGCTGAGTCGGCAGAGCGCTACTATACTATGGTGGCTGTGTATTACTCGCCTGTGGAATGGTACCTAAAGCTGTGCTGCAGTGCTGAGTTGGCAGAGCGCTACTATACAATGGTGGCTATGCATTGCTCGCCTAATGGATGGTACCTAAAGCTGTGCCGCAGTGCTGGTCTGCAGAGCTCTACTATACTATGGTGGCTGTGTATTACTCGCCTGTGGAATGGTACCTAAAGCTGTACCGGAGTGCTGAGTCGGCGGAGCGCTGCTATACTATGGTGGCTATGCATTGCTCGCCTAATGGATGGTACCTAAAGCTGTGCCGCAGTGCTGAGTCGGCAGAGCTCTACTATACTATGGTGGCTGTGTATTACTCGCCTGTAGAATGGTACCTAAAGCTGAGTCGGTGGAGCGCTACTATACTATGCTGGCTGTGTATTACTCGCCTGTGGAATGGTACCTAAAGCTATGCCACAGTGCTGAGTCGGCAGAGCTCTACTATACTATGGTGGCTGTGTATTACTCGCCTGTGGAATGGTACCTAAAGCTGTGCCGCAGTGCTGAGTCGGCAGAGCGCTACTATACTATGCTGGCTATGCATTGCTCGCCTAATGGATGGTACCTAAAGCTGTGCCGCACTGATGAGTCGGCAGAGCGCTACTATACTATGCTGGCTATGCATTGCTCGCCTAATGGATGGTACCTAAAGCTGTGCCACAGTGCTGAGTCGGCGGAGCTCTACTATACTATGCTTGCTATGCATTGCTCGCCTAATGGATGGTACCTAAAGCTGTGCCGCAGTGCTGAGTCGGCGGAGCGCTACTATACTATGGTGGCTGTGTATTACTCGCCTGTGGAATGGTACCTAAAGCTGTGCCGCAGTGCTGAGTCGGCAGAGCACTACTATACTATTTAGGCTATGCATTGCTCGCCTAGTGGATGGTACCTAAAGCTGTGCTGCAGTGCTGAGTCGGCAGAGCGCTACTACTATGGTGGCTATGCATTGCTCGCCTAGTGGATGGTACCTAAAGCTGTGCCGCAGTGCTGAGTCGGCAGAGCGCTACTATACTATGGTGGCTGTGTATTACTCACCCGTGGAATGGTACCTAAAGCTATGCCACAGTGCTGAGTCGTTGGAGCTCTACTATACTATGGTGGCTATGCAATGCTCGCCTAATGGATGGTACCTAAAGCTATGCCACAGTGCTGAGTCGGCAGAGCGCTACTATACTATGGTGGCTATGCATTGCTCGCCTAATGGATGGTACCTAAAGCTATGCCGCAGTGCTGAGTTGGCATAGCACTACTATACTATGGTGGCTAGGCATTGCTCACCTAATGGATGGTACCTAATGCTATGCCACAGTGCTGAGTCGGCAGAGCGCAATAAACTATGGTGGCTGTGTATTACTCGCCTGTGGAATGGTACCTAAAGCTATGCCGCAGTGCTGAGTCGGCATAGCGCTACTATACTATGGTGGCTATGCATTGCTCACCTAATGAATGGTACCTAAAGCTGTACCGCAGTGCTGAGTCGGCGGAGCGCTACTATACTATGGTGGCTGTGTATTACTCGCCTGTGGAATGGTACCTAAAGCTGTGCCGCAGTGCTGAGTCGGCAGAGCGCTACTATACTATTGGGGCTATGCAATGCTCGTCTAATGGATGGTACCTAAAGCTGTGCCGCAGTGCTTAGTCGGCAGAGCGCTACTATACTATGCTGGCTGTGGTCCGAGACCTCAGTGTGCATCAAACGCTCCCTCCCTACACACCCTTTTGACAACGCAGCTAACAGATTGAGCACCGCGCATTAGTGTCCAAAGCAACGCCACAGCAGGTCTCCTGCCACTGTCATTGCCCCTTGAATAAACATTGGTAAAGCCAACACTTTTATCTCTCACAAACCTTTTTCCCATTTTCTGGTTCTCCAGTGCTGCGAGGTCATACGAATGGCAATAGCGCTATGCAAATATCATCCCTCCACTGCATACAAAAAAACAGAAGTAAAAAACATCGTCATTTTCAATGCCAAGAGCTCTAACTTTCACAAATGCGAGACCGATTGCATTGCAAATGCTTGTTTTCTAAGTTTCCATTAGAAGAGCGCACTCCAGAACTGAGCTGACATCCTTACATTACCTCTCCATTATGACGATGTAATGATGATGATAAATATTTGACACCATGAAACTTCGAGCTACGCAATCAACTAAAGGCTATGCTGGCTCCTTCACGTTCAAGACATTTCTTACCGAGTTTAGTGCGCAGAGACGTTTCCCGGTTCCGGTTCTTGAAGGTTCTGGTCTGGGCGAGATGGGGGCGACCCTTTCCGGTAGCCACGGTGCTGCTGACAATGTAACACCAGGGCTGACCGTGCCTTCCAGAAGGAGTTCCCAAGAGGAAAAACCCAGAAGGGAAAAACCTCTGGCTGAAGCGGAGACTCCATATGCAGAATGGAGAATACAAAGGGCCAGGACACAGAAGAAGACTGAAGACAGAAGGTCAAAACGGAGAGATTCATACAGTAAAATAGAGACAATCCAGAAGGAACGCGGAACCAGGGAATTCAGAATAGAAGTAAAAACACCAGCAGGAACGAAGATACACCAGCAGTAGCAAAGACACACCAGCAGGAGCGAAGACACACCAGCAGGAGCGAAGAGTGTTGCAACGCAAGGAAAAAGAAAGATTCATCCCTTAAAATACCCAAGGACAGGAAGTGATGCAACAGGAAATGCACAGGCACCATCTTGGATAAGGAATCAATAAGAAAGGACGCCTTCTTATAATGGTTCAGGAATCCATCCAAATGCATGCTGGAAACAAGATTTGTGGGATCATGGGAGGAAGACCTTCAGGAAAAATGGTCCCCCAGGGCAGGAGCATGACAGCTAGAACGTTGTACCCCCAGACATCAGATGAGTGTTTTAGGGCCCCAGCAGGGAGTCATAGCTGCTAAATTATTACTGTGGTGTACTTAAGGCACCAGGGAAACAACCACAGGCCGCTGCATAGATCCGTGGCATGCCCGACATGATGAGGTTGGTGCTGTATGCTGAAAAAAGGAGGCATCACGGGACATACCCACGAAGCCAGGACAGCAACAGTGGGCCACCGTGTGTAACCACGTGAGCCCGAGAGGCAGGGGCAGACGCCACGCGCTGCACTGTAGTCCGTGGCAGTGTAGATGGAGGCGCCGCAGGTTGGGCTATGGACCGTGGCGTAACAGTAGGTCATCCTCCGAGCTCCCGTGTTTGGCAGGAAAAAGCCCCAAAAATCGGCCGACAGGGATGGGAGCATGAACAGAGTCAGCATCCTCCCAAGATCTGTCACTGGGAGGATAACCCTTCCAATGGATCAAAAACTGTAAACTGTTTCTAAAGAACCATGAGTCAGATTTTTTGGACCTTGGGTACATCATTGACCAGAACTGGAGGAGGTCGGGAAAATACCTTTTATAGGGGTCAGTGACGTAAGGCTTTAGTTGTGAGGTATGAAACACAGGGTGCACCTTTCAGGAACGAGACAACTGCAGGTGAAATGACACTTGGTTTACTACTCGAGTGTTATTGAAGGGCCCATAGAAATGTGGACTAAATTGATTGAGGGACAGGCGACATTGATGTCGAAGGACGTCAGCAGTATTTTTCATTCTTTTTACTTCCTGCAGGTTGGAATGTATTTTCTGCCATGCTGCTCTGAGATGTCGGGTAAATGAAGCTGCTGCAGGAACAGAAATGGTATTTTGCAAAACAGAAGGACAAGCTCTTGGATGGCAGCCATATAGACAGAAAAAGGGAGTAGCCTTGGACGCACTGGATAGCATTATTATAGGTAAATTCTGCTAACGGTAAGTAGGTAGCCCAATCGCTTTGGGCAGAGTTACAGAAACAACGAAGATACTGCTCCAGACCTTGATTAGTGTGTTTGGTCTGACCGTTGGGCAGAGGATTGAACCCAGAGGAGAGGGCCACCTCAATGTGAAGGGACTTGCATAAGTGTTTCCAGAACTGGGATACATACTGGGGACCTCGATCGGAAATAATGGCCTGTGGAAGGCCGAGAAGACGAAAGATTTCCTGTATAAAGATCATTCCTAACTCTCTGGCAGTAGGTAATTTCCTCAAGGCTGTAAAATGGGCCATCTTTGAAAAGGAGTCCACTGTCGCAGACGCAGGCAGGGAAGAGATAAAATCAGTGGACACCGTATGCCATGGTCCTGGAGGAACAGGTAAAGGTTGAAGCAATCCCACAGATTTGGTGTAAGGAGTCTTGGCTTAAGCACAGACCAGACAGGAGGATACATATGCTTCAGTATCTTCTGATACTGAAGGCCACCAGAAGGGACAAAGTATTATTTCAAGAGTATTCTTGAAGCCACAGTGGCCAGTGATGGGAGAATCGTGACACATCTGTAAAGCCTCCAGTTGCACCTTCTTAGTAGGGAGAAACAGCACCTTTTACTTGTAATAATGTTTGTTGTTGGCTAAGCTGATCGTTTACATTCTTTCAATCTCCTTGGGTTAAGGATGCCTATTCTGACTGGACTCTGTCAAGAAGTGATTGAACAGTGCCGATGATTCGTTGTGGTTCTATGATGTTTTGTTGAGGAATAGTAAGATTTTCAGGGTATTATCGACGTGATAGAGCGTCTGCCAAATTGTTTTGAGAACATGGTGTATAGGTAATAGTGAAGTCGTATTGACTAAAAAGTAGGCCCAGCAAGCTGGGTGGCTATTCTGGCACTTAATACTCTGAAGACATTGTAGATTCCTATGGTCTGTTCTGATTTCAAATGGTTCTTTAGTGCCCATAAAGTACTGTCTCTATTCCCGAAAGGCTAGTTTCATTGCCAAAAGTTCTCATTCTAGAAGAGAATAATTCCTCTTGGAATCCGACAGGACATGTGACAAATAGAAGACTGGGTGTTCCAGTCCATCATCCTCTTGTTTTTGGAGTAGGACAGCGCCTACTGCTCGGTCTGATGCATCTGTTTCTACTGAAAATGTCTTGGTAGTATCGGGATGACGCAAGATAGGGGCTAAAGTGAAGGCTTTTTTCAAGGCCTGAAAAGCCTTTTCAGCATCTGTAGTCCATTTGAATACCTGCCGAAGATTTTCCTTCGTTAACGTTTGGGAGATGAAACTTGTTTGGTCGGAAAAGTTGTCACAGAACTGGCGATAGTAGTTTGTCAATCCTAGGACGCATTGAGTTTCTCTGATGGTTGAAGGTGACGGCCAGTCTAGAATAGCCTTTGCTTTTTGTGGGCCCATAGCGATGCCTGTCTTGGTGATTCGGTAGCCAAGATGCGTGACTTCAGGTTGGTCAAACTTGCATTTTTGGGGTTTACAGAAAAGACTGTTCTGGCATAATCTTTACAAGACCTGTGGACATGTTCATGGTGGAAGTTGGGATTTGAGGAATAAACTAGATTGTCATCCAAATATATTATCACTGTCTGGTTTAAGAGATCCGAAAAAACTTTGTCCACGAATTGTTGAAAATAGAAGGGGCGTTGGTCAACCCGAAAGGCATAGCCCTATATTCAAAGTGGCCCAAGGGTATTCTGAATACAGTCTTTCATTCATCTCCTTCTATGACTCGAAGGAGATGATAAGAACCCATAGGTTCGAGATTAGTATACATCTGCTCTCTGACTGATTTTATGTTGTCCTTGATGAGAGGCAAGGGGTAACGATCTCTTATTATGACCTTGTTCAATCCTCTAAAGTCAATGCACGGCCATAAATCTTTGGTTTTCTTTGGTACAAAGAAGAGTGGTGCCCCAGCAGGCGATGCGGCCCATACAATAAGACCACTTTGGAGAATTTCTTCAAGGTATTGTCTAAGTGTTTCCTTCTTGGGTTCAGTGAGGGAGTACACTTTTCCAAAAGGTACGGTGGCCCCAGGTTCAAGAGGCACTTGAACTCTCTATGAGAAGGTAACTTCAAAGCCTTTGGTTTCTGGAAAACATCTGCATACATCTGGTAGTGACTAGGTACCCCCGTGCTGCAATGATGGAGTTACATACGTCTTCTTTCACTAAGGGCATCTCCTTTGGCGACCAGCATTCCTAAGTAGGATAGCAGTATTGTTGGCAAAAATGAAAAGACAAAGAGATAGTCCTGGTTTCCCAGTTCATATAGGGTTTGTGCCTAATAAACCAAGGGATTCCCAAAATCATGATATGGTTGGAAGAAGCTATAAGATCAAAGGACAGGTGCCCTTGATGTCTTCCGAACATCAGTTGTAACGATGGCGCCATTGTCCAGAGACAAGTAGGGTGCTGTTAGAATTGGGGATCTCTAGTTGGCACAGGTAGGTACTTGTGACAAATAGGGACCCTCGCCTCTAGTCAGGGTAGGGGGGTACACTCCTAAAATAACCCCTGCTCACCCCCTTGGTAGCTTGGCACGAGCAGACAGGCTTATCTCAGAGGCAGTGTGTAAAGCATTTGTGAACACATACCGTAATCTAGTGACAACACTACAGATGGACACCACACAAGGTTTATATCAAAAATAAGTATTCTTTATATAGTTTTAACACAAGACCATAAACAACAAAAATCCACAATACTGTACTTAAAATGGTAGGTTTAGCTTAGTTCTTTTCAGATCTTAAAATGCGACACTTTGAGTCCATATACCTTACGATGCGTCACGCTTCTACAACGAAAGTGTTGCAGAGATGGAGATGCGGCAAAGATCTGGTGCAAAGAAATAAAGATGTCAAGTTCTTCTTGATGCGGCACGCTTCTCCGATGTTGCGAGAAGTCTTGACTCGATGCGTCAGCTGCAGCGGCGACACCCTTGTTCCGTGATGCGACGACAGCGGCTTTGGCGGTGACACTCTTCTCCGACGTTGCGAGACGCTTCCGCTCGATGCGGCGACACCCTTGTTTCGTGATGCGACGGCAGCAGCTCCGATGGCGGCACGCTTCTCCGTGGATGCGAGGCGCTTCTCTTGATGCGGTGCAATGCGACAGCTACAGCGGCGACATCTACGATGCGACGGCAGCGGCTGCGACGGCGACACGCTTCTTCCTCGTTGCGAGACTCTTCTCCTGATGCGGTGCAATGCGACAGCTACGATGCGACGGCAGCGGCTGCGACGGCGACACGCTTTTTTGGGGTTGCGGGACGTTTCTCGAGATGCGGTGCAATGCGACAGCTACAGCGGCGTCATCTCCGTGATGCGACGGCAGCGGCTGCGACGGCGACACGCTTCTCCCTCTTGAGTCGCGCTTCCAGCTCCTTGCGACACGCAGTCCCTTCAGAAGGCCCAAAACAGCAGCAGGCACTTCCAAAGGATTCTTGGGGAGCTGGTGGTTGAAGTCTGTTGTCCCTGAGACTTCAGCAGGAGGCAAGCTCTTTTCTCAAGCCCTTTTCTCAAGCCCTTGGAGATCCTTCACAAGTTGAATAAAAGTGCACACAAAGTCCTTTCTCCTTCCTTTGGCAGTCAGGCAACCACTGCAGGCAGATCCCTCTAGCTTAGGGATAGTCTTCTCCTCAGTTTCTTCTTGGTTCCGCTCCTCAGCAAAGGTTTCTTCTTGTTTCCCAAAGTGATCTAATTTCCTAGGGGTCTGGGTCCCCTTTTTATACACAGTTTCTATTTGTTCTCTGAAGGCAGAGAGGCCTCTGCCTAGCCCAAAACCAGTTCTGGTCAGTCCTGGAGCACTTTGTTTTTCTGACTCCTTCTTTCCTTTCAGAATGTGGGGCAGAGTGCTCAGCCGCCCGGCAGGAGGTGGAGCCAGCATTGTGGAAGGCAGGCACAGCCCTATTCAGACCCAGGTGCAACTCCTCCCTCCACTCTGGATGCAGATCTTTCTATTCAGCCCTGTGCTGACTCACCCTGTCTCCTGTAGCCACCCCCAGCCCCTGTCACTCAATCTCCAGACAAGGAATACACAACCTAGCAGAGGCAGGCTTGGACGTTTAGGCAAGAAAATACCCACTTTCTAAAAGTGGTATTTTCAAACAAAGAATGTTAAAACCAACTTCACTAAAAGATGTATTTTATCATTCTGAGTTCAGGCATACTAAATTCGTTTTTCTACCATGTTCCCTGGGTCAGTTCTGACTATAAGGTGTAATAGTCAGTCTGCCCATTCTGGCCTATGGGGAGCAGGTAGCCTTGCAATAGTGAAAAACGAAAATGGCTGTAATTCACTATTAGGACATGCCACACACACCAGGGCATGTCCTACCTTATACTTACACTGCACCCTGCCCTAGGGCCTACTTTAGGGGTGACCAACATGCAGTAAAGGGAAGGTTTAGGGACTGGTAAGTGGGTGTACTCACCAAGTCGACATGGCAGCCCTAGGCTGCACACAGGCTCTGCAATGGCAGGCCTGAGACACATTTTACAAGCTGCTTCTGTGGGTGGCACAACCAGTGCTGCAAGCCCACCAGCGGCATTGGATTTACAAGCCCTGGGCACACTCAGTGCAATGTACTAGGGACTGACAAGTAAACCAATCATGGAGTCACTGATCCATCACACAATTTATCCTAGGGAGCACTTGCACTGTGGCACTGAATAGCAGTGGCTCAGTGCCCAAAGCATCTTAACACCAGCAAAAACAGATCAATAACATAGGAGGCATCATAACAGTATGGAAGGGAGACCCACGCAAAGGATGCCAGGTCTAACACGTGTCCCCTCCAGCTGAAATGTGGGGAGAACTACCCTACGAACCAGTCCCTAGGATGTGTGCAACTACGAAAATGAGGCGATGCCTTCTTATGATTGGTATTACATTTGTGTAGAACAACAGTTTTAGGGTTTAGTGAGACAGAAGGGTTGAACAACAAGATCGGAATTATTCTAAGCATAATTAGTTGAAAAGGGTTCATGCGAAGACAGGCAGCGTGTAGATATGAACTTGCTAGTGTTTACAAAAAAACATCACCTTAAATGTTTTGGATCTATGTTCTTATATTGGTTCTAATAATATCGGATATCATTCATATTATGATGTAGATTATGAATTTGAACGGAGATGTGTTAATTATGTGATTATGTTGGCCATTGACAAAACAGAGACTGATCTGGTGTTCTTGTATTTTTTCTTTAGACCCCTGAAGAAGGGTCCACGATAGACCCGAAATGCATTGGGTTAAGTATTATATTGCGTTACCATAGAGTGATGGAATCACGGAATAAAACTTTTGGTGATATTTCAGATGAATGAATAAATGATGAAGTAATCAAGTATCATATTTTCGTTTTGATAAAGTTGAATTGAGATGAGAGACACATTGTCTCATTAAGTTGCACACATCCTAGGGACTGGTTCGCCTGACCCATTAAGTTTCATATTGTTCAGGGCACTGCCAGACACAGTGCATCGGATGGAGTAGCACACAACGAATGTTGAAGATTCGTGTATACAGAGGAAAGAGTGCACTGAGAAATTAAACTTTGAGAACTACCCTACCTCAGGGGAGTTCTCTTCACTAAGGCGGAAAAATCTGGACAGACCATCAGCATTGGCGTGTTCTGTACCAGGGCGGTGTTCCACTGTGAAATCCATCCCCTGTAGGGAAATGGACCACCTCAACAGCTTTGAATTCTCACCCCTCATCTGCATCAACCATCTGAGGGGCCTGTGGTCTGTCTGAACCCGGAAGTGAGTCCCAAACAGGTATGGTCTCAGCTTCTTCAGTGCCCAGACCACAGCAAATGCCTCACGCTCAATAGCACTCCACCTCTGTTCCCGTGGTAGTAACCTCCTACTGATGAAGGCTACGGGTTGATCTAAGCCCTCCTCATTCATCTGTGACAGAACAGCCCCCACACCATGCTCTGAAGCGTCTGTTTGTACTACGAACTCTTTGGAGAAGTTGGGTGCCAGGAGCACGGGCGCCGTGCACATGGCAGTTTTCAGGGCCTCAAAAGCTTTCTGACAGGTGCCAGTCCAAATCACTTTCTTGGGCTGCTTCTTGGAAGTCAGCTCTGTCAGGGGTGCAACAATGCTGCCATACCCCTTGACAAACCTCCTGTAGTAACCCGTGAGTCCTAAGAAGGCTCTCACCTCTGTCTGGGTTTTGGGGGTTCCCAATTCAGGATGGTTTCAATTTTGGGTTGTAGGGCGCCACCTGGCCGCTCCCCACCTGGTGTCCCAAGTACACCACGGAACCCTGCCCGATCTGGCACTTACTCGCCTTAATCGTGAGGCCTGCTCTCCGCAGTGCCATCAACACTTCCCAGAGGTGGCGCAGATGTTCTTCCCAACTGGCGCTGAACACTGCGATGTCATCCAGGTAGGCGGCACTGAACGAGTCCAGTCCAGCCAACACCTGGTTGACCAACCTCTGGAAGGTGGCAGGGGCATTCTTCATCCCAAAGGGCATCACCCGGAAGTGGTAGTGCCCATCTGGTGTGGAGAATGCTGACCTCTCTCTTGCCCCATCAGTCAAGGCGATCTGCCAGTACCCAGACGTCAAGTCAAACGTGCTGAGGTACCGGGCAGCCCCTAGCCGATCTATGAGCTCATCAGCTCTGGGGATGGGGTGCGCGTCAGTCCTGGTGACTGAATTGAGCCCTCGGTAGTCCACACAGAACCGGAGTTCTGGTGTGATACCCGGTGCGGCAGCCTTTGGGACCAAGACCACTGGGCTGGCCCAAGGACTGTTAGAGGACTCAATCACCCCTAACGCAAGCATTTTGGAGACCTCCTCCTTGATGCAAGCTCTCACCCTGTCAGTCACCCTGTAAGTTTTGTGCTTCACAGGTGTACTGTCCCCAGTGTCCACATCATGTATGCACCAATCTGTGACACCGGGAAACAGGGAGAACAGATCAGAAAACTGTCCCAGCAACTGGCGGCAGTCATTCTGTTGCTCAGGGGTCAGGGTGGAAGAGAGGTTGACACCATCCACTGACCCATCTTGCTCTGTTGCTGACAGGAGGTCAGGAAGAGGCTCGGTCTCCTCCTCCATCCCAGCATCTGTCGCTAAGAGCATGCCCACTTGGGACCTCTCCAAGTGGGGCTTCAGGCGGTTGACATGCAGGACCCTCAAGGGGTTCCTGGGAGACCGCAAGTCCACCAAGTAGGTAACCAGACTTTTACGCTCTACAACCTCAAAGGGTCCGGTCCGCTTATCCTGGAGCGCGCAGGGCTCCACTGGGGCCATGACCCACACTTTCTGACCAGGCTGAAGCTCTACCAGAGTGGCATTCTGGTCGTACCACCGCTTCATCTCCTCCTGGCTGGCTTCCAGATTCGCCTCAGCGAGTTGCCTGAAACGCCTAGTTTGGTTCCTAAAGGCCAGCATGCAACTGTATACATCCTGGGGAGGTTTCCTGGGAGATTGCTCCCAGCCTTCTTTGACCAAACTTAGAGGTCCTCTCACAGGGTGTCCATAGAGAAGCTCAAAGGGGCTGAACCCTAGAGATTTCTGTGGCACCTCACGGTAAGCAAAGAGCAGGCATGGTAAGAGGACGTCCCACTTACGCCTCATAGGTTCCTCAAGACCCATAATCATGCCTTTGAGGGTTCGGTTGAACCTTTCAACCAACCCATTTCCTTGGGGGTGGTAAGGAGTGGTAAACTTGTAGGTTACCCCACACTCCTGCCACAGGGACTTCATATATTTGGAAATGAAGTTGGTTCCCCGGTCAGACACTTCCTCGCGAGGGAATCCCACTCTGGAGAAAATTCCCATCAGTGCTCATCCCACCACGGGGGCCGTCACTGTCCTCAGAGGTATGGCTTCCGGGTACCGGGTGGCATGGTCCACCAAGACCAGGATGAACCTGTTACCCATGGCTGTCTTGGGGTCCAGTGGCCCCACAATGTCAATACCCACCCGTTCAAAGGGGGTGCTGACTACAGGGAATGGCTGGAGAGGAGCCTTGCGCTTCTTCCCACTCTTTCCACTTGCCTGGCAAGTCTGACATGTCCTGCAGTGAGTGTCTGAACTCCTGCGCATTTGGGGCCAATAAAAGTGGGTGACAAGCCTCTCAAAGGTCTTGTCCTGCCCCAAATGTCCTGCCAATGGAACATCATGAGCCAGCCCCAGTAGGAAGGCTCTGAAGCGCTGGGGTACCACCAGCACACGGGCTGACCCAGGCTCAGCAACCTTAGGCTCACTATACAGGAGACCATTCTCCCAATGTGACCCAGACTGATCACCTGTTGCCTGGTCTGCAGCCTGTTGCCGCAGACCCACCAGAGAAGGGCATTATTTCTGCTCCCTGCAGAATTCTTCCCTGGAGGGTCCTCCTTCTTGCTGCCAATGGGTCAGCTCAGGCAGGTCCCCCAGTTCAGCTACCTGTTCCCCTGTAGGCTCCAGGGCATCCCCCTCAAGGTCTGCCTCCTCCTGGACCGTGGGAACTTCGGGGGCCGGTTTCCCGCACCCCCTGCCTCTTCTCGTGACGGCAGGTACCTGGGCATCCCTCTCTGGCTCCAGGTCCTCTTGAGCACCTTTACTTGCTGCCATGGACCGGGTGGTCACACACGCCCAGTCAGGCAAACCCAACATCTCTAAATGAGCACTTCGCTCCACCTTCGCCCAAGGTGAGCTCTCCAAGTCGTTCCCTAACAAACAGTCAACAGGCATGGCGGGCCTCACAGCTACCTGAAGAGTACCAGAGACCCCCCACTCAAAGGGAACCTGAGCCACCTTGCAGTGACTCTCTGTGTTGTCAGCGGCAACAACTGGATAGAATGCATGGGGGACAACCTGCTCTTGAGACACCAGGTGACACTTGACAGCTGTCACACTGGCTCCTGTATCTCTAAGAGCCTCCACCCTATGGCCATTGATGGTCACCCACTGCCTGTATTTCTTAGTGTTATCAGGCAGCTGGGTCTTGGGGACCACCTCACAGTCTCCTAATGAGACAAGGGACATCTCTGCGGGACCCCACCCATCTTGCGCACCCATCTCCTCACCCAGGGCTACACTAGCCATCTGCCGGGGGCTGCACCAGGGGTGCTGTCTTTCCAAACTGGGGGCACCTGGGATCATTCGCTATATGACCCAGGTCCCCACATTTGTAGCATCTCAGGGGTCCCCTTTGAATAGGTGGACCTGTCGGGGCCCCTGAGGGTTTCTGGGGGAGGCTGGGAACCTTTCCCTTGGTTCCCCTGGGGACTACTTTGAGGGCCTTCTTGGGAACTCCCTCTGTTTACCCTTGTCCCCCCCACTCTTCTGCTGGGGACTCTGCCCACCCTTGGCTGAGTCTCCCACGGGACCCTTGTGGACCCTGTGTCAGGTTGTCAGTAGCACAAGAATATAGCAACGCCACTAACCTTATACTGGTGGCCAGCGGAGACGATGGTAGTTGATAGTTCCCCCAATTCCCCTGAACGTAACCCCAAGCAGAGGAAAAGAAAAACCTGCTGCGTGAGATCGTGCCCAGGGGAAAAAGGAAAGGGGAGAAAATAACAAACTTGCTGTAAGCCCTCTGGTCTCTTCAGGGTCTGGTCTAGGTGATGGTATAGTATCAATATGGAGATGACCCTGCAGGACAGAAGAAAGAAGATAAACACAACAGATGTATGGGAGCTCGCCCTAATAATGACAGTATCACTAATCACCTCAACACCTACTCACCAGAAGCTAGACAGCCAGGTTTCTAAAGAAGAATACCACACCACAGTCTTGAGTACTCTCCACTATTATTCTCTTGCAATTTCTGTATGTGCATTGCAATTGCGAGTAAAGAATAACAATCAGTTTCCTAAGTCAAGGTAGCTAAATACTGCACTCCTGTGTTGAAAAACGGTACTGACATTATTTCCAAATAAAAGAAAACAAAACAGAATGAAAATCTATTAGTTGCACAACCAGTCGGTAATGCGTGCATTAACCCTGTTCGGCCCTCGTCTTCAAACCCAGAACGAGTGGCAGACAGTAGCACCTGTTACCATATAACAGCCCTAATGTCTTGGTGCTAGAAAAGCATTCTCCTGCGTTCTCCGAACATGTAGGGCAAGGAATCAAGTACTATTACCAAAGTCACGGTAGAAAAGAAAATGCTCCGACGTTTTCTTTCGTGAAAGCTGAGGCCAAGAAAACAAAGATGAAAAAATGTCGCAGGAAGGAAGCGCGCCGGCTCCTTCCTAAATTACCTGTACCGCCGATAAACGACCTGAAAACCTGACAGAGTCCAAAGGTAAGGATTCCAAGGAACGGGAGAAAAACGGTCTTCAGAAACACTTCAGGGTGATCTCAGGAACGAAGCTGAAAAGTCTTCACGCTGGGATCCGGCAGGGAACACCGTCCGCCATCTTGATTGCTTTCCATAATGAATTGTCAAGCACCCTCGGCATGCAGGGGAGGTGCTTATATACTGCCTGTCCTTTAACTCGCCCCACTGCCTTCTGGGAACGGTAGTTCATGGGAGCTTTCTTGTTCCTGTTGCGATAAACAGCCTGTTTTGCAGCCTTCCGGTGGGTGATCGCTACAGTACCCCCTCTCAAGGACCGTCGACTCGGCGGTCGGCCAGGTTTCCCAGGATGGACTGCATGGAACTGTTCGACTAACTCCGGGCAATGGAGATTCTCTTCAGGTTCCCACGTTCTGTCCTCCACCCCAAACCCTTTCCAATCCACTAGGTATTGAATCCGGCCCCGTACCAGCCGGGAATCAAGGATCTCCTGTACCTCATATTCTTCCTGCCCATCTATGTCTATGGGGAGAGGCTTCACTGGTAGTCTCATGCTAGCAGGGCAAGGTTTGAGTAAGGATACATGGAAAACAGGATGGATCCGCCATGAATGGGGTAAGGATAGTCTCATTGCTACAGGATTGATAACCTCTTCGATACTGTAGGGGCCTACATATTTCGGTTTCAGTTTATTTATACCCCTCAGTTGCAAGTTTTTTGTAGACAGCCATACCTTATCCCCTACTTGGTAAGTGGGTTCTTTTGTTCTTTTCTTATCTGCAAAGTGTTTCTGTGCGGTTTGAGCTGCGGTAAGACTTACTTTGGCCTCTATCAACACTGCCCTGAGGTGAGCATGATGTTCGTGTATGCTGGGTACTGGGGATTGGACTGGCCATTCAAATGGGAGCATGTTGGGATGGTGACCATAGACACAAAAGAAAGGAGAACAGCCTAGAGTGGCATGTGTAGCATTGTTATAGGCGAACTCTGCCATCCATAACAATGTAGACCAGTTTAGGGTGTTTTGTAAGGTAAAGCAGCGAAGATATTGTTCTAACGTTTGATTTAGACGTTCTGTCTTACCATCCGTTTGCGGATGGTAACTAGAGGAGAGTCGGGCCTCAATATTCATAGTGTTACAAAGGGCTTTCCAGAAGCGAGATGTGAATTGAGTACCCCGATCAGTGATTAGAACACAAGGGATTCCATGGGCTCTGACTACATGTTGGAGAAAAACCAGGGCTAACTCCGAGGACGTGGGAAGTCTTATCAGCGGAATAAAATGTCCCATCTTCGTTAGGTGATCTACTATCACCAATACTACTGTCTTTCCTTCACAGGGGGCATTTCCACAATGAAGTCCATCGATATGGTATGCCAAGGTCGTGGAGGAGTAGGCAAGGATCGAAGCAGTCCTGTAGGTTTAGCATGACAGGCTTTTCCCTGTACGCATACTGCACAATTTTTTATATATTCGTGGACGTCTTTTCGTAACCCGGGCCACCAAAATGAGCGTTCCACACAGGCAATAGTCTTGTATACTCCCAGGTGTCCTCCCAAGACTGAATCATGAGCCCATGTCAATACTTGTTGTTGCAGTATCCTATGTGGAATATACAGCGCGTGATGATGGTAGGCTAAATCCTCTAATTCCGAGCGGTGTTCTGGTTCTTCTTGAACCCAAGCTTGTATATCCTGATTCGCCAGAGACACTCGTACATCCTCTAGAAAGTCCTGGGAGGTGAGTAGAGCTATGGTTTGCTTTGGAAGGTCTGCTTCAGTAAGAATAAATGGTGGTAACTGAGTTGCCTTTTGTTTGTCAAACAGGGACTGGTATTCGCTGTAGGTGTCAGGCAAAACTGTGGAACAGCAATAATGTTCTTGTGCACAGGCCGTGGCCAGATACTTAGAAGGCGAATCCTCGTTATTCAGAGAAGATTGTTGTCCTTTATTGCAATGTTCTTTGCAGTAGTCAGATGTCATGATGACTGTGCGGGCTGCCCAACTGACCACAGGATCATGTAGCGTCAACCAAGGCATCCCGAGGATGAGACGGAACTGTGGAGCATCGATAAGATCGAATTGGATATACTCGTAGTGATCAAGGCCAAACTTCATCAGAAGAGAACGAGTACGGTACGTCACTGGACCAGAAGACAGGGCAGTCCCATCCACTGCTTTCACAAGTTCTGGGATTTCTTTCTTTTCGCAAGTAAATCCTATTTTCAGGGCAAACTCTTGATCGATGTAATTCCCTGTCGCTCCGGAATCTAGCAGGGCATCCACCTCCAAGATCTCCTTTGATGTGATCCACAGGGATACACCAACGTTCAAGTGTGCAACGGCAGGTTGCTGGGTGTTTGCTAGTACAGACGAGATCGTTGTGCGAGGTGTACCCAAATCAGAGACCTCATTCTGACTCGGGCTCTTCAGTTTTCCGCCGGTTCTCCTTGTCTTATGGTTGCCGGTACCCGTGGACCGGAGGTTCTCCCTGTGAGAGGAGTTCGAGCACGGCATTCTCTAATGAAATGACCTCCTTTGCCGCAGTACAGACACAGTCTCATCTTCCTGCGTTTGTCCCTTTCCTCCGGGGTAAGGGGACCTCGTATCCCTCCGATCTGCATTGGTTCAGGTCCTTCTAGGGCTTTGGTGTTTTCTACCACTGAATCCTTTGGCCTCATATATGAGAATCGGGCTTCTCCTCTGGTCTTATCCCCTTTTCTTTCCTGGAGTCTATGGTCCAGCTGAACAGTTAACTCTATTAACTCTTCGCATGTTTGTGGTAACTGAACGACCTGGGAAAGGACATCCTTGAGCTATCCTCGTAGTCCTTGGTAAAACAGCGTAATTCGTTTCTCAGAGGGCCAGTCAGTTTCCACCACTAGCCGGTTAAATGTCGTGATGTAGGTAAGCAGATCCTGGGACCCTTGTCATAAGGTGAGTAGTTCTCGGTCCAATGTCATCCTATGTGATTTTCTATCGAATAACTTCCTCATCTCGAGGCAAAAATCCGCAAAATGGTGCAGAACAGGATCGTTCCTTTCCATCAGTGGGATGGTCCAACTAGCTGCATTGCCGCCCATGTAAGACATCATAAAAGCCGTTTTAGCTGCTTCCTCCTGGAACACAGCAGGTTTACATAAAAAATGAAGTCGGCATTGATTCAGAAATGTCTCAAACTTTTGGGATCCCCATAAAAGCGTTCAGGGGGTGCCAAAGGAATGCCTGTGTTCTGTATCACATGAACTGTGGGAACAGCGTCTGTTGCCGTGGGGGGAAAGGAGTAGCAGCAAAAATCCACCCCTTGGGTGACAGGAGAAGGGGTGTGTGTAGCGGGTACAGGAGGGGGTAAGGTAGCGGGTCTGATATATGAACCCTCCCATGACCCTTGCGGGAGAGGCCCGCAACCTCTCTACGCAATGTGCCCATTTCCCTCTGTAAGTTCTGGTTTTCTATACGAGAGGTCTGAACCTCCTGTTGCAGAGCAGCCAGGCTCTCCAACAGCGAGGTCAACACCACGTTGGTATCCATCGTCTGGGCCGGGCGTTAAACTTGGGCTTGACAATTCTGACAGGTTGTCAGTAGCACAAGAATATAGCAACGCCACTAACCTTATACTGGTGGCCAGCGGAGACGATGGTAGTTGATAGTTCCCCCAATTCCCCTGAGCGTAACCCCAAGCAGAGGAAAAGAAAAACCTGCTGCGTGAGATCGTGCCCAGGGGAAAAAGGAAAGGGAGAAAATAACAAACTTGCTGTAAGCCCTCTGGTCTCTTCAGGGTCTGGTCTAGGTGATGGTATAGTATCAATATGGAGATGACCCTGCAGGACAGAAGAAAGAAGATAAACACAACAGATGTATGGGAGCTCGCCCTAATAATGACAGTATCACTAATCACCTCAACACCTACTCACCAGAAGCTAGACAGCCAGGTTTCTAAAGAAGAATACCACACCACAGTCTTGAGTACTCTCCACTATTATTCTCTTGCAATTTCTGTATGTGCATTGCAATTGCGAGTAAAGAATAACAATCAGTTTCTAAGTCAAGGTAGCTAAATACTGCACTCCTGTGTTGAAAAACAGTACTGACATTATTTCCAAATAAAAGAAAACAAAACAGAATGAAAATCTATTAGTTGCACAATCAGTCGGTAATGCGTGCATTAACCCTGTTCGGCCCTCGTCTTCAAACCCAGAACGAGTGGCAGACAGTAGCACCTGTTACCATATAACAGCCCTAATGTCTTGGTGCTAGAAAAGCATTCTCCTGCGTTCTCCGAAGATGTAGGGCAAGGAATCAAGTACTATTACCAAAGTCACGGTAGAAAAGAAAATGCTCCGACGTTTTCTTTCGTGAGAACTGAGGCCAAGAAAACAAAGATGAAAAAATGTCGCAGGAAGGAAGCGCGCCGGCTCCTTCCTAAATTACCTGTACCGCCGATAAACGACCTGAAAACCTGACAGAGTCCAAAGGTAAGGATTCCAAGGAACGGAGAAAACGGTCTTCAGAAACACTTCAGGGTGATCTCAGGAACGAAGCTGAAAAGTCTTCACGCTGGGATCCGGCAGGGAACACCGTCCGCCATCTTGATTGCTTTCCATAATGAATTGTCAAGCACCCTCGGCATGCAGGGGAGGTGCTTATATACTGCCTGTCCTTTAACTCGCCCCACTGCCTTCTGGGAACGGTAGTTCATGGGAGCTTTCTTGTTCCTGTTGCGATAAACAGCCTGTTTTGCAGTCCTCCGGTGGGTGATCGCTACACCCTGGTACTGACCCAGCGGTCCGCCTCCTCAGCAAGCTTCCTAGGGATAGTCAGCCTGCTATCTATCAGGTGCTGGCGTAGCTCTGGAAAACAGTTACTGGACAAGTGCTCCCATGCAATCAAATCAAGGAGCCCCTGAAAATCATCAACTTTGCTACCCTTCACCCAACCCTCCAATGCTCTGCAGAAAAAAGTGACATATTCAACCCAGGTACTGTTCTCTATCTTTTTGCAACCCCTAAACCTCTGCCTATACAATTCAGGAGTTAAACCATACCTGGACATTAAAGCATCCTTCATGTGGCGATATGAATTATGGACATCAGAAGGCAAATCTAGCAGTGTGTCCCGCCCTTCACTAAGGAACCGTCCCCACAACCCTGCTCCCCAATCCTTCTCAGGGACCCGGTGGGAAGACATGGCTACCTCATAGGCCTTGAACCACTGCCCAATGTCATCATTTAAAAAAAATTCCTTGACCACATCCTTAGGAATATACACTCTAGATTCCACAGGCATTGACGGTGTGCTGCCACCAGAGGGAGTAATTTCTAAGCTCCTAGCTTTCAAATCCAACTCCCTCAAACTTCTATCATGCTCAAGCTGCATCTTCTTTTCTTCCAGGGCCATTTTCCTAATCTCCAATTGCCCACTCATTTTGGCCAGCTCCAACTCATGCATCCTATTTCTCTCCCTGTCCTCCAGCTCTTCTGGGGACAGGCCTTTAACAAAACACTGCTACCTGCTAGGGAAGGTGCTTTCCTTTCCTCTGGACCCAAGGGTCCTTCCAGCTGCACATCTGCATTATTATCCCCTTCCTCATTCTCAGGGGTTTTCCTTGCTTCTATCCAGGCCCTCAGCGCCTCATAGAACTCATCCCTCTTGGTGAGCCCGGTAATTGCAACATTAAATCTTTTGCAGAAGTGCTTCAGCTGCTTCGCATTGTAGCATTCTAGTTTCTCCTCTTCCCAATCAAAATCAACAGATGCTATGGATGCTGGTTTCATGATGGCTGAACTTGGCAAAAAATGGAACGTCCTAGAAAAACAAATCTACCAAAAGTATGTGGTCGCGTTTTGGTCTGCACTCACTAGTAGTGTTCACCAATCACTGTACATGAGTCACAAATGCAAGTCCAGAATCCACCGCTGCCACCAATGTTAGAATTGGGGTCTCTAGTTGGCACAGTTAGGTACTTGTGACAAATAGGGACCCTCGCCTCTAGTCAGGGTAGGGGTACACTCCTAAAATAACCCCTGCTCACCCCTTGGTAGCTTAGCACGAGCAGACAGGCTTATCTCAGAGGCAGTGTGTAAAGCATTTGTGAACACATACAGTTATCTAGTGACAACACTACAGATGGACACCACACAAGGTTTATATCAAAAATAAGTATTCTTTATATAGTTTTAACACAAGACCATAAACGACAGAAATCCACAATACTGTACTTAAAATGGTAGGTTTAGCTTAGTTCTTTTCAGATCTTAAAATGCGACACTTTGAGTCAATGTACCTTACGATGCGTCACGCTTCTACAACGAAAGTGTTGCTGAGATGGAGATGCGGCAAAGATCTGGTGCAAAGAAATAAAGACGTCAAGTTCTTCTTGATGCAGCACACTTCTCCGATGTTGCGAGAAGTCTCGACTCGATGCGTCAGCTGCAGCGGCGACACCCTTGTTCCGTGATGCGACGACAGCGGCTTTGGCGGCGACACTCTTCTCCGACATTGCGAGACGCTTCCGCTCGATGCGACAACTGCAGCGGCGACACCCTTGTTTCGTGATGCGACGGCATCAGCTCCGATGGCGGCACGCTTCTCCGTGGATGCGAGGTGCTTCTCTCGATGCGGTGCAATGCGACAGCTACAGCGGCGACATCTACGATATAGCAGATTTAATATAAGGGACCATCATCATATTTTGATGGCAAGAAGGGTCGCCTGGATTGGGAGATCAAGAAAGTCCTTCAAAGGTGACGCGGTGATCGTCACCTTCAGATTCCCAGAACTAGCCCGCAATATATTGAGACACGCGGCTGAGTTCCCCTTTTATGCTTCAGATATTAAACCCCTACCATTAAGTTTTTTTTTTATAGGCCAGCCCCCAACGCCAGAGGAGTCAGAAATGGGAGTCCAACAGAGATAGGAGTTTTTACTGAGGAAAGGAGGAGTGGGCGCACAAACTTTTATGCTCCGCTGTCGGATCTTAATGACCCAGACTGACCGGGGGCGGGCATCGAATACAGCCTAGCTCAGTCAACAGTGACTGACTCTCAAATTCAGCTAACTATGCCCTCAGGGGAACGGCAAAGAGTGAGTGAAGACCTTCCCATAAGTCACCACTATCAGAATCACCAAAGAGGTCTCCAAGGCGATAAGATAACATTGGTTAGTCTAACCAGTATCCAGGGAGGGAGCAAGATTAATCTGATTTCCTGGAATGTGGCAGGGCTGGGTGCAAAATTTGAGGATGAAAGATGGATTCAAACCATAACCGAGTACAAGATCATTTGCCTACAAGAGACCTGGGAGGTGGAAAACGTATATTTTCTGGAGGGATACAAGTCGTTCTTCCTTCCAGCGGAAGGTTCGAGACACGGGCGAGCGAAGGGCGGCCTAATTATCTTTATTGCCCTTGAGTTGTGTGGGTCAGTGTATCAACTAAACTGGAACTCGACAGTGGCGTTAGGACTAAAAGTGGTAGTAGGTAGAACGAAAAGATTTACAATAATTAATTTTTATAATGCTAAAAATAAGAATTCGAGTGTGAAGGAGCTAGCTGGGCTCTTAGACCAACTGCAGGGGTATGACTTCTCACTGGGCAATTTGATTGTGCTAGGGGATTTTAACTGTCATTTATGTTCAAATATCAGGCAAATACGGGGGTCACTTCCCCATGTAGGAAAGCAGATGAATGGCACATTGAACACTCCGGAGAGGGTCAGGAATTAAACACTCTCTTAAATGACTACGACCTGATGTTTACACTTCAAAAGGCCGTAATACCACCTTTTAGTCTTTATCCGCCTACCTATAAAGGGAGGGTTGTGCATCCATTATTGATTACATCTTTGTGTCTTCAGCGTTGACACACATCATTACGTCTTGTAGGACTATAGAAAGTCTTTTCAGTGATCACAACCCTCTGGTTATGGGGATGCGGATTCAGTGGCTGAAAGCAGACAATAGCTGGAGTGCGGGAGGAAAATTAAAGTCAACGGATCAGGGGAGGCGACTGCGATGGTCACAGGTTGACAGTAATGCTTTCTACTTATCCCTGTTTAAAGAGAGGCAACAGGAGATTCTGAAGTGCCTGGAAACCTCACCATCAGAGGAGGATGTATTAAGATCTTTTGACACTATAGCAAAGTCGGTGAGGATTCTTCTAACTGTCCCGGTAGTCACCTCCCAATCAGATAACCCAAGGTGGTTCGATAGGGCATGCTCACGTGCACTGAGGTCCCTTAAAGCGGCGCTGAAAGAGACGCCCTGTAGCAGTTCAAAGGTCGCTAATTGTCGCAGGACTTATAAAAGTTTTGAAGGAACGGAGGTCAGCCCTACAAAAACAGGCTTGGGACGAACTGGTCGAGGCCAGTGAGTTGAAAGATAGCTCTTTATTCTGGAGTGTTATTAATAGACCTTGCTTCTCTGAACCTGAAAAACCACCCATGTGTCATCATATAGTGGAGAGGTGTGGTGCAGCGGCCAGGGCAGCTGACTTCGGAGCACAGGGCTCCCGGTTCGATCCCCGGCTCCGGTGGCAGCTCAGCTCAGCACCGTGTGACTCTGGGCAATAGCTCACTTAATTTCCACAACGGCCCCCAGCGCCTTGAGACCCGTAAGGGTGAGTAGTTCGCGCTTTACAAAGACGGATTTACATTTTATATTTTTTTTTTATTTTATAACACAAGATCATTGGAAGAGGCACTTCCAATCAGTCTATAATTTTGGGGAGGAAGCTTACTGTAATAACGCATGGGGCCCCTCCCATGTGATTCGTGTATCGAATTTCAGTTACACGAGGTAGTTACAGGCATAGAGGGACTGACTAATAACAAGGCGCTGGGCCCAGATGGGATCCCTCCTGACCTGTTCAGAAGCAACATCGAGGTGTGGGCCCCTATTTTAACAAGGGTTTTGAATGCGGCGGTGTCATCGACCATGCCTCAATCTTGGTCAACAGCCATCATCGTCCCCATCTACAAGAAGGGGAACAGAGATAACGCCAATTGTTATAGACCCATCTCATTGATTGACTCGACCGTTAAGGTCATGTGGAGGGTCATACTCAACAGGTTAGTGGAATGGGCAGACAAAACTCAAGTTATCTCGGAGGCCCAATATGGCTTCCGAGCAGGCAGATCCACAGTGGATCAGTGCCTGAACCTCTACCTTGTGACAGCCAAATACACAATTGCTAAAGCGAGATCCATTTACTTGGGTTTTATGGATCTCACTGCAGCATTTGACAGGGTGAACCGAAGTAAACTATGGGCCCTGTTAGATGATCTGGGTGTTGAGCTCTCAATTATAAATGCCCTGATGTCCATATATGCCCATACCACAGCGGCAGTACGTTTCATTCAAGAGGGCGATCTCACAAATAGTTTAAAAATGCTCAAGAGGGGTGCGGCAAGGCTGTATTCTTGCCCCTTTTTTATTTATGTCGTATATTAACGGGTTGGAATCTGCAATGATATCCCTGCATGCTGATACACCGAGAATAGGTTCTAGATCAGTGCCAGTTCTGCTTTACGCAGATGATGCCGTGCTCATAGCACGAACCCCAAGAGCATTGCAAATCCTAATTGATGGTTTTGTTTCCTTTATGAAGGGACTGGATTTGTCGCCCAATTATGCGAAGAAAGCGATACCAAAGGGGATGATGGACCGGAGCGTTAGAGCAAATCAAACACTCCCCCCCGTCAAATGATCTGGGTTTAATCCATCATCATTCTTTAGCTCACTCCACCACCCCAGTTCAGACATGGCCATATGCAAATCAGTCTGACCCTGTGCCTCATTGGAACAGTCCAGCCCGAACTGCCAAGCCATGTCTTCCCTGGACTGGAAACAAGCATCCTGGGACCGGTTTCGGGTTCAAAACCCTCATCAGCCAGGCTATCTTGAATCCAGTGGCAAAGTGAGCAAGGGACCCACGTCTGAACATACCCTGCCAACTTAGGGCGAACAAGCGATACCAAAGGGGATGATGGACGGAGCGTTAGAGCAAATCAAACACTCACCCCCAGTCAAATGATCTGGGTTTAATCCATCATCATTCTTTATCTCACTCCACCACCCCAGTTCAGACATGGCCATATGCAAATCAGTCTGACCCTGTGCCTCATGGGAACAGTCCAGCCTCTTTGGTATCACTTTGTTCGCCCTAAATTGGCAGGGTATGCCCAGACGTGGGTCCCTTGCTCACTTTGCCACTGGATTCAAGCTAGCCTGGCTGATGGCGGCTGATTAGCCAGAAACCGGTCCCAGGATGCTTGTTTCCGGTCCAGGGAAGACATGGCTTGGCAGTTCGGGCTGGACTGTTCCCATGAGGCACAGGGTCAGACTGATTTGCATATGGCCATGTCTGAACTGGGGTGGTGGAGTGAGCTAAAGAATGATGGTGGATTAAACCCAGATCAGTTGACTGGGGGTGAGTGTTTGATTTGCTCAAGCGCTCCGTCCATCATCCCCTTTGGTATCAATTATGCGAAGTCGTTTGTGATGGAAGTGGACTGTCGAGGGAAGAGTAATACTTTTTACAAAGGCAGGCTCCCATAGCATAGCCAAAGTCCCAGATTTTAAATACCTCAGGGTTTTATTTGATGCTAAAATAACTAGAACACCCTGAAAGAAGAGAAGGTGGTGGACACGAAGAAGTCAATGGGGGCTATTGCGAACTTTGCACATAGACTAGGCACATGGTCACCTGGGGTGATTTTAAAATTATATCGATCAATTTGTGTTTCAAAAGCGGTATATGGGAGTGAAATCTGGGGCTATAAGGGTAAGGGGGAGCTTCAGACGACGCACAATAAATATCTGAGACAGTTATTAAAGGTCCCTCAAGGTACCCCCGCCTACTCGGTCCACGAAGAACTTGGGGTGAGGCATGTGGCGGATCTAGTAGCCGTTAAACCCCTTCACTGCTTGTTGAATTTTTGGGCAAAGGAGGAGGCCTCCCTTAATCATGAGATAATCCTGGATTGCCTCTCATTGGAGCATGCGCTTAGAATACCGTGGCTATGATATATTAAAGATACGTTGTGTAGCTTAGGAAGACCAGACATGTTCACAAACTTTAGATCAGTGAAGAAAGGTGATAAAAAACTAATCAACGATCTCTTTTTTAACAAGGTCAGCGTGGATTGAGAAGACAAGGAATTGTTAAAACTGTCAGTCAGAGGCATGCGTTAGTGAAATCGGTGCAAGGAACTGAACACGATCTTACTATTCTAACCAGTGCTTATGACCGTTTTTTAATTACGCGTTTTAGATTCAATATGTTCCATCATTTAGTGGCTGTCCCTTTCGGATTTGTAGCGAGAACTGAAGATAGAGGACCCTGTGGCTGCGACAATAGGTCTCCACAGGACATTTTACATTTTGTCTTTTTATGTAAATATTTTACACATCCCCGTCAACTGTATCTTAAACCATATTTAAAAGCCATGGGTTTTAGACCGGCTCGAATTGCGCTTTTGCACATGCAACTTCTGCAGGCTGAACGCACTTTATTTTTGGTTACACACTTTTTAAGAGCAATGGTGAGATCCAGGCAATCTCGGAATGATTAAGACATAGGGTTGTGTTCTGTAAATTGTCAAATGTTTGATCAGGCATCGAGTAAAAACAGCTAGCATTGAGATTAATGCATAATCCAGAGGCCCCGCAAGAGGATTGTAAATAGTGCTGTTGCTCTGAGTGATGACAAAATGAATTAGCCCATTTTTATGACTCTGCTGTTTGTTTTTAATGTATTGTATCTTTTATGGCTGTATGCTTTGCCGAATAAAGATTGTATTATTATACTGTCCTAGCCGCAGTGATCACCTACTCCCCACATGAGGCCTTCATGGGCTCTCTTCTGCTCCCTGCCCTAGTCAGGCAGGACCAGTCTCACCCCTCGGTGTTCACTCATCACAAACCCCCGGCACTCTTCTGCGCCTCCTTTTAACACACTCTTGTCTGGCCATCCCTACTCGATACACGTCTTCACTTCTCCCAGTCCAGGGTCCTTCATCAGAGCCTCTCCCTGTGGCTCTTTACTCATCGCTTCTCACAGACCCGAGCCTTCCTCCTCGAGGAGGCTAGCGCCCCCCTGCGGCCACCCAAATACATCCCTTTTCATGTCCCTCAAGGAAGTTTTCAATATTGTAAATGTGTAATCTATGCCTGTTCGGTCCTCGTCCTAATGTGTTTTTTGTTTTGTGTGACGCCATCTAATGTTTTATTTTACTTTTTCTTCTTCCTCGTTTGTTTCTGTAACGTGTAAATATGTAAAATTCTCCTCGTGTAACGTACTTGGTCCTATTGTGAAGCGCTCTGACACCTTTGGGTAAAGTCCGCGCTATATAAAAATGCATTAAATAAAATAAACCCTGAGAAGCAATCTGCGCCCTGTTTGTAAACCGGGGCCCCCTGAAGATGATGCCCCCCACCCCCCCCCCCCCAAACCTGCCTCCCGCCTGAAACTCTCGAGTCCTTCTCTTTCACCCTCTCCGTGAGATCTCATGAGCCCGAGGCCTGTGACCCGTTCTCAGAAGAGACTGCCCCCATGAGACCTGCGCCCGCTCGCCCCAGGCGTCTCTCGAGGGCCGAGTCTGTCTCCTGCTCGCCCCAGGCGTCTCTCGAGGGCAGAGTCTGTCTCTTGCTCGCCCAAGGCGTCTCTCGAGGGCAGAGTCTGTCTCCTGCTCGCCCCAGGCGTCTCTCGAGGGCAGAGTCTGTCTCCTGCTCGCCCAAGGCGTCTCTCGAGGAGCAGAGTCTGTCTCCTGCTCGCCCCAGGCGTCTCTCGAGGGCAGAGTCTGTCTCCTGCTCGCCCAAGGCGTCTCTCGAGGGCAGAGTCTGTCTCCTGCTCGCCCGAGGCGTCTCTCGAGGGCAGAGTCTGTCTCCTGCTCGCCCAAGGCGTCTCTCGAGGGCAGAGTCTGTCTCCTGCTCGCCCCAGGCGTCTCTCGAGGGCAGAGTCTGTCTCCTGCTCGCCCCAGGCGTCTCTCGAGGGCAGAGTCTGTCTCCTGCTCGCCCAAGGCGTCTCTCGAGGGCAGAGTCTGTCTCCTGCTCGCCCAAGGCGTCTCTCGAGGGCAGAGTCTGTCTCCTGCTCGCCCCAGGCGTCTCTCGAGGGCAGAGTCTGTCTCCTGCTCGCCCAAGGCGTCTCTCGAGGGCAGAGTCTGTCTCCTGCTCGCCCAAGGCGTCTCTCGAGGGCAGAGTCTGTCTCCTGCTCGCCCAAGGCTGTCTCCTCTGCTGCTTCCAGTGCAGGAGGGGCGAACAGGCTCCGGATGCAGCTGGATGGAGATGGTGCTCCATGGCAGGCAGGCTGCAGCTCCACTGTCTCTCCACTGGAGGGCGCTCGCTGCACGCTTACAGGGTGACCCTGGTCTCTATGAGAACGGGGAGTCTATCTGCGGGCTCTGGGTGGGTGAAATGCTGCGCAGTGAGTGCCAGTCAGTGCCAGCTGTTTACCAGCTCTCCTCCCACCACACTCGTGTGTTTGTTGTCTGCAGACTGACTCTGCCAGGGGGAGGGAGCTCTCAGTCCAGGTTTCCGGGTGAACCCAAGTTCAAGGAATGAGTTCTGGTTTGGGGTCAATGGCTGGGATTGAGGGCGGAAGCAGACACCGAGGTCAGGGCACGTTTGAGGCGTTGACTCGGTATAAGGGGGTTCGTCTTGAGCACTGAGTCCATGTTTGGCAGGGTTGGATTGGGATCAAAAATCGGCCTGGGCACACCAAAAACAAGTGGCCCACATTTGCATATTGCCTTTCCGCAAAACACTGCTTCGGCGAAGTTTTATGAAAAGAAAGGGGGCGGGGGCATGTTTTATTAACTTCACTTAGATTAAAAAAAAAAAATTGCACAGATTAGTTCACACTGCTGAGCCACACATGAATACAAGTGAGGCCACTTCTGCTCTAGGTACAGTGCGTTGCCATGGACCAATTTGGACAATGCCAAGGCGGACACAACTGTTTTTTGCAAATCCCTAGGGATGAAGAGTATTTTCCTAATCAGCGTTGACCTGTTCCCTGAAAGCTAATGTGTCATCAAAAATAATCCCTAAATTCCTCACTTTTTAGGTCTCGCTGAGCCAGCGCATGCGCTGCTCTGCAGACATTTAGTAAGGGGCTTTTGGAAGTGCTGCCAGAGGCTTTTGCTGGCGACCAGCTTGCTTTCACGCGAGCGTGCACACGCGATCAGGCGCCATATGGCTTCCCTCGCCATCTGGCTTCCCACCCTGATAACTCGCAGCGGCTTTTATCGCTCGCGATTACTCTCACTTTCGCGGCCGTGTCAGTTTCACGGCCGCGCGGCCAATGCTTGTTATTTTAGCACTCCATATACAAGCGCATGGCTTACCTCTCTCACCCCCTTGTCTGCTCATTCCCTCTTCACATTCCTGCCCGCAGTCTCTCTCCGTGCTTTACACCACCCTGCTAATTTTCTGTTGCTACCTAACACTGCCCTTGCTGCCCTGGCATTGTTGATGTTTTTAAAATTAGTTTTGCAAGAGTCCAGCAACTGCACACTGCTACTGGGAGGCTCTCTTTTCCGCTCGTCTGTTGCTTCCTTAACTCTCCCATTTGCGACACATGGTTTAATGCTTTAAAAAAAAAAAAAATTATTATTTTTGCGAGAGTTAGGCAACTGCGCACTGCTTCCAGACCACTCTTTTCTGACTGTTTAATTGGCATCTTAATTTACTGTTCCGAAATGGCCATCAGCCATCTTGGAGAGGTAAATTAAAAATAAATTAAGCTGAAGAAATAAAAACAAAAAACATAAATACAAGTTGGATGCTGTGCTGTGGACTCCTCTCTGCACATCTTGAATGGTTGTTTGCAGTGGCTGCCAGTGCGCACACGCTGACGCGCGAGCAGCCATGTTGCAATGGTTTGTTATTTCTCATGAGAAAAAGTTAAACATGTCCTCATTGTGTGTGCATGCAGATGGCCATGTTATGAATGGTATTAGCATACACTATATCAAACCAAACAAGCATTGGCATAGCCAATAGGTCTCGCCTTTGGGACCTTATAAGTATTTAGTTATGCAGCATAATATCCTTGGTGCAACAACATCAACTGTTGCATGGCTAAACACTTATACGGTCCCAAAGGCGAGACCTATTGGCTATGCCAATGCTTGTTTCACTGGCGATGGGAGAGATCCCAGCTTGTTTGGCCACCAGCTGCAAGACCAAAAGTCCGGATCTTTGCCCAGCAAAAGCAACTCCGTTTTCCCAGACTTCAACTTTAAACAGTTGGCCTTCATCCATTTATTAATCTGGGTCATGCATAGATTGAAAGGGTCGGCTGTTTCTTTTACGTTGCTGAACACTGAAACGGTTAACTGTGTGTCGTCCGCATATGAGACAACTAAAAAACAAGAACAGGTTTGTGGGTGATGGTCTGGCTTTGAGTCCAGTACAGGTTTGTGGGGCAGAGTGTTGCTTGGAGTACAGTCCAAGTTTGAGGGACACGGTCTGGCTTTGAGCCCAGTACAGGTTTGAGGGACAGAGTCTGGCTTTGAGTCCAGTGCATGTTTGTGGGGCAGGGTCTTGCTTTGAGTCCAGTGCATGTTTTGTGGGGCAGGGCCTTGCTTTGAGTCCAGTGCAGGTTTGAGGGACAGGGTCTGGCTTTGAGTCCAGTGCATGTTTTTGGGGCAGGGTCTTGCTTTGAGTCCAGTACAGGTTTGAGGGGCAGGGTCTTCTTTGAGCCCAGTACAGGTTTGAGGGACAGAGTCTGGCTTTGAGTCCAGTGCATGTTTGTGGGGCAGGGTCTGGCTTTGACTCCAGTGCAGGTTTGAGGGGCAGGGTCTGGCTTTGAGCCCAGTACAAGTTTGAGGGACAGGGTCTGGCTTTGAGTCCAGTGCAGGTTTGAGGGGCAGGGTCCAGCTTTGAGCCTTTCGCGTTCTCTGCTAAGTTCCTGGAGTTTAGTCTGAACACGATGTGCAAGGTCGGTAAAGAATGCCCCTTGTTATTCTGTTCTGGTCAGTCCCTAGCACCTAGACATAACATGCTAAACACAGCTGCACTGCTGGAGACTCGTGCTTTGATATTACAGGGATGCATGTTGTTTTAACACACACTTGGAGAGAGCCTTTTCCATGGAGAAGAGCTACGCAGTTCCTATGATGTAAAACTTCTATCCAGGCACTAAAGTATGGGGTCTGCTGACAAAGCCCAGCGATCTTCCTTTTTATAATAAACTTCTTCCAGTCAAGGGGAGGGTGGTTAGTCCTTATAGTCCTTTTTCCACTGTCTTTATATAATGACATCCCCCTTTGTACTCTATGGAATTGTAACAATACTAATTGTTCTGAGTTTATGCATTTTGCTGCTAGTAGTGGCTTGTATACTGTATTATAGAGCACGATAGTCAAAATAAACATTTTGAACTATTACAGTGACTCTGCCAATTCTTACTGTGGACAAGTACGAGTGAGTGAGTGAGTGAAAGGGTAAGTCTTGCCACCGCGATTCCTGAGAGAGTCGGGAGTGTTGTGTTCTGGGTTGTCTAATCATTTGTGGCTTCGCGATTTTGGAAGAGAACGAATGAGACACTATAGCTAGTCGGTTTTGGGATTTTGGGCACTAAGGTGGTAGGTTGGTACACCCCTATACACCGAGGTCCTGTTTTCCTGCGCATAGTTCTGTGTAGGTGCAGAATCCCCGCAACATTGCACCCAATGTTTGGTCTTGTTCTTATCTACGAGACTCCTGAGTAGTGCTTGCGCTTGTCCACAATCCCCTCACTTCTGTTTCCGGAGACAGCTGTGACGGTGTAGCCTCCTATATTGTGGTATATTATAGGTTTTTCAAGCTTGAATTTTAAAAGGTCTTTCTTTTCTATTAACCCTTTATTGCGCTGCCATGCTTAGGTTGTTATTCTCTCTTATTCATTATGGCGGTTGCCATACCGGCTCCTAACCGTGCACCGCTCAGGGCTTATTTGAATCAATACGGAGTACCTGATGCGGGTGTTGACGTTATCTTTGTTGTGGAGGCGGATCCAGCTTTCCGCTTTGAGGTATTTTATTCTTGGGTCACCTTCCTGGCAGTCGATGGAACAGACAATTTGTTTCACGAGTATACTGCCACCGCGATTCCGCGGGAATACAGACCATTTAGAACTCTTGAGGTTCCGCTCACGGCTTGGCAACACCAG
Organism: Calotriton arnoldi; assembly: GCA_963921515.1. Taxonomy (NCBI): domain Eukaryota; kingdom Metazoa; phylum Chordata; class Amphibia; order Caudata; family Salamandridae; genus Calotriton; species Calotriton arnoldi. Next base: position 712,055 of record CAWUFW010005485.1, read on the forward strand.
ATTTGGTTTAATGGCGCCCTTCCTCACCCAATAACACCGGTCCCTTTAGGCCCTTTATCGATAGAGGGGGCCACATGGCCCGTTTTGGCTGGGTATACCCCACACCCACGTTACTTAACAACTGCAACGATTGCAGAGCTCCGCGTATTACATACTTCTTTGATACGTGTACATCGAGCTGTCATACAGTTCATGTCGCACAACTTTCAGGTGGGACCACCTGGCGTTGCTGCGCAACCAGCTGGACCTGGTGGTGTAACCATTAGTCCTCTTATGGTTAATTCTGTGATGGGCAAGCGTCCACAAAATAAGGATGTTACCTTATTGGCTTGCTGAGAAATTTGGACAAATCGAAGCTGTTTTTCCGAATACCACTCCTGTGGAGAAACACAGGATCTTAACCATAAGTTTGCCTAAAGACTTGATTCCCGAATTAGCTGATTGTAACACCTGTGGAAAGGTGTTTGCGGCGGTATATTCGAAGTGTTTCGGTACTCCCTCCATGACCGTACTTCCTTCCGTGATAAAACGTGTTCAGGATGAACACGGAGCCGAAGCGGCTCTGGAATTAGGGATGAGACTGGTGGGGGTGTTCGACGTGGTTGCTGATATGATCCTTGCTAATGTCAAGGGTGATGCTGTGAGCTTACAAGTGGCTAACTGCTTGGAGGCTGTTGCAGATGCAGATAAGCCACGCGAATTACCGAAGATTATTGCAAAGGCTTATAAAACTATTGGCCGCAATAGTCTGGAAGTTGAGCCTTTTACTCAAATGCAGACGCAATCTCAAACACAAAAGGCCCAACCTGATAAAGACGGGCACCCGTTCTTTCCTAAAAAGAACTGGAAAAATAAAAAACAGGGGCAGCAACAGCAGAAGCAAGCTTCGCGTGCTGGTTCACAGACACCTGAGCCTTCGGAGCGTACTTATGATTTGTGCGATTGCGCGAAAATTAAGACTCCTGATAGATTTCAAGTCCCTGATCAGCGCTCTCCTCGTTCTTTACAGGACACTTCGGACTATCAAGTCGGTGGAGAGGAGCGCCAGGATCGTGGCAAACGTCCAACTAATCAACAGGGACGAGATCAACCTCGACAGTTAAACGTTAAAGCCAAACACGAGGACCTGCCTCGTTTTCGACCCCCGTATCAGAAGAAAAAAGTTGCCGCTTTAACAGCGAGGTATGCCTCAGACGGTGAGAACGCGACTCCTGGACTGGACATGGGCAGTGACTCTGCTCGACAGCGCAGCGGAGGTTACCATAGTGTGGGAGGCACTGCGTCCCTGTCTGGAGGCGACAGCAACTGATACATTCATAACCGTAGAAATAGCAGATACCCGGGTTGTCCCCCCGGATAGACTTATGAGATTATTTTCCAAATTGAAGGTGATATACAGCGCCCAATCAGAGCGGTTTTATGGGAAAATCTAACCTCCTCGTACGACATTTTGTTGGCGGAGGCAGATTGGCCACCACCATTTGTGTTAGCCGCTTCTAAAGGGGAGGACGTGATACTTCTGAGTTTTTTGCGTTACGTCCCTGAGGAGCATGCAAAGGCTTTAGCAGCTGATTGGGCTTTGGCCCTTGCCCCAGCGGTGTACCGTAATCAGGTAGGCTAGGATATTGATTAACCGGCACATGAGATTCCTTTACGGTCTATGCCACAGCCACAACCGCAATATCCAATCAAACGCGAAGCTACGGCCCACGTTTGTGACATTCTAACACAGTTAGAATATCAGGGAGTGATTGAATCATGTACGTCAGCGATGAATAATCCTCTCTTTACGGTATCAAAACCTGACGGTTCGTATCGCATTGTGTTGGATTATCGAAATTTGAATAGTCATTGTCGTACGTTTGCGGTGCAAAACACACACAGCTCTGCACTGGTAAACAACCTTGTTCGTAAAAAATGCAAAACTACACTGGACATATCCAATGGTTTCTACAGTCACAATCTGGCTCCTGAGAGCCGTGACTTGACAGCATTCACCGCCGTCGGAAATCAGAAAAATTTACACGCTTGCCTATGGGGTATAAGAACAGCCCCGGGGCATTCGCTGGGCGTGTTGTGTCTTTGTTACACGACATAGATCCAGATGCGTTCTCGTACGTGGATGACATTTATCTAACGGACGATGAGCTTATGCCGCATCTTGTCCAAGTCGACTGCATAATTTCAGCATTTGCCGACTATGGATATAAATTCAATTTTGCAAAATCGTACATTGCTCATTTGGCGGTGCTCTTTTTGGGCTATAAGCTCAATACTGAAGGAAAGGGGTTAGCCCCCCACTTCCTGGAGAAATGTGCACAATTGCAACCCCCTTCTACACTGAAAAAACTTCAGTCCTTGCTGGGATTTTTTAATTTCGGGAGGACATACATTCCCGATTTATGCCCAGCGTATCAAGCCGCTTTATGCGTTGATACAACCAACATATTCTTCTGCCAGCTGGCTTCCGGAACATACCTCTATCCTACAATCTGACATGCTTGCAACTAACTACTTGTTGACGCGTGATAACACCACGAACCTGGTGATACGTATAGTACCTGGGAAGGTGGGTTTCACTTACTTGACGTTCAATGAGGTGGACACAGTTACCTATTGCATACAAATCACATTTGTACACTGCAGCTGAAATGCGTTTTTCCAATGTTGAAATCTTTTTAACGGCGGTCCAAATGGTGATTCTGAAACAACGCTCACTGGCGCAAGGTAAACGCATTCTTATGGTCACGCCCTTCCCTGCTTTGGAGGCCGTGACTAAGACAAGTGTACCTAACTCTAAAGCATTACATCCCCGTTGGATACAATGGGCTACGTCTTTGACATCATCTGATGTCACGTTTATCTTTGACCCTGCACTTCAGACACAGGAGTTTTTACAGTATGAACATGTTCATCCTCCTCCGTTGTCATAGCTTCCTTTACATGAGTACAAATGTATCATTTACACCGATGGCTCGGCTCAACCGGCCACCGGCTCCAAACACGCTTATTCTGTGGCTTGCACAATTGTTGCTGGTTCCATTGTCAATGGAGAGTTTAAGTCTTCCATAGTGCATATTCAAGCGCTTGGGGACTGTATGGCACAATTGGCGGAGCTGCGTGCTCTTGTTTTTGCTCTCGAGTTTGCGGATCCTAATGTGAATACTCTTATTGTGTGCGATTCTTACTACTGTGTTCAGTCTTTTAATGACAACTTATTCTTTTGGACTCGAAATGACTATCGAGACTCTAAAGGCAGCGCAATTAAGCATAAGACGCTTTGGGTTCGAGTGGCAGACCTTAAACAATGTCTGCCCCTCACACATGTTATACATACTCTTGGCCATCAGCGTGTGGGAGCACATGCTCTTGGTAATTCTTTGGCTGACGAAGCAGCCAAATCTGCAGTAGCCACGTGTTCTGTAGCAGCAGTTACAAGGTCCATGACTAAAATAGATAATGATATTCTGGCAGCAGTAGCTGCTACGAGGGATGGAACTGCTTATCCTCAGGGTTTCCCTTCAAAGTATTCTTATCATATTTCTCCCGAACAAGTTCCTTACGCTTCTATTCCATCTGTTGGGGATCGGCTAATTCCCAACATGGACCGCAGACTTGCTTTGATCAGAGCCGCACACGAGGGCATGGCTTCTGCACATGCCGGGGTGTCTGCGACAGTCTCGATCTTACAGCAATGTTATTGGTGGCGTGGTTTATATAAACAAACCCGAAATTATGTGCTTTCTTGTGACATTTATCAACAAATCAAACCATTCACCGTGTCGTACCCACCACAAACACAGCTATGTATTTCTAATCAACCATTTGTCTGTGTTTATCTTGATCACTGCGGTCCGTTCTCTTCTGATACTGCATATAAATACATTTTGGTTGCAGTTGATTTGTGCACTAGATTCCTTTGGGTTTGGCCACAACGCAGTGCTGACACTCGAAATGTCATCAGGGATTTGCATGTCTTTGTCGGGATGTTTGCGTGTGGCACCTTCCACTCTGACCAAGGTCCGGCGTTCGCCTCTAAGGCAAACAAGGACACGATGAAGTAAATGGGGGTGCTGGTGCAGTTTTCGTCTCCATAGTGGCCTGAGGGCAATTCAATTGTGGAGCGGATGAACTGTGACTGAAAGCAATCCTTGACAGCTAGAGTCTTAGGTACTGGCAGGAACTGGCTGGCCCACTTGTATGGTGTTCAACGTGCACTCAATAATCTCCCTAGAAGATCTCTGGGTGGGCGGGCCCCATACGAAATGCTCTTTCGCATTAAAATGTTTGTGCAAGACCTTGATGGTCTAGACATTGTGGCGGCAGCTGCAACCTTTGACGTAGATAATCATTCTACTGTGTTACAGGATCTACAAAAGACCCGTGACAGCTGCGCAACTGAACATTTATCCTCTTCAGATGATGCAGCACTGCTGATTCCGGTTGCCGGCTGGCTTCCAAAAGTTGGGGATCTGGTACGAGAAAAGTTGGAGAACAAGAAAGAATTTGGTCCCTCTTATCGTGCACCAGTTCCGGTACTTGGATTGAAGGGTACTCGAACAATCATTTTACCGCCTTTACCTGGGCGCAAAGACAACAGATACATCTCAGTGGACAATGTCAAGCTACACCGTCTGGCCGATTCTGAATAGTGTCACACCTGCAGTATCGTGCAACGCTATCTCTTTGAATCCGGTCGCCTCAACCTCTACGACTAAAGCCTGTACCCGTGAGGCTGAGATGGAAACTGCTGTTGACCTTTCACCTGTTTTGCCTCCAGCCTCTTCCACCGCAGATGTCAAGTATACGTATCCCGCAGATGAGTCCCAAAGGGAAGTGCCGAGCAATCCTCGACAACATCATGCTGATACCTCTCACCCACCTTTAATACTGAGGGGTGAAAACGGGTATTTTGGGGACCATGCCAGCTTCTCTTATGACTCATCCTCTAGTTTGGCAGTTCCACCAACTAAATTAAGTATTTTCATCTCTTGGTTCAAAAAGGCGTACCTGGTCCCCCCCATGGACCTACATTTGGTTGGTGCTTATCCTACTTTTCCTCTTCATGTCGATTGGATTTGTAACAGTGTTCTTCTTGCTCATCAATGGTCATTATTTGCCAGAGTGCTCTGCTGTGAACTTAGTCGATGGTATTCTGGCCCCACACACATCGTCCCATATCATGAAACGTGATCAGACTCTTGTAAACATTTCAGCATTCCCGGTTGCAGATGGCATCGTTTGGGATAAAATAGCTTTCGAAATTCACAGCCCGATGGAGGTGCTCAGAGTGCCATACGTGTTTCGCGTCTCATTAGGAGATGTGGTAACACGGGACATACATTCTGATGATTGGGATGTGCAAGCAGTACATTAATTATTTTCTGATTTAAAATATTATGCTGCTTTTGATGCTGAAGATTTGTATTTAAATTCTGCCAATTCTGCTGATCTCTTCTGTTATCAACACTATGGGCATCATTTTTTGCATAAGACAAACACTTTAAGACCAGTTTTTAATCACACTCAATGGGAACATTGTCCTACTCCCATAAAGGGGAGTTTGAAAATTCTTAGAAATAAGTTCACATATTTTACAGATTATAACACGTCCAATCTGGAATCCTATTCCTTTAAACTACAATTGTCATCTCAATCCAAATTTATCCTGACCCACACTAAATTGATTTACTTCAACTCTTTCAGGACTAAATTGGCCACCGAGGGTTATGATCACTGGAAAGAGACCATTGATTTAAAATCAATCTGGGGCACAAAGCCTTGGCAGGTTCAGGGAACAGAGGCTCTGCATCGTGCCTGCCTAATCCCGGCTCAAATTTTATTTTTAAATGATACCGTGTACCAAACCACATACTTTGGCTTGGCAACTGTAAAAAATTTGAATATCCCATCTATTCCGTCTTTAGCGGAATATGAAAATTGGGGTGCCCGAACAAATTATACTATCGATGCATTGCGGGCTTTGTTTCAAAATGACACTTTTAATGTCTCAGAAATTGATTCATACAGTTGGTTGGTGTGGCATACAAATTCAAATGCATGTCAATTGCGTTTTTATAATGTAACACCTGGTTTCACACAAACTAGACTGGACCCTCGTTATCCACATTCACATTCGGTCACCACATACTCGGTGGGTAAATTATGCCAACAATGGTTGGAACATTCCAACCTATCATCAGTGAAACAACACCTGTCGCTCTTGTCGAGTGACATCAATTTGGCTGATTTTATCTTAGGACCCAGGGTTCCCAGATCTAAGAGGTTTATACATGCAGCTTACAATGAAATTTGGAAACTTTCTCAAATGGAAGCAGCCTTTCGTCTGCGCCAAATTGATCAAGCAAACTTAGAAAAAGTCCTTGCCGTGGTCGACAATAGCATTAATACACTTTCTTCACGCATTTATACGTTGGATAACATTGTTTCTTCTGTTATTGATATTGTTCAGAATGATGCATCTGTGTTATATCTTGGTCAAAATCAATGACGATCAGTTATGCATTTTGCATGGATGTTACAGACCCTTAAAATGGGAAAGGTCCCTTGGGATTATTTGAATGCTTCTGCTCTGTTTTTACCATCTAATCTCACTGATAAACAGCGTTTTATGTCCATGAAAGATGCTACATACACGCTATTGCACATTGAACAATTGGAGCCCTTGCCATTCTCTGTGGCGGAGACGGACTCAGCGGTTTGGTTAATTCATGGGGGTATTTCTCTCCCATTCTCACTGTTTCAATTTAAATCTTGCATGCAACATTTTCCAATTGGCCGCTTCGAACCCCTGGGTAGTGCATTTTTGCATGAATTATGGTCCCTACCATTCACTTACAGATGTCAAAGGGAAGATAAGGAGGTCTTCCTAACAGGGGAGGACTGCGAATCCACAGAAGAACATTCCCTAGTTTGTAAACATGTTAAATTGCACAGCGCATGTAATGTATCAGCGCCTAATCTTGCTTGTTTTTTGAAAGGGACTCCCTTACCATCAATAATTCCTGCTTTTACCCTGCTTACTAACGGCAGCTATCTTATTTTGAACAACCAAGACTGCTGTGGTTTACGGGCAGGAGTCCCGTATTTAGTAACTGTTTCCCAACGCGTTACTTGTTGTAGCAATGTGCTTTTTCCGCCCCCCGCATGGGAATGCAGATAGTTCCATTTGGCCTTCCATTCCGACTTTGAAAAAGATTTCAACAAATTGAGCAGGCTCAAAGCGCTATTGTTCCAACAAGAAGTGGCTCTCACTTCAGCTCAAGAGACCTTCGAGTTACAGGTGGCTAGAACTTCTAGTGAGATTCAGTCACTTCTGAACACCAACCTCCCACTCCACTTTGGGGAGCTTATACATCAAATATTTAATGTGTCTGACACTAAAGGCCTTGCACATTTTTTTAAACAGGTGGGAGCCGGCCTTGTGACTTCTTTTCAGACGATATTTGGAGTAATACCGGCTTTTATTCATTCTATTTTTTTCCAGCGTCTTCGGAGGATTCCATTTATTGCTAGCGTTAGCTGGTGGAATCCTGCTTCTTCTGTTGCTGCTACTCAATGGCTGCTCATCTTGTGGTAATGCACAGACCAGGCCAATTGCAACTGTACCGTGATCGAATGCAACAAGTTTTTGGATGCCTGCCATTAGCAACGCTTGGCGTGAGTTATGGATTAACTTTTCGCTTTGCCTACTTTACTTGCATGCAACCAGTTTTCTACTGTTGACGGTTCCCCTTCTATTGGGCTATGGATTTATGCCTCTCCAATACGTCATGTCCAGCCCCGGATTTTATCCAGTTAATGGGTCCCTTAGAGGCCCATGACCAGGCTTGTTCTGGGGATGGCTGTATGGCGCGTGCAGCAGCACTTGGAGTGTTGGCTGAATGGGATATCTGTGCGGCTGCGCAGAACCTCTTGCATCAGAGTTTCATCGAATATCACGCAAGTTGTCTGGTTATGCTTTTGGAAGCATCAGATTACGAGGAGCACGTTTGTTCCTTCGACCTACTTGATTGGATGGCATCCCTTTTTTCTACTAACGATAGAGATGCTCTTTTGGAGGGAATTGCATTCTTAAGTTCACGTACTTTGATGGATTTACCACCTCCTTCATCATAACATTTTCCCGGAGACGACACATCTTTACTTGTCAATAATAAAAAACGATAAATTGATTTTTAATTTGTTTTTCAAATTTTTCCAATTTGGTTTTTTCAGATGCCTTTGAACTCTGCTTGGCTTTTGAACTTTGTTTTGGTCCTTTGTCTAAGTCGTATGACCTTACCAGGGGGAGGGTGTTATATGGCCATTACGGTCATTCTCGACATTGCTAAGTTAGCATGAGCTTTGTTGCCATGATGCTGCTTTTGCGCACGTTACTACATGACTTTATTTTGCAAGACTCTATTTATGCCTTTCACATGAGAACTGTCTGCCTTTCGCGTTCTCTGCTAAGTTTCTGGAGTTTAGTCTGAACACGATGTGCAAGGTCGATAAACAATGCCCCTTGTTATTCTGTTCTGGTCAGTCCCTAGCACCTAGACATAACATGCTAAACACAGCTGCATTGCTGGAGACTCGTGCTTTGATATTACGGGGATGCATGTTGTTTTAACACACACTTGGAGAGAGCCCTTTCCATGGAGAAGAGCTATGCTGTTCCTATAATGTAAACCTTACATCTAGGCATTAGGGTATGGGGTCTGCTGTCAAAGCCCAGAGATCTTCTTTTTTATAATAAACTTCTTCCAGTCAAGGGGAGGGTAGTTAGGTCTTTTAGTCCTTTCTCCACTGTCTTTATAAAATGACTTCCCCCTTTGTACACTATGGAATTGTAACAATGCTAATTGTTCTGAGTTTATGCATTTTGCTGCTGGTAGTGGCTCGTATACTGTATTATAGAGCACGCTAGTTAAAATAAACATTTTGAACTATTACAGTGACTGTGTCAATTCTTCTCTGTGGACAAGTACGAGTGAGCGTGCGAAAGGATATGTCTTGCCACCGCGATTCCTGAGAGACTCGGGAGTGTTGTGTTCTGGGTTGTCTAATCATTTGTGGCTTCTCGATTTTGGAGGAGAAGGAATGAGACACTATAGCTAGTCGGTTTTGGGATTTTGGGCACTAAGGTGGTAGGTTGGTAAACCCCTATACACCGAGGTCCTGTATTCCTGCGCATAGTTCTGTGTAGGTGCAGAATCCCCGCAATAACAGGTTTGAGGCCCAGGTCCTGGCTTTGAGTCCAATGCAGGTTTGAGGCCCAGGTCCTGGCTTTGAGTCCAGTGCAGGTTTGAGGCCCAGGTCCTGGCTTTGAATCCAGTGCAGGTTTGAGGCCCAGGTCCTGGCTTTGAGTATACTACAGGTTTGAGGCCCAGGGCCTGGCTTTGAGTCTAGTACAGGTTTGAGGCCCAGGTCCTGGCTTTGAGTCCAATGCAGGTTTGAGGCCCAGGTCTTGGCTTTGAGCCCAGTGCAGGTTTGAGGCCCAGGTCCTGGCTTTGAGTATACTACAGGTTTGAGGCCCGGGGCCTGGCTTTGAGTCCAGTACAGGTTTGAGGCCCAGGTCCTGGCTTTGAGTCTAGTACAAGTTTGAGGCCCAGGTCCTGGCTTTGAGTCTAGTACAAGTTTGAGGCCCAGGTCCTGGCTTTGAGTCCAATGCAGGTTTGAGGCCCAGGTCCTGGCTTGGAGTCCAGTGCAGGTTTGAGGCCCAGGTCCTGGCTTTGAGTATACTACAGGTTTGAGGCCCAGGGCCTGGCTTTGAGCCCAGTACAGGTTTGAGGCCCAGGTCCTGGCTTTGAGTCCAGTACAGGTTTCAGGCCCAGGTCCTGGCTTAGAGTATACTACAGGTTTGAGGCCCATGTCCTGGCTTTGAGTATACTACAGGTTTGAGGCCCATGTCCTGGCTTTGAGTCCAGTGCAGGTTTGAGGCCCAGGTCCTGGCTTTGAGTCCAGTACAGGTTTGAGGCCCAGGTCCTGGCTTTGAGTCCAGTACAGGTTTGAGGCCCAGGTCCTGGCTTTGAGTCCAATGCAGGTTTGAGGCCCAGGTCCTGGCTTTGAGTCCAATGCAGGTTTGAGGCCTATGTCCTGGCTTTGAGTCCAGTGCAGGTTTGAGGCCCAGGTCCTGGCTTTGAGTATACTACAGGTTTGAGGCCCAGGGCCTGGCTTTGAGTCTAGTACAAGTTTGAGGCCCAGAGCCTGGCTTTGAGTCCAGTACAGGTTTGAGGTCCAGGTCCTGGCTTTGAGTATACTACAGGTTTGAGGCCCATGTTCTGGCTTTGAGTCCAGTGCAGGTTTGAGGCCCAGGTCCTGGCTTTGAGTCCAGTACAGGTTTGAGGCCCAGGTCCTGGCTTTGAGTCCAGTACAGGTTTTAGGCCCAGGTCCTGGCTTTGAGTATACTACAGGTTTGAGGCCCAGGTCCTTGCTTTGAGTCTAGTACAAGTTTGAGGCCCAGTTCCTGGCTTTGAGTATACTACAGGTTTGAGGCCCAGGTCCTTGCTTTGAGTCCAGTGCAGGTTTGAGGCCCAGGTCCTGGCTTTGAGTATAGTACAGGTTTGAGGCCCAGGTCCTGGCTTTGAGTATAGTACAGGTTTGAGGCCCAGGGCCTGGCTTTGAGTCTAGTACAAGTTTGAGGCCCAGGGCCTGGCTTTGAGTCCAGTACAGGTTTGAGGCCCAGGTCCTGGCTTTGAGCATACTACAGGTTTGAGGCCCATGTCCTGGCTTTGAGTATACTACAGGTTTGAGGCCCATGTCCTGGCTTTGAGTATACTACAGGTTTGAGGCCCAGGTCCTGGCTTTGAGTCCAGTACAGGTTTGAGGCCCAGGGCCTGGCTTTGAGTCCAGTACAGGTTTGAGGCCCAGGTCCTGGCTTTGAGTCTAGTACAAGTTTGAGGCCCAGGTCCTGGCTTTGAGTCTAGTACAAGTTTGAGGCCCAGGTCCTGGCTTTGAATCCAGTGCAGGTTTTGAGGCCCAGGTCCTGGCTTTGAGTATACTACAGGTTTGAGGCCCAGGGCCTGGCTTTGAGCCCAGTACAGGTTTGAGGCCCAGGTCCTGGCTTTGAATCCAGTGCAGGTTTGAGGCCCAGGTCCTGGCTTTGAGTATACTACAGGTTTGAGGCCCAGGGCCTGGCTTTGAGCCCAGTACAGGTTTGAGGCCCAGGTCCTGGCTTTGAGTCCAGTACAGGTTTGAGGCCCAGGTCCTGGCTTAGAGTATACTACAGGTTTGAGGCCCATGTCCTGGCTTTGAGTATACTACAGGTTTGAGGCCCATGTCCTGGCTTTGAGTCCAGTGCAGGTTTGAGGCCCAGGTCCTGGCTTTGAGTCCAGTACAGGTTTGAGGCCCAGGTCCTGGCTTTGAGTCCAATGCAGGTTTGAGGCCCAGGTCCTGGCTTTGAGTCCAATGCAGGTTTGAGGCCTAGGTCCTGGCTTTGAGTCCAGTGCAGGTTTGAGGCCCAGGGCCTGGCTTTGAGTCTAGTACAAGTTTGAGGCCCAGGGCCTGGCTTTGAGTCCAGTACAGGTTTGAGGCCCAGGTCCTGGCTTTGAGTCCAGTACAGGTTTGAGGCCCAGGTCCTGGCTTTGAATATACTACAGGTTTGAGGCCCATGTTCTGGCTTTGAGTATACTACAGGTTTGAGGCCCATGTCCTGGCTTTGAGTATACTACAGGTTTGAGGCCCATGTCCTGGCTTTGAGTATACTACAGGTTTGAGGCCCAGGTCCTGGCTTTGAGTCCAGTACAGGTTTGAGGCCCAGGTCCTGGCTTTGAGTCCAGTCCAGGTTTGAGGCCTAGGGCCTGGCTTTGAGTCTAGTACAGGTTTGAGGGCCCGGGCCTGGCTATGAGTCTAGTGAGGTTTGAGGCATAGGGCCTGGCTTTGAGTCTAGTACAGGTTTGAGGGCCCAGGTCCTGGCTTTGAGTATACTACAGGTTTGAGGCCCAGGTCCTTGCTTTGAGTCTAGTACAGGTTTGAGGCCCAGGGTCTGGCTTTGAGTCTAGTACAGGTTTGAGGGACAGGGTCTGGCTTTGAGTCCAGTGCAGGTTTTAGGCCCAGGGCCTGGCTTTGAGTCTAGTACAGATTTGTGGGGCAGGTTCTGGCTTTGAGCACATTTCCTATTTGAGTTCCATGTCCATGTTTGAAGACCACATCCAGCCTTGAGTATATAAGCCACTTCTGAGGAGGGGATAAAGTCCGACTTTGAGTACTTAGTTCATGTTTGAGGGCTGGCTTTGAGTACAATCCAGAATCCTTTCATGTTTTAGTTTAAGACTAAAGTGATCTGCTTCGAGTTTAATATCCACACTGGATGTGCAGTGGACGCGCTAAGTCTGCGATAGGTTAATCAACTGGTGTAAATGATTCCTTAAAATCTGGTGTCATTAGACATGAAAAGGTGTCTTTACATCACAGACACTGGTCTCAAAGGGAGCACTCGCCCCTTTATGTGGGCTATCAATATGGTCTTATTATGGTCGATCAATATTGTCCATCCGTCTCTTCATGGTCCGGCCAGCCGCACTCATATTAAATGTTTGATATACAGTACTGTTCTGCAAGGTTCTTTGCTGAGGTCATGTGGGTGAGCACAGAGTAGCCCGCAAACTTAAGATCACTTTTAAACTTAACTCGAATGCGCAGAATAAAAGAGGTGCACCTTTTATTGTAAGACTGGTGCAAAGGAAGGGACTTTTCTGCTGAGTCCAAAACTGTGCATCGTTTACACAAATTAATGTATCCCGAGGTAGAAAGGGCAGTGGAAATAACAAGGTGCTGAGAGGACCAGGAGCTGATAGCCACACTGTGGTACTGGAAGATGAGAGGCTCGGAGTTAGTAGCCACACTGTGATACCGAAGGATAAGAGGCCACAACTTAGTAGCTGCACTGAGATAGCAGAGGATGAGAGGCCAGGAGTTAGTAGCCCGCTGTGATACTCGAAGATAAGAGGCTCGGAGTTAGTAGCCGCTCTGGGCTAGCAGAGGATGAGAGGCCACAAGTTAGTAGCCACACTGTGATGTCGGGGGATGAGAAGCCAGGAGTTAGTAGTCAAACTGTGATACCATAGGGGAAGGAGGCCAGAAGTTAGTAGCAGCAGTGTGATACAGGAGGATAAACTGCTCAGGAATTACTAGCCACATTGTGATACTGGAGGATAAGAGGCCAGCAGTTAGTAGCCACACTGTGACACCAGAGGGTAAGAGGCCACAAATTAGTAGCAACACTGTGATAAAGGAGGATAAAAGGCTGTGGAGTTACTAGCCACACTTTGATACCAGAGGATGAGAGGTGAGGAGTTTGTAGCTACACTGTGATAGCAGAGGATGAAAGACTCAAGAGTTACTAGCCACACTGTGACACTGGAAGATAAGAGGCCCTGAGTTAGTAGCCACACTTTGATACCAGAGGACGAAAGGCCAGGAGTTAATTGCCACACTGTGAAACTGGACGATGGGGAATCATGCAATAGTAGCCACACTGTGATACTGGAGGATCAGAGGCCTGGAGTCAGTAGCCACACTGTGATACCAGAGATTGAAAGGACTGGAGTTAATAGCCACACTGTGATAGCGGAGGATGAGAGGCCAGTAGTTAGTAGCCACACTGTGACACAGGAGGATGAAAGGACTGGAATTAGTAGCCACACTGATACCTGAGGAGGAAAGGACTGGAGTTAGTAGTCACACTGTGATACCCGAGGATGAAAGGACTGGAGTTAATAGCCACACTGTGATACAGGAGGACGAAAGGCCTGGAGTTAGTAGCCATACTGTGATACCAGAGGACGAAAGGACTGGAGTTAGTAGCCACACTGTGATAGAGGAGGATGAAAGGACTGCAGATAGTAGCCACACTATGATACCTGACGATGAAAGGCCTGGAGTTAGTAGCCACACTGTGATAAAGGAGGATGAAAGGATTGGAGTTAGTAGCCACACTGTGCTAGAGGAGGATGAAAGGCCTGGCGTTAGTAGCCACAATGTGATAGTGGAGTTTCAAAGGACTGGAGTTAGTAGCCACACTGCGATAGAGAAGGATGAATGGACTGAAGTTAGTAGCCACACTGTGATAGAGGAGGATGAAAGGACTGGAGTTAGTAGCCACACTGCAATAAAGGAGGCTGAATGGACTGAAGTTAGTCGCCACTCTATGATACTGGAGGATGAAAGGCCTGGAGTTAGTAGCCGCACTCTGATAGAGGATGATGAAAGGACTGGAGATAGTAGCTACACTGTCATAGAGGAGGATGCAAGGCCTGGAGTTAGTAGCCGCACTGTGATACCAGAGGTCGAAAGGACTGGAGTAAGTAGCCACACTGTGATAGAGGAGGATGAAAGGACTGGAGATAGTAGCCACTCTGTGATACTGGAGTATGAGAGTCCAGGAGTTAGTAGCCATACTGTGATACCAGAGGACGAAAGGACTGGAGTTAGTAGCCACACTGTGATAGAGGAGGACGAAAGGACTGGAGTTAGTAGCCACACTGTGATAGAGGAGGATGAAAGGCCTGGAGTTAGTAGACACACTGTGATAGAGGAGGATGAAAGGCCTGGAGTTAGTAGACACACTGTGATAGTGGAGGACGAAAGGACTGGAGTTAGTAGACACACTGTGATAGTGGAGGACGAAAGGACTGGATTTAGTAGCCACACTATGATGCCGGAGGACGAAAGGACTGGCGTTAGTAGCCACACTGTGATAGAGGAGGATGAAAGGCCTGGAGTTAGTAGCCACATTGTGATAGAGGAGGATCAAAGGACAGGAGTTAGTAGCCACAATGTGATACCAGGGGATGAGAGGTCAGGAGTTAGTAGCTACACTGTGATACCAGAGGACGAAAGACTCAGGTGCTACTAGCCACACTTTGACACTGGAAGATAAGAGGTCCTCAGTTAGTAGCCACACAATGACACCTGAGGCTGAAAAGACTTGAGTTGGAAGTCACACTGTGATACTGGAGGATAAAAGGACTGGAGTTAGTAGTCACACTGTGATAGAGGAGGACGAAAAGATTGGATTTAGTAGCCACACTGTGATACCGGAGGACGAAAGGACTGGAGTTAGTAGCCACACTGATATAGGAGGACGAAAGGCCTGGAGTTAGTAGCTGCACTGTGATACTGGAGGATGAAAGGACTGTAGTTAGTAGCCACACTGTGATACCGGAGGACGAAAGGACTGGAGATAGTAGCCACACTGTGATACCGGAGGACTAAAGGACTGGAGTTAGTAGCCACACTGTGATAGAGGAGGACGAAAGGCCTGGAGTTAGTAGCCACACTGTGATAGAGGAGGACGAAAGGCCTGGAGTTAGTAGACACACTGTGATAGAGGAGGATGAGAGGTCAGGAGTTAGTAGCCACACTTTGACACTGGAAGATAAGAGGCCCTCAGTAGCCACACTGCGACACCTGAGGATGAGTGGATTACTGCTGAACACTGTGGGGAGCCCCTGGAATTATGTAATCAATGCTAAAAGATAAACAGAAAGAATGATGGAGCACTCTCCAGGGAAGTGGGGCGCCCAGGTCCTGAAGTAGATAAGGGACCAGTGAAAGTGAGTCCGTAAGGCTAAAGCTGGAAACCATAGAGTGTGAGTAAGGAGGGGGCAGGGCGCGGACATGGGAGGGACCTATTAGTTGTAAGAACTGCACAAAGGTTCTCAAGCCCACACAGGTCCCTGTAGTTAAAAAGAATGCCACGCTGAGCAGCCTACGCGGTGGCCTTATAAATGCTCTTCACATTTACGACTTAATAAACAATGACAATCTTGATTGCCTCTTTGTGACCGAAACCTGGCTGAAGGCCTGGTGCAATCCAGATATTGTGAATGCCCTTCCCCCTGGATATCTTATTCAGAGATTAGACAGACCAGAACAACGTGGGGGAGGCCTTGCAATTATCTATCGCAGCACTTTTAGGTGCTCTATAGCTCAATTACCTGACCTAAAAGGAGCGGAGGGCATCAGTTTCTGCCTCCAGCTACATGATTCCTTTTCGTTTGCAGGAGCACTACTCTACCGCCCACCGGGACCCTATAAGGACTTTTTAGATAATATTGGAGAGGTGGTCAGCGCACTGGCTCTCAGATTTTCTAACTTTACTCTGCTAGGTGATGTCAATATCCATCTGGACTCACACAATGACTCAGGGGCAACATGTTTCAAGGAGATAATGGACATACTTGGCCTAGAACAATGCTCCTTATCTGCCACACACAATGACAACCATACTCTGGACTGTATTTGTTCCAATTTGGAAACCCTTAAAGTCAAGCCCCCAGTCGATCAAACATGGGCTGATCACAAATTAATTCCTTTTGAGATTTCGGCAAAGAATAGGCCTCTCTTTAAGGATAGCACCAGGGCCCTCCAACAGGACAAGCCCAGGTGGAAGGAATCGATAGCACATCCAGATCTACTCCCAGACGCACTGGCGTGCAGACCTAACTTGTCAGGAGACCCTATAGCAGATACCCAGCTTTTTGGGCAGTGGATACACGCCCTGAGAGATCGGCTGGTACCCCCGGTCCTACATCACGGCCGCCCAAACAAGAAGCCCTCTGCCCCGTGGTACTCGCAATCCTTGAAAGAATTGCAAAGCCACGTCAGATCCTTAGAACGCAGATGGCGTCGAAATTATGATGAGATAGAGCTAAATAATTTTAAAGCAGCCCTTAGAAAATATCATGCCCTGATTAAAACTACCAAAAAAGCCTACTATACCGAGGCAATTAAAACCACCAACACCAACCACAAAGCGATTTTCAAAATAGTCAATCTATTTACGAATCCTAAAAGCTTACAACAAGAGATTCCTCCCTCTCAGAGTCTCTGTAATAACATAGCAGAATTTTTTGAACAGAAAGTTCGGATATTACAAAAAGATTTCCCCCCTCCTATTCTTTCTTTCACTAATAATGAAATTTCTGCAGACATGGACAGAGCCTGTATGCACATTTTTAAGCCAATTACTTTGGAAGAATCGCGCCAGGCGATCCTGTCTATTAAATCAGGCTCCCTTTTGATCCCTGTCCCCCATGCTATTACACGCTCTTATCGATATCGTTAACCCCAATATAAATAATATAATAAACTCTTCCTTATCAACCACCAAGATTCCGGCAGACTGGAAACTTGCAGCTGTAAAGCCACTCCAAAAGAAACAACTTGCGGACCCCGCCACCCTTTCCAATCTGCGTCCTATTTCTCTCTTACCATGTCTGAGTAAGATGACAGAAAAACTTGTCAATACTCAACTTACAACATATTTGGAGGAAGCAAATCTGCTTCACTCCAATCAATCTGGATTCAGAGCCCAACATTCTACAGAATCTGCCTTATTGTACACGGCTGAAACCCTAAGAGCAGCTCTCGACCAGGGAAAAAGAGCAGTCTTGGTGCTGTTAGACCTGTCGGCTGCTTTCGACACGGTCTCACACGTCATCCTTTTAGACCGTCTTGCATCCTTTGGCATTTCTGGCATTGTCCTAGCTTGGATTAAGAACTTCCTGCAAGATCGCAGACAAGTGATCACACTAGGCCAATACAACTCACAAGAAAAGGCACTTCTCTCAGCCCTACTCTCTTCAATGCCTATATGGCTCCACTGATCAGGCTGATATCGTCCTTTAATATAGAGACTATCTCATATGCGGACGATACGCAGCTAATTCTGGTCTTGGACAATAACACCACTCAGGCGGAAGAAAATCTCCACCAGTGCCTTACCGCGACTTTCAGTTGGATGAATTCTAACCATCTTAAATGCAATTCCGAAAAAACTGAAATTCTACCTTTAGGCCAAGAAAACTCTTTCTCTCCCAAACTCTGATGGCCAGCGAACACCACCTCTCCTCCAAACACAGTAAACGTGGTCAGGAACCTGGGAATAACATTTGATCCCACTCTATCTTTTAAACAACAATCTTTGGCAGTTGCCGGCACCTGTTTTCACATCATAAAAAGCATAAAGAAATTCTTTGATCTGCTTTCCATCTCAGCAAGGCAAACAGTTGCCGTCGCCCTAATCACATCCAGACTGGACTATTGTAACGGCCTCTATGCAGGTACCAATAAGTCGGTCCTACACAAGCTTCAAATGGTCCAGCACGCTGCAGCACGGTTAGTGCTGAAGTGGCCCAGGAGGTCATCTGCATCAGCGGCTTTAGAAACACTCCACTGGCTGCCAATCCATAAACGCGTCCTGTTCAAGGTCCTCATCATCACTTTTAGGGCTTTCCATTCCTTGGGCCCTCAATATCTCCGAACAAGATTCAAACGGTACATTCCCTCCCGAAGTCTAAGCTCATCAAATGCCAATCTGCTGAAAATGCCAGCTTTCAGACTGGCATCGAAGGGAGGAAAATCGCTCACAGTGATAGGCTCAAAGGCATGGAATAAACTTCCTCTACAGCTCCGCCAGATCACATCCGAGTCCCTTTTTAGGAAGGCCCTAAAAACCTGGATCTTCAGTGCATCGGACACTCTCTGCAAAACTCTGATCTGATTCCCTGTTCTTACCGTCAGCAGTCAACCAGGCCTTTATGCTTCCATCTCTGGGTTCCGTTTAGCGCCATGATGCTCCTCGGAGTGACAGTTGCACTCTACAAATGTCTATTACATTACATTACATTACAGACTGACAGCTTTGCTGGCTCCCATGTTCCTGCACAGTCGAGTGTCTGCCAGGGCAGGTAGCCCCGAGGTACAACATCACCATCGCTCGGCTGTGCATGGTACATTGCATGGCAGTGTTCCTAGCTGCTAATGGGAAGTGGAGCCAATAACAACGGCCCATATTGTTGCAATCCGAGAGTATTAAAAGATGCATGCTCCCTGGTGAAGCCGTGTGACACACTTCTTTCTCTCTCACTTCTTGTGAAGTAATAGTTTGCAGTAGGGATGCGACGCCTGCCTAGTCTGCTATCTCAAAAACTGGAGTCTCCTGTTCCGCATTGGTTATTGTTAAGTGCATCTTGTTAGTAGGACAAACGAGGGACACTGGTCACAACGCAGCCGGCCATCAACGCCTCATTTTGGGATTACTACCAATCGTGTACAAGGCGGCGGGTACCCCGCCACTGGAACAAACACATGGGGTCTTCCAACACCTACCGTTGACCCAACTGTCCCCGCTGCAGTGGGCCGACCTGAATGAGCCTCTTCAACTGGAGGAACTACGGGCAGAGATTGCCCGGAACAAGACGCCGGGCACAGATGGACTGCCGACTGAATACTATGCCACTTTCTTGGTCGAAATTACTCAACACTTATTGGAGATGTACAATGAGGCTAAAGCGACGGGACATCTCCCGGACTCGTTACAGGAGACCCTGATCATGGTTTTGCCCAAAACAGGCCGTAACCCACTGGACGTCCGCTCTTTACGGCCATTAGCACTTCTGAATTTAGATTATAAATTTCTAGGCAGGCTATTAGTGAACAGACTACTCCCCATAATTGGCACCCTTGTGCACGAGGGTCAATCAGGGTTGATACCTGGGTTCAGCACCTTTCTCAACATCCGACGTTTGTTACATCTCATACAGGACACCCTACCCGAGGCCCGCGGCCGAGTGGCGGTGTCACTGGACATCAATAAGGCGCTCGATACCCTGAGCTGTGACTTATTACTACTGACTCTTCAATCCATGGACTTTGGTCCAATATATCCAGGTTGGATCTGCACACTGTACAAGAGCCCAACGACATGAGTTCGGACTGGTCAGTTGATATCAGATGGTTTCACAATTCAGCGAGGCACCAGAGGTGTCCTCTCTCTCCGCTGATCTTTGCTCTGGCAATGGCGCTGCTGGCCTGTCAGCTGTGACAAAGTGCACACCAGTGGGGTATATCGGAATTGGGCGCACACTACATCATCTTGTTGCATGCGGATGACGCCCTGGTTTCCTTACGGGAGGTTGGACCCTCCTTGCTGGGTCTGATGCTCTTGCTTGTACGAGTTTGGGGACATTTCAGAGCTTCAGATAAACTAGCCCAAATCATGCCTGTTTCCTCTGGCACCGACCCTTGAACCGAACAGAATAACCCCAACTGGATTCCAGCTTCAGTGGTGCTACGACACATTTAAATACTTTGGTTTCCAGATATACCACTCGGATAGAGACATTAAGTAGGGTAACGTGGACAGGGTGATGGGATGCATCCGCAAGCCTTTACCCTTTGGGCGATAGCTGCCCCTTTCCCCACTGGGCCGAGTGGCGATCTTCAAGATGTTGGTGGTACCCCGTTTACTTTAATTCTTCGCAGCACTCCCGATCATGCTCCCCAGGCATTTCTTTCATGAACTCTACGGCCTCCTGTTGGAGCTGATATGGGGTGAAGGCCAGCAGCTGGTGGCTGTCACCACTCTCCAATGACCCCAACTCGAGGGCGGACTAGGTGCGCCCAATTTTGAATTGTATTATGCGACGGCGCAGCTGCAGTGGCCAATGTGTTGGCTATCTGTGACAGCATGCCCCGAAAAGGCAGTCATCTGCGGGATCCTAGGGGGAACAAGTACCTACATGTGGCTGACAGACCCGGACTGTCGCCATCAGCAGGAAACGCCCCAGATGACAGTGGCTTGACTGTGCCGGCACAGATTTGTGCAGGGCAAAGGGCCCTACATTCCATACTCCCCATCCATAGAGATATGGCGCTTATCAGGACTCAACTAGAAGGTGCGAATATATGGAGGGAGGCGGGGTCAACCAACTAGGGGATCTTTACCATGAAGGCCCCCTCATTTCATTTCAAGACGTTATGAATACCTATGGAATAGGGGCTGGCCACCTCCTGACATTTCAGGCCATACAATACATGCTGTGTGCTACATGGAATGCTGGGAAGTAGAACCACCTCCATCCTCCACATTACATGCTCTACTAACACATATGGCACCATGCGCCAAGCCATCCCCATATTATACACATTTGTCAATTCTAGCCCTACAGGATACCCAGTGGAGGCACTGGCCAAATGAAATGGCATCCTTCCACAGCCATTATCAGACAAGGCTTGGTGCAGAGTGCTTCAGCAAGTGAAGAAGGTATCCCATAATCTGAGATTTCACTTCACGCAGTCTGACTGTGCATCACGCCTACCTCTCCCCGCAACGCATTAAGCGTATGTTTCCAGCCGTGACCCCCGAGTGACCCAGGTGCAAGTTATTGGATGATGGATTCATCACATGGTATGGGAGTGCCCGGTGTTACAAACGGTGTGGCACATGGTACCCACTGTCGTTGCCAAACTTGCAGAATACGTCCTCACACCGAGTCCTGCCTACTGGGTCTTCGCCCCAAGGCCAAGGGCAACAAACATTTACACAGGTTCATCGACCTCACTTTTGTCCTGTTTAAGCATCAGATAGCGATGTCATGAATGGCGCCCACGGCCCTGGATTCACAGTGCTGGATACTGACATGCGCGTGCAGGCGGAAGTGAATACCCTCAAACTACTCCCAATGCGGGTGGGGGACACTAGAACTGGTGGCGAATGCTGGGAGACTTACCTCAGTAACATTGTAGCAAAAAACGACACCCACCCATCCTAAAGTGTGTACTGCTTTCAGCACTTAGGGAGCACACCTTCACACCAGCATGGAGGCAGCTTAGCCGTGGGAGCATGGGCATACTGCGGATCTGCGCGATGGGAAGATATCCCCGCCCCTCCTCCCCCCCGCCCAGCCCCCTCTCGAACTCCAATTATGGGGAAGACGGGGAGGCCCAAGAGGCACAGGGCAACTGTAGGAAAGTACGATCTGCTTCTATGGTTAACCCCACTTTTTGCCTGATGCTATGCTGTTTTTGATTAGTCTGACTGGGATCCTGCTAATCAGCACACGAGTCTATCTGCTTTCTCCCTAAACTGTTGTGTTCAGTACTTAGGTACATCCCAGATTGAATACTGGGGTACCCTTATAAGTCCCTAGTATATGGCACTAAGGTACCCAGGGCATAGGTACCCCAGAGGTCTACCATGGGCTGAAGCATGTATTATGCCACCCATGAGAGACCATTCAAAATGGAACTACAGGCCTGCCATTGCAGCCTGTGTAAGCTGGTGCTAGCACCGCTTACTAAAGATATAGGTTTCCTACATCTAGGGTCACTGCACTTAAAACCTATAATTCACCCCTATAGCAGGCCTTTGCAATCCTGAAGGCAGGGTGCTTGGTTCTAAGTGAGAGGGTGCCCCTGCATGAGCAGGACACCCCTACGACCCTCGGAGTCCATTCTCCCGGGTTGTCAGTGAAGCAGCCTTATACTATATAGAGGGGCACCGCGTAATTACGCGATGACCATCTCGAAAATGGCTGCAACGAATCCTATCATGTTTGGTATCAACTGGAAGAGCCCTCCGTTAGGCTCTCGGTACCAGCCTTCTGGACCCGGACAGCACAAAATGGTTGCTGCCGACCAGACACGATTCTGCCATCCTGCTGCTGAGCCAAGCTCGAGCAGGGGAAGACAGAACAATAGGCATCCTGTCACAGTGAGGTGTGACCACCTCCCAGACAGGATTTAGTGTATTGGGATGGGGTGGGTGCGCTTGCCAGCGCCACTCAATCTGCATGAGGGGCACATTTGGAGTCCCTGTGCATAGTCCAGTTCAAACCAGTCCTGGGAGCCGTTAGCTCCCGCTCTGGCACGAAACTGGACAAAGGACATGGGAGTAACTTCCCCCCGGTCCAGACCCACTCCTGGGAGGGTCCCCTGAATCTTCCCAACCCTTTCCCTAGGGTACTTAAGGGCTTACCTGGGTGTAGGTCCCTAGATTCGTCGTGGGATAAGATTCAGATCAGACACCACTGCACTTCTACAGTCTGGGAACTCTGGACTTCGCTGGACTTCATTTGGGCCTGACTTCATCTCACTTCCAGTCTGCTGCATCGTCTGTGCCTGTGCATCATACAGGAACCTTCCAAGGCCTGTGAAGCATCAAAGACACTTGAAGAAATCTCCCTTGGAGTGAAGGAGTCACTCCCCTGCTTTTGCAGGCACCGCAACTAAGTCAACCGGTCTGCAGATCCTGAGCTCCTCCGGACTCCGTGGGCTCTGCAACACAGGTGGTGGTTTTCCCCAGCTGCCGAGGCCTGCCCTCTCACCAAGTTTGAGACCAGTATCCCTTGTGGGGTTGCAATAACTGGACCCCTGTGCACCGCGTCCAACTTGCAGTTGCAAAGGCTTGTTGGCTTCCTTCCAAGAAGATCTTCGGGCTCCAAGTAGCCCCAATCTCGAGCACCTCCAGTGACCAGAATCTTCTGCCACACTGCATCGTGTGCATCGTGGCCTGCATCTTTTGGCGAGCTGCTTGAGGTCCTGTCGTGACGCCAGTGCCTCCAGCCTGTGGGTCCACTTGAGGGTCACACTTGTTTCTTTTGGGCTCCCCTGATTGCTCGGGTCCTGCCCTGACTCCCCTGCTGTTGGTGAGTCCCCTGGACCTTGCTGGTCCCGACGAGGCTCCTTCTTTGATTCCTGCATTGGTTGCGTTTGCCAAGGCTTGTTAGTGCTTCCGTTGGACACCGACCCTCTCAGCACGCGACATCCTTCGTGGGACAGCTCGTGCATGGCTCCTGGTCCTCCTCAGCATCGCCTGGTCCTCACAGCTGCAGAGTCTAGGTCATAGTCATCCATCCTGCAACACCCGACATCGGAGGGCATTCGTCTTCCAAGTCTCCTGGTCACTCCCAAGTGACATAGACTCTGTCCCTTCTGCTTGCAGGTACCTCTCCTCAAGAATCCATCCTCGGATTCCAATGGACACTTCTTCCTTCTACAGCGGCACTGTCCTGAAGTCCTCCATTGGGTTCGACGGCGGTTTCCGACACCACTTCACACGTATGCACCCGGCTTCCCTGGTGTAGGTAACGTGGGTACTATGGTATCCATGGGTGGGGTGGCTCTCCAACCTTCTGTCTTCCACGAGGTTTCTTCAGGCTCCACTGGGAAGGGTCCTTAATCTTTAAAAATCCAAGGGCGACTTGCACATAGAGTTGTACGGAGCACGCAGTCGCGTTTCCACACTGCATACTCTCTCCGTGGTGTCCCTACCTGCTCACCTTGGGTGGTTCCTTGGGGTCCCAGCACTTCTATGTCCTCTGGACCCTGTCTTGATCTGAGTCGTGGTTCTTATACCACTTTCTTAGTATATGGTTTGGTCCCCCCTGGGGCCCCTGTGTATTTCGTGCTATTTACTGTGTTTCTTTTCTAAAGTATTGAGTGCATTGTGTTGATCTCCGTGTTGGGGATACTTGAACATTCTAGCGAGTATTATATAATAAATACATATTTTTATAAATACTTGGTGTGGTTCTTTTCACTTAATCTATACTATACGATTTCATTCTGGTAAAACAAGCTGCTTTACACTCCTTCTGGACTAAGCCTGAAGGCTGCTCTCCACAGCTACCACTTAGAGAGCTTTCTAAGGTCGTCTAAGACCTCTTAAATCACCATAAGGGTTGTCTGGACTGGTGCAGGGTGTCCATTTACATTAGTGGACAGCATATACCAGGCCAGCTTCTCACATTGGTGTGCAGTGGTTGGGATTCAAGCTTGCATCGTTTTACCGGATAAATCTTTGTATTGATTAACTGAAAAACCATCACTAATACTAGGCACATATAATACTAGCTTAGAATAAGTAAGTTCTACTGAACTTGGGGTTGGGTAAGTCAAGGGTCTAGCACACCCTCTCTCCAACCTCAGAGTGTTTAGTTCCCACTAGGTTAGGTAGGTGCAACAACACACCACACTTAGTATGTCTTCCAAAGGAGATGCCAGTGGCTCTCTGACTATTAGATACAGTGAACGTTCGTTCCAAGAACTGAAAGCACTGTGTGCCTCTAGAAAGTTGAATACAGGGAAAGGAGCCAACACTCAACGCCTCCTAGAGGTGTTACTGTTAGATGACATCAGGAAAACCAGTGGGTCAGATGAGCAGGAAAGAGTGGGTGGGGCAGGGACAGAAGATAGGCCAGGAGGGGGACCCCTCTTTGACCTAGAATCTAACCCTGACCAGGTGGAGCCAGATGACTCCAAC
The DNA here is from genome assembly GCA_963921515.1 of Calotriton arnoldi. Taxonomy (NCBI): domain Eukaryota; kingdom Metazoa; phylum Chordata; class Amphibia; order Caudata; family Salamandridae; genus Calotriton; species Calotriton arnoldi. Next base: position 737,109 of record CAWUFW010005485.1, read on the forward strand.
CTGGACAATTCAGACCTCCCAGAGGAGACCACAGAGAGCTTAGGGGATGCCCCCTTTGATCCTCCGAGGAAGGTGCAGAGTAGACCAAGGAGGTTTAGCTCCTGCTCTGCAGAATCCAATGGCTCAGGACAGTCAGCAGGGACCTCCATTTCTCATTAAGGGGGAACTCTTTGGATAGGAAGTACCAACTCCTTGAGCTTGAGAAAGCAAGGCTTACGCTCAGGCAATAGCAGTTGGCCCTTGACAGAGAGTCCCTAGAAGTACAGAGAGCAAGGAAGAAACTGGGACTAGAGTCCCAGGGTGGCAGCAACAGTGTCCCTAGAGTTAAGGAACATTCCTTTGAACATAAGAACCTGAACAAGATTGTCCCTCCCTACCATGCTGGTGATGACATCCACAAATGGATAACTGCTCTAGAGAGGGCCTGTAAAGTTCAGAAGGTCCCTCAAGAGCAGTGGGCAGCTATCTTGTGGCTCTCCTTTGCTGACAAAGGTAGAGATAAGCTCCTCACTGTTAGAGAAGAGGATGCTGATAATAACTCAGTTTTAAAGAGTGCTCTCATTGATGGGTTTGGCTTTAACACTGAACAATACAGGATTAAGTTCAGAGACACCCAGAAAGCACAGACCCAGGACTGATTAGACTTTGTGGATAGTGCTATTAAGGCTCTGGAAGGTTGGTTACTGGACAGCAAAGTGCAGGACTACCAAGGATTGTATAATTTGATTGAGGGAGCAGATCCTTAATAATTGTCAGAACCAGCTTTTGCATAAGTACCTGGTGGACTCAGATCTGACTTCTCCCTAAGAATTGGAAAAGAAGGCAGATAAATGGGACAGAACCAGGGTGAAGCTGAAAAACCAGAACAATAGTGGTGGCCAGAAGAAGCAAGGTTATTCTAAAACTCAACTTAAGGTGGAGACAAGGGCAAATACAAAAAAGAGTCTTCTAAAGGGCCACAAAAACCTGCATTTGGGGAGAGGCACAATCCAACAAGAAAGGCAAAAAGAAACCTTGGTGCTATCTCTGTAAACAGAAGACCCATTGGACGAGGGATGCTGATTGTCCAAAGGCCAAGGAAACTACTACTACCACTGCCCCTAAGGCAACTGCACCCCCTAGCTCCAGTACAAGTGGTAGTACAGCAACCAAGCGATTAGTAGGGTTAATCTTGGGTTCTGAGGTGGGTTCTGACTTAGTTAGAACTCCAGCTCAGGCTGTTTTAGTCTGTGATGGTGACATAGATCTTGCCACCTTATGTCAGTCCCAGTAACCTGGGCAAGGACAGGCAGCCTTTGATCAATGGAAAAGAGGCCATGGCCTACAGGGACATAGGGGCCAATGTCACCATGGTGACAGAGAAACTCGTGTCTCCTGACCAAATCATACTTGGACAAAGGTACCACGTGACCAATGCTAACAATGTCAGGACTGACCATTCCTTGGCAGTTGTTAATTTTATCTGGGGACGGGTAACTGGACCTAAAAAGGTTGTGGAATCTTCAGACCTACCTGTAGATTGCTTATTGGGCAATGATTTGGAAACTTCAATAACCAAAAGATAAAGCTAATACAGCACACCAATCATAAGTTCTAATTGATCCAATAAATAGTCCTTTAGTTTCTTGTGCTCCATGTACAGCACATAAAAGATTTTCCAAAACAATTCTCTTTTTGTAGAAAACGTTTCTTTTATTGATTTTTTCTTTTTCTTAATGCCAATTCCCAGGAAACAGAGCAGCCAACACGTGTTTCGTCTGTACAAATAAGTACCCAGACTTTCTCAAGGCTAAAGTGATCAAATTAGTCGCTAATACTGTTATAATCAAGAGAAAATCCACACACTCTTAGTGTAATGAGTGAGTTACGTTCTTTCAATGTCAAAACGAACGCGTTGGGGTCGGATTTGCTCTACGTATACATGACGGGACGTATCATTGTCCGACCTGTTTACTTGATCTTCCTCATAATACTATTTATTGGAGATTTCAACTTAGGCGAACTTAACCGCTGGGACCGTAAGACAACAGCATTGGTCCGCCACAAGGTTTTAAGTTCTTAAACATTGAAAGAACGTAACTCACTCATTACACTAAGAGTGTACACTATGGGCACATTGGCACTGCACTAGACCTCCCTGTTGAAGTCCTTGTGTTCTTGTAATCTCACACTACGGGCACAGTGGCACTGCACTAGACCTCCCTGTTGAAGTCCTTGTGTTCTTGTAATCTCACACTACGGGCACAGTGGCACTGCACTAGACCTCACAATCAAAGTTCTTGTGTCCTCATGATCTCATGCTACGGGGACACTGGCACTGACTAGAGCTCACTTTTGAAGTCCATGTGTCCTCATGATCTCAAACTATGGGCACAGTAGCACTGCACTAGACCTCACTATTGAAGTCCTTGTGGACTCATAAGCTCACGCTACGGGCACAGTGGCACTGCACTAGACCTCACTATTAAAGTCCTTGTGCCCTCATGAACTCACACTACGGGCACAGTGGCACTGCACTAGACCTCCCTGTTGAGGTCCTTGTGTCCTCATGATCTCACACTACGGGCACAGTGGCACTGCACTAGAGCTCACTATTGAAGTCCTCGTGTCCTCATGATCTCATACTACGGTCACAGTGGTACTGAACTAGACCCCCCTGTTGAGGTCCTCGTGTCCTCATGATCTCACAATACGGGCTCCAGTGGTACTGCACTAGACCTCCCTGTTGAGGTCATTGTGTCCTCATGATCTCACGCTACGGGCACAGTGGCACTGCACTAGACCTCACTATTGAAGTCCTTGTGTTCTTGTAATCTCACACTACGGGCATAGTGGCACTGCACTAGACCTCACAATCAAAGTCCTTGTGTCCTCGTGATCTCATGCGACGGGAACACTGGCACTGACTAGAGCTCACTATTGAAGTCCATGTGTCCTCATGATCTCAAACTATGGGCACAGTAGCACTGCACTAGACCTCACTATTGAAGTCCTTGTGGCCTCATGATCTCACACTACGGGCACAGGTGCACTGCAGTAGACCTCACTATTGAAGTCCTTGTGTCCTCATGATCTCACACTATGGGCACAGTGGCAATGCACTAGATATCACTATTGAAGTCCTTGTGCCCTCATGATCTCACGCTACGGGCACAGTGGCATTGCAGTAGACCTTTCTATTGAAGACCTTGTGTCCTCATGATCTCACACTACAGGCACAGTGGCACTGCACTAGACCTAACGATTGAAGTCCTTGTGCCCTCAAGATCCCACACTACGGGCACAGTGGTAGTGCACTAGACCTCACTATTGAAGTCCTCGTACCATAATGATCTCACACTAAGGGCACATTGACCTGCACTAGACCTCACTATCGAAGTTCTTGTATCCTCATGATCTCACACTACGGGCACAGTGGCACTGCACTAGACCTCACTGTTGTAGCCCTTGTGCCCTCATAATATTGCACTTTGGGCACAGCGACACTGCACTAGGCCTCCCTGTGAGGTCCTTGTCCCCTCATGATCTCACACTACGTGCGCAGTGGCACTGCACTAGACCTCCCTGTTGAGGTGAGATTCTTGTGTCCTCATGATCTCACACTACGGGCACAGTGGCACTGCACTAGACGTCACTATCGAGGTACTGTGTCCTCATAAGCTCACGCTACTGGCACAGTGGCACTGCACTAGACCTCACTATTAAAGTCCTTGTGCCCTCATGATCTCACACTACGGGCACAGCAGCACTGTAATAGACATCACTATCAAGGTCCTTGTCCCCTCACGGTCTTACACTATGGGGACAGTGACACTGCACCAGGCCTCCCTGTTAAGGTCCTTGTCCCCTCATGATCTCACACTACGGGCACAGTGGCACTGCAGTAGACCTCCCTGTTGAGGTCCTTGTGTCCTCATGATCTCACACTACGGGCACAGTGGCACTGCACTAGAGCTCACTATTAAAGTCCTCGTGTCCTCATGATCTCATACTACGGTCACAGTGGTACTGAACTAGACCCCCTTGTTGAGGTCCTCGTGTCCTCATGATCTCACAATACGGGCACAGTGGTACTGCACTAGACCTCCCTGTTGAGGTCATTGTGTCCTCATGATCTCACGCTACGGGCACAGTGGCACTGCACTAGACCTCACTATTGAAGTCCTTGTGTTCTTGTAATCTCACACAACGGGCATAGTGGCACTGCACTAGACCTCACAATCAAAGTCCTTGTGTCCTCATGATCTCATGCTACGGGGACACTGGCACTGACTAGAGCTCACTATTGAAGTCCATGTGTCCTGATGATCTCAAACTATGGTCACAGTGGCACTGCACTAGACCTCACTATTGAAGTCCTTGTGGCCTCATGATCTCACACTACGGGCACAGTGGCACTGCACTAGACCTCACTATTGAAGTCCCTGTGTCCTCATGATCTCACACTATGGGCACAGTGGCACTGCACTAGACCACACTATCGAAGCCTTTGTGTCCTCTGATCCCACACTACAGGCACAGTGGCACTGCACTAGACCTCACCATTGAAGTCATTTTGGCTTCATAATCCCACACTACAGGCACAATGGCACTGCACTAGACCTCACTATCAAAGTCCTTGTGTTCTCATGATCTCACACTATGGGCACAGTGGCACTGCACTAGACCTCACTATCGAAGTCCTTGTGTCCTCATGATCTCACACTACGGGCACAGCGGCACTGCACTAGACCTCACTATTGAAGTCCTTGTGCCCTCATGATCTCACGCTACGGGCACAGTGGCATTGCAGTAGACCTTTCTATTGAAGACCTTGTGTCCTCATGATCTCACACTACAGGCACAGTGGCACTGCACTCGACCTCACGATTAAAGTCCTTGTGCCCTCAAGATCCCACACTACGGGCACAGTGGTAGTGTACTAGACCTCACTATTGAAGTCCTCGTACCATAATGATCTCACACTAAGGGCACATTGACCTGCACTAGACCTCACTATCGAAGTTCTTGTATCCTCATGATCTCACACTACGGGCACGGTGGCACTGCACCAGACCTCACTGTTGTAGCCCTTGTGCCCTCATATTATTGCACTTTGGGCACAGCGACACTGCATTAGGCCTCCCTGTGAGGTCCTTGTCCCCTCATGATCTCACACTACGTGCACAGTGGCACTGCACTAGACCTCCCTGTTGAGATGAGATTCTTGTGTCCTCATGATCTTACACTACGGGCACAGTGGCACTGCACTAGAGCTCACTATTGAAGTTCTCGTGTCTTCATGATCTCATGCTATGGTCACAGTGGTACTGCACTAGACCTCCCTGTTGAGGTCCTTGTGTCCTCATGATCTCACACTACGGGCACAGTGGCACTGCACTAGACCTCCCTGTTGAGGTCATTGTGTCCTCATGATCTCACGCTACGGTCACAGTGGCACTGCACTAGACCTCACAATCAAAGTCCTCGTGTGCTCATGATCTCATGCTACGGACACAGTGGCACTGCACTAGACCTCACTATTGAAGTCCTTGTATTCTCACACTACGGGCACAGTGGCACTGTACTAGACCTCACAATCAAAGTCCACGTGTGCTCATGATCTCATGCTACAGGCACAGTAGCACTGCACTAGAGCTCATTATTGAAGTCCTTGTGTCCTCATGATCTCAAACTACGGGCACAGTGGCACTGCACTAGACCTCACTATTGAAGTCCTTCTGTCCTCATGATCTCACACTATGGGCACAGTGGCACTGCACTAGACCTCACCATTGAAGTCCTTGTGGCCTCATGATCTTCGCTACAGGCACAGTGACCTGCACTAGACCTCACTATCGAAGTCCTTGTGTCCTCATGATCTCACACTACAGGCACAGTGGCACTGCACTCGACCTCACGATTAAAGTCCTTGTGCCCTCAAGATCCCACACTACGGGCACAGTGGTAGTGTACTAGACCTCACTATTGAAGTCCTCGTACCATAATGATCTCACACTAAGGGCACATTGACCTGCACTAGACCTCACTATCGAAGTTCTTGTATCCTCATGATCTCACACTACGGGCACAGTGGCACTGCACCAGACCTCACTGTTGAAGTCCTTGTGTCCTCATGATCTCACACTACGGGCACAGTGGCACTGCACTAGACCTCCCTGTTGAGGTCATTGTGTCCTCATGATCTCACGCTACGGGCACAGTGGCACTGCACTAGACCTCACAATCAAAGTCCTCGTGTGCTCATGATCTCATGCTACGGACACAGTGGCACTGCACTAGACCTCACTATTGAAGTCCTTGTATTCTTGTATTCTCACACTACGGGCACAGTGGCACTGTACTAGACCTCACAATCAAAGTCCACGTGTGCTCATGATCTCATGCTACAGGCACAGTAGCACTGCACTAGAGCTCATTATTGAAGTCCTTGTGTCCTCATGATCTCAAACTACGGGCACAGTGGCACTGCACTAGACCTCACTATTGAAGTCCTTCTGTCCTCATGATCTCACACTATGGGCACAGTGGCACTGCACTAGACCTCACCATTGAAGTCCTTGTGGCCTCATGATCTTCGCTACAGGCACAGTGACCTGCACTAGACCTCACTATCGAAGTCCTTGTGTCCTCATGATCTCACACTACAGGCACAGTGGCACTGCACTCGACCTCACGATTAAAGTCCTTGTGCCCTCAAGATCCCACACTACGGGCACAGTGGTAGTGTACTAGACCTCACTATTGAAGTCCTCGTACCATAATGATCTCACACTAAGGGCACATTGACCTGCACTAGACCTCACTATCGAAGTTCTTGTATCCTCATGATCTCACACTACGGGCACAGTGGCACTGCACCAGACCTCACTGTTGAAGTCCTTGTGTCCTCATGATCTCACACTACGGGCACAGTGGCACTGCACTAGACCTCCCTGTTGAGGTCATTGTGTCCTCATGATCTCACGCTACGGGCACAGTGGCACTGCACTAGACCTCACAATCAAAGTCCTCGTGTGCTCATGATCTCATGCTACGGACACAGTGGCACTGCACTAGACCTCACTATTGAAGTCCTTGTATTCTTGTATTCTCACACTACGGGCACAGTGGCACTGTACTAGACCTCACAATCAAAGTCCACGTGTGCTCATGATCTCATGCTACAGGCACAGTAGCACTGCACTAGAGCTCATTATTGAAGTCCTTGTGTCCTCATGATCTCAAACTACGGGCACAGTGGCACTGCACTAGACCTCACTATTGAAGTCCTTCTGTCCTCATGATCTCACACTATGGGCACAGTGGCACTGCACTAGACCTCACCATTGAAGTCCTTGTGGCCTCATGATCTTCGCTACAGGCACAGTGACCTGCACTAGACCTCACTATCGAAGTCCTTGTGTCCTCATGATCTCACACTACAGGCACAGTGGCACTGCACTCGACCTCACGATTAAAGTCCTTGTGCCCTCAAGATCCCACACTACGGGCACAGTGGTAGTGTACTAGACCTCACTATTGAAGTCCTCGTACCATAATGATCTCACACTAAGGGCACATTGACCTGCACTAGACCTCACTATCGAAGTTCTTGTATCCTCATGATCTCACACTACGGGCACAGTGGCACTGCACCAGACCTCACTGTTGAAGTCCTTGTGTCCTCATGATCTCACACTACGGGCACAGTGGCACTGCACTAGACCTCCCTGTTGAGGTCATTGTGTCCTCATGATCTCACGCTACGGGCACAGTGGCACTGCACTAGACCTCACAATCAAAGTCCTCGTGTGCTCATGATCTCATGCTACGGACACAGTGGCACTGCACTAGACCTCACTATTGAAGTCCTTGTATTCTTGTATTCTTACACTACGGGCACAGTGGCACTGTACTAGACCTCACAATCAAAGTCCACGTGTGCTCATGATCTCATGCTACAGGCACAGTAGCACTGCACTAGAGCTCATTATTGAAGTCCTTGTGTCCTCATGATCTCAAACTACGGGCACAGTGGCACTGCACTAGACCTCACTATTGAAGTCCTTCTGTCCTCATGATCTCACACTATGGGCACAGTGGCACTGCACTAGACCTCACCATTGAAGTCCTTGTGGCCTCATGATCTTCGCTACAGGCACAGTGACCTGCACTAGACCTCACTATCGAAGTCCTTGTGTCCTCATGATCTCACACTACAGGCACAGTGGCACTGCACTCGACCTCATGATTAAAGTCCTTGTGCCCTCAAGATCCCACACTACGGGCACAGTGGTAGTGTACTAGACCTCACTATTGAAGTCCTCGTACCATAATGATCTCACACTAAGGGCACATTGACCTGCACTAGACCTCACTATCGAAGTTCTTGTATCCTCATGATCTCACACTACGGGCACAGTGGCACTGCACCAGACCTCACTGTTGAAGTCCTTGTGTCCTCATGATCTCACACTACGGGCACAGTGGCACTGCACTAGACCTCCCTGTTGAGGTCATTGTGTCCTCTTGATCTCACGCTACGGGCACAGTGGCACTGCACTAGACCTCACAATCAAAGTCCTCGTGTGCTCATGATCTCATGCTACGGACACAGTGGCACTGCACTAGACCTCACTATTGAAGTCCTTGTATTCTTGTATTCTCACACTACGGGCACAGTGGCACTGTACTAGACCTCACAATCAAAGTCCACGTGTGCTCATGATCTCATGCTACAGGCACAGTAGCACTGCACTAGAGCTCATTATTGAAGTCCTTGTGTCCTCATGATCTCAAACTACGGGCACAGTGGCACTGCACTAGACCTCACTATTGAAGTCCTTCTGTCCTCATGATCTCACACTATGGGCACAGTGGCACTGCACTAGACCTCACCATTGAAGTCCTTGTGGCCTCATGATCTTCGCTACAGGCACAGTGACCTGCACTAGACCTCACTATCGAAGTCCTTGTGTCCTCATGATCTCACACTACAGGCACAGTGGCACTGCACTCGACCTCACGATTAAAGTCCTTGTGCCCTCAAGATCCCACACTACGGGCACAGTGGTAGTGTACTAGACCTCACTATTGAAGTCCTCGTACCATAATGATCTCACACTAAGGGCACATTGACCTGCACTAGACCTCACTATCGAAGTTCTTGTATCCTCATGATCTCACACTACGGGCACAGTGGCACTGCACCAGACCTCACTGTTGAAGTCCTTGTGTCCTCATGATCTCACACTACGGGCACAGTGGCACTGCACTAGACCTCCCTGTTGAGGTCATTGTGTCCTCATGATCTCACGCTACGGGCACAGTGGCACTGCACTAGACCTCACAATCAAAGTCCTCGTGTGCTCATGATCTCATGCTACGGACACAGTGGCACTGCACTAGACCTCACTATTGAAGTCCTTGTATTCTTGTATTCTCACACTACGGGCACAGTGGCACTGTACTAGACCTCACAATCAAAGTCCACGTGTGCTCATGATCTCATGCTACAGGCACAGTAGCACTGCAGCTCGAGCTCATTATTGAAGTCCTTGTGTCCTCATGATCTCAAACTACGGGCACAGTGGCACTGCACTAGACCTCACTATTGAAGTCCTTCTGTCCTCATGATCTCACACTATGGGCACAGTGGCACTGCACTAGACCTCACCATTGAAGTCCTTGTGGCCTCATGATCTTCGCTACAGGCACAGTGACCTGCACTAGACCTCACTATCGAAGTCCTTGTGTCCTCATGATCTCACACTACGGGCACAGTGGTAGTGTACTAGACCTCACTATTGAAGTCCTCGTACCATAATGATCTCACACTAAGGGCACATTGACCTGCACTAGACCTCACTATCGAAGTTCTTGTATCCTCATGATCTCACACTACGGGCACAGTGGCACTGCACCAGACCTCACTGTTGAAGTCCTTGTGTCCTCATGATCTCACACTACGGGCACAGTGGCACTGCACTAGACCTCCCTGTTGAGGTCATTGTGTCCTCATGATCTCACGCTACGGGCACAGTGGCACTGCACTAGACCTCACAATCAAAGTCCTCGTGTGCTCATGATCTCATGCTACGGACACAGTGGCACTGCACTAGACCTCACTATTGAAGTCCTTGTATTCTTGTATTCTCACACTACGGGCACAGTGGCACTGTACTAGACCTCACAATCAAAGTCCACGTGTGCTCATGATCTCATGCTACAGGCACAGTAGCACTGCACTAGAGCTCATTATTGAAGTCCTTGTGTCCTCATGATCTCAAACTACGGGCACAGTGGCACTGCACTAGACCTCACTATTGAAGTCCTTCTGTCCTCATGATCTCACACTATGGGCACAGTGGCACTGCACTAGACCTCACCATTGAAGTCCTTGTGGCCTCATGATCTTCGCTACAGGCACAGTGACCTGCACTAGACCTCACTATCGAAGTCCTTGTGTCCTCATGATCTCACACTACAGGCACAGTGGCACTGCACTCGACCTCACGATTAAAGTCCTTGTGCCCTCAAGATCCCACACTACGGGCACAGTGGTAGTGTACTAGACCTCACTATTGAAGTCCTCGTACCATAATGATCTCACACTAAGGGCACATTGACCTGCACTAGACCTCACTATCGAAGTTCTTGTATCCTCATGATCTCACACTACGGGCACAGTGGCACTGCACCAGACCTCACTGTTGAAGTCCTTGTGTCCTCATGATCTCACACTACGGGCACAGTGGCACTGCACTAGACCTCCCTGTTGAGGTCATTGTGTCCTCTTGATCTCACGCTACGGGCACAGTGGCACTGCACTAGACCTCACAATCAAAGTCCTCGTGTGCTCATGATCTCATGCTACGGACACAGTGGCACTGCACTAGACCTCACTATTGAAGTCCTTGTATTCTTGTATTCTCACACTACGGGCACAGTGGCACTGTACTAGACCTCACAATCAAAGTCCACGTGTGCTCATGATCTCATGCTACAGGCACAGTAGCACTGCACTAGAGCTCATTATTGAAGTCCTTGTGTCCTCATGATCTCAAACTACGGGCACAGTGGCACTGCACTAGACCTCACTATTGAAGTCCTTCTGTCCTCATGATCTCACACTATGGGCACAGTGGCACTGCACTAGACCTCACCATTGAAGTCCTTGTGGCCTCATGATCTTCGCTACAGGCACAGTGACCTGCACTAGACCTCACTATCGAAGTCCTTGTGTCCTCATGATCTCACACTACAGGCACAGTGGCACTGCACTCGACCTCACGATTAAAGTCCTTGTGGCCTCAAGATCCCACACTACGGGCACAGTGGTAGTGTACTAGACCTCACTATTGAAGTCCTCGTACCATAATGATCTCACACTAAGGGCACATTGACCTGCACTAGACCTCACTATCGAAGTTCTTGTATCCTCATGATCTCACACTACGGGCACAGTGGCACTGCACCAGACCTCACTGTTGAAGTCCTTGTGTCCTCAGGATCTCACACTACGGGCACAGTGGCACTGCACTAGACCTCCCTGTTGAGGTCATTGTGTCCTCATGATCTCACGCTACGGGCACAGTGGCACTGCACTAGACCTCCCTGTTGAGGTCATTGTGTCCTCATGATCTCACGCTACGGGCACAGTGGCACTGCACCAGACCTCACTGTTGTAGCCCTTGTGCCCTCATATTATTGCACTTTGGGCACAGCGACACTGCATTAGGCCTCCCTGTGAGGTCCTTGTCCCCTCATGATCTCACACTACGTGCACAGTGGCACTGCACTAGACCTCCCTGTTGAGGTGAGATTCTTGTGTCCTCATGATCTCACACCACGGCTGAAACCTACAAACTAAAGACATCCAGAACTGCTTCAGAAATTCAGAGGCTGATACACATGTAGTTCTCAATAAATGTTTCGATATTGTGCAAACTATATTCAATTTCTCTTTGATGATTGGTGTCGGGCATGTTTTTAATGACATTGGATGTGGTATGGTGTCTGGATTTTAAAGCAGTATTTGGACTGATTCCACCGTTTTTTCACTCTGTGTTCCCCCACTTTTTCAGGATTCCCAACCATCATGCTGCTAATCAGCTCTGGTATCAACATCTTTCTCATGTTTCAACAAAGAAATCAACAACATGGAGCACATGTATCCAGCTGAACAAAGATGGAGAGAGAGTCCAGCACGCTATAGGGAACATGCTTGACGATCTGAACCCAGCGAGCTCTGGATGCCCTTGTTCCGCAAGATGAGCGGCACACGAGTAAAACCCGTGTTCTGCTGCATAAACTGTTCAACTGAAATCATCCCGGACTTACAGCTGGAGCAGTCCCACTGGAAGCCGTTGTTTAACTGCTACACGAGCACCACTTTGCCATCCTATATATGGATTGGCTGGAAACCAACAAGGTTCGGTCCCCATTCAACCCATTTGCCCGGAATGTATCAGAGTGGCGTAGGTATATAGATGATATTTTCCTAATTTGGAGAGGCTCTGAAGAATCCCTTCTTCAATTCCAGGAATGGCTGAGTGCCCTTGACACATAGCGGACAAGAGGCTGCCATCCTTGACCTATTAATCATAACGGACAATGATGGGCTCTACACCACCCTCTACCTTAAACCTACCGAAAAAAACATGCTACTCGCTTACAATAGCCATCACCCACGAGCACTACGAGACTCCCTACCTTACTCACAATTCCTGCGTATTAGACGGAATTGTTTACTCAAAAAGGACTATTTCAGGGAAGCGAAAAACCTCTCAAAGAAGCTGACTAACAGAGGATATCCCCGCGAACTTGTCAAGAACTCACTGAAGCGCGCGTGGTACTGTCCCCGTGAGACACTCTTGACCCCCAAACCCAAAAGCACTGATGACAAGACAGTATGGGCCTGATTCACAGAACTAACTTACGTCAAAAACGTAAAGTTAGTACTTTTTGGTATTCACAGAATATACTTACTCATTTCGGTATTCACAGAAGTTAGTAGTCCTAACTTTAGGACTCCTAAATGCCTTCTGTGAATACCGAAAGTCTTAAAGTTAGAATTTTCCTAACTTTACTACTCCTAAACTGAGGAAAATCCTAACTTTAAGACTTTCGGTATTCACAGAAGGCATTTAGGAGTCCTAAAGTTAGGACTACTAACTTCTGTGAATACCGAAATGAGTAAATTCATTCTGTGAATACCAAAAGTACTAACTTTACGTTTTTGACGTAAGTTAGTTCTGTGAATCAGGCCCTATGTGTCACCACATTCTCGCCGATTTCTAACTCAGTCAAGAAATGTATTTTAAAACACTGGCCTGCACTCAATGCCGGAACTGGAAACTAGAACGGCCATTGTTTGCCTTTAAAAAGAATAAGAGCATAAAAGATCACTTGGTCAGAGCAGCACTAGCCACCAAGAAAACCACGCAGACACTCACAGAGATATGGGGCCCTCCAACACGGGGCCACTATAAATGCGGTGGGTGCAGTGTTTGTCACTTAACAATTGATACTAAGAAATTTGTGTATGCAGAAATTGATGTAACCCTAACCAACTTCTCCAATTGTAACATGCAAAATGTTATATATGCAATCACGTGCCCATGCAATTTAATCTATACTGGGCAAACCACGCAAAAAAGCAGGATCAGAATATGCCAACACCGGAGCAGACTGAGATGCCAAACACCTAATGCGCCTCTTGTGGAACATTTCACTACGCAAGGGCACACAGAAGACGACCTACATTGGCAGGTAATCAATGTGATCCAATCGCCACCCAGGAACTCTGACATCGGTGGTATCCTGAACAAGGAGGAACTCAAATGGATTTTACGTACGAACAGTCTCCATACTGGATTAAACCGCATGGAGGACTGGACTAATTTGATCTGAAAAGGACTAAGACTAATCTGACTTCCTTTCTTTCCCTTCATGATGATAAAACTAATGTAGCTTGGCTTACACTCACATTGCTCTACCAATTGTACTGCATATAACTGTTTCAAGGTGTCGGCGTCCCAATTCCAAGTGGTATGCTAATTATTGGGCTGATACCACTGATTTTGCTAATTTCACAATACCATAAACCATGTTTAATTGCTGTTTACTGAATGTGAAAATCAAAATATGAGGGGCCCAAATATTCCACCTTGCTATCCCTTCCCATCCCTATGGTTTTGCATATTCCGTTTTACCACCGGAAATGCACACTTCATCATGGCACGCACCATTGTAACCATGAACTGCTTCATACTATAATTTTTTATAATTTGACATTATTGCACACTATGCATATATGCTGCTGACCATATGTAAATGTACCTATTGATCAGTCCGATTGCCTCAACCCTTCACCCATCCCGCTTCTTATCCCGGTTCTTTACTTTCCTACCTAAATGGAACTTCGCCCATCATGGCGCCCGCCGTTAGCCGGCCCTGATTTGGTATTCCGCTCTAGCCACAGTGATCACGCGCATGCGCACTCTTAAGCCCTTAAAATTAGACTCCCAACGGCACGCATAGCAGGCGTTCACTGACATCCGGATCATGACCGACGCAGCCACCATTAGGGTAAGCGCGACCAAACACCACTGCGATTCCTTTTGCTCTCCCTTACACCGGGACTTTCTTGAGGACTCTTGCCTCTCCACTTCTAGCGCTCTAACCACAGCGCTCTGTAGTAACGAGGTCCAGGCAGGTAGGATAAAATTCAGGAACCTTTATTGAAGATAGTTAAAAGTACAACAAGTAGTTATGTTCTCAAGAGCAAGTAGTAAAGCTCTGTAGAGCAGCCCCACCAGGAGCCGCCTGCTTGCTGCTCAGCCCATTCTCAACTGTCACTCCAAACCTCTCAGGCACCCAACATTGCAATCGCATCATCACTCCAACATTCCGAGCAGGACACACAAACACACTGGCTGAGCAGGGGGAGTAAAGGGCATGACAAGAACATGAGTAGGATACTACACGCTCCTTAGTCACATTTCCCACCTCCTTTAGGGTTACCTTCCCCTGGACTAAATTCCTATCGCGGTACGCGGCGGAGACAAGATCCTGCTCTCCCCGACTGCAGAGCGTGGTATGTCTCGCGCCCACATCCCCTGTTTCACCAGAGTGTCCCTCCACTTTGACTGACCCCCCTCCCCATCTTCTCCTTTCCTCCAGCCATCACGCCCTGCCAGCAACCACTCATCCTTCCATCTTCTAGTTCCATTCATGGGGCTAGCAGGGGCTGAGACCTGTGTCTCCAGTCTTCACGCTTGGCCAACGACGACTCTTTCCGATGCCTTCTAGTTCCTATTCACGGGACTAGCAGGAGCTGAGACCCTGTTCTCTTCCGCTACTCCTTCCCGGTAAGCGTTGCTATGGCTCTATCACTTTTCGTCATCAGGCATCTCTGTTGCCTCAGCCTCATCACTCTCCTTGTTCCCCCCAGCTCCAATGACCCAGAACTTTTCAGTCTGTGCACCTACATTCATCCTTGGACGGGACACTGTTCATCTCCTGTAAGGCCCTTCTCCTTTTACAGTATGCTTAATAGGCGTCACTTGAGAGCGCGCACGCCCTTCCAACGCCCCAGCATGCGGGTTGCCACCAGCCTTAATTTATAATGCTTACCTTGGTGCAAGCGCGAATATTCAGGCAGTCACAATTCTTACGTCATAGCATCGTACCCACTACATTAGGACCCCAGCACGCGGGTTGCCACCTGTATGAATTTTGTTTATTGCTCACATTGGTGTTAGTGCGAGAATTCAGGGAGTCACCTCGCCTCCTGATCCATTATCTCTTTTCTCCCCTTATTTTCCCTCCCTTTTCTCCCTTGACCTTCCTACCCCTCTCCCCTACCTTATCCAGGCAACTTCTCAGGCATTTTAATTCACTAGTCCTGATGATGATCCCATAACCGTTGTTGGGGATCGAAACGTCGTCGACAACTACATCTTAACTCTAACCGTTATTTATGATTTATGCAGAGTACAAGATGTTCTTTTCATTGTGACTATTGTTATTTCTTATCTCACTAAAACATCGCTTTTAAGTTACATGCCTGAGGTAAGGAAATCTTTTGATTTCCAGAAACCCCGTTACTTCTTGCTCACTTTATGTTTATGTATTGTTTCCTTGCTTTAATTTGTTTGTTAAATAAATCTTAACACTGTCCAATTGGACATAAATAGACCCAATCCTGATTGAAGTGTTGTGGCTATAATTATGTATCTTGCTTGAAAGGGACCGCTGTCTCTAATAACTCACACGAGCACCAGAGGCAAAGCCTAGCAATACATCCTCCCCTTCTAGAGGATGTACCTATGATAGAGCAATAGCACCAGTGGCCCTTTCGACGCAGCTCCTGATGAATTACTTGATTCACTGTTGTTTTCTGAGTCTCCTAAAGAGGAGACGCAATTACCACTGAGTGCCTCAGACGAGCAACCAATTGCTGGTACTTCAAATGTGCAGATTCACGACTATGAGCATCCATTAGCATCATTCTGTAAGGATCACACCTATGTTATGTGCGAACCAGAAGATGTCGACGTCCTCCGATGAAGATTGAGATCATCATGTGAGTCGACCAACAACATATATTCACCATCGATACCATAGCAACCACGAACTGTAAATTGGAAGAATCTTTTTGAATGTCGATTTTTGCTATTCTTTTTATGATACATATGTTTTTTTATCACCACTGGCATGTTTAATCTCTAACATGCATCTTTCTTTTGGACATCATTTAGACAGAATGCGTTTTACAAACAAAAATAAAAGCAACAAATGCAAGACTTAAAAGAATTCATGCTTCGCTCTGCTCATTATATGTGTAATCTTTTTATATATGTATATCATAATATTTACTTTTTTAAGCTATGACACATCTTGCAGAGTCACGGTCATGTCTACCATTGGAACAGATATCCTCTTACCATGTCTTTCTAAGAACTGTGAAAGTGTCAAGTCGTTCGACTAATGCCATAGATATAACAATACCTGATGTGACATCAGCCTAGGACAAGTGTCTGCTTATCACCATGCCATGGCCAAATAATAACAAAGAGAGGCATATAGCCAAAATAGTGTAGTCTAAATTGACGTACTTTCATCTTATGTTCATAAGGAAACGTCTGGGACGCACACCTTGATGCACATAATCTATATCAGACATTTCTAAATTTATGTCAGCAATTCCGATCTCTGATAAGATTTAGTATATATGCCAGGAGAGGCCCTTCGCCCAGGTTATCGCACAAGGTTCTGCTAGAGACGGTCTAAAATGGGAAACAGCGTTTACAACGCTGTCGGTACAACGCGGTGCCATTACAACGTGGTCAGTACAACGACAGCGTTGTTACCACGCATACCATTACAACGCAAGTCATTACAACGACCGCGTTGTTACCACGCATACCATTACAACGCAAGTCATTACAACGACTTGCTGTCGGGGGCTTTAGGTGTTGGATTTGGAATCCAACACCTTCCCTATTGTTGCACAGACTGGAGTTGGAATAGTAAATTATACTATTCCAAACTCCAGCGCCCCCTACAGCAAGTCGTTGTAATGGTACGCGTAGTAGCAACGCGGTCATTGTACTGACTGCGTTGTAAAGGCATGCGTTGTAAAGGCATGCGTTGCAACGTCATATATTCGTCTAAAATACTGCCAGTGCTTTTCAAAGATGCTACACCTCGCCTGCTACTGATAAAGCCGAGTTCCGGAGAAAAGCTGCCACTGAAGCACGTGTTTGACCTTCGCAGGGAACATTGCCTTCACGCCTTCGGCAATAACGACAGCTCTTGATATCAACAAGGTATGCAGTGCATCTCTTCTCCCTAGGAAACTCTAGACCGCAAGTTGCTCTACTTTTCATGCTCTCTCAGTGTAGCGCATAGAAGAATGTTTTAGGGTGTAAGGTTTTATGTGCTATTTTAAACATGTTAGAAATGTTCATTTCATTCTTGTTGATCACAACGTGTCTTTCAGTGGTAGTTCCTCCGCATTGGCGGAGGAGGGTTGCCTCACTAGCTCAGAGGCAGCAGCTGAAAAATAAAACAATATTTTATTATCGTTTTATCTTTGAGGTGCTAGCTGAGCCAGCGTGTTTAGGGAGGAGTGGGGCTGGGCCATGGCAGATGGGGCGGAGTGATATGCACTGCTAAGTGCGTATGTCAGTTTGGCCGGCCATCTTAGGCCGGCCAAACAGACCTGCACAGTTAGGTTTCTTCAATCCAGCTGTATTGCACAGCCGAGTTGGAGAAACAGCACAAACTCCCTGTGCCAGCATTAAACTAGCCCACCCAGGCCAATCCCCTCGCTGCTCTGATGCTTGGTCATACAGCATGAGAGCAGTGCTGGGATTCGATGGGGAGTCTCTGATGCTGTCCCAGGTACTGCTGGGCGCAGGAAGCAGAGGAGCACTGAGGTGCGAGGCAGCCAGCAGTATCAGGTAAGATTTATTTATTTATTATTAACCCCACCCATGCTTCCCCTGTCCCCCCCTGCTCACCCCGTGCCCCCTCCACCCGCCTCACCACGTTGTATTTGTGTCAGCCGACACTGGTGTCTTTTTGCTGTTTTTATGATATCTTGTGTAGATGTGCTGAGAAACAGGTTCACCCTGTTGTAATAAATACTTTTAATCAAAAGTGTCTATACTTAGAGCAGTGTGTGTGTGTCTGTTTAATATCGTGAATAACAAAATAGGTTGTTTGTTACCAAGGTGCCCCTGATCCCGTTACAGTTATTGTTAGTGAACCAAAAGCAATAAGTTACCGTAACAATATACTGGGTGGGGTTCTGTGGGGATACAATCGCCGTTCTTTCACATGCAGCATTGGTACATGGAAATGAGTTCACCTGTGCCACCCGTGGGTGGGAAAGCAAACCTTGTACAATTACCCCAAAGTCGTAGTTCACGAATCAGCCTAGGGAGTGATTCCAGGTTTTCTGGTGCCACATTGTGCATTTCAGCCACTAGTTCAGTGTGTCTATCTCTCTTCTGTTTTTACATCAACAGTCACTGCTTGTTTGTTTCATTCTTTGTGCTTGAGGTGAGAGTCTGGGTGGCAGGTAGAAGCCGCATGAACAGTCATCTTCAGCTTGCTTTGGACTGTAGGGTCCAGGAGGACCTCGAGCAGAGCAGAGCCAGACGTGCTCGAGCCTGGCTTGAGATTTCAGATGCTAGCCGTCCTCTAAAAACAGAAGACCCCCCTCTCTTTCTCTGCGGACAGAGGCACCTGAAAGATGGCATTATCCATTCTGGAATGGGTGTTTTTTAACATAACGGATAGAACCTGTTATTGTAAACTTTAAAAAGATTGGGAGTGTCGCTTCCAACAGATCCCACCCTCTCCAACCACTGACCCCGTCCAGAAGCCATGTACAGGCAGACCCCATCCAGAAGCCATGCACAGGCGGACCCCGTCCAGAAGCCATGCACAGGCGGACCCCGTCCAGAAGCAATGCACAGGCGGACCCCGTCCAGAAGCCATGCACAGGCGGACCCCGTCCAAAAGCCATGCATAGGCGGACCCCGTCCAAAAGCCATGCACAGGCGGATACCGTCCAGAAGCCATGCACAGGCAGACCCGGTCCAGAAGCCATGCACAGGCGCACCCCGTCCAGAAGCCATGCACAGGTGGACCCCGTCCAGAAGCCATGCACAGGCGGACCCCGTCCAGAAGCCATGCACAGGTGGTCCCCGCCCAGAAGACATGCACAGGTGTACCCCATCCAGAAGCCATGCACAGGTGGACCCCGTCCAGAAGCCACGCACAGGTAGACCCCGTCCAGAAGCCACGCACAGGTAGACCTCGTCTAGAAGCCACGCACAGGTAGACCCCATCCAGAAGTCATGCACAGGCAGACCCCGTTCAGGAGCCACGTACAGGCGGACCCCGTCCAGAAACCACGCACAGGCAGACCCCGTCCAGAAGCCACGCACAGGCGGACCCCATCCAGGAGCCACGCTCCGGCGAACCCCGTCCAGAAACCACGCACAGGCAGACCCCGTCCAGAAGCCACGCACAGGTAGACCCAGTCCAGATACCACGCACAGGTGGACGTCATCTAGAAACCAAGCACAGGTAAACCCCATCCAGAAGCCACGCAAAGGTGTACCCATCCATAAACCACTCACAGGTGGACCTCGTCCAGAAACCACGCACAGGTGGACCCTGTCCAGAAGTCACGCACAGGCGGACCCCATCCAGAAGCCACGCACAGGCGGACCCCGTCCAGAAACCACGCACAGGTGGACCTCGTCCAGAAGCCACACACAGGTGGACCCCGTCCATAAACCACGCACAGTTGGACCTCGTGCAGAAACCACACACAGGTGGACCTCGTCCAGAAACCACACACAGGTGGATGTCGTCCACAAACCAACAACAGGTAGACCCCGTCCAGAAGCCACGTGCAGGTAGACCCCGTCCAGAAACCACGCACAGGTGGACCTCGTCCAGAAGCCACACACAGGTGGACCCCGTCCATAAACCACGCACAGTTGGACCTCGTCCAGAAACCACACACAGGTGGACCTCGTCCAGAAACCACACACAGGTGGACCTCGTCCAGAAGCCACACACAGGTGGACATCGTCCAGAAACCACGCACAGTTGGACCTCGTCCAGAAACCACACACAGTTGGACCTCGTCCAGAAACCACACACAGGTGGACATCGTCCAGAAGCCACGCACAGGTGGACATCGTCCAGAAGCCACGTGCAGGTAGACCCTGTCCGGAAACCACGCACAGGCAGACACAGGCAGACTCCGTCCGGAAGCCACGCTCAGGCAGACTCCGTCTGGAAGCCATGCACAGGCAGACCCCATCCGGAAGCCACGCACAGGTAGACCCCGTCCGGAAGCCACGCACAGGCAGACCCCATCTGGAAGCCATGCGCGGGCAAACCCCATACAGAAGCCACACGCAGGTAGACCCCGTACAGGAAGCCATGCGCAGGTAGGCCCGTTCAGAAGCCACGCACAGGTAGACCCCGTCCGGAAGCCACACGCAGGTAGACCCCACCCATAAGCCACACAAAGGTACACCCCATCCAGAAGCCATGCACAGGCAGACCCCATCCAGAAGCCATGCGCAGGTAGACCCCAGCCAGAAGCCATGCACAGGTAGATCTCAGTCAGAAACCACACACAGGTGGACCTCGTCCAGAAACCACGCACAGGTGGTCCTCGTCCAGAACCCACACACAGGTGGACCCCATCCAGAAACCACGCACAGGCGGACCCCATCCAGAAGCCACGCACAGGTGGACCCCGTCCAGAAGCCACACACTGGTAGACCCCATCCAGAAGCCAAGCACAGGCAGACCCCGTCCAGAAACCACGCACAGGTGGATGTCGTCCACAAACCAACAACAGGTAGACCCCGTCCAGAAGCCACGCGCAGGTAGACCCCGTTCAGAAACCACGCACAGGTGGAACTCGTCCAAAAACCACGCACAGGTGGACCTCGTCCAGAAGCCACACACAGGTGGACCCGATCCAGAAACCACGCACAGGCAGACCCCATCCAGAAGCCACGCACAGGTGGACCCCGTCCAGAAGCCACACACTGGTAGACCCCATCCAGAAGCCAAGCACAGGCAGACCCCGTCCAGAAACCACGCACAGGTGGACGTCGTCCACAAACCAACAACAGGTAGACCCCATCCAGGAGCCACGCACAGGCGGACCCCGTCCAGAAACCACGCACAGGCAGACCCCGTCCAGAAGCCACGCACAGGCGGACCCCCATCCAGGAGCCACGCTCCGGCGAACCCCGTCCAGAAACCACGCACAGGCAGACCCCGTCCAGAAGCCACGCACAAGTAGACCCAGTCCAGATACCACGCACAGGTCGACGTCATCTAGAAACCAAGCACAGGTAAACCCCATCCAGAAGCCACGCAAAGGTGGACCCATCCATAAACCACTCACAGGTGGACCTCGTCCAGAAACCACGCACAGGCGGACCCCGTCCAGAAGCCACGCACAGGCGGACCCCATCCAGAAGCCACGCACAGGCGGACCCCGTCCAGAAACCACGCATAGGTGGACCTCGTCCATAAGCCACACACAGGTGGACCCCGTCCATAAACCATGCACAGTTGGACCTCGTCCAGAAACCACACACAGGTGGACCTCGTCCAGAAACCACACACAGGTGGATGTCGTCCACAAACCAACAACAGGTAGACCCCGTCCAGAAGCCACGTGTAGGTTGACCCCGTCCAGAAACCACGCACAGGTGGACCTCGTCCAGAAGCCACACACAGGTGGACCCCGTCCATAAACCACGCACAGTTGGACCTCATCCAGAAACCACACACAGGTGGACCTCGTCCAGAAACCACACACAGGTGGACCTCGTCCAGAAACCACACACAGGTGGATGTCGTCCACAAACCAACAACAGGTAGACCCCGTCCAGAAGCCACGTGCAGGTAGACCCCGTCCAGAAACCACGCACAGGTGGACCTCGTCCAGAAGCCACACACAGGTGGACATCGTCCAGAAACCACGCACAGTTGGACCTCGTCCAGAAACCACACACAGTTGGACCTCGTCCAGAAACCACACACAGGTGGACATCGTCCAGAAGCCACGCACAGGTGGACATCGTCCAGAAACCACGCGCAGGTAGACCCTGTCCGGAAACCACGCACAGGCAGACCCCGTCTGGAAGCCACACACAGGCAGACTCCGTCCTGAAGCCACGCTCAGGCAGACTCTGTCTGGAAGCCATGCACAGGCAGACCCCATCCGGAAGCCACGCACAGGTAGACCCCGTCCGGAAGCCACGCACAGGCAGACCCCATCTGGAAGCCATGCGCGGGCAAACCCCATACAGAAGCCACGCGCAGGTAGACCCCGTACAGGAAGCCATGCGCAGGTAGGCCCGTTCAGAAGCCACGCACAGGTAGACCCCATCCGGAAGACACACGCAGGTAGACCCAACCCATAAGCCACACAAAGGTACACCCCGTCCAGAAGCCATGCACAGGCAGACCCCATCCAGAAGCCATGCGCAGGTAGACCCCAGCCAGAAGCCATGCACAGGTAGATCTCAGTCAGAAACCACACACAGGTGGACCTCGTCCAGAAACCACGCACAGGTGGTCTCGTCCAGAAGCCACACACTGGTAGACCCCATCCAGAAGCCAAGCACAGGCAGACCCCGTCCAGAAACCACGCACAGGTGGACGTCGTCCACAAACCAACAACAGGTAGACCCCATCCAGAAGCCACGCGCAGGTAGACCCCATTCAGAAACCACGCACAGGTGGACCTCGTCCAAAAACCACGCACAGGTGGACCTCGTCCAGAAGCCACACACAGGTGGACCCCATCCATAAACCACGCACAGTTGGACCTCGTCCGGAAACCACACAGGTGGACCTCGTCCAGAAGCCACGCACAGGTGGACATCGTCCGGAAACCTCACGCAGGTAGACCCCGTCCGGAAACCATGCACAGGCAGACCTAGTCTGGAAGCCACGCACAGGCAGACCCCGTCCGGTAGCCACGCACAGGTAGACCCCGTCCGGAAGCCACACGCAGGTAGACCCCACCCATAAGCCACGCAAAGGTACACCCCGTCCAGAAGCCATGCACAGGCAGACCCCATCCAGAAGCCACGCGCAGGTAGACCCCGTCCGGAAGCCACGCACAGGTAGACCCCGTCCGGAAGCCACACGCAGGTAGACCCCACTCATAAGCCACGCAAAGGTACACCCCATCCAGAAGCCATGCACAGGCAGACCCCATCCAGAAGCCATGCGCAGGTAGACCCCGTCCGGAAGCCACGCACAGGCAGACCCCGTCCGGAAGCCAAGCACAGGTAGACTCCGTGGAAGCCACGCACAGGCAGACCCTGTCCGGAAGCCACACACAGGTAGACCTCGTCTAGAAGCCATGCACAGGTAGACCCCGTCCAGAAGTCACGCACAGGCAGACCCCGTCCAGAAGCCACGCACAGGCGGACCCCATCCAGGAGCCATGCACAGGCAGACCCCATCCAGAATTTATGCACAGGCAGACCCCGTCCAGAAGCCACGCATAGGTAGACCCAGTCTAGATACCACGCACAGGTGGACGTCGTCTAGAAACCACGCACAGGCGGACCCCATCCAGGAGCCATGCACAGGCAGACCCCATCCAGAATTTATGCACAGGCAGACCCCGTCCAGAAGCCACGCATAGGTAGACCCAGTCTAGATACCACGCACAGGTGGACGTCGTCTAGAAACCACGCACAGGTAGACCCCATCCAGAAGTCACGCACAGGCAGACCCCGTCCAGAATCCACCCACAGGCGGACCCCATCCAGGAGCCACGCACAGGCGGACCCCGTCCAGAAACCACGCACAGGCAGACCCCGTCCAGAAGCCACGCACAGGTAGACCCAGTCCAGATACCACGCACAGGTGGACGTCATCTAGAAACCACGCACAGGTAGACCCGTCCAGAAGCCACGCACAGGTAGACCCCATCCAGAAACCACTCACAGGTGGACCTCGTCCAGAAACCACGCACAGGCAGACTCCGTCTGGAAGCCATGCGTAGTCAGACCCCATCTGGAAGTACCGCGCAGGTAGACCCCGTCCGGAAGCCACACGCACGTAGACCCCGTCCAGAAGCCACGCACAGGTGGACCCCATCCAGGAGCCACGCACAGGCGGACCCCGTTCATAAACCACGCACAGGTAGACCCTGTCCGGAAGCCACACACAGGCAGACCCCGTCCGGAAGCCACGCACAGGCAGACCCCATCCGGAAGCCATGCACAGGCAGACCCCATCCGGAAGCCACGCACAGGCAGACTCCGTTCCGAAGCCACGCACAGGCAGACCCCGTCCAGAAGCCACGCGTAGTTAGACCCTGTCTGAAAGCCACGCTCAGGTAGACCCCGTCCGGAAGCCACGCACAGGCAGACCCCGTCCGGAAGCAAGGCAGAGGCAGACTCCGTGGAAGCCACGCAGAGGCAGACCCTGTCCGGAAGCCACTCACAGGTAGACCTCATCTAGAAGCCATGCACAGGTAGACCCCGTCCAGAAGTCACGCACAGGCAGACCCCGTCCAGAAGCCACGCACAGGCGGACCCCATCCAGGAGCCACGCACAGGCAGACCCCGTCCAGAAAACACGCACAGGTAGACCCCGTCCAGAAGCCACGCACAGGTAGACCCAGTCCAGATACCACGCACAGGTGGACGTCGTCTAGAAACCATGCACAGGTAGACCCCGTTCAGAAGCCACGCATAGGTAGACCCCATCCAGAAACCACTCACAGGTGGACCTCGTCCAGAAACCACGCACAGGTGGACCCCGTCCAGAAGTCACACACAGGCAGACCCCATTCAGAGGCCACGCACAGGTGCACCCCATCCAGAAGCCACGCACAGGTGGACACCATCCAGAAGCCACACACTGGTAGACCCCGTCCAGAAGCCACGCACAGGCAGACCCCGTCCAGAAACCACGCACAGGTGGATGTTGTCCACAAACCACACACAGGTAGACCCCGTCCAGAAGCCACGCACAAGTAGACCCCATCCAGAAACCACGCACAGGTGGACCTTGTGAGAAGTTGGCCTGGTATATGCTGTTCACTAATTAAAGTGGACACCTTGCACCAGGGCAAATCGACTCTTATGGTAGATAGGTTTAAGGCAACCTTTTAAAGAAAGCTATCCTAGTGGTAGCTGTGGAGAGCAGCCTTCAGGCTAAGTCTCGGAGGAATGTAAAGCAGCTTGTTTTACCATATAATCTCTTGAATCACCAAATGAAAAGACACCACACAGGTATATATATCAAATATATATGTATTTATTTCTAAATAACTCTCTACTAATCTCTTTATGAGATTAGAAGACAAACATATGCACAAATCAACGTTTCACAATAAGTTAAGCACAAAATATGGCTGGGGCCCTAGGGGCGTACCAGACCATATACTAAGTAAGAGACTTAGGGACAACGACTTGCAGGGAGACAAGGCCTAGGGCCTGCAGAAGTGCTGGGGCCTCACGAAACCACCCAAGGCAGGTAAGTAAAGGACCCACGGGGGACGCGTGCAGTGTGGATACACAGGCGCGGATCGCCGTTGACTTCAATGGGGCAAGTCGCGGTTGGAAATAAAGAGTTTTAGGATACTTCGGGAGAACCTACAAGCAAGTCACTTACAGGGTAAGTAGTTCTAGGGCCCACACCCACAGGAGCACCGTAGTGCTGGAGTTACCTCACCCAGGGAAGCCGGGTGCACAGGTGTCCTTTGGTGTCGGGTCGCGGCGTCGTTTTCAATGGCGAACAAAGAAGACTTGCTGCTTGCGGGAGCTGAAGAAGTGTCCGGTGGAATCCAAGCCTGGATTCTGAAGAAGGATGACCTGAAAGCAGAGGGGACAGTGTTCAAAGTCACTTGGCAGTGACCCGGGGCAAGGAAGATGGATGCCCACCGTCGTCGGTCGCTTCAGATCGGTTGTGGGTGCCTTGACTCTTCAGCCACGTGGTCCAGGAGGCGTCGACGATGACCAGGAGCTGGATTCAGTGTGTCCCTCGACGTCTGCAGCTGACTGCGGTGTCGGCAACTCGATCGGAGCCAACAAGCCTTGGCAGCCGCAAGTCTCGGGGAGATGGAGAAAAGTCGATGGCGCAGACCAGCAAGGTCTGTGGAACTCACCCAGCGAGGGTAAGTCAGGACAAGCCTGGAGCAACCAGGGGAGCCCTTTGGTTTCTTTAAGAAGTCTTCTGGGGACCCACAAGCCAGCGGGCAAGGGATCGCAAAGACACCTCGGGCGGAATAACTCAACAGGGGCCCACGGTCACTCGGGACGGTGTAGGCCTCTGATCTTCGGAGAGATTCCTGCTGGAGGTCGGGACCACACGTGGTCCAAAGCACAGGTTCGTAGAACGTTGTGAAGGGGTTGCACTCGACAATAGTGCACGGTACCCAGGGGTCGCGGTTCCTCGTTACTCGTGGGGTCCACTTGCTTCAGCTTCGCTGGGGACTCACGATGGCCTGGGAGAGGTCAGGAAATCCACTTCCTGGGCTGCAGGGACTTCGGACTCCGGCGGGAGCGGCGTAGTTTGCGACCGTCGTTGTCATTTTTGGTGCCTGCCAAGCAGGGGAGTCACTCCTTGACTCCAAGGGAGATTCTTCTGTCTTCCAAAGGTAGTGGAACGTCGAAGGGCCAGGATTCTTCTGTAGAGCGTCGTCCAGGGGTTATCTGCTTTGCAATGGCAAGGTTCCCCCTCTTATACTAAAAAGAGGGGATGGACTAGCTCTATGACCCCACCTATGGGAGGGTCAAGGGAGGGGGTGGCTACACCCACTTCCCTTTGTCCAGTTTCGCGCCAGAGCAGGGGCAGGTAGCCCCTGAGCTGGTTTGAACTGGCATATGCACAGAGGAGCCTTCTGCTCCCCCAGTGCAGGACTTCAAAGCACTCTAAGAGTGCACCCACCCAGCCCCAATACACTAAATCCTGTCTGGGAGGTGGTTACACCTCCCTGTGACAGGATGCCTATTGTTGGGCTTCCTCCACTGTGAGTGTTCGGTCATCAGCAGGAGGGCAGCCCAGTGTCTGTGACTGGTGGCATCCATTTTGTGATGCCAGGGCTCTGCAGGATTCTACCGCGTTTCCACAGCAGGTACATGTCTTATCCCTCTAGAAGGGTGGAATGCTACCCCCGCCGCCAAGATTGGCGGGGGGTAGTATTCCAAGATGTTTGACACCAAACACGACATGTTTTGATGCAGCCATTCCAAAGTTAGCATTTTACCGCGAGGATATAATGCACTTAAGAATATATGGTTTAACCGCATCCACAAACAGCCCCAGAGAATAGACTCTGAGAGCTGCAGGGGGGCCCTGCTCAAGCAGAGGCACCCCCTCACATAGAAGCCAAGCACCCTGCCCTCAGGATTGATAGGGCCTGCCTTAGGGGTGACTGATAGGTTTATATGTGTGTGCAGGAGAGATATAGGAAACCTATATCTCAGTGAGGAGTGCTAGCACCACCTCACCCAGGCTGCAGTAGCAGGCCTGTGGTGTCAGATTTAGACTGCTTCCCAGGGGTGGCATAACACATGCTGCAGCCCCTGGTAGGCCTGTGAAGTACCTATGCCCTTGGTACCTAAGGTACCATATACTAGGGACTCATAAGGCACCACAGTATCCAATCACTAGTGCACCTAGAGTGCACTCCATGTCGTTTAGAGAGAGCAGATAGACTGGGGCCCTGAATAGCAGGGTCCCAGTCCAACTAAGTCATAAACCAGCAAAACACCAGGAAAAAAGTGGGGGCAACCATATAGTCAGATTCCACCTTCCTACATAACCCCCCAAACGAAAGGAGATAAGGCTAACCTTGACCAGTTGAGCCTTTATTGATTAAGTGGTCATATAAGGAAGCACCTGCACTAGCATGGTTGCCCCCTGTCTTATGGTCCACTAAGCAATCCCTCACCCTAAGGGTATGAGAGGGTCTCCACCATGGGGAATCACTACCTCTGGTGTGCTTTGGTAAAGTACAAGGCTGGTGGGGTGTCTGAGTAGGGAAGTGAGGCCCTAGGAAGGTTGGCCTCAGCTTCCTCAGATCACTGGTCACCATGTATGCCTGTCTTTCCATGACTGAGTTGCACTTTGCTCTAAGGGTCAACCTTTGACTGCCTACAGCTGGGGGTTGGGTCCCTTTGGATGGAACACTGGAGGGACATGGCATGTTTGGAACCTTTTGGTCCCAGGTTTGCCCTTGCCTAACAGAGTCCTTCTGGGGGAGGTCCCTACATAAAGGTATGGGGGATCCCTCAGTGGGTTGAGGAATTTTCACCTGGCTAGGGCTACTAGACTGGGTGCCCCTAATCTGCTGATGGGGGTTCCTCTGGACAGGGGGCCCTGGGGGTCCACTGACCTCCCTGACATCTGCAGCCCTGGGCTGACTGAGGCAGGGTAGAGAGGGGCAGTTTACCTGCTCCAGACTGGGTACCACCTTGGAAGGGTCCTCTGCCATCAGGGGTGGGGCCAGGCCAGGCCTGACTACCTCTGTGGCAGTTCCTTCACTAGGGGAGGGTCAGTTCCCTGAGGAGGCTGACCCTTACCTACTGTCTGGAGGGAAGAAGACTTTTCTTCAACCCTTGTGCTCTCTTCTGGGGGAGAGTGGGCCATTCTTCCAGGCTCCATCTCTCCAAAATCTTGGGCTGGGGCTGTGGCCATCACAGCCCCACTAACCTTTACAGGGACACCCAACATCCTCAGATGGGTTTGGTGTTCAATTTCAGCCCAGGCTGAAATTTCCAGATCATTGCCCATCAGGCAATCTACAGGTAAGGTTGGGGACACTGCCACTCTTTTTGGGCCTGTGACCCCTCCCAGGTGAGATTGACTATGGCCATGGGGTGATCTGTTCTGACACCATCAATGTTGGTCACCTGGTATTTAAACTCAGGTAAAAGCTGGTGAGGGGGACTAGTTTCCCTGCCACCATGGTGACACTAGCCCCTGTGTCCCTAAATGCCACAGCTTTCTGACCATTAATTATTGGCTCCAGTCTGTACCTGCCCAATGCTGTGGGACCCACGGTAAAGGTGGCAAATCCTATACCACCATCAGAATCTGAGGAGTCTGTTGAGGGGGTCCTGTCTGAACTAGGGCCCACCTCTGTTCCTCTTGCAAAAGCACCTAACTTTTTGGGTGCACTACTCCCAACTGGAGGATTACTACTGGTAGTACCAGGAGGGGTAGTAGTAGTTGTTGGAGGAACATTTTCTTTATTGCCAATCCTGGGACAACTGGGATCAGATTTCCAGTGCCCAGGCTTTTTACAGACATGGTGTAGGAAGGTGGAATCTGACTATATGGTTGCCCCCACTTTTTTTATGGTGTTTTGCTGGTTTATGACTTAGTTGGACTGGGACCCTGCTATTCAGGGCCCCAGTCTATCTGCTCTCTCTAAATGACATGGAGTGCACTCTAGGTGCACTAGTGATTGGATACTGTGGTGCCTTATGAGTCCCTAGTATATGGTACCTTAGGTGCCAAGGGCATAGGTACTTCACAGGCCTACCAGGGGCTGCAGCATGTATTATGCCACCCCTGGGAAGCAGTCTAAATCTGACACCACAGGCCTGCTACTGCAGCCTGGGTGAGGTGGTGCTAGCACCCCTCACTGAGATATAGGTTTCCTATATCTCTCCTGCACACACATATAAACCTATCAGTCACCCCTAAGGCAGGCCCTATCAATCCTGAGGGCAGGGTGCTTGGCTTCTATGTGAGGGGGTGCCTCTGCATGAGCAGGGCCCCTCTGCAGTTCTCAGAGTCCATTCTCTGGTGCTGTTTGTGGATGCGGTTAAACCATATACTACTTAAGTGCATTATATCCTCGCGGTAGAATGCTAACTTTGGAATGGCTGCATCAAAACATGTCGTGTTTGGTGTCAAACATCTTGGAATACTACCCCCCGCCAATCTTGGCGGCGGGGGTAGCATTCCACCCTTCTAGAGGGATAAGACATGTACCTGCTGTGGAAACGCGGTAGAATCCTACAGAGCCCTGGCATCACAAAATGGATGCCACCAGTCACAGACACTGGGCTGCCCTCCTGCTGATGACCGAACACTCGCAGTGGAGGAAGCCCAACAATAGGCATCCTGTCACAGGGAGGTGTAACCACCTCCCAGACAGGGTTTAGTGTATTGGGGCTGGGTGGGTGCACTCTTAGAGTGCTTTGAAGTCCTGCACTGGGGGAGCAGAAGGCTCCTCTGTGCATATGCCAGTTCAAACCAGCTCAGGGGCTACCTGCCCCTGCTCTGGCGTGAAACTGGACAAAGGGAAGTGGGTGTAGCCACCCCTCCCTTGACCCTCCCATAGGTGGGGTCATAGAGCTAGTCCATCCCCTCTTTTTAGTATAAGAGGGGGAACCTTGCCATTGCAAAGCAGATAACCCCTGGACGACGCTCTACAGAAGAATCCTG
The DNA here is from genome assembly GCA_963921515.1 of Calotriton arnoldi. NCBI lineage: Eukaryota > Metazoa > Chordata > Amphibia > Caudata > Salamandridae > Calotriton > Calotriton arnoldi. Next base: position 768,093 of record CAWUFW010005485.1, read on the forward strand.
GCCCTTCGACGTTCCACTACCTTTGGAAGACAGAAGAATCTCCCTTGGAGTCAAGGAGTGACTCCCCTGCTTGGCAGGCACCAAAAACGACAACGACGGTCGCAAGCTACGCCGCTCCCGCCGGAGTCCGAAGTCCCTGCAGCCCAAGAAGTGGATTTCCTGACCTCTCCCAGGCCATCGTGAGTCCCCAGCGAAGCTGAGGCAAGTGGACCCCACGAGTAACGAGGAACCGCGACCCCTGGGTACCGTGCACTATTGTCGAGTGCAACCCCTTCACAACGTTCTACGAACTTGTGCTTTGGACCACGTGTGGTCCCGACCTCCAACAGGAATCCCTCCGAAGATCAGAGGCCTACACCGTCCCGAGTGACCGTGGGCCCCTGTTGAGTGATTCCGCCCGAGGTGTCTTCGCGATCCCTTGCCCGCCGGCTTGTGGGTCCCCAGAAGACTTCTTAAAGAAACCAAAGGGCTCCCCTGGTTGCTCCAGGCCTGCCCTGACTTACCCTCGCTGGGTGAGTCCCTCAGACCTTGCTGGTCTGCGCCATCGACTTTTCTTCATCTCCCCGAGACTTGCTGCTGCCAAGGCTTGTTGGCTCCAATCGAGTTGCCGACACCGCAGTCAGCTGCAGACGTCGAGGGACACACCGAATCCAGCTCCTGGTCGTCGTCGACGCCTCCTGGACCACGTGGCTGAAGAGTCAAGGCACCCGCAACCGACCTGAAGCGACCGACGACGGTGGGCATCCATCTTCCTTGCCCCGGGTCACTGCCAAGTGACTTTGAACACTGTCCCCTCTGCTTTCAGGTCATCCTTCTTCAGAATCCAGGCTTGGATTCCACCGGACACTTCTTCAGCTCCCGCAAGCAGCAAGTCTTCTTTGTTCGCCATTGAAAACGACGCCGCGACCCGACACCAAAGGACACCTGTGCACCCGGCTTCCCTGGGTGAGGTAACTCCAGCACTACGGTGCTCCTGTGGGTGTGGGCCCTAGAACTACTTACCCTGTAAGTGACTTGCTTGTAGGTTCTCCCGAAGTATCCTAAAACTCTTTATTTCCAACCGCGACTTGCCCCATTGAAGTTAACGGCGATTCGCGCCTGTGTATCCACACTGCACGCGTCCCCCGTGGGTCCTTTACTTACCTGCCTTGGGTGGTTTCGTGAGGCCCCAGCACTTCTGAAGGCCCTAGGCCTTGTCTCCTTGCAAGTCGTTGTTTCTAAGTCTCTTACTTAGTATATGGTCTGGTACGCCCCTAGGGCCCCAGCCATATTTTGTGCTTAACTTATTGTGAAACGTTGATTTGTGCATATGTTTGTCTTCTAATCTCATAAAGAGATTAGTAGAGAGTTATTTAGAAATAAATACATATATATTTGATATATATACCTGTGTGGTGTCTTTTCATTTGGTGATTCAAGAGATTATATGGTAAAACAAGCTGCTTTACATTCCTCCGAGACTTAGCCTGAAGGCTGCTCTCCACAGCTACCACTAGGATAGCTTTCTTTAAAAGGTTGTCTTAAACCTATCTACCATAAGAGTCGATTTGCCCTGGTGCAAGGTGTCCACTTTAATTAGTGAACAGCATATACCAGGCCAACTTCTCACATTGGTGGGCAGCGTGTGGGATTCCAGCTTGCCATTGTTTTACCAGAAAATCTCTATTTGAATTACTAACTGAAAACCATTATAGGTACTCAAGGTACATATAAAGTCAAGCTTAGTATCAATAAGTTCTACTGAACTTAGAGCTGTGTGCCAAGGGATAGCACACCCTTTCCACAGCTCAAGCTAGGATCAGTAGGCCACAAACTAGTGTAGGTAGTACAACACTGCACAACACTAGAATGTCCTTAAGGGGTGGACCCAGTGGATCCACTCAGCCTCAGTATAAGGACATGGCTTTCTCTGACTTGAGAGCCATGTGTGTTGACAGACACCTGAGACTAGGACAGAGTCCCTCAACACTACACCTGATAGATCTGCTGACAGCAGATGACCTTAGATTGGCTCTAGGAGCTAAAGGGTTTGAATCAGTGGGTGGGTCAGTCATAGTATCTGGGTCAGATGATGAAAATCAGAATGACCAAGACTCTGTGGTTGAAGGGCCAGGCTTCAAGGGGCCTGAAAAGGACAGAGGAATTCTCCCTAAGAGAACTGACAGAGAGGAGGAGAGGCACAGATCCCCTTCCAGGGAATCTGACCACTCTTATCACTCTGGCAGAGAATTTGTCCAGCAGAGGAGCTCATACTTTTCCTTAAGAGAGACCTCCTCTGAGAGAAGGTGCAAACTGCTCCAGTATGAGGAAGCCAGAGTGGCCCTCAGAACCAAGCAGTTGGCACTGGATAGGGAAGCCCTGGAGATCCAGAGAGCTTCTAGAAGAGAGGGGTTAGAACCCCCTGGTGGCAGCAACAGTGTCCCTAGAGGCAGAGAATATATTCCTGACCATAGGAACCTGAGCAAGGTTGTTCCTCCCTACCAGAGTGGGGATGATATCCACAAGTGGATAACTGCTATGGAGAGGGCCTGTAGAGTACAGCAGGTCCCCCAAAAGCAGTGGGCAGCAATCTTGTGGCTCTCCTTTTCAGATAAAGGAAGAGACAAGCTCCTCACTGTTAGAGAGGAGGATGCTGATGATTATGAGGTCCTGAAGAGTGCACTGATAGATGGGTTTGGCTTAACCACTGAAGCAGTACAGGTTGAAGTTCAGAGATACCCAGAAGGCACAGACTCAGGACTGGACAGACTTTGTAGATTGTGCATCCAAGGCTCTGGAGGGTTGGCTGGTTGGCAGTAGGGTTACTGATTTCAAAGGATTTTATAATCTAATGATGAGAGAACAGATCCTTAATAATTGTCAAAACCAGCTTTTACACCAGTACCTGGTGGACTCTGATCTGACCTCTCCCCAAGAATTGGGAAAGAAGGCAGACAAATGGGTCAGAACCAGAGTAAGGCCTAAGAATCAGGGTGGTGACCACAAGAAAGATTCTACCAAGTCCCAAGAGAAAGGTGGGGATAAATCCAAGGATAAGTCCACTACAGGGCCCCAAAATTCCTCTTCTGGGGGTGGGTCCCAAACTCCTTCCTCTCCTGAAAAGAAACCCTATTGCCATGTCTGTAAAAAGCCTGGGCACTGGAAATCTGATCCCAGTTGTCCCAGGAATGGCAATAAAGAAAATGTTCCTCCAACAACTACTACCACCCCTCCTGGTACTACCAGTAGTAATCCTCCAGTTGGGAGTAGTGCACCCAAAAAGTTAGGTGCTTTTGCAAGAGGAACAGAGGTGGGCCCTAGTTTAGACAGGACCCCCTCAACAGACTCCTCAGATTCTGATGGTGGTATAGGATTTGCCACCTTTACCGTGGGTCCCACAGCATTGGGCAGGTACAGACTGGAGCCAATAATTAATGGTCAGAAAGCTGTGGCATTTAGGGACACAGGGGCTAGTGTCACCATGGTGGCAGGGAAACTAGTCCCCCCTCACCAGCTTTTACCTGAGTTTAAATACCAGGTGACCAACATTGATGGTGTCAGAACAGATCACCCCATGGCTGTGAGAAGTTGGCCTGGCATATGCTGTCCACTAATTATAGTGGGCACCTTGCACCAGTCCAAATCGACTCTTATGGTAGGTAGGTTAAAGACAACCTTATTGAAAGCTATCCTAGTGGTAGCTGTGGAGAGCAGCCTTCAGGCTAAGTCTTGAAGGAATGTAAAGCAGCTTGTTTTACCAGTCTATAATCTCTTGAGTGACCAAATGAAAGAGCACCACATCAGGTATATATTCAAAATATATGTATTTATTACTAAACACACCCCTCTAGTCTCTTTATGAGGCTAGAGTTCGAAGTACATAGGTTATAAGATCTTAAATCACAGTAATAGCACAAATACACGTTTGGGCCCTAGGGGCGTACCAAACCATATACCAATAAAGTGGTATGCGAACCACGACTGAACTAGACACTAGGCCTAGAGCCTCTAGAAGTGCTTGGACCACAAGGAACCACCCAAGGTAGTGACACAGGGGACCCACGGGAGACGCGTGCAGTGTAAATACACAACCGCGATACGCCGTTAACTTCTATGGAGAAAGTCGGGATCGGGAAAATAGAGGAAAGGGACACTTTAAAGAGGACTAGGACAAAACCCCTTGAGATCTAGGACTTTGAAGAGTCTCTACCCACGGGAGCACCGGAGTACTCGTGTTACCTCACCCAGGGAAGCCGGGTGCATAGGTGCCTTTCGGGGTCGGGTTTCGTCGTCGTTTCGAATGGCGATCTGCTGCAAAGCGCTGCTGGCGACCAAGAGAAAAGTGTCCGGGTGGATCCAAGAGTGGATCGGAGTTCTGAAGAACCTGAAAGCAGAGGGGACAGAGTCTGGGTCACTAGCCAGTGACCAGGGAGATGATGGACGGATGCCCACCGATGTCGAGTGCTTCAGGTGCGTTGACGGTCGTCTCGTTTCAGCAGCCACGAGGTCCAGGAGGCGTTGTCGGCGACCAGGAGCAGGATTCGGGCTGGTACACGATGTCTGTCGAGTGCTGCGGTGTCGGCGACCAGATTGGACCCAACAAGCCTTGGCAGCGGCAAGTCTCGATGTAGCTGAAGATCGTCGATGGTGCAGACCAGCAAGGTCTGGGGAACTCACCCAGCAAGGGTAAGTGAGGGCAGGCCTGGAGCAACCAGACTGCCAAGTAAAGAAAAGATTGGCCTTCGGTAAGGGCTACTAGCCAACGGGCTAGCGACCGCGAAGGAGCCTCGTGACGCCGCACGTGGAGCTGGCTTACAGGACACTCGTGGAGTGGGGGCCAGTGATCTTCGGTGCAGGTGGTGCTGGAGGCTAGGGCTACTCGGAGCCCAAAGCACGACTTCTTGGGAGACCCAGAAGATGGTGCACTTGCAAGTGTGCTCGGTGTCCAGGGGTCACAGTCTCACGTTACCCACGATAGCCACGGGCCTCAGCTTTGCTGGGGACTCAGGGTAGCCTCGGGGAAGTCTGAGAATCCACCTCTGGTGATGCGATGACTTCGGCGTCCGACGGGAGCTTCAGTGATGCGAACCGGACAGATGCTTCTTTGGTGCCTGCCAAGCAGGGGAGTCACTCCTTGACCCCAAGGGAGATTCTTCAGTCCTCTAATCTTGTCGTAGAGCGTCGAAGGTCCAGGATTCCGTGTCAGAGTTTCGTCCAGGTATAATCTAAAGTCCTAAGGACTGGGTTCCTACCTTTATTCCAAAAATAGGGATGGACTACTCTGTGGCCCCACCTATGGGTGGGTCAGGGCAGAGGGTGGCTACACCCCTTTCCCTTTGTCCAGTTCGCGCCAAAGCAGGGGCTGCAAGCCCCTGATCCGGTTTGAACTGGGGTATGCACAGGGACACCAAATGTGCCCCCAGTGCAGGACTTCAAAGCACCCGAAAGTGCTCCCGCCCAGCCCCAATACACTTTGTCCTGTCTGGGGAGGTGGTCACACCTCCCTGGGACAGGAAACCTATTGTCCAGGCCTCCCCTGCCGGAGTTTCGTCCAGCAGCAGGAGGCCAGACTCGTGTCTGTGGCAGTAGCATCCATTTTGTGATGCCAGGCTCTGGAAAGAAGTTACCGGACTCGTCAGAGTTAACATGCCTTTCCCTCTAGAAGGGTGGAATGCTACCCCCGCCGCCAGGATTGGCGGGGGGTAGTATTCCAAGATGTTTGACACCAAACACGACATGTTTAGGTGCAGCCATTCCATAGTTAGCATTTTACCGCGAGGATATAATGCGTTTAAGAGTATATGGTCAGGCTGCACTACAAACAGCATCAGAGATGGTCTCCGAACGCTGCAGAGGGGCCCTGCTCATGCAGGGGCACCCTCTCACATAGAAACCATGCACTCTGCCTTTAGGATTGATAAGGCCTGCCTTAGGAGTGACTTATAGGTTTATATGTGTGTATGCATTTAGTGATATAGGTAACCTATACCCCAGCAAGGGGTGCATGCACCACCTTACCCAGGCTGCAGTAGCAGACCTGTGGTGTCAGTTTGGATGGCCTACCAGGGGTGGCATAATATATGCTGCAGCCCCTGGCAGGCCTCTGAGGTACCTATGCCCTTGGTACATAGTATACCATATACTAGGGACTTACAAGGGCACTCCAGATCCCAATCAGAGATGTGCCTAAGGCACATGGATACCTTTTTACAGAGAAAGCAGATAGACTGGGGCCCTGAATAGCAGGATCCCAGTCCAACTAAGTCATAAACCAGCAAAACACCATAAAAAAGTGGGGGCAACCATATAGTCAGATTCCACCTTCCTACATAACCCCCCCAAACGAAAGGAGATAAGGCTAACCTTGGCCAGTTGAGCCTATATTGACTAAGTGGCCATATAAGGAAGCACCTGCACTAGCATGGTTGCCCCCTATGTTATGGTCCACTAAGCAATCCCTCACCCTAAGGGTATGAGAGGGTCTCCACCATGGGGAATCACTACCTCTGGTATGCTTAGGTAAAGTACAAGGTTGGTGAGGTGTCTGAGTAGGGAAGTGAGGCCCTAGGAATGTTGGCCTCAGCTTCCTCAGATCACTGGTCACCATGTATGCCTGTCTTTCCATGACTGAGTTGCACTTTGCTCTAAGGGTCAACCTTTGGCTGCCTACAGCTGGGGGTTGGGTCCCTTTGGATGGAACACTGGAGGGACATGGCAGGTTTGGAACCTTCTGGTCCCAGGTTTGCCCTTGCCTACCAGAGTCCTTCTGGGGGAGGTCCCTACATAAAGGTATGGGGGATCCCTCAGTGTGTAGAGGAATTTTCACCTGGCTAGGGCTACTAGACTGGGTGCCCCTAATCTGCTGATGGGGGCTTCCTCTGGACAGGGGGCCCTGGGGGTCCACTGACCTCCCTGACCTCTGCAGCCCTGGGCTGACTGAGGCAGGGTAGAGAGGGGCAGGTTACCTGCTCCAGACTGGGTACCACCTTGGAAGGGTCCTCTGCCATCAGGGGTGTGGCCAGGCCAGGCCTGACTACCTCTGTGGCAGTTCCTTCACTAGGGGTAGGGTCAGTTCCCTGAGGAGGCTGACCCTTACCTATTGTCTGGGGGAAGAAGACTTTTCTTCAACCCTTGTGCTCTCTTTTGGGGGAGAGTGGGCCATTCTTTCAGGCTCCATCTCTCCAAATTCTTGGGCTGGGGCTGTGGCCATCACAGCCCCACTAACCTTTACAGGGACGCCCAACATCCTAAGATGGGTTTGGTGTTCAACTTCAGCCCAGGCTGAAATTTCCAAATCATTGCCCATCAGGCAATCTACAGGTAAGGTGGGGGACACTGCCACTCTCTTTGGGCCTGTGACCCCCTCCCAGCTGAGATTGACTATGGCCATGGGGTGATCTGTTCTGACACCATCAATGTTGGTCACCTGGTACTTAAACTCAGGTAAAAACTGGTGAGGGGGACTAGTTTCCCTGCCACCATGGTGACACTAGCCCCTGTGTCCCTAAATGCCACAGCTTTCTGACCATTAATCATTGGCTCCAGTCTGTACCTGCCCAATGCTATGGGACCCATGGTAAAGGTGGCAAATCCTATACCACCATCAGAGTCAGAGGAGTCTGTTGAGGGGTCCCTGTCTAAACTAGGGCCCACCTCTGTTCCTCTTGCAAAAGCACCTAACTTTTTGGGTGCACTACTCCCAACTGGAGGATTACTACTGGTAGTACCAGGAGGGGTGGTAGTAGTTGTGGGAGGAACATTTTCTTTATTGCCAATCCTGGGGCAACTGGGATCAGTTTTCCAGTGCCCAGGCTTTTTACAGACATGGCAATATGGTTTCTTTTCAGGAGAGGAAGGAGTTTGGGACCCACCCCCAGAAGAGGAATTTTGGGGCCCTGTAGGGGACTTATCCTTAGATTTATCCCCACCTTTCTCTTGGGACTTAGTAGAATCTTTCTTCTGGTCACCACCCTGATTTCTAGTTTTTACTCTGGTTCTGACCCATTTGTCTGCCTTCTTTCCCAATTCTTGGGGAGAGGTCAGATCAGAGTCCACCAGATACTGGTGCAAAAGCTGGTTTTGACAATTATTAAGGATCTGCTCCCTCATAATCAAATTGTACAATCCTAAAAAGTCATGCACTTTGTTGCCATGTATCCAACCTTCCAGAGCCTTTGTAGCACAATCTACAAAATCAACCCAGTCTTGAGTCTGAGCTTTTTGGGTGTCTCTGAACTTCAACCTATACTGTTCAGTGGTTAGGCCAAACCCATCTATCAGAGCACTCTTCAAGACTGTGTAATTGTCAGCATCCTCTTCTCTTACAGTGAGGAGCTTGTCTCTACCTTTGTCTGCAAAGGAGAGCCACAAGATTGCTGCCCACTGCCTCTGGGGGACCTTCTGAACTTTACAGGCCCTCTCCAGTGCAGTTATCCATTTGTGGATGTCATCCCCACTCTGGTAGGGAGGGACAATCTTGTTTAGGTTTCTATGGTCATAAGACCTGTCCCTATCTCTAGGGATATTGCTGCCACCATGGGACTCTAGTCCCAACTTTCTTCTCTCTTTAAGGAGATCTAGGGATTCTCTATCTAAAGCCAATTGCTTCTTCCTGATCTCCAGTTGAGTTTCCTCATACTGGACCAGTCTCTTTCTTCTCTCATGAGAGGATTCCCTCCTGTGAGAAGAAACAGAGCTCCCTATTGAGGTGCCAGAGTGGTTAGACTCCTGAGAAGGAGACCTAGACTTTCTGAGCACACTCATAATCCTTCCTGGGGGACAAAGGTGTGGTTCTCCAGATCCTCATCTTCATCTTCCCCAGAAGGGATTGGGTTTTCCAGGTCAGGGTCATTGTCACCCTCCTGGTCAGTTTCAGAGGGGGGCTGGGGGTAGTAGTACCCCTGGTCCCTTCCTCATCTGCTGGCCCACCCTCTGCTCCTACCCCTTCAGTCTCTGAAGACTTACTAAGATCATAAGCCACCAACAACTCCTGGAGGTGTTGGGTGGTGGGACTTTGGCCTGTCCTTAATTTCCTCACGTTACACAAAGCTCTCAGTTCCAAGAATGGGAGTGTGTCATACTTGGAGGGGGAAGCTCAATGGCTTCCTGCAGGGCATCTTTGGATCCTGCTTTTAAAGACATTACTAGTGTGGTGTGGTGTATGCACTACCTACTCTAGTGTGGCCTACTAAACTCTCTTGAGTTGTAGAAAGGGTTGTGCTATCCCTTAACACACAACTCTAAGTTCAGTAGAACTTACTGATATTCTAAGCTTAAATTATATGTACCTTAGGTACCTTTAGTGGTTTTCAGTTGATCGATTCAATTGAGATTATCTGGTAAAACAATAGCAAGCTGGAATCCCACACGCTGCACACCAATGTGAGAAGTTGGCCTGGCATATGCTGTCCACTAATTATAGTGGGCACCTTGCACCAGTCCAAATCGACTCTTATGGTAGGTAGGTTAAAGACAACCTTATTGAAAGCTATCCTAGTGGTAGCTGTGGAGAGCAGCCTTCAGGCTAAGTCTTGAAGGAATGTAAAGCAGCTTGTTTTACCAGTCTATAATCTCTTGAGTGACCAAATGAAAGAGCACCACATCAGGTATATATTCAAAATATATGTATTTATTACTAAACACACCCCTCTAGTCTCTTTATGAGGCTAGAGTTCGAAGTACATAGGTTATAAGATCTTAAATCACAGTAATAGCACAAATACACGTTTGGGCCCTAGGGGCGTACCAAACCATATACCAATAAAGTGGTATGCGAACCACGACTGAACTAGACACTAGGCCTAGAGCCTCTAGAAGTGCTTGGACCACAAGGAACCACCCAAGGTAGTGACACAGGGGACCCACGGGAGACGCGTGCAGTGTAAATACACAACCGCGATACGCCGTTAACTTCTATGGAGAAAGTCGGGATCGGGAAAATAGAGGAAAGGGACACTTTAAAGAGGACTAGGACAAAACCCCTTGAGATCTAGGACTTTGAAGAGTCTCTACCCACGGGAGCACCGGAGTACTCGTGTTACCTCACCCAGGGAAGCCGGGTGCATAGGTGCCTTTCGGGGTCGGGTTTCGTCGTCGTTTCGAATGGCGATCTGCTGCAAAGCGCTGCTGGCGACCAAGAGAAAAGTGTCCGGGTGGATCCAAGAGTGGATCGGAGTTCTGAAGAACCTGAAAGCAGAGGGGACAGAGTCTGGGTCACTAGCCAGTGACCAGGAGATGATGGACGGATGCCCACCGATGTCGAGTGCTTCAGGTGCATTGACGGTCGTCTCGTTTCAGCAGCCACGAGGTCCAGGAGGCGTTGTCGGCGACCAGGAGCAGGATTCGGGCTGGTACACGATGTCTGTCGAGTGCTGCGGTGTCGGCGACCAGATTGGACCCAACAAGCCTTGGCAGCGGCAAGTCTCGATGTAGCTGAAGATCGTCGATGGTGCAGACCAGCAAGGTCTGGGGAACTCACCCAGCAAGGGTAAGTGAGGGCAGGCCTGGAGCAACCAGACTGCCAAGTAAAGAAAAGATTGGCCTTCGGTAAGGGCTACTAGCCAACGGGCTAGCGACCGCGAAGGAGCCTCGTGACGCTGCACGTGGAGCTGGCTTACAGGACACTCGTGGAGTGGGGGCCAGTGATCTTCGGTGCAGGGGGTGCTGGAGGCTAGGGCTACTCGGAGCCCAAAGCACGACTTCTTGGGAGACCCAGAAGATGGTGCACTTGCAAGTGTGCTCGGTGTCCAGGGGTCACGGTCTCACGTTACCCACGATAGCCACGGGCCTCAGCTTTGCTGGGGACTCAGGGTAGCCTCGGGGAAGTCTGAGAATCCACCTCTGGTGATGCGATGACTTCGGCGTCCGACGGGAGCTTCAGTGATGCGAACCGGACAGATGCTTCTTTGGTGCCTGCCAAGCAGGGGAGTCACTCCTTGACCCCAAGGGAGATTCTTCAGTCCTCTAATCTTGTCGTAGAGCGTCGAAGGTCCAGGATTCCGTGTCAGAGTTTCGTCCAGGTATAATCTAAAGTCCTAAGGACTGGGTTCCTACCTTTATTCCAAAAATAGGGGATGGACTAACTCTGTGGCCCCACCTATGGGTGGGTCAGGGCAGAGGGTGGCTACACCCCTTCCCTTTGTCCAGTTCGCGCCAAAGCAGGGGCTGCAAGCCCCTGATCCGGTTTGAACTGGGGTATGCACAGAGGACACCAAATGTGCCCCCAGTGCAGGACTTCAAAGCACTCGAAAGTGCTCCCACCCAGCCCCAATACACTTTGTCCTGTCTGGGGAGGTGGTCACACCTCCCTGGGACAGGAAACCTATTGTCCAGGCCTCCCCTGCCGGAGTTTCGTCCAGCAGCAGGAGGCCAGACTCGTGTCTGTGGCAGCAGCATCCATTTTGTGATGCCAGGGCTCTGGAAAGAAGTTACCGGACTCAGTCAGAGTTAACATGCCTTTCCCTCTAGAAGGGTGGAATGCTACCCCCGCCGCCAGAATTGGCGGGGGGTAGTATTCCAAGATGTTTGACACCAAACACGACATGTTTTGGTGCAGCCATTCCATAGTTAGCATTTTACCGCGAGGATATAATGCGTTTAAGAGTATATGGTCAGGCTGCACTACAAACAGCATCAGAGATGGTCTCCGAACGCTGCAGAGGGGCCCTGCTCATGCAGGGGCACCCTCTCACATAGAAACCATGCACTCTGCCTTTAGGATTGATAAGGCCTGCCTTAGGAGTGACTTATAGGTTTATATGTGTGTATGCATTTAGTGATATAGGTAACCTATACCACAGCAAGGGGTGCATGCACCACCTTACCCAGGCTGCAGTAGCAGACCTGTGGTGTCAGTTTGGATGGCCTTACCAGGGGTGGCATAATATATGCTGCAGCCCCTGGCAGGCCTCTGAGGTACCTATGCCCTTGGTACATAGTATACCATATACTAGGGACTTACAAGGGCACTCCAGATCCCAATCAGAGATGTGCCTAAGGCACATGGATACCTTTTTACAGAGAAAGCAGATAGACTGGGGCCCTGAATAGCAGGATCCCAGTCCAACTAAGTCATAAACCAGCAAAACACCATAAAAAAAGTGGGGGCAACCATATAGTCAGATTCCACCTTCCTACAATGGCCATAGTCAATCTCAGCTGGGAGGGGGTCACAGGCCCAAAAAGAGTGGCAGTGTCCCCAACCTTACCTGTAGATTGCCTGATGGGCAATGATCTGGAAATTTCAGCCTGGGCTGAAATTGAACACCAAACCCATCTGAAGATGTTGGGTGTCCCTGTAAAGGTTAGTGGGGCTGTGATGGCCACAGCCCCAGCCCAAGATTTTGGAGAGATGGAGCCTGGAAGAATGGCCCACTCTCCCCAGAAGAGAGCACAAGGGTTGAAGAAAAGTCTTCTTCCCTCCAGACAGTAGGTAAGGGTCAGCCTCCTCAGGGAACTGACCCTACCCCTAGTGAAGGAACTGCCACAGAGGTAGTCAGGCCTGGCCTGGCCACCCCCTGATGGCAGAGGACCCTTACAAGGTGGTACCCAGTCTGGAGCAGGTAACCTGCCCCTCTCTACCCTGCCTCAGTCAGCCCAGGGCTGCAGAGGTCAGGGAGGTCAGTGGACCCCCAGGGCCCCCTGTCCAGAGGAACCCCCCATCAGCAGATTAGGGGCACCCAGGCTAGTAGCCCTAGCCAGGTAGAAATTCCTCAACCCACTGAGGGATCCCCCATACCTTTATGTAGGGACCTCCCCCAGAAGGACTCTGTTAGGCAAGGGCAAACCTGGGACCAAAAGGTTCCAAACATGCCATGTCCCTCCAGTGTTCCACCCAAAGGGACCCAACCCCCGGCTGTAGGCAGTCAAAGGTTGACCCTTAGAGCAGAGTACCACTCAGTCATGGAAAGACAGGCATACATGGTGACCAGTGAGCTGAGAAAGCTGAGGCCAACATTCCTAGGGCCACACTTCCCTACTCAGACACCTCACCAGCCTGGTACTTTACCAAAGCACACCACAGGTAGTGATTCCCCATGGTGGAGATCCTCTCATACCCTTAGGGTGAGGGATTGCTTAGTGGACCATAAGACAGGGGGCAACCATGCTAGTGCAGGTGCTTCCTTATATGGCCACTTAGTCAATAAAGGCTCAACTGGCCAAGGTTAGCCTTATCTCCTTTCGTTTGGGGGTTATGTAGGAAGGTGGAATCTGACTATATGGTTGCCCCCACTTTTTTTATGGTGTTTTGCTGGTTTATGACTTAGTTGGACTGGGACCCTGCTATTCAGGGCCCCAGTCTATCTGCTCTCTCTAAATGACATGGAGTGCACTCTAGGTGCACTAGTGATTGGATACTGTGGTGCCTTATGAGTCCCTAGTATATGGTACCTTAGGTGCCAAGGGCATAGGTACTTCACAGGCCTACCAGGGGCTGCAGCATGTATTATGCCACCCCTGGGAAGCAGACTAAATCTGACACCACAGGCCTGCTACTGCAGCCTGGGTGAGGTGGTGCTAGCACCCCTCACTGAGATATAGGTTTCCTATATCTCTCCTGCACACACATATAAACCTATCAGTCACCCCTATGGCAGGCCCTATCAATCCTGAGGGCAGGGTGCTTGGCTTCTATGTGAGGGGGTGCCTCTGCATGAGCAGGGCCCCTCTGCAGTTCTCAGAGTCCATTCTCTGGTGCTGTTTGTGGATGCGGTTAAACCATATACTCTTAAGTGCATTATATCCTCGCGGTAGAATGCTAACTTTGGAATGGCTGCATCAAAACATGTCGTGTTTGGTGTCAAACATCTTGGAATACTACCCCCCGCCAATCCTGGCGGCGGGGTAGCATTCCACCCTTCTAGAGGGATAAGACATGTACCTGCTGTGGAAACGCGGTAGAATCCTGCAGAGCCCTGGCATCACAAAATGGATGCCACCAGTCACAGACACTGGGCTGCCTTCCTGCTGATGACCAACACTCACAGTGGAGGAAGCCCAACAATAGGCATCCTGTCACAAGGAGGTGTAACCACCTCCCAGACAGGGTTTAGTGTATTGGGGCTGGGTGGGTGCACTCTTAGAGTGCTTTGAAGTCCTGCACTGGGGGAGCAGAAGGCTCCTCTGTGCATATGCCAGTTCAAACCAGCTCAGGGGCTACCTGCCCCTGCTCTGGCGCGAAACTGGACAAAGGGAAGTGGGTGTAGCCACCCTCCCTTGACCCTCCCATAGGTGGGGTCATAGAGCTAGTCCATCCCCTCTTTAGTATAAGAGGGGGAACCTTGCCATTGCAAAGCAGATAACCCCTGGACGACGCTCTACAGAAGAATCCTGGCCCTTCGACGTTCCACTACCTTTGGAAGACAGAAGAATCTCCCTTGGAGTCAAGGAGTGACTCCCTGCTTGGCAGGCACCAAAAACGACAACGACGGTCGCAAACTACGCCGCTCCCGCCGGAGTCCGAAGTCCCTGCAGCCCAAGAAGTCGATTTCCTGACCTCTCCCAGGCCATCGTGAGTCCCCAGCGAAGCTGAGGCAAGTAGACCCCACGAGTAACGAGGAACCGCGACCCCTGGGTACCGTGCACTATTGTCGAGTGCAACCCCTTCACAACGTTCTACGAACTTGTGCTTTGGACCACGTGTGGTCCCGACCTCCAACAGGAATCCCTCCGAAGATCAGAGGCCTACACCGTCCCGAGTGACCGTGGGCCCCTGTTGAGTGATTCTGCCCGAGGTGTCTTCGCGATCCCTTGCCCGCCGGGTTGTGGGTCCCCAGAAGACTTCTTAAAGAAACCAAAGAACTCCCCTGGTTGCTCCAGGCCTGCCCTGACTTACCCTCGCTGGGTGAGTCCCTCAGACCTTGCTGGTCTGCGCCATCGACTTTTCTTCATCTCCCCGAGACTTGCTGCTGCCAAGGCTTGTTGGCTCCAATCGAGTTGCCGACACCACAGTCAGCTGCAGACGTCAAGGAACCCACCGAATCCAGCTCCTGGTTGTCGTCGACACCTCCTGGACCACGTGGCTGAAGAGTCAAGGCACCTGCAACCGACCTGAAGCGACCGACGACGGTGGGCATCCATCTTCCTTGCCCCGGGTCACTGCCAAGTGACTTTGAACACTGTCCCCTCTGCTTTCAGGTCATCCTTCTCCAGAATCCAGGCTTGGATTCCACCGGACACTTCTTCAGCTCCCGCAAGCAGCAAGTCTTCTTTGTTCGCCATTGAAAACTACGCCGCGACCCGACACCAAAGGACACCTGTGCACCCGGCTTCCCTGGGTGAGGTAACTCCAGCACTACGGTGCTCCTGTGGGTGTGGGCCCTAGAACTACTTACCCTGTAAGTGACTTGCTTATAGGTTCTCCCGAAGTATCCTAAAACTCTTTATTTCCAACCGCGACTTGCCCCATTGAAGTTAACGGCGATTCGCGCCTGTGTATCCACACTGCACGCGTCCCCCGTGGGTCCTTTACTTACCTGCCTTGGGTGGTTTCGTGAGGCCCCAGCACTTCTGAAGGCCCTAGGCCTTGTCTCCCTGCAAGTCGTTGTTGCTAAGTCCCTTTTTTAGTATATGGTCTGGTACGCCCCTAGGGCCCCAGCCATATTTTGTGCTTAACTTATTGTGAAACGTTGATTTGTACATATGTTTGTCTTCTAATCTCATAAAGAGATTAGTAGAGAGTTATTTAGAAATAAATACATATATATTTGATATATATACCTGTGTGGTGTCTTTTCATTTGGTGATTCAAGAGATTATATGGTAAAACAAGCTGCTTTACATTCCTCCGAGACTTAGCCTGAAGGCTGCTCTCCACAGCTACCACTAGGATAGCTTTCTTTAAAAGGTTGTCTTAAACCTATCTACCATAAGAGTCGATTTGCCCTGGTGCAATGTGTCCACTTTAATTAGTGAACAGCACATACCAGGCCAACTTCTCACACATGGCAATAGGGTTTCTTTTCAGGAGAGGAAGGAGTTTGGGACCCACCCCCAGAAGAGGACTTTTGGGGCCCTGTAGTGGACTTATCCTTAGATTTATCCCCACCTTTCTCTTGGGACTTGGTAGAATCTTTCTTGTGGTCACCACCCTGATTCTTAGGCCTTACCCTGGTTCTGACCCATTTGTCTGCCTTCTTTCCCAATTCTTGGGGAGAGGTCAGATCAGAGTCCACCAGGTACTGGTGTAAAAGCTGGTTTTGACAATTATTAAGGATCTGTTCTCTCATCATTAGATTATACAATCCTTTGAAATCGGTAACCCTACTGCCAACCAGCCAACCCTCCAGAGCCTTGGATGCACAATCTACAAAGTCAGTCCAGTCCTGAGTCTGTGCCTTCTGGGTATCTCTGAACTTCAACCTGTACTGATCAGTGGTTAAGCCAAACCCATCTATCAGTGCACTCTTCAGGACCTCATAATCATCAGCATCCTCCTCTCTAACAGTGAGGAGCTTGTCTCTTCCTTTATCTGAAAAGGAGAGCCACAAGATTGCTGCCCACTGCTTTTGGGGGACCTGCTGTACTCTACAGGCCCTCTCCATAGCAGTTATCCACTTGTGGATATCATCCCCACTCTGGTAGGGAGGAACAACCTTGCTCAGGTTCCTATGGTCAGGAATATATTCTCTGCCTCTAGGGACACTGTTGCTGCCACCAGGGGGTTCTAACCCCTCTCTTCTAGAAGCTCTCTGGATCTCCAGGGCTTCCCTATCCAGTGCCAACTGCTTGGTTCTGAGGGCCACTTTGGCTTCCTCATACTGGAGCAGTTTGCACCTTCTCTCAGAGGAGGTCTCTCTTAAGGAAAAGTATGAGCTCCTCTGCTGGACAAATTCTCTGCCAGAGTGATAAGAGTGGTCAGATTCCCTGGAAGGGGATCTGTGCCTCTCCTCCTCTCTGTCAATTCTCTTAGGGAGAATTCCTCTGTCCTTTTCAGGCCCCTTGAAGCCTGGCCCTTCAATCACAGAGTCTTGGTCATTCTGATTTTCATCATCTGACCCAGATACTATGACTGACCCACCCACTGATTCAGACCCTTTAGCTCCTAGAGCCAATCTAAGGTCATCTGCGTGTCAGCAGATCTATCAGGTGCAGTGTTGAGGGACTCTGTCCTAGCTTCAGGTGTCTTTCAACACACATGGCTCTCAAGTCAGAGAAAGCCATGTCCTTATACTGAGGCTGAGTGGATCCACTGGGTCCACCCTTTAAGGACATTCTAGTGTTGTGCAGTGTTGTACTACCTACACTAGTTTGTGGCCTACTGATCCTAGCTTGAGCTGTGGAAAGGGTGTGCTATCCCTTGGCACACAGCTCTAAGTTCAGTAGAACTTATTGATACTAAGTTTGACTTTATATGTACCTTGAGTACCTATAATGGTTTTCAGTTAGTAATTCAAATAGAGATTTTCTGGTAAAACAATGGCAAGCTGGAATCCCACACGCTGCCCACCAATGTGAGAAATTGGCCTGGTATATGCTGTTCACTAATTAAAGTGGACACCTTGCACCAGGGCAAATCGACTCTTATGGTAGATAGGTTTAAGACAACCTTTTAAAGAAAGCTATCCTAGTGGTAGCTGTGGAGAGCAGCCTTCAGGCTAAGTCTCGAAGGAATGTAAAGCAGCTTGTTTTACCATATAATCTCTTGAATCACCAAATGAAAAGACACCACACAGGTATATATATCAAATATATATGTATTTATTTCTAAATAACTCTCTACTAATCTCTTTATGAGATTAGAAGACAAACATATGCACAAATCAACGTTTCACAATAAGTTAAGCACAAAATATGGCTGGGGCCCTAGGGGCGTACCAGACCATATACTAAGTAAGAGACTTGGGGACAACGACTTGCAGGGAGACAAGGCCTAGGGCCTTCAGAAGTGCTGGGGCCTCACGAAACCACCCAAGGCAGGTAAGTAAAGGACCCACGGGGACGCGTGCAGTGTAGATACACAGGCGCGGATCGCCGTTGACTTCAATGGGGCAAGTCGCGGTTGGAAATAAAGAGTTTTAGGATACTTCGGGAGAACCTACAAGCAAGTCACTTACAGGGTAAGTAGTTCTAGGGCCCACACCCACAGGAGCACCGTAGTGCTGGAGTTACCTCACCCAGGGAAGCCGGGTGCACAGGTGTCCTTTGGTGTCGGGTCGCGGCGTCGTTTTCAATGGCGAACAAAGAAGACTTGCTGCTTGCGGGAGCTGAAGAAGTGTCCGGTGGAATCCAAGCCTGGATTCTGAAGAAGGATGACCTGAAAGCAGAGGGGACAGTGTTCAAAGTCACTTGGCAGTGACCCGGGGCAAGGAAGATGGATGCCCACCGTCGTCGGTCGCTTCAGGTTGGTTGCGGGTGCCTTGACTCTTCAGCCACGTGGTCCAGGAGGCGTCGATGACAACCAGGAGCTGGATTCGGTGTCTCCCTCGACGTCTGCAGCTGACTGCGGTGTCGGCAACTCAATCGGAGCCAACAAGCCTTGGCAGCCGCAAGTCTTGGGGAGATGGAGAAAAGTCGATGGCGCAGACCAGCAAGGTCTGTGGAACTCACCCAGCGAGGGTAAGTCAGGGCAGGCCTGGAGCAACCAGAGGAGCCCTTTGGTTTCTTTAAGAAGTCTTCTGGGGACCCACAAGCCAGCGGGCAAGGGATCGCGAAGACACCTCGGGCGGAATCACTCAACAGGGGCCCACGGTCACTCGGGACAGTGTAGGCCTCTGATCTTCGGAGGGATTCCTGCTGGAGGTCAGGACCACACGTGGTCCAAAGCACAGGTTCGTAGAACGTTGTGAAGGGGTTGCACTCGACAATAGTGCATGGTACCCAGGGGTCGCGGTTCCTCGTTACTCATGGGGTCCACTTGCCTCAGCTTCGCTGGGGACTCACGATGGCCTGGGAGAGGTCAGGAAATCCACTTCCTGGGCTGCAGGGACTTCGGACTCTAGCGGGAGCGGCGTAGTTTGCGACCGTCGTTGTCGTTTTTGGTGCCTGCCAAGCAGGGGAGTCACTCCTTGACTCCAAGGGAGATTCTTCTGTCTTCCAAAGGTAGTGGAACGTCGAAGGGCCAGGATTCTTCTGTAGAGCGTCATCCAGGGGTTATCTGCTTTGCAATGGCAAGGTTCCCCCTCTTATACTAAAAAGAGGGGATGGACTAGCTCTATGACCCCACCTATGGGAGGGTCAAGGGAGGGGGTGGCTACACCCACTTCCCTTTGTCCAGTTTCGCGCCAGAGCAGGGGAAGGTAGCCCCTGAGCTGGTTTGAACTGGCATATGCACAGAGGAGCCTTCTGCTCCCCCAGTGCAGGACTTCAAAGCACTCTAAGAGTGCACCCACCCAGCCCCAATACACTAAATCCTGTCTGGGAGGTGGTTACACCTCTCTGTGACAGGATGCCTATTGTTGGGCTTCCTCCACTGTGAGTGTTGGTCATCAGCAGGAGGGCAGCCCAGTGTCTGTGACTGGTGGCATCCATTTTGTGATGCCAGGGCTCTGCAGGATTCTACCGCGTTTCCACAGCAGGTACATGTCTTCTCCCTCTAGAAGGGTGGAATGCTACCCCCGCCGCCAAGATTGGCGGGGGTAGTATTCCAAGATGTTTGACACCAAACACGACATGTTTTGATGCAGCCATTCCAAAGTTAGCATTTTACCGCGAGGATATAATGCACTTAAGAGTATATGGTTTAACCGCATCCACAAACAGCCCCAGAGAATAGACTCTGAGAGCTGCAGGGGGCCCTGCTCAAGCAGAGGCACCCCCTCACATAGAAGCCAAGCACCCTGCCCTCAGGATTGATAGGGCCTGCCTTAGGGGTGACTGATAGGTTTATATGTGTGTGCAGGAGAGATATAGGAAACCTATATCTCAGTGAGGGGTGCTAGCACCACCTCACCCAGGCTGCAGTAGCAGGCCTGTGGTGTCAGATTTAGACTGCTTCCCAGGGGTGGCATAACACATGCTGCAGCCCCTGGTAGGCCTGTGAAGTACCTATGCCCTTGGTACCTAAGGTACCATATACTAGGGACTCATAAGGCACCACAGTATCCAATCACTAGTGCACCTAGAGTGCACTCCATGTCGTTTAGAGAGAGCAGATAGACTGGGGCCCTGAATAGCAGGGTCCCAGTCCAACTAAGTCATAAACCAGCAAAACACCAGGAAAAAAGTGGGGGCAACCATATAGTCAGATTCCACCTTCCTACAGACCTCATTCAGAAACCACGCACAGGTGGACCTCGTCCAGAAGCCACACACAGGTGGACCCCATCCATAAACCACGCACAGGTGGACATCTTACGGAAACCACGCACAGGTAGACCCTGTCCGGAAGCCACGCACAGGCAGATCCCGTCTGGAAGCCAAGCACAGGCAGACCCCGTCCAGAAGCCACGCAGAGGCAGACTCCGTCTGGAAGCCACGCACAGGCAGACCCCATCCGGAAGCCACGCACAGGCAGACCCCGTCTGGAAGCCACGCACAGGCAGACCCCGTCTGGAAGCCATGCGCATGCAAACCCCATACGGAAGCCACGCGCAGGTAGACCCCGGACGGAAGCCATGCGCAGGTAGGCCTGTACAGATGCCACGCGCAGGTAGACCCCGTCCGGAAGCCACACGCAGGTAGACCCCACCCATAAGCCACGCGCAGGTAGACCCCGTCCAGAAGCCATGCACAGGTAGACCCCAGCCAGAAACCACGCACAGGTGGACCTCGTCCAGCAGCCACGCACAGGTGGACCTCGTCCGGAAACCACGCACAGGTAGACCCCGTCTAGAAGCCACACACAGGCAGACCCCATCCGGAAGCCACGCACAGGCAGACCCCATCCGGAAGCCACGCACAGGCAGACTCCGTCTGGAAGCCACGCACAGGCAGACCCCGTCCCAAAGCCACGCACAGGCAGACCCCGTCACGAAGCCACGCACAGGCAGACCCCGTCCCGAAGCCACGCACAGGCAGACCCCATCTGGAAGTCACGCGCAGGTAGACCCCGTTTGGAAGCCACGCGCAGGTAGACCCCGTCTGGAAGCCACGCGCAGGTAGACCCCGTCTGGAAGCCACGCGCAGGTAGACCCCGTCTGGAAGCCACGCGCAGGTAGACCCCGTCTGGAAGCCACACGCAGGTAGACCCCGTCTGGAAGCCATGAGCAGGTAGACCCCGACTGGAAGCCACGTGCAGGTAGACCCCATCTGGAAGCCACACGCAGGTAGACCCCATCGATAAGCCACGCACAGGTAGACCCCGTCCGGAAGCCATGCGCAGGCAGACCCCGTCCGGAAGCCACGCGCAGGTGGACCCCACCCATAAGCCACGCACAGGTAGACCCCATTCAGAAGCCATGCACAGGTAGACCCTGTCCAGAAGTCAAGCACAGGCAGACCCCGTCCAGAAGCCATGCACAGGCGGACCCCATCCAGGAGCCACGCACAGGCAGACCCCGTCCACAAACCACGCATAGGCAGACCCCGTCCAGAAGCCACGCACAGGTAGACCCCGTCCAGAAGCCACGCACAGGTAGACCCTGTCCAGAAGCCACGCACAGGTAGACCCCATTCAGAACCCACGCACAGGTAGACCCTGTCCAGAAGTCACGCACAGGCAGACCCCGTCCAGAAGCCATGCACAGGCGGACCCCATCCAGGAGCCACGCACAGGCAGACCCCGTCCAGAAACCACATACGGGCAGACCCCGTCCAGAAGCCATGCACAGGTAGACCCCATCCAGAAGCCACGCACAGGTAGACCCCATCCAGAAGCCACGCACAGGTAGACCCCATCCAGAAACCACTCACAGGTGGACCTCATCCAGAAACCACGCACAGGTGGACCCTGTCCAGAAGTCACGCTCAGGCAGACCCCATCCAGAGGCCATGCACAGGTGGAGCCCATCCAGAAGCCACACACTGGTAGACCCTGTCCAGAAGCCATGCACAGGCAGACCCCATCCAGAAACCACGCACAGGTGGATGTCGTCCACAAACCACACACAGGTAGACCCCGTCCAGAAGCCACGCACAGGTAGACCCCGTCCAGAAACCACGCACAGGTGGACCTCGTCCAGTAACCACGCACAGGTGGACCTCGTCCAGAAGCCACACACAGGTGGGCCCCATCCATAAACCACGCACAGTTGGACCTCGTCCGGAAACCACGCACAGGTGGACCTCGTCCAGGAGCCAAGCACAGGTGGACATCATCCAGAAACCACGCACAGGTAGACCCTGTCCGGAAGCCACGCACAGGCAGACCCCGTCTGGAAGCCACACACAGGCAGACTCCGTCTGGAAGCCACGCACAGGCAGACCCCATCGGAAGCCACGCACAGGCAGACCCCGTCTGGAAGCCACGCACAGGCAGACCCCGTCTGGAAGCCATGCGCAGGCAAACCCCATACGGAAACCACACGCAGGTAGACCCCGTAAGGAAGCCATGCGCAGGTAGGACTGTACAGATGCCACGCACATGTAGACCCCGTCCGGAAGCCACACGCAGGTAGACCCCACCCATAAGCCATGCGCAGGTAGACCCCAGCCAGAAGCCATGCACAGGCAGACTCCGTCTGGAAGCCACACACAGGCAGACCCCATCCCGAAGCCACGCACAGGCAGACCCCGTCCGGAAGCCACGTGTAGTCAGACCCCATCTGGAAGCCACGCGCAGGTAGACCCCGTCCGGAAGCCACGCACAGGTAGACCCCGTCCGGAAGCCACACGCAGGTAGACCCCACCCATAAGCCACGCACACGTAGACCCCGTCCGGAAGCCGAGCGCAGGTAGACCCCGTCCGGAAGCCACGCACGGGTAGACCCTGTTCAGAAGCCATGCACAGGTAGACCCCAGCCAGAAACCACGCACAGGTTGACCTCGTCCAGAAGCCACACACAGGTGGACCTCGTCCAGAAACCACGCAGAGGTGGACCTCGTCCAGAAGCCACACACAGGTGGACCTCGTCCAGGAGCCACGCACAGGTGGACCTCGTCCGGGAACCACGCACAGGTAGACCCCGTCCAGAAGCCACGCACAGGCAGACCCCATCTGGAAGCAAAGCACAGGCAGACCCGGTCTGGAAGCCATGCACAGGCAAACCCCGTACGGAAGCCACGCTCAGGTAGACCCCGTACGGAAGCCACATGCAGGTAGACCCCATCCAGAAACCACATGCAGGTAGACCCTGTCTGGAAGCCACACGCAGGTAGACCCCACCCATAAGCCACGCACAGGTAGACCCCGTCCAGAAGCCATGCACAGGCAGACCCCGTCCAGAAGCCATGCCCAGGTAGACCCCAGCCAGAAGCCACGCACAGGTAGACCCCAGCAAGAAACCACGCACAGGTGGACCTCGTCCAGAAACCACGCACAGGTGGACCTCGTCCAGAAGCCACACACGGGTGGACCCCGTCCGGAAACCACGCACAGGTGGACCTCGTCCGGAAACCACACACAGGTGGACCTCGTCCAGGAGCCACGCACATGTGGACCTCGTCTGGAAACCACGCACAGGTAGACCCCATCCGGACGCCACGCACAGGCAGACCCCTTCCTGAAGCCAAGCACAGGCAGACACTGTCCGGAAGCCACGCACAGGCAGACTCCATCTGGAAGTCATGCACAGGCAGACCCCATCCGGAATCCACGCACAGGAAGACCCTGTCCGGAAGACACGCACAGGCAGACCCCGTCCGGAAGCCACGCGCAGGTAGACCCCATCCGGAAGCCACGCGCAGGTAAAGCCCGTCCAGAAGCCACGCGCAGGTAGACCCGTCCAGAAGCCATCCGCAGATAGACCCCACCCATAAGCCACTTACAGGCAGACCCCGTGCAGAAGGCACGCACAGGCAGACCCCATCCAGAAGCCATGCACAGGTAGTCCCCAGCCAGAAGGCATGCACAGGTAGACCCCAGCCAGAAACCACGCACAGGTGGACCTCGTCCAGAAGCCACACACAGGTGGGCCTCGTCCAGAAACCACGCACAGGTGGACCTCGTCCGGAAACCATGCACAGGTGGACCTCGTCCAGGAGTCACGCACAGGTGGACCTTGTCTGGAAACCACATACAGATAGACCCCATCCGGAAGCCACGCACAGGCAGACACCATCCCGAAGCCACGCACAGGCAGACCCCGTCCGGAAGCCAAGCACAGGCAGACTCCGTCCGGAAGTCACGCACAGGCAGACCCCGTCCGGAAGCCACGCACAGGCAGACCCCGCCCAGAAGCCACGCACAGGCAGACCCCGTCCAGAAGCCACGCACAGGCAGACCCCGTCAAGAAGCCACGCGCAGGCAAACCCTGTATGGAAGCCACGCGCAGGTAGACCCAGTATGGAAGCCACACGCAGGTAGACCCTGTATGGAAGCCACACGCAGGTAGACCCTGTATGGAAGCCACACGCAGGTAGACCCCGTCCAGAAGCCACACGCAGGTAGACCCCGTCCAGAAGCCACACGCAGGTAGACCCCGTCCAGAAGCCACACGCAGGTAGACCCCACCCATAAGCCACGCACAGGTAGACCCCGTCCAGAAGCCACGCACAGGTAGACCCCAGCCAGAAGCCATGCACAGGTAGACCCCAGCCAGAAACCACGCACAGGTGGACCTCGTCCAGAAACCACACGCAGGTAGACCCTGTCCAGAAGCCACACGCAGGTAGACCCCAACCATAAGCCATGCACAGGTAGACCCCGTCCAGAAGCCATGCACAGGTAGACCCCAGCCAGAAGCCATGCACAGGTAGACCCCAGCCAGAAACCACGCACAGGTGGACCCCGTCCGGAAGCCACAGATAGGCAGACCCCGTCCGGAAGCCACCCACAGGCAGACCCCGTCTGGAAGCCATACGCATGCAAACCCCGTACGGAAGCCACGCGCAGGTAGACCCCGTACGGAACCCACGCGCAGGTAGACCCCACCCATAAGCCACGCGCAGGTAGACCCCACCCATAAGCCACACGCAGGCAGATCCTATCCAGAAGCCACACGCAGGTAGACCCCAGCCAGAAGCCACGCACAGGTAGACCCCAGCCAGAAACCACGCACGGCTGGACCTCATCCAGAAACCACGCAGAGGTGGACCTCATCCAGAAGCCACGCACAGGTGGACCTCATCCAGGAGCCACGCACAGGTGGACCTGGTCCGGAAACCACGCACAGGTAGACCCCGTCCAGACGCCACGCACAGGCAGACTCCGCCTCGAAGCCACGCACAGGCAGACCCAGTCCGGAAGCCACGCACAGGCAGTCCCTGTCCGGAATCCACACACAGGCAGACCCTGTCCGGAAGACACGCACAGGCAGACCCTGTCCAGAAGACAAGCACAGGCAGACCCTGTCCGGAAGACACGCACAGGCAGACCCTGTCCGGAAGACACGCACAGGCAGACCCCGTCCGGAAGCCACGTGTAGTCAGACCCCATCCGGAAGCCACGCGCAGGAAGACCCCATCCGGAAGCCACGCGCAGGTAGACCCTGTCCGGAAGCCACTTGCAAGTAGACCCCATCCAGAAGCCATCCGCAGGTAGACCCCACCCATAAGCCACGAACAGGCAGACCCCGTCCAGAAGCCATGCACAGGCAGACCCCATTCAGAAGCCACGCACAGGTAGTCCCCATCCAGAAGCCACGCACAGGTAGACCCCAGCCAGAAACCATGCACAAGTGGACCTCGTCCAGAAGGCACACACAGGTGGCCCCTCTAGAAACCACGCACAGGTGGACCCCGTCCAGAAGAAACACCCAGGTGGACCCCGTCCAGAAACTACGCACAGGTGGACCTCGTCCGGAAACCATGCACAGGTAGACCTCGTCCAGGAGCCACGCACAGGTGGACCTCGTCTGGAAACCACGTACAGGTAGACCCCGTCCGGAAGCCACGCACTGGCAGAACCCATCCGGAAGCCAAGCACAGGCAGACTCCGTCCGGAAGTCATGCACAGGCAGACCCCGTCCGGAAGCCATGCACAGCAGACCCCATCCGGAAGCCACGCACAGGCAGACCCCGTCCGGAAGCCACGCGCAGGCAGACCCCGTCCGGAAGCCACGTGCAGGCAAACCCCATACAGGAGCCACGCGCAGGTAGACCCCGTATGGAAGCCACGCGTAGTCAGACCCGGAAGCCACGCGTAGTCAGACCCGGAAGCCACGCGTAGTCAGACCCGGAAGCCACGCGTAGTCAGACCCGGAAGCCACGCGTAGTCAGACCCGGAAGCCACGCGTAGTCAGACCCGGAAGCCACGCGTAGTCAGACCCGGAAGCCACGCGTAGTCAGACCCGGAAGCCACGCGTAGTCAGACCCGGAAGCCACGCGTAGTCAGACCCGGAAGCCACGCGTAGTCAGACCCGGAAGCCACGCGTAGTCAGACCCGGAAGCCACGCGTAGTCAGGTCCGGAAGCCACGCGTAGTCAGACCCGGTCCGGAAGCCACGCGTAGTCAGACCCGGTCCGGAAGCCACGCGTAGTCAGACCCGGTCCGGAAGCCACGCGTAGTCAGACCCGGTCCGGAAGCCACGCGTAGTCAGACCCGGTCCGGAAGCCACGCGTAGTCAGACCCGGTCCGGAAGCCACGCGTAGTCAGACCCGGTCCGGAAGCCACGCGCAGGTAGACCCCGTCCATAAGCCACGCGCAGGTAGACCCCGTCCATAAGCCACGCGCAGGCAGACCCCGTCCAGAAGCCATGCGCAGGTAGACGTAGACCCCACCCAGAAGCCATGCACAGGCAGACCCCATCCAGAAGCCACGCGCAGGTAGATGTAGACCCCCCCATAAGCCACGCGCAGGTAGACCCCGTCCAGAAGCAAACACAAGGAGATAATGGACGGAGTGCTGAAACTTTTCAAACACTCACCCCCAGTCACATATCCGGGTTGAATCCATCATCGTTCTTAAGCTCACTTCGCCACCCCAGTTCAGACACAGCTATATGCAAATCAGTCTCGACCCTGTGCCTCATGGGAACAGTCCAGACCGAACTGCCAAGCCATGTCTTCCATGCACAGGTAGACCCCGTCCAGAAGCCATGCACAGGCAGATCCTGTCCAGAAGCCACGCACAGACAGACCCCATCAAGAAACCACGCACAGGTGGATGTTGTCCACAAACCACACACAGGTAGACCCCGTCCAGAAGCCACGCACAAGTAGACCCCGTCCAGAAACCACGCACAGGTGGACCTCGTCCAGAAACCACGCACAGGTGGACCTCATCCAGAAGCCACACACAGGTGGACCCCATCCATAAACCACGAACAGTTGGACCTGGTCCGGAAACCACACACAGGTGGACCTCGTCCAGGAGCCACGCACAGGTGGACATCTTACGGAAACCACACACAAGTAGACCCTGTCCGGAAGCCACGCACAGGCAGATCCCGTCTGGAAGCCAAGCACAGTCAGACCCTGTCCGGAAGCCACGCAGAGGCAGACCCCATCCGGAAGCCACGCACAGGCAGACCCCGTCCGGAAGCCATGCACAGGCAGACCCCGTCCGGAAGCCACGTGTAGTCAGACCCCATCCGGAAGCCACGCGCAGGAAGACCCCATCCGGAAGCCACGCGCAGGTAGACCCTGTCCGGAAGCCACGTGCAAGTAGACCCCGTCCAGAGGCCATGCACATGCAGACCCCATTCAGAAGCCACGCACAGGTAGTCCCCATCCAGAAGACACGCACAGGTAGACCCCAGCCAGAAACCATGCACAAGTGGACCTCGTCCAGAAGCCACACACAGGTGGCCCCTCTAGAAACCAAGCACAGGTGGACCCCGTCCAGAAGAAACACCCAGGTGGACCCCGTCCAGAAACCACGCACAGGTGGACCTCGTCCGGAAACCATGCACAGGTGGACCTCGTCTGGAAACCACGTACAGGTAGACCCCGTCCGGAAGCCACGCACTGGCAGAACCCATCCGGAAGCCACGCACTGGCAGAACCCATCCGGAAGCCACGCACAAGCAGACCCCGTCCGGAAGCCAAGCACAGGCAGACTCCGTCCGGAAGCCACGCACAGGCAGACCCCGTCCGGAAGCCACGCGCAGGCAGACCCTGTCCGGAAGCCACGCGCAGGCAGACCCTGTCCGGAAGCCATGCGAAGGCAAACCCGATACGGGAGCCACGCGCAGGTAGACCCCGTATGGAAGCCACACGCAGGTAGACCCCGTCCAGAAGCCGCACGCAAGTAGACCCCGTCCGAAAGCCACACGCAGGTAGACCCCACCCATAAGCCACGCACAGGCAGACCCGGTCCGGAAGCCACGCACAGGCAGACCCGGTCCGGAAGCCACGCGTAGTCAGACCCCGTCCGGAAGCCACGCGTAGTCAGACCCCGTCCGGAAGCCACGCGTAGTCAGACCCCATCCGGAAGCCACGCGTAGTCAGACCCCGTCCGGAAGCCACGCGTAGTCGGACCCCGTCCGGAAGCCACGCGTAGTCGGACCCCGTCCGGAAGCCACGCGTAGTCGGACCCCGTCCGGAAGCCACGCGAAGTCGGACCCCGTCCGGAAGCCACGCGTAGTCGGACCCCGTCCGGAAGCCACGCGTAGTCGGACCCCGTCCGGAAGCCACGCGTAGTCAGACCCCGTCCGGAAGCCACGCGTAGTCAGACCCCGTCGGGAAGCCACGCGTAGTCAGACCCCGTCGGGAAGCCACGCGTAGTCAGACCCCGTCGGGAAGCCACGCGTAGTCAGACCCCGTCGGGAAGCCACGCGTAGTCAGACCCCGTCGGGAAGCCACGCGTAGTCAGACCCCGTCGGGAAGCCACGCGTAGTCAGACCCCGTCGGGAAGCCACGCGTAGTCAGACCCCGTCGGGAAGCCACGCGTAGTCAGACCCCGTCGGGAAGCCACGCGTAGTCAGACCCCGTCGGGAAGCCACGCGTAGTCAGACCCCGTCGGGAAGCCACGCGTAGTCAGACCCCGTCGGGAAGCCACGCGTAGTCTGACCCCGTCGGGAAGCCACGCGTAGTCAGACCCCGTCGGGAAGCCACGCGTAGTCAGACCCCGTCGGGAAGCCACGCGTAGTCAGACCCCGTCGGGAAGCCACGCGTAGTCAGACCCCGTCGGGAAGCCACGCGTAGTCAGACCCCGTCGGGAAGCCACGCGTAGTCAGACCCCGTCGGGAAGCCACGCGTAGTCAGACCCCGTCGGGAAGCCACGCGTAGTCAGACCCCGTCGGGAAGCCACGCGTAGTCAGACCCCGTCGGGAAGCCACGCGTAGTCAGACCCCGTCGGGAAGCCACGCGTAGTCAGACCCCGTCGGGAAGCCACGCGTAGTCAGACCCCGTCGGGAAGCCACGCGTAGTCAGACCCCGTCGGGAAGCCACGCGTAGTCAGACCCCGTCGGGAAGCCACGCGTAGTCAGACCCCGTCCGGAAGCCACGCGCAGTCAGACCCCGTCCGGAAGCCACGCGCAGTCAGACCCCGTCCGGAAGCCACGCGCAGGTAGACCCCGTCCGGAAGCCACGCGCAGGTAGACCCCGTCCATAAGCCACGCGCAGGCAGACCCCGTCCAGAAGCCACGCGCAGGTAGACGTAGACCCCACCCATAAGCCATGCACAGGTAGACCCCATCCAGAAGCCATGCACAGGTAGACCCCATCCAGAAGCCATGCACAGGCACACCCCATCCAGAAGCCACGCGCAGGTAAATGTAGACCCCCCCCATAAGCCACGCACAGGTAGACCCCGTCCAGAAGCAAACACAAGGAGATAATGGACGGAGTGCTGAAACTTTTCAAACACTCACCCCCAGTCACAGATCCGGGTTGAATCCATCATCGTTCTTAAGCTCACTTCGCCACCCCAGTTCAGACACAGCTATATGCAAATCAGTCTCGACCCTGTACCTCATGGGAACAGTCCAGACCGAACTGCCAAGCCATGTCTTCCATGCACAGGTAGACCCCGTCCAGAAGCCATGCACAGGCAGATCCTGTCCAGAAGCCACGCACAGACAGACCCCGTCAAGAAACCACGCACAGGTGGACCTCGTCCAGAAACCACGCACAGGTGGACCTCATCCAGAAGCCACACACAGGTGGACCCCATCCATAAACCACGAACAGTTGGACCTGGTCCGGAAACCACACACAGGTGGACCTCGTCCAGGAGCCACGCACAGGTGGACATCTTACGGAAACCACACACAAGTAGACCCTGTCCGGAAGCCACGCACAGGCAGATCCCGTCTGGAAGCCAAGCACAGTCAGACCCTGTCCGGAAGCCACGCAGAGGCAGACTCCGTCTGGAAGCCATGCACAGGCAGACCCCATCCGGAAGCCACGCACAGGCAGACCCCGTCCGGAAGCCACGCACAGGCAGACCCCATCTGGAAGCCACGCACAGGCAGACCCCGTCCGGAAGCCACGTGTAGTCAGACCCCATCCAGAAGCCACGCGCAGGAAGACCCCATCCGGAAGCCACGCGCAGGTAGACCCTGTCCGGAAGCCACGTGCAAGTAGACCCCGTCCAGAGGCCATGCACAGTGTGAGAAGTTGGCCTGGTATATGCTGTTCACTAATTAAAGTGGACACCTTGCACCAGGGCAAATCGACTCTTATGGTAGATATGTTTAAGACAACCTTTTAAAGAAAGCTATCCTAGTGGTAGCTGTGGAGAGCAGCCTTCAGGCTAAGTCTCGGAGGAATGTAAAGCAGCTTGTTTTACCATATAATCTCTTGAATCACCAAATGAAAAGACACCACACAGGTATATATATCAAATATATATGTATTTATTTCTAAATAACTCTCTACTAATCTCTTTATGAGATTAGAAGACAAACATATGCACAAATCAACGTTTCACAATAAGTTAAGCACAAAATATGGCTGGGGCCCTAGGGGCGTACCAGACCATATACTAAGTAAGAGACTTAGAAACAACGACTTGCAGGGAGACAAGGCCTAGGGCCTTCAGAAGTGCTGGGGCCTCACAAAACCACCCAAGGCAGGTAAGTAAATGACCCACGGGGGACGCGTGCAGTGTGGATACACAGGCGCGGATCGCCGTTAACTTCAATGGGGCAAGTCGCGGTTGGAAATAAAGAGTTTTAGGATACTTCGGGAGAACCTACAAGCAAGTCACTTACAGGGTAAGTAGTTCTAGGGCCCACACCCACAGGAGCACCGTAGTGCTGGAGTTACCTCACCCAGGGAAGCCGGGTGCACAGGTGTCCTTTGGTGTCGGGTCGCGGCGTCGTTTTCAATGGCGAACAAAGAAGACTTGCTGCTTGCGGGAGCTGAAGAAGTGTCCGGTGGAATCCAAGCCTGGATTCTGAAGAAGGATGACCTGAAAGCAGAGGGGACAGTGTTCAAAGTCACTTGGCAGTGACCCGGGGCAAGGAAGATGGATGCCCACCGTCGTCGGTTGATTCAGGTCGGTTGCGGGTGCCTTGACTCTTCAGCCACGTGGTCCAGGAGGTGTCGACGACAACCAGGAGCTGGATTCGGTGTGGTCCTCGACGTCTGCAGCTGACTGCGGTGTCGGCAACTCGATAGGAGCCAACAAGCCTTGGCAGCAGCAAGTCTCGGGGAGATGAAGAAAAGTCGATGGCGCAGACCAGCAAGGTCTGAGGGACTCACCCCGCGAGGGTAAGTCAGGGCAGGCCTGGAGCAACCAGGGGAGCCCTTTGGTTTCTTTAAGAAGTCTTCTGGGGACCCACAAGCCGGCGGGCAAGGGATCGCGAAGACACCTCGGGCGGAATCACTCAACAGGGGCCCACGGTCACTCGGGACGGTGTAGGCCTCTGATCTTCGGAGGGATTCCTGCTGGAGGTCGGGACCACCCGTGGTCCAAAGCACAAGTTCGTAGAACGTTGTGAAGGGGTTGCACTTGACAATAGTGCATGGTACCCAGGGGTCGCGGTTCCTCGTTACTCGTGGGGTCCACTTGCCTCAGCTTCACTGGGGACTCACGATGGCCTGGGAGAGGTCAGGAAATCCACCTCTTGGGCTGCAGGGACTTCGGACTCCGGCGGGAGCGGCGTAGTTTGCAACCGTCGTTGTCGTTTTTGGTGCCTGCCAAGCAGGGGAGTCACTCCTTGACTCCAAGGGAGATTCTTCTGTCTTCCAAAGGTAGTGGAACGTCGAAGGGCCAGGATTCTTCTGTAGAGCATCGTCCAGGGGTTATCTGCCTTGCAATGGCAAGGTTCCCCCTCTTATACTGAAAAGAGGGGATGGACTAGCTCTATGACCCCACCTACGGGAGGGTCAAGGGAGGGGGTGGCTACACCCACTTCCCTTTGTCCAGTTTCACGCCAGAGCAGGGGCAGGTAGCCCCTGAGCTGGTTTGAACTGGCATATGCACAGAGGAGCCTTCTGCTCCCCCAGTGCAGGACTTCAAAGCACTCTAAGAGTGCACCCACCCAGCCCCAATACACTAAACCCTGTCTGGGAGGTGGTTACACCTCCCTGTGACAGGATGCCTATTGTTGGGCTTCCTCCACTGCGAGTTTCGGTCATCAGCAGGAGGGCAGCCCAGTGTCTGTGACTGGTGGCATCCATTTTGTGATGCCAGGGCTCTTTAGGATTCTACCGCGTTTCCACAGCAGGTACATGTCTTATCCCTCTAGAAGGGTGGAATGCTACCCCCGCCGCCAAGATTGGCGGGGGGTAGTATTCCAAGATGTTTGACACCAAACACGACATGTTTTGATGCAGCCATTCTAAAGTTAGCATTTACCGCGAGGATATAATGCACTTAATAGAATATGGTTTAACCGCATCCACAAACAGCACCAGAGAATAGACTCTGAGAGCTGCAGAGGGGCCCTGCTCAGGCAGAGGCACCCCCTCACATAGAAGCCAAGCACCCTGCCCTCAGGATTGATAGGGCCTGCCTTAGGGGTGACTGATAGGTTTATATGTGTGTGCAGGAGAGATATAGGAAACCTATATCTCAGTGAGGGGTGCTAGCACCACCTCACCCAGGCTGCAGTAGCAGGCCTGTGGTGTCAGATTTAGACTGCTTCCCAGGGGTGGCATAACACATGCTGCAGCCCCTGGTAGGCCTGTGAAGTACCTATGCCCTTGGCACCTAAGGTACCATATACTAGGGACTCATAAGGCACCACAGTATCCAATCACTAGTGCACCTAGAGTGCACTCCATGTCGTTTAGAGAGAGCAGATAGACTGGGGCCCTGAATAGCAGGGTCCCAGTCCAACTAAGTCATAAACCAGCAAAACACCAGGAAAAAAGTGGGGGCAACCATATAGTCAGATTCCACCTTCCTACATAACCCCCCAAACGAAAGGAGATAAGGCTAACCTTGACCAGTTGAGCCTTTATTGATTAAGTGGCCATATAAGGAAGCACCTGCACTAGCATGGTTGCCCCCTGTCTTATGGTCCCCTAAGCAATCCCCCACCCTAAGGGTATGAGAGGGTCTCCACCATGGGGAATCACTACCTCTGGTGTGCTTTGTAAAGTACAAGGCTGGTGGGGTGTCTGAGTAGGGAAGTGAGGCCCTAGGAAGGTTGGCCTCAGCTTCCTCAGATCACTGGTCACCATGTATGCCTGTCTTTCCATGACTGAGTTGCACTTTGCTCTAAGGGTCAACCTTTGACTGCCTACAGCTGGGGGTTGGGTCCCTTTGGGTGGAACACTGGAGGGACATGGCATGTTTGGAACCTTTGGTTCCAGGTTTGCCCTTGCCTAACAGAGTCCTTCTGGGGGTGGTCCCTACATAAAGGTATGGGGGATCCCTCAGTGGGTTGAGGAATTTTCACCTGGCTAGGGCTACTAGACTGGGTGCCCCTAATCTGCTGATGGGGGGTTCCTCTGGACAGGGGGCCCTGGGGGGTCCACTGACCTCCCTGGCCTCTGCAGCCCTGGGCTGACTGAGGCAGGGTAGAGAGGGGCAGTTTACCTGCTCCAGACTGGGTACCACCTTGGAAGGGTCCTCTGCCACCAGGGGTGGGGCCAGGCCAGGCCTGACTACCTCTGTGGCAGTTCCTTCACTAGGGGAGGGTCAGTTCCCTGAGGAGGCTGACCCTTACCTACTGTCTGGAGGGAAGAAGACTTTTCTTCAACCCTTGTGCTCTCTTCTGGGGGAGAGTGGGCCATTCTTCCAGGCTCCATCTCTCCAAAATCTTGGGCTGGGGCTGTGGCCATCACAGCCCCACTAACCTTTACAGGGACACCCAACATCCTCAGATGGGTTTGGTGTTCAATTTCAGCCCAGGCTGAAATTTCCAGATCATTGCCCATCAGGCAATCTACAGGTAAGGTTGGGGACACTGCCACTCTTTTGGGCCTGTGACCCCCTCCCAGCTGAGATTGACTATGGCCATGGGGTGCTCTGTTCTGACACCATCAATGTTGGTCACCTGGTATTTAAACTCAGGTAAAAGCTGGTGAGGGGGACTAGTTTCCCTGCCACCATGGTGACACTAGCCCCTGTGTCCCTAAATGCCACAGCTTTCTGACCATTAATTATTGGCTCCAGTCTGTACCTGCCCAATGCTTTGGGACCCACGGTAAAGGTGGCAAATCCTATACCACCATCAGAATCTGAGGAGTCTGTTGAGGGGGTCCTGTCTGAACTAGGGCCCACCTCTGTTCCTCTTGCAAAAGCACCTAACTTTTTGGGTGCACTACTCCCAACTGGAGGATTACTACTGGTAGTACCAGGAGGGGTGGTAGTAGTTGTTGGAGGAACATTTTCTTTATTGCCATTCCTGGGACAACTGGGATCAGATTTCCAGTGCCCAGGCTTTTTACAGACATGGCAATAGGGTTTCTTTTCAGGAGAGGAAGGAGTTTGGGACCCACCCCCAGAAGAGGACTTTTGGGGCCCTGTAGTGGACTTATTCTTAGATTTATCCCCACCTTTCTCTTGGGACTTGGTAGAATCTTTCTTGTGGTCACCACCCTGATTCTTAGGCCTTACTCTGGTTCTGACCCATTTGTCTGCCTTCTTTCCCAATTCTTGGGGAGAGGTCAGATCAGAGTCCACCAGGTACTGGTGTAAAAGCTGGTTTTGACAATTATTAAGGATCTGTTCTCTCATCATTAGATTATAAAATCCTTTGAAATCAGTAACCCTACTGCCAACCAGCCAACCCTCCAGAGCCTTGGATGCACAATCTACAAAGTCTGTCCAGTCCTGAGTCTGTGCCTTCTGGGTATCTCTGAACTTCAACCTGTACTCTTCAGTGGTTAAGCCAAACCCATCTATCAGTGCACTCTTCAGGACCTCATAATCATCAGCATCCTCCTCTCTAACAGTGAGGAGCTTGTCTCTTCCTTTATCTGAAAAGGAGAGCCACAAGATTGCTGCCCACTGCTTTTGGGGGACCTGCTGTACTCTACAGGCCCTCTCCATAGCAGTTATCCACTTGTGGATATCATCCCCACTCTGGTAGGGAGGAACAACCTTGCTCAGGTTCCTATGGTCAGGAATATATTCTCTGCCTCTAGGGACACTGTTGCTGCCACCAGGGGGTTCTAACCCCTCTTTTCTAGAAGCTCTCTGGATCTCCAGGGCTTCCTATCCAGTGCCAACTGCTTGGTTCTGAGGGCCACTCTGGCTTCCTCATACTGGAGCAGTTTGCACCTTCTCTCAGAGGAGGTCTCTCTTAAGGAAAAGTATGAGCTCCTCTGCTGGACAAATTCTCTGCCAGAGTGATAAGAGTGGTCAGATTCCCTGGAAGGGGATCTGTGCCTCTCCTCCTCTCTGTCAGTTCTCTTAGGAGAATTCCTCTGTCCTTTTCAGGCCCCTTGGAGCCTGGCCCTTCAATCACAGAGTCTTGGTCATTCTGATTTTCATCATCTGACCCAGATACTATGACTGACCCACCCACTGATTCAAACCCTTTAGCTCCTAGAGCCAATCTAAGGTCATCTGCTGTTAGCAGATCTATCAGGTGCAGGGTTGAGGGACTCTGTCCTAGCCTCAGGTGTCTGTCAACACACATGGCTCTCAAGTCAGAGAAAGCCATGTCCTTATACTGAGGCTGAGTGGATCCACCCTTTAAGGACATTCTAGTGTTGTGCAGTGTTGTACTACCTACACTAGTTTGTGGCCTACTGATCCTAGCTTGAGCTGTGGAAAGGGTGTGCTATCCCTTGGCACACAGCTCTAAGTTCAGTAGAACTTATTGATACTAAGCTTGACTTTATATGTACCTTGAGTACCTATAATGGTTTTCAGTTAGTAATTCAAATAGAGATTTTCTGGTAAAACAATGGCAAGCTGGAATCCCACACGCTGCCCACCAATGTGAGAAGTTGGCCTGGTATATGCTGTTCACTAATTAAAGTGGACACCTTGCACCAGGGCAAATCGACTCTTATGGTAGATAGGTTTAAGACAACCTTTTAAAGAAAGCTATCCTAGTGGTAGCTGTGGAGAGCAGCCTTCAGGCTAAGTCTCGGAGGAATGTAAAGCAGCTTGTTTTACCATATAATCTCTTGAATCACCAAATGAAAAGACACCACACAGGTATATATATCAAATATATATGTATTTATTTCTAAATAACTCTCTACTAATCTCTTTATGAGATTAGAAGACAAACATATGCACAAATCAACGTTTCACAATAAGTTAAGCACAAAATATGGCTGGGGCCCTAGGGGCGTACCAGACCATATACTAAGTAAGAGACTTAGAAACAACGACTTGCAGGGAGACAAGGCCTAGGGCCTTCAGAAGTGCTGGGGCCTCACAAAACCACCCAAGGCAGGTAAGTAAAGGACCCACGGGGACGTGTGCAGTGTGGATACACAGGCGCGGATCGCCGTTAACTTCAATGGGGCAAGTCGCGGTTGGAAATAAAGAGTTTTAGGATACTTCGGGAGAACCTACAAGCAAGTCACTTACAGGGTAAGTAGTTCTAGGGCCCACACCCACAGGAGCACCGTAGTGCTGGAGTTACCTCACCCAGGGAAGCCGGGTGCACAGGTGTCCTTTGGTGTCGGGTCGCGGCGTCGTTTTCAATGGCGAACAAAGAAGACTTGCTGCTTGCGGGAGCTGAAGAAGTGTCCGGTGGAATCCAAGCCTGGATTCTGAAGAAGGATGACCTGAAAGCAGAGGGGACAGTGTTCAAAATCACTTGGCAGTGACCCGGGGCAAGGAAGATGGATGCCCACCGTCGTCGGTTGATTCAGGTCAGTTGCGGGTGCCTTGACTCTTCAGCCACGTGGTCCAGGAGGTGTCGACGACAACCAGGAGCTGGATTCGGTGTGCTCCTCAACGTCTGCAGCTGACTGCGGTGTCGGCAACTCGATAGGAGCCAACAAGCTTTGGCAGCAGCAAGTCTCGGGGAGATAAAGAAAAGTCGATGGCGCAGACCAGCAAGGTCTGAGGGACTCACCCCGCGAGGGTAAGTCAGGGCAGGCCTGGAGCAACCAGGGGAGCCCTTTGGTTTCTTTAAGAAGTCTTCTGGGGACCCACAAGCCGGCAGGCAAGGGATCGCAAAGACACCTCGGGCGGAATCACTCAACAGGGGCCCACGGTCACTCGGGACGGTGTAGGCCTCTGATCTTCGGAGGGATTCCTGCTGGAGGTCGGGACCACACGTGGTCCAAAGCACAAGTTCGTAGAACGTTGTGAAGGGGTTGCACTCGACAATAGTGCATGGTACCCAGGGGTCGCAGTTCCTCGTTACTCGTGGGGTCCACTTGCCTCAGCTTCGCTGGGGACTCACGATGGCCTGGGAGAGGTCAGGAAATCCACCTCTTGGGCTGCAGAGACTTCGGACTCCGGCGGTAGCGGCGTAGTTTGCGACCGTCGTTGTCGTTTTTGGTGCCTGCCAAGCAGGGGAGTCACTCCTTGACTCCAAGGGAGATTCTTCTGTCTTCCAAAGGTAGTGGAACGTCGAAGGGCCAGGATTCTTCTGTAGAGCGTCGTCCAGGGGTTATCTGCCTTGCAATGGCAAGGTTCCCCCTCTTATACTGAAAAGAGGGGATGGACTAGCTCTATGACCCCACCTATGGGAGGGTCAAGGGAGGGGTGGCTACACCCACTTCCCTTTGTCCAGTTTCGCGCCAGAGCAGGGGCAGGTAGCCCCTGAGCTGGTTTGAACTGGCATATGCACAGAGGAGCCTTCTGCTCCCCCAGTGCAGGACTTCAAAGCACTCTAAGAGTGCACCCACCCAGCCCCAATACACTAAACCCTGTCTGGGAGGTGGTTACACCTCCCTGTGACAGGATGCCTATTGTTGGGCTTCCTCCACTGCGAGTTTCGGTCATCAGCAGGAGGGCAGCCCAGTGTCTGTGACTGGTGGCATCCATTTTGTGATGCCAGGGCTCTTTAGGATTCTACCGCGTTTCCACAGCAGGTACATGTCTTATCCCTCTAGAAGGGTGGAATGCTACCCCTGCTGCCAATATTGGCGGGGGTAGTATTCCAAGATGTTTGACACCAAACACGACATGTTTTGATGCAGCCATTCCAAAGTTAGCATTTACCGCGAGGATATAATGCACTTAATAGTATATGGTTTAACCGCATCCACAAACAGCACCAGAGAATAGACTCTGAGAGCTGCAGAGGGGCCCTGCTCAGGCAGAGGCACCCCCTCACATAGAAGCCAAGCACCCTGCCCTCAGGATTGATAGGGCCTGCCTTAGGGGTGACTGATAGGTTTATATGTGTGTGCAGGAGAGATATAGGAAACCTATATCTCAGTGAGGGGTGCTAGCACCACCTCACCCAGGCTGCAGTAGCAGGCCTGTGGTGTCAGATTTAGACTGCTTCCCAGGGGTGGCATAACACATGCTGCAGCCCCTGGTAGGCCTGTGAAGTACCTATGCCCTTGGCACCTAAGGTACCATATACTAGGGACTCATAAGGCACCACAGTATCCAATCACTAGTGCACCTAGAGTGCACTCCATGTCGTTTAGAGAGAGCAGATAGACTGGGGCCCTGAATAGCAGGGTCCCAGTCCAACTAAGTCATAAACCAGCAAAACACCAGGAAAAAAGTGGGGGCAACCATATAGTCAGATTCCACCTTCCTACACACAGGCAGACCCCATTCAGAAGCCAGGCACAGGTAGTCCCCATCCAGAAGACACGCACAGGTAGACCCCAGCCAGAAACCATGCACAAGTGGACCTCGTCCAGAAGCCACACACAGGTGGCCCCTCTAGAAACCAAGCACAGGTGGACCCCGTCCAGAAGAAACACCCAGGTGGACCCCGTCCGGAAACCATGCACAGGTGGACCTCGTCTGGAAACCACGTACAGGTAGACCCCGTCCGGAAGCCACGCACTGGCAGAACCCATCCGGAAGCCACGCACTGGCAGAACCCATCCGGAAGCCACGCACAAGCAGACCCCGTCCGGAAGCCAAGCACAGGCAGACTCCGTCCGGAAGTCACGCACAGGCAGACCCCGTCCGGAAGCCACGCACAGGCAGACCCCGTCCGGAAGCCACGCACAGGCAGACCCAGTCCGGAAGCCACGCGCAGGCAGACCCTGTCCGGAAGCCACGCGCAGGCAGACCCTGTCCGGAAGCCATGCGAAGGCAAACCCGATACGGGAGCCACGCGCAGGTAGACCCCGTATGGAAGCCACACGCAGGTAGACCCCGTCCAGAAGCCGCACGCCAGTAGACCCCGTCCGAAAGCCACACGCAGGTAGACCCCACCCATAAGCCACGCACAGGCAGACCCGGTCCGGAAGCCACGCACAGGCATACCCGGTCCGGAAGCCACGCGTAGTCAGACCCCGTCCGGAAGCCACGCGTAGTCAGACCCCGTCCGGTAGCCACGCGTAGTCAGACCCCGTCCGGAAGCCACGCGTAGTCAGACCCCGTCCGGAGCCCACGCGTAGTCAGACCCCGTCCGGAAGCCCGCGCGTAGTCGGACCCCGTCCGGAAGCCACGCGTAGTCAGACCCCGTCCGGAAGCCACGCGTAGTCAGACCCCGTCCGGAAGCCACGCGTAGTCAGACCCCGTCCGGAAGCCACGCGTAGTCAGACCCCGTCCGGAAGCCACGCGTAGTCAGACCCCGTCCGGAAGCCACGCGTAGTCAGACCCCGTCCGGAAGCCACGCGTAGTCAGACCCCGCACGGAAGCCACGCGTAGTCAGACCCCGTCCGGAAGCCACGCGTAGTCAGACCCCGTCCGGAAGCCACGCGTAGTCAGACCCCGTCCGGAAGCCACGCGTAGTCAGACCCCGTCCGGAAGCCACGCGCAGTCAGACCCCGTCCGGAAGCCACGCGCAGTCAGACCCCGTCCGGAAGCCACGCGCAGTCAGACCCCGTCCGGAAGCCACGCGCAGTCAGACCCCGTCCGGAAGCCACGCGCAGTCAGACCCCGTCCGGAAGCCACGCGCAGTCAGACCCCGTCCGGAAGCCACGCGCAGTCAGACCCCGTCCGGAAGCCACGCGCAGGTAGACCCCGTCCGGAAGCCACGCGCAGGTAGACCCCGTCCGGAAGCCACGCGCAGGTAGACCCCGTCCGGAAGCCACGCGCAGGTAGACCCCGTCCGGAAGCCACGCGCAGGTAGACCCCGTCCAGAAACCACGCACAGGTAGACGTAGACCCCACCCATAAGCCATGCACAGGTAGACCCCGTCCAGAAGCCACGCGCAGGCAGACCCCGTCCAGAAGCCACGCGCAGGTAGATGTAGACCCCCCCATAAGCCACGCACAGGTAGACCCCGTCCAGAAGCAAACACAAGGAGATAATGGACGGAGTGCTGAAACTTTTCAAACACTCACCCCCAGTCACAGATCTGGGTTGAATCCATCATCATTCTTTAGGTCACTTTGCCACCCCAGTTCAGACATAGCTATATGCAAATTAGTCTCGACCCTGTGCCTCATGGGAACAGTCCAGACCGAACTGCCAAGCCATGCCTTCCATGCACAGGTAGACCCCGTCCAGAAGCCATGCACAGGCAGATCCTATCCAGAAGCCACGCACAGGCAGACCCCGTCCAGAAACCACGCACAGGTGGATGTTGTCCACAAACCACACACAGGTAGACCCCGTCCAGAAACCACGCACAGGTGGATGTTGTCCACAAACCACGCACAAGTAGACCCCGTCCAGAAACCACGCACAGGTGGACCTCGTCCAGAAACCACGCACAGGTAGACCTCGTCCAGAAGCCACACACAGGTGGACCCCATCCATAAACCACGAACAGTTGGACCTGGCCCGAAACCACACACAGGTGGACCTCGTCCAGGAGCCATGCACAGGTGGACATCTTACGGAAACCACACACAGGTAGACCCTGTCCGGAAGCCACACACAGGCAGATCCCGTCTGGAAGCCAAGCACAGGCAGACCCTGTCCGGAAGCCATGCAGAGGCAGACTCCGTCTGGAAGCCATGCACAGGCAGACCCCATCCGGAAGTCACGCACAGGCAGACCCCGTCCGGAAGCCACACACAGGCAGACCCCGTCTGGAAGCCACGCACAGGCAGACCCCGTCTGGAAGCCACGCGCAGGTAGACCCCGGAAGGAAGCCATGCGCAGGTAGGCCTGTACAGATGCCACTCGCAGGTAGACCCCGTC
The DNA here is from genome assembly GCA_963921515.1 of Calotriton arnoldi. Classification (NCBI taxonomy): domain Eukaryota; kingdom Metazoa; phylum Chordata; class Amphibia; order Caudata; family Salamandridae; genus Calotriton; species Calotriton arnoldi. The sequence continues at coordinate 809,539 of CAWUFW010005485.1, forward strand.
CGGAAGCCACACGCAGGTAGACCCCACCCATAAGCCATGCGCAGGTAGACCCCATCCAGAAGCCATGCACAGGTAGACCCCAGCCAGAAACCACGCACAAGTGGACCTCGTCCAGAAACCACGCACAGGCGGTCCTCGTCCAGAAGCCACACACAGGTGGACCCCGTCCAGAAACCACACACAGGTGGACCTTGTCCGGAAACCACGCACAGGTGGACCTTGTCCAGCAGCCACGCACAGGTGGACCTCGTCCGGAAACCACGCACAGGTAGACCCCGTCTGGAAGCCACACACAGGCAGACCCCGTCCGGAAAGCACGCACATGCAGACCCCATCCGGAAGCCATGCACAGGCAGACTCCGTCTGGAAGCCACGCACAGGCAGACCCCGTCCCGAAGCCACGCACAGGCAGACCCTGTCCCGAAGCCAAGCACAGGCAGACCCCGTCCCGAAGCCACGCGCAGGCAGACCCCATCCCGAAGTCACAAGCAGGTAGACCCCGTCCCGAAGCCACGCGCAGACAGACCCCATCCCGAAGTCACAAGCAGGTAGACCCCATCCCGAAGTCACGCGCAGGTAGACCCCGTCTGGAAGCCACGCACAGGTAGACCCCGTCTGGAAGCCACGCGCAGGTAGATCCCGTCTGGAAGCCACGCGCAGGTAGACCCCGTCTGGAAGCCACGCGCAGGTAGACCCCATCTGGAAGCCACGCGCAGGTAGACCCCGTCTGGAAGCCACGCGCAGGTAGACCCCGTCTGGAAGCCTGTGCAGGTAGACCCCACCCATAAGCCACTCACAGGTAGACCCCATTCAGAAGCCATGCACAGGTAGACCCTGTCCAGAAGTCACACACAGGCAGACCCCATCCAGAAGCCATGCACAGGCGGACCCCATCCAGGAGCCATGCACAGGCAGACCCCGTCCAGAAACCACGCACAGGCAGACCCCGTCCAGAAGCCACGCACAGGTAGACCCAGTCCAGATACCACGCACGGGTAGACCCCGTCCAGAAGCCACGCAAAGGTAGACCCCATCCAGAAGCCACGCACAGGTAGACCCCATCCAGAAACCACTCACAGGTGGACCTCATCCAGAAACCACGCACAGGTGGACCCTGTCCAGAAGTCACGCACAGGCAGACCCCATCCAGAGGCCACGCACAGGCGGACCCCATCCAGAAGCCACGCACAGGTGGACCTCGTCCAGTAACCACGCACAGGTGGACCTCGTCCAGAAGCCACACACAGGTGGACCCCATCCATAAACCACGAACAGTTGGACCTCGTCCGGAAACCACGCACAGGTGGACCTCATCCAGGAGCCACGCACAGGTGGACATCGTCCAGAAACCACGCACAGGTAGACCCTGTCCGGAAGCCACGCACAGGCAGACCCCGTCTGGAAGCCACACACAGGCAGACTCCGCCTGGAAGCCACGCACAGGCAGACCCCATCCGGAAGCCATGCTCAGGCAAACCCCATACGGAAACCACACGCAGGTAGACCCCACCCATAAGCCATGCACAGGTAGACCCCAGCCAGAAACCACGCACAGGTGGACCTCATCCAGAAACCACGCACAGGTGGTCCTCGTCCAGAAGCCACACACAGGTGGACCCCGTCCAGAAACCACGCACAGGTGGACCTCGTCCGGAAACCACGCACAGGTGGACCTTGTCCAGCAGCCACGCACAGGTGGACCTCGTCCGGAAACCACGCACAGGTAGACCCCGTCTGGGAAGCCACACACAGGCAGACCCCGTCCGGAAGCCACGCACAGGCAGACCCCATCCGGAAGCCACGCACAGGCAGACTCCATCTGGAAGCCACGCACAGGCAGACCCCATCCCGAAGCCATGCACAGGCAGACCCCGTCCGGAAGCCACCTGTAGTCAGACCCCATCTGGAAGCCACGCGCAAGTAGACCCCATCCGGAAGCCACGCACAGGTAGACCCTGTCCGGAAGCCACACGCAGGTAGACCCCACACATAAGCCACGCACAGGTAGACCCCGTCCGGAAGCCACACGCAGGTAGACCCCACACATAAGCCACGCACAGGTAGACCCCGTCCGGAAGCCACGCGCAGGTAGACCCGTCCGGAAGCCACACGCAGGTAGACCCCACCCGTAAGCCACGCACGGGTAGACCCTGTCCAGAAGCCATGCACAGGTAGACCCCAGCCAGAAGCCATGCACAGGTAGACCCCAGCCAGAAGCCATGCACAGGTAGACCCCAGCCAGAAACCACACACAGGTTGACCTCATCCAGAAGCCACACACAGGTGGACCTTGTCCAGAAACCACGCAGAGGTGGACCTCGTCCAGAAGCCACACACAGGTGGACCTCTTCCAGGAGCCACGCACAGGTGGACCTCATCCTGGAACCACGCACAGGTAGACCCCGTCCAGAAGCCACGCGTAGTCAGACCCCGTCCGGAAGCCACGCGTAGTCAGACCCCGTCCGGAAGCCACGCGTAGTCAGACCCCGTCCGGAAGCCACGCGTAGTCAGACCCCGTCCGGAAGCCACGCGTAGTCAGACCCCGTCCGGAAGCCACGCGTAGTCAGACCCCGTCCGGAAGCCACGCGTAGTCAGACCCCGTCCGGAAGCCACGCGTAGTCAGACCCCGTCCGGAAGCCACGCGTAGTCAGACCCCGTCCGGAAGCCACGCGTAGTCCGGACCCCGTCCGGAAGCCACGCGTAGTCAGACCCCGTCCGGAAGCCACGCGTAGTCAGACCCCGTCCGGAAGCCACGCGTAGTCGGACCCCGTCCGGAAGCCACGCGTAGTCAGACCCCGTCCGGAAGCCACGCGTAGTCGGACCCCGTCCGGAAGCCACGCGTAGTCAGACCCCGTCCGGAAGCCACGCGTAGTCAGACCCCGTCCGGAAGCCACGCGTAGTCGGACCCCGTCCGGAAGCCACGCGTAGTCAGACCCCGTCCGGAAGCCACGCGTAGTCAGACCCCGTCTGGAAGCCACGCATAGTCAGACCCCGTCCGGAAGCCACGCGCAGGTAGACCCCGTCCGGAAGCCACGCGCAGGTAGACCCCGTCCGGAAGCCACGCGCAGGTAGACCCCGTCCGGAAGCCACGCGCAGGTAGACACGCACAGGTAGACGTAGACCCCACCCATAAGCCATGCACAGGTAGACCCCGTCCAGAAGCCATGCACAGGCAGACCCCGTCCAGAAGCCACGCGCAGGTAGATGTAGACCCCCCCCATAAGCCACGCACAGGTAGACCCCGTCCAGAAGCAAACACAAGGAGATTCTGGACGGAGTGCTGAAACTTTTCAAACACTCACCCCCAGTCACAGATCTGGGTTGAATCCATCATCATTCTTTAGGTCACTTTGCCACCCCAGTTCAGACATAGCTATATGCAAATCAGTCTCGACCCTGTGCCTCATGGGAACAGTCCAGACCGAACTGCCAAGCCATGCCTTCCATGCACAGGTAGACCCCGTCCAGAAGCCATGCACAGGCAGATCCTATCCAGAAGCCACGCACAGGCAGACCCCGTCCAGAAACCACGCACAGGTGGATGTTGTCCACAAACCACACACAGGTAGACCCCGTCCAGAAACCACGCACAGGTGGATGTTGTCCACAAACCACGCACAAGTAGACCCCGTCCAGAAACCACGCACAGGTGGACCTCGTCCAGAAACCACGCACAGGTAGACCTCGTCCAGAAGCCACACACAGGTGGACCCCATCCATAAACCACGAACAGTTGGACCTGGTCCGGAAACCACACACAGGTGGACCTCGTCCAGGAGCCATTCACAGGTGGACATCTTACGGAAACCACGCACAGGTAGACCCTGTCCGGAAGCCACGCACAGGCAGATCCCGTCTGGAAGCCAAGCACAGGCAGACCCTGTCCGGAAGCCACGCAGAGGCAGACTCCGTCTGGAAGCCATGCACAGGCAGACCCCATCCGGAAGCCACGCACAGGCAGACCCCGTCCGGAAGCCACACACAGGCAGACCCCGTCTGGAAGCCACGCACAGGCAGACCCCGTCCTGGAGCCACACGCAGGTAGACCCCGGACGGAAGCCATGTGCAGGTAGGCCTGTACAGATGCCACGCGCAGGTAGACCCCGTCCGGAAGCCACACGCAGGTAGACCCCACCCATAAGCCATGCGCAGGTAGACCCCATCCAGAAGCCATGCACAGGTAGACCCCAGCCAGAAACCACGCACAAGTGGACCTCGTCCAGAAACCACGCACAGGCGGTCCTCGTCCAGAAGCCACACACAGGTGGACCCCGTCCAGAAACCACACACAGGTGGACCTTGTCCGGAAACCACGCACAGGTGGACCTTGTCCAGCAGCCACGCACAGGTGGACCTCGTCCGGAAACCACGCACAGGTAGACCCCGTCTGGAAGCCACACACAGGCAGACCCCGTCCGGAAAGCACGCACATGCAGACCCCATCCGAAAGCCATGCACAGGCAGACTCCGTCTGGAAGCCATGCACAGGCAGACCCCGTCCCGAAGCCACGCACAGGCAGACCCTGTCCCGAAGCCAAGCACAGGCAGACCCCGTCCCGAAGCCACGCGCAGGCAGACCCCATCCCGAAGTCACAAGCAGGTAGGCCCCGTCCCGAAGCCACGCGCAGGCAGACCCCATCCCGAAGTCACAAGCAGGTAGACCCCATCCCGAAGTCACGCGCAGGTAGACCCCGTCTGGAAGCCACGCACAGGTAGACCCCGTCTGGAAGCCACGCGCAGGTAGACCCCGTCTGGAAGCCATGCGCAGGTAGACCCCGTCTGGAAGCCACGCGCAGGTAGACCCCGTCTGGAAGCCACGCGCAGGTAGACCCCGTCTGGAAGCCACGTGCAGGTAGACCCCGTCTGGAAGCCACGTGCAGGTAGACCCCGTCTGGAAGCCACGCGCAGGTAGACCCCACCAATAAGCCACGCACAGGTAGACCCCGTCCGGAAGCCATGCGCAGGCAGACCCCGTCCGGAAGCCACTCGCAGGTAGACCCCACCCATAAGCCACTCACAGGTAGACCCCATTCAGAAGCCATGCACAGGTAGACCCTGTCCAGAAGTCACGCACAGGCAGACCCCATCCAGAAGCCATGCACAGGTGGACCCCATCCAGGAGCCACGCACAGGCAGACCCCGTCCAGAAACCACGCACAGGCAGACCCCGTCCAGAAGCCACGCACAGGTAGACCCAGTCCAGATACCACGCACGGGTAGACCCCGTCCAGAAGCCACGCACAGGTAGACCCCATCCAGAAGCCACGCACAGGTAGACCCCATCCAGAAACCACTCACAGGTGGACCTCATCCAGAAACCACGCACAGGTGGACCCTGTCCAGAAGTCACGCACAGGCAGACCCCATCCAGAGGCCACGCACAGGCGGACCCCATCCAGAAGCCACGCACAGGTGGACCTCGTCCAGTAACCACGCACAGGTGGACCTGCGTCCAGAAGCCACACACAGGTGGACCCCATCCATAAACCACGCACAGTTGGACCTCGTCCGGAAACCATGCACAGGTGGACCTCATCCAGGAGCCACGCACAGGTGGACATCGTCCAGAAACCACGCACAGGTAGACCCTGTCCGGAAGCCACGCACAGGCAGACCCCGTCTGGAAGCCACACACAGGCAGACTCCGCCTGGAAGCCACGCACAGGCAGACCCCATCCGGAAGCCATGCTCAGGCAAACCCCATACGGAAACCACACGCAGGTAGACCCCGTACGGAAGCCATGCGCAGGTAGGCCTGTACAGATGCCACGCACATGTAGACCCCGTCTGGAAGCCACACGCAGGTAGACCCCACCCATAAGCCATGCACAGGTAGACCCCAGCCAGAAACCACGCACAGGTGGACCTCGTCCAGAAACCACGCACAGGTGGTCCTCGTCCAGAAGCCACACACAGGTGAACCCCGTCCAGAAACCACGCACAGGTGGACCTCGTCCGGAAACCACGCACAGGTGGACCTTGTCCAGCAGCCACGCACAGGTGGACCTCGTCCGGAAACCACGCACAGGTAGACCCCGTCTGGAAGCCACACACAGGCAGACCCCGTCCGGAAGCCACGCACAGGCAGACCCCATCCGGAAGCCACGCACAGGCAGACTCCATCTGGAAGCCACGCACAGGCAGACCCCATCCCGAAGCCATGCACAGGCAGACCCCGTCCGGAAGCCACCTGTAGTCAGACCCCATCTGGAAGCCACGCGAAAGTAGACCCCGTCCGGAAGCCACGCACAGGTAGACCCTGTCCGGAAGCCACACGCAGGTAGACCCCACACATAAGCCACGCACGGGTAGACCCTGTCCAGAAGCCATGCACAGGTAGACCCCAGCCAGAAGCCATGCACAGGTAGACCCCAGCCAGAAGCCATGCACAGGTAGACCCCAGCCAGAAACCAAACACAGGTTGACCTCATCCAGAAGCCACACACAGGTGGACCTTGTCCAGAAACCACGCAGAGGTGGACCTCGTCCAGAAGCCACACACAGGTGGACCTCGTCCAGGAGCCACGCACAGGTGGGCCTCATCCTGGAACCACGCACAGGTAGACCCCGTCCAGAAGCCACGCACAGGCAGACCCCATCCGGAAGCCAAGCACAGGCAGACCCGGTCCGGAAGCCATGCACAGGCAAACCCCATACGGAAGCCACGCTCAGGTAGACCCCGTACGGAAGCCACATGCAGGTAGACCCCATCCAGAAACCACGTGCAGGTAGACCCTGTCTGGAAGCCACACGCAGGTAGACCCCACCCATAAGCCACACACAGGTAGACCCCATCCAGAAGCCATGCACAGGTAGACCCCAGCCAGAAGCCACGCACAGGTAGACCCCAGCAAGAAACCACGCACATGTGGACCTCGACCAGAAACCACGCACAGGTGGACCTCGTCCAGAAGCCACACACGGGTGGACCCCATCCGGAAACCACGCACAGGCGGACCTCGCCCGGAAACCACACACAGGTGGACCTCGTCCAGGAGCCACGCACATGTGGACCTCGTCCGGAAACCACGCACAGGTAGACCCCGTCCGGACGCCACGCACAGGCAGACCCCGTCCTGAAGCCAAGCACAGGCAGACACTGTCCGGAAGCCACGCACAGGCAGACTCCGTCTGGAAGTCATGCACAGGCAGACCCCATCCGGAATCCACGCACAGGAAGACCCTGTCCGGAAGACACGCACAGCCAGACCCCGACCGGAAGCCACAGGTAGTCAGACCCTATCCGGAAGCCACGCGCAGGTAGACCCCATCCGGAAGCCACGCGCAGGTAAAGCCCGTCCAGAAGCCACGTGCAGGTAGACCCCGTCCAGAAGCCATCTGCAGATAGACCCCACCCATAAGCCACGCACAGGCAGACCCCGTGCAGAAGCCTTGCACAGGCAGACCCCATCCAGAAGCCATGCACAGGTAGTCCCCAGCCAGAAGCCATGCACAGGTAGACCCCAGCCAGAAACCACGCACAGGTGGACCTCGTCCAGAAGCCACACACAGGTGGGCCTCGTCCAGAAACCACGCACAGGTGGACCTCGTCCGGAAACCATGCACAGGTGGACCTCGTCCAGGAGTCACGCACAGGTGGACCTTGTCTGGAAACCACGTACAGATAGACCCCGTCCGGAAGCCACGCACAGGCAGACCCCATCCGGAAGCCACGCACAGGCAGACCCTGTCCAGAAGTCAAGCACAGGCAGACCCCGTCCGGAAGCCACGCACAGGCAGACCCCGCTCGGAAGCCACGCACAGGCAGACCCCGCCCGAAAGCCACGCACAGGCAGACCCCGTCCAGAAGCCACGCGCAGGCAAACCCTGTATGGAAGCCACTAACAGGTAGACCCTGTATGGAAGCCACACGCAGGTAGACCCTGTATGGAAGCCACATGCAGGTAGACCCCGTCCAGAAGCCACACGCAGGTAGACCCTGCCCATAAGCCACACGCAGGTAGACCCCACCCATAAGCCACGCACAGGTAGACCCCGTCCAGAAGCCATGCACAGGTAGACCCCAGCCAGAAGCCATGCACAGGTAGACCCCAGCCAAAAACCACGCACAGGTGGACCTCGTCCAGACACCACACGCAGCTAGATCCTGTCCAGAAGCCACACACAGGTAGACCCCACCCATAAGCCACGCACAGGTAGACCCCACCCATAAGCCACGCACAGGTAGACCCCATCCAGAAGCCATGCACAGGTAGACCCCAGCCAGAAGCCATGCACAGGTAGACCCCAGCCAGAAACCACGCACAGGTGGACCCCGTCCGGAAGCCACAGATAGGCAGACCCCGTCCGGAAGCCACGCACAGGCAGACCCCGTCTGGAAGCCATACGCAGGCAAATACCTTACGGAAGCCACGTGCAGGTAGACCCCGTACGGAAGCCATGCGCAGGTAGACCCCGTACGGAACCCACGCGCAGGCAGACCCCATATGGAACCCACGCGCAGGTAGACCCCATCCAGAAACCATGCGCAGGTAGGCCCCGTCCGGAAGCCACACGCAGGTAGACCCCACCCATAAGCCACGCGCAGGTAGACCCCATCCAGAAGCCATGCGCAGGCAGATCCCATTCAGAAGCCACGCGCAGGTAGACCTCAGCCAGAAGCCACGCGCAGGTAGACCCCAGCCAGAAACCACGCACAGGTGGACCTCATCCAGAAACCACGCACAGGTGGACCTCGTCCAGGAGCCACGCACAGATGGACCCTGTTCAGAAGCCACGCACAGGTAGACCCCGTCCAGACGCCACGCACAAGCAGACCCTAACCAGAAACCACGCACAGGTTGACCTCGTCCAGAAGCCACACACAGGTGGACCTCTTCCAGAAACCACGCAGAGGTGGACCCTGTCCGGAAGCCACGTGTAGTTATACCCCATCTGGAAGCCACGCGCAGGTAGACCCCGTCCGGAAGCCACACGCAGGTAGACCCCACCCATTAGGCACGCACAGGTAGACCCCGTCCGGAAGCCACGCGCAGGTAGACCCCGTCCGGAAGCCACACGCAGGTAGACCCCGTCCGGAAGCCACGCACGGGTAGACCCTGTTCAGAAGCCATGCTCAGGTAGACCCCAGCCAGAAGCCATGCACAGGTAGACCCTAGCCAGAAACCACGCACAGGTTGAACTCGTCCAGAAGCCACACACAGGCAGACCCCATCCCGAAGCCACGCACAGGCAGACTCCGTCTGGAAGCCACGCACAGGCAGACCCCATCCCGAAGCCACGCACAGGCAGACCCCGTCCGGAAGCCACGTGTAGTTAGACCCCATCTGGAAGCCACGCGCAGGTAGACCCCGTCCGGAAGCCACACGCAGGTAGACCCCACCCATAAGGCACGCACAGGTAGACCCCGTCCGGAAGCCACGCGCAGGTAGACCCCGTCCGGAAGCCACGCGCAGGTAGACCACGTCCGGAAGCCACGCACGGGTAGACCCTGTTCAGAAGCCATGCACAGGTAGACCCCAGCCAGAAACCACGCACAGGCAGACCCCGTCCGGAAGCCACGTGTAGTCAGACCCCAACCGGAAGCCACGCGCAGGAAGATCCCATCCAGAAGCCACGCGCAGGTAGACCCTGTCCGGAAGCCACGTGCAAGTAAACCCCATCCAGAAGCCATCCGCAGGTAGACCCCACCCACAAGCCACGAACAGGCAGACCCCGTCCAGAAGCCATGCACAGGCAGACCCCATTCAGAAGCCACGCACAGGTAGTCCCCATCCAGAAGCCACGCACAGGTAGACCCCAGCCAGAAACCATGCACAAGTGGACCTCGTCCAGAAGCCACACACAGGTGGCCCCTCTAGAAACCACGCACAGGTGGACCCCGTCCAGAAGAAACATCCAGGTGGACCCCGTCCAGAAACCACGCATAGGTGGACCTCGTCCGGAAACCATGCACAGGTAGACCTCGTCCAGAAGCCACGCACAGGTGGACCTCGTCTGGAAACCACGTACAGGTAGACCCTGTCCGGAAACCACGTACAGGTAGACCCCGTCCGGAAGCCACGCACTGCCAGAACCCATCCGGAAGCCACGCACAGGCAGACCCCGTCCGGAAGCCAAGCACAGGCAGACTCCGTCCGGAAGTCACGCACAGGCAGACCCCGTCCGGAAGCCACGCACAGGCAGACCCCGGACGGAAGCCATGCGCAGGTAGACCCCGTACGGAACCCACGCGCAGGCAGACCCCATATGGAACCCACGCGCAGGTAGACCCCATCCAGAAACCATGCGCAGGTAGGCCCCGTCCGGGAAGCCACACGCAGGTAGACCCCACCCATAAGCCACGCGCCAGGTAGACCCCATCCAGAAGCCATGCGCAGGCAGATCCCATTCAGAAGCCACGCGCAGGTAGACCCCAGCCAGAAACCACGCACAGGTGGACCTCATCCAGAAACCACGCACAGGTGGACCTCGTCCAGGAGCCACGCACAGATGGACCCTGTTCAGAAGCCACGCACAGGTAGACCCCGTCCAGACGCCACGCACAAGCAGACCCTAACCAGAAACCACGCACAGGTTGACCTCGTCCAGAAGCCACACACAGGTGGACCTCTTCCAGAAACCACGCAGAGGTGGACCCTGTCCGGACCCACGTGTAGTTAGACCCCATCTGGAAGCCACGCGCAGGTAGACCCCGTCCGGAAGCCACACGCAGGTAGACCCCACCCATTAGGCACGCACAGGTAGACCCCGTCCGGAAGCCACGCGCAGGTAGACCCCGTCCGGAAGCCACACGCAGGTAGACCCCGTCCGGAAGCCACGCACGGGTAGACCCTGTTCAGAAGCTGTGAGAAGTTGGCCTGGTATATGCTGTTCACTAATTAACGTGGACACCTTGCACCAGGGCAAATCGACTCTTATGGTAGATAGGTTTAAGACAACCTTTTAAAGAAAGCTATCCTAGTGGTAGCTGTGGAGAGCAGCCTTCAGGCTAAGTCTCGGAGGAATGTAAAGCAGCTTGTTTTACCATATAATCTCTTGAATCACCAAATGAAAAGACACCACACAGGTATATATATCAAATATATATGTATTTATTTCTAAATAACTCTCTACTAATCTCTTTATGAGATTAGAAGACAAACATATGCACAAATCAACGTTTCACAATAAGTTAAGCACAAAATATGGCTGGGGCCCTAGGGGCGTACCAGACCATATACTAAGTAAGAGACTTAGAAACAACGACTTGCAAGGAGACAAGGCCTAGGGCCTTCAGAAGTGCTGGGGCCTCACGAAACCACCCAAGGCAGGTAAGTAAAGGACCCACGGGGGACGCGTGCAGTGTGGATACACAGGCGCGAATCGCCGTTAACTTCAATGGGGCAAGTCGCGGTTGGAAATAAAGAGTTTTAGGATACTTCGGGAGAACCTACAAGCAAGTCACTTACAGGGTAAGTAGTTCTAGGGCCCACACCCACAGGAGCACCGTCGTGCTGGAGTTACCTCACCCAGGGAAGCTGGGTGCACAGGTGTCCTTTGGTGTCGGGTCGCGGCGTCGTTTTCAATGGCAAACAAAGAAGACTTGCTGCTTGCGGGAGCTGAAGAAGTGTCCGGTGGAATCCAAGCCTGGATTCTGAAGAAGGATGACCTGAAAGCAGAGGGGACAGTGTTCAAAGTCACTTGGCAGTGACCCGGGGCAAGGAAGATGGATGCCCACCGTCGTCGGTCGCTTCAGGTCGGTTGCGGGTGCCTTGACTCTTCAGCCACGTGGTCCAGGAGGCGTCGACGACGACCAGGAGCTGGATTCGGTGTATCCCTCAACGTCTGCAGCTGACTGCGGTGTCGGCAACTCGATAGGAGCCAACAAGCCTTGGCAGCAGCAAGTCTCGGGGAGATGAAGAAAAGTCGATGGCGCAGACCAGCAAGGTCTGAGGGACTCACACAGCGAGGGTAAGTCAGGGCAGGCCTGGAGCAACCAGGGGAGCCCTTTGGTTTCTTTAAGAAGTCTTCTGGGGACCCACAAGCCAGCGGGCAAGGGATCGTGAAGACACCTCGGGCGGAATCACTCAACAGGGGCTCACGGTCACTCGGGACGGTGTAGGCCTCTGATCTTCGGAGGGATTCCTGCTGGAGGTCGGGACCACACGTGGTCCAAAGCACAAGTTCGTAGAACGTTGTGAAGGGGTTGCACTCGACAATAGTGCACGGTACCCAGGGGTCGCGGTTCCTCGTTACTCGTGGGGTCCACTTGCCTCAGCTTCGCTGGAGACTCACGATGGCCTGGGAGAGGTCAGGAAATCCACTTCTTGGGCTGCAGGGACTTCGGACTCCGGCGGGAGCGGCGTAGTTTGCGACCGTCGTTGTCGTTTTTGGTGCCTGCCAAGCAGGGGAGTCACTCCTTGACTCCAAGGGAGATTCTTCTGTCTTCCAAAGGTAGTGGAACGTCGAAGGGCCAGGATTCTTCTGTAGAGCGTCGTCCAGGGGTTATCTGCTTTGCAATGGCAAGGTTCCCCCTCTTATACTAAAAGAGGGGATGGACTAGCTCTATGACCCCACCTATGGGAGGGTCAAGGGAGGGGTGGCTACACCCACTTCCCTTTGTCCAGTTTCGCGCCAGAGCAGGGGCAGGTAGCCCCTGAGCTGGTTTGAACTGGCATATGCACAGAGGAGCCTTCTGCTCCCCCAGTGCAGGACTTCAAAGCACTCTAAGAGTGCACCCACCCAGCCCCAATACACTAAACCCTGTCTGGAAGGTGGTTACACCTCCCTGTGACAGGATGCCTATTGTTGGGCTTCCTCCACTGCGAGTTTCGGTCATCAGCAGGAGGGCAGCCCAGTGTCTGTGACTGGTGGCATCCATTTTGTGATGCCAGGGCTCTTTAGGATTCTACCGCGTTTCCACAGCAGGTACATGTCTTATCCCTCTAGAAGGGTGGAATGCTACCCCCGCCGCCAAGATTGGCGGGGGGTAGTATTCCAAGATGTTTGACACCAAACACGACATGTTTTGATGCAGCCATTCCAAAGTTAGCATTTACCGCGAGGATATAATGCACTTAAATAGTATATGGTTTAACCGCATCCACAAACAGCACCAGAGAATAGACTCTGAGAGCTGCAGAGGGGCCCTGCTCAGGCAGAGGCACCCCCTCACATAGAAGCCAAGCACCCTGCCCTCAGGATTGATAGGGCCTGCCTTAGGGGTGACTGATAGGTTTATATGTGTGTGCAGGAGAGATATAGGAAACCTATATCTCAGTGAGGGGGGCTAGCACCACCTCACCCAGGCTGCAGTAGCAGGCCTGTGGTGTCAGATTTAGACTGCTTCCCAGGGGTGGCGTAATATATGCTGCAGCCCCTGGTAGGCCTGTGAAGTACCTATGCCCTTGGCACCTAAGGTACCATATACTAGGGACTCATAAGGCACCACAGTATCCAATCACTAGTGCACCTAGAGTGCACTCCATGTCGTTTAGAGAGAACAGAGAGGCTGGGGCCCTGATTGGCAGGGACCCAGCCAGACTATAGCCAGAAACCAGTGCTAACATCAGAAAAAAAGTGGGGGCAACATAAGAGGCAGATCCTACTCTCCTACACAACCCCCCCAAACGTAGGGACACTAAACTAACCTTGACCAGTTGAGTCTTCGTGTTCAAAGTGGAAATACCTTGAGAGTCCATCTGCATTGGCATGTTGGGTCCCAGGCCTATGTTCCACTGTATAGTCCATCCCTGTAGGGAAATGGACCACCTCAAAAGTTTTGGGTTTTCACCTTTCATCTGCTTTAGCCATAGGAGGGGCTTGTGGTCAGTCTGAACTATGAAGTGAGTACCAAACAAGTATGGCCTCAGCTTCTTCAGGGCCCAAACCACAGCAAAGGCCTCCCTCTCTATAGCTGACCAACGTTTCTCTCTAGGGGTCAGCCTTCTGCTAATAAAAGCTACTGGCTGGTCTTGACCTTCATCATTCAGTTGAGACAGTACAGCTCCCACACCCAGCTCAGAAGCATCTGTTTGGACAATGAACTTTTTGGTGTAGTCTGGACTCTGTAAGATGGGGGCAGTGCACATGGCCTGCTTTAGGTCTTCAAATGCCTTCTGACAGCTAGCTGTCCACTGAACCTTTTTGGCATTTTCTTAGAGGTAAGATCATTCAAGGGGGTCACTATAGATCCATATCCCTTGACAAACCTCCTATAGTACCCAGTCAGGCCTAAGAAGGCTCTCACCTGTGTCTGGGTGGTTGGAGCAACCCATTCCAGTATGGTTTGGATTTTGCTCTGCAAAGGCTGAACCTGGCCTCCACCTACAAGGTGGCCCAGGTACCACAACCTGACTCTGCCCTATCTGGCACTTGGTGGCCTTGATAGTGAGGCCTGCTTTCTGCAGGGCCTCCAAAACATTCCTGAGGTGGACCAGGTGATCCTGCCAGGAGGAACTAAAGACAGCAATATCATCTAGATAAGCTGAGCAATAAGTTTCCATCCCTGCCAGAACTTTATTCACCAACCTCTGAAAAGTGGCAGGTGCATTTTTCAATCAAAGGGCATTACCACAAAGTGGTAGTGCCCACCAGGAGTCGAAAATGCTGTTTTGGCTTTTGCATCATCAGCTAATCTGATTTGCCAGTAGCCAGCTGTTAGGTCAAATGTACTTAGATACTTGGCTGAGGCCAAAGTATCAATCAGCTCATCTGCCCTTGGTATGGGATAGGCATCAGTCCTAGTGACTGCATTGAGGCCTCTGTAGTCTACACAAAACCTCATTTCTTTCTTACCACCCTGGGTATGAGGCTTGGGTACCAGGACTACTGGGCTAGCCCAAGGGCTATCTGAAGGCTCAATCACGCCTAACTCCAACATTTTCTGGACTTCAGTCCTGATACAGTCCCTGACATGGTCAGGTTGCCTGTAGATTTTATTCTTGACAGGCAGACTGTCCCCAGTGTCCACCTCATGGGTGCACCAGGTAGTCTGACTAGGGGTCAGGCTAAACATATGTCTAAACTGTTGCAGAACTTGTCTGCACTCAGTTTGCTGATGGTCAGTGAGGCTGCTTGCCAAAGCAACACCATCTACTGACCCATCATCAGGGTTCTGAGAGAGCAGGTCAGGGAGAGGGTCACTCTCCTCCTCCTGGTCCTCATCAGTTGCCATGAGCAAGCCCATGTCAGCCCTGTCAACATATATGGCTTTAATCTGTTGACATGAAGCACCCTTAGGGGGCTCCTGGGAGTTCCAAGATTCACCAGATAGGTGACTTCTCCCTTCTGTTCAACTATTGTATGGGGGCCACTCCACTTGTCCTGGAGGGCTGCTGGGGCCACAGGCTCCAACACCCACACTTTCTGTCCTGGCTGGTATACAGTCAGCACAGCCTTTGGTCATGCCAAGCTTTTTGCAATTCTTGGCTGGCCTCCAGGTTTTGGTTGCCTTTTTCATGTACTCTGCCATCCGGGAGCGGAGACCAAGTACATAGTCCATCACATCTTGTTTGGGGGGCTTGAGAGGTAACTCCCAGCCCTCTTTACCAAACATAGTGGACCTCTCACAGGATGCCCAAACAGAAGCTCAAATGGGCTGTAACCAACCCCCTTCTGTGGAACCTCTCTGTAGGCAAACAACAGGCAAGGAAGAAGAAGGTCCCATTTCCGCCTAAGCTTCTCTGGGAGTCCTTTAATCATTCCTTTCAAGGTTTTGTTGAAGCGTTCAACTAAACCATTGCATTGTGGGTGATAGGGGGTGGTGAACTTATAAGTTACACCACACTCCTTCCACATTGCTTTCAGATATCCTGACATGAAGTTGGTACCTCTGTCAGAAATGACCTCCTTTGGAAAACCCACTCTGGAGAAAACTCCAATGAGGGCTCTTGCCACCACAGGTGCTGTGGTGGTCCTCAGGGAATTGCCTCTGGGTACCTGGTGGCATGATCCACTACCACCAGGATAAATCTGTGCCCAGATGCAGTCTGAGGGTCAAGGGGACCAACAATGTCAATCCCTACCCTTTCAAAGGGTACCCCCACCACAGGTAGTGGTATCAGGGGGGCCTTTGTTGTGCCACCTGCCTTACTACTGGCTTGGCAAGTGACACAGGAGCGACAAAACTCCTTTGTGTCCTCTGACATGTGTGGCCAATGAAAATGTGGAACAAGCCTGTCCCAGGTCTTGTTTTGGCCCAAGTGTCCTGCCAAAGGGATATCATGTGCTAAGGTCAAGAGGAACCCCCTAAACTTCTGAGGTATTACCAACCTCCTGGTGGCTCCAGGGGCTGGGTCTCTACCCTCAGAATATAGGAGTCCCTCATCCCAATAAACTTTATGGGACCCACTAGCACTCCCAGCAGCCTCAGCAGCAGCCTGCTGTCTGAGGGGTTCAAGAGAGGGGCAGCCCTGTTGCTCCTTGCTCAGATCTTCCCTGGAAGGGCCCCCTGCCCCCAAGAACTCAACCTGGTCAGGTTCAAGTCCCTCTGGGGCAGTTCCTTCTTCAGGTTCTGCTTCACCTCCCTCTGAAAGTGAATCCTTGATCTGAGACAGAGGGGAAGGCACTGCCTTAACCCTACTGCTCCTCCTCTTGGGAAGCATCTGGTCCATTGTTCCAGGATCCAGAGCTGGTTCAGTGTCATGCATTCTTGCTTGTGACCTGGTCACAGCAAATACCTCTGCAGGGATGCCCAACATCTCAGCATGAGTCCATAACTCTACTTCAGACCAGGCTGAAGTCTCTAGATCATTGCCCAATAGACATTCTACAGGGAGGTCTGCACTAACTACAACCTTCTTGAGGCCAGTTACCCCTCCCCAGGAGAAATTCACAACTGCCAGACTATGGTTGGTCTGGACATTGCTTGCATTGGTCACCTGGTACATTTCACCCAGGATGATCTGTCCAGGGTCCACTAGGTCCTCTGCCACCATGGTGACACTAGCACCTGTGTCCCTAAATGCCAAAGCCTGTTTGCCATTTATCAAAGGCTGCTGTTTGTACTTGCCCAGATTACTGGGGCTTACTAGGAAGGACATATCAATGTTTCCCTCACAAATCAGCATTGCCTGAGTGGTCACTCTGACTAGGTCAGAATCCACTTCAGAACCCAGGGTCAACCCTACTACACCCTTATTCTGCGTACCACCTCCACCAGTAGCTGAGCTAGGGGGCACAGTTGCCTTAGGGGCAGGAGTGGTGGTGGTTTGGTCTTTGGACTTGGTACAATCAGAAGTCCAGTGCCCTTTCTGTTTACAGAATTTGCACCAGGGCTTCTTTTGGCCTTTTCCCTTGTTGGACTGTGACTCCCCACCAGATGCAGATTTTTGGGGCCCTTGCGAAGACTTCTGGTCTTTTGACTTATCCCCACCTTTCTCAGGGCCTTTAGGATCTTGCTTCTTAGTGTCACCCCCTTGGTTCTGGGTTTTCTGCCTCACCCTGGTTCTGACCCATTTGTCTGCCTTCTTTCCCAATTCTTGGGGAGAGGTCAGATCAGAGTCCACCAGGTACTGATGCAACAACTGGTTCTGGCAATTATTTAGGATCTGTTCTCTCATCATCAGATTATACAATCCCTTGAAATCAGTAACCCTACTGCCAACCAGCCAACCCTCTAGAGCCTTGGTTGCACAATCAACAAAGTCAGTCCAGTCCTGAGTCTGTGCCTTCTGGGTATCTCTGAACTTTAACCTGTACTGCTCAGTGGTTAAGCCAAACCCATCTATCAGTGCACTCTTCAGGACCTCATAATCATCAGCATCCTCTTCTCTAACAGTGAGGAGCTTGTCTCTACCTTTATCTGAAAAGGAGAGCCACAAGATTGCTGCCCACTGCTTTTGGGGGACCTGCTGTACTCTACAGGCCCTCTCCATAGCAGTTATCCATTTGTGGATATCATCCCCACTCTGGTAGGGAGGAACAACCTTGCTCAGGTTCCTATGGTCAGGGACATATTCTCTGCCTCTAGGGACACTGTTGCTGCCACCAGGGGGTTCTAAACCCTCCCTTCTGGAAGCTCTCTGGATCTCCAGGGCTTCTCTATCCAGTGCCAACTGCTTGGTTCTGAGGGCCACTTTGGCTTCCTCATACTGGAGCAGTTTGCACCTTCTCTCAGAGGAGGTCTCTCTTAAGTTAAAGTATGAGCTCCTCTCTTGGACAAATTCTCTGCCAGAGTGATAAGAGTGCTCAGATTCCCTGGAAGGGGATCTGTGCCTCTCATCCACTCTGCCAGTTCTCTTAGGGAGAACTCCTCTGTCCTGTTCAGGCTCCTTGGAGCCTGGCCCTTCAATCACAGAGTCTTGGTCATTCTGATTTTCATCATCTGACCCAGATACTATGACTGACCCACCCACTGATTCAAACCCTTTAGCTCCTAGAGCCAATCTCAGGTCATCTGCTGTCAGCAGATCTATCAGGTGCAGGGTTGAGGGACTCTGTCCTATCCTCAGGTGTCTGTCAACACACATGGCTCTCAAGTCAGAGAAAGCCATGTCCTTATACTGAGGCTGAGTGGATCCACTGGGTCCACCCTTTAAGGACATTCTAGTGTTGTGCAGTGTTGTACTACCTACACTAGTTTGTGGCCTACTGATCCTAGCTTGAGCTGTGGAAAGGGTGTGCTATCCCTTGGCACACAGCTCTAAGTTCAGTAGAACTTATTGATACTAAGCTTGACTTTATATGTACCTTGAGTACCTATAATGGTTTTCAGTTAGTAATTCAAATAGAGATTTTCTGGTAAAACAATGGCAAGCTGGAATCCCTCACGCTGCCCACCAATGTGAGAAGTTGGCCTGGTATATGCTGTTCACTAATTAACGTGGACACCTTGCACCAGGGCAAATCGACTCTTATGGTAGATAGGTTTAAGACAACCTTTTAAGAAAGCTATCCTAGTGGTAGCTGTGGAGAGCAGCCTTCAGGCTAAGTCTCGGAGGAATGTAAAGCAGCTTGTTTTACCATATAATCTCTTGAATCACCAAATGAAAAGACACCACACAGGTATATATATCAAATATATATGTATTTATTTCTAAATAACTCTCTACTAATCTCTTTATGAGATTAGAAGACAAACATATGCACAAATCAACGTTTCACAATAAGTTAAGCACAAAATATGGCTGGGGCCCTAGGGGCGTACCAGACCATATACTAAGTAAGAGACTTAGGGGCACATGCATCAAAGGTTTTTGCGAGCGCAAACGGTGCGATTCGCAAAAATCGGCCGTTTGCGCCCGCAAAAAGGCCTTTTGCGATGCATTAAAGTGTTAGGCACTCACAATGTAAGAAATCGCAATTTATTGCGATTTCTTAAATTGCGATTGCATTTAAGGAATCGCAACTTGCGATTCCCTAAATGCAATGCAACAAAAAATTTAAATTTGCGAATTTGCTATTAAGAAATGCAAATTACCATCAACTTTAAGTTGATGGTAATTTACTGAAAACTTTGAAAAATGCACAAAAGTGCATTTTTCAAAGTTACATGTTACACACACACATGCCCTTGGGGCATGTGTGTGCGCAACATGGGTGTACATAACAATTTCAGGGTGCAACAGGGTGTCCTTTTTGGCACTCCTTGCACCTTGAATTGACATGCTTAATTTGCGAGTACCAATGGAGTACTCGCAAATTGCGCATGTAATCTCATTCATTCCTATGGGCCTCCAGGCCCATAGGCATGAATGGGAATCACCTTAATTGCGACTTCGCAATTTGCGAGTCGCAATTAAGGAATTTTAAGGAATCGCATTTTTTTGGGCAAATCCTTCATGCATTGCATTTTGCGATTTCTAAATAGCAAATCGGTAAAATTCGCTATTTAGAAATCGCAAAATGCGGGCTTGATGCATGTGCCCCTTAGAAACAACGACTTGCAAGGAGACAAGGCCTAGGGCCTTCAGAAGTGCTGGGGCCTCACGAAACCACCCAAGGCAGGTAAGTAAAGGACCCACGGGGGACGCGTGCAGTGTGGATACACAGGCGCGAATCGCCGTTAACTTCAATGGGGCAAGTCGCGGTTGGAAATAAAGAGTTTTAGGATACTTCGGGAGAACCTACAAGCAAGTCACTTACAGGGTAAGTAGTTCTAGGGCCCACACCCACAGGAGCACCGTCGTGCTGGAGTTACCTCACCCAGGGAAGCCGGGTGCACAGGTGTCCTTTGGTGTCGGGTCGCGGCGTCGTTTTCAATGGCAAACAAAGAAGACTTGCTGCTTGCGGGAGCTGAAGAAGTGTCCGGTGGAATCCAAGCCTGGATTCTGAAGAAGGATGACCTGAAAGCAGAGGGGACAGTGTTCAAAGTCACTTGGCAGTGACCCGGGGCAAGGAAGATGGATGCCCACCGTCGTCGGTCGCTTCAGGTCGGTTGCGGGTGCCTTGACTCTTCAGCCACGTGGTCCAGGAGGCGTCAACGACGACCAGGAGCTGGATTCGGTGTATCCCTCGACGTCTGCAGCTGACTGCGGTGTCGGCAACTCGATAGGAGCCAACAAGCCTTGGCAGCAGCAAGTCTCGGGGAGATGAAGAAAAGTCGATGGCGCAGACCAGCAAGGTCTGAGGGACTCACCCAGCGAGGGTAAGTCAGGGCAGGCCTGGAGCAACCAGGGGAGCCCTTTGGTTTCTTTAAGAAGTCTTCTGGGGACCCACAAGCCAGCGGGCAAGGGATCGCAAAGACACCTCGGGCGGAATCACTCAACAGGAGCCCACGGTCACTTGGGATGGTGTAGGCCTCTGATCTTCAGAGGGATTCCTGCTGGAGGCCGGGACCACACGTGGTCCAAAGCACAAGTTCGTAGAACGTTGTGAAGGGGTTGCACTCAACAATAGTGCACGGTACCCAGGGGTCGCGGTTCCTCGTTACTCGTGGGGTCCACTTGCCTCAGCTTCGCTGGGGACTCACGATGGCCTGGGAGAGGTCAGGAAATCCACTTCTTGGGCTGCAGGGACTTCGGACTCCGGCGGGAGCGGCGTAGTTTGCGACCGTCGTTGTCGTTTTTGGTGCCTGCCAAGCAGGGGAGTCACTCCTTGACTCCAAGGGAGATTCTTCTGTCTTCCAAAGGTAGTGGAACGTCGAAGGGCCAGGATTCTTCTGTAGAGCGTCGTCCAGGGGTTATCTGCTTTGCAATGGTGAGGTTCCCCCTCTTATACTAAAAAGAGGGGATGGACTAGCTCTATGACCCCACCTATGGGAGGGTCAAGGGAGGGGTGGCTACACCCACTTCCCTTTGTCCAGTTTCACGCCAGAGCAGGGGCAGGTAGCCCCTGAGCTGGTTTGAACTGGCATATGCACAGAGGAGCCTTCTGCTCCCCCAGTGCAGGACTTCAAAGCACTCTAAGAGTGCACCCACCCAGCCCCAATACACTAAACCCTGTCTGGAAGGTGGTTACACCTTCCTGTGACAGGATGCCTATTGTTGGGCTTCCTCCACTGCGAGTTTCGGTCATCAGCAGGAGGGCAGCCCAGTGTCTGTGACTGGTGGCATCCATTTTGTGATGCCAGGGCTCTTTAGGATTCTACCGCGTTTCCACAGCAGGTACATGTCTTATCCCTCTAGAAGGGTGGAATGCTACCCCCGCCGCCAAGATTGGCGGGGGGTAGTATTCCAAGATGTTTGACACCAAACACGACATGTTTTGATGCAGCCATTCCAAAGTTAGCATTTATTGCGAGGATATAATGCACTTAAATAGTATATGGTTTAACCGCATCCACAAACAGCACCAGAGAATAGACTCTGAGAGCTGCAGAGGGGCCCTGCTCAGGCAGAGGCACCCCCTCACATAGAAGCCAAGCACCCTGCCCTCAGGATTGATAGGGCCTGCCTTAGGGGTGACTGATAGGTTTATATGTGTGTGCAGGAGAGATATAGGAAACCTATATCTCAGTGAGGGGGCTAGCACCACCTCACCCAGGCTGCAGTAGCAGGCCTGTGGTGTCAGATTTAGACTGCTTCCCAGGGGTGGCGTAATATATGCTGCAGCCCCTGGTAGGCCTGTGAAGTACCTATGCCCTTGGCACCTAAGGTACCATATACTAGGGACTCATAAGGCACCACAGTATCCAATCACTAGTGCACCTAGAGTGCACTCCATGTCGTTTAGAGAGAACAGAGAGGCTGGGGCCCTGATTGGCAGGGACCCAGCCAGACTATAGCCAGAAACCAGTGCTAACATCAGAAAAAAAGTGGGGGCAACATAAGAGGCAGATCCTACTCTCCTACAGAAGCCATGCTCAGGTAGACCCCAGCCAGAAGCCATGCACAGGTAGACCCTAGCCAGAAACCACGCACAGGTTGAACTCGTCCAGAAGCCACACACAGGCAGACCCCATCCCGAAGCCACGCACAGGCAGACTCCGTCTGGAAGCCACGCACAGGCAGACCCCATCCCAAAGCCACGCACAGGCAGACCCCGTCCGGAAGCCACGTGTAGTTAGACCCCATCTGGAAGCCACGCGCAGGTAGACCCCGTCCGGAAGCCACACGCAGGTAGACCCCACCCATAAGGCACGCACAGGTAGACCCCGTCCGGAAGCCACGCGCAGGTAGACCCCGTCCGGAAGCCACGCGCAGGTAGACCCCGTCCGGAAGCCACGCACGGGTAGACCCTGTTCAGAAGCCATGCACAGGTAGACCCCAGCCAGAAACCACGCACAGGCAGACCCCGTCCGGAAGCCACGTGTAGTCAGACCCCAACCGGAAGCCACGCGCAGGAAGACCCCATCCAGAAGCCACGCGCAGGTAGACCCTGTCCGGAAGCCACGTGCAAGTAAACCCCATCCAGAAGCCATCCGCAGGTAGACCCCACCCACAAGCCACGAACAGGCAGACCCCGTCCAGAAGCCATGCACAGGCAGACCCCATTCAGAAGCCACGCACAGGTAGTCCCCATCCAGAAGCCACGCACAGGTAGACCCCAGCCAGAAACCATGCACAAGTGGACCTCGTCCAGAAGCCACACACAGGTGGCCCCTCTAGAAACCACGCACAGGTGGACCCCGTCCAGAAGAAACATCCAGGTGGACCCCGTCCAGAAACCACGCACAGGTGGACCTCGTCCGGAAACCATGCACAGGTAGACCTCGTCCAGAAGCCACGCACAGGTGGACCTCGTCTGGAAACCACGTACAGGTAGACCCTGTCCGGAAACCACGTACAGGTAGACCCCGTCCGGAAGCCACGCACTGGTAGAACCCATCCGGAAGCCACGCACAGGCAGACCCCGTCCGGAAGCCAAGCACAGGCAGACTCCGTCCGGAAGTCACGCACAGGCAGACCCCGTCCGGAAGCCACGCACAGGCAGACCCCGTCCGGAAGCCACACACAGGCAGACCCCGTCCGGAAGCCACGCACAGGCAGACCCCGTCCGGAAGCCACGCGCAGGCAGACCCTGTCTGGAAGCCATGCGCAGGCAAACCCCATACGGGAGCCACGCGCAGGTAGACCCCGTATGGAAGCCACGCGCAGGTAGACCCCGTCCAGAAGCCACATGCAAGTAGACCCCGTCCAGAAGCCACACGCAAGTAGACCCCGTTCGAAAGCCACACGCAGGTAGATCCCGTCCGAAAGCCACACAGAGGTAGACCCCACCCATAAGCCATGCACAGGCAGACCCGGTCTGGAAGCCACGCACAGGCAGACCCCGTCCGGAAGCCACGCGTAGTCAGACCCCGTCCGGAAGCCATGCGTAGTCAGACCCCGTCCGGAAGCCACGCGTAGTCAGACCCCGTCCGGAAGCCACGCGTAGTCAGACCCCGTCCAGAAGCCACGCGTAGTCAGACCCCGTCCGGAAGCCACGCGTAGTCAGACCCCGTCCGGAAGCCACGCGTAGTCAGACCCCATCCGGAAGCCACGCGTAGTCAGACCCCGCCCGGAAGCCACGCGTAGTCAGACCCCGTCCGGAAGCCACGAGTAGTCAGACCTCGTCCGGAAGCCACGCGTAGTCAGACCCCGTCCGGAAGCCACGCGTAGTCAGACCCCGTCCGGAAGCCACGCGTAGTCAGACCCCGTCCGGAAGCCACGCGTAGTCAGACCCCGTCCGGAAGCCACGCGTAGTCAGACCCCGTCCGGAAGCCACGCGTAGTCAGACCCCGTCCGGAAGCCACGCGTAGTCAGACCCCGTCCGGAAGCCACGCGTAGTCGGACCCCGTCCGGGAGCCACGCGTAGTCAGACCCCGTCCGGGAGCCACGCGTAGTCAGACCCCCGTCCGGGAGCCACGCGTAGTCAGACCCCGTCCGGGAGCCACGCGTAGTCAGACCCCGTCCGGGAGCCACGCGTAGTCAGACCCCGTCCGGGAGCCACGCGTAGTCAGACCCCGTCCGGGAGCCACGCGTAGTCAGACCCCGTCCGGGAGCCACGCGTAGTCAGACCCCGTCCGGGAGCCACGCGTAGTCAGACCCCGTCCGGGAGCCACGCGTAGTCAGACCCCGTCCGGAAGCCACGCGCAGGTAGACCCCGTCCGGAAGCCACGCGCAGGTAGACCCCGTCCGGAAGCCACGCGCAGGTAGACCCCGTCCGGAAGCCACGCGCAGGTAGACCCCGTCCGAAAGCCACGCGCAGGTAGACCCCGTCCGAAAGCCACGCGCAGGTAGACCCCATCCGAAAGCCACGCGCAGGTAGACCCCGTCCGGAAGCCACACGCAGGTAGACCCCGCCCATAAGCCACGCACAGGTAGACCCCATCCAGAAACCACGCACAGGCAGACCCCGCCCATAAGCCACGCACAGGTAGACCCCGTCCAGAGGCCACGCACAGGCAGACCCCGTCCAGAAGCCATGAGCAGGTAGACGTAGACCCCACCCATAAGCCATGCACAGGTAGACCCCGTCCAGAAGCCATGCACAGGCAGACCCCGTCCAGAAGCCATGCACATGTAGACCCCATCCAGAAGCCACGCGCAGGTAGATGTAGACCCCCCCATAAGCCACGCATAGGTAGACCCCGTCCAGAAGCAAACACAAGGAGATAATGGACGGAGTGCTGAAACTTTTCAAACACTCACCCCCAGTCACAGATCTGGGTTGAATCCATCATCATTCTTTAGGTCACTTTGCCACCCCAGTTCAGACATAGCTATATGCAAATCAGTCTCGACCCTGTGCCTCATGGGAACAGTCCAGACCGAACTGCCAAGCCATGTCTTCCATGCACAGGTAGACCCCGTCCAGAAGCCATGCACAGGCAGATCCTGTCCAGAAGCCACGCACAGGCAGACCCCGTCCAGAAACCACGCACAGGTGGATGTTGTCCACAAACCACACACAGGTAGACCCTGTCCAGAAGCCACGCACAAGTAGACCCCGTCCAGAAACCACGCACAGGTGGACCTCGTCCAGAAACCACGCACAGGTGGACCTCGTCCAGAAGCCACAAACAGGTGGACCCCATCCATAAACCACGAACAGTTGGACCTGGTCCGGAAACCACACACAGGTGGACCTCGTCCAGGAGCCACGCACAGGTGGACATCTTACGGAAACCATGCACAGGTAGACCCTGTCCGGAAGCCACGCACAGGCAGATCCCATCTGGAAGCCAAGCACAGGCACACCCTGTCCGGAAGCCACGCAGAGGCAGACTCCGTCTTGAAGCCACGCACAGGCAGACCCCATCCTGAAGCCACGGACAGGCAGACCCCGTCCGGAAGCCACGCACAGACAGACCCCGTCTGGAAGCCACGCACAGGCAGACCCCGTCCTGGAAGCCACGCTGCAGGTAGACCCCGGACGGAAGCCATGCGCAGGTAGGCCTGTACAGATGCCACGCGCAGGTAGACCCCGTCCGGAAGCCACACGCGCAGGTAGACCCCACCCATAAGCCATGCACAGGTAGACCCCGTCCAGAAGCCATGCACAGGTAGACCCCAGCCAGAAACCACGCACAAGTGGACCTCGTCCAGAAACCACGCACAGGTGGTCCTCGTCCAGAAGCCACACACAGGTGGACCCAGTCCAGAAACCACACACAGGTGGACCTTGTCCGGAAACCACGCACAGGTGGACCTTGTCCAGCAGCCACGCACAGGTGGACCTCGTCCAGAAACCACGCACAGGTAGACCCCGTCTGGAAGCCACACACAGGCAGACCCCGTCCGGAAAGCACGCACATGCAGACCCCATCCGGAAGCCACGCACAGGCAGACTCCGTCTGGAAGCCACGCACAGGCAGACCCCGTCCCGGCCACGCACAGGCAGACCCCGCCCCGAAGCCAAGCACAGGCAGACCCCGTCCCGAAGCCACGCACAGGCAGACCCCATCCGGAAGTCACGCGCAGGTAGACCCTGTCTGGAAGCCACGCACAGGTAGACCCCGCCTGGAAGCCACGCGCAGGTAGACCCCGTCTGGAAGCCACGCGCAGGTAGACCCCGTCTGGAAGCCACGCGCAGGTAGAGCCTGTCTTGAAGCCACGCGCAGGTAGACCCCGTCTGGAAGCCACGCGCAGGTAGACCCCACCGATAAGCCACGCACAGGTAGACCCCGTCCGGAAGCCATGCACAGGCAGACCCCATCCGGAAGCCATGCGCAGGTAGACCCCACCCATAAGCCACGCACAGGTAGACCCCATTCAGAAGCTATGCACAGGTAGACCCTGTCCAGAAGTCACGCACAGGCAGACCCCATCCAGAAGCCATGCACAGGCGGACCCCATCCAGGAGCCACGCACAGGCAGACCCCGTCCAGAAACCACGCACAGGCAGACCCAGTCCAGAAGTGTAGGAAGGTGGAATCTGACTATATGGTTGCCCCCACTTTTTTCCTGGTGTTTTGCTGGTTTATGACTTAGTTGGACTAGGACCCTGCTATTCAGGGCCCCAGTCTATCTGCTCTCTCTAAACGACATGGAGTGCACTCTAGGTGCACTAGTGATTGGATACTGTGGTGCCTTATGAGTCCCTAGTATATGGTACCTTAGGTGCCAAGGGCATAGGTACTTCACAGGCCTACCAGGGGCTGCAGCATGTATTATGCCACCCCTGGGAAGCAGTCTAAATCTGACACCACAGGCTCAGCTACTGCAGCCTGGGTGAGGTGGTGCTAGCACTCCTCACTGAGATATAGGTTTCCTATATCTCTCCTGCACACACATATAAACCTATCAGTCACCCCTAAGGCAGGCCCTATCAATCCTGAGGGCAGGGTGCTTGGCTTCTATGTGAGGGGGTGCCTCTGCCTGAGCAGGGCCCCTCTGCAGCTCTCAGAGTCTATTCTCTGGTGCTGTTTGTGGATGCGGTTAAACCATATACTATTAAGTGCATTATATCCTCGCGGTAAATGCTAACTTTGGAATGGCTGCATCAAAACATGTCGTGTTTGGTGTCAAACATCTTGGAATACTACCCCCCGCCAATCTTGGCGGCGGGGGTAGCATTCCACCCTTCTAGAGGGATAAGACATGTACCTGCTGTGGAAACGCGGTAGAATCCTAAAGAGCCCTGGCATCACAAAATGGATGCCACCAGTCACAGACACTGGGCTGCCCTCCTGCTGATGACCGAAACTCGCAGTGGAGGAAGCCCAACAATAGGCATCCTGTCACAGGGAGGTGTAACCACCTCCCAGACAGGGTTTAGTGTATTGGGGCTGGGTGGGTGCACTCTTAGAGTGCTTTGAAGTCCTGCACTGGGGAGCAGAAGGCTCCTCTGTGCATATGCCAGTTCAAACCAGCTCAGGGGCTACCTGCCCCTGCTCTGGCGCGAAACTGGACAAAGGGAAGTGGGTGTAGCCACCCCTCCCTTGACCCTCCCATAGGTGGGGTCATAGAGCTAGTCCATCCCCTTTTTAGTATAAGAGGGGGAACCTTGCCATTGCAAAGCAGATAACCCCTGGACGACGCTCTACAGAAGAATCCTGGCCCTTCGACGTTCCACTACCTTTGGAAGACAGAAGAATCTCCCTTGGAGTCAAGGAGTGACTCCCCTGCTTGGCAGGCACCAAAAACGACAACGACGGTCGCAAACTATGCCGCTCCCGCCAGAGTCCGAAGTCCCTGCAGCCCAAGAAGTGGATTTCCTGACCTCTCCCAGGCCATCGTGAGTCCCCAGCGAAGCTGAGGCAAGTGGACCCCACGAGTAACGAGGAACCGCGACCCCTGGGTACCGTGCACTATTGTCGAGTGCAACCCCTTCACAACGTTCTACGAACCTGTGCTTTGGACCACGTGTGGTCCCGACCTCCAGCAGGAATCCCTCTGAAGATCAGAGGCCTACACCGTCCCGTGTGACCGTGGGCCCCTGCTGAGTGATTCCGCCCGAGGTGTCTTCGCGATCCCTTGCCCGCTGGCTTGTGGGTCCCCAGAAGACTTCTGAAAGAAACCAAAGGGCTCCCCTGGTTGCTCCAGGACTGCCCTGACTTACCCTTGCTGGGTGAGTTCCACAGACCTTGCTGGTCTGCGCCATCGACTTTTCTTCATCTCCCCAAGACTTGCGGCTGCCAAGGCTTGTTGGCTTCGATCGAGTTGCCAACACCGCAGTCAGCTGCAGACGTCGAGGGACACACCGAATCCAGCTCCTGGTCGTCGTCGACGCCTCCTGGACCACGTGGCTGAAGAGTCAAGGCACCCGCAACCGACCTGAATCACTCGACGACGGTGGGCATCCATCTTCCTTGCCCCGAGTCACTGCCAAGTGACTTTGAACACTGTCCCCTCTGCTTTCAGGTCATCCTTCTTCAGAATCCAGGCTTGGATTCCACCGGACACTTCTTCAGCTCCCGCAAGCAGCAAGTCTTCTTTGTTCGCCATTGAAAATGACGCCGCGACCCGACACCAAAGGACACCTGTGCACCCGGCTTCCCTGGGTGAGGTAACTCCAGCACTACGGTGCTCCTGTGGGTGTGGGCCCTAGAACTACTTACCCTGTAAGTGACTTGCTTGTAGGTTCTCCCGAAGTATCCTAAAACTCTTTATTTCCAACCGCGACTTGCCCCATTGAAGTTAACGGCGATCCGCGCCTGTGTATCCACACTGCACGCGTCCCCCGTGGGTCCTTTACTTACCTGCCTTGGGTGGTTTTGTGAGGCCCCAGCACTTCTGAAGGCCCTAGGCCTTGTCTCCCTGCAAGTTGTTGTTTCTAAGTCTCTTACTTAGTATATGGTCTGGTACGCCCCTAGGGCCCCAGCCATATTTTGTGCTTAACTTATTGTGAAACGTTGATTTGTGCATATGTTTGTCTTCTAATCTCATAAAGAGATTAGTAGAGAGTTATTTAGAAATAAATACATATATATTTGATATATATACCTGTGTGGTGTCTTTTCATTTGGTGATTCAAGAGATTATATGGTAAAACAAGCTGCTTTACATTCCTTCAAGACTTAGCCTGAAGGCTGCTCTCCACAGCTACCACTAGGATAGCTTTCTTTAAAAGGTTGTCTTAAACCTATCTACCATAAGAGTCGATTTGCCCTGGTGCAAGGTGTCCACTTTAATTAGTGAACAGCATATACCAGGCCAACTTCTCACAAGAAGCCACGCACAGGTGGACCTCGTCCAGAAGCCACAAACAGGTGGACCCCATCCATAAACCACGAACAGTTGGACCTGGTCCGGAAACCACACACAGGTGGACCTCGTCCAGGAGCCACGCACAGGTGGACATCTTACGGAAACCATGCACAGGTAGACCCTGTCCGGAAGCCACGCACAGGCAGATCCCATCTGGAAGCCAAGCACAGGCACACCCTGTCCGGAAGCCACGCAGAGGCAGACTCCGTCTTGAAGCCACGCACAGGCAGACCCCATCCTGAAGCCACGGACAGGCAGACCCCGTCCGGAAGCCACGCACAGACAGACCCCGTCTGGAAGCCACGCACAGGCAGACCCCGTCTGGAAGCCACGCGCAGGTAGACCCCGGACGGAAGCCATGCGCAGGTAGGCCTGTACAGATGCCACGCGCAGGTAGACCCCGTCCGGAAGCCACACGCAGGTAGACCCCACCCATAAGCCATGCACAGGTAGACCCCGTCCAGAAGCCATGCACAGGTAGACCCCAGCCAGAAACCACGCACAAGTGGACCTCGTCCAGAAACCACGCACAGGTGGTCCTCGTCCAGAAGCCACACACAGGTGGACCCCGTCCAGAAACCACACACAGGTGGACCTTGTCCGGAAACCACGCACAGGTGGACCTTGTCCAGCAGCCACGCACAGGTGGACCTCGTCCAGAAACCACGCACAGGTAGACCCCGTCTGGAAGCCACACACAGGCAGACCCCGTCCGGAAAGCACGCACATGCAGACCCCATCCGGAAGCCACGCACAGGCAGACTCCGTCTGGAAGCCACGCACAGGCAGACCCCGTCCCGAAGCCACGCACAGGCAGACCCCGTCCCGAAGCCAAGCACAGGCAGACCCCGTCCCGAAGCCACGCACAGGCAGACCCCATCCGGAAGTCACGCGCAGGTAGACCCTGTCTGGAAGCCACGCACAGGTAGACCCCGTCTGGAAGCCACGCGCAGGTAGACCCCGTCTGGAAGCCACGCGCAGGTAGACCCCGTCTGGAAGCCACGCGCAGGTAGACCCCGTCTGGAAGCCACGCGCAGGTAGAGCCCGTCTGGAAGCCACGCGCAGGTAGACCCCGTCTGGAAGCCACGCGCAGGTAGACCCCACCGATAAGCCACGCACAGGTAGACCCCGTCCGGAAGCCATGCACAGGCAGACCCCATCCGGAAGCCACGCGCAGGTAGACCCCACCCATAAGCCACGCACAGGTAGACCCCATTCAGAAGCTATGCACAGGTAGACCCTGTCCAGAAGTCACGCACAGGCAGACCCCATCCAGAAGCCATGCACAGGCGGACCCCATCCAGGAGCCACGCACAGGCAGACCCTCGTCCAGAAACCACGCACAGGCAGACCCAGTCCAGAAGTGTAGGAAGGTGGAATCTGACTATATGGTTGCCCCACTTTTTTCCTGGTGTTTTGCTGGTTTATGACTTAGTTGGACTAGGACCCTGCTATTCAGGGCCCCAGTCTATCTGCTCTCTCTAAACGACATGGAGTGCACTCTAGGTGCACTAGTGATTGGATACTGTGGTGCCTTATGAGTCCCTAGTATATGGTACCTTAGGTGCCAAGGGCATAGGTACTTCACAGGCCTACCAGGGGCTGCAGCATGTATTATGCCACCCCTGGGAAGCAGTCTAAATCTGACACCACAGGCCTGCTACTGCAGCCTGGGTGAGGTGGTGCTAGCACCCCTCACTGAGATATAGGTTTCCTATATCTCTCCTGCACACACATATAAACCTATCAGTCACCCCTAAGGCAGGCCCTATCAATCCTGAGGGCAGGGTGCTTGGCTTCTATGTGAGGGGGTGCCTCTGCATGAGCAGGGCCCCTCTGCAGTTCTCAGAGTCCATTCTCTGGTGCTGTTTGTGGATGCGGTTAAACCATATACTATTAAGTGCATTATATCCTCGCGGTAAATGCTAACTTTGGAATGGCTGCATCAAAACATGTCGTGTTTGGTGTCAAACATCTTGGAATACTACCCCTCCGCCAATCTTGGCGGCGGGGAGTAGCATTCCACCCTTCTAGAGGGATAAGACATGTACCTGCTGTGGAAACGCGGTAGAATCCTAAAGAGCCCTGGCATCACAAAATGGATGCCACCAGTCACAGACACTGGGCTGCCCTCCTGCTGATGACCGAAACTCGCAGTGGAGGAAGCCCAACAATAGGCATCCTGTCACAGGGAGGTGTAACCACCTCCCAGACAGGGTTTAGTGTATTGGGGCTGGGTGGGTGCACTCTTAGAGTGCTTTGAAGTCCTGCACTGGGGAGCAGAAGGCTCCTCTGTGCATATGCCAGTTCAAACCAGCTCAGGGGCTACCTGCCCCTGCTCTGGCGCGAAACTGGACAAAGGGAAGTGGGTGTAGCCACCCCTCCCTTGACCCTCCCATAGGTGGGGTCATAGAGCTAGTCCATCCCCTCTTTTTAGTATAAGAGGGGGAACCTTGCCATTGCAAAGCAGATAACCCCTGGACGACGCTCTACAGAAGAATCCTGGCCCTTCGACGTTCCACTACCTTTGGAAGACAGAAGAATCTCCTTGGAGTCAAGGAGTGACTCCCCTGCTTGGCAGGCACCAAAAACGACAACGACGGTCGCAAACTACACCGCTCCCGCCGGAGTCCGAAGTCCCTACAGCCCAAGAAGTGGATTTCCTGACCTCTCCCAGGCCATCGTGAGTCCCCAGCGAAGCTGAGGCAAGTGGACCCCACGAGTAACGAGGAACCGCGACCCCTGGGTACCGTGCACTATTGTCAAGTGCAACCCCTTCACAACGTTCTACGAACCTGTGCTTTGGACCACGTGTGGTCCCGACCTCCAGCAAGAATCCCTCCGAAGATCAGAGGCCTACACCGTCCCGTGTGACCGTGGGCCCCTGTTGAGTGATTCCGCCCGAGGTGTCTTCGCGATCCCTTGCCCGCTGGCTTGTGGGTCCCCAGAAGACTTCTGAAAGAAACCAAAGGGCTCCCCTGGTTGCTCCAGGCCTGCCCTGACTTACCCTCGCTGGGTGAGTTCCACAGACCTTGCTGGTCTGCGCCATCGACTTTTCTTCATCTCCCCGAGACTTGCGGCTGCCAAGGCTTGTTGGCTCCGATCGAGTTGCCGACACCGCAGTCAGCTGCAAACGTCAAGGGACACACCGAATCCAGCTCCTGGTCATCGTCAACGCCTCCTGGACCACGTGGCTGAAGAGTCAAGGCACCCGCAACCGACCTGAATCACTCGACGACGGTGGGCATCCATCTTCCTTGCCCCGAGTCACTGCCAAGTGACTTTGAACACTGTCCCCTCTGCTTTCAGGTCATCCTTCTTCAGAATCCAGGCTTGGATTCCACCGGACACTTCTTCAGCTCCCGCAAGCAGCAAGTCTTCTTTGTTCGCCATTGAAAATGACGCCGCGACCCGACACCAAAGGACACCTGTGCACCCGGCTTCCCTGGGTGAGGTAACTCCAGCACTACGGTGCTCCTGTGGGTGTGGGCCCTAGAACTACTTACCCTGTAAGTGACATGCTTGTAGGTTCTCCCGAAGTATCCTAAAACTCTTTATTTCCAACCGCGACTTGCCCCATTGAAGTTAACGGCGATCCGCGCCTGTGTATCCACACTGCACGCGTCCCCCGTGGGTCCTTTACTTACCTGCCTTGGGTGGTTTTGTGAGGCCCCAGCACTTCTGAAGGCCCTAGGCCTTGTCTCCCTGCAAGTTGTTGTTTCTAAGTCTCTTACTTAGTATATGGTCTGGTACGCCCCTAGGGCCCCAGCCATATTTTGTGCTTAACTTATTGTGAAACGTTGATTTGTGCATATGTTTGTCTTCTAATCTCATAAAGAGATTAGTAGAGAGTTATTTAGAAATAAATACATATATATTTGATATATATACCTGTGTGGTGTCTTTTCATTTGGTGATTCAAGAGATTATATGGTAAAACAAGCTGCTTTACATTCCTTCAAGACTTAGCCTGAAGGCTGCTCTCCACAGCTACCACTAGGATAGCTTTCTTTAAAAGGTTGTCTTAAGCCTATCTACCATAAGAGTCGATTTGCCCTGGTGCAAGGTGTCCACTTTAATTAGTGAACAGCATATACCAGGCCAACTTCTCACATTGGTGGGCAGCGTGTGGGATTCCAGCTTGCCATTGTTTTACCAGAAAATCTCTATTTGAATTACTAACTGAAAACCATTATAGGTACTCAAGGTACATATAAAGTCAAGCTTAGTATCAATAAGTTCTACTGAACTTAGAGCTGTGTGCCAAGGGATAGCACACCCTTTCCACAGCTCAAGCTAGGATCAGTAGGCCACAAACTAGTGTAGGTAGTACAACACTGCACAACACTAGAATGTCCTTAAGGGGTGGACCCAGTGGATCCACTCAGCCTCAGTATAAGGACATGGCTTTCTCTGACTTGAGAGCCATGTGTGTTGATAGACACCTGACGCTAGGACAGAGTCCCTCAACACTACACCTGATAGATCTGCTGACAGCAGATGACCTTAGATTGGCTCTAGGAGCTAAAGGGTCTGAATCAGTGGGTGGGTCAGTCATAGTATCTGGGTCAGATGATGAAAATCAGAATGACCAAGACTCTGTGATTGAAGGGCCAGGCTTCAAGGGGCCTGAAAAGGACAGAGGAATTCTCCCTAAGAGAACTGACAGAGAGGAGGAGAGGCACAGATCCCCTTCCAGGGAATCTGACCACTCTTATCACTCTGGCAGAGAATTTGTCCAGCAGAGGAGCTCATACTTTTCCTTAAGAGAGACCTCCTCTGAGAGAAGGTGCAAACTGCTCCAGTATGAGGAAGCCAGAGTGGCCCTCAGAACCAAGCAGTTGGCCCTGGATAGGGAAGCCCTGGAGATCCAGAGAGCTTCTAGAAAGAGGGAGTTAGAACCCCCTGGTGGCAGCAACAGTGTCCCTAGAGGCAGAGAATATATTCCTGACCATAGGAACCTGAGGAAGGTTGTTCCTCCCTACCAGAGTGGGGATGATATCCACAAGTGGATAACTGCTATGGAGAGGGCCTGTAGAGTACAGCAAGTCCCCCAAAAGCAGTGGGCAGCAATCTTGTGGCTCTCCTTTTCAGATAAAGGAAGAGACAAGCTCCTCACTGTTAGAGAGGAGGATGCTGATGATTATGAGGTCCTGAAGAGTGCACTGATAGATGGGTTTGGCTTAACCACTGAAGAGTACAGGTTGAAGTTCAGAGATACCCAGAAGGCACAGACTCAGGACTGGACAGACTTTGTAGATGGTGCATCCAAGGCTCTGGAGGGTTGGCTGGTTGGCAGTAGGGTTACTGATTTCAAAGGATTTTATAATCTAATGATGAGAGAACAGATCCTTAATAATTGTCAAAACCAGCTTTTACACCAGTACCTGGTGGACTCTGATCTGACCTCTCCCCAAGAATTGGGAAAGAAGGCAGACAAATGGGTCAGAACCAGAGTAAGGCCTAAGAATCAGGGTGGTGACCACAAGAAAGATTCTACCAAGTCCCAAGAGAAAGGTGGGGATAAATCTAAGGATAAGTCCACTACAGGGCCCCAAAAGTCCTCTTCTGGGGGTGGGTCCCAAACTCCTTCCTCTCCTGAAAAGAAACCCTATTGCCATGTCTGTAAAAAGCCTAGGCACTGGAAATCTGATCCCAGTTGTCCCAGGATTGGCAATAAAGAAAATGTTCCTCCAACAACTACTACCACCCCTCCTGGTACTACCAGTAGCAATCCTCCAGTTGGGAGTAGTGCACCCAAAACGTTAGGTGCTTTTGCAAGAGGAACAGAGGTGGGCCCTAGTTCAGACAGGACCCCCTCAACAGACTCCTCAGATTCTGATGGTGGTATAGGATTTGCCACCTTTACCGTGGGTCCCACAGCATTGGGCAGGTACAGACTGGAGCCAATAATTAATGGTCAGAAAGCTGTGGCATTTAGGGACACAGGGGCTAGTGTCACCATGGTGGCAGGGAAACTAGTCCCCCTCACCAGCTTTTACCTGAGTTTAAATACCAGGTGACCAACATTGATGGTGTCAGAACAGAGCACCCCATGGCCATAGTCAATCTCAGCTGGGAGGGGTCACAGGCCCAAAAAGAGTGGCAGTGTCCCCAACCTTACCTGTAGATTGCCTGATGGGCAATGATCTGGAAATTTCAGCCTGGGCTGAAATTGAACACCAAACCCATCTGCGGATGTTGGGTGTCCCTGTAAAGGTTAGTGGGGCTGTGATGGCCACAGCCCCAGCCCAAGATTTTGGAGAGATGGAGCCTGGAAGAATGGCCCACTCTCCCCCAGAAGAGAGCACAAGGGTTGAAGAAAAGTCTTCTTCCCTCCAGACAGTAGGTAAGGGTCAGCCTCCTCAGGGAACTGACCCTCCCCTAGTGAAGGAACTGCCACAGAGGTAGTCAGGCCTGGCCTGGCCCCACCCCTGATGGCAGAGGACCCTTCCAAGGTGGTACCCAGTCTGGAGCAGGTAAACTGCCCCTCTCTACCCTGCCTCAGTCAGCCCAGGGCTGCAGAGGTCAGGGAGGTCAGTGGACCCCCAGGGCCCCCTGTCCAGAGGAACCCCCCATCAGCAGATTAGGGGCACCCAGTCTAGTAGCCCTAGCCAGGTGAAAATTCCTCAACCCACTGAGGGATCCCCCATACCTTTATGTAGGGACCTCCCCAGAAGGACTCTGTTAGGCAAGGGCAAACCTGGGACCAAAAGGTTCCAAACATGCCATGTCCCTCCAGTGTTCCATCCAAAGGGACCCAACCCCCAGCTGTAGGCAGTCAAAGGTTGACCCTTAGAGCAAAGTGCAACTCAGTCATGGAAAGACAGGCATACATGGTGACCAGTGATCTGAGGAAGCTGAGGCCAACCTTCCTAGGGCCTCACTTCCCTACTCAGACACCCCACCAGCCTTGTACTTTACCAAAGCACACCAGAGGTAGTGATTCCCCATGGTGGAGACCCTCTCATACCCTTAGGGTGAGGGATTGCTTAGTGGACCATAAGACAGGGGGCAACCATGCTAGTGCAGGTGCTTCCTTATATGACCACTTAATCAATAAAGGCTCAACTGGTCAAGGTTAGCCTTATCTCCTTTCGTTTGGGGGGGTTATGTAGGAAGGTGGAATCTGACTATATGGTTGCCCCCACTTTTTTCCTGGTGTTTTGCTGGTTTATGACTTAGTTGGACTAGGACCCTGCTATTCAGGGCCCCAGTCTATCTGCTCTCTCTAAACGACATGGAGTGCACTCTAGGTGCACTAGTGATTGGATACTGTGGTGCCTTATGAGTCCCTAGTATATGGTACCTTAGGTGCCAAGGGCATAGGTACTTCACAGGCCTACCAGGGGCTGCAGCATGTATTATGCCACCCCTGGGAAGCAGTCTAAATCTGACACCACAGGCCTGCTACTGCAGCCTGGGTGAGGTGGTGCTAGCACCCCTCACTGAGATATAGGTTTCCTATATCTCTCCTGCACACACATATAAACCTATCAGTCACCCCTAAGGCAGGCCCTATCAATCCTGAGGGCAGGGTGCTTGGCTTCTATGTGAGGGGGTGCCTCTGCCTGAGCAGGGCCCCTCTGCAGCTCTCAGAGTCTATTCTCTGGTGCTGTTTGTGGATGCGGTTAAACCATATACTATTAAGTGCATTATATCCTCGCGGTAAATGCTAACTTTGGAATGGCTGCATCAAAACATGTCGTGTTTGGTGTCAAACATCTTGGAATACTACCCCCCGCCAATC
Source organism: Calotriton arnoldi (assembly GCA_963921515.1). Taxonomy (NCBI): domain Eukaryota; kingdom Metazoa; phylum Chordata; class Amphibia; order Caudata; family Salamandridae; genus Calotriton; species Calotriton arnoldi. The sequence continues at coordinate 846,745 of CAWUFW010005485.1, forward strand.
TTGGCGGCGGGGGTAGCATTCCACCCTTCTAGAGGGATAAGACATGTACCTGCTGTGGAAACGCGGTAGAATCCTAAAGAGCCCTGGCATCACAAAATGGATGCCACCAGTCACAGACACTGGGCTGCCCTCCTGCTGATGACCGAAACTCGCAGTGGAGGAAGCCCAACAATAGGCATCCTGTCACAGGGAGGTGTAACCACCTCCCAGACAGGGTTTAGTGTATTGGGGCTGGGTGGGTGCACTCTTAGAGTGCTTTGAAGTCCTGCACTGGGGGAGCAGAAGGCTCCTCTGTGCATATGCCAGTTCAAACCAGCTCAGGGGCTACCTGCCCCTGCTCTGGCGCGAAACTGGACAAAGGGAAGTGGGTGTAGCCACCCCTCCCTTGACCCTCCCATAGGTGGGGTCATAGAGCTAGTCCATCCCCTCTTTTTAGTATAAGAGGGGGAACCTTGCCATTGCAAAGCAGATAACCCCTGGACGACGCTCTACAGAAGAATCCTGGCCCTTCGACGTTCCACTACCTTTGGAAGACAGAAGAATCTCCTTGGAGTCAAGGAGTGACTCCCCTGCTTGGCAGGCACCAAAAACGACAACGACGGTCGCAAACTACGCCGCTCCCGCCGGAGTCCGAAGTCCCTGCAGCCCAAGAAGTGGATTTCCTGACCTCTCCCAGGCCATCGTGAGTCCCCAGCGAAGCTGAGGCAAGTGGACCCCACGAGTAACGAGGAACCGCGACCCCTGGGTACCGTGCACTATTGTCAAGTGCAACCCCTTCACAACGTTCTACGAATCTGTGCTTTGGACCACGTGTGGTCCCAACCTCCAGCAGGAATCCCTCTGAAGATCAGAGGCCTACACCGTCCCGTGTGACCGTGGGCCCCTGTTGAGTGATTCCGCCCGAGGTGTCTTCGCGATCCCTTGCCCGCTGGCTTGTGGGTCCCCAGAAGACTTCTGAAAGAAACCAAAGGGCTCCCCTGGTTGCTCCAGGCCTGCCCTGACTTACCCTTGCTGGGTGAGTTCCACAGACCTTGCTGGTCTGCGCCATCGACTTTTCTTCATCTCCCCAAGACTCTGCGGCTGCCAAGGCTTGTTGGCTTCGATCGAGTTGCCGACACCGCAGTCAGCTGCAGACGTCGAGGGACACACCAAATCCAGCTCCTGGTCGTCGTCGACGCCTCCTGGACCACGTGGCTGAAGAGTCAAGGCACCCGCAACCGACCTGAATCACTCGACGACGGTGGGCATCCATCTTCCTTGCCCCGAGTCACTGCCAAGTGACTTTGAACACTGTCCCCTCTGCTTTCAGGTCATCCTTCTTCAGAATCCAGGCTTGGATTCCACCGGACACTTCTTCAGCTCCCGCAAGCAGCAAGTCTTCTTTGTTCGCCATTGAAAATGACGCCGCGACCCGACACCAAAGGACACCTGTGCACCCGGCTTCCCTGGGTGAGGTAACTCCAGCACTACGGTGCTCCTGTGGGTGTGGGCCCTAGAACTACTTACCCTGTAAGTGACTTGCTTGTAGGTTCTCCCGAAGTATCCTAAAACTCTTTATTTCCAACCGCGACTTGCCCCATTGAAGTTAACGGCGATCCGCGCCTGTGTATCCACACTGCACGCGTCCCCCGTGGGTCCTTTACTTACCTGCCTTGGGTGGTTTTGTGAGGCCCCAGCACTTCTGAAGGCCCTAGGCCTTGTCTCCCTGCAAGTCGTTGTTTCTAAGTCTCTTACTTAGTATATGGTCTGGTACGCCCCTAGGGCCCCAGCCATATTTTGTGCTTAACTTATTGTGAAACGTTGATTTGTGCATATGTTTGTCTTCTAATCTCATAAAGAGATTAGTAGAGAGTTATTTAGAAATAAATACATATATATTTGATATATATACCTGTGTGGTGTCTTTTCATTTGGTGATTCAAGAGATTATATGGTAAAACAAGCTGCTTTACATTCCTTCAAGACTTAGCCTGAAGGCTGCTCTCCACAGCTACCACTAGGATAGCTTAATTTAAAAGGTTGTCTTAAACCTATCTACCATAAGAGTCGATTTGCCCTGGTGCAAGGTGTCCACTTTAATTAGTGAACAGCATATACCAGGCCAACTTCTCACAAGAAGCCACGCACAGGTAGACCCAGTCCAGATACCATGCACGGGTAGACACCGTCCAGAAGCCACGCACAGGTAGACCCCATCCAGAAACCACTCACAGGTGGACCTCATCCAGAAACCACGCACAGGTGGACCCTGTCCAGAAGTCACGCACAGGCAGACCCCATCCAGAGGCCACGCACAGGCGGACCCCATCCAGAAGCCACACACTGGTAGACCCTGTCCAGAAGCCATGCACAGGCAGACCCCGTCCAGAAGCCACGCACAGGTAGACCCCGTCCAGAAACCACGCACAGGTGGACCTCATCCAGTAACCACGCACAGGTGGACCTCGTCCAGAAGCCACACACAGGTGGACCCCATCCATAAACCACGCACAGTTGGACCTCGACCGGAAACCACGCACAGGTGGACCTCGTCCAGGAGCCACGCACAGGTGGACATCATCCAGAAACCACGCACAGGTAGACCCTGTCCGGAAGCCACGCACAGGCAGACCCCGTCTGGAAGCCACACACAGGCAGACTCCGTCTGGAAGCCACGCACAGGCAGACCCCATCCGGAAGCCACTCACAGGCAGACCCCGTCTGGAAGCAACGCTCAGGCAAACCCCATACGGAAACCACACGCAGGTAGACCCCGTACGGAAGCCATGCGCAGGTAGGCCTGTACAGATGCCACGCACATGTAGACCCCGTCCGGAAGCCACGCGCAGGTAGACCCCACCCATAAGCCATGCGCAGGTAGACCCCAGCCAGAAGCCATGCACAGGTAGACCCCAGCCAGAAACCATGCACAGGTGGACCTCGTCCAGAAACCACGCACAGGTGGTCCTCATCCAGAAGCCACACACAGGTGGACCCCGTCCAGAAACCACGCACAGGTGGACCTCGTCCGGAAACCACGCACAGGTGGACCTTGTCCAGCAGCCACGCACAGGTGGACCTCGTCCGGAAACCACGCACAGGTAGACCCCGTCTGGAAGCCACACACAGGCAGACCCCGACCGGAAGCCACGCACAGGCAGACCCCATCCAGAAGCCACGCACAGGCAGACTCCGCCTGGAAGCCATGCACAGGCAGACCCCATCCCGAAGCCATGCACAGGCAGACCCCGTCCGGAAGCCACGTGTAGTCAGACCCCATCTTGAAGCCACGCGCAGGTAGACCCCATCCGGAAGCCACGCACAGGTAGACCCTGTCCAGAAGCCACACGCAGGTAGACTGTGAGAAAGTGCCATCTTTCTTACATGGTATGCCCCCACTTTTTGCTGAATGGCTGATGTACTTTGACTGAGTGTGCCCTGGGCTCCTGCCAACCAGGTACCCAGGGCCTGTGTTCCTTCCCTAAAATTGCATTGATACCTACACCCAATTGACATCCCTGGCCACAGGTCAGCCCCTGGTAAATGGTACCATGGGTACCCAGGGCACTGTGACCAGGGAAGGCCCCTAAGGGCTGCAGCACTTGTTGTGCCACCCTTAGGGACCCTGCACCTTTACACACACACACTGCCTTTGCAGGCTGCGTGTCTTGGTGCAGAACAAAAGTGAAGAGTCGACATGGCTCACATCCCTGTGTGCCATGCCTACAGGCCACTGCCCTGGCCTAGGTCAGCCACCCCTCTAGCTGGGTGCACTATGCCAGTGGTGAGGGCATAGAGGCATGAGCCCTGTGCCCCTACAGTGCCCAAGTCCATTCTTGGGCATTGTAAGTGCAGTGCTGCCATTAAGAGTATATGGTGCTGGGAGTCTGTCATTACGAACTCCACCGCACCATAATGGCCCCACTGAAGACTAAGAAGTTTGGTATCAAACTTCTCAGCACATTAAACCCCCACTGATGCCAGTGTGGGATTTAATGTAAAACGCACTCCAGAGGGCATCTTAGAGATGCCCCCTGAAACCAACCCGACCTCCAGTGTCCGGACTGAGTGGCTGCCCAGGCTGCCACCACCAGACATGTTTCTGGACCCCTGGGTCGAGAGCCTCTGCTCTCAGGGGCCTGAAACAATGCACATCCCGGGACGAGGTGCCAAAGCCTCCTCCCCCAGGATGGGCAGGGGGAGCTTCAAAGGCCTGCCGCCTTGGAGTTTCCCCAGACCATTTGCTGCTTCCAGCAAACTGGTCCCCACTGGTTCTACCCCCACTCCTGGCGGGAGAACCGGCGGGAAAACCAGAAGCAGGAAATGGGTTGCGCCCACCTCTGCCAACTCCACCCCTAAGGTGGGGGAGGCGAGGTGAAGCACAAACTCGAGTCCCCGCCATCTTGAGGATGGGGGACCTGGCCAACCAGGGACAGGCTCCTGCCCCCTCCCACTGGAGAGGAACAGAATAGGGGGTGTACCCACCCCAGGGAAGGGACCCGTTGGTCCCTGCCCTTACCTACCTGTAACCACCCCTAAATTTAGTATTTAGGGGCTCCCTGAACCTTCCTTCCGGAGTTCCCTAATCCGAAAACAAGAAGAGAAGACGAAGCAAGAAGACCAGCCGTGCAGCTGCTAAAAAGGAGGCGACAACAACTGACTTGGCCCCAGCCCTACCGGCCTGTCGACCTCTGAACCTGCTCCTGCGGAATCCCGGCCTCAGCAACCTCACAAACCCCGGAGGACCTGACTTCTGTGCTACAGCCTTCGACCCAGGGATTCCCACGCAGCAGTGGTACTGCTCAAAAGAAAACCTACCAAAGACCCGGCCCTGGCACGGAGCCGCGAAACCTGCACACTCTGCACCCGCCGAGTCCAGCCTGTGCCTGAGTGACCAAAGACCTCGAGGACGTCCCCCCGGCGATTCTGACCTGGAATCCAGTGGCCAAGGACCCTCCTCGACGACCCAGACGACGCCTGCAGCCTCAGGACAAGGGACCCCTCCAACAGCGACCAGCAGGGGGTAAGATTTCCCGACCTCAAAAGACACCCCTGCACCCGGCGCCCCACGGCCCCCTGTGCCCAACTCCTGGGTGTCTACCTATCCTCCAAGACCCCAACTTACCTCCTGAAGTGTTGGTCGTCCCTGAAGAATCACCGTCCCCGAGCCTGCAGCCTTTCTTCACCTTTCACGACTCTATTGTTTAACATTGAGCGCCCGACGGCTCAAAGCACCCTGCACCCAGCCGCCCGAGTGCCCCTGGAAGTGCAACCTCTATCCTAACCTACTTCCCTACTTGCCCTGAGCAAGTGACCAGGAGCCCAGCTCCCACAGTCGCGTGGCCTGCTTGCCAGCAGCCACCAACCCGGGGCCCCCGCCTGCCATAGGATAACATTGGGCCTTCTCACTCTGCACCCGGCCGCCCCTGTGCCGCTGAGGGTGTAAAAACTGTACTTACCTGATCCTGGGGGACCCCTGAGTCTTACCCAGAACCTTAACCCTGCCAGTCAAGTACTTACCCGAAATCCGATAACTCACTTTTCTTCCATAGGGTTCCATTGACTGGTTTTCTGCGAAATTTCTTCTAAGTGTGGAGTTCTGAAACTTTAGAATATTCACCAAAAATCAACCGAGTCACGAAAACGAAAATACTCACCTAGTATTAGAAGGGGCCTCAGTGCTGGACCCGAGTGCCCAACACTGGCCCTAAAAGTAATCGCAACGTTACTTACCGCTAACTCACTTTTCTTTCATAGGGATCCATTGACTGGTTTTCTGTGAAATTTCTTCTAAGTGTCGATTTCTGTATTTTACAAATATTCTTTAAAAATCGAACAAACTACAAAAACGTAATTACTTACCTGTTTTAAGTAATGTCCCAGTGCTGAACCTAGAGTCCAGCACTGGATTACAAAAGTAACGTAAACATACTTTGCTTGCACACTGTATTTCCTTTCATAGGATAACATTGGTAATTTTACCCAGAAAAGTTTCTAAGTGTCAGCTTTTGAAATATAGTAATATTCTTCAAAAATCACTACAATAACCAAAACGCTTTTTCTTACCTGTTTACAGGAAGTGTCCCAGGACTGAATCCAGGATCCAGTCCTGTGGTTAGAAAAGTGCTCTGCAAAGTAATCAATTGTAATTAAGCATAATTTTCCATTGAGCTCAATGTTGCATTGAATTTGACCCTGTGTTGCCTCTTGCACCAACTGTGATAACCACTATCAAAAAAAGTCTACTGCCTATCTGTAAGGTGAATAACCAAAGCATCTCATACTGAGAAAGTATATTTTGATCCTATTGTTGGTTCTAAAAATAAAACAAGCATATATTTTTTTATATACAAACCATTGGCCTAGAGTTCAGTTCTTGAGTGTGTGGTTTCATTTGCTGACTGAGTGTGTACAACAAATGCTTTACACTGTCCTCTGATACTGCCTTACTGCTCGACCAAGCTACCACTTTGGAGAGTAAGGTTATATCTAACTTTAGCCTCTGTCAACCCTCTGGGGACTGTGGACTCTGTACACCCTGAACCTTACTTGGGTACAGTATATACAGAGCCACTTTCCTACATAGACCCCACCCATAAGCCACGCACAGGTAGACCCCGTCCGGAAGCCACGCGCAGGTAGACCCCGTCCGGAAGCCACGCGCAGGTAGACCCTGTCCGGAAGCCACACGCAGGTAGACTCCACACATAAGCCACGCACAGGTAGACCCTGTCCGGAAGCCACACGCAGGTAGACCCCACCCATAAGCCACGCACGGGTAGACCCTGTCCAGAAGCCATGCACAGGTAGACCCCAGCCAGAAGCCATGCACAGGTAGACCCCAGCCAGAAACCACACACAGGTTGACCTCGTCCAGAAGCCACACACAGGTGGACCTCGTCCAGAAGCCACGCAGAGGTGGACCTCGTCCAGAAGCCACACACAGGTGGACCTCGTCCAGGAGCCACGCACAGGTGGACCTCGTCCTGGAACCACGCACAGCTAGACCCCGTCCAGAAGCCACGCACAGGCAGACCCCATCCGGAAGCCAAGCACAGGCAGACCCGGTCCGGAAGCCATGCACAGGCAAACCCCATACGGAAGCCACGCTCAGGTAGACCCCGTACGGAAGCCACATGCAGGTAGACCCCATCCAGAAACCACGTGCAGGTAGACCCTGTCTAGAAGCCACACGCAGGTAGACCCCACTCATAAGCCACGCACAGGTAGACCCCGTCCAGAAGCCACGCACAGGTAGACCCCAGCCAGAAGCCACGCACAGGTAGACCCCAGCAAGAAACCACGCACAGGTGGACCTCGTCCAGAAACCACGCACAGGTGGACCTCGTCCAGAAGCCACACACTGGTGGACCCCGTCCGGAAACCACGCACAGGTGGACCTCGTCCGGAAACCACACACAGGTGGACCTCGTCCAGGAGCCACGCACATGTGGACCTCGTCCGGAAACCACGCACAGGTAGACCCCGTCCGGACGCCACGCACAGGCAGACCCCGTCCTGAAGCCAAGCACAGGCAGACACTGTCCGGAAGCCACGCACAGACAGACTCCGTCTGAAAGTCATGCACAGGCAGACCCCATCCGGAATCCACGCACAGGCAGACCCCGTCCGGAAGCCACGCACAGGCAGACCCCGTCTGGAAGCCACGCACAGGCAGACCCCGTCTGGAAGCCACGCACAGGCAGACCCCGTCTGGAAGCCACGCGCAGGTAGACCCCGGACGGAAGCCCTGCGCAGGTAGGCCTGTACAGATGCCACGCGCAGGTAGACCCAGTCCGGAAGCCACACGCAGGTAGACCCCACCCATAAGCCATGCACAGGTAGACCCCGTCCAGAAGCCATGCACAGGTAGACCCCAGCCAGAAACCACGCACAAGTGGACCTCGTCCAGAAACCACGCACAGGTGGTCCTCGTCCAGAAGCCACACACAGGTGGACCCCGTCCAGAAACCACACACAGGTGGACCTTGTCCGGAAACCACGCACAGGTGGACCTTGTCCAGCAGCCACGCACAGGTGGACCTTGTCCAGCAGCCACGCACAGGTGGACCTCGTCCGGAAACCACGCACAGGTAGACCCCGTCTGGAAGCCACACACAGGCAGACCCCGTCCGGAAAGCACGCACAGGCAGACTCCGTCTGGAAGCCACGCACAGGCAGACCCCGTCCCGAAGCCACGCACAGGCAGACCCCGTCCTGAAGCCAAGCACAGGCAGACCCCGTCCCGAAGCCACGCACAGGCAGACCCCATCCGGAAGTCACGCGCAGGTAGACCCCACCCATAAGCCACGCACAGGTAGACCCCATTCAGAAGCTATGCACAGGTAGACCCTGTCCAGAAGTCACGCACAGGCAGACCCCATCCAGAAGCCATGCACAGGCGGACCCCATCCAGGAGCCACGCACAGGCAGACCCCGTCTGGAAGCCACGCGCAGGTAGACCCCGTCTGGAAGCCACGCGCAGGTAGACCCCGTCTGGAAGCCACGCGCAGGTAGACCCCATCCAGAAACCACGTGCAGGTAGACCCTGTCTAGAAGCCACACGCAGGTAGACCCCACCCATAAGCCACGCACAGGTAGACCCCGTCCAGAAGCCACGCACAGGTAGACCCCAGCCAGAAGCCACGCACAGGTAGACCCCAGCAAGAAACCACGCACAGGTAGACCCCGTCTGGAAGCCACGCGCAGGTAGACCCCGTCTGGAAGCCACGCGCAGGTAGACCCCGTCTGGAAGCCACGCGCAGGTAGACCCCGTCTGGAAGCCACGCGCAGGTAGACCCCGTCTGAAAGCCACGCGCAGGTAGACCCCACCGATAAGCCACGCACAGGTAGACCCCACCGATAAGCCACGCACAGGTAGACCCCACCCATAAGCCACGCACAGGTAGACCCCATTCACAAGCCATGCACAGGTAGACCCTGTCCAGAAGTCACGCACAGGCAGACCCCATCCAGAAGCCATGCACAGGCGGACCCCATCCAGGAGCCACGCACAGGCAGACCCCGTCCAGAAACCACGCACAGGCAGACCCCGTCCAGAAGCCACGCACAGGTAGACCCTGTCCAGATACCATGCACGGGTAGACCCCGTCCAGAAGCCACGCACAGGTAGACCCCGTCCAGAAGCCACGCACAGGTAGACCCCATCCAGAAACCACTCACAGGTGGACATCATCCAGAAACCACGCACAGGTGGACCCTGTCCAGAAGTCACGCACAGGCAGACCCCATCCAGAAGCCACGCAAAGGCGGACCCCATCCAGAAGCCACACACTGGTAGACCCTGTCCAGAAGCCACGCACAGGCAGACCCCGTCCAGAAGCCACGCACAGGTAGACCTCGTCCAGAAGCCACACACAGGTGGACCCCATCCATAAACCACGCACAGTTGGACCTCGTCCGGAAACCACGCACAGGTGGACCTCGTCCAGGAGCCACACACAGGTGGACATCGTCCAGAAACCATGCACAGGTAGACCCTGTCCGGAAGCCACGCACAGGCAGACCCCGTCTGGAAGCCACACACAGGCAGACTCCATCTGGAAGCCACGCACAGGCAGACCCCATCCGGAAGCCACGCACAGGCAGACTCCGTCTGGAAGCCACGCGCAGGCAAACCCCATACGGAAACCACACGCAGGTAGACCCCGTACGGAAGCCATGCGCAGGTAGGCCTGTACAGAAGCTACGCACATGTAGACCCCGTCCGGAAGCCACACGCAGGTAGACCCCACCCATAAGCCATGCGCAGGTAGACCCCAGCCAGAAGCCATGCACAGGTAGACCCCAGCCAGAAACCATGCACAGGTGGACCTCGTCCAGAAACCACGCACAGGTGGTCCTCATCCAGAAGCCACACACAGGTGGACCCCGTCCAGAAACCACGCACAGGTGGACCTCGTCCGGAAACCACGCACAGGTGGACCTTGTCCAGCAGCCACGCACAGGTGGACCTCGTCCGGAAACCACGCACAGGTAGACCCCGTCTGGAAGCCACGTGTATTCAGACCCCATCTGGAAGCCACGCGCAGGTAGACCCCATCTGGAAGCCACGCACAGGTAGACCCTGTCCAGAAGCCACACGCAGGTAGACCCCACCCATAAGCCACGCACAGGTAGACCCCGTCCGGAAGCCACGCGCAGGTAGACCCCGTCCGGAAGCCACGCGCAGGTAGACCCTGTCCGGAAGCCACACGCAGGTAGACCCCACCCATAAGCCACGCACAGGTAGACCCTGTCCGGAAGCCACACGCAGGTAGACCCCACCCATAAGCCACGCATGGGTAGACCCTGTCCAGAAGCCATGCACAGGTAGACCCCAGCCAGAAGCCATGCACAGGAAGACCCCAGCCAGAAACCACACACAGGTTGACCTCGTCCAGAAGCCACACACAGGTGGACCTCGTCCAGAAACCACGCAGAGGTGGACCTCGTCCAGAAGCCACACACAGGTGGACCTCGTCCAGGAGCCACGCACAGGTGGACCTCGTCCTGGAACCACGCACAGCTAGACCCCGTCCAGAAGCCACGCACAGGCAGACCCCATCCGGAAGCCAAGCACAGGCAGACCCGGTCCGGAAGCCATGCACAGGCAAACCCCAAACGGAAGCCACGCGCAGGTAGACCCCGTACGGAAGCCACATGCAGGTAGACCCCATCCAGAAACCACATGCAGGTAGACCCTGTCTAGAAGCCACACGCAGGTAGACCCCACCCATAAGCCACGCACAGGTAGACCCCGTCCAGAAGCCACGCACAGGTAGAACCCAGCCAGAAGCCACGCACAGGTAGACCCCAGCAAGAAACCATGCACAGGTGGACCTCGTCCAGAAACCACGCACAGGTGGACCTCGTCCAGAAGCCACACACTGGTGGACCCCGTCCGGAAACCACGCACAGGTGGACCTCGTCCAGGAGCCACGCACATGTGGACCTCGTCCGGAAACCACGCACAGGTAGACCCCGTCCGGACGCCACGCACAGGCAGACCCCGTCCTGAAGCCAAGCACAGGCAGACACTGTCCGGAAGCCACGCACAGGCAGACTCCGTCTGGAAGTCATGCACAGGCAGACCCCATCCGGAATCCACGCACAGGAAGACCCTGTCCGGAAGACACGCACAGGCAGACCCCAACCGGAAGCCACAGGTAGTCAGACCCTGTCCGGAAGCCACGCGCAGGAAGACCCCATCCGGAAGCCACACGCAGGTAGACCCTGTCCGGAAGCCACGTGCAAGTAGACCCCATCCAGAAGCCATCCGCAGGTAGACCCCACCCATAAGCCACGCACAGGCAGACCCCGTGCAGAAGCCATGCACAGGCAGACCCCATCCAGAAGCCATGCACAGGTAGTCCCCATCCAGAAGCCACGCACAGGTAGACCCCAGCCAGAAACCACGCACAAGTGGACCTCGTCCAGAAGCCACACACAGGTGGACCTCATCCAGAAACCACGCACAGGTGGACCCCGTCCAGGAGAAACACCCAGGTGGACCCCGTCCAGAAACCACGCACAGGTGGACCTCGTCCGGAAACCATGCACAGGTAGACCTCGTCCAGGAGCCACGCAGAGGTGGACCTCGTCTGGAAACCACGTACAGGTAGACCCCGTCCGGAAGCCACGCACAGGCAGAACCCATCCGGAAGCCACGCACAGGCAGACCACGTCCGGAAGCCAAGCACAGGCAGACTCTGTCCGGAAGTCACGCACAGGCAGACCCCGTCCGGAAGCCACGCACAGGCAGACCCCGTCCGGAAGCCACGCACAGGCAGACCCTGTCCGGGAGCCATGCGCAGGCAAACCCCGTACGGGAGCCACGCGCAGGTAGACCCCGTACGGAAGCCACACGCAGGTAGACCCCGTCCAGAAGCCACACGCAAGTAGACCCCGTCCGGAAGCCACACGCAGGTAGACCCCACCCATAAGCCACGCACAGGTAGACCCCAGCCAGAAGCCATGCACAGGTAGACCCCAGCCAGAAGCCTTGCACAGGTAGACCCCAGCCAGAAACCACGCACAGGTGGACCTCGTCCAGAAACCACGCACAGGTGGACCTCGTCCAGAAACCACGCAAAGTTGGTCTTCGTCCAGAAGCCACGCACAGGTGGACCCTGTCCAGAAACCACGCACAGGTGGACCTCATCCAGAAACCACGCACAGGTAGACCCCGTCAGGAAGCCACGCACAGGCAGACCCGGTCCGGAAGCCACGCGTAGTCAGACCCCGTCCGGAAGCCATGCGTAGTCAGACCCCGTCCAGAAGCCACGCGCAGGTAGACCCCGTCCGGAAGCCACGCGCAGGTAGACCCCGTCCGGAAGCCACGCGCAGGTAGACCCCGTCCGGAAGCCACGCGCAGGTAGACCCCGTCCGGAAGCCACGCGCAGGTAGACCCCGTCCGGAAGCCACGCGCAGGTAGACTCCGTCCGGAAGCCACGCGCAGGTAGACCCCGTCCGGGAACCACACGCAGGTAGACCCCGTCCGGGAACCACGCGCAGGTAGACCCCGTCTGGGAACCACGCGCAGGTAGACCCCGTCCGGGAACCACGCGCAGGTAGACCCCGTCCGGGAGCCACGTGCAGGTAGACCCCATCCAGAAACCATGCACAGGCAGACCCCATCCAGAAGCCACGCGCAGGTAGACGTAGACCCCACCCATAAGCCATGCACAGGTAGACCCCGTCCAGAAGCCATGCACAGGCAGACCCCGTCCAGAAGCCATGCACATGTAGACCCCATCCAGAAGCCACGCGCAGGTAGATGTAGACCCCCCATAAGCCACGCACAGGTAGACCCCGTCCAGAAACCACGCACAAGTAGACCCCGTCCAGAAGCCACACACAGGTGGGCCTCGTCCAGAAACCACGCACAGGTGGACCTCGTCCGGAAACCATGCACAGGTGGACCTCGTCCAGGAGTCACGCACAGGTGGACCTTGTCTGGAAATCACGTACAGATAGACCCCGTCCGGAAGCCACGCACAGGCAGACCCCATCCAGAAGCCACGCACAGGCAGACCCTGTCCGGAAACCACGCACAGGTGGATGTTGTCCACAAACCACACACAGGCAGATCCCGTCTGGAAGCCAAGCACAGGCAGACCCCGTCCGGAAGCCACGCACAGGCAGACCCCATCCAGAAGCCACGCACAGGCAGACCCTGTCCGGAAACCACGCACAGGTGGATGTTGTCCACAAACCACACACAGGCAGACCCCGTCCAGAAGCCAAGCACAGGCAGACCCCATCCAGAAGCCACGCACAGGTAGACCCCATCCAGAAGCCACGCACAGGCAGACCCCGTCCGGAAGCCACGCGCAGGCAGACCCCGTCCGGAAGCCAAGCACAGGCAGACTCCGTCTGGAAGCCACACACAGGCAGACCCTGTCCGGAAGCCACGCACAGGCAGACTCCGTCTTTAAGCCAAGCACAGGCAGACCCCGTCTGGAAGCCACATACAGGCAGACCCTGTCCGGAAGCCACGCACAGGCAGACTCCGTCTGGAAGCCACACACAGGCAGACCCCGTCCAGAAGCCATGCACAGGCAGAGGGCACTTTGGCGTTGTTTGATTCTCGCGCCTCCTGGTTGCTCTAGCTGCCTGCTCAGCTGTGATAATGCTGTTTTTCTGAATTTTAATTCTCTGCGTGAATGAGAACTTGAACTTTTGCGCCATAGAGATTTTTGGCCTCAGACTCAGCACGTGGATAAACTCGTATTTTTAAGTCTCAGTAGAATAAAGTCTGAATGTGGTTCACGGACGAGGACAGCGGCCTGCAAATACTTCAATACTACAAGGTTGTACTTCGAGGTCTCACCAGAATTGCACGTCGTAGAATTATTGCTCCCAGCGCCGGTGGGGTCTGTGAGACGTCTCATGTGGTAGAATGACCAGAGATTTCTAAATGTATTTATCTGCATCTGTCCTGATTGGTTTAAGTCATGAGGACCGCGTGTAGCTGTAGTAAATATATGTAATCTAATGTTCAGAACTCTATAGAAGAGTGTTCTCTAGCACGAGGAGAGCGCTTTTCACACTGACCCTTGGATGTCGGATTTCTTTCCCATTTTAGATTTTGCAATTTGCTGGCCTGGACTTTACTGAGTTCTTTGATGTTTGTACTTTAACTGACCTTTGCAGAGTGATCTATTGATTAATCCTCGATCTTTACTATTGCATTTTTTTTTTTTTACAGAGTTGTATATAGAGCGAACTTGACCCGAATCGGGTATCAGAGCCCTTTACATAGCACCAGTTGCATTACATGAGGACACATTCATTTTTGTTAGGCATTGAATTCTGTATTTCAATTTCTGAAAATGAAACCCTCAAGGCTTAAGGAATCTGTGTCATTTTGATAGGTCTGAATGAGTTCTTTGTGCTAAAGTGAGCTTGCCATCTATCAGGTTAAAGGAGACAGGTTCAGCTGGGAGCACTGCAGCCTGTAAAGGGAATGATTACCACAGTTCCCGGCCCATCAGTCGTGCAAAGGCTGAGTGTAGGAAGGTGGAATCTGACTGCATGGTTGCACCCACTTTTTTCCTGGTGTTTTGCTGGTTTTTGACTTAGTTTGGCTGGGATCCAGCTATTCAGGACCCCAGCCTATCTACTATACCCTTAAATTGATTGCATGTACTTTAAGTACACTCCAGATTGGATTCTGGGGTACCCTTATAAGTCCCTAGTATATGGTATACTATGTACCCAGGGCATAGGTACCCCAGAGGCCTCCCAGGGGCTGCAGCATGTATTATGCCACCGCTGAGAGGCCATTCAAACTGACACAACAGGTCTGCTACTGCAGCCTGTGTAAGGTGGTGCATGCACCCCTTACTTAGATATAGGTTCACTATATCTATCCTGATCACTGCACATATAAACCTATCAGTCACCCCTATGGCAGGCCTTATCAATCCTGAAGGCAGGGTGCTGGGTTTTATGTGAGAGGGTGCCCATGCATGAGCAGAGCCCCTCTGCAGCCTTCGGAACCACTATTCCGGGGTTGTCTGTGATGCAGCCAACCATATACTCTTAAGTGCATTATAACCTTGCGGTAAATGCTAACTTTAGAATGGCTGCAAGGAATTATGTCGTGTTTGGTGTCAAACACCTTGGAATCATACCTCCACACCAGTAACCCTCCTAGAGGGAGAAATATGACAGCACCGGTACACCCAGTACCAGCTTCACAGAGCCCTGGCATCACAAAATGGATGCTGCCAGCCACAGACACGAGTCTGCCCTCCTGCTGCTGGACGAAACTCCGGCAGGGGAAGGCATGACAATAGGTTTCTGTCACAGGGAGGTGTGACCACCTCCCAGACAGGCTTTAGTGTATTGGGGCTGGGTGGGTGCACTCCAAGAGTGCTTTGATGTCTGCACTGGGGGCACATTTGGTGTCCCTGTGCATATGTCCAGCTCAAACCGGTTGCAGGGGCACTCAGCCCCTGCTCTGGCGCAAAACTGGATAAAGGACATGGGTGTAGCCACCCCTCTTTCCTGACCCTCCCATAGGTGGGTCCCCAGAGTTTGTCCCACCCCTTCCTGGGTATAAAGTAGTAACCCCTGGCTACAGGACTTTAGATTTTACCTGGACTAAACTCTGCAACAGAAACCAAGTACTTCGATGATCTACACTACGCTGGATGACTGAAGAATCTCCCTTGGAGTAAAGGAGTTACTCCCCTGCAAGGCAGGCACCTTTAACGCATCTGACCAGTTTGCATCTCCAAAAGCTCCTGAGGACTCTGAAGAATATCGCAACACAGGAGGTGGGTTCCCAAGGTCTCTGAGGTCGATCTGTGCCCACAGCAAGTTTGAGGCCCGTATCCCTCGTGGTGACCGTGCAACCTGAACCCCTGTACACCGCGTCTATTTGCAGAAGCATCTGCTTTCCGGCGACCCCTGAGGCTGAGCTTTGGGTTACTTGTAGCCCTGACTCCGAGCAGTAATTACAATGAAGATTGCCGGCCTACACTTAACAAGTGTTCCATGGGCCAAAATTTTGTGATTCCTCTCGAGGTCCCTTTGCAATCCCTGGTCCGTTGACCTGTGGGTCCCTAAGAAGGCAACTCTAACTTTCATGGGCTTCTCTGGTTGCTCCAGACATGCCCTGACTCTCCATTGCTTGGGGAGTCCCCAGGACCTTGCAGGTCCTCACAGAAGCATCATTACTCTGACCGCATGGGTTGCAGTTGCCAAGGCTTGTTGGTCTCCAATCCGGAAACTGACCCCTCAGCAATCGACATCCCTTGTGGGACAGCTCGCTTGCGGAATCTGGTCATCGTAGATGTTCCTGGTCCCCGTGGCTGCAGAGTCAAGCTTCACCTCTTCGCACCTGAAGCACCCGACATCGGTGGGCATTTGATTGCTCCGCTCCTGGTCACGTGAAGTGACCCAGACTTTGTCCCCTCTGCTTTCAGGTTCTTCACATCTTCGAACCAGGCTTGGATCACACCGGACACATTTCTTCTCCATGGCAGCAGCTCTTCTTCGCAACACGCCATAGAAAACGATGAGGGTTTCCGACACCCCTTGACCCCTATGCACCCGGCTTCCCTGGGCTAGGTAACACGGGTACCTCGGTACTCACAAGGGTGCTGGCCTTTGAACCTTCTAAGTTTAGCTGGGTTTCTTGAAGTCCTCTCCGAAGTGTCCTTAAACTCTAAAATTCCAACCGCGACTTTCCCATAGAGTTGTACAGAGCTTGCTTCTGTGTTCCCACACTGCACCCGTCCTCCGTGGGTCCCCTGTGTCACTACCTTGGGTGGTTCCTTGGGGTCCCAGCGATTCTATGTGCTCTAGGCACTGTGTCTAGTCAAGTTGTGGTTCTTATACCACTTTCTTAGTATATGGTTTGGTCTCCCCCTGGAGCCCACTGTGTATTGTGCTATTTACTGTCGTTCTAGTACTGTAATATTGTGTGCCTTGTTCTCTAATCTCATAAAGAGGTTAGTAGAGAGTATTTAGTAATAAATATATATATTTTATATATACCTGGTGTGGTTCTCCTTTCATTTGATCGCTCAAGAGATTATAGACTGGTAAAACAAGCTGCTTTACATTCCTTCAAGACTTAGCCTGAAGGCTGCTCTCCATAGCTACCACTGGGATAGCTTTCAAATAAGGTTGTCTTAAACCTATCATCAATAAGGGGTTGTTTAGACTGGTGCAAGGTGCCCACTTTAATTAGTGGACAGCATATACCAGGCCAACTTCTCACACTGAGAGCTTTTGTGCGACGTCACTTCCAAGGTGCTTATAAAAGGTCAGGACCCCGATCGGGAATGTGGGACAGGAACTCAAATCCACATATTTAAAAAGGCCCATTGTTACTGCACCGGAAACTACTCAGTGTGAGAGCAACAAAACCAACTTTAGAGCCTGGAAAATCCGGCAGGTAAAGTCACTGTGGGGAAAGCTGCCCTGTACTCTACCCCGACCCCTTCCAGAACCCCTGCTTTTGGAAACCTTCTTCTAAAGCGCTTAGGGGCATATTAACAAGGGCCATATCGCCGCTTTTCTGGCTTTAAAAGCCAGAAAAGCGGCGAAAATGTCATCGCACTATCAACAATGCGGTGCTAACATGCTTTACCGCATGTTAGCAGCCGTTCTCCACACGCCTAGCCTCGCATCTCTAATGAGATGCAAAGGAGGCGTTCCCAAAGAAAACAACAGGGAAAACAGTCCGTAACCGCACATCGCAGTATTAACAAGCTGTGCCCTGACACCCATAGCGTTATTAAAAGCCGCGCTAACCGCGGTTATCGCCGGTATCTAATGTCTGATAAATTTCAGACTTGTCTATCTCTTCAATGGGAGGTGGATTGAATGGCTAAGTCCACATCTCCCTATCAACAACATTTCCTTTAGCGCCGTCCTGTTGTCGCTGGTTTTCACACGGTAATGTGGAATATCGCCGTCAATCGCCGGATTTCACATCGCCTGTTAGCCAAGCGTT
Source organism: Calotriton arnoldi (assembly GCA_963921515.1). Taxonomy (NCBI): domain Eukaryota; kingdom Metazoa; phylum Chordata; class Amphibia; order Caudata; family Salamandridae; genus Calotriton; species Calotriton arnoldi. The sequence continues at coordinate 864,701 of CAWUFW010005485.1, forward strand.
GTTAATACGCCGCTAACACGGCGATGTGAACCGGCGATAGACGGCGATGATGACAAATGCGATAAACGCGTTCAGCGATTATTATCGCCTTTTGTTGTTGATATGCCCCTCAGTATCTTAATCTGTACAAGGTGCTTGTAGCTGTCAGGTCACTCATTCCCCAGTAGACTTTAAACATTGGCAAATGCACTAAAACATCTGTCTTGTAACAAACTGATCCCTGCTCGTGAGCTTAACACGCTGGAGGGGCTGGGGCCGCTCGGTACAGCATGTAGGAACAGGCTGCAGGACGTAGGACTCCAACCATTAACCCTGCTTCGGTGTCTCCCTACAAACATCACGAGGCCGGAGTCACCGGAGAAAATGAAATCAGCGCTCAGTATGTCCTAAGTCGCGGGGGCGTGGCCAGTGGCCTGACCTGGGCCCGGGACCCGACGAAGGGTGTGCCCCCCCCCGAGCGAAGCGACCACCCGCCAGAGGACAGGTGAGTACCTAGCCTGCTCTGCCTGATGCTCTGGCTGGCCGACCCACGACACAGGTGAGGAGCGGAGCGGGAGGTGCGACAAGTGAGCCCTGCCGGTCCGGCCGGCTGGGGGTGCCCTGGCCTGACCCTATGAAGATCCCACCACCGAGCCCTGTCCAAGTGGGTGCGGGGGCACGCAGGGACAGTAAATACCAGTGGCACCCCCCCACTCCTCCACCACTGCTCCCTAACTATCCCCCCCCATGGTCCTTAGTGCCAATATCGGTAACACACTCCCCATCACACATACAGCAATCTCCTGATGAAATGAACAGAGAAGACACCTTCTTCATGGAGAAAATTGCTGCAGGTTTATTTGCATACCAAAATATGCCAACATGGTGGGTTAACTTATGGGCGATCCAAGGGCAGGCAGCCCCTCTGCCGCCTGCTCACCTGAAGAGCCAAATTGCACTGTGACCCTAGCCAATCGGTGCTTACCAATTTTGGTCGAGGGTTTACCCCCTCCCACCTGTGGACCGCCAGTCCACCCATCTACTCACGCCCCCCGAGGAGTGGGGCGGAGCATTGCAGGCAGCCCCCGGTTGCTCAGGTTTACAACCAGGGCGCCGTCGCTCCTCCAGGATCCACCGCGAGGACTTCCTGGGGATCTTTGGCATTTGCACCCTTGTTGTGCTCCTGAAGAGGGTACCCCTGTGTACCTTTCAGCCTCTGGATCGCCCTGTAACTCCGTCACAGCTCTGGGTGTGGCCACCGTCAAAACCAGGGCCCCCCACCAAGGTAGGCATTCTTACATACATCCTGCTGATTCCAGGGCCTCTCCCAGGTCCAGCAAAACAAGTCCATGCCCACTCTAGACAGGTGAACCCCATCTTCTTCAATACACCCTGTGGACTTGGCATGCAGCAAACCATGCCTGATAAAGCCAAACCCCCTCTGTTCAGTAAATTTACGCATGGCACTGTTAACTATTGTTAGAAATGGGATTTTTGGTAGGCTAGGGCATGTGCCAAAGCCAGGCAGAAACCACCACTCTAGTCAGGATAAGGGAGTTACACTCCTAAAATAACCCCTGCTCACCCCCTTGGTAGCTTGGCATGAGCAGTCAGGTTTATCTTAGAGGCAGTGTGTAAAGCATTTGCACATAACCAACAGTAATACAGTGTAAGCACTACAAAAGGACACCACACCAGTTTAGAAAAATATCTAATATTTTTATATACTTAAGACAAGACCAAAAACGATAAAAATCCACAATACAGTACTTAAAAATCTTCCGTTATCAAAATATGCTTGAAAAACAGTTCCTTGATGTCGATAGCTCCGTCCGGGGCTATCACGGCATCGTGAGCAAACAAATCCAAACAGTTCTGGCTGACCGCGACGTCGCGGGCCAGCTACTGTGTCGGGAAGACCCGCAAATAGTACCTTTTAGAAATGCAGGGCGTCGGTGACCTCTCGTTGAGCTACCGAAAGCACGGCGTCCACAGGCGTCGGTTCCGGAGGTTGGTGCAGGAGTCGTCGGGGCCCTCGAAGTCACACGCGTTGCAGATCGATCTCCTCTCTGTTGAAGTCAGGAGCGCTGGCGTCGGCAGGCGCCGGGTGCTGCTGTGCGAAGTGCAGCGGTACGGCGTGCAGTGCCCTCAGGTCGCGGTGTGAGCAGCGGCTCAGTGGCGACGTCAGATGGCGTCGTCGGTGAGACCAGGGTCGCGGTGCGAGATGAAGGCGGTGCTCGTCACGGTGCCGGCAGGTCATGGTGCAAGCATCGGCGTTGTCGTTGCTGAAGCGCTGTCGTCGGCTGACGAACTGAGTTGATGGCGCCGGCGCCGGCGTCGGTAGGCCAAGGCTGCGGTGCGGGATGAGGGCGGTGCGTCGTGTAACTTTACGAGCTGTGCCCTCGAACCACGGTGCAAGCAGCGGCGTAGATTTCGGCGTGGAGCGGCGTCGTCGGGGATACCAAGGCGTCGTCGTGAAGCGAGGCGGTGCGGAGTGCGGTGCCCACAGGTCCCGGTGCGAGCAGCGGCTTGGTGGCGGCATCAGCAGGCGTCGTCGGTGAGACCAGTGTCGCGTTGCGGCGGTGCTCTCTGCGGTGCCAAGGCGTTGTCGTGAAGCGGTGCGGAGTGCGGTGCCCACAGGTCGCGGTGCGAGCAGCGGCTCGGTGGCGGTGTCAGCAGGCGTTGTCGGTGAGAGCAGGGTCACGGTGCGGCACTGCGGCGGTGCCCTCTGCGGTGCCTTCTGGACACAGAGTCGGCAACGGCATCGTAGACGTCGTCGAGTTGCTTTTCTTCTGTTGCAGCACAAAACACACAGTCCCCAGTGCTGAGGGCAGAAGAGCTTGAAGTCTTTGTTGTGCCTGAGACTACTTGAACAGGGGGCAAGCTCTACCTCAAGCCCTTGGAGAAACTCACAAAGTAGATTGCAGAATGTTCAGTCCAGTCCTTTCACTGCCCAAGACAGAAGCAGCCACTGTAGGCCAGCATAGCAAAGCACACAGCAAAGTGGTAGTTCCTCCTCACAGCTTCTCCAGCTCTTCTTCTTAGCAGTCTTCTTGGTCCAAAAGAGTTCTAAAGTTCAGGGGTCTGGGCCCCAATATTTATATCCCAAAATCCTTTGATCTCTTAGGCAGAGAGTGTAAGAAAGTGGCTCTGTATATACTGAACCAAAGTAAGGTTCAGTGTGCACAGAGTCCACAGTCCCCAGAGGTTTGGCAGAGGCTAAAGTTAGATATAACCTTACTCTCTAAAGTGGAAGCTTGGTCGAGCAGTAAGGCAGTATCAGAGGACAGTGTAAAGCATTTGTTGTACACACTCAGTCAGCAAATGAAGCCACACACTCAAGAACTGAACTCTAGGCCAATGGTTTGTATATAAAAATATATGCTTGTTTTATTTTAGAACCAACAATAGGTATCAAAATATACTTTCTCAGAATGAGATGCTTTAGGTAAATACTTTCAATAGGCAATAGACTTTTGAATGCAATAGTTACAGTTGTTGCAATAGGCAACACAATTTTAAACACAATTATACAATGAGCTCAATGGGAATTTCTAGTTAAATGCAATAGATTACTTTTTGGATTACTTTTTCTAACCACAGGACTGGATCCTAAATTCAGTCCTGGGACATCTCCTGTAAACAGTTGAGTAAAAACGTTTTGGTTACAGTTGTGATTTTTAAGGAATATTATTGTATTTTAAAAGTTGGCACTTAGAAACTTTTTCAGCAAAAACCAGGCAATGTTATCCTATGGAAGGAAATTCAAGTTACCGGTAAGTACAGTTGTGATTACTTTTTAGGGTCAGTGCTGGGCACCAAGATCCAGCACTGGGATCTCTCCTGATAGCAGGTGAGTAAATTCGTTTTCGTAATTCGGCTGATTTTAGGTGAATATTTTAAGGTCTCAAAACTCGACACTTAGAAGAATTTCCAAGTGAAACCAGTCAATGTTACCCTATGGAAGGAAATTCAATTCGCCGGTAAGTTACTTTAACGTTACTTTTGTAATCCAGTGCTGGACTCCTAGATTCAGCACTGGGACATTTACTTAAAACAGGTAAGTAATTACGTTTTTGTAGTTTGTACGATTTTTAAAGAATATTCTTGTATTTCAAAAGTTGACAAACTTTTTCACAAAGAACCACCAATGTTATCCTATGGAAGGAAATTCAATTCACAGGTAAGTTACTTTTTAATTACTTTTGTTGCTCAGTGCTGGACACCTAGGTTCAGCACTGGGACCTTTCCTGCAAACAGTTGAGAAAATTCGGTTAGGTTATTTGTGCGATTTTTAAGGAATATTCTTAGTTTTCAAAAGTAGACACTTAGAAACTTTTTGGAAGAAAAAGTGTCCATGTTATCCTATGAGGAAAAATGAGTTATCGGTTTCGAGGTAAGTAGTCGGTCTTTTGAGTTAGGGTTCTGGGGTTAGACTCAGGGGTCTCCCAGGGTCAGTGATGCACTGTTGTTGCACCCTCAGCGGCACTAGGGCGGCCGGGTGCAGAGTGTTGAGGCCCAATGTTATCCTATGGAGGATAGGGGGACTCCGGTTGGTGGCGGCTAGCAAGCAGGCCACGGGGTTGTGGGAGCAAAGCTCCTAGGGTTAAGCTCAGGGCACGTTGGGGACCAAGTTAGCACAGAAGGGGCACCCTCAGCGGCACTAGGGCGACCGGGTGCAGGGTGCTGTTTTGAGGTCGGGTGCCCTTTTGATTTCAATGGAGATTTTCGGTTTTGGTTTTCAGCTGCAGGCTCGGTCCAGGAAGACTTCCAGGAGGAACCAACAGCTGGGCAGGTAAGTTGGAGGGCTCGGGGACGTAGGTGCACCTCGGGTTCCTTTCTCCAGGGCGCAGGGCGGCTGGATGCAGGGGTGTCTTTTGAGGTCGGATTTCACCTTACCGGGTCACTCGCGGTTGGGGGGGTCTCCGTGCAGAGGCTGCAGGCGACGTCGGGGAGTCCTGGAGGGGTCAACCCACGGTGGACTCGGACTCTGGAGAGCTGGGGGACCTCGCTGAGACCGGTGGGCCACTTGAACTCGGGCTGTAGGCGACGGGTGCAGTGGTGGTTCCAGGCGTCGGGTTTCTTTTTCCTCAGCAGGCTCGGAGTCTTTGTTTGATGTTTCTTTTGAACAGAGCTGCTGTTCACAGGAGATCCGGTCTTTGTTGAAGGCAGTCAGTCCTCCCCGGGGTTCTGGAGGTCGCTGGCTGCAGGACAAGACGATTTTTGGCGCAGGATCTCTGGAAACTGCAGACGGGCCGGGAGGGCTGGGGCCAAGTCAGTTGTTCTCTGCAGTCTCCTCTGCTGGGCGTCTTCTTTCATCCTTTTTCTTCTTAGGTTGCGGGAATCTGAGAAAGGAAGGTTCAGGGTGCCCCTAAATACTAGATGTAGGGGCGTTACAGGTAGGTAAAGGGCAGGGACCAATGGGTCCCTGCCCTGGGGTGGGTACACCCCCTATCCTGCCACTCTCATGTGGGAGGGGGGCAGGAGCCTAGTCCTGATTGGGCAGGGCTCCCCATCTTCAAGATGGCGAGAGCCCAGAGATGTGCTTCACCTCGCCTCCCCCACCTGAGGGGTGGGGTTGGCAGAGGGTGGCACACCCCTTTCCTCCCTTGGTGTTTCCCGCCAGTCTTCCCGCCAGGATGGGGGGAAGAACTGGTGGGGACCAGTTGCTGAGTACAGCAAGTGGTCTGGGGAAGCTCACAAAGGCGGAATGCCTTTGAAGCTTCCCCCTGCCCATCCTGGGGGAGGAGGCCTAGCACCTCGCCCAGGACGTGCATTGTTGCAGGCCAGGGAGAGCGGATGGCTCTCTACCCAGGGATCCAGCAACATGTCTGCTGTGTGGCAGCCTAGGCAGCCCCTCAGACAAGACGTGGATTGTAGGTTAGGTTCAGGGGGCAACTCTAAGTTGCCCTTTGTCTTGCATTTTACAGTAAATCCCACACTGGCATCAGTGTGGGCTTTCTGTGCTGAGAAGTTTGATACCAAACTTCTCAGTCTTCAGTGCAGCCATCATGGTGCTGTGGAGTTCGTGCTGACGACCTCCCAGCACCATATACTTGGAATGGCAGCACTGCACTTACAGTGCCCAGGAATGGACCTGGGTACTGTAGGGGCACAGGGCTCATGCACCTGTACCCTCACCACTGGCATAGGGCACCCAGCTAGAGGGGTGACTGAGGTATGCCAGGGCAGTGTGTTTGTGGGCATGGCACACAGGGATGTGTGCCATGTCGACTCTCTGTTTTGTTCTGCACCAAGACACTCAGCCTGCAAGGGCAGTGTGTGTGTGTCAGGGTACAGGGCCTCCAAGGGTGGCACAATAAGTGCTGCAGCCCTTAGAGGCCTTCTCTGGTCACAGTGCCCTGGGTACCTAGGGTACCATTTACCAGGGGCTTACCTGTGGCCAGAGAGGCCAATTGGGTTTAGGCTGTAATGCAGTTTTAGGGAAGGAACACAGGCCCTGGGTACCTGATTGGCAGGGACCCAGGGCACACCAAGGAAAAGTGCATCAGTTATCAGGCAAAAAGTGGGGGGGTTACTGCAACAGAAACCCACTTTCCTACAGAGAGTGTCTGTGCCCAGCCAGAACCAGTTCTGCCCCTCTGGTGTGACTTCCTGGCAGGAGGTGGAGACGGCATTGTCAGTGGCAGACCAGGCCCTTTGAGGTGCAAGGAAATCTCCCCCTTCCCCAATTGCAGCCCTGGTCTATTCAGCCCTTTCCTGACCCACCTAGACTATCTGGAGCCACTCCTGCTCCCCAGCCTTCTGTCATCCAAAACCCAGACAGGCAATCCACATTCCAGCAGAGGCACACGGGATGACTGAGCAAGAAAATACCTACTTTCTAAAAGTGGTATTTTCAAACACAGAATGTAAAAATCACTTTCACTAAAAGATGCTTCTTTAGATTCTGAGTTCAGGCATACTAAACTTTATTTTCCTACCTAGTTCCCAGGGCCAGTTATGTTTATAAGGTGTTATAAACAAACTTCCCATTCTGTCCTATGGGGAACAGGTAGCCTTGCAATAGTGAAAAACGAAATTGGCAGTAATTCACTATCAGGACATGCCACACACACCAGAGCATTTCCTACCTTTCATATACACTGCACCCTGCACACAGGGGTACCTTGGGCCTACCTTAGGGGTGGCTGACATGTAAAAAAAGGGAAGGTTAGGGACTGGCAAGTGTGTGCACTGGCTAAGTCGACATGGCAGTTACAAACTGCGCGCAGACTCTGCAATGGCAGGTCTGAGTTACCTTTTCAGGGCTACTCATGGGGGTGGCACAACCAGTGCTGCAGGCCCACTAGTAGCATTTGATTTACAGGCCCTGGCACACTCAGTGCACTTTACTAGGGACTAACAAGTAAATCAAATATCCAATCATGGAAACACCTATTCATAACACAATTTACAGAGAGCATATGCACTTTAGCTGTGATTATCAGGGGTAAAGTGCCCAGAGTCCTAAAACCAACACAAACAGGTCAGGAAAAAGTAGGAGGAAGAAGCAAAAAGTTTGGGGATAACCCTGCAAAAAGGGCCATTTCCAACAACTATCCTGCGCGAGGTTTCCACGGCCTCCCCTGACCGGGCTCCTCGGCACACTAAACAAGGGGTTATCTCTGACCACCATAACTCACATGCCCCCAATTGGTTTCTTAACTCACACATGGAGGACTTCATTTCTTGCCACAGATCCCTCCTCCCCAAGAGAGTTAGAACATTGCCTCCCAGGTGTATGACCAGGATGTTGGGAGGGGGGGACACTCCCCCCTAGTCTGTGCTGCAGCTTCTTCAGCAAGCTGTTCCAGCGCATGCCTGGGTACCCCCACCCAATTATCTCGGTGGCGGAAAACCCATGCCTCCATTTCCTGCTTTCCGCCCACCGTGCCACTCACAAGACGCCCGAATGGCCAATCACTCAGACCTTTAATCCTGGCAAAATAAAGAAATGTAAGTTTGCCAAACACATTTATTGAATCATTGCAAACCAACTCATACACCACTCGACTTACACATGGAGGAAATCATTCCTTACAGCAGCGCCCTCCGACCCAGGAAAGTCAAATCATTGCCTCCCAGTTGTATGACCAAAAGGTTGGGAGGGGAGACCCCCCCCCCCCTAGCCTGTGCCGCAGCTTCTACAGCAAGCTGTTCCAGCGCATGCCTGGGACCCCCAACCAAATTAACTCAGTGGTGGAAATACCCATGCCTCCATTCCCGTGCCACTCTCCAGACGCACGAGAGGCCTTCACCCAGACCTTTGATCCTGGCAAAATAAGGAAATGCTGGGTTGCCAGACACATTTATTGAAGCACTGCACACCATTCTATACCACTACTCAAGATTAAACATAATTTCACACAATAACACTGCACCCCACCAAACATCTGATGCATCACAGGGTTGCTTTCGGTATATTCAAAATTCACACTGTACATAATTCATTTAACCTGTCCTCCAGCCACTCCCCTGGGTGGCTTATAGATGGAAGTACCGTTGCAACATTGGGATTCCCATTGTCCCACCTGCATGAGGCGCTCCGCTTACATGCCCGCCCTGAAAGCTGCAGTCGTTGCCCCTATCCTGAAAGAGTGACTGCAAAGGCGCTTGCCAGGACCCGCATTGCCTGACATTGTAAAGCATGCCTACATTACCTGCTCAACCTGAAATTTAATAAGGGGCGAGCTGACAGCATAAATCAGTGAATAACCCTCTCCTGCAGGGCGAAGGGCCAGGCCTCCTTGGAGCCGCAGCACACCCATGCGAAGGGCCAGGCCTCCTTGGAGCCGCAGCACACCCATATATGTAACTACATACGTAGGGCTACCTGCCTTTGTTTGAATCATGGACAAGCCAACTTTTCTTAATACATTGTAGCCTTTTAGTGCTTTAATACCTTGTTTCCCCACCATGGGACAGCCCCATCATATTAGATGTCACCTTCCTAAACCGGCCTACCTGGGCTGGCTATCCGGGCAGGGGGTGTTTGTAACTGAAGCAACCTGTAACATGGCCCCGGGTCCTGTGTGCAACTGCTTTGCTGAGTTGGCTCAGACATTTGCACAGCCCCCTTTTGATTGCTAAACCATGGCGAACACTTGGCTGGTGTCAAATCTGGTTAGAGGGAATATTTGTACTGAGCCCACCATTGCAGTCACTGCCCCCCTTTCGGAGTGACCCTTACACAGCCCCCCAGGGTTACTTACAGTAGCCCGATCCCAGGTACCCCTACCTGCTGACCAACTGAGACCCTTGGTGCCTAAAACAGCAAAAGCCCAAGTTCACTAGATTCCTATTATAATGTTTTGGCGCAGCCCACCTTATGTGGGTCCGCTGGGTCCCCTCTGCCTCCCTGCAAGTAACCTTGTTATTTAATACAGCTCCCTTACTGTGCTGCCTGACTCAAGGACAACTGGCAAAACATGCCGCCCTGCAGCTTGGTGAACGGGATGTTTGAGCCAAACGTACCCCGGTCTGTGTGTTCAGCATTTTATCCTTATGGAGGCTCCCGTTCGTTTGGAGTGTTTCAGAGTCCTGGCAGGCATAACCAATAGTCTGTTCACCCTTGAAGACTATCCCTCTATGATGTGTACAGGTTCAACTAATCAATGGTCTTAGAAAAATGTGCAAGGGAGTCCTCGCATACTCGCCGTGAATCCCTCCTTTCCTACAGGAATTATGCCTGTTTAGTTTATCTGTGGTGTTTTCCCCCCAGGCTTCCAAGGCTGCTTACTGCTAAACCATGCGAGCAGCTGCTGACGTTAGAGATGGCAATCTCCCCGTTGCCCCTTGACTTATACACCGCCGCCTAATGTGCTACGTTGTAAGTGCTGAAGTACCTCTTACATCACTTCGCCTTGGGAAGATACAATAACACCGCATTGGTGATGAGAACCGTCATAAGCACCAGTTACATGGACAACCCCCCATAAAGAATGTCTCTACCCAGCCGTAAGCCCAGAGATACACATGCAGTAAACCCACAGATACACCTTGGGGGTATGTTAACCTGCCACAACATCTGCTTCTCCCTGCTCCTGAAGTGGGAGCCTGTTGCCTGGGGGTACCACCCCTCCGCCCCTGAAACTCTCAACGAATCAGCTGGCTGAAGCTGTGACTCAATGCGTTATATTTGTTTGCCCGGGCTGTTGAAAGTAAAATTGTATTCCTTTATTCGGAGTCGGGGTGAACTTGAGGTGTGGGAGGGGGGACTAATATCTTCCCTTGCAGTACCGGCCTTATGGTCTTAACCAAATTTTGGTACCCCTGCCGCTGAAACTGGTCCTTCAGATCTCTGACTCTATCCCATTGCAGCATGAACCTGTGGCTTTGCCTAAGAAAACTGTATGTATGTGCCAAACAAGACGCGTATTTGGTTGCGCCGTAACCCTAAAAGGTCTGCTGGCTCTAAATCACAGAATTCTGTTGATACCTGACTTCCTGGAGTCCTATTATCGCCCTCGGGGCGCTGGAAGGCTAGGTGAACCTCCTGGGAGCTGCACCTGTGACCGGGGGTGCAATAGTCCCAAAGCTTCCATCTTTCTAAAACAAGGACTGCCCACACTTGCAGAGCTCAAACCCTCTCGAGTCATAAGTGTTTGCACTGTCAAGGTTTAGCCTAGGTGATTGCTCCCTTGAGTCCTGTATGGGGCCTACCTCACACTAAAAGGAATGGTACACATGCTGCTGAATCTGGCCCTACACGTCTCTGACTCTCCATTGAAGCATGAACCTGAGTCTCATAACTAGGAAACCTGAATGTAAGTGCCAAGCATGACGTGTGAATGAGCGCGCTGTCAAATCGACCCTGTGTAAAAGCCGACCCCACCGGGGGTGAGAGTCCTAACGCTTCCAGCTTTTTTAACGCAAGGACTGCCCCACCAGCCATGCTCAAACCCTCCCGAATCATGGTTCATTGCACTGTCGAGGTAAGCCTAGGTGATAGTTCCCTTGAAGTCTAGTATGAGGCCTGCTTCACACTTGAAGGAATGCCTGCTCTCTAGAAGGAGAAGATGCTCAATAGAGCTGGCTGCTACTAATGTTACCTATCCTAGGCTCAGGGACGGATCACTTGCTCTATAATTCCCTAAATCCAAGCCTGGCATTCCTTTATGCCCAGATATACCAAGCGAAAATGGCTCCCTCGGTCATCCTGACCCGAAAGCCACATAAAACCCGCAGAGACAAGATGAGGTATGGTACCCTGCCCCAACTCTGCAGGAACATTAAAATGTGCGAGCAACACACATCTGGAAAAGCATGCCACCAAAAGACCATTTCCAGCACCCAGGGGGCATGCAGCCACTCCTTGACCTGAATCCTAACCAGGACGCATATGTATGGTATACAAAGGACCCATCTCTCGTCGCCTGCTCGCAACTCTTACCCTTGCATCACCCTGGGCAGTAACCAATGCAGGGAGCATGCAAAGCTGAGCCCCACAGAAATCGCCCGCCTGTGCGAGCCGACCAAGCATTCATCGCTCCCCCAGCCTTCCGAACTGTCCATGGTAACCTTCGGCTGTTGTGCCCCTCTGCCCCACCCAGCTTAAAACAGCTGGACGTGACCCGGTTACCAGGTTAAGGATAATAGTCAAGGGCATGACAGAGGTAGGCCAGTCCTCCCTTCAGAATGAGACAAAGTATTGATTAACGAGCCTGCACATCTATTGCAGAAGTCATCCCCCTTTGCCGGCCCAGGTGTACCTTAGGGGTAATTATCTTGCACCATTATACACAGTAGCATTTGCCCGCTTAAAATTACTTATTAAAGCCACCCGCTGTGCCACTAGTTCTAGCCCGAACCTAGATGCTCTTGGCGTAGGTTTAGAACATATAAGCTGGCGTCCGAGCTTAGTAATGCGTGCTGTCTGTCCTGCCTCCTCTGCGATTGTACCCGTCAATTGGCGCATCCCGTAACCATGGGCCTATAGCCCGCGAGGACTATTGATTATGTCACTGGTTGGTAACTGCGTGAGGTACATGCAACACTGTGGCTAATTCGGACGGATAAAACATCAGATACCCCATTGGTAGATGGCATAAATAGCATGCACCTAATCAAAAGTTCCCCTGCAGGTATCAAATATTGTGGTTGTGCCACCCTGTGTCATCATGGTTCTGACCCGCACACTTGCTCTGTCTTTGAATTGGATTACCAGATCTAAGCATTAGTCCATGTTAGCATAGCGTGCTGCATAGTTCCCCCTCTTCTGTCACTTCCTTCAAGTATCTAATCCACCCCTAACCTTACCCCTACAGCAAGGCTAGAGGTTGGGCTTAATTTTGCAGGTCTCCTGTAGTGTAAATGTTTTCACGAAACTTGCCTCTAATTCACATGTTTGTTGCAGCAGAGGCCCCTGCCAATGAGTGTTTACCTATTTAGAAGGCAAAGGACATGTGATAAGGCCCAGAGGACTGTGACTTTCAAACTCGTTAAAAGCTGGCTTCCAATGACAAACCAAATCATTCCATATGTACGCTCACATTAGTTGCGAAAAGATTCTCCCTTATTTTCCACAGCAGCCCACAATAAGTCGGTCATGTTTTGCCCTAGGGGTATTGATGGATTGTCAGTTTCCGCCCGCCACTGCTAGTCTGTCAGTGTTCGATTTGAAAAGAATGTTGTGCCCAGAGCTTTGCTCCCAAGCCGGTAGCTGGCACAATAAAACGATGGCGGCAAACTCCCAAGGCTGTCCCGAATACCTTACGCCTCTTGTACCACCAACAAACACACTCTGCCCCAGCTTTCTCTCTTTTGCAAGTTCCTCCTCTATGATGGGTTACCATCTTTATCTTCCTCTCTATTATTCCCTCTTTCCTGCTCCGGCTCATAATTTACTGAGGGATAACCCATGCTAGCCCCACTGCACTCTGCACTTTTAGAATCACTGCGATTAAGAATGCTGCGCGGACCGGTCGGGTCGAACCTATGACCCCGGAGACAAACCCAATACTGAGATCCAGACATGCAGGCCACACACCCCAGTGATCCTCATCCCTAGTACACTCGTAGGCGCGGACCCCGTGTGTCTAATTTCTTTATATTAAGTAGATAAATGGACCATCACCGATCGGCAGAGTAGCAATAGCTGTCTCGCAAAGAACAGCTGAGCATAACCAGGGAGGCAGCGTTGTACCATATACCTGCTGGCGATCCGGGCGCCGGGTGCCAGCTACCAACTATGCCGATGGAGAAGGGCTTGTCTCGGTGCAGCTAGCTGGGAAAATTTAGGCTCGGAGACCACCACCCCAGAAACACCCTGATTAGTACACCTGACCTATGATACATGTCAGAGACTTAACACCTTGGCCCCAGTGGCCTATTACGGAACCAAGTGTACCGTTAGATGAATGAACGAAAGCCGTTTTTCAAACGGTCAGGTCATGGACAGGGGCAGCATGGAAAACATGCAGAACAAGGCAGGTCCGGTATGGCACCCATTACATTCGCGTCGTGCACTGCCTAGCCCTGGGGAGACACCCTGCACCCCGTCTCCCCCACCGGGGCATTGGGGCTATCTGGACCGGGCACCCGCCCCGCCTGCTCCCCCCGTTGTGCCAAACCTAGGGAGCAAACCAAACGCACAGGCTTGTCCGGCTGCTTGCGGATGCGGTTTTAGGGAAGGGATGTGGAGACCGCTGACTTCCGGTTCCGGGAGACTGTCGGTAGCGGGTGCATCTAGTTTATCATTTGTGCTTGGAATAGCAGCACTTGGTGTTAGCCCCCCATTTACCAGCCATCCGCTCTCTTCATTGTTCAGAGTCGGGTTACTGAGAAAGGAAGCACTGTCCGTGGAATAAATCTTATTTATTGTAACACCCATTCGAGGAGGACTGAGGGAGGGCAGCGGTGTAGTGACATAATCGTTAAATTGAAAATCATTTCCAACGTTCAGTTAAATTTCCAAGCGAAGGGTTTGAACCCTGGACCGCGTTATCAGTTTGGGTCGCTAACTTGCCTCTCTGCCCCCGCGCTGTGTGCTTTCGCTAAATATCGTGTCGCTCGCTGCCCTTCCCCCCCGCACACCACATCAGGCTAGCGCGGGCCGAGGCCTTGCCGTCAGCACCGCCGGATTCTACAGCCACGGGGGGAGCAACGGGGCACCCGATGTCCCCCCAACACGCCGCTTCGAGGCCCTGTCGGCACACCAGATTGATCATCAGCGTGGGGCAGAGCGTCGCGGCGTTCGCTGCTACTTTCCCCCACGCAACAACAGGCCCCCGCGGGCGAAGGCCCCAACAACGACTCCCAAAGCATACATAGCCCGAAACACAGCAATTGCAGCATTTCGCTGACAGCCTTTGTGGCTGTTGTCCCTGATGGGTAGCGTTGTTTATCTGACCGTCCAGTCGCAGCTCCCGTAACAGAGGATCTGGCGTATTGGAGCACTTTACATTCATTGGTTTGGTAGGCACGGGCAGATTAAGTGATTTCCCCCAGAATCACAGGATGCGGATTCGTCCACCCCACGGCTCGAACCTTGATTTCCCAGCTCCAAGGTAGGCAGTCTATCCGTCAGGCCACCTCCTCTCCCCCCAAGATTGCCACTGTACCACCTGCTCGCTGATCAAAAGCAGCGGAGGGGGAGCCTGGCGACGCTCGCCGCCCCCGCACGTCTGGCCATGGGGGCCGATGCCCCGGAGTCAGCTTCCCCGGATTAGCGGTAACTACAAGGGAGGCGGGTCACGCAGGGGCCCGCTGCTCTCCACCCTCCCCCACGCAACATCGGGCACACGGCCGAGATGTGAGGCCAAATCGGAGGGAGCAGACCAGCTGGTGGGAAGCATTCACCGGGAGGATTGCGGCCAAAGAGGTCGCCAGGTGGGCGGGAGAGGTACTTATACACATCTTCCCGCCCACCAGTGCCTGGAAATGACGCGGGCGAGTGGACCCAGAGGGGGTCCCTCAGCACTAGGCTGCTATCACTGTGTGCCCTCATGTGGCACTAAGGCGGCTGCCCTCTTATGGGGGTCCCCTGCGTGGACCGCGGGCAGCCACAGAACTCTGTCCGGAGTGGGTGCAGGGTGCACGCACGGACAGTAAATACCAGTGGCACCCCCCTCCTCCACCACTGCTCCCTAACTGCCCCTCCTATGGTCCTGAGCTCTGTCCGGAGTGGGTACGGGGGCATGCACGGACAGTAAATACCAGTGGCACCCCCCTCCTCCACCGCTGCTCCCTAACTGTCCCCTCCCTATTGTCCTGAGCTCTGTCCGGAGTGGGTGCGGGTGCAAGCATGGACATTAAATACCAGTGGCACCCCCCTCCTCCACCGCTGCTCTCTAACTGCTCCCCCCCTGTATGGTCCTGACACGTTGAAGAGTGGAGGGCAGGGCCCCGAGGAGACGCACTGGGCTGGTTTGACAACACCTCTGTGAGTGCAGCCTGGGGACCCCACGTGGGCCCATCGCAACGACAGGACCCACTGGGCAGAGACTCGCGACCCCATACAGACCGTCCTCACACTTGGAGTCCCCAGCAAAGCAAGCGGCGGTGCAGGGCATAGCGAAGTGGTTCCGGGTTCAACTGGACAGCAGTACAACCCCAGAAAAAGGTGTGGCAGATATGGCGGGGCAAAGACAGAAAAAAAGTTCAGCAGAGTAAGATGGAAAGATATGTTCTCCCTTAGCCAGGACACATTGACAGTGGGGCCAGGCCAGACTCACAGAGAGAAGAGGAAGAGACACATGAACCCTCGCTACGCAAGATCATGGCGGCCATACAGAGCATAAAGGGCACACTGGAACCCAAACTCAACTCTGTGGTGGCCAAATGACACTGATTAGAGCAGATTTAAATAAGGAAAAAGAACGACTCCGATACACACGTCAAACGGTCGCAGCTATTGCCACGACCACTGAGCAGCTTCAAAAACAATTCACCTCCCTTCTCAAAGATAACGCTACTATACAAATGCGGCTCGAAGACATGGAAGGCAGGTCCATGCACAATAACATACACCTGGTGGGGGTTCCAGAAAAAGCGGACAAGCCTTGCACTGATCTTTTTGTGGAGCAATTTCTCACTACTGTGCTTGTTGGACTAGAAAATACTTTCGATCGGCCCCCCTGTTGGCATTGTGCTTAAGTTAGCATTTGCGGCCTCATTTTGACACACAGCCGCCATTTTGTGTAATGATCGAAACTAACTTCTGTCTCATTCTGTCTGCCTCAGCAGAAAACAGCTCCGATATTTCTTTTTTGTATTTCTTCAAGGTTGAGCTTCGCTGTCTTAATGAATACATGAATGTGCCTTTGCATACCTTCCTTGTTAGATAGACCTGTTCTCATGCTCTAGTGGCGGGCACGGACGGAGTAACCTTGAGGTGGAGATAACATGTACCCGATCCCAGGAGTGTAGCTCATCTTCTGTGGCTCCTTTGTTAACCTGCTCCAACTGGAAATTTCCAGTTCTGGGCGGGTCTTGCCGAGTATTGGAAATGTATAACAACTGAAGTACAGTTGGTGAGGGTCAGTCCCCTCGGTAGCATCTCAGGAGGCTGGTCAGACTGGACTCCGCTCGAGCGAATACTAATAAATAACTTGGTTTGTATTCTCTGCTGTCTGACTGACTCTTCATTTATTTGGAAGGCTGAGAGGTGGTCGCGAGTGACCCGGGTGACCCTAAATGGGTCACTTCCTTCATGCTCCAACTCAGGGGTCCTTCAAAATTCTTTTCAGTTGAAAGAGCACACAGGGTACCGGCTACGCCTCCCAGACTGTTCATGCCGCCCGCAGTATCATTGCCCCTATCTTCAACCATCGAGACAGGGACGCTATTGTCAAATCCTACTCACGTTTCCGCAGGAACGCCATGCAAAGATGAAAGGTCCCCAACCTCTCCTGGTCACCTATTGTACCCAACAAGGTCAAAGTACCAACAGTAACCCGGGGAAGAAGGGAATAAAACAAGGAAGCAGACAATGTCCCACGACGCATCCCACTCTAGGACAGGACCAGTCAGCCAGGAGCAATTTGCGTTAACCAAAGAATAGGAAAGGTAAGATCACAGGGAATTGTGACTGCTAAAGTCTGTATCGTTATGTTTGTGATGCCTGAATAATTCCCTTCTTCCATTAAGCCTGGTAACTGGTGGGTGTGAAGGGATGTGCACATCTACAAAAGGAAAAAAAGGGCGAGCGTAATCTAAGGTTTTAGAAATAAGGAGAAACATATGAGGAGGAGCACACTGAAACCCAGCTATGGAGGATGCTTGTCAATTCCTAATGTGAAGGGATCTTAAAATAAGTGCAGGATAATGGAGGGAAGAAATCCACCTTAACATCAAGTGGACTTTAAGTGGTATTCCTATTTATTTTCATGAATACACTGGGGAAGAACTAATGCAGGGAAAAAACAGATTACCACATACACGGAATCCAATGTTAAGTTAATCACAAATGTGGATTGCACCACTGGACTCCCTGTGGGGGATTGTTGGTTTGGGGGTGAAGTACTTCACATGTACACTGTTGTGTAGATGTTTGGCTTGCTGTTTCGTTTTGGGATTGTACATACACGGAATCCGTATCAGATAAGTATCACTGGTGCATATACAAACATAATAAGTACAGCACAGAAAGCGCTGTTACTGTAAGGAATAAATGCAGCTTTCTTTATTCCTGTTCCTTTTCTGCAGGAAAATAATATGTTGCCACAAGAAGTCGGGGATTGTCACCGGAGCGTAAGGGAGCCATGCAGGAGGAACCAACTGGAGGGGAACTGGAGACGCAGACGAGGCAATCACACAGGCGGGAGCCCGATGCAGAAGAACCAACGCGGGAGTCACAGGACTGCCGACACAGAAGTACAGGTAAGACCCCGGACGTGGAAACGCTACTCCGAAGCTGGAACGTGAAGCGCTTCCGCACAGGAGCAGCGAGGCTTTAAGCTCGTCCGCCGGTACCCGCGTATGCGTGTTTCGGGACCGGCCGAGCAAGCCCTGCAAGCCTGAAAGCTATCCTACAGGCCGCAAGGCGGGCTCCAGACCTGAAATTCGAAGGTACATCGGTCTCTCTATACCCTGACTACACTCTTAAGGTTCAACAGCTGCGGAGGAGCTTCACCAAAGTGAAGTGAGAGCTACGAAAGTGCAAGATCAAGTACATGATGCTCTTCCTAGCGAAACTCAGGGTGGTGGCAGAAGGGAAAACATGGTTCTTTGACTCCCCCGAACTTGTTGCAGAATGGCTGGAGGAATGGCGCACAGTGAACGGTGGGAAACGGGCAGGGGCTCCACGACCGAAGCGGAACGATGTGGGAGTGGGGCTAGCCGGCAACCGTTCCCCGCGAAGAATTGCTAGTAACCCTGAAGGATGTGAGTGGCGAGCGGCTGACCCGTCTCACACTTCAGACCCCTGGACAGTGCCGGAGTGAGCCATGCAGCCCCACTGACTACGACAACGGGGCTCACTAGTTCTAGTGGGACACGTCGGCTTGCGGCCTGCCGACACACAGTTTGGGGCGGTGGCCTCCAATACAGACGCCCGCTGACTTGGAAAACTCCGGAAGTTGTTCCTCCAAAGGCTAAGCTAATGGGGGCATCGGGGTGGCGTAGAGCCGCTTGGGTCATTTTATCCCCCCTCCCCCCCAGTTATAACCTAACTAATGTTTCTTTCCTTTTTTAGGGGTGATAGGCGCCTTGACAGTTGGGGATGGGTGGGCTGTTTAGTTTCCACCGGGCAGGGTAGCAGGGTGGGGGGATTCCTTAGTTTACAGGGCTTAGTTATAGCTCGTTTGCCAAGGAGCAGTGAAGTGTAATTCAATGCCTTACTCCTAGACCACCCCAGTTTCAGGGGACTGGCACTTCCTTTCTCAACACACAACATGTCATCCACCTCTAGTTCCCGGTGTTGCTTGCCTGTTCTATCCTGGAACATGAATGGTCTCTGCAACAAAATCAAGCGAGGCATGGTACACCAATACATCCGCAAACATGCACCCGATGTCGTACTACTACAAGAAACACATCTGCTGGGTAACACTTGTAGAGCCATGTTAGACCTGGCACCATTGGCGTGGGTCTCCCTTCCATTTTTCGCTGTTGTCTCCTCTGTTTTACTGGTGTTAGATGCTCTGGGCGCTGTGCCACTGCCATTCAGTGTCACAGCGCGAATGCTCCCTGTATAAATATGTCTATGTGAATTGGTATATCCCTGATTGGCTTATTTGGTTTACCTGTTAGGCCCTAGTAGTGTGGCCTATGTGTGCCCAGGGCTGGTAAACCAAATGCTGCTGGTGGGCCTGCAGCACTGATGTGTGCCAGCCACAGAAGCAGCTTGTAAAGTGTGTCTCAGACCTGCCACTGCAGTGTCTGTGTGCAGTCCAGAACTGCCATCTTGGCTGTGAAGTGCACTCACTTCCCAGCCCCTGAACCTTCCCTTAGCATCCTGTAAGTCACCCCTATGGTAGGGTGCCTTGTATGTGTAAGGCAGGACATGCCTTGGTGTGTGTAGCATGTCCTGGTAGTGAATTATGCACCATTTCGTTTTTCACTACTGTAAGGCTACCTGTTCCTCATAGGCTAGAATGGGCAGTTTGACTATTACATGCTATAGTCCTAACTGACCCCAGGAACATGGTAGAAAAACGAATTTAGTATGCCTGAGCTCAGAATATTAAAATACATCTTTTAGTGAAGTTTATTTTTATATTCTGTGTTTGAAAATACCACTTTTAGAAAGTAGGTATTTTCTTGCCTAAGCCTTCCAGTGTGCTCTGCGTTTATGTGTATTGGCTGTCTGGTTTTAGAGGGGCAGGACAGGCTGAGTCAGACCTGGGTGGAATAGAGAGATCTGCATTTAGGGTGTGGGGAGGGGTGGCTCTTTGATCTGAATAGGGCTGTGCCTGGCAAGGTGAATGCTGGCTCCACCTCCCACTGTGTGTCTGCTAGCAGACCCCTCTTTCTGAAAGGAAGGATGCAGCCTGGTAAACAAAGTGCTCCAGGCCTGAGCAGAACTGGTTCTGGCTAGGTTCAGGGACTGGTAGCTTCAAGGATCAAAGGTTTTTGGGGTATAAATATCTGTGCTCAAACCCCTACTTTGGTATTGCTTTTGGATCTGGAGAGGAAACTCTGTCCGTGCCCCTGGAGGAATCTGCAGGAAGTGACTGTCCCTGTGCTGTGTGTTGTTTCTTGCACTGGCCTGCAGCAGTGACCACTGGACCTTGAAGAAGAGGAAAAGGAACTCTTGAGAGAACTTTTATTTTTGTACAGCAATCACCCAAGGGCTAGGAAAAGAGCTAGCCTCCTGCTGGAGTCTCAGGCACATCAGACTCCACCACCAACCTCCTGCTTCCTCCCTGCAAGGACCTGCTGAGGAGGCTCCTGTGAGTTCCAGGGCCTCTAGTTTGCATCAGAGAAAAGAGGGTAAGAAATCGACGCTAACGCATCTTTGCGGGCCGCTGCAGTCGAGAGAGCTGGGAAAATCATCGCGCTACTGCCGCCGAGGGCCCGAAACCATCGCTGACGCCCCTTTGCGAGCTGCTGCAGCCGAGACGCGCTGGAAAGATCATTGCGCTGCTGTCGCCGCGCACTCGCAACCCTTAAAGAAATCATCGCTTCGAGACATCGCAGTGCGGACGCCGTGCGTTCGCCACTTTGATCGCATCGCACCGAATTTCGTCGCTCCTCGCGGAGCGTCTTGTCTTCGCATCGCAACACGATCGCACAGCGCAACAGGATCACCGCATCGACTTCTCCCACGCGGCAAGAAAGTCATCGCATCGGCGGTCCAGCGTGCAGAAGTTTGTCGCATCGTCTCCGCACGCATCCCGCAGGTCGGCGCATCATCCTCCCTTGCGGCAAGGATTTCAACGCATCGCCGGCCTCGCGTGCCGAGAATCATCGCTACAGCTTATTTGCGACACTTTGTTGGTTTTGCTACTAAACCCAGGTACTTTGTGAAAGAAAGGGTCGCAGAGACCACTGCTTTGAACTTGAACCTTATTTTTGCAACCTTTTAACTATTTTTGACAGCCTTTCAACAGCTATCCTATTTTTGACAGTATTGTGGCTTTTACAGTTATTGGTCTTGTGATAAATCTGCCTTTATATAAAGATACTTATTTTTTTATAATAACTACTTGTGTGGTGTCCCTTTGTAGTGTTCCTCACTGTGTTACTGTGTATGGTCATAAATGCTTCACACACTGCCTCTGAGATAAGCCTACCTGCTCGTGCTACGTTACCACAGGGTTGAGCAGGGGTATTAAAGAGGGTAGCCCTCTCACTCTGACTTAGGAAGAAGGGTCCCTACTTGGACAGTGGCCAGCCATTGCCAACTAGAGACCCCCATTTCTAACATTGGTGGTCAGCGGTGAGGATCTGGACTTGCATTTATGATCGCAACCAGTAATTATAGTGTACACTACTAGTGAGTGCAGACCATAACGTACCGCATACATTTTTTGAGAATTTTTTTTTGCTCCTATATTGTGATTGATATTGCCGGTGATTTTTCACCCGCGCACATTTTCTGAGAGTTTTTGGGATCCTATATTGTGATTGATATTGCCGGTGATTCTTCACCCGCGCCCATTTATTGAAAGTTTTTGATCCCCTATTGTAATTGATATTGCCGGTGATTTTTCACCCGCGCACATTTCTGAGAGTTTTTGGGATCCTATATTGTGATTGATATTGCCGGTGATTTTTCACCCGCGCCCATTTATTGAAAGTTTTTGATCCCCTATTGTGATTGATATTGCTGGTGATTTTTCACCCACGCACATTTCTGAGAGTTTTTAGGATCCTATATTGTGATTGATATTGCCGGTGATTTTTCACCCGCTTACATTTCTTGAGAAGTTTTCTTCTGTCCTTTATTGATATTGCCAGTTATTTCTACAATGGGCAAGCCCAGATCCAATGCCTCAGAGGATCTCTCCTGGGAAGAAGAGAAAATAGAAACCTACAATGCCAAGCAGCTCAAATATTTTTGCAAGCAGTTCACAGTCCCTATCACAGGTCTCACTAGAAGGGAAGAGTATTACAAGGCGCTGAAGGCCTGGCTAGAAGCCAGGGAGGCCCCTAAGGATCTAGGAGAGCTTGTGGAGGGAGGAGAGCAGCAGGGCGATGTAGTAGACTTAGTAGGAGATCCAGCCCTTTCCAACCCGGGCTCTAGTGTGTCCGTTAAGGGTCTGTCCCCAGAAGAGCTGGAGGACAGGGAGAGAGATAGGAGGCATAATATGGAGATGGCTAAGCTTAAAATGGATGGTCACCGGGACCTAGAGAACAAGAAGTTAGAAATTGAGATTATGAGGATGAAGCTGGAGCATGAGAGAGTATTGAGGGAGTTGGAGATTAAAGCTAAGAGCCTGGAAATCTCCCCTCTGGTGGCAGCGTACCTGTAGTGCACCCTGAGAGTAGGGTGTATATACCCAAGGAGGTTATTAAAGATTTCCACAAAAGTGAAGATATTGGGCAATGGTTTGCCGCTTATGAATTAGCCATGGTGTCCCACCGGGTCCCTGAGAAGGATTGGGGAGCGGGGTTGTGGGGACGCTTTGTGAGTGAGGGGAGGGATACCTTGTTGGACCTGCCCCCAGAAAGTAGGATGGTTTATGCCCACATGAAGGAAGCGTTGATGACCCGCTATGGTTTGACCCCTGAGATGTATAGGCAGAGGTTTAGGGTCTGTAAGAAGCTAGAGGGTACCACGTGGGTTGAATATGTGTCCTTTTTTTGCAGAGCCATGGAACGCTGGGTAAAAGGTAGCAAAGTAGAAACTTTTGCACAGTTTTATGATTTGATTGCATGGGAGCATTTATCTAGTAAATGTTTTCCTGAGCTACGCCAGCACCTAATTGATTGCAAGCTGACTAACCCTAGGAAGCTTGCTGAGGAGGCGGACCGCTGGGTGAGCACCCGGGTCCGCAAAGGTCCAGTGGGAGACGTCGCCAAAGGTGGGCAGGGTCCCCAGCAGAGGAGTGGGGGGGACAAGGGTCAACAGAGGGAGTTACACCGAGGGCCCCAAAGTAATCCCCCAGGGAACCAAGCAGTGGTGTCCCAGCCCCCACAAGAAAGGAGGACCGGGCCCCAACAGGTAGGCCTGTTCCCAGGGGGCCCCCACGTGTTACAACTGTGGTCAAGTGGGCCACAGATATTTTGATCCCCAGTGCCCCCAAAGGGGGCCAGTGCACCCCCCGTGCACCACCCCGCCAGATTGCTAGTGTAGCCCTGGGAGAGGAGGAGATGGGTGCCCAAGAGGGGTGGGATCCTGTAGAGTTGACCCTTGTCTCATTAGGGGACTTTGAGATGGTCCCCAAGCCTGTACTGCCTGCTAACACTAAGAAATACAGGCAGTGGGTGACCATCAATGGCCATAGGGTGGAGGCTCTAAGAGACACAGGGGCCAGTGTAACTGCTGTCAGCTCCCGGTTGGTGTCCAGAGAGCAGGTTGTCCCTCATGCATTCTACCCAGTAGTGTCCGCCGACAACTCAGAGAGCCAATGTGAGGTGGCTCAGGTTCCCTTTGAGTGGGGGGTCTCAGGAACTCTTCAGGTAGCTGGAAGGCCCGCCATGCCTGTAGACTGTCTGCTGGGCAATGATTTAGAGGACTCCCCGTGGGCTACGGTGGAGAGGAAGGCTCACTTAGAGATGTTGGGTCTGCCTGAGTGGGCGTGTGCTACCACTCGGTCCATGGCAGCCAAGGAGGGTGTTGAAAAGGATCTGGAGCCTGAGAGTAGGGCCCAGATCCCTGCCTTAGAGAGAAGGGGCAGGGGGCGCGGGAAGCCGGCCCCCTTGGTTCCCATGGCCCAGGAAGGAGCAGACCCTGAGGGGGATGCCCTGGAGCCTACCGGGGAGCAGATCACCGAACTGGGGGACCTGCCTGAGCTGACCCATTGGCAGCAGGAAGGGGGACCCACCAGGGAGGAATTTTGTGAGCAGCAGAGAGTTTGCACCTCTCTTGAGGGTATGCGGCGACAGGCTGCAGCCCAGGCAGAAGGTGACATGTCTGGTTCACATCTGATTTATTGGGAGAACAGTCTCCTGTATAGTGAGCCTAAGGTTGCTGAGCCAGGGTCAGCCCGTGTGTTGGTGGTACCCGAGTGCTTCAGAACCTTCCTACTGGGGTTGGCTCATGACATTCCATTGGCAGGACATCTGGGGCAGACCAAGACCTTTGAGAGGCTGGCTGCCCACTTTTATTGGCCCCAGATGCACAAGAGTTCAGACACTCATTGCAGGACCTGTGAGACTTGCCAGGCAAGTGGGAAGAGTGGGGGAAGATCAAGGCCCCACTCCAGCCCTTTCCAGTTGTGAGTACCCCATTCAAGCGAGTGGGCATTGACATTGTGGGGCCTCTGGACCCCAAGACAGCCATGGGCAACAGGTTCATCCTGGTCTTGGTGGACCATGCCACCCGGTACCCTGAAGCCATCCCGCTCAGGACAGTGATGGCCCCCGTGGTGGGACGTGCACTGATGGGGATTTTCTCCCGTGTGGGATTCCCCAGAGAGGTGGTGTCTGACAGCGGGACCAACTTCATCTCCCAGTACATGAAGTCTCTGTGGAAGGAGTGTGGGGTAACGTATAAGTTCACCACTCCTTACCACCCCCAAGGTAATGGTCTGGTTGAAAGGTTCAACCGGAACTTGAAGGGCATGATCATGGGCCTAGAAGAGCCCCTGAGGTGTAAGTGGGACGTCCTCTTGCCATGCCTGTTGTTTGCCTACTGTGAGGTGCCCCAGAAGTCCTTAGGGTTCAGTCCCTTTGAACTCCTTTATGGCCACCCGGTTAGAGGACCTCTGAGTCTGGTCAAGGAAGGCTGGGAGCAATCTCCCAGGAAACCTCCCCAAGATGTATTTAGCTACATGTTGGCCTTCAGGAACCAGACTCGGCGTTTCAGAAAAATTGCTGAGGCAAATCTGGAAGCCAGCCAGGAAGAAATGAAACGTTGGCACGACCAGAATGCCACTCTGGTCGAATTTCAACCTGGTCAGAAGGTTTGGGTACTGGCCCCAGTGGAGCCTTGTGCGCTCCAAGATAAGTGGACCGTCCATTTGAGGTGGTGGAGCGCAAAGTCCGGTTACCTACTTGGTGGACTTTCAGTCTCCCAGGAACCCCTTGCGGGTCCTGCATGTGAACCGCCTAAAGCCCCACTTTGAGAGGTCTGAAGTGGGCATGCTTCTTGCCACAGATGATGGGGTTGAGGAGGAGAGTGAGCCTCTCCCTGACCTCCTGTGTGCAGAAGAGAAGGATGGGTCAGTGGAGGGTGTGATCCTCTCCACCACACTGATCCCTGAGCAACAGAGAGATTGTCACCACCTGTTGGGGCAATTTTCTGATTTGTTCTCCCTGGTACCTGGTGTCACTGATTGGTGCGTCCATGAAGTGGATACCGGGGACAGTTCTCCTGTCAAGCACAAGGCTTACAGGGTAACTGACAGGGTCAGGGCTTGCATTAAGGAGGAGGTCTCCAAAATGTTTGCCCTAGGGGTGGTTGAGTCCTCTAGCAGCCCCTGGTCCAGCCCCGTGGTCTTGGTACCAAAAGCTGCGACGCCTGGTGCCACTCCTGAACTTAGGTTCTGTGTGGACTACCGAGGTCTCAATTCGGTCACCAAGACCGACGCGCACCCCATCCCCAGAGCTGATGAGCTCATAGACCGGTTAGGGGCTGCCCGATACCTCAGCACGTTTGATCTGACGTCTGGGTACTGGCAGATCGCCTTAACTGATGGGGCAAAGGAGAGGTCAGCATTCTCCACACCAGATGGGCACTACCAGTTCCGTGTGATGCCCTTTGGGATGAAGAATGCCCCTGCCACCTTCCAGAGATTGGTCAACCAGGTGTTGGTTGGGCTGGAGGCTTTCAGTGCCGCCTACCTGGATGACATTGCAGTGTTTAGTTCCTCCTGGGAGGACCACTTGCGCCACCTCTGGGAAGTGTTGATGGCGCTGCGCAGAGCAGGTCTCACAATCAAGGCCAGTAAGTGCCAGATTGGGCAGGGTTCGGTGGTGTACTTGGGACACCAGGTGGGGAGCGGCCTGGTGGCGCCCCTGCAGCCCAAGATTGAAACCATCCTGGCTTGGGAGCCCCCAGGACCCAGACCCAGGTGAGGGCCTTCTTAGGACTCACGGGTTATTACAGGAGGTTTGTCAAGGGGTATGGCAACATTGTTGCCCCCTTGACTGAGCTGACTTCCAAGAAGCGGCCAAAGATTGTGAACTGGACTGACACCTGTCAGAAAGCCTTTGATGCCCTCAAAACTGCTATGTGTACAGCACCCGTACTCCAGGCACCCAATTTTGCTAAGGAATTTGTTGTCCAGACAGACGCTTCAGAGCATGGGGTGGGGGCCGTTCTGTCACAGATAAATGAGGAGGGACTAGACCAACCTGTAGCCTTCATCAGTAGGAGGTTACTTCCCCGGGAACAGAGGTGGAGTGCAATTGAGCGTGAGGCATTTGCTGTGGTCTGGGCACTGAAGAAGCTAAGACCCTACCTATTTGGGACTCACTTCCGGGTTCAGACAGACCACAGGCCCCTCAGATGGTTGATGCAGATGAGGGGTGAGAATCCCAAGTTGTTGAGGTGGTCCATTTCCCTACAGGGTATGGACTTCACGGTGGAACACCGCCCTGGTACAGAACACGCCAATGCTGATGGTCTGTCCAGATTTTTCCGCCTTAGCGATGAGAACTTCCAAGGGGATGGGTAGTTCTCCCCACATTTCAGCTGGAGGGGACGTGTGTTAGACCTGGCACCATTGGCGTGGGTCTCCCTTCCATTTTTCGCTGTTGTCTCCTCTGTTTTACTGGTGTTAGATGCTCTGGGCGCTGTGCCACTGCCATTCAGTGTCACAGCGCGAATGCTCCCTGTATAAATATGTCTATGTGAATTGGTATATCCCTGATTGGCTTATTTGGTTTACCTGTTAGTCCCTAGTAGTGTGGCCTATGTGTGCCCAGGGCTGGTAAACCAAATGCTGCTGGTGGGCCTGCAGCACTGATGTGTGCCACCCACAGAAGCAGCTTGTAAAGTGTGTCTCAGACCTGCCACTGCAGTGTCTGTGTGCAGTCCAGAACTGCCATCTTGGCTGTGAAGTGCACTCACTTCCCAGCCCCTGAACCTTCCCTTAGCATCCTGTAAGTCACCCCTATGGTAGGGTGCCTTGTATGTGTAAGGCAGGACATGCCTTGGTGTGTGTAGCATGTCCTGGTAGTGAATTATGCACCATTTTGTTTTTCACTACTGTAAGGCTACCTGTTCCTCATAGGCTAGAATGGGCAGTTTGACTATTACATGCTATAGTCCTAACTGACCCCAGGAACATGGTAGAAAAACGAATTTAGTATGCCTGAGCTCAGAATATTAAAATACACCTTTTAGTGAAGTTTATTTTTATATTC
The DNA here is from genome assembly GCA_963921515.1 of Calotriton arnoldi. NCBI lineage: Eukaryota > Metazoa > Chordata > Amphibia > Caudata > Salamandridae > Calotriton > Calotriton arnoldi. Next base: position 892,043 of record CAWUFW010005485.1, read on the forward strand.
TTTGTTTGAAAATACCACTTTAGAAAGTAGGTATTTTCTTGCCTAAGCCTTCCAGTGTGCTCTGCGTTTATGTGTATTGGCTGTCTGGTTTTAGAGGGGCAGGACAGGCTGAGTCAGACCTGGGTGGAATAGAGAGATCTGCATTTAGGGTGTGGGGAGGGGTGGCTCTTTGATCTGAATAGGGCTGTGCCTGGCAAGGTGAATGCTGGCTCCACCTCCCACTGTGTGTCTGCTAGCAGACCCCCTCTTTCTGAAAGGAAGGATGCAGCCTGGTAAACAAAGTGCTCCAGGCCTGAGCAGAACTGGTTCTGGCTAGGTTCAGGGACTGGTAGCTTCAAGGATCAAAGGTTTTTGGGGTATAAATATCTGTGCTCAAACCCCTACTTTGGTATTGCTTTTGGATCTGGAGAGGAAACTCTGTCCGTGCCCCTGGAGGAATCTGCAGGAAGTGACTGTCCCTGTGCTGTGTGTTGTTTCTTGCACTGGCCTGCAGCAGTGACCACTGGACCTTGAAGAAGAGGAAAAGGAACTCTTGAGAGAACTTTTATTTTTGTACAGCAATCACCCAAGGGCTAGGAAAAGAGCTAGCCTCCTGCTGGAGTCTCAGGCACATCAGACTCCACCACCAACCTCCTGCTTCCTCCCTGCAAGGACTGCTATCTGCTGAGGAGGCTCCTGTGAGTTCCAGGGCCTCTAGTTTGCATCAGAGAAAAGAGGGTAAGAAATCGACGCTAACGCATCTTTGCGGGCCGCTGCAGTCGAGAGCGCTGGGAAAATCATCGCGCTACTGCCGCCGAGGGCCCACAACCCGAAACCATCGCTGACGCCCCTTTGCGAGCCGCTGCAGCCGAGACGCGCTGGAAACATCATCGCGCTGCTGTCGCCGCGCACTCGCAACCCTTAAAGAAATCATCGCTTCGAGACATCGCAGTGCGGACGCCGTGCGTTCGCCACTTTGATCGCATCGCACCGAATTTCGTCGCTCCCTCGCGGAGCGTCTTGTCTTCGCATCGCAACACGATCGCACAGCGCAACAGGATCACCGCATCGACTTCTCCCACGCGGCAAGAAAGTCATCGCATCGGCGGTCCAGCGTGCAGAAGTTTGTCGCATCGTCTCCGCACGCATCCCGCAGATCGGCGCATCATCCTCCCTTGCGGCAAGGATTTCAACGCATCGCTGGCCTCGCGTGCCGAGAATCATCGCTACAGCTTATTTGCGACACTTTGTTGGTTTTGCTACTAAACCCAGGTACTTTGTGAAAGAAAGGGTCGCAGAGACCACTGCTTTGAACTTGAACCTTATTTTTGCAACCTTTGAACTATTTTTGACAGCCTTTCAACAGCTATCCTATTTTTGACAGTATTGTGGCTTTTACAGTTATTGGTCTTGTGATAAATCTGCCTTTATATAAAGATACTTATTTTTTTATAATAACTACTTGTGTGGTGTCCCTTTGTAGTGTTCCTCACTGTGTTACTGTGTATGATCATAAATGCTTCACACCCTGCCTCTGAGATAAGCCTACCTGCTCGTGCTACGTTACCACAGGGTTGAGCAGGGGTATTAAAGAGGGTAGCCCTCTCACTCTGACTTAGGAAGAAGGGTCCCTACTTGGACAGTGGCCAGCCATTGCCAACTAGAGACCCCCATTTCTAACAAGCCATGACTCGGGGAGGCTACACGATGGTAGCACACTCAGGCTTCATGTCTGATTCATGGGGGTGGGTATACTCATCAAGTATTCAACCCTCTACATTCCACAAAAGAGATGGGTGGACCCACAGGGCACCTACGTGGCACAGTCTGGAACTTGGGGGGGACCCCGATCACTTTTGCTCGATTTACGTTCCACCACGACTTCACTGCCTCAAACTCTCAAGACTGAGTGAAATGCTGCTCCAACTACTGGAAGGAGTTATATACTTGGGGAGCGACTTTAATGCACCGATATCCCCTGTTCTAGATAAATACTCCCAAGCTCAAATGACCCATTATGACCCTACTCTATCCAATTTTATTGCAGTCCCAGACCTTGCCGATATTTGGCGATCTCGCCACCCGACGGAGCGCCAATACACCTTCCTCACAGGGGTCCATCACAGCCTCTCCAGATTAGATTACATATTTACTCAATCCGCCCACCTGGCCCGGGTGGCCAAAGTTGGCCACCTGGCCCGGGTGGCCAAAGTTGGCCACCTGGCCAGGGGAATCTCAGACCACTCCCCGGTGTGGCTGGCGATATGGGGACATGCCCGCACTCCACGTGGCCCATGACCCATGAACGCCTGGCACCTGCACGATGCCAAATTCGCCAATGACCTGACCCAAGCCACGAACTCCTATTTCGAACTTAACGAGGGATCAGTGGCCTCCTACCTTACTCTCTGGGAGGCCTACAAGACGATCATCCGGGCCGAGCATATTTCGCAATAGTGGGGGAAAAACGCGAACAGCAAACACAACTGCGCTTATTGGAGAGCGTAAAGATCAAATTAGAGAGGGAGGGACACCAGGCTGCAGATGAGGACACTTTACACACCCTCCGCCTTAAGCAAAAAGAGTACAGAGACCTACTGGAGAATAGAGCCAGAATATCCTACACCCTATCCCAACCACGCCTCGATTCTGTGGGTAACAAAACAGGCAAACTACAAGCTTGGCTTGATAACAGAGCACAAGCTAGGGGATGGGTATCGCACATCACCAACAAATCGGGCGAGTTCCACTCAGACCCCGAGGGCATAGCAGAGACGTTTGCACAAAATTGTGCGCAGCTCTACTCCACCAATACAAATTCGTCACCCGTTGTTACGATTTGAATGCTCTTTGCAGAACGCTGTCATGTCTATTCGGAAATAGGTGTAGTCTCATGCACGACGTTTCCCATGATTCTAGAGAAGCACTTCCGTGAACAGAGGCAGCATCAGGAGCCGGACTTCCGGTTTGGGCAGGGATTTATATGAAGCCTGAGCAGCGGCAGTTGCAGATTATTCTACCTTTTCAGCAGGCGAGGGCGCGTCAGGAGCGCTTCCCCCAGTTCGGGAAGGGTGCTACAGCACCATCCTTGATAAATTCTGGTTCCTTGTCTTCATCCTGGCCTGCATATAATTTGCGGTCCTTGAATTACTCGCTCATTTTGACTTGACTCTTTTTGCCAGTGTGGAGGTTTCCCGGCAGGTCTTGGTGAGACGAACTAGCGTGTGACAACCTCCGTGTGTATGCGGCTACCATTAATCTTGTGTTTGGTTATCTGGAGGTACAAACAGGAGCATCTTGGTCATATCTTAAGAGAGGCTTGTCATCTTTGGCACATTGTGATGGTGCACAGTTGGATCTCTCTCTGATACTCACCCTTCGGAAAGAACTTTACATTCTGGGGCTCCAGTTTCATAAATCTTTATCTAAATGCGACTAAACTACCGGAGCTTTTTTCAAATGTACTTTTGATTATCCTTTATATTTCATGCCTCCTTGAGAGCAGGGGTCGTCTAAAGTCAGGTGGTTTCTGATAGGGAAATACTGGCAAATGAATGAAACTCACCAGACATAGCAGGTTGCTCAGAAACAGAGCAAAATGTATTTATTGGTACCAAATGCATGCATCATTGTTGATCAATAAGGAAGAAGTCAGGTCTCCTGCCTTAGGGGCTCTCAGACTGCTTCTTCCCAGAGTGACTGGTTTCTGGGTGCTATATACATTTAGTAATGCCATGTCAGCGGAACTAGAATAAGGCACCAAGCCAAATATGGCTAACAGGGATGTGCAAGATCTGCACCATGCCAATTACAAACAGCTAGATATGGGCAGACCAGAAAGGCTGGCTCGGTACTGTGTAAGAAACTTGCACAACCAGATAAGGAAACTATCATGAAGTCAGGACAAGCAAAGTGACCTCTAAGGTGGTCAGGATAGCTGTTGAAGCTTGTCCAGTCAAGGTCAGATAGGAAGCCCTTTGGAGCTCCAGGCCTCATGTTAGTGTGATATATCTAAGCATGATATCTTTGAAGTGCATACACATGAATTTATGTGGGCATATATATATATATTTCTCAACAATCGTCCCTTTAGGATAGTCCTATCCTTCATTAGTGTAAAACTAAAATATATATATATATGTATATATGAAGGAAACATTAGTTACATATCTTTGGATGGCATTATACAGTGTGTGCATAAAATGCATATATTGTCACATTGATACATCCTGATGAGATAATTATTTTTGAACATGAACACAATGATATGCTAGTATTCAATTCATACTACTTCCTGTGTGCCTTATTATATCAGCAGGCTGTGGTGATACCGGCAGCATACTCATAATTAAGTGTCCAACAAATATTGTTTGCTCTATGCAATGCATAGTGCTACAGTGTCACTTAGTCACTCCGTTCCCGGGCACTTTCTGAAAGGGTCAGTAATTTAAAGGCACGCAGTGAGCGGTCATCTGCTTCTCCTCCTGGTCCGCAGTCGTCTTGTTCAGGGGCGGTTTCACTGACCTGTCCTGTGTTGTCCTCTTCAGTCTATTTTTCTGCAGGCGCCGACCATCACCTTTCTTCGAGACTGCGTTGTGTACTTCACTCAACAGCATCAGCTGATGTCACGTCCCTCTGACACTTTATGATGGGCCGTCATGGATCATAGAAATGGTCTGGTCTGTCCTCTCCTTGACTGTTGTGTTGCGCAGGTCCTCTGGTGACAGATGGTCATCAATTTCTGGTACCGTCCTCTCAGGCGTTGGGGTGCTGCCCTGCATCTTGTCCCCTTAATCCATTCATGGCGTAGGTTCACCGTCTGTGGTCCAGTCCTCCTAGAACTAAGAGAAACAGCTTTTATTTTTCTCCATGACCATGTCTTCATAGTTGCTTTAGAAGTCTTTGCCCCTATTGCAGGCAGTACTAAAGTCAGAGCATCAGGTCATTTCAGGCCTGTTCCATCAGTTGCCTTTACTAATAATCTATTTTTTTTATTTTTTATTTTGGAGCTCATTTACTCCTCCTGGCCTTAACGTTGGAGGGTGGTATGGGGTAAGCATGTTATACTTTATTCCCAAAAACAACATCTTTTGCATAAATGCAGTCACTAAGGGATCTCCTCTATCGCTATTTATGCCCTAGTGGACCCCTAACCTTGGAGAGATGGCTTTCCTGAAGCACTGCGCACCAGTTGCTGCATCATTCTTCCCTGTTGGACACACCTCCATTCATTTTGAAAACGTATCCACCCAAAACCAGCAAATATTTCAATCCATTCACTGGGAAGCAAAATGCATCTGCGCATTCATCCTCCCTTGTGCAATATCAGAGGGTCCCTGCTCCAGTCTTGTAAGGGAAAGGAACATACTGCGTGGGGCCACAGGCATCTTATCATGTTAGGCCCACACTCTCTTCATTATTCGGCTCACATCCATCATCAATCCTCCCTCTATGTTCATCTGGTGTTGCACCATTGTGCTTCCTTTACATTAGCTTGCCTTAATGCTTTTAATCATTAGTCCCATCTGCACTGGCTGTAACATGCTCTCATTTAATGCTGTGTCAGCGATGGCATTACCTTTGGCTAACTTAGTATTAGCTCCTGTGTAGGCTTCACATTTTATTACCGCTATCCTGTTGTATAATAGTATTGCTTTTAACAAGATCCTTACTAAAGGACTATTTTCAATAAGGCGCCCTGCTTCTGTTATGAATCCGTGATACTTCCACAGTTGGCCAAAAATTAGAACTGCAAAGCATAATGTGAGTCAGTGTAAATGTTTTTTTTTTTTTTTCCTCATTAAAGAAATAAAGTGAGTAGTCGTAACTCGGAACCAAGGCACTCTCCTAAACCCACTGGAGGGGCAGTATGACACTCCCCTATTCCTTCCACCTCCAAGGATTATAGAGACACCAGCCGCACGACACTTAGGGATGTTAAAGGTAGTATCCAGCCCATGGTTTATACCTAAACCATTATCCCAAAAGCTCACTTGCTTCATAATCATAGGACTTATTCTACAAATTAAGAAGTTGTGGCATCCGAAATATCAGTCCAATTATCCCAAACTCCCCAAAATCTAGTTCTCCTCTTTACTTCACAGCCCATATCCAACTTACGAATTCTTTTAACCGAAGACACCCAATTTAACATATTTGGAGCATTAGGTACTATCCAATTCAGACAGATCTCTCTTCTTGCCAGTAAGATTAAAACAAATAGTAAAGAGGATTGAAGTTTTGACAATTTAATGATACTACTGTTCTCAGGTAAGAGGCCAAAAATAATTAGCACCAAGCTTACCTGAATTTCTTGGCCCATCACTTCAGAGATAATCTTACCAACTTGGCCCCAGAAGCCCTGGATCCGAGGACATTGCATAAACATATGCACATCATCTGCACTTCTCAGGTTACATTTCACACAAGCCTTTTCTCCACCTCCCATCTTAGAAAGCCTCTTCGGGGTCCAATAGGCTCTGTGGAGTGTGAACAGATGATTTCTCCTTAATGATGTAGCTTTAATCACTCTCCACAAGGTAGCTATAGATACTTGCCACAAGGATGCAATGTTGCTGTGAGGTAGTTCTCTTCTCCAGGGCTCCTCCATAGGCAAAGGTGGCGGATCTCCTTTAATCAAAATCCAGTACCAGTTCGCCACTTCTTTACTCTGACCAATCGGTACTAAAAACCTACTCTCCAATTCTTCATCACTAACTTCATTACCTTCCTGATTAGTAACCCAACGGGATAGCTGATAAAATTTAAATCTTGATAGCCTTTGATTTGTTTGGGAATTGAGCTCATCCCATGACAGAAGGTTTTTATCCGGCAATAATTGTCCCCACTTCTGAAATCCACTTTCCCACAAAGGGGCAGATAATCCATCATTTAAACATAGTGGTGTTCCTGGAGAGTTCCATATGGGGGCAGTAGCACAGTAATATGAAATTTTAAACCGTTTCCTTATCTGAAACCATAAATCACAGGCTGATCGTATCACTTTCAGTTTAATTTTTTTAAAGAATTTGGGATGGCCAAATTTAAAGAGCAACCTGTCGCCCCCTGCGGTATACTATTGGACATGGCTAGAAGGTAGGGCGAAAAATAAATCGAGTCAAGAAGAAGAGATCTTATATTCTTAAAAAGAAAAGCCCAGCTGTAAGCCCCAAAATCCGGGCTAGCTATTCCCCCGGCTGCTTTCTCACATCTCAGTTTCTTCCATGCAATCCTCACCCCTTTGTCCGCCCAAAGGAAGCTGTTGATATCTGATTGCAGCTTTTTTAAAGAAGTAGAGCTGAATAATAAGGGGATAGCATCAAAAATAAATGTCAATTTAGGGAGAATTGACATTTTAACAAGATTGGAGCGGCCCAGAATTGACAATGGGAGATTACTCCAAGATTTCAACAAAGCTCCAATCTCTTTCCTTTTAACCTCCAAATTGACATGTACCAAATCATTAATGTTCTGGGTGATTTGAATACCCAAATATCTTATTTGATGGCGAACTAAATGCAAGCTAGATTGCCAATTCCATGTCATAATCTCGGTTTTTGGGGATTAATTTGATACCCTGATATCTTCCCAAATTCTATTAGGAGCTGTTCCAATTTTTGCAAAATCTCTGGCGATTCTTTTGTAAAAATCATCAAATCGTCTGCATACAGGGCTAATTTCTTTGACCAACCCCTATATTCAAAAGGAGCGAAGACATCACTGGACCTAATAAATTGAGCTAATGGTTCTAAGTACAGATCAAAAAGGAGAGGGGAGAGGGGGCAACCCTGCCTAGTGCCCCGCTCTAAAGTAATTGATTTGGTTAGATTCCCATTAACTATAATCCTGGCTATAGGAGTTCTATATATGTTCTTAATAGTTTGTAAAATATTCTCTCCTAAGCCAAATGCTTCAGCTATATGATGTAAACATAACCAATTGACACGGTCAAAGGCTTTGGCCGCGTCAAATGCAAAGATGGTAAGTGGTAAGCCATTTGCTGAAGCAATATCAATAGCTCCTACCAGCTCATGGGTTAGATCGTGGAGTTGACGCCCTCTAATAAATCCCTTTTGATCCGAATGAATTAATTTCCCCAATATATTATTCAGTCTTCCAGCTATTATTTGCGCAAAAATGTTATAGTCGCAATTAAGCAGGGAAATGGGTCTATACGACTCACATTTTTTTTTGTCTTTATTAGGTTTTAAAATCAGAGATACCGCAGCCTCATTCCAAGAGCTGGGAATTGCAGAATTAGTTAAAAAAATACTATTGAATAATTTCTCTAAGCACGGGGCAAGTGTCTCACTAAGGGCGGAGTAAAACTCATTGGGGATAGCATCTGGACCAGCTGCACTACCTTTTTTCAAGTTTTCCATTGCAATTCTAATTTCAGATAGTGAAAACTTCTTATTAAGCTGTTGTGTCTGATCTTCCGATAATGAATGCAGGGAGACTTTAGCTAGGTAATTTTTAATTTGTGAGTCAGTAACTTCTAGATCTTCAGAATACAAATCTTTAAAAATACTTCAAACTGCTTCTCAACCCCGGCCCTTTCTGAACATAGCTCTCCCGTTTCGAGATTGTATATTTCTTTGATCAAATTTCTAGTTAGATCGACTCGAGATTTCCATGCCAATATCTTCCCACTGGCTTCTCCAAATTCATAATTAGCCAATCTACTAACTTCCCAACGCCTCCTAGTGATGTTATCAAGATAATCAGCCAAGTCTTGTCGTTTAGAAAGTAACTCTAGACTTTCCCCCTTCTGCTCTAAACTTCTTTGACCGGGGATTGAATTAAGCTCAGCTCTACAAATTTCTGCTTCTAGTAGCTTGATTTTTTCTTTTTTTTCCTTATTAATTTTTGCCGAAAAACCAATAACTCTGCCTCTAATATATGCCTTATAGGCATCCCATATAACCTCTACAGAGGCCGAGTGATCATTTACTTCAAAAAAGAACAAGGTGTCCACCTTTAATTGTTCAATCACTGACTTGTCTTTAAGGATGACTTTATCAAATGTCCATCTATTAGTTTCTATCTCTATGGGAAATTGTAAGATTATCTGGACCGCCGAATGATCTGACAGATGTTCTGGAATATGCGAAACCAGCTTGACCAATTCTATCAACCTAGAATCTATCAGAAAATAATCTATTCTCGAATGGTGTTTATACTTTTTATTATGAAATGTAAAATTTTGAGAATCCGTTACATCCTTATTTTTAATTCTCCAGATATCTACCAAATTTAAATCTCCCATAATAGTTTTTATCAGTGATCCCATTTTCGTAGGCATTACTCTTCCCCCTCTGGACTTATCAGAGGCGGGATTCAGGAGGACATTAAAATCACCACCCATAATAATGGGGAAACTTGAATCTAGCAAATGATTATATATCGTTTTAAGAAATGACTCATCATCTATGTTTGGGCCATAATAACCCACCAAAGTCACCCACTTATTTTGTATCTTTATATCGGTTATGATCCACCTCCCCTTACTATCTAACTTGGGAATACCTAGAATAGCTTTTGCAGATTTTTTAATAATTATAGCAACTCCTTTAGTACAAAAAGATTGAATAGTATGTAGAGAGCTATCAATCCATCTTTGTTTTACGACAGCCAGCTCCCATTCCTCAGAAGTCAAGTGAGTCTCTTGTAAAATCATAATATCAAAATCCGCCTGTTTTAAGTATTGGAATATCCTCCTGCGTCTATGTAAAACCCTTAAGCCGTTGACATTCCAAGTACAAATTCTAGTTTCCATCATTTTTATCAGAGCATCCTATTCTAACCCTGGGTCTCGAGAGTGCACTCTGGATACCAGATATTCCTAACCAATTAACAACTTCTTTAACCAACCATATTAAACATATGAGGACTTTTTTTTTTTTTTCCCCAACTTGCTCCCCACCCGGTGAAAACTTAAAATAAAATTCTTCTTGTGAAACTTCACACCCCCACCCACGGGAACCCTCCTATACCACATGGGGTTTGATGTGCCTTAACCCCTATAAACCCGTCTCCCTCCTACCCGGCACCTATACTATTCATACAGTGTTTCTTCTTACTCCTAATTATTCCTGAGTTTTAATTTGATCAACAAAAAGTCCTACCTCCTTAGGGTCCCGAAAATTCAACATTTTATTTTTCCACATGACCCTGAGTACGGCAGGAAATCTCAGTTGTACAGTGGCACCCAGAGATCTTAAAATTGGGATAAATTTACCCAACTCCCATTGTCTGTCCTGTGTAATCCGTGAGAGATCTGACCTTATCCTAAAAGTCCAATCCCCCTTCGTAAAGGTTCCAACTTTTAAGGCTTCTGATAATATCCGCTCCTTTAAAGTGTATGTTCTGAAGTTAACCAGGATTCGCCTCGGGTTCTTCCTATTTGGGTTCTTAGAAAAAGGGTCTCTGTGAATTCTCTGAATATCTATTTCCAATTCCTTAACATCAACCACAGGAATGAAATCTTTTAATAAGTTTATAATATAGGTCTTGATGTCATCCCCCTCTTCACCCTCCGGAATATTTAGAATTTTAATATTATTCCGTCTTGCATTATTTTCTAACGTCTCCAATTTGTCAAGCAAGACTTTTTCTCCTTTTTTCAAGACCTGTATCTCAGTACAATTTGCCTCAACGTGTTTATTTAATATTTCTATTGATGCTTCCATCGCGCAAGTTCTTTCAGTAATTGCAGACATTTTAGCTTCTAGCGACTCACAAGATTCTTGTATCTTAGCTTGATTTATCTCGGAGATGGAGAACTTACTCCGAATCTCTAATGCAAGGGCATCTAACATTTGTGCCAAATTTGGTTGATCGGGGACAGATGATATTGCAACTATTGCTGAGGAAGTTGATCTAGCGTTCGAAGAATCACCGCTAGTAGAAGATCCGGGCCCGACCTCACCTAGTACCTCGAACATATTAGATGTTGCAATATTGGCCAACCCAGATCCCGGCACTATATCCCCTGAATCCATTATGACCTCCGGTGCTGTTGGTAAAGCCCTTACACTACCTTTACTTAAGGCCGGGCAGGGCTCCTTCAAAGACGGAACCAGAGATACTTGTGTTTTCTCATGTATTTTAAAAAGGATCTTAAAGAGGGGGTAACTTTAAGTGTAGAAGTTTCCTTTAATTGTCGCGAAGACTGAGATGAGACAATTTGCTGTTTTTTTAAATTTTTGGTTGTTTTTTTCCTGCTTTTTTAAGCCAGACTTTCCAGTTATTGAGGCATCTTCCAGATATTCCTCCTTTTTATATATCCTATTACGTAAGGTGTATCGACTAAGTTGTCCCAAGGCTACTGAACGCCTTTCTATTACCACTTGCGAAGACTGGTTTTCTGATGATTGATGAGGATCAGAAAAAATGGGAAAATTTAAATCTGCAGAGCAAACCCCTTTATTTATACCCTCTACACTTGGAGCTAATGAGAGTGTCGGGATTACTAATGCAGTTTCAGGTTTCTTATCTTTCTCAACTGACCGGTCCACAAGGAAGCTCCCTTTACTATCCCCCTTGTCTGGTCTTTTATTCCGTCTCGGGGGCATCAGTTGGCTCAAGCTAAAACAGTCCTGTGGACTCTGTAGTCCAACGCAATTAATCTGAGATTTAATGGAGGCAGGGGGTATTTGTGCACAAAATCTGCTACAAGGCACTTTCAAATAGGGGTAGGAAATCCTGCCTGGAACTCCACGCAGGGAAATCCTTGCTACCGCACGCCTGTCCGAGGCAATCCCAGACGTTGCCCAAAGCAGCCCCACTCCGCCAGCGCACACCCTCTCACAGGCTCCTCCAAATCCACTGCTCCAGCTCGCCAGACTTACTCCGGAAGCCACCACAGAAATCCACCGCACCTCCACTCCAATCCTGCGGGGGGCAGCAATGCGACACCACGCCAGTCAGCTGAACGCCGAGTCAGCAGGAAGCACACAGCTGAAGCTTCCCCGAACGCGGAGCTCCGAGCCCGGAGCAACGAAACAGCCAAACGCCCCAATCAAACGGACAACGGCACAGAACAGTCAACAACAGAAAAAAAAAAAATACTTCCTCCACTAGCAACGCCAAGAGTACGGTGAGTTTAAAACTCAGGAAATTTCAAGAGGTGCCGGGGGGTTGAGAGGAGTTCGCAGCTAGCGCCTAACCTGCCGCCGCCGCCATGTTCCCGATCATGTGACCAGAAATACCTAGTCAGTGTAAATGTTAACAGTTTTACCTCTGACTAGTATTCATGGTTTTGTTACAGCATACAGCTCATCTTATTGGGTAGATGTTCCAAGTGGCAGAGCTGCACTTCAGCTATTGCTATAGCATACCCTGCTCTGTAATCAGTGTCTATCAGTCTGCTGGAGGAACCATCAGTGTACCACTGATATAATCTGCCTTTCCTAATAGTGTCTAATCTTGGCGTGGTGCCGGTTTCTACAATCTCAACACCAACATACTTAGGGGTCTCATCTGTCTCTAATAGAATCGATCTCATCAGAATAACCTATTTCAGGTAATACTGTTGACAAATTAACAGGTGGGCATCTTATTATGACATTACAGTTAGACAACATGGTGCCATTATAACCTGTGTGCCTGCCAGCAGAAAATGTTGTGTCAATCCAGACGACAACAACAACCATACCAAATGCAACCGCACCAAATGTGGCACCTAGACAATACAAGTATAGTTCAACACAATGAGAGCCGTCCTCTCCACCATCACAGCTGCCGACCCCCCATTAACGGCTGAAGGCAAAGTCACATAGTAGTATCCCACAGGCCTTTCTTCTCCAGCTGTGTCAGCACACCATTGGCAGCACCACTTCATTTGCATTGTCATTTTGCTCGGGAACAGAGATGGAAAGGCAGTTTGTAGTCAGGCAGTCCCCATGATGGCGCAGAACACAATGTCTCTTTTAATTTCTTGAAACACTTTGCAAATTCATTAGTCATAGCATCTGCATTCAGGGACCCACTGGTGGCAGCAGTTCATTATCCCCAGGAAGGACATCATTCCTTTCTAGGTGGGCGGGAGCTGAATGCCCTGAATACATTTTATTCTGTCAGGTGGCATGCGGCGTGTACCTTGGAATACCACATAACCCAGGTAAGTCACCTCTTTTTGGCAGCCCTGGCATTTTGACAATGAGGCGTTGTGTCTTCTCTCCTGGAGGTAGTACAGCAGAGCTACAGTGTCTTTTTCACAGGCTTTCACAGGCCTCAAGTGATGGAGATGCCACAAGGAGGTCATCAGCATACTGCAAGACGATGCTACCACCTTCCAGGCATCGGTGGTCCAAGTCTCTCTTTAGTGCCTGCGCATTGACATTGGGACTCACAGTGAACGAAGTGTACTGGGTATCTTAGCACGACGGCAAAGAGGCTTTCACTCTGTGGATGGACTTTAATGCTAAAACCCACTGAGGAGAGAAAATACTCTGCCTCTACTGGTATAAATGAGAATATAGTATTGGTGTCAGGCACAACAGGCTCTAAGGGAACCACAAGTTCATAAGGTAATCACTTTATGGGGACAGCATGTTTTCACCACCCTTTCTTTTTATTTTTTTTAAATATGACTTTATGGGGGATGGCTTTTTTCCAAACCTCTCAGTTCCCTAGTTCTAGAACCATATTGTTAGTGATTTGTACAGCCATTTCCCTTTCATATTTATCAAACTGCAGTCTAACAGCATTATACATCATCTCTCAACACATCCATAAGTGCGCTACAGGGGGTGCATACAACAGAGAATCCTCACTGAAGCTGCGAGCAGTAAGTGCTCTGTTCTAACCTATCCTTAGGTATTTCTGAGTAACTTCCATTTATTCAAAAAAATATACTGCTGCAAAATTTGTTTCCAGGGAGGCCATATTCATTTATATTAAAATTGTGAAATGTATCCCTTTATCTCCCACCTTAGTGGAAACATCTCCCACCTTAGTGGAAAAAACATGAGATTCTCCTTGGGCGTGTCTGATACCTTCATCCTGAAACACTGTGCAACAATAACACTGATACCCTACTCTTTATGTACTCTCTGGTATCTACACTGTGCCCCTTGATAATGTTATTCAGTAGGATAAACCCCACCCTGCTTATCTCCTACAAAGGTATTATTTCTCAAGAAACAGTGATATCCCCATCTGCTCCTAACAGAATATGCAATATTTCCTTTAGCTAATGTTACCTAAAACAAATGTAGTTAGATTACTAATGACAATATCCTGAATATTAGTAACATGAATTGAGCATTAATTTTACCCTAATTTTCCTTGGCACATGATGGCCTCAGACATTATCAGAGCTAAGTTTATTTTAACACTGAGCAATTTTTAACTGCTATGGTGTTTCTTTTCACATTACCCGTAGTGTGTTATCCTACAATGTTATAATCAGGAAATTTAATGAATTAAAAGAAATTAAGTTATTGTTAAACTAATCTTCAACATTACAAGCATGTACTATATATATCTTTTTCCTATTTAGAACAAGTTGCACTGGACTGTGCGTTTGTTAGCACGTGTTACACATTTTCTACATGAAGCATTTGCTGTAGACCAAAATAGAAGCAAAACTGCTCAAAAGGAATATCTTCCCAGTTCAATCAAATACAGCCCTGTTTATTTATTTATTTGTATTATTACTACAGGGGCTATAGACTAAATGTACAGCTTGCATTTACACAATTATAAATGTACATGTTTACATCAGGAAATGCTGTGGTGCTTTCATAGTCTAATGTAGGCCCCTAAAAGTTGAAATCACACACATTTTGTTTTAAGATACTTTAAAAGTTCTGACTTATTTTATTTCTTATAAATACTGCTTTTAGCGTGCACTAGAGACCTTGTGCGTATGACTCTCTGAAATCATTCAGATAAAATCAATTTTATCAGTGATCTGCTAACAGCTAGTGTAAAATAAGGACTGTCACATTAGCTAACTCAGATTTAAAAAAATGCTCAAAACCCTCTGCGTCGACATTTTGCTTTCAGCAGTGCTGGTTAGTGCTAAATACAGAACTTGGCCTCTGACCCTTAAACCTGTTGTCCCCTGTCTGAGCAAGGTTATCCCCATGTGGCCATCACAATTCAAAATAACTCTCGAGAAGCATGACTGAGGGTGCCTCTGTGCTGATATTTTAAAGGTAGGATCTAACTTTTGCTGTTTTTATTCTTATTCCTGTGCAGTCTGCTTTCTAGCACCTAAAGAACTGGCTCAAAATTTTAGTTTTCAGAATGCCATAATGCGCCCAGAATTCCTGTGCCTAAAGGCAGTCAATGTAGTTCACATGTCTCTGGAGCTACTCTCTTTGCATAACTTTTAATAGTCTTTGTATTTGAGTCTGCAGACATTATGCCAGGCTAGAAATCATATGTTAAGTTTGTTACTAAGAGACAGTAATATTGGCGTTGTTAGGTAAACTAATATTCGCCCTTTTTCTTTAGTACACAACATATTTACCCATTTAGACATTGAAATCTGAATGCGCACTTTGCACATATTGATTTTTTTACATTGCTAAATTTTATTTATTTTTTACAGTAGGGTTATTAGACATTATAAAGATCATAAAAATGCAAAAACGATTTTAGTACAATGAATTATAATAATATTTTACATGTAGTCATTATTGAATAATAATCACTAACCCTTTTGTTGTTTCTACATATGCAAAGTAAGTTTTATTCCTTTCATTTTGCCTTTAAATGCATTTATTTATAACACCTACAAAACTTCTTTTAAAACTAAGCACAAAAGCTTTACTGAAACATAGAAAGTTTGATTTACCCTTTGGAAATAAGGAATTATTTACCATCAGAACCACAAATGTGCTTCTTAGGAAAGAAATAGCAAAGAAAGTCCTGGCTTTCATCCTTTTTCTTTTATCCAAAATAATGAAACTATATTTCTAACTTTCAAGACTAGTTGTCTTTAATGCACGTGCTTTTATGTGCCACTTCATACTAACTTGCAACCTAGTGCTGCTCCCAGTGTTTATTTGCAGCCTGTGTCTTGGTAGGCCCTGGCTTACTTATTTAGCTGTTGTTTATGACCAGCAGATGTCAGCTTTCACAGTATATATTGGACTGCCATTTAAATACAAGTCTCCCAGCTGTCCAATATGACAGCAATGTGATGTATTCTCATGTCCTCACAGAAACCCAAAAAGGGCGATAAACCACTCATTGCCTCCCTCTGTTCACACGTGTCCCTTCGGACAGACAGTTTGAGCAGCTGCTAACTCTCTCTTGCAGGTTCTGGGACTGAGCTCAGTTCATTCTATTAAAAACCAGGCATTCCAAGCCATTCTTAAACAAGCAGGCATCAACTACCACCTCTACGCCGATGACACCCAAATCTATTACAAGATTAAAACTCATGCCAACATCTTACACCTGAACAACACCCTCACCAAAATCCAAACCTGGTTCCACTCCAATCATCTCAAATTTAACCCTAATAAAACTAAAATCATTCTCTTCTCCCCTAAAAACAACCCTCTCCCCATTCAATCATGGATCTCTGACCTTAACGCACTCAACTGCTCACTCACCTTGTCCAACTCCGTTAAATCTCTTGGTATTTCTATCGACAACACCCTAACCCTTAACGTCCACATCAAAAAATCTGCTAAAGGAGCCCTCCTCACTCTCCGTCACCTCAAGAAAATCAAACCCTTTATACCCACCAATGATTTTAAACTTGTAGTTCAGTCACTTGTTCTTTCACGTATTGATTATGGTAACGCCATCCTCCACGGAATCCCCAAGGTCCACCTTGCTCCAATCAAAGCTGTGCTCAACCTTGCCGCCAGGCTCATTACAGACTGCAAATGCTTCGATCACATATCCCCGACTCTCAAATCTCTTAAATGGCTCCCTATTGAAGGCAGATCTGCATATAAAACTGCCTGCATCACTCATAAAGTCCTCCACCAAAACACTCCACAGTACCTCTCCAAGAAACTCCTCATTGCGGGCACCACACGACCCCTGAGAAGCACCAACTCCCTCCTCCTTATACCACCACTGCATAAAAAGAAAGCCACACAATCACGCTCCTTCTCTGGGAAGCCCCTATTATCTGGAATGCCCTCCGAAAAAACCTGCGCTGCAACCCCTCCTATTTCAGCTTCAAAAAAGACCTCAAAATCCACCTCCTCAATTATTATTGGGGATCCTAACCTGTGACCTGCACTCGATCTCCAATCTCACCATGTTATATTAGTCCAGTAATATTTGTCCATTTCATGAACATCATCGGCCTAATTACTTGATATGTATAGCTCCTGCCCATGTTTATCTATTTGATTCATTTATCTAACTGTTTGTTTTGTTTATCTACTTGATTTGTATATTTCACATGTTGTTGTCATTATCTTTTATCTACTTATACGCCATGTTTGGTCCAATTATCATTGGGGGTCCTAACCTGTGACCTGCACCTGATCCCCAATCACCATGTTACATTTTGTTCAGTATTATCTGTCCATCCCCCGAACATCATATACCTAGTTACTTGAAGTGTATAGCTCTTGCACCTGTATATTTATTTTGTTTTTGTATATTTCACACGTTGTTTCTTTATCTTTTTTTCTACTTGTATGCCATGTTTGCGTTATATTATCTTCTCATGTAAAGCGCTCTGATACCTCTGGGTCTAGCCAGCGCTATATAAAACTTTCAAAATAAAAAATAAAATAAATAAATAAGATCCCAGTTTCCTAGAGTAAAACAATAATTATCCTGCACCATTATCAAATGTGCCACATGCACCCATGCCCTATCCACCTGTTGCTATGCAGATGTCATCCAATTCAATGACATAGGCGACATATCAGCCAGTTCTCACCTTTGTGGTCAACAAAATTCCATATGCCGGGATTTCTCCACTAGTACCTACGATGCTGAACCTGGATTTGTAAGGCGCACGTGAGGTTCAACGATCGTCCCAATGCTAGTCGCCATGTTTCCAACTTCTCAATACAGTCCGACTTAACGAGGGCACTACGAGGACTCGTGGGATGAAATATAGGTCTAAAGCATTAGTGCCCATTAAGAACAGCCAGGAAACATTGACATCATGCAGGAACTAGCCATGGGGCCACTTCTGCCGAAAACCGGCCACAATCCCGTAACCCCCGTAATACAGCAACCCAGACATACACCCGGGCGGCAAACGGGCGACTCTGGTAAATGTGAAAGAACGAGCGAATTCCATCCCTGCAACCCGGGCATAATACTAATTAGAACCGCACATCAATGTGGGCAAAACAAAAGGACAGCCGAACACAGCCGCGCCACACCCAAGAACCATCTACAGTTTAAAGCCCACTGAGGGGAGAAGTACAGTTCCCGCGTCCCTCGAAACCAACAACACTAAAGAGAGGGTGGACCTCTCTGGAGTGCCCCACCTTAGCCCCAAGACATGCACGAGTGCTAGGGGGAGGCGGGGGCAGAGAAACAATGACCAACTGATGCCCTGGTTGGGCGTGCATCCGCTTGTCACGGTGGGAGCGCACACGGCGTCCCTGGGAGAACCTGGCTCTACATATCCATCACAAACCGTGCCCATCGCACCTTCCTGATGCACACACGCCACATGTTCCACACAGACCCCAGCGTCAAGGTGTGGGCATACCCTGTGCTCCTGTAGGGGCAATTGGCAGCAGAACTAGCCCACGACATGTACGAACACAACCGCATCGAGAGGTCCCGGGGGCGCTGTCTAATGAAACGGGACACGTTACCCCATTGCTTGGCTGATGTCGGAGTGGGGGCGGTGCTGACGACAGAGCAGGGGCAGAGCAGCAGCCAGGGTCGCGCATTGCCGCCAAGACCCCTCCCCCTGCGCTACAAGGCATGGGCACCATGACGAAGTTATCTTGCGCACCCATCGGCGCGGTGGAGAACATCTGCCTATGGCCACAAACTAAGCAGGAAGTTCTGGTACCGAAACCGCCACTAGCAGTGAGGAACCCACCTTAAGACCACATCCGTAGCCCCCCACAGTTTTACCTCATGATTGCCTCACCAGTGCCTACAAGGCCACGAACACGAAGCGTCTCGATTGATCCTGGATGACCCGCATGCTGCATTGTCACAAGTTCGTCACACGCGGCCTGCAAAATTAACATATGTTAGATAACTGGCTGGGCAGTACATCCCTCCAAGGCCACTGAACCGTTCACCAGGGCGTCCCCCTGTGGCAGTCCTGCAAGCGCATCATCCCCACACCACCACAATCTTAACAAGGCATAGGGCCCTCCCAGAGGCAATCCGGCCCTTCATCTGAAATATCCGAACCTCCGGGCCAGGCGAACCCCAGTGTGCCAGTCTCCTGTTGACCTCTAGCAGGCCACCTGGGCCCCCATGCACGGCGGTCACAATTATCCAACTTGCCCCCCAACAATTTTACCTGAACCTGGCACCCTTGACGATACCAGACCAACTTCCTGCTGCACGTTCCTGAAATACAATGACACCGATTAATACTTCCAACAATTCGCATCCCGCGTGACCAATCTTACACATGGCCACCGCAGCCCTCCGTCCCACTCGGAGTCCGCGGCGACCATCAAACGCTCCACTCGCAGCTGTGTCGGACGCTGCGTGCTATTAAACCACAAAATTTGTTAACAAACAATGGCTCATGAACAGCACCAACGGGAGTGGAGATGTTTGTATCCAAGTCTCATATCCCTGTAAGTCGCGAACAGTGTAGAAGTAGAACCCAGTGTGGCCTAGCTTGCAAACAGTGTAAGAAGGTAGGTGATCTGTGACAAATGCCACCTACCCTTGTGTATCAAAAGTCTGTGTCCCTAAAGAAAGCCCGTTCACCAGTATTTTCTTGTACCTCGCACCGGTACCACAGCGGGAAGGAAAGCAGCGCGAAGCCCACTGCCCCCTCCTCCCCCCGGAACATCAGGTCCACGCAGCTTGACCGCCGTGAGCCAACCATGGGGGGGGGAGCAACGCGACCTGGCCGCCCCCCAGCCCGCTTGCAGGATCACCCAATTACCACATCGGCGGAGGAGAAGCCTGGCGGTGCCCGCTGCCCTCCCCCCACCACGCAACTACCGGCCAACGCAGGCCGAGGCCCCGGTCTGCCTCCTCAACTACCGCCACAGAGGTGGAGACACGCGGAGCTCGCCGCCCCCTAAACCAAGGGGCCTCCCCTGGGTGCGCACACAGCATCTGATTCCCGCGCTTCAATACAAAGCCCGAAGCGCAACTGCCACTGTATACATTCAAATAAGCGTACACGCGCTAATACGCAGAACCCCACGGCCGGCAAGCAGCAAGTCCCCGAGGCCGGCTGGCGGTCAAGCATGAGCTCTCCGGACACAAGGGGGGGGGGAATGCACTTCCCTCAGGCAGTCAACCCCTAACCCACCGATAAGTAATCAAGCCTGCGCAGCAGCGGCCCTAGGTCCGGATTGCAGCCTCCAACATGCTGCCGCCCAACGCCCGACTTGCAGGTCTTGTGCGGGTCTCTGCAGAATTCAGGGAGTTTTGCGACAACATATTGGCGCGCTTACATGAGCGCTCGTTACATTACACAAGTGACCGGGCGATCGGGTGATTTACTCACAGTCTTGTGCCAACGTTCATTAATTTTGAATTCAGCAACTCGCCTACCTAATGTGCGCATGGCCACCGCAGCCCACACTGGGTCCGCGGCGACCAATGATGCCCCACGCAGTTTTGTGACCAAAATATTGGCGCGCTTTACATGAGCGCCCGTTACGTTACACAAGTGACCGGGCGATCAGGTGATTTACTCACAGTCTTGTGCCAACGTTCATTAATTTTGAATTCAGCAACTCGCCTACCTAATGTGCGCATGGCCACCGCAGCCCGCCATCCCATTCAGAGTCCGCGGTGACCCATGCCGCCCAACGCAGTTTTGCGAAAAATGTAGTCGCTTTACATGAGAGCCCGTTACATCACACAAGTGTCCGGGAGATCGGGTGATTTACTCAAAATCTTGAGCCAACCTTCATAAATGTTGCCTTCGGCAAACCGCCTACATAATGTGCGCATGGCCACCGCAGCTCGCCATCCAACTCGGGGTCCGTGGCGACCAATGATGCCCCACGCAGTTTTGTGACCAAAATATTGGCGCGCTTTACATGAGCGCCCGTTACGTTACACAAGTGACAGTGACATTGGGTGATTTACCCATACTCTTGAGCCAAAGCTCATCAATTTTTGAAAGACTTGGCTCGCCCCAGACCCAGGTTGCCTTTGCACTCCACCCGACTTGCGTCCAGAGTCGATCGGGCAGCGTGCAACGAATCACACATAGACCTTCGAACATTCAACAGATCGAAAACACACTTCCCGTCACTAGGCATATTCGTTTGGAAGGGCCGCTAAAGAGTATTCAGAGCATACGTGCTTGCCGGCTGCCTGAAGGCCGCATCCATCTCCATCCGTGCTTGTGCAGCATGCAAGAAGGAACCGGATGTACTGATCCAATTTAAACCCGACAAACCCCAGCACACGCCCTGTCGACCGATCGAGACACCATCCCAATTGTCGCCTCGTGCACCCCTCCCCGCTAACCCCCTCTCCCTTACGGTCCTGAGCCGCACACTCCGAAACTCCGAGAGGGGGGGGTGATTGCCATCTTCGAAGGGGCCGCCTACTCCCTCGGGGAGGAGAGGAGAGGCTGGCTAGGCCATAGCGGCCGTTAAACCCCCTTGCTCCGACCCAAAATGCGCCTCCGGCCGCCAGCCAAAAGACCCGACAGGCCTCCGCGCAGGGCCGGACCTAGAAGTCCCTAGCTGACATCTTAGGCGGGCTCCCATTGACGCTGGCCAATGGATTGGGGCCGGAAAATGGACTCACCTCCCACTATGCATACCTCGACATCCGCAAACGACGGCGTTTCCCGACGGTTGTAAGACCCTACAAGACGGCGTGCCCGGCGCATCGGAGGACGCCAGGGTGGCCGGGGGAGGCATAAATACCCTCCCCGAATCCTCGGCGCACCGGAAGTGACGCGCATCGCGCGCCAATGCAAGGGGTGGGGACTCCTTCCTGAGTCCCAACACTGTTAGGGGGGGGTGGTGCTAGTGCCCAAATGGCACTAAAGGGCTGCCCTTTTAGGATGGCCCCCTGCGTGGGCCACGGGCAGTCGCATTCTCCCAACTACGTAGCCTCCAGGGTTTCAAATCTAGGGACCTCATAGTGATATCCTTGCTGGGAGATGTATGGAAGGGGGAAAAAATGCTTTCATGGGAAGAGCTACAGACCCAATACGAGATGGCGCCCACCGAGGTTTTTAAATACTTACAGTTTCAGCATGCCCTCAAGACCCATATCTCTACCGGCACCCCTGTCCTAGACTCCTCCCCAGTAGAAGATAGGGTCCTAACCGAACCGCTACCCAAAACAAGCATTTGCAATGCAATAGGTCTCGCAATTGCGTGATTTTGAGCTATTGGCATTGTAAATGGCAATGCCTTTTATAATAATAAGGGGCATTGCCATTTACAATACCAATAGGTCAAAGTTTTGAAAAAGTAAAAACTATTATTTTACAGAGAGCGCGGTGTTCCTGAAGCGGGCGCTGCGCTCGCCATTAAACTTTTTAAAAAAAGCTGATGGGCCACATTACCACACTTGCTGTTAAGTGACACTCGGAGTCACCCACTGACCCATATGTCATGTAAAGCCTTCTCCCCACCACAATAATAAGAAGCTCCAATCAGGCCTGGACTAACCCGCAAGCAGCAGCAAATGCTGCTCAGTGGCACATTCCCCCTCCTGCCATTAAGAAGAACCTGAGCCTGACCAGGTTGGACTGGCCTGTTTGGATTATTGCCTTCACTATTGCTCTCTGATACTGCAGCAGATCCCAGGTAGGTCCTACTGTACCAGTCACTTACCTATAGGGTTACCACCAGTCTGTTGTTTTTACTGGCATTATCAGGATCAGTTTTTTATAGTCCTAGCTCGTACAAAAGTTGTGAGACCACCGAAAGCCGAGATTTGTCCCCTCATCAGTGCACACTTTGCAGTGTCCGAAGCTGCGAAGTTAAAGATAACTGTCTCATAATTAAAGTAAATAAAGACAAAGTCCATTGTAAAATGTATAAACTTTATGAAGACAATTTTTTATCATTTTGTCAAGCATGAACAAATGGGCATTATTTAGCAACCTTACCAGTGAGTGGGAAACGCTGAAGGTGCCAGAATGGCTCCAGTGCTGCTGTCCGTGTTGTCTCAGTTCAGTGCTGCCGGCGTCCACAGCAAGGCAGGGGCACCGGAAGGGGCTCTCTCGGGGCACAGGGCAGTCGCAAGGCGACCAGCCGAAAGGCAGGCATCAGTCCAGTTTTTCCCAAGTTAGTGCCTCAGTGGTGCTGGATAGCTGCTACAGGGAGAGGCTCTCTTGACCGTGGGGTGGAGGAGTCAGAGTGCACAGCCCAGACTGCTGATAGCCTGCATGCGTGCAGAGCTCAGTCCAGTCAGCCCAAGACAGGACTCAGGCCCCTGGTCACAGCGTGAACGGACAGGTGTGCCGCAGCGCCAGGCGGGCTGGCAGACAAACAGTTAGCCCACTGGACCCCTTTGGCTTCTCCCTGGCAGTCAATCAGATGCAGAGCAAATGTGGACTGAAGGCCGCTCTGTCCCACGTGGGACCCGGCCCAAACAGGATGTGAGGCCCCAACTACATGGATCGTCAGACAGCTGCCTAAGTAAATTAAAATTAAAAAGTGAACAAACAGCTGACTTGCGGACTCCACAGCCGGGCATTGAAGCCTGAGGCTGAGGCACAAAACATAGGTAACAGCCAGAGTGCATGCTATGGTAATCTTTATTTCAAATATGACTCAACTCAACCCTAAAAATCATTCACCCCAAGCGATGCGGTCCGTCCCGGTCGGTGCGCAACTACCCCGCCCAGCAGCGCAGCCACCAGCGTGGCACAGATGAGCTGCCTAATTAGGAGTCAAGACACAGCCCACCCTATCAAAATCATTACCCTGAGCGGTCGGCCCCGGTCAGCGTGCCGCTATCTACCCAGCCCCGCAGCCAGCGGCCCAGATCATCACGCCAGCAGGGCTGTCACAGAGATACACCAGGCTCTGACACCGCTGCCCTGAAAGTAATTGGACCGGGACTGCCACCTTAGACTGTCACAGTGGCTCACCCCTACCGGCCCAATTGGAGTTTTGTTCAGCTGTATGTCGCAGCTGAAATGCAACGATCACCAGACAAAGACTTCAGCTGTAACACAGGCAGGGCCCTATGCAGGTGAAGATAGCCTGTGCGCTAACTATTAGAATTTAAACCACATTTTTTATTAGTAGAGACCTCTCTCCACTGACTTACTTTGAGAGGCGAGCAGCTGCAATTTGGTACGGGCCCTGTGCCGCCTCGTGGCCACAACGACTCCCGCAGCAAACAAGCGCCGTCCGGGCATGAAACTTCAAGCAGGAGAGCTGTATCGTGCTGAGCTCTGGGATCTAGCAACCACTGCGGTCCTGTCCATGAGGTTGAGTCAGCTCGATACCACAGCTGTATTATTCTTATGATGCGCGCGGACGAAAGTGATTCGTATGGCGCAGCCCACGCCTCTCCACTCCCAGTCTGTTAGCTCCCTGGCTTTGACCCTCAGACCTAAGAATCTTTCAATTGAGAAGCGTCTGGAGAGTTCTCCCGAAAACACTTGTGCGCGTCACGTTTATCTCGTCGGACCCTCCTGGTTAAACTCGTATGTCAGGAAGCCCTACAGTCACAGAAACACTGGAACAATATATCAAGCAATTGCAACTAAACAAACGGCAGCCATTGTCCCTCCTGTGCCGAAAGTGAAAGCGGGCGTGTCCGCTCAATGTAAGCAAAGCACGACCTAGGAGAAACTAAAACAAGGCAGAAGAGACGCTGTGCGCGAGCAAAATATCCAGTCTGGGTGGGCGAGCAGGAAAGGAGACAGGGAGGGAACCAAAAAGCCTCACTCCAAATGAAATGCAAGTGTTTAACATAAAGTATGCCGCGCGCCAATGAAAAGCAGAGGCGGAGCTTCTACCCCACTTCCGAAAGCAACCCGACAACAATACATCTCGCAGAGCGAGCAGTGCATGCGCTGCGACGCTAGGCGAGACCTAAAAACGGTCTCCCTAATATATTAAGAACTAATAAACAACGCCCCCAACACCCTCAGGACACTCCAGGCTAAGTGGGAGGGAGATATTGGAGACTGCCACGTGGGGGAGTGGGACGAGGCACTAGGTACGTTCCGTGACAAGGCCATACATGCGGGTTTCCTTTGATGTACCTGCGCATACTACACCGCTCTCATTCTTCACGCACTGCCATCCGGCCATGGGCCGCTCCCCACCTGGTGACTGCCTCAGGGGATGCGGGGAAGCGGGCACTTTCTTCCACACCATATGGTCTTGCCCACGGGACGGGTACAACTTTTCTGGACAGAACTGCAGGGAATTATGGGAGAAGTGACGAAGGAAGCCCCACCGGGAACTGCGAAAATATGTCTCTTACACATATCGGGAGAAGAGCCGCCACCTAGATACCAAAAACATGGTTATCACTGGGTCTCATAGTTGCCAAACGAAATATAGCACGCCAGTGGGGGGCGACGGGGCACCCGAAAGCGGGGGAGTGGGATCGGGATATGGATTGGGTCATGACAAATGAAACATCGATTTATCAGGGGAGAGGCTGTCCAAGTAAATGGGAGACAATATGGGCAGGGTGGCACTAGTACAGGGGCCTTGACTTGGGTCCCACCCCAACCTGTGCAATTCCGGGGCAGGGCTCCCCCCGAATTGATGAGCCACGACTATAAGGTATCAACTGCTGTGTAACCCAAAACCAATTGAATGTTACATAGTCTATTGGGTGGAGGTGTTGTCTCTCACTTTAAAGGAGGTTATATAAAAGTGAAAAACAACATGGATTCACTGCTCAAAGTTAATTGTTAATGTTAATTGTATAATATCTCTCCT
This sequence comes from Calotriton arnoldi, assembly GCA_963921515.1. Classification (NCBI taxonomy): domain Eukaryota; kingdom Metazoa; phylum Chordata; class Amphibia; order Caudata; family Salamandridae; genus Calotriton; species Calotriton arnoldi. Next base: position 918,028 of record CAWUFW010005485.1, read on the forward strand.
TTTACTGAAAACAATAAACAGAATTGTTAAAAAATATATATGTAATAAGTCAAGACTTTGGAACCACAAACACGCCTGACATATATGTGAGGGCGAGATTCGGGCGCTCAGTGCCACTGTGTTTTTGAGAACGGCCCCCCGTGTTTGCACGTGACGCCTCGCTTGTTTCAGGGGTCACCGTGGTTTTCAATCATTATCAAACCGCATCGTTCACTGGTGCGAGGCGCTAGCGTTCAATCCAGCCTTCCATTCGCTGCTCCGCATTTTAACTTCCTGCCTCACCGGTTCTGCGCCTTCTTTTCTCCGCGCGCCTCAAACTGTGAAGGGACATAACGAGCTGCTGAGAATCAGCCGAGTCAGTGGTAAGACTGGATTCTGTGTGGTCATGTGTGTGATGCAAACTCACGCATTACATCCTCAGGGGATCATGTGACAGCTCCTGACATGGGAGGTGCTGGGGGACTTTCAGCCCTGTCATGCTCCTCGTTACCTCTGGGCCATGAATCACACACGCACTTCATGCAATATCTGCCGAGGTTGCACCAACTGACAAGTCTGACAAGCAGGGCAACAGCAGTGACTCACTCCGCCCCTGCAGACATCTGCCTGCTTCCTACCCACGACCCTGCTGTGAACAGTCACTCCTCCAGGACAGACATCTGCCTGCTTCATACCCATGAGCCCCACTCTGAACAGTCACTCCGCCCCTGCAGACATCTGCCTGCTTCCTACCCATGACCCTGCTGTGAACAGTCACTCCTCCAGTACAGACATCTGCCTGCTTCCTACCCCTGACCCTGCTGTGAACAGTCACTCCTCCAGTACAGACATCTGCCTGCTTCCTACCCCTGACCCTGCTGTGAACAGTCACTCCTCCAGTACAGACATCTGCCTGCCTCCTGCCCATGACCCTGCTGTGAACAGTCACTCCACCCCTGCAGACATCTGCCTGCTTCCTACCCATGACCCTGCTGTGAACAGTCACTCCTCCAGTACAGACATCTGCCTGCTTCCTACCCATGAGCCCCGCTGTGAACAGGCACTCCGCCCCTGCAGACAGATATCTGCCTGCTTCCTACCCATGGCCCTGCTGTGAACAGTCACTCCGCCCCTGCAGACAACTGACTGCTTCCTACACATGACACCTACTATGAACAGTCACTCCTCCAGTACAGACATCTGCCTGCTTCCTACCCATGACCCCTGCTGTGAACAGTCACTCCGCCCCTGCAGACATCTGCATGCTTCCTACCCATGACCCTCCTGTGAACAATCACTCCTCCAGTACAGACATCTGCCTGCTTCCTACCCATGACCCTGCTGTGAACAGTCACTCCTCCAGTACAGACATCTGCCTGCTTCCTACCCATGAGCCCCGCTGTGAACAGTCACTCCGCCCCTGCAGACATCTGCCTGCTTCCTACCCATGACCCTGCTGTGAACAGTCACTCCACCAGTACAGACATCTGCCTGCTTCCTACCCATGAGCCCCGCTGTGAACAGTCACTCCGCCCCTGCAGACATCTGCCTGCTTCCTACCCATGACCCTGCTGTGAACAGTCACTCCTCCAGTACAGACATCTGCCTGCTTCCTACCCATGACCCTGCTGTGAACAGTCACTCCTCCAGTACAGACATCTGCCTGCTTCCTACCCATGACCCCCGCTGTGAACAGTCACTCCGCCCCTGCAGACATCTGCCTGCTTCCTACCCATGACCCTGCTGTGAACAGTCACTCCTCCAGTACAGACATCTGCCTGCTTCCTACCCATGACCCTGCTGTGAACAGTCACTCCTCCAGTACAGACATCTGCCTTCTTCCTACCCATGACCCTGCTGTGAACAGTCACTCCTCCAGTACAGACATCTGCCTGCTTCCTACCCCTGACCCTGCTGTGAACAGTCACTCCTCCAGTACAGACATCTGCCTGCTTCCTGCCCATGACCCTGCTGTGAACAGTCACTCCACCCCTGCAGACATCTGCCTGCTTCCTACCCATGACCCTGCTGTGAACAGTCACTCCTCCAGTACAGACATCTGCCTGCTTCCTACCCATGAGCCCCGCTGTGAACAGGCACTCCGCCCCTGCAGACAGATATCTGCCTGCTTCCTACCCATGGCCCTGCAGTGAACAGTCACTCCGCCCCTGCAGACAACTGACTGCTTCCTACACATGACACCTACTATGAACAGTCACTCCTCCAGTACAGACATCTGCCTGCTTCCTACCCATGACCCCCGCTGTGAACAGTCACTCCGCCCCTGCAGACATCTGCATGCTTCCTACCCATGACCCTCCTGTGAACAGTCACTCCTCCAGTACAGACATCTGCCTGCTTCCTACCCATGACCCTGCTGTGAACAGTCACTCCTCCAGTACAGACATCTGCCTGCTTCCTACCCATGAGCCCCGCTGTGAACAGTCACTCCGCCCCTGCAGACATCTTCCTGCTTCCTACCCATGACCCTGCTGTGAACAGTGACTCCACCAGTACAGACATCTGCCTGCTTCCTACCCATGAGCCCCGCTGTGAACAGTCACTCCGCCCCTGCAGACATCTGCCTGCTTCCTACCCATGACCCTGCTGTGAACAGTCACTCCTCCAGTACAGACATCTGCCTGCTTCCTACCCATGACCCTGCTGTGAACAGTCACTCCTCCAGTACAGACATCTGCCTGCTTCCTGCCCATGACCCTGCTGTGAACAGTCACTCCACCCCTGCAGACATCTGCCTGCTTCCTACCCATGACCCTGCTGTGAACAGTCACTCCTCCAGTACAGACATCTGCCTGCTTCCTACCCATGAGCCCCGCTGTGAACAGGCACTCCGCCCCTGCAGACAGATATCTGCCTGCTTCCTACCCATGGCCCTGCTGTGAACAGTCACTCCGCCCCTGCAGACAACTGACTGCTTCCTACACATGACACCTACTATGAACAGTCACTCCTCCAGTACAGACATCTGCCTGCTTCCTACCCATGACCCCCGCTGTGAACAGTCACTCCGCCCCTGCAGACATCTGCATGCTTCCTACCCATGACCCTCCTGTGAACAATCACTCCTCCAGTACAGACATCTGCCTGCTTCCTACCCATGACCCTGCTGTGAACAGTCACTCCTCCAGTACAGACATCTGCCTGATTCCTACCCATGAGCCCCGCTGTGAACAGTCACTCCGCCCCTGCAGACATCTGCCTGCTTCCTACCCATGACCCTGCTGTGAACAGTCACTCCACCAGTACAGACATCTGCCTGCTTCCTACCCATGAGCCCCGCTGTGAACAGTCACTCCGCCCCTGCAGACATCTGCCTGCTTCCTACCCATGACCCTGCTGTGAACAGTCACTCCTCCAGTACAGACATCTGCCTGCTTCCTACCCATGACCCTGCTGTGAACAGTCACTCCTCCAGTACAGACATCTGCCTGCTTCCTACCCATGACCCCCGCTGTGAACAGTCACTCCGCCCCTGCAGACATCTGCCTGCTTCCTACCCATGACCCTGCTGTGAACAGTCACTCCTCCAGTACAGACATCTGCCTGCTTCCTACCCATGACCCTGCTGTGAACAGTCACTCCTCCAGTACAGACATCTGCCTTCTTCCTACCCATGACCCTGCTGTGAACAGTCACTCCTCCAGTACAGACATCTGCCTGCTTCCTACCCCTGACCCTGCTGTGAACAGTCACTCCTCCAGTACAGACATCTGCCTGCTTCCTGCCCATGACCCTGCTGTGAACAGTCACTCCACCCCTGCAGACATCTGCCTGCTTCCTACCCATGACCCTGCTGTGAACAGTCACTCCTCCAGTACAGACATCTGCCTGCTTCCTACCCATGAGCCCCGCTGTGAACAGGCACTCCGCCCCTGCAGACAGATATCTGCCTGCTTCCTACCCATGGCCCTGCAGTGAACAGTCACTCCGCCCCTGCAGACAACTGACTGCTTCCTACACATGACACCTACTATGAACAGTCACTCCTCCAGTACAGACATCTGCCTGCTTCCTACCCATGACCCCCGCTGTGAACAGTCACTCCGCCCCTGCAGACATCTGCATGCTTCCTACCCATGACCCTCCTGTGAACAGTCACTCCTCCAGTACAGACATCTGCCTGCTTCCTACCCATGACCCTGCTGTGAACAGTCACTCCTCCAGTACAGACATCTGCCTGCTTCCTACCCATGAGCCCCGCTGTGAACAGTCACTCCGCCCCTGCAGACATCTGCCTGCTTCCTACCCATGACCCTGCTGTGAACAGTGACTCCACCAGTACAGACATCTGCCTGCTTCCTACCCATGAGCCCCGCTGTGAACAGTCACTCCGCCCCTGCAGACATCTGCCTGCTTCCTACCCATGACCCTGCTGTGAACAGTCACTCCTCCAGTACAGACATCTGCCTGCTTCCTACCCATGACCCTGCTGTGAACAGTCACTCCTCCAGTACAGACATCTGCCTGCTTCCTACCCATGACCCCCGCTGTGAACAGTCACCCCGCCCCTGCAGACATCTGTCTGCTTCCTGCACATGCCCCCCCCCCGCATTGAACAGTGACTACAGACATCAGATGTTAAACTCGGACAGACCAGATTCTCACATACCAGTCTTGTTTCTGAGACACTGACAGTGCTCAGGCAGTCAGTCACTGTCAGCATCATACAGACCAGAGTCTCACACATCAGGCGTGCTTCATAGACACTGGCAGTACTCAGGGGAACTCAAGGGAGCAGCAGACGTCACAGATACACGAGTCTACGGGGTTCATCCTGAAGTAGGGGTGATGTCACCCAAGGAAACAGCAGACGTCACACATGCACAAGTGAACGGGGTTCATGCAGAAGCATGGGTGATGTCACCGGAGGAAACAGCAGATGTCACACATGCACAAGTCTATGAGGTTCATGCAGAAGCAGGGGTGATGTCACCCAAGGAAACAGCAGACGTCACACATGCACGAGTCTACGTGTTCATGCAGAAGCAGGGGTGATGTCACCCAAGGAAACAGCAGACGTCACACATGCACAAGTCTACGGGGTTCATCCTGAAGCAGGGGTGATGTCACCCAAGGAAACAGCAGACGTCACACATGCACGAGTCTACGTGTTCATGCAGAAGCAGGGGTGATGTCACCCAAGGAAACAGCAGACGTCACACATGCACGAGTCTACGGGGTTCATCCTGAAGCAGGGGTGATGTCACCCACGGAAACAGCAGACGTCACACATGCACGAGTCTACGTGTTCATGCAGAAGCAGGGGTGATGTCACCCAAGGAAACAGCAGATGTCACACATGCACGAGTCTACGGGGTTCATCCTGAAGCAGGGGTGATGTCACCCAAGGAAACAGCAGACGTCACACATGCACGAGTCTACGTGTTCATGCAGAAGCAGGGGTGATGTCACCCAAGGAAACAGCAGATGTCACACATGCACGAGTCTACGGGGTTCATCCTGAAGCAGGGGTGATGTCACCCAAGGAAACAGCAGATGTCACACATGCACGAGTCTACGGGGTTCATCCTGAAGCAGGGGTGATGTCACCCAAGGAAACAGCAGATGTCACACATGCACGAGTCTACGGGGTTCATCCTGAAGCAGGGGTGATGTCACCCAAGGAAACAGCAGACGTCACACATGCACGAGTCTACGTGTTCATGCAGAAGCAGGGGTGATGTCACCCAAGGAAACAGCAGATGTCACACATGCACGAGTCTACGGGGTTCATCCTGAAGCAGGGGTGATGTCACCCAAGGAAACAGCAGATGTCACACATGCACGAGTCTACGGGGTTCATCCTGAAGCAGGGGTGATGTCACCCAAGGAAACAGCAGATGTCACACATGCACGAGTCTACGGGGTTCATCCTGAAGCAGGGGTGATGTCACCCAAGGAAACAGCAGATGTCACACATGCACGAGTCTACGGGGTTCATCCTGAAGCAGGGGTGATGTCACCCAAGGAAACAGCAGACGTCACACATGCACGAGTCTACGTGTTCATGCAGAAGCAGGGGTGATGTCACCCAAGGAAACAGCAGATGTCACACATGCACGAGTCTACAGGGTTCATCCTGAAGCAGGGGTGATGTCACCCAAGGAAACAGCAGATGTCACACATGCACGAGTCTACGGGGTTCATCCTGAAGCAGGGGTGATGTCACCCAAGGAAACAGCAGATGTCACACATGCACGAGTCTACGGGGTTCATCCTGAAGCAGGGGTGATGTCACCCAAGGAAACAGCAGACGTCACACATGCACGAGTCTACGTGTTCATGCAGAAGCAGGGGTGATGTCACCCAAGGAAACAGCAGACGTCACACATGCACGAGTCTACGGGGTTCATCCTGAAGCAGGGGTGATGTCACCCAAGGAAACAACAGATGTCACACATGCACAAATCTATGAGGTTCATGCAGAAGCAGGGGTGATGTCACCGGAGGAAACAGCAGACGTCACACATGCACAAGTCTACGGCGTTCATGCAGAAGCAGGGGTGATGTCACCCAAGGAAACAGCAGACGTCACACATGCACGAGTCTACGTGTTCATGCAGAAGCAGGGGTGATGTCACCCAAGGAAACAGCAGACGTCACACATGCACAAGTCTACGGGGTTCATCCTGAAGCAGGGGTGATGTCACCCAAGGAAACAGCAGACGTCACACATGCACGAGTCTACGTGTTCGTGCAGAAGCAGGGGTGATGTCACCCAAGGAAACAGCAGACGTCACACATGCACGAGTCTACGGGGTTCATCCTGAAGCAGGGGTGATGTCACCCACGGAAACAGCAGACGTCACACATGCACGAGTCTACGTGTTCATGCAGAAGCAGGGGTGATGTCACCCAAGGAAACAGCAGATGTCACACATGCACGAGTCTACGGGGTTCATCCTGAAGCAGGGGTGATGTCACCCAAGGAAACAGCAGACGTCACACATGCACGAGTCTACGTGTTCATGCAGAAGCAGGGGTGATGTCACCCAAGGAAACAGCAGATGTCACACATGCACGAGTCTACGGGGTTCATCCTGAAGCAGGGGTGATGTCACCCAAGGAAACAGCAGATGTCACACATGCACGAGTCTACGGGGTTCATCCTGAAGCAGGGGTGATGTCACCCAAGGAAACAGCAGATGTCACACATGCACGAGTCTACGGGGTTCATCCTGAAGCAGGGGTGATGTCACCCAAGGAAACAGCAGACGTCACACATGCACGAGTCTACGTGTTCATGCAGAAGCAGGGGTGATGTCACCCAAGGAAACAGCAGACGTCACACATGCACGAGTCTACGGGGTTCATCCTGAAGCAGGGGTGATGTCACCCAAGGAAACAACAGATGTCACACATGCACAAATCTATGAGGTTCATGCAGAAGCAGGGGTGATGTCACCGGAGGAAACAGCAGACGTCACACATGCACAAGTCTACGGCGTTCATGCAGAAGCAGGGGTGATGTCACCCAAGGAAACAGCAGACGTCACACATGCACGAGTCTACGTGTTCATGCAGAAGCAGGGGTGATGTCACCCAAGGAAACAGCAGACGTCACACATGCACGAGTCTACGGGGTTCATCCTGAAGCAGGGGTGATGTCACCCAAGGAAACAGCACACGTCACACATGCACGAGTCTACGGGGTTCATCCTGAAGCAGGGGTGATGTCACCGGAGGAAACAGCAGACGTCACACATGCACGAGTCTACGTGTTCATGCAGAAGCAGGGGTGATGTCACCCAAGGAAACAGCAGACGTCACACATGCACGAGTCTACGTGTTCATGCAGAAGCAGGGGTGATGTCACCCAAGGAAACAGCAGACGTCACACATGCACGAGTCTACGGGGTTCATCCTGAAGCAGGGGTGATGTCACCCAAGGAAACAGCAGACGTCACACATGCACGAGTCTACGGGGTTCATCCTGAAGCAGGGGTGATGTCACCCAAGGAAACAGCAGACGTCACACATGCACGAGTCTACGTGTTCATGCAGAAGCAGGGGTGATGTCACCCAAGGAAACAGCAGACGTCACACATGCACGAGTCTACGTGTTCATGCAGAAGCAGGGGGATGTCACCCAAGGAAACAGCAGACGTCACACATGCACGAGTATACGTGTTCATGCAGAAGCAGGGGTGATGTCACCCAAGGAAACAGCAGACGTCACACATGCACAAGTCTACGGGGTTCATCCTGAAGCAGGGGTGATGTCACCCAAGGAAACAGCAGACGTCACACATGCACGAGTCTACGTGTTCATGCAGAAGCAGGGGTGATGTCACCCAAGGAAACAGCAGACGTCACACATGCACGAGTCTACGTGTTCATGCAGAAGCAGGGGTGATGTCACCCAAGGAAACAGCAGACGCCACACATGCACGAGTCTACGGGTTCATGCAGAAGCAGGGGTGATGTCACCCAAGGAAACAGCAGATGTCACACATGCACGAGTCTACGGGTTCATGCAGAAGCAGGGGTGATGTCACCGGAGGAAACAGCAGATGTCACACATACACGAGTCTACGGGGTTCATGCAGAAGCAGCGGTGATGTCACCCAAGGAAACAGCACACGTCACACATGCACGAGTCTACGGGGTTCATGCAGAAGCAGCGGTGATGTCACCCAAGGAAACAGCACACGTCACACATGCACGAGTCTACGGGTTCATGCAGAAGCAGGGGTGATGTCACCCAAGGAAACAGCACACGTCACACATGCACGAGTCTACGGGTTCATGCACAAGCAGGGGTGATGTCACCCAAGGAAACAGCACACGTCACACATGCCCTAGTCTACGGGGTTCATGCAGAAGCAGCGGTGATGTCACCCAAGGAAACAGCAGACGTCACACATGCACGAGTCTACGGGGTTCATCCTGAAGCAGGGGTGATGTCACCCAAGGAAACAGCAGACGTCACACATGCACGAGTCTACGTGTTCATGCAGAAGCAGGGGTGATGTCACCCAAGGAAACAGCAGACGTCACACATGCACGAGTCTACGGGGTTCATCCTGAAGCAGGGGTGATGTCACCCAAGGAAACAGCAGACGTCACACTTGCACGAGTCTACTTGTTCATGCAGAAGCAGGGGTGATGTCACCCAAGGAAACAGCAGATGTCACACATGCACGAGTCTATGGGTTCATGCAGAAGCAGGGGTGATGTCACCCAAGGAAACAGCAGACGTCACACATGCACGAGTCTACGGGTTCATGCAGAAGCAGGGGTGATGTCACCCAAGGAAACAGCAGATGTCACACATGCACGAGTCTACGGGTTCATGCAGAAGCAGGGTTGATGTCACCCAAGGAAACAGCAGACGTCACACATGCACGAGTCTACGGGGTTCATCCTGAAGCAGGGGTGATGTCACCCAAGGAAACAGCAGACGTCACACATGCACGAGTCTACGTGTTCATGCAGAAGCAGGGGTGATGTCACCCAAGGAAACAGCAGACGTCACACATGCACGAGTCTACGTGTTCATGCAGAAGCAGGGGTGATGTCACTGGAAGAAACAGCAGACGTCACACATGCACGAGTCTACGGGTTCATGCAGAAGCAGGGGTGATGTCACCCAAGGAAACAGCAGACGTCACACATGCACGAGTCTACGGGTTCATGCAGAAGTAGGGGTGATGTCACCCAAGGAAACAACAGATGTCACACATGCAATAGTCAACGGGGTTCATCCTGAAGCAGGGGTGATGTCACCAAAGGAAACAGCAGATGTCACACATGCACGAGTCTACGGGTTCATGCAGAAGCAGGGGTGATGTCACCCAAGGAAACAGCAGACGTCACACATGCACGAGTCTACGTGTTCATGCAGAAGCAGGGGTGATATCACCCAAGGAAACAACAGATGTCACACATGCACAAGTCAACGGGGTTCATGCAGAAGCAGGGGTGATGTCACCGGAGGAAACAGCAGATGTCACACATGCACGAGTCTACGTGTTCATGCAGAAGCAGGGGTGATATCACCCAAGGAAACAACAGATGTCACACATGCACAAGTCAACGGGGTTCATGCAGAAGCAGGGGTGATGTCACCCAAGGAAAGAGCAGACGTCACACATGCACGAGTCTACGGGGTTCATGCAGAAGCAGGGGTGATGTCACCCAAGGAAACAACAGATGTCACACATGCACAAGTCTACGGGGTTCATCCTGAAGCAGGGGTGATGTCACCCAAGGAAACAGCAGACGTCACACATGCACAAGTCAACGGGGTTCATGCAGAAGGAGGGGTGATGTCACCCAAGGAAACAACAGATGTCACACATGCACAAGTCAACGGGGTTCATCATGAAGCAGGGGTGATGTCACTGGAAGAAACAGCAGACGTCACACATGCACGAGTCTACGGGTTCATGCAGAAGCAGGGGTGATGTCACCCAAGGAAACAGCACACGTCACACATGCACAAGTCTACGGCGTTCATGCAGAAGCAGGGGTGATGTCACCCAAGGAAACAGCAGACGTCACACATGCACGAGTCTACGTGTTCATGCAGAAGCAGGGGTGATGTCACCCAAGGGAGCAGCAGACGTCACACATGCACAAGTCTACGGGGTTCATGCAGAAGCATGGGTGATGTCACCCAAGGAAACAACAGATGTCACACATGCACAAGTCTACGGTGTTCATGCAGAAGCAGGGGTGATATCACCCAAGGAAACAGCAGACGTCACACATGCACAAGTCTACGGGGTTCATGCAGAAGCAGGGGTGATGTCACCGGAGGAAACAGCAGATGTCACACATGCACGAGTCTACGGGTTCATGCAGAAGCTGGGGTGGTGTCACCCAAGGGAGCAGCAGAAGTTACATATAGGTAGATCTGCACGGTGCAGCCGAACGCTGTGAAGGTGCAACCCACGGTGGGTATCATTCGAGGGCGGGATGAGTTGATCATTCATCTGATCCAATCAATGTCATTAGATTAGGGAATGACAGGGAGAGCCGGAAGAGGAAGAAGACTTAGTCTGAGAGGGAGGACTGACATCCTTACAAAGGCCTTTGAAGACCAATATTGTTCCATAGTACTCATAGTGCGTGCATGTTTTGCCACGAGGTACGTCAGGGAGCTATGGGGACATGTATATGAATACTGTGTTTGGTTTCCAAACGAATGTTCAGGTGTCTTGTGTTTTGATGCAGGGGTGTGCATTGCCGCCCTGATCTCAGTCAGCCAGCTCTCTGGTCATAGTACCAGCATTGGCAACCTACCCCACCCCTCCAACGTAACATGCATGCTCATAAATAATCACACAACACATTTCTTGTTTGGGTAAAAATTGCTGCAGGTTTATTACATACACCGTTATGTAATATGGTGGGTTATCTTACGGGCGATCCAAGGGCAGGCAACCGTCTAGGCCGCCTGCCCGCCTGATGAGCCAAGCAGCACTGGGGCGAACCCCATCTGTGCTGCCACTTCTGGTGATCCTCTTCCCGGATCACGTGACACATGGTTCCTTATTACTCACGCCCCTTTCAGGGCGGAGCGTAGCATAGCAAACCCCCGGTTGTTCAGGCCCACAACCGCCCGAAGGACTAACGGGGCGCCGACACGGTTTTCTAGGAACCTCCCATGAGGCTCCTAGGATTTGGCTCTGGCACCCACCATGGTGCCGCGCAGAGGTACCCTTCTGTACCCCTCTGCTTCCAGATCGCCCTGTAACTCCGCCTGCAACGAAAAAGACAACATTACAACATTCTCTGCCTCCTGCCTGCCACGAACCACGCCGGGTAAGCGGTAGGGTGGGAGACGGCGTGTCCGGGCGCGCGAAAGAGGATGACAAGATGGTGGGGGAGGCCTATATACCCCTCCCCCTGTCCTCGCGCCCCGGACGTGATTATTCTAGCCTATCGCGCTGCGACCAGGCTTGGGGGACTCCTCCCTGAGTCCCTGCCCCTACGGGGGTGTGGGGTGCCCAGCTGGCACTAGAGGGCTGCCCTCTTTAGTGGCCCCCTGCGGGGGCCTCGGACAGCCGCATAGTACCAGCATTGGCAACCTACCCCACCCCTCCAACGTAACATGCATGCTCATAAATAATCACACAACACATTTCTTGTTTGGGTAAAAATTGCTGCAGGTTTATTACATACACCGTTATGTAATATGGTGGGTTATCTTACGGGCGATCCAAGGGCAGGCAACCGTCTAGGCCGCCTGCCCGCCTGATGAGCCAAGCAGCACTGGGGCGAACCCCATCTGTGCTGCCACTTCTGGTGATCCTCTTCCCGGATCACGTGACACATGGTTCCTTATTACTCACGCCCCTTTCAGGGCGGAGCGTAGCATAGCAAACCCCCGGTTGTTCAGGCCCACAACCGCCCGAAGGACTAACGGGGCGCCGACACGGTTTTCTAGGAACCTCCCATGAGGCTCCTAGGATTTGGCTCTGGCACCCACCATGGTGCCGCGCAGAGGTACCCTTCTGTACCCCTCTGCTTCCAGATCGCCCTGTAACTCCGCCACAGCTCTGGAGGTGGCCACCGCCGCCGCCAGAGCCCCCCACCAAAAGCTCCTTTCTCACCTGCAACCTCTCACTTCCAGGCCTCCTGCAAAGCTAAGGAAGAGATCCCTCCCACTGGTGATAGATGAACCCCATCTATATCACGATAGCCCTTGCCGATAGCCTGGATCAGCTAGTGTCTAATGCAACACAAAGGCCCTTCTGCCCTGTGAATTTGTGCCAAGAACTATCCACCCTCCTGTGGGAAAGTTCCACTACTTCACATACATAACTCAGCCCCGTGCCAACTCTGGGCGGGGCAGATCAGATTCCCTGGCTCACATTGCCCCATGAATTTGCTGAGCTCACCTAGCTGCCGTCCTACTGGGATGGTGTGTCTAGCGCACCTGTGTCCCCACTAAAGGGACAGCTGCCCGCTTGTTGGGAGACCGCTCCCACACCCACCTGCCTACTTTTGGCCACTCGGGCGGAGAAGGATTATACTTTAACCTTTGCACCGTCCATTTGCTTTCTAACTCATGACGCACGGGGATGTCCATGACTAGATGTGTGACGATGAGCCAGGGTGCCCTCCTGCCCATGCCGTGCATTCCTTATTTCTTATGGGAATTTCGCAAGCTCAGCTCCCTTCGTGGTGAACCCCCCTAGGGATACCAGCTAGAGAATCCGTCTGATTAATGCAGTGCGCACTGGCTGCCATATGGTGCCTAACTTTAAGGATTGGCTAAGTCCTACTTTGCCCTTTATCCCAGCATATTCCCGAATAGGGGGGGGGGGGGGTTCACACTGCTCGCCTTGCCTTTTGTGCTTGGCACCTTGTCCCCCCCTTTCTTGGGGACGCCGCACAATGTGTTAGCTGACAGCACCACCGCCCAGTGAGACTAATATAGCTAACCGGGCAGGGCATTTGACCTGAACAGCAGGAAAAGTCGACAGGCTAGAACCCTCCCTGCGAGAGCCTCCGAATAGGGGGGCAGGGGCGTTCACACTGCCCACCCGAGGGCAACCCCAGCGGTGGAAAATTACCAGCTCAGTTAAATTTAGCTTTTTGTTGATCACTGGACATGCCAAATGTTCTTTTACATAGTAGCCTTTTGTGCTTGACACCTTGTGTCCCCATTACTTGGGACAGCAGCCCACTGTTGGCTGACAGCGTCACCACCCAGCGTGGCATCTATTACTGACCGGGCGGGCGTTTGCGCCTAACTGCAGGATCACAGTCAACTGCCCTTGGTTCTGGGGTGCACTTGTTTCGCCCCGTTGCCCAGCCGTATGCACAAACCCCTATGCTTGCTACCCTGGTGAACACCTTAATAGTATCGAAGCTGGTTTGAAACAATGTATGTCTTGCGCCCACTACTGGAGACACCTCACCCTTTCGTGCAATTACAACTTACGCAGCGCACCCCGCTTGCCTAACTGCCATCGGATCACAGATGCACAGTACCTACTGTGCCTCTCCGACCCTGGATGCTTTAAACCTGCCACAGTGACGGAAACCAAGCTTCCCAGTTCCCTGTTTAGCTGCAGTACACCTTAAGTGGGTCCGCTAGGAGATGCCACAAACAGACACACCTATATGTATTGTGCCCACTATTGGAGACAACTCACCCCTTCGTGGAGTGACAACTACACGGTGCCTACCCAAGTCAGACACACCTATATGTATTGTGCCCACTATTGGAGACAACTCACCCCTTCGTGGAGTGACAACTACACGGTGCCTACCCAAGTCACCCAACCGACAAGTTGGCCCTGACTACCTTGTGTTCTGGTGCCAGGTTAGGGAAGAGCCTTGCCTTCACTACCTGCCCCCCTGGGAAACACAAAGACAGTGCTCTGGCCGCAGCGCAGCGATGCCCTCGTGTAGCGTCGAACCCCTGGTCAAATAAGAGTGACAACTCCAACTTACTTAAGACTACACCATGACCATGGGTGGAGTTTAGCTCTTCCCCAAACTTCTGCTAGCGTAACCCACGGTCACGCCTCCTGTTCAGTTCACTTTAGTAATTCATGGCACTGACCCACAAGGGCCTGATACTGGGCTGTGTAAATGGGGCCCAGGGTGACCTTAACAGTCGGCTTGGTGTAGATGGGTGCTAACAATACCTGGCTGAAGTGCAATACCTTTGACAGTCAATCCTGACAAGATGTGCCAATGCAGGTAGAAGCAAGGGATATCCAGCCCACCTTACTTCATGTCCCAGTGATCTGAGTAACTTAGTGAAAGATGCACCTTAGGACTGGTAGCGGAAACTGTTACTTACGCCTGCAAATGCTCTGCTCAGCGCAGCCCGCCAGACTAACGAAACGTTGTCAATTTGGCTGTCAACTTTGCTGCCTGTGCCACCCTTCCGCCCCATGGAAATTGTTCTGGGCTCTCGCTTACTACCCTGCTGAGTGATCCCACTGTATTCACAAGATTCATTAACAATTTCCGCTTCTGACTGTACTTGGTAACACGTTCACCCCATGGTATCTTGGCGCTGCATAACATGTTTGTTACTCAGCTCCATGGTACTTGTTTTATCGACCTCATAAGGATGAAATGCATGTTGATTGCAACCTTGTTGGTGTACATACATAGAAGAGCAGACTAGACACCCGAGTATGAATTACTCTTGTGCAGCTTACTGCTTTTTAAATTAAGCCCCTGCTCGCAAACTGGGAGAGGGATAGTGCAGTGGGCACAGTTAACAATGCTTCCATCAGGGACAAACATCTTGCTAACCCGGTTTGAGGAGCAAGCACGATGATGCTGAACATGGGCGGGCCCATGAAATCCCACCCTTATCCGTCCCCCCGCCAAATTCTGGTAGTAGTGATCCTAGTACAATTGCAGCACTTTGGTGAATGTGCCAGGTTTACAATGATCTGTACTCGAAAATACCAGGACTGAGGAAGGTCTGACCTCGTTCGAGTGCCACCAAGATTAACGTGTTTGTACAAGTGTGAGCATTTTGTGTTGTACTAATGCGCACACGTCATAGCAGATAAGAGGCTGCTCTGCTTCCGGTGGAGGGTGTTCGAGTTTCTTGGGAGGGAGGGAACAGGGTCTCCAGAGTGGACGCACCCTGGCCGGCCCACGAGCAGCCACAAAGTGGCACACAGGACAGCTGAAATGTGACATCCAAAACAAACAGTGCATACGAACCACCCCTGTCAACTCCCACTCCATGCAAAATCCTCCCTTGGGCTGGCCCCACCATGATCAAACAAGACATCTCGACTGAGCATGTGAGCGCCGAAACTTCCCAGCTCGCCGACAGCAGAGAAGCGGCCAGCTCCCATCGTCCTCACCAGAGGGCACCGGTTCTAAATCCGGCCCCCACATAATCTTGGGCAGAAAAGTTAACCGGTGAGGATATCAACTTCCTCATCTGCAAAAGCAGGAGTGCTGGCCCGCATGACCTAGCCCCTTGGTGCTACAGTGGGCAGCCACCCCTGGCGGCAGTGGTCTTACCAACTCTCCTCCGAATTACACAGCTATAGGGGCTCCAGGTCTAGGGTGTGAGAAAAGTCTTAGTGACGTAGCCCACCGACCGTTTATACGTGTAAGTGGCTGGCCCCCAATATGGTGTGACCAAAACAGGCTGAAACAAAGGAGCATGAGGCCTTAAGCAACGGGGTCTTTGTGTACTGGAAACATTACTTAGCCCCACCAAGAACCATGGACATCTCCTGAATGCGGGTCACCAGATCGTCAAAGAAATATTGATGGATTAGAGACCTATACCCCATCCAAACTGCCGAATTAAAATTGGCGAGAATAGTTCTATGAAAGAAAAGCATTGAGTGACCCGCTCAAAGCCAAAGGACATATCAAACCACTTATGTCTACTTAGCTGAGAGGATGGAGCGATGCCCCTTATCGGTATTGGTGAATGGAGGCATAGTCATTTATGTACACCAAAGTGGGGACCCAGCCCCCAAGTGGCCTTCCCACTTAGGGCACCCTGGCAGTACAAAGTAGTTTAAGGGCCTGTCCGTGACTATTGTCTGTCTTGGGACCAGGATGAACCATGATATTATCACGACCAAAGTCTGATGTCACTCCAACCATTGCATTGCAGCCCATGTGCTGTAACACTGCGATACCCAAAACATATAGAACATAGCATAGAATCGCCATACACCCCTTCAGAATAGCAGTGGGATGCACTGTCCGCCGCCGGCCCAAATAAAACAGAACGAGGGAAACCACACACTGTGCTTAATAGCACCCGCCGCATGATGCAGAAAGCAGATACGATACCCAATAGTGTAAGCCTTGGGCGGCGCACAATGAAGGTAGTTGCTGGACAGGCAATTTAGTGGAAACTGTTCAGGTATAGAGAGGGGCCAAAGAATGACATGGGTGTGAGACCCACTTGCAGCGCATCTTCTAATCAAAGGAGCAGCGGCCTGCAAGGAGCATTTAATTACTGTATCCGGAGCAACTGGCATGTCCTGAAATACTGGCAAAGTCGCTCAAGGGTGCAGTTGGCGCCACACCGAAATTACCTAACAAAGCAGACCATGTGCCCCTAGAAGCACTGTGCTGGAGGCGCGTGACACAAACAGCGCCACCCCCGGCGCCAAACAGGGACAGGTTGAGGTTCGATCCGGGCATCCAGCCTCCAGAGGACCAGCACCACCGCGTGTGGCCCGCAGGTTAACCTAGCAGCTAAAAGGGGCTGCATAGGCGGGCATGGGATCACCACAAATGAGAAAGTCAAAGACAGCGAGGCATAAAGAATAGCCTAAGTAAACGTGCACGGGACCAAGTGGGGGCGTGTGTGCCAAGCCAAAGTGATGTGCTATGTCCTCCGCCAGACAAAAGACTTCCTGGATATTTGTACCCAGCAGGAAGAGCGTTCGCAATTTTAGCCTAACCGATGGTAGAACGAACAACCTTCATCCTCATCCCCAGCCGAAATCTTGTGCTGGCAACTCCCCTTCTTCCAGTGTGGAGCTAATGCACACTGTATGCCACGCTTGACCACTGTAACTAAAACCTGTGGTGCACTGATTTTAGACAGCGCCAAGGTGTGCACTACAAGACCCAAGACCCAGAGGGGGGATATTATAGTCTACAAAATCTAAGCTTAAACCTGGTCCCTCATTCAAACTTAGTTTGGCCCACGGGCCCTCTGTCTTCTGCAAGATCCGGCATCGTGGTGCTTTATTTTTTATTACGTTCAAAAGGACAGGGACGTCCCTTCCGTATATACCCGAGGGTGACGTTGCCTTCCGACACCTGGAGTCGCAGGATGTTACACCGACGCAGAGACTCCACTAGCTCCTTAGTGCGATATTCGGCTGCGTTCGCTCGCCTATGGGCCACATTACCTCCTATTAACCATCTGCCCTGGAACCCAGGCTCCTGTTTATCGGTTGCAGGCTCGATCCCGGAGCCCCCCACAAAAGAGAAATCGATCAGGGAGACCAAGTTGGTAGTGGGGATTGACCTGGCCAGACCCACGGGATGGTGTGCCCTTGAGGACCCCGGTTCATAGTCCCATCTGGGCTGCCTGGCCGTAACCCCTGGACCGAATCGGCAGGACGCTCGGTACGCGGCATAAGCAAGGCTGCTTGTCCATAAGGCAGGCACCTGACCGGGTTGGTCGTAACATGACCCCGATCCGTTGTTCGCTGGTCCTAGATTACTACACCCCCGCTTTCCAAACTGGTCGTGAGTGTGCAGCGAGACCCAACCCGTAGGGAACTCAACCAAGACATCACAGCTTTTAATATTGCTTTAGGGACTCATTATCTGGTTGTTATATAGCGCAACTTATAGCGTTTTACATGGGCACAAGCTACATAGTACAAGGACGTCATACTTTATAAACACAGGATGTTAGGCTCTAACCTGCTTCCTCCCTCGAAGGTCGGCTGCTCTGTCACAGGCCAACGCCTCGCCCACCACTTGGTGCCCGCGGGCAGACCTCCGGGCATTAGTGCCGCCCCCCAAGGGTTGGGCCACCTCCCTGATAGGACCCGCCGCTTCTTCCGTCCCCAACGCAGCCGCGGGCTGCACCCAGACAAACGGTGCGCCGCCTGCCTGCCACCGTTTAAGGACAGGGGCGGGCACTCTGCCCCTTCCGGTCAAGGCCTGTAAGCCCTGGGCCGGCGCGCCACGGCACTGCTGGGAAGCACAGGCACACACGCGGCCCCCTTGGCACTAACCAGGAGGCCCCAGGGACTATGACAGCCGCCCGGTGAGCCCCCGCCAACGAGTCGTTAGCCCCCACCATAACACGCAGCGGTAAGCCCGCCCATTTAAGAACTCGCCCCCCATTTAAGAACTCGGCGGCCGCCGGTGTGCCCCCGCAATCGCTGAGGACAAGTAACCCGAGGTGGTCGCCCCTTTAACTCCTACAAGGCGCTGCATATTGGCGCCTCACCAGCAGCGGGCCACAGTCGGGGCCGCTGGCAGACAATATGTGCCGGGAGGTGGGGGGAACTCATGAGTGCCCCCAGCCGGGATAGCAGCACCCCAGAAGAGAAAGGGATGGGGGGGCGAATCACCGCGACAACGCTGACGGGGGGCTACCTCAGGCGAGCGCACAGATAATCGCCACCCCCCCCTCCGGCGACCCGGGGGGGGAGGGGGCAGCAGTTACACATAGCCCCCAGCGGGGCACGAACTCTGAGCCGCCCTATCCGTTTTGGACTGGTCAGCTGGATGTGAGCCCCATCAGTTATTTGTGGCGGAGACTGCGGGCCTGCTACTGCTGTGGTCGGGTGCCCTCGTGAGCCCCAGCGACCCAAAGTGTTTTACCTATTAGCGTCTAAACGTAATTAGCGGGGGCAGAAAACACGAACGTACAGCCACCTCAGACGGCCCTCCCTGCCGGGTTAGCAGCTGGTAAGGGTGGACACCCCTGTCTTCCGGCAGGCCCGCTCCCTACTCAATGGACACTGGGGCCTCCTACATGCGAGGCATGCTCTCGACTACCGCTCTATCTCCCCACATCTAATGGCAGGAAACCAGCCAGCGTTCAGACCACCCCTGCGTGGCAGCATTATTCACCAGCGTGGCAGCGTAGCACAGAACCCTTCCGCGCCTCGAACCCGGTATCACCCGCATGACAGCATTAAGTGACCCGTTGCGGGGCCCATTACATTCTGTTAAGCACGGGGACGTTAGCTAATATGCCCAAATCAAAGACCCTGCCGCGCTTCGAACCCTCGCCCTTATGCCACCTTAATTACCATCGGAAAGCACCCCGCCAAGGGGCAGGCGACCCCGGGCCTATTCACCCCAACGACGAGCCTGCCACACTTCCCGTGGAGCACTACGTTGTTGTGCCTTGGGAGAGTGTGGGCCTGCACGGCTCCGATCTAATAGCGCAATGCTGAGGGGAAAACGAAAGTATGCCCCCCCAGCTGACCCAGGGCCTCGAGGAGCTCACCCGACAGCGGCCTAACTACCCCCGTGTGTAGGGCCCGAGCCTTAACCTAACCACGCCGACTTGGACGGTTGGGGGGGGTGGGGTGGGGCGGATGCGATTATAAACTGGGGGCAGACCACTGCCGGTCGCCCCCTTTCTACCACTCCCCCACTGGGCCCGCGCTGCACCTCGGCAGCAATCCCAACCAAATGGGCCTCCGCTGGGCCTAGTCCCGAAATCCACGGAGCCCGCAGCCTCTATGGGCCGAGGCGACCACGGCCAGTGGATTACAGGGGGGGGGGAGGGCGACTCACCTCAAAACCGCCAATGGCTAACAAAACGACCGACCCGATGAAACGACCCCCAACGAAGACGACCACCAACGAGGGAACGATCCTTCGACGGCGTGTTCGGGCGCGCGAAAGAGGACGACAAGATGGTGGGGGGAGGCCTATATACCCCTCCCCCTGTCCTCGCGCCCCGGATGTGATTATTCTAGCCTATCGCGCTGCGACCAGGCTTGGGGGACTCCTCCCTGAGTCCCTGCCCCTACGGGGGTGTGGGGTGCCCAGCTGGCACTAGAGGGCTGCCCTCTTTAGTGGCCCCCTGCGGGGGCCTCGGACAGCCGCATGTCTGGAAGTCTTGAGCAATCGGATCATTTCCAGAAGTTCTGTTCGATTTGGGACTAACAGTCGGTGTTTTCAGGATCACAAAATGCAGGCCCTATGGCTCACAATGTACACAATCAAACCTTGGCAAGGCACGTGTTTCAGCTCTGCAAATACAACCGTAAACACTTTTCTTGCTTTTCATTTTGATTTTGTTAATATTAATACTCAAATGACAACGGGCGTCAGATCCAAGCCTGCATTACACTGTCCAGACGTGACTGATGCTGACAGCCTCTCAAAACACGTCCAAGCACTTCTATAGCGCTACCTGCCCGTCCCAGAGATAACATCTGGAAGGTCCTCTCTGCATACAGCTGTGGCCTGGCCCAACCTCAACGTTGCACCTGTTAACCAGTTCTGTTTTTCAGCTGAAATGTAAAGGTGCTGGGATCTGTGGTTTCACTTTGTCATAAGTAGGGCTGTGCAACTATTTCAAGCACAAATTACGCATCTCGAATATCAGCCAGCCATCATTTACAGTCTCCTGCTTTTCTTACAAGTGCACCTGACATAGTTAACCCAGCACATTACTAGCAGGGCTGAAGCTTCCTGTGAGTGAGTGCCTCTCACAAGGTAAGGTAGCTCACTTGGGAAGGTCTGAGAATGTCTCACTAGACATTTTCTGCAAAAGGCTGATGCTGCTGCAATAAAGGAATGGCAGCCTTGCCTGGGAAAGGTTGAAAAGATGCGCATTTTGTGGCAGTAAAAAAGCAGGTTAGATCTTCAGATTAAATTCGGATGTGCAGGGTCCACTCCTGCATTCCGTGGTCCAGCTGTTCATGCAGATATTTGTGCAGTGATTGTGACACCCGGCAATGGTCTGTGGTCAGAGGCATGCGGGTGGTCCCTGCAGATGAGCATGCGCAGGTGCATGACTGAGATGACGTTCAATGCACTAGTGATGTCTTTCACTCACTGAGTCTTGTACAGAGGAGAGGGAGTGTTGTGAGACCAGAGCTGACAACTTTACAACTGGGGAACCAGGTTCGAGTGTCAGCACCGGTTCCATATCCTGAAATTATGGGCACATCACTTAATCTCGCTGTGCCTAAAAAATGAATTTGTGCAATGCAACTGCTGAGGCGCAATCCTGTCAAAGTGTCACTTTGCATTTGAACAATCCTGATGTGATGCGTCTATGCAATCCTTGCCTTTCATGACAAAGATGACGCTGCACCTGAGGGGAGACTGACGTAACAGAATGGAGCAGCGGCCTTCAGTCCACTCTCTTCCTGTGGATGGTGGGAAATCACAGACTACCCCACCTCCTGAGGATGGTGGAAAATCACAGACTACCCCACCTCCTGAGGATGGTGGAAAATCACAGACTACCCCACCTCCTGAGGATGGTGGAAAATCACAGACTACCCCACCTCCTGAGGATGGTGGGAAATATGGTGAATTTCCATTCTACGCCTTTTCGAAATTACCAGTGATTGCTTCAGTCTCTCAAACTGTAGGACGAGGTTGAAAACACAGACACAGCCTTGTAAACAAGTCATTTTATTTCAATAAGTTCAGTTCACACCAGGAGCAATGGGGCCACTCATACCTGAAGCAGGTGCTGCTAATGGCTGCACACCAACAATACATTGCCCGATAGTTTTGTTCCTTCAGACATTCATTGTGGTAATAACCAACAGGTACGATTATGACCAGGCTCAGACTGCACAGAATAGGCAGTTACGCCCCCCCCCCACCACCTGCATGAAAGGAGCAGGGATTGAAGAGGTAGTGAGGAAACTCTCCGGGATGCTGCGGAGGATGCAGGAGCCCTGGTGCTCCACAGGTACCACCGGCCCCTGCGCCTCATACAATCACACCCTCCCAGCTCCGCACACATGCCGCCTCTGAACTTGACGGGGGGCTAGGTTAAACCTTTTTGAGGGCCAGGGGAGCAGTCAAGGCCCTCTTTTATACGTGAACCTCATGCCAGGCACCCATGTGTGCATTGTGCCTCCCTTTGCCGCCCTGAAAGCACATTATAAACATGCCTATAAGAACTGTATTTTTGGTCCATTTATCACAGAAACAGTGCTGGAAATTGCACCAAAATACACCATTTGTTAAAAATGTTCTTGGGGGAGAACACCCCAAACCCCACTGATAAATGTCGGACTCGCTCACTTTGCTCGCTCGTGAACATTCATTGATTGCTCTTACGGCTCACCACTTTTAAATTCTACCAGCCGCCACTGGGAGATCGGGCAGGGGTTTTAGCCCTAGGCCCTTCCCAGGCCCTCTTAGACCCTAACGGTGGAGGGAGACACCAGCCTGTAAATGGACATCAGGTTGGACCCCACTGGAGAAGGATTTAAGCAGGACTGTGGCAAGTGGCCCAGGTGGGGGTGTGGAGCACTGGCGGCCTGTAGCACGTGCGGCACGTGTTCCGTTCCCGTGCTCCACCGAATCAATTCCAAACTCTAGTCCGAGCGTAGTCTTGGGTACTGGGGTGCTAACACATTGTTTATCTTTCCTGGCTGTCTCTTCAGGCCAGTCTTTCCCAAACTGTTGGTGGGTCATGAAAATCCAAGCAATAAATAAAGATGGCTTTAAATTCTGGGGCTTATCTACAAGCCCCTTGTGCCTCCGGTGCGTCACTTTTCATATGGGAGAAAGTGATGTACCAGCAGCACAAGGGGCTTGTAAATAAGCCCTGTGAGAAGTTGGCCTGGTATATGCTGTCCACTAATTAAAGTGAGCACCTTGCACCAGTCCAAACGACCCTTATCGTGATTAGGTCAAAGATAACCTTTATGAAAGCTAACCTAGTGGTAGCTGTGGAGAGCAGCCTTCAGGCTAAGTCGTGGAGGAATGTAAAGCAGCTTGTTTTACCAGAACAGAACTTCCTGAGTGATCAAATGAAAGGAGAACCACACAAGTGTTATATAAAAATATGTATTTATTACTAAACACTCTCTACTAATCTCTATGTGAAATTAGAACACAAAGCACACAATACTTAATCAATAGAACGGCAGTAAATAGCACAATACACAGCGGGCTCCAGGGGAGACCGAACCATATACTAAAAAATGGTATAAGAACAACGACTTCACTAGACACAGTGCCTAGAGCACGTAGAATCGCTGGGACCCCAAGGAACCACCCAAAGGAGTGACACAGGGGACCCACGGAGGACGGGTGCAGTGTGGGAACACAGACGTGTGCTCCGTACAACTCTATGGGAAAGTAGCGGTTGGAAAATTACAGTTTAAGGACACTTTGGAGAGGACTTCAAGTAAACCCTTTGGAACATAGAAGGTCCTAAGACCAGCACCCTTGTGAGTACCGAGGTACTCGTGTTACCTATCCCAGAGGAGCCGGGTGCATAGGGGTCAAGTGGTGTCGAAAACCCTCATAGTTTTCAATGGCGTGATGCAAAGAAGTACTGCTGCCGGGAAGATGAAAAGTGTCCGGTGGAATCCAAGCCTGGATCCGAGGTGAGAAGAACCTGAAAGCAGAGGGGACAGAGTCTGGGTCACTTCAGGGTGAGCAGGGGCTCGATAGACGAATGCCCACCGATGTCGGGTGCTTCAGGTGTGAAGATAGGATGCTTGACTCTGCAGCCACGGGGACCAGGAGACGTCGACGATGACCAAAGTCCGGAGGTGAGCTGCTCCATGAAGGATGTCGAGTGCTGAGGGGTCAGTGTCCGAATTGAACACCAACAAGCCTTGGCAAAGGCAACCCATGCGGGCAGAGGAAACAGGTTACGGTGTGGACCAGCAAGGTCCAGGAGACTCTCCAAGCTATGGGGAGTCAGGGCATGTCTGGAGCAACAAGGGAAGCCCAAGGAAAATCAAAGTGACCTTGCCAGGACCCACAGGCCAACGGACCTGGGATCGCGAGGGGACCTCAAGTGAATTCGCAAAGCACCAGCCCACAGAGCACTCGTGGAGTGGACGCCGTAGATCTTCAGTGAAAATGCTGCTCGGGGTTGGGTCTACACGTAGTCCAAAGCACAGCCTCAGGGATTGCCAAAAAGCATATCCTACTGCAAAAGTACACGGTGCACAGGGGTTCAGGTTGCACGGTCCCCAAGAGGGATACTGGTCTCAGGATTGCTGAGATCGCAGATCGACCTCAGGGATGCTTGGGAATCTACCTCCTATGTTGCAGAAATCTTCAGAGTCCTCAGGAGCTTGGGAGATGCAAACTGGTCAGATGCGTCTAGGTGCCTGCTGCTGCAGGGGAGTAACTCCTTTACTCCAAGGGAGATTCTTCTGTCGTCCAGCGAAGTGTAGACCGTCGAAGTACTTGGTTTCTGTTGCAGAGTTTAGTCCAGGTAAAATCCAAAGTCCGGTAATCAGGTTTCCCACTTTATACCCAGGGAAGGGGTTGGACTGACTCTGGGGACCCTCCTAGGGGAGTGGCAGGACAGAGGGGTGGCTACACCCATGTCCTTTGTCCAGTTTTGCGCCAGGGCAGGAGCAAATGGCTCCTGCAACTGGTTTGAGCTGGACTATGCACGGGGACACCAAATGTGCCCCCAGGGCAGACTTTCTGGCGCTCTAAGAGTGCACCCACCCAGCCCCAATACACTAAAGCCTGTCTGGGAGGTGGTCACACCTCCCTGTGACAGGAAACCTATTGTCAGGCCTTCCTCTGCTCGAGCTTGGCTCAGCAGCAGGAGGGCAGACTCGTGTCTGTGGCTGGCAGCATCCATTTTGTGCTGCCCAGGTCGAGAAAGCTGGCTGGTACCGGGTAGACCGGTGACCCATAGTAGTGGTTCTACAAGGGAGGAATCATACCTCCCACACCAGTTACTGGTGTGGAGGTATGATTGCAAGGTGTTTGACACCAAACACGACATGTTTCTAAGCAGCCGTTTTAAAATTAGCATTTACCGCGAGGTTATAATGCACTTAAATATATATGGTTGGCTGCATCACAGATTACCCCGGAGAATGGTCTCCGAAGGCTGCAGAGGGGCACTGCTCATGCAGGGGCACCCTCTCACACAAAACCCAGCACCCTGCCTTCAGGATTGATAACGCCTGCCCCAGGGGTGACTGATAGGTTTATATGTGCAGTGATTTAGAATAGATATAGGTAACCTATATCTAAGTAAGGGGTGCATGCACCTCCTTACAGAGGCTGCAGCAGCAGACCTGTGGTGTCATTTTGAATGGCCTCTCAGGGGTGGCACAATACATGCTTCAGCCCCTGGGAGGCCTCTGAGGTACCTATGCCCTGGGTACATAGTGTACCATATACTAGGGACTGATAAGGGTACCCCAGAATCCAATCTGAAGTGTACCTAAAGTACATGCAATCAATTTACAGGAGAAAGCAGATAGACTGGGGTCCTGAATAGCAGGATCCCAGTCAGTCTAAGTCAAAAACAGTGATACATCAGCAAAAAGTGGGGGTAACCATAAGAGGCAGATCCTACTCTCCTACAACCCCCCCAAACGCAGGGACATTAAACTAACCTTGACCAGTTAAGTCTTCATGTTCTAAGTGGAAATATCTGGAGAGTCCATCTGCATTGGCATGGTTACTCCCAGGTCTATGTTCCACTGTATAGTCCATCCCCTGTAGGGAAATGGACCACCTCAAAAGTTTGGGGTTTTCACCCTTCATCTGTTTTAGCCATAAGAGGGGCTTGTGGTCTGTCTGAACAATGAAGTGAGTGCCAAACAAGTATGGCCTCAGCTTCTTCAGAGCCCAAACCACAGCAAAGGCCTCCCTCTCAATAGCTGACCAACGTTTCTCTCTGGGGGCAGCCTTCTGCTAATACAAGCTACTGGCTGATCCTGACCCTCTCCATTCAGTTGTGATAACACAGCCCCTACCCCCAACTCAGATGCATCAGTTTGAACAATGAATTGTTTGGAATAGTCAGGACTTTGCAGAATGGGAACAGTGCACATGGCCTGCTTCAGGTCATCAAATGCCTTTTGACAGCTAACTGTCCACTGAACTTTCTTAGGCATTCTTTTGGAAGTTAGATCATTCAAAGGGGTCACTATAGATCCATATCCTTTGACAAACCTCCTGTAATACCCAGTCAGGCCCAATAAAGCTCTGACCTGAGTTTGGGTAGTTGGAGCAACCCAGTCCATGATGGTCTGGATTTTGCTCTCCAATGGTTGAACCTGACCTCCACCCACAAGGTGCCCTAGGTACACAACCTTACTCTGCCCTATCTGGCACTTGGTGGCCTTGATAGTGAGGTCTGCTTTCTGCAGGGCCTCCAAAACATTTCTCAGGAGGACCAGGTGATCCTCCCAGGTGGAGCTAACGTCAGCAATATCATCTAGATAAGCTGCACTATAGGCTTCCAGACCTGTAAGGACTTTGTTCACCAACCTTTGAAAAGTGGCAGGTGCATTCTTCAAACCAAAGGGCATCACCACAAATTGGTAGTGCCCACTAGGGGTTGAAAATGCTGTTTTTGGTTTTGCATCCTCAGCTAATCTGATTTGCCAGTAACCAGCTGTCAGGTCAAATGTACTCAGAAACTTGGCAGAGGCAAAAGTATCTATAAGTTCATCTGCCCTGGGTATTGGATGGGCATCAGTCCTAGTGACTGCATTGAGACCCCTGTAGTCCACACAAAACCTCATCTCTCTTTTCCCACCACTGGTGTGAGGTTTTGGCACAAGGACCACTGGACTAGCCCAAGGGCTATCTGAGGGTTTAATTACTCCCAGTTCCAACATTTTCTGGACTTCAGTCCTGATACAGTCCCTGACATGGTCAGGTTGCCTGTAAATCTTATTTTTAACAGGCAGACTGTCACCTGTGTCCACCTCATGGGTGCACCAGGTAGTCTGACTTGGGGTCAGTGAAAACATATGTCTATACTGATTGAGGACCTTCCTGCAATCTGTTTGCTGCTGGTCAGTGAGGCTGCCTGCCAAGGCTACACCATCAACTGAACCATCATCAGGGTTCTGTGAGAGCAGGTCAGGGAGTGGATCACTCTCTTCCTCCTGTCCCTCATCAGTAGCCATGAGCAAGCCCATGTCTGCCCTGTCCACATATGGCTTGAGCCTGTTCACATGGAGCACCCTACGGGGGCTCCTGGGAGTTCCAAGGTCCACCAGGTAGGTAACCTCTCCCTTTTGCTCAACGATAGTATGAGGTCCACTCCACTTGTCTTGGAGGGCTGCTGGGGCCACAGGCTCCAACACCCATACTTTCTGTCCTGGCTGATAAACAGTCACAAAAGCCTTTTGGTCATGCCAGGCCTTTTTCAATTCCTGGCTAGCCTCAAGGTTTTTGGATGCCTTCTTCATGTACTCAGCCATCCTGGAGCGGAGACCAAGTACATAGTCCACAATATCCTGTTTAGGGGGTTTGAGAGGTAACTCCCATCCCTCCTTCACTAGACATAAAGGACCCCTAACTGGATGTCCAAACAGAAGTTCAAAAGGGCTGTAACCAACCCCCTTCTGAGGAACCTCTCTGTAGGCAAAGAGAAGGCAGGGCAAAAGGATGTCCCATCTACGCTTGAGCTTTTCAGGGAGACCTTTAATCATGCCCTTGAGGGTTTTGTTGAATCTCTCAACTAACCCATTGCATTGTGGGTGATAAGGGGTGGTGAATTTGTAATTCACACCACACTCCTTCCACATTGCAGTCAAGTACCCAGACATAAAGTTTGCATCTCTGTCTGATACTACCTCCTTAGGGAAACCCACTCTGGAAAAGACTCCCAGGAGGGCTCTAGCCACAACAGGAGCTGTGGTAGTCCTAAGTGGAATTGCTTCTGGATACCTAGTGGCATGGTCTACCACCACTAGTATGAATCTGTGCCCAGATGCAGTCTGAGGATCCGTGGGACCAACTATGTCAATCCCAACCCTCTCAAAGGGAACCCCCACCACAGGTAGTGGTATCAGGAGGGCCTTTGTAGTACCACCTGCCTTACCACTGGCTTGGCAAGTGATACAGGAGCGACAGAACTCCTTTGTGTCCTCTGACATATGAGGCCAATGAAAGTGAGGAACAAGTCTGTCCCAGGTCTTGTTTTGGCCTAAGTGTCCTGCTAAGGGGATATCATGTGCCAGTGTCAATAGGAAGCCCCTAAACTTCAGAGGTATAACCAACCTCCTGGTGGCACCAGGTTTGGGGTCTCTACCCTCTGAGTGTAAGAGTCCATCATCCCAGTAAATTTTGTGTGACCCACTGGCACTTCCAGCAGCCTCAGCAGCAGCTTGCTGTCTGAGGGGTTCAAGAGAGGGGCAGCTCAGCTGCTCCTGGCTCAGATCTGCCCTGGAAGGGACCCCTGTCCCCAAGAACTCAACCTGATCAGGTTCAAGTTCCTCTGAGACTGTTCCTTCTTCAGGACTAAGATCATCTCTCTCAAGAGACTGATCCTCACTCTGAGGCAGGGGGGAAGACACTGCCTTACCCCTACTGCTCCTTCTCTTGGAAGGCACCTGGTCCATTATTCCAGGATCCAGGGCCTGTTCAGTGGAAGACATTTTTGCCTGTGACCTAGTCATGGCAAACACATCTGCAGGGATGCCCAGCATTTCTGCATGTGTCCTGAGTTCCACTTCAGCCCATGCTGAAGTCTCCAGATCATTGCCCAATAAGCATTCTACAGGGAGGTCTGAACTTACCACAACCTTCTTAGGGCCAGTTACCCCTCCCCAGGTGAAATTCACAACTGCCAAGGAATGGTCTGTCCTGACATTGCTTGCATTGGTTACTTGGTACATTTCCCCAAGTATGATCTGGTCAGGGCTCACAAGTTATTTTGTCACCATGGTGCACTTGCACCTGTGTTCCTATATGCCATGGCCTCCTTACCATTGATCAAAGGCTGTTGTCTGTACTTGCCCAGATTACTGGGACTGACAAATAAGGAGGCAATATCCATGCCTCCAACACAGACTAACACAGCCTGAGTTGGAATTCTGACTAGGCCAGAATCCATCTCAGATCCCAGGGTCAACCCTACTACACCCTTATTCTGTGTACCACCACTTTGAACTGAGCTAGGGGGAACAGTTGCCTTATTGGCAGTGGTGGCTGGAGTAGATTCCTTGGCCCTTGGACAACTGGCATCTTTTGTCCAATGGGTCTTCTCTTTACAGATATGACACCAAGGCTTCTTTTTGCCTTTTCCCTTGTTTGATTGTGACTCCCCCCCAGATGAAGACTTTTGGGGCCCTTGTGAAGACTTCTGGTCTTTACGCTTCTCCCCACCCTTATCTGAGGTTTTAGAATCTTGCTTCTTAGAGTCACCACCTTGGTTCTGAGTTTTCGGCTTCACCCTGGTTCTGACCCATTTGTCTGCCTTCTTTCCCAATTCTTGGGGAGAGGTCAGATCAGAATCATCCAGGTACTGATGCAACAACTGATTTTGGCAATTATTAAGGATCTGCTCCCTCATAATTAAATTGTACAATCCTTTAAAATCACACACCTTACTGCCAAGTAACCAGCCTTCCAGAGCCTTAGTAGCACAATCTACAAAGTCAACCCAGTCCTGAGTCTGTGCCTTCTGGGTGTCTCTGAACTTAATCCTGTATTGCTCAGTGGTTAAGCCAAACCCATCAATGAGAGCACTCTTCAAGACTGTGTAATTATCAGCATTCTCTTCTCTAACAGTGAGGAGCTTATCTCTACCTTTGTCAGCAAAGGAGAGCCACAAGATAGCTGCCCACTGCTCCTGAGGTACCCTCTGTACTTTACAGTCCCTCTCTAGTGCAGTTATCCATTTGTGGATGTCATCCCCACTCTGATAGGGAGGGACTATCTTGTTCAGGTTCCTATGATCATGAGAATACTCTCTAGTTCTAGGGACACTGTTGCTGCCACCATAGGACTCTAGTCCCAATCTTCTGGTTGCTCTCTGGAGCTCTAGGGATTCCCTGTCTAGGGCCAATTGCTCTTTCTTGAGCCTGAGCTTGATTCTCTCAAGCTCCAGTAATTGGCACTTCTTATCATAAGAGGATTCTCTCCTATTAGATACAGAGGTCCTTACAGAAGTACCTGAATGATTAGACTCCACAGAGGGTGTTCTGGATCTTCTAGGCAAACTCTGTACTCTTCCTGGTGGAGTAAAGAGAGGGCCACTGGGGCCTTCTCCCCCACCTGAAGGAAGAGTTGGATTTTCCAGTTTAGAATCATTTTGATCCTCCTGGCCAGGGTTTGAGTCCAGATCAAAGAAGTGTTCACTTCCTGCTCTTTCCTCATCTCCTGTCCCACCCACTCTTTCTACTTCATCAGACCCTGGGGTCTTTCTGAGGTCATCTAAGAGCAACATCTCTATGAGACGTTGGGTGCTTGCACTTCTCCCTGTCCTCAGCTTCCTAGATGTACACATATTTCACAATTCTTGGAATGTGAGATGGTCATACCTAGTTAGCAGAGAGCCATTGGCCTCTCCTCTAGAAGACATACTAGTGTTATGTGGTGTAGGCACCTACCTAACCTAGTGGAGACTAAACTCTCTTGAGTTGGAGAAAGGGTGTGCTAGACCCTTGACTTACCCAACTCCAAGTTCAGTAGAACTTACTTTATTCTAATCTTGATGTATTATATGTACCTAAAACTTTTAGTGGTTTTCAGTTAATCACTCAATGAGATTTATCTTGTAAAACAATAGCAAGCTTGAATCCAAACCGCTGCACACCAATGTGAGAAGTTGGCCTGGTATATGCTGTCCACTAATTAAAGTGGGCACCTTGCACCAGTCCAAACGACCCTTATCGTGATTAGGTCAAAGATAACCTTTATGAAAGCTAACCTAGTGGTAGCTGTGGAGAGCAGCCTTCAGGCTTAAACTTGAAGGAATGTAAAGCAGCTTGTTTTACCAGAACAGAACCTCCTGAGTGATCAAATGAAAGGGGAACCACACAAGTGTTATATAAAAAAATTGTATTTATTACTAAACACTCTCTACTAATCTCTATGTGAGATTAGAACATAAAGCACACAATACTTAATCAATAGAACGGCAGTAAATAGCACAATACACAGCGGGCTCCAGGGGGAGACCGAACCATAAACTAAAAAATAGTATAAGAACAACGACTTCAACAGACACAGTGCCTAGAGCACGTAGAATCGCTGGGACCCCAAGGGACCACCCAAAGGAGTGACACAGGGAGCACACGGAGGACGGGTGCAGTGTGGGAACACAGACGCGTGCTCCGTACAACTCTATTGGAAAGTCGCGGTTGGAAAATTACAGTTTAAGAACACTTAGGAGAGGACTTCAAGCAAACCCTTTGGAACATAGAAGTGTTAGAAATGGGAGTCTCTAGTTGGCAGTGGCTGGCCAATGTCCAAGTAGGGACCCTTCTTCCTAAGTCAGAGTGAGGGGGGCTACACCCCTTGATAACCCCTGCTCAACCCTGTGGTAACGTAGCACGAGCAGACAGGCCTATCTCAGAGGCAGTGTGTGAAGTATTTATGACCATACACAATAACGCAGTGACAACACCACAAAGGGACACCACACAAGTAGCTATAGAAAAATAGGTATCTTTATATAAGCTTAACACAAGGCTCAAATACGATCAAAAATCCACAAGGCACGTAAATATAAGTTCACGAAGAAAGGCAATTAAAAGCACTCAAAAGCGTGTGAAACGAACTTAGTTCGAGGCCGGGGTCTACGCGACCCGGTGATGCACAATGTACCTAAGGTTTAAAGGGGCACGGCACGCAGCTTCAGGAGGAAGCCGCGAATATGACAGGCGGACTCGCAGCGGCCGCAGCTCCCAGCTGCAGCGGTCCGCGGCGTGCACTCACGAGGCTCCTGAGGCGGTGATAAAAAGGCGGGATCTCCGCGGCAGCAGCTCCTCAGCCGCGGGGGCCCACAATAGCGATAGCGCTGATCCTCGTAGCATAGACAAATGCGAGCTCTCAGCGGCAACAGCTCCTCAGCTGCGGCGGCCCACAATAGCGATAGCGATGATTCTCGTAGCACAGGCAAATGCGGGCTCTCAGCGGCAACAGCTCCTCAGCTGCAGCGGCCCACAATAGCGATAGCGATGATCCTCGTAGCACAGACAAATGCGGGCTCTCAGCGGCAACAGCTCCTCAGCTGCAGCGGCCCACAATAGCGATAGCGATGATTCACGTAGCACAGACAAATGTGGGCTCTCAGCGGCAACAGCTCCTCAGCTGCGGCGGCCCACAATAGCGATAGCGGTGATTCTTGTAGCACAGACAGATGCGGGCTCTCAGCGGCAGCAGCTCCTCAGCTGCAGCGGCCCACAATAGCAATAGCGATGATTCTCAGCCCACGTTCCCGGCAGTAGTCCCAGAGGCTCTGGAATTCTCGACAGAGGCCTCACCTGCGAGTAGAACCCCTCTCAATAGGAATTCAGAAGGCTGATGGGTGAAGTCTAATGTCCCTGAGACTTCAGCAGTAGGCAAGCTCAAATCAGGCCCTTGGGTAGTTGCTTTAGCAAGATGGATGAAAGTTTCAAAGTCCTTTTCCTCTCGTTACACGGACAGAGGTTCGTCTTGACTTCCAGAAGTAACACACACTGTGTAGGGGTTTTGGCCCAGATCTTTATACCCCCCAGGTCTTTGTTCTCAAAAGTCACAAGTCACTGAACCCAGCCAGAACCAGTTCAGAGTGGTCCTGGAGCACTTTATTTACGAGGCGGCCTCCTGCCTTTGAGGAAGAGGGGGTCTGCCATCAGACGCACAGTGGGGGCTGGAGCCATCATTCACCTTGCCAGGCCCAGCCCAGCTCAGATCAAAGGGTCACCCCTCCCAATACTCCCGCTGCAGATCTCGCTATTCAACCTAGGTCGGGCTCAGCCTGCCCTGTCCCTCCAAGACCAGGCATCCAATACACATAACAGCAGAGCACACTGGATGACTTAGGCATGAAAATACCTACTTCCTAGAAGTGGTATTTTCAAACACAGAATATATAAATAATCCTCACGAAAAGGTGTGTTTTAATATTCTGAGCTCAGGCATACTAAATTCGACTTTCCAAACATGTTCCTTGGGTCAGCTAGGATTATAGGATGTAATAATCAAAACTGCCCATTCTGGCCTAAGGGAACACATAGCCTTGCAATAGTGAAAAACGAAATGGAGTGTAATTCACTATTAGGACACGCCACACAGACCAAGGCAGGTCCTACCTTTCACATACAACGCACCCTGCCATAGGGATGACTTACATGATGCCAAGGGAAGGTTGAGGGACTGGGAAGTGGGTTCACTTCACAGTCGAAGAATGGCAGTTCTGGACTGCGCACAGACTCTGCGATGGCGGGTCTGAGACACACTTTACGCGCTGCTTACGTGGGTGGTGCAATCAGCGCTGCGGGCCCACCAGCAGCATTCGGTCTACCAGCCCTTGGCACGCACGGTGCACTATACTAGGGACTAACAGGTAAATCAAATGAGCCAATTATGGGAATACCAATTCATCCAGTCAATTTACAATAGGGAGCATTCGCGCTGTCGCACTGAATGGCAGTGGCACAGCGCCCAGAGCATCTAACACCAGCAAACACAGAGGAGACAAAAAGCGAAAGATGGAAGGGAGACCCATGCCAATGGTGCCAGGTCTAACAAGAAGGTTCTAAGACCAGCACCCTTGTGAGTACCGAGGTACCCATGTTACCTATCCCAGAGGAGCCGGGTGCATAGGGGTCAAGTGGTGTCGAAAACCCTCATCATTTTCAATGGAGTGATGCGAAGAAGTACTGCTGCCGGGAAGATGAAAAGTGTCCGGTGGAATCCAAGCCTGGATCCGAGGTGAGAAGAACCTGAAAGCAGAGGGGACAGAGTCTGGGTCACTTCAGGGTGACCAGGGGCTCGATAGACGAATGCCCACCGATGTCGGGTGCTTCAGGTGTGAAGATAGGATGCTTGACTCTGCAGCCACGGGGACCAGGAGACCTCGACGACAACCAAAGTCCGGAGGTGAGCTGTCCCACAAAGGATGTCGAGTGCTGAGGGGTCAGTGTCCGAATTGAACACCAACAAGCCTTGGCAAAGGCAACCCATGCGGGCAGAGGAAACCGGTTACGGTGTGGACCAGCAAGGTCCTGGAGACTCTCCATGCTATGGGGAGTCAGGGCTTGTCTGGAGCAACCAGGGAAGCCCAAGGAAAATCAAAGTGACCCTCGCCAGGACCCACAGGCCAACCGACCAGGGATCGCGAGGGGACCTTGAGCGAATTCGCAAAGCACCAACCCACAGAGCACTCGTGGAGTGGAGGCCGGAGATCTTCAGTGGAAATGCTGCTCGGGGTTGGGACTACACGTAGTCCAAAGCAAAGCCTCAGGGATTGCCAAAAAGCATATGCTGCTGCAAAAGTACACGGTGCACAGGGGTTCAGGTTGTACGGTCCCCACGAGGGATACTGGTCTCAGGATTGCTGAGAGAGCAGATCGACCTCAGGGAAGCTTGGGAACCCACCTCCTGTGTTGCAGAAATCTTCGGAGTCCTCAGGAGCTCGGGAGATGCAAACCGGTCAGATGCATCTAGGTGCCTGCTGCTGCAGGGTGTGAGAAGTTGGCCTGGTATATGCTGTCCACTAATTATAGTGGGCACCTTGCACCAGTCCAAACAACCCCTTATTGGAGATAGGTTAAAGACAACCTTTATTGAAAGCTATCCTAGTGGTAGCTATGGAGAGCAGCATTCAGGCTAAGTCTTGAAGGAATGTAAAGCAGCTTGTTTTACCAGTCTATAATCTCTTGAGTGACCAAATGAAAGAGCACCACACCAGGTATATATTCAAAATATATGTATTTATTGCTAAACACACCCCTCTAGTCTCTTTATGAGGCTAGAGTTCGAAGTACATAAGTTATATAAACAGTAATAGCACAAATACACGTTTGGGCCCTAGGGCGTACCAAACCATATACCAATAAAGTGGTATAAGAACCACGACTGAGCTAGACACTAGGCCTAGAGCCTCTAGAAGTGCTTGGACCACAAGGAACCACCCAAGGTAGTGACACAGGGGACCCACGGGGACGCGTGCAGTGTAGTAACACAGCCGCGAATCGCCGTTAACTTCTATGGAGAAAGTCGCGGTTGGGAATTTAAAGAAAAGGGACACTTAAAGAAGGACTTGGAGCAAACCCTTTGAGAACTAGGTCGTTCTAGAGTCTCTACCCACGGGAGCACCGGAGTACTCTTGATACCTCACCCAGGAAGCCGGGTGCATAGGTGCCTTTCGGGGTCGGGTTTCGTCGTCAATTTGAATGGCGATCTGCTGCAAAGTGCTGCTGGCGACCAAGTGAAAAGTGTCCGGGTGGATCCAAAGGTGGATCGGAGATCTGAAGAACCTGAAAGCAGAGGGGACAGAGTCTGGGTCACTAGCCAGTGACCAGGAAGGCGATGAGCAGATGCCCACCGATGTCGAGTGCTTCAGGTAGGTTGACGGTTGTCTTGACTCTTCAGCCACGAGGTCCAGGAGGCGTTGTCGGTGACCAGGAGCAGGATTCGGGCTGGTACACAATGTCTGTCGAGTGCTGAGGTGTCGGCGACCAGATTGGACCCAACAAGCCTTGGCAACGGCAAGTCTTGATGAAGATGAAGATTGACGATTGTGCAGACCAGCAAGGTCTGAGGAACTCACCCAGCAAGGGTAAGTGAGGGCAAGCCTGGAGCAACCAGGGAGCCCAAGTAGAAAAAGATTGGCCTTCGTGAAGGGCTACTAGCCAACGGGCTAGTGACCGCAAATGAGCCTCAAGACGGTGCACGTGGAGCTGGCTCACAGGACACTTGTGGAGTGGAGGCCAGTGATCTTCGGTGCAGTTGGTGTTGGAGGCTAGGGCTACTCGGAGCCCAAAGCACGACTTCGTGGGAGACCCAGAAGAGGATGCACTTGCAAATGCGTGCGGTGTCCAGGGGTCACGGTTCCACATTACCCACGACAGCTACGGGCCTCAGCTTTACTGGGGACTCAGGGCAGCCTCGGGGAAGTCTGGAAATCTACCTCTGGTGATGCAAAGACTTCGGCGTCCGACGGGAGCTTAGGCAATACAGACCGGACAATTGCTTCTTTGGTGCCTGCCAAGCAGGGGAGTCACTCCTTGACCCCAAGGGAGATTCTTCTGTCCTCTAATCTTGTAGTAGAGCGTCGAAGGTCCAGGATTCTGTGTCAGAGTTTCGGTCCAGGGATAATCTAAAGTCCTAAGGACTGGGTTCCTATACTTATACTAAGTTTAGGGGTTGGACTTACTCTGTGGTCCCACCTATGGGTGGGTCAGGGCAGAGGGGTGGCTACACCCCTTTCCCTTTGTCCAGTTCGCGCCAAAGCAGGGGCTGCAAGCCCTGATCCGGTTTGAACTGGGGTATGCACAGGGACACCAAATGTGCCCCCAGTGCAGGACTTCAAAGCACCCGAAAGTGCTCCCGCCCAGCCCCAATACACACTATCCTGTCTGGGGAGGTGGTCACACCTCCCTGGGACAGGAAACCTATTGTCCAGGCCTCCCTGCCGGAGTTTCGGTCAGCAGCAGGAGGCCAGACTTGTGTCTGTGGCAGCAGCATCCATTTTGTGATGCCAGGGCTTTAGAAAGAAGTTACCGGCCAAGCCAGGGTTAACATGTCTCTCCCTCTAGAAGGGTGGAATGCTACCCCCACCGCCAGAATTGGTGAGGGGGGGTAGTATTCCAAGATGTTTGACACCAAACACGACATGTTTCGGTGCAGCCATTCCAAAGTTAGCATTTAACGCGAGGTTATAATGCGCTTAAGAGTATATGGTCAGGCTGCACTACAAACAGCATCAGAGAAGGGTCTCCGAACGCTGAAGAGGGGCCCTGCTCATGCAGGGGCACCCTCTCACATAGGAACCACGCACTCTGCCTTCAGGATTGATAAGGCCTGCCATAGGAGTGACTTATAGGTTTATATGTGTGTATGTATATAGTGATATAGGTAGCCTATATCACAGTAAGGGGTGCATGCACCACCTTACCCAGGCTGCAGTAGCAGACCTGTGGTGTCAGTTTGGATGGCCTTCCAGGGGTGGCACAATACATGCTGCAGCCCCTGGTAGGCCTCTGAGGTACCTATGCCCTGGGTACATAGTATACCATATACTAGGGACTTATAAGGGCACTCCAGATTCCAATCAGAGATGTGCCTAAGGCACATGGAAACCATTTTAGAGAGGAAGCAGCTAGGCTGGGGTTCTGATTAGCAGGGCCCCAGCCAGACTAAGGTCGAAAAACAGTGAAGCATCAGCAAAAGTGGAGGTACCCATGTGAAGCAGATCCTACTCTCCTACACAGGGGAGTAACTCCTTTACTCCAAGGGAGATTCTTCTGTCGTCCAGCGAAGTGTAGACCATCGAAGTACTTGGTTTCTGTTGCAGAGTTTAGTCCAGGTAAAATCCAAAGTCCTGTAATCAGGTTTCCCACTTTATACCCAGGGAAGGGGTTGGACTGACTCTGTAAAAACGGACTTACTGACTCTGGGGACCCTCCTAGGGGAGGGGCAGGACAGAGGGGTGGCTACACCCATGTCCTTTGTCCAGTTTCGCGCCAGAGCAGGCGCAAATGGCTCCTGCAACTGGTTTGAGCCGGACTATGCATGGGGACACCAAATGTGCCCCCAGTGCAGACTTTCTGGCACTCTAAGAGTGCACCCACCCAGCCCCAATACACTAAAGCCTGTCTGGGAGGTGGTCACACCGCCCTGTGACAGGAAACCTATTGTCAGGCCTTCCTCTGCTTGAGCTTGGCTCAGCAGCAGGAGGTCAGACTTGTGTCTGTGGCTGGCAGCATCCATTTTGTGCTGCCCAGGTCAAGAAAGCTGGTACCGGGTAGACCGGTGACCCTATAGTAGTGGTTCTACAAGGGTGGAATCATACCTCCCACACTAGTTACTGGTGTGGAGGTATGATTCCAAGGTGTTTGACACCAAACACGACATGTTTCTAAGCAGCCGTTTTAAAGTTAGCATTTACCGCGAGGTTATAATGCAGTTAAATATATATGGTTGGCTGCATCACAGACAACCCTAGAGAATAGGTTCCGAAGGCTGCAGAGGGGCTCTGCTCATGCAGGGGCACCCTTTCACACAAAACCCAGCACCCTGCCTTCAGGATTGATAAGGCCTGCCCTAGGGGTGACTGATATGTTTATATGTGCAGTGATTTAGAATAGATATAGGTAACCTATATCTAAGTAAGGGGTGCATGCACCTCCTTACAGAGGCTGCAGCAGCAGACCTGTGATGTGATTTTGGATGGCCTCTCAGGGGTGGCACAATACATGCTTCAGTCCCTGGGGGGCCTCTGGGGTACCTATGCCCTGGGTACATGGTGTACCATATACTAGGGACTGATAAGGGTACCCCAGAATCCAATCTGAAGTGTACCTAAAGTACATGCAATCAATTTACAGGAGAAAGCAGATAGACTGGGGTCCTGAATAGCAGGATCCCAGTCAGTCTATCTCAAAAACAGGAAACATCAGCAAAAAGAGGGGGTAACCATAAGAGGCAAATCCTACTCTCC
The DNA here is from genome assembly GCA_963921515.1 of Calotriton arnoldi. Lineage (NCBI taxonomy): Eukaryota > Metazoa > Chordata > Amphibia > Caudata > Salamandridae > Calotriton > Calotriton arnoldi. Next base: position 957,020 of record CAWUFW010005485.1, read on the forward strand.
TACAAGCCCCACTGTATTTATCTTGTCACATTTGCTGTGCCTCAAAGACAGAGGTCAAATGTCAGGCTATCTCTTCCAGTGACGGCCGCTATTAATGACAAGTGGTGGGTTGGGGGATGGGGTCTTTGAGGGTGTGGGGATAAATAACAAAAAAATGAAATAAAAAAGTACTTACCTGCTGCCGCCGTTTCAATGTTCTTCTGCTACAGTCCCGACTCCTGATTCCCCATGAGCTGATGCACACTGTGCAGGCTCCCAGGCGCCAATCAAGACGCCTCTCTCATGCTGGTAATACTATTTACCAGCTTGAGAGCGGCGGCGTGATTGGCCTGAGCGGGCTGGATTAATGCTCGCTCAGGGCCTGGGAGCCTGTGCCTGTTCTCCACCCAGCTGTGCAGCACAGCTCGGGTGGAGAGATCTCTCAATGCTGTACTTCCAGGTGTCATATCCTGCAGTCTTGCTGCTGTCACTCAGAAACCCATTGTCCCTGGTGTACTTCCTGGTGTCTTATCCTGCAGTCTTGCTGCTGTCACTCAGAGACCCACTGTTTCTGCTGTAAGTCCTGGTGGCATATCCTGCAGTCTTGATGCTGTCACTCAGAGAACCGCTGTCACTGCTGTAACTCCTGATGCCATATCCTGCAGTCTTACTGCTGTCACTCACAGACCCGCTGTCACTGCTGTACTTCCTGGTGTCATATCCTTCAGCCTTGCTGGTGTCACTCAGAGAACCACTGTCACTGCTGTAACTCCTGGTGTCATATCCTGTTGTCTTGTTGCTGTCACTCAGAGAACCACTGTCACTGCTGTAACTCCTGGTGTCATATCCTTCTGTCTTCCAGCTGTCACTCAGAGACCCATTGTCACTGGTGTACTTCCTGGTGCCATATGTTGCAGTCTTGCTGCTGTCACTCAGAGACCTGCTGTTTCTGCTGTAAGTCCTGGTGTCATATCCTGCAGCCTTGCTGCTGTCACTCAGAGACCCGCTGTCACTGCTGTACTTCCTGGTGCCATATCCTGCAGCCTTGCTGCTGTCACTCAGAGACCCGATGTCACTGCTGTACTTCCTGGTGCCATATCCTGCAGCCTTGCTGCTGTCACTCAGAGACCCGATGTCACTGCTGTACTTCGGAGTGTCATATCCTGCAGCCTTGCTGCTGTCACTCAGAGACCTGCTGTCACTGCTGTACTTCCTGGTGCCATATCCTGCAGCCTTGCTGCTGTCACTCAGAGACCCGCTGTTTCTGCTGTAACTCCTGGTGCCATATCCTGCAGCTTTGCTGCTGTCACTCAGAGACCCGATGTCACTGCTGTACTTCCTGGTGCCATATCCTGCAGCCTTGCTGCTGTCACTCAGAGACCCGATGTCACTGCTGTACTTCCTGGTGCCATATCCTGCAGCCTTGCTGCTGTCACTCAGAGACCTGATGTCACTGCTGTACTTCTGGGTGTCAAATCCTGCAGCCTTGCTGCTGTCACTCAGATACCTGCTGTCACTGCTGTACTTCCTATTGCCATATCCTGCAGCCTTGCTGCTGTCACTCAGAGACCCGCTGTTTCTGCTGTAACTCCTGGTGCCATATCCTGCAGCCTTGCTGCTGTCACTCAGAGACCCGCTGTAACTCCTGGTGCCATATCCATCATGCTAGCTGCTGTCACTCAGAGACCCGCTGTCTCTGCTGTAACTCCTGGTGCCATATCCTGCAGCCTTGCCGCTGTCACTCAAAGACCCGCTGTTTCTGCTGTAACTCCTGGTGCCATATCCTGCAGCCTTGCTGCTGTCACTCAGAGATCTGCTGTTTCTGCTGTAACTCCTGGTGCCATATCCTGCAGCCTTGCTGCTGTCACTCAGAGACCTGCTGTTTCTGCTGTAACTCCTGGTGCCATATCCTGCAGCCTTGCTGCTGTCACTCAGAGACCCGCTGTTTCTGCTGTAACTCCTGGTGCCATATCCATCATGCTAGCTGCTGTCACTCAGAGACCCGCTGTCTCGTCTGTAACTCCTGGTGCCATATCCGTCAACCTTGCTGCTGTCACTTCCTTTAGATCCAATAGTGCAATGCACATGCACATTTATCGAAGGATAGACCCTTGCTGTACCAATACAGAGACCACCACAGTACATGGTGTGGAAGGGTGGAGGGAATGACATGTGCCCCGTATGGGTCCCTTTAAGGACCAAGGGGCACATTTATCAAAAACTCAAGCAGTGTGCAGCGCTGCACTGCGCTGCATGATAGGGAAAGGGCAGAAATGCGCTCCTTTCCCTGCGTTGGCGAACAATGTGCTGCCTAGTGCCAACGCAGGCACATTTGCACCATGGTGCAAGGCTGCCTGCATTGTAAGCAGGATTGTTTTTGTGCAGGAAGGAACACTTGCTGCTTCAAAAACGGTCCTCTGAGGCATTTTCCTCTTTTTCTATGTGCTGCAGAATGAGGAGAAATAAAGATGTTTAACCTCGTTACACCTCATGAGGCATAGCATTTTGATGCATTCCCAGGTCTACAGGGGAATCCGCCAAAATCCATGCGTGGATGCGTGGGAACACCCATGCTCCATCCATGGAACACCTCCCTGGGGCATAGTAATGCAACCAAGTGATTTGCACTGTGTTATTCTGGATTTATCAGGCCATGCAAGACCACACAATGTGGCCTAGCGTGCTTTAATACTCTGATACCTGCTCTCTCCATCCTTCTCACGCCCCCTGATATCCTGCTCTCTCCATCCTTCTCACGCTCTCTGACACCCGCTGTCTCTACCCTTCTCACCTCCTCTGATACCCCTCTCTCTCTCCATCCTTCTCACGCCCCCTGATATCCTGCTCTCTCCATCCTTCTCACGCCCCCTGATATCCTGCTCTCTCCATCCTTCTCACGCCCTCTGACACCTGCTCTCTCTATCCTTCTCACCTCCTCTGATACCCCTCTCTCTCTCCATCCTTCTCACGCCCCCTGATATCCTGCTCTCTCCATCCTTCTCACGCCCTCTGACACCCGCTGTCTCTACCCTTCTCACATCCTCCGATACCTCCTCTCTCTATCCTTCTCACCTCCTCTGATACCCCTCTCTCTCTCTCCATCCTTCTCACGCCCCCTGATATCCTGCTCTCTCCATCCTTCGCCGCCCTCTGACACCCGCTGTCTCTACCCTTCTCACATCCTCCGATACCTCCTCTCTCTATCGTTCTCACGTCCTCTGATACCTGCTCTCTCTACTCTTCTCATGTCTCTGATACCTGCTCTCTTCATCCTTCTTACACCCTCTGATACTCTGCTCTCCCCACCCTTCCACTATTCCTTTGATGTCCTGCTCTCTATCCTGCTCACGTCTTCTGATACCTGCCCTCTCTATCCTTCTCACGCCCTCTGATACCTTCTCTCTCTACCCTTATCATGTCCTCTGATACCTCCTCTCTCTACCCTTCTCACATCCTCTGATACCTCCTCTCTCTACCCTTCTCACGTCCTCTGATACCTCCTCTCTCTATCGTTCTCACATCCTCTGATACCTGCTCTCTCTACCTTTCTCACGTCCTCCGATACCTGCTCTCTTCATCCTTCTTAGACCCTCTGATACTCTGCTCCCCCATCCTTCACACTTCCTCTGACATCCTGCTCTCTATCCTTCTCACGTCCTCTGAAACCCTACTCTCTCTATCCTTCTCAAATCCTCTGAAACCCTACTCTCTCTATCCTTCTCAAATCCTCTGATGCCCTGCTCTCTCTATCCTTCTCACGTCCTCTAATACCTGCTCTCTCTATCCTTCTCAAATCCTCTGACGCCCTGCTCTCTCTATCCTTCTCACGTCCTCTAATACCTGCTCTCTCTATCCTTCTCAAATCCTCTGATGCCCTGCTCTCTCTATCCTTCTCACGTCCTCTAATACCTGCTCTCTCTGTCCTTCTCACGTCCTCTGATACCTGCTCTCTCTATCCTTCTCACGTCCTCTGATACCTGCTCTCTCTGTCCTTCTCACGTCCTCTGAAACCTGCTCTCTCTATGCTTCTCACATCTTCTGATATCTGCTCTCTTCATCCTTCTCACACACTCTGATACTCTCCCTACCCTTCTCACGCCCTCTGATGCCCTGCTCTCTCTATCCTCATGTCCTCTGACGTCCTGCTCTCTATCCTTCTCACATCGTCTGATACCTGCTCTCTCTATCCTTCTCACATCATCTGATACCTGCTCTCTCTACTCTTCTCCCGTCCTCTGATACCTTAAAATATAACCATGAGGGGTGTTATTAGGAAGGAGAAATGGCGCCTATAGAGTTAGCATTAATATCTGATTATATGATTTCTGCGGTGCAACAAGGTGAGGGAAAACACCCTATGCCCTCCAATCATTGGCCCCTAGGGCCAAAATACTTGATGAATCTTATCCTATGCACACGCGCAAATATACAAGTCAAAATGACATTGAGTGCAGGCAGTATCATAAATAACGAATACAAGTTCATGTGTTTTCTTGTAATTTTTGTATTTTCTTAAATCCAACGACTGCCCAGCCAACACGTGTTTCGTCGCTCGAGGACCCCACGACTTCCTCACTTGAGAGGATTCGCAGTGCCTTGTAAAAGGCTCATAATAGTCCATACACATTGAATATTGACGCACATCGTGTTTTAATACCTATTGACCAGCCGGGTCAGAAGAACAACCGGCAGAGAGGATTAAGAACATAGAACCGAAGAGCCTTACAGCCCTGAAGAAGTCGTGGGGTCCTCCCCGAGCGACGAAACACGTGTTGGCTGGGCATTCGTTGAATTAAAGAAAATACAAAAAAACAAGAAAAAACATGAACTTGTATTCGTTATTTATGATACTGCCTGCACTCAATGTCATTTTGACTTGTATATTTGCGCGTGTGCATAGGATAAGATTCATCCTCTGATACCTGCTCTCTATCCTTCTCACGTCCTCTGGTACCTGCTCTCTCTATCCTTCTCACGCCCTCTGATGCCCTTCTCTCTCTATCCTTCTCACGTACTCTAACGCCCTGCTCTCTCTATCCTTCTCACGTCCTCTGACGCCCTGCTATTTACCCTTCTCACCTCCTCTGATACCTCCTCTCTCTATCGTTCTCACGTCCTCTGATACTCTGCTGTCTCTATCCTTCTCACATCCTCTAATACCTGCTCTCTCCATCCTTCTCACACGCTCTGATACCTGCTATCTCTATCCTTCTCACGTCCTCTGATACTCTACTCTCTCTACCTTTCTCACGTCCTCTGATACCTGCTCTCTCTATCCTTCTCACGTCCTCGGATACTCTGCTTTCTCTACCCTTCTCACATCCTCTGATACCTCCTCTCTCTACCCTTCTCACGTCCTCTGATACCTGTTGTCTCTTCCCTTCTCACGTCCTCTGATATCTCCTCTTTCTATCCATCTCACATCCTCTGATACCTGCTCTCTCTATCCTTCTCACATACTCTGATACTCTGCTCTCCCCACCCTTCACACTTCCTCTGATACCCTGCTCTCTCTATCCTTCTCACGTCCTGTGATACCTGCTCTCTCTAACCTTCTCACATCCTCTGACACCTGCTCTCTCTATCCTTCTCACGTCCTGTGATACCTGCTCTCCCCACCCTTCACACATCCTCTAACGTCCTGCTCTCTATCCTTCTCATGTCTTCTGATACCTGCTCTCTCTATTCTCCTCACGTCTTCTGATACCTGCTCTCTCTATCCTTCTCACACCCTCTGATACCTGCTCTATCATTCTCATGCCCTCTGATACGCTGCTCTCTTCATCCTTCTTACGTTCTCTGATACCAGCTCTCTCTATCCTTCTCATGCACTCTGATACCCTACTTTCTCCCTCCTTCTCAATTCCTCTGATACCCAGCTCGCTCTATCCTTCTCCCATCCTCTGCCTGCTCTCTTTATCCTTCTCACATCCTCTGATACCTGCTCCTCTATCCTTCTCACACGCTCTGATACCTGCTATCTCTATCCTTCTCACGTCCTCTGATACTCTACTCTCTCTACCTTTCTCACGTTCTCTGATACCTGCTCTCTCTATCCTTCTCACGTCCTCGGATACTCTGCTTTCTCTACCCTTCTCACATCCTCTGATACCTCCTCTCTCTACCCTTCTCACGTCCTCTGATACCTGTTGTCTCTTCCCTTCTCACGTCCTCTGATATCTCCTCTTTCTATCCATCTCACATCCTCTGATACCTGCTCTCTCTATGCTTCTCACATACTCTGATACTCTGCTCTCCCCACCCTTCACACTTCCTCTGATACCCTGCTCTCTCTATCCTTCTCACGTCCTGTGATACCTGCTCTCTCTAACCTTCTCACATCCTCTGACACCTGCTCTCTCTATCCTTCTCACGTCCTGTGATACCTGCTCTCCCCACCCTTCACACATCCTCTAACGTCCTGCTCTCTATCCTTCTCATGTCTTCTGATACCTGCTCTCTCTATTCTCCTCACGTCTTCTGATACCTGCTCTCTCTATCCTTCTCACACCCTCTGATACCTGCTCTATCATTCTCATGCCCTCTGATACGCTGCTCTCTTCATCCTTCTTACGTTCTCTGATACCTGCTCTCTCTATCCTTCTCATGCACTCTGATACCCTACTTTCTCCCTCCTTCTCAATTCCTCTGATACCCAGCTCGCTCTATCCTTCTCCCATCCTCTGCCTGCTCTCTTTATCCTTCTCACGCCCTCTGATACCTGCTCCTCTATCCTTCTCACGTCCTCTGATACCTGCTCCTCTATCCTTCTTACGTCTTCTGATACCTGCTCTCTCTACCCTTCTCACACCCTCTGATACCTGCTCTCTCTATCCTTCTCACATCCTCTGATACCTGCTCTCTCCATCCTTCTCACATTCTCTGATACCTGCTCTCTCTATCCTTCTCACGCCCTCTGATACCTGCTCTCTCTATCCTTCCCACACCCTCTGATACCTGCTCTCTCTATCCTTCTCACGTCCTCTGATACCTGCTCTCTCAATCCTTCTCACACCCTCTGATACCTGCTCTCTATCCTTCTCATGCACTCTGATACCTGCTCTCTCTGTCCTTCTCACTTCCTCTGATACCTGCTCTCTCTATCCTTCTCACGTCGTCTGATACCTGCTCACTCTATCCTTCTCACGTCCTCTGATACCTGCTCTCTCTACCCTTCTCACACCCTCTGATGCCCTCTCTCTACATCCTTATCACGTCCTCTGATGCCTTCTTTCTCTACCCTTCTCACGTCCTCTGATACCTGCTCTCTCCATCCTTCTCACGTCCTCTGATACCTGCTCTCTCCATCCTTCTCACATCTTCTGATACCTGCTCTCTCTATCCTTCTCATGCCCTCTGATACCTGCACTCTCTATCCTTCTCACGCCCACTGATACCTGCTCTCTCTACCCTTTTCACACCCTCTGATACCTGCTCTCTACATCCTTATCACGTCCTCTGATGACTTCTTTGTCTATCTTTCTCACTTCCTCTGATACCTTGTTCACTCTATCCTTTTCACTTCCTCTGATACCTGCTCTCTTCATCCTTCTCATGTTCTCTGATACCTGCTATATCTATCCTTCTCATGTCCTCTAATACCTGCTCTCTCTATCCTTCTCACGTCCTCTGATACCTGCTCTCTCTACCCTTCTCACGCCCTCTGATACCTGCTCTCTCTATCCTTCTCACATCCTCTAATACCTGCTCTCTCTATCCTTCTCACATCCTCTGATACCTGCCCTCTCTACCCTTCTCACACCCTCCGATACCTGCTCTATACATCCTTATCACGTCCTCTGATGCCTTTTTTCTCTATCCTTCTCACTTCCTCTGATACCTGCTCTCTACCCCTCTCACGTCCTCTGATACCTCCTCTATCGTTCTCATGTCCTCTGATACTCTGCTCTGTCTATCCTTCTCACATCCTCTAATACCTGCTCTCTCTATCCTTCTCACACGCTCTGATACCTGCTCTCTCTATCCTTATCACGTCCTCTGATACCTCCTATCGCTGCCCTTCTCTGGGCGTAGTTCGCGTAGTTTTGCTACGCGGAACTCCGCGAAGTTAAAAAAAACTCCGCGAAGTTCTGCGAGTGGCGGAGTGCAGTGCAAACTGCAGTTCGTGCTAGTATTCTACCCGAGCGGCAGCTCGCACTCGCAAACTTATCGTTCGCGATCGCAAACTTACAGTTCGCAATCGCGAACTTACCGTTCACGTTCGCGAGCGGGGAAAAACTGTACATCGCGAAGTGGAGTTTTCTGCACTCCACGGTGTGCGGAGTGCAGAAAACTCCGCAAACTCCGCGTACGGAGCGAAGTTCACCGCCCAGGCCTACGCTCTGCTACTGCTGTCTCTTCCCTTCTCACATCCTCTGATACCTCCTCTTTCTATCCTTCTCACATCCTCTGATACCTGCTCTCTATCCTTCTCACACCCTCTGATACCTGCTCTCTCTATCCTTCTCACGCCCTCTGATACCCTGCTCTCTCCTTCCTTCTCACTTCCTCTGATACCGTGCTCTCTTTATTCTTCTCACGTCCTCTGATACCCTGCTTGCTCTATCCTTCTCCCATCCCCTGCCTGCTCTCTTTATCCTTCTCACGCCCTCTAATACCTGCTCTATCCTTCTCACACCCTCTGATACCTGCTCTCTCTATCCTTCTGACGCCCTCTGATAGCCTGCTCTCTCCTTCGTTCTCACTTCCTCTGATACCGTGCTCTCTTTACTCTTCTCACGTCCTCTGATACCCTGCTCGCTCTATCCTTCCCCCATCCCCTGCCTGCTCTCTTTATCCTTCTCACGCCCTCTGATACCTGCTCTCTCTATCCTTTTCACGTCCTCTGATAGCTGCTCTCTCTATCCATCTCACGACTTCTAATACCTGCTCTCTCTATCCTTCTCACGTCCTCTGATAGCTGCTCTCTATCCTTCTCACGTCCTCTGATGCCTTCTTTCTCTATCCTTCTCACTTCCTCTGATACCTTGCACACTCTATCCTTTTCCTTGATACATGCTCTCTCTATCCTTCTCAAGTCCTCTGATACCCTGCGCTCTCTATCCTTCTCACACCCTCTGATACCTGCTCTCTCTGTCCTTCTCACGCCCTCTGATGCCCTGCTCTCTCTATCCTTCTCACGTTCTATGATACCTGCTCTCTCTACCCTTTTCATGCCCTCTGATACCTGCTCTCTCTATCCTTCTCACGCCCTCTGATACCTGCTCTCTCTGTCCTTCTCACGCCCTCTGATGCCCTGCTCTCTCTATCCTTCTCACGTTCTATGATACCTGCTCTCTCTACCCTTTTCATGCCCTCTGATACCTGCTCTCTCTCTATCCTTCTCCCGCCCTCTGATGCCCTGCTCTCTCTATCCTTCTCACGCCCTCTGATACCTGCTCTCTCTATCCTTCTCACACCCTCTGATACCTGCTCTATCATTCTCATGCCCTCTGATACGCTGCTCTCTTCATCCTTCTTACGTTCTCTGATACCTGCTCTCTCTATCCTTCTCATGCACTCTGATACCCTACTTTCTCCCTCCTTCTCAATTCCTCTGATACCCAGCTCGCTCTATCCTTCTCCCATCCTCTGCCTGCTCTCTTTATCCTTCTCACGCCCTCTGATACCTGCTCCTCTATCCTTCTCACGTCCTCTGATACCTGCTCCTCTATCCTTCTTACGTCTTCTGATACCTGCTCTCTCTACCCTTCTCACACCCTCTGATACCTGCTCTCTCTATCCTTCTCACATCCTCTGATACCTGCTCTCTCCATCCTTCTCACATTCTCTGATACCTGCTCTCTCTATCCTTCTCACGCCCTCTGATACCTGCTCTCTCTATCCTTCCCACACCCTCTGATACCTGCTCTCTCTATCCTTCTCACGTCCTCTGATACCTGCTCTCTCAATCCTTCTCACACCCTCTGATACCTGCTCTCTATCCTTCTCATGCACTCTGATACCTGCTCTCTCTGTCCTTCTCACTTCCTCTGATACCTGCTCTCTCTATCCTTCTCACGTCGTCTGATACCTGCTCACTCTATCCTTCTCACGTCCTCTGATACCTGCTCTCTCTACCCTTCTCACACCCTCTGATGCCCTCTCTCTACATCCTTATCACGTCCTCTGATGCCTTCTTTCTCTACCCTTCTCACGTCCTCTGATACCTGCTCTCTCCATCCTTCTCACGTCCTCTGATACCTGCTCTCTCCATCCTTCTCACATCTTCTGATACCTGCTCTCTCTATCCTTCTCATGCCCTCTGATACCTGCACTCTCTATCCTTCTCACGCCCACTGATACCTGCTCTCTCTACCCTTTTCACACCCTCTGATACCTGCTCTCTACATCCTTATCACGTCCTCTGATGACTTCTTTGTCTATCTTTCTCACTTCCTCTGATACCTTGTTCACTCTATCCTTTTCACTTCCTCTGATACCTGCTCTCTTCATCCTTCTCATGTTCTCTGATACCTGCTATATCTATCCTTCTCATGTCCTCTAATACCTGCTCTCTCTATCCTTCTCACGTCCTCTGATACCTGCTCTCTCTACCCTTCTCACGCCCTCTGATACCTGCTCTCTCTATCCTTCTCACATCCTCTAATACCTGCTCTCTCTATCCTTCTCACATCCTCTGATACCTGCCCTCTCTACCCTTCTCACACCCTCCGATACCTGCTCTATACATCCTTATCACGTCCTCTGATGCCTTTTTTCTCTATCCTTCTCACTTCCTCTGATACCTGCTCTCTACCCCTCTCACGTCCTCTGATACCTCCTCTATCGTTCTCATGTCCTCTGATACTCTGCTCTGTCTATCCTTCTCACATCCTCTAATACCTGCTCTCTCTATCCTTCTCACACGCTCTGATACCTGCTCTCTCTATCCTTATCACGTCCTCTGATACCTCCTATCGCTGCCCTTCTCTGGGCGTAGTTCGCGTAGTTTTGCTACGCGGAACTCCGCGAGTTAAAAAACTCCGCGAAGTTCTGCGAGTGGCGGAGTGCAGTGCAAACTGCAGTTCGTGCTAGTATTCTACCCGAGCGGCAGCTCGCACTCGCAAACTTATCGTTCGCGATCGCAAACTTACAGTTCGCAATCGCGAACTTACCGTTCACGTTCGCGAGCGGGCAAAAAACTGTACATCGCGAAGTGGAGTTTTCTGCACTCCACGGTGTGCGGAGTGCAGAAAACTCCGCAAACTCCGCGTACGGAGCGAAGTTCACCGCCCAGGCCTACGCTCTGCTACTGCTGTCTCTTCCCTTCTCACATCCTCTGATACCTCCTCTTTCTATCCTTCTCACATCCTCTGATACCTGCTCTCTATCCTTCTCACACCCTCTGATACCTGCTCTCTCTATCCTTCTCACGCCCTCTGATACCCTGCTCTCTCCTTCCTTCTCACTTCCTCTGATACCGTGCTCTCTTTATTCTTCTCACGTCCTCTGATACCCTGCTTGCTCTATCCTTCTCCCATCCCCTGCCTGCTCTCTTTATCCTTCTCACGCCCTCTAATACCTGCTCTATCCTTCTCACACCCTCTGATACCTGCTCTCTCTATCCTTCTGACGCCCTCTGATAGCCTGCTCTCTCCTTCGTTCTCACTTCCTCTGATACCGTGCTCTCTTTACTCTTCTCACGTCCTCTGATACCCTGCTCGCTCTATCCTTCCCCCATCCCCTGCCTGCTCTCTTTATCCTTCTCACGCCCTCTGATACCTGCTCTCTCTATCCTTTTCACGTCCTCTGATAGCTGCTCTCTCTATCCATCTCACGACTTCTAATACCTGCTCTCTCTATCCTTCTCACGTCCTCTGATAGCTGCTCTCTATCCTTCTCACGTCCTCTGATGCCTTCTTTCTCTATCCTTCTCACTTCCTCTGATACCTTGCACACTCTATCCTTTTCCTTGATACATGCTCTCTCTATCCTTCTCAAGTCCTCTGATACCCTGCGCTCTCTATCCTTCTCACACCCTCTGATACCTGCTCTCTCTGTCCTTCTCACGCCCTCTGATGCCCTGCTCTCTCTATCCTTCTCACGTTCTATGATACCTGCTCTCTCTACCCTTTTCATGCCCTCTGATACCTGCTCTCTCTATCCTTCTCACGCCCTCTGATACCTGCTCTCTCTGTCCTTCTCACGCCCTCTGATGCCCTGCTCTCTCTATCCTTCTCACGTTCTATGATACCTGCTCTCTCTACCCTTTTCATGCCCTCTGATACCTGCTCTCTCTCTATCCTTCTCCCGCCCTCTGATGCCCTGCTCTCTCTATCCTTCTCACGCCCTCTGATACCTGCTCTCTCTATCCTTCTCATACCCTCTGATGCCCTGCTCTCTCTATCCTTCTCACGTTCTCTGATACCTGCCCTCTTTATCCTTCCCACGTCCTCCGATACCTGCTCTCTCCACCCTTCTCACATCCTCTGATACCTGCTCACTATCCTTCTCACGCCCTCTGATACCTGCTTTCTATATCGTTCTCACATCCTCTGATACCCTGCTCTCTCGATCCTTCTCACATCCTCTGATACCTGCTCTCTCTATCCTTCTCCTGTCCTCTGATACCTGCTCTCTCTATCCTTCTCACATCCTCTGATACCTGCTCTCTATCCTTCTCACACCCTCTGATACCTGCTTTCTCTATCCTTCTCATGTCCTCTGATGTCCTCCTCTCTAGCCTTCTTACGTCCTCCGATACCTGCTTTCTCTAACCTTCTCAAGTCCTCTGATACTCTGCTCTCTCTATCCTTCTCACACCATCTGATACCTGCTCTCTCTATCCTTCTCACGTCCTCTGATACCCTGCTCTCTCTATCCTTCTCACGCCCTCTGATACCCTGCTCTCACCATCCTTCTCATGCCCACTGATACCTGCTCTATATCCTTCTCACGTCCTCTGATACCCTGCTCTCACCATTCTTCTCACACCCACTGATACCTGCTCTCTCAATCCTTCTTACATCCGATGATACATGCTCTCTCTATCCTTCTCACATCCTCTGATACCTGCTCTCTCAATCCTTCTCACGCCCTCTGATACCTGCTCTCTCTATCCTTCTCACGTTCTATGATACCTGCTCTCTCTACCCTTTTCATGCCCTCTGATACCTGCTCTCTCTCTATCCTTCTCACGCCCTCTGATGCCCTGCTCTCTCTATCCTTCTCACGCCCTCTGATACCTGCTCTCTCTATCCTTCTCATACCCTCTGATGCCCTGCTCTCTCTATCCTTCTCACGTTCTCTGATACCTGCCCTCTTTATCCTTCTCACATCCTCTAATACCTGCTCTCTCTATCCTTCTCACGCCCTGATACCTGCTCTCTATCCTTCTCACACCCTCTGATACCTGCTCTCTCTATCCTTCTCACATCCTCTGATACCTGCTCTCTCTTTCCTTCTCACTCCCTCTGATACCTGCTCTCACCATCCTTCTCACGTCCTCTGATACCTGCTCTCTCTACCCTTCTCACGTTCTCTGATACCTGCTATCTCTATCCTTCTCACGCCCACTGATACCCTGCTCTCTCTATCCTTCTCACGTCCTCTAATACCTGCTCTCTCTATCCTTCTCACGCCCTCTGATACCTGCTCTCTCTACCCTTCTCACACCCTCTGATACCTGCTCTATACATCCTTATCACGTCCTCTGATGCCTTTTTTCTCTATCCTTCTCACTTCCTCTCATACCTTGCTCACTCTATCCTTTTCACTTCCTCTGATACCTGCTCTCTCTACCCTTCTCACACACTCTGATACCTGCTCTCTCTATCCTTCTCACGCCCTCTGATACCTGCTCTCGCTATCCTTCTCATGTCCTCTAATACCTGCTCTCTCTACCCTTCTCACACACTCTGATACCTGCTCTCTCTATCCTTCTCACATCCTCTGATACCTGCTCTCTCTATCCTTCTCACATCCTCTCATACTCTGCTCTCTCTATCCTTCTCACATCCTCTGATACCTTGCTCTCTCTAACCTTCTCATGTCATCTGATATGCTGCTCTATTCATCCTTCTCACGTCCTCTGACGCCCTGCTGTCTCTATCCTTCTCCTGTCCTCTGATACCCTGCTCTCTCTATCCTTCTCACATCCTCTGACACCTGCTCTCTCTACTCTTCTCACGTCCTCTGATACCTCCTCTCTCTACCCTTCTCACGTCCTCTACCTGCTTTCTCTTCCCTTCTCACGTCCCCTGATACCTGCTCTCTCTACCCATCTCACGTCTTCTGATACCCTGATCGCCCCATACTTCTCACATCCCTCAAGCTCAGCATACACACTACCCTTCCTGATAGATATCTCACTATTGTCTCTCATGCGTCCCATAAATTCCTCTTTCACTTCCTTTCACATATCTTCTACTTTTACCTTCTCCTTGCACCCTTCTCTCAAAGACCCTCTTTTCTGTCCCACACACTCCTCTTACCATCCGATTCTCACTCACATTCACTCTCATACCCCTACCACTCAATAAATGATATTCTTAGGCTTTCCTGTTTTCAGTTTCTCTTTTTGGTGAATTCTGGTGGGGTTTTTTCAGTGTTTTCAATGCCTTAAAACAACAGTGGTTCTCAGTGGCTACACATTTTTGCACCATTAACAACAGAAACAGTGTTTTCCGGTGTTTATGGAACGTTTTGCTTTTATTATTGCTTTCTTTCTGCACTGATAGTGCATGGTATATAGACGGTGTACGTACAGTGTATATGAGGTCCAAATACAATTTTACAAATCAAACTTATTGTAGTACACCATACAATACTTCTTCAGTGAGTCTTTGGTCATGTGCTCTCGCTCTTTCCTTCCCATGTTAACGTTTATCTGTGAAAAGGCCCTCTCAACATTGGCAATTGAGACGGGCAACGCCAAAACAACCACTATACAATTTGCTATCTCTGGTCACTGACATAACTTTCCATGCCAATACTGGTGCACCTGAAGATTGCGATTTTCTGGAACAGGTTGTGCAACATATGCGTTGAACTGGGCGCATATGCCCTCAGGGTTATCGAAGCTGTAAAAAATGAAGCAGTACTTTTCAAAGTCCAGCAAAAATTCCCCTTTATGGAAGTGATCTAGCAATTGTGCAGAGTACCACAGTGAGGCTTCACTGACTTCAAATGCCGTGGATGGTGAAGGGACATTTCTATGCATTATTGCAAGCCATCTCTCATACATTGTAAAATAAAAGTTCCTGAATTGCTACTCAAAATTTCTTTGCTTACCAAGTGGCAATCACTCTAACATGGAACATGTTGCAGTGCCAAAGTCACCCAGCCTACTCTCAAGAGATGTTTCACATCTACACTAATTACGCTGAACACTTGGTAGACAAGGGTATTTTCAGACTCTAGTTGTTTTTATTATGCCCACTACAGCAGTCATATTTTCCTGGAAAATCTAAGAATGCAGTACAGTGTACTTTTTTTCTCATCACTATCAATATGCGACCAAAGATCCTCACATTTCTTGCCTTTGGCATCATCACTAAGCAAAACTTCTGTAAACGGTTGCCACATGGATAATATAGCATTCACGGCCTCTAGGACTGAGAGCCACTGGCTAAATGACACAGTTGGGATGACTCTTTCTTTGACGCCACAAAAATCCAAATATTTGTGTTTTAGTTCCCACGCATAATGAAACAGTGCACCAGAATTGACTACAAAGTCAACAGCATTCTTTGTTAACTCTGAAGATTGTAAAGATGCTTTCAGCATACCATCTAACAAGCGGCAAAAATCTCTTACAGGGAAGCACTTTAGCTCAGGTATCGATTTTGACAGGTCATCACACAACTTTTTCATATAAGTAGCCGAATCACTGCAAATACAAACAATATCACTCCAATCTTTGTTGAACTTTTTGCAGCAGCATTCCAAGTAACACCGCATTCCATGATTTCCAAATGTCTGGTGTCATGCTTACACTACTATCACGGATGCTTGGTGACAGCACTCTTTTCACATATACCTGTAACTACACCTTGCATTGAGTGTTTAAAGCCGGGGGTGTTTGGCAATTCACCTGCTATCAATACTGGCTCTCTTGAAAACAGGGTTAATGTATCAAAGGTTTTCACCCATTCTCCGTCTGTGGGTAAATGTGATGCTACATATTGGGAAAGATTCTGATTAAACCAGCTATTTTACCTATCAGTGAAAGGATCAAACAGGCAAAATATCAGATATGATTGTGATATTTCCTGATTCTCTACAGTTTATAAAATAATTAAATAAGACCTAAAAGAAACAATATTTTAGTGACATCCCTAAACAGCAAAACTCAAGCAGAATAATGTTAGCCCAGTCTTTCTTGCTGCTGCCTTGTATAACAAAGTTACATTGTATTGGTCCCTTCAGTAAGAAAACAAGCATTGGCATAGCCAATAGGTCTCGCCTTTGGGACCTTATAAGTGCTTAGCCAGAGGTTTTGGCTTGGCCTTTGTTTTTAAGCTATGTAGTAGAGCAGCGTGGCTGCTGTGCAGCATGTTGAAAAGTTATAATAAACAAGAATGGCCACATTCCTAGAGGAGCAAAAAAGATCAACCGATGGAGAAGGGAGAGCAGGTCAGAGAAGAGACGGTGAGGGGGACACAGAAAGGCAGGTACGGGACAGTGAGAGAGCAAGTGTGACAGTCAGCCACACAGAAAAAGAGGCAACGGGAGAGATGTTGAGAAAGGAGATTCTCGCAGAGTCACGTGGAGTGAGAAAGAGACAGATAGTCAGGAGGTAAAGAAGAAGCGAGGGGGGAGAAAGAAAGACACAGACAGAGAAAATAGAACGGAAGAGAAAAAGAAAGCGCCGCCGAGATAGAGCACCATATATCCGTGAGGTGAAAGAGGATGGGAAGAACTGAGAGAGACAAAGAAAGTGCAGCGACAGAGGTACAGAAAAAGAAAAGAGACCAAGAGAGTGCCACTGAGATAGAGGTAACAGGTGAATCCGACACAGAAAAAAGGGGTTGAGACGAATGGAGTGAGAAGATGAGATCAAAACGAGGCGGCAAGGTTAAAGAATGACAAATACAGGTGAAATGGTGACGCGGGGGAAGGGGTCGCGATAGGAAGAGACACAGACAAACAGGGAACGAAGGTAGGCACAGACCTGTACAAAGGGAAAGTCAGAGAGCGACGGAGGGAAGGGCATAGAGACAGACCTTTGGAATAAAGCAATAGAGGAAGACCAGGAAACAATGACAGAGATAAGAAAGAGTGTAAGTGAGAAATGGCAGAGGGAAAAAGAGACACTGCGAACGAGAAGTAGGTAGTGAGTGCGCGATGAGAGTTAACAAGAGACAGAGCGAATGTAAATAAAGAAACTTTGAGTAAGGGGGTGAGCGTTGTCATTTATATAGCGCCCATCACAGAGTCGAAGCTCTATTGACCCGAAATATGCAAACAAATCAACAGTTGAAGATGAAATATGTCCGAGAACAGCCAGGAAGTAACGAAGTCAGAGACATAGAAAGAGGGAGAAAGATTTTGGAAGATAGAGAGTGAAAAAGAGTAAGAGAGAGAGAGACAGAAATACATCTAAAGAAAGACAGAGAGACAGGCGCCTTGAAATACTGCGAGAGAAGAACACACACACACAAAACATACACACATACTTGCAGGTCAAGAGAGCGTCAGAAGGAGTAACAGAAGAGTGAAGAGGCACGCGGAGAACTATAGTCAGACAGCTACAGATACAGTCAACGAAAGAGGGAGAGTCAGCAAGGGAGAGGGAGATAGAGACTGGATGAGACAGGGACAGTCAAACAGAAAGAGAGAGAGAGCGAGAACAAGAAAGACGGGGTTACATTGAAATATATAACGTCAGGAAAGGCAATAAAAGGTCGAGACTTAAAAAGGAGACGGATCTGGCACCAAGAGAAGATTGGATCTGAAATGACCAACAGGGACAAAGCCCTCATCCCCCCGGCGGAGGAGTAAATATTTTGCTGTGGTATTGTTGGTCTGGACCAAGACAGCTTGATGCAGAATCTAAGGAGAAAAGGCCAGGCGAGACAAACGGATCACCTTGAGGGCCATGGTCTTCTCTCAGCCTTTTATCCCCTAAGAAGACAGTAAAACAATTGTTAGGTTATGAAAGTGCACCAAAGGGCACCAACCACCATCTAACACTTCACTGACTGAACATTTTTAATTGCCAGCATATCTGCATCAAAGGGAAGCTATTTACTCAATGCCTGTTTAATATATGGCTCGTGTATGCTTTGTTTTTTAATTAATGGCAGGAAAGTGTTCCCCGAATGGCTTGATGATATATATCTCCCTGCTGTGCGCATACAGGCGCGCGTCTGCTCGGAATTGTCTTTCTGAAGCACGTGATACTGTCCAGGGGCATCTGTCACTGAAGAATAATTTCTTATTCTAGAAAGGACTCCATATTTCAATTACCTTGCGCTCTCGCGCACACGGGTGAAAATTAGACAAACGGCAGCGTGCGCAGCGAGGGCCCACTTGCTGCCTGTTGGGTGCCAGGGTGGCAATCACTGCCGCGCGCGCAAGAGCGGGGAAACCCCACAGTGAAAACACGTCCCGATCAGCAGCTGCAAAGCGTTCCTCTGGGACCGCGCGGAAACCTTCACCAAAAGCAACCTTAGCAACGCAAAGGCTGTGGTCTGCTCTTGCCTTTCTGACTGATATAATAATATTGCCCTGGAAGCAATTTGTATCTAAATGGAATTCTGTGTTAACGTTAAAACTCTCCAAGTTGTGATGACAGCTCACTAAGATTAGGAGCAAATGCAGAACTGTTCAATTTTTTTAATTCTAAATTTTTATTGCTCCGGTGGGCTGGAGATTTTTGGATTCGTGTCAATTGCGAGGAACACAATTTCCTGCTTCCTTAATCTGTTAAATAGGCCAACACAGGTTTAAAGCAGAATGCGACCTACGCTGACAAATAATACTACTTACGAAAACACGTAAAACCTTCTGGATCATGAATCATTAATTAAAAGCCACTGACACACAGGAGAAATAATAGTGCTGTATTTCGGAATTCCTTTGACATACGTTAAACAAAAAGGCAATGTAAAGGAGGGAGGACGAACGAGCGGCGTTGAGAGGCAAACAGAACAAGCGTGAGGGAGCGTGGCACGGCCCCGCGGCCGCGAAAGAGCAGGCAAATGCACTCGTGCTTGTGCTGGCATCTGCCTTGCGGGAGCGAGCAGCGGCGGCGCGAGAGCCATATGTTTTCAATTACCACGCGCGCCGCTGCTCGCTCCCGCAAGGTGGATGCCAGCACAAGCACGAGTGTGCTTGAAAAGGAGCAGACCGATGGCTAAAGGCCCTCCTAGAGCAGTGCATGCGCGCTGCCTAGGCGAGACCTAAAAAATTACTCTTTCACTATTGTTTTCCTTTCTTTGAATGGCATTTAGTTTGTGGTACTTCAGAGGGTTATCAGTGTTTATATGTTTACACTGGTGAGGGCTATTTCCCTTTCTGTGGGGTTTTAATAGTTATTATAGGTTTAACCCTAAAACAGGATAGCCTAGATATGCCCCTCTCACAAACACACACATTTGTCTCCTGCTTTTAACCTCCTTTGCCTCCACACCCAACTTATGTGCCCCTCTCACACAGTCAACCTCACTCCCACTGAGCCCTTCTCATACAGTCAACCTCACTCCCAGAGAGCCCTTCCCACTCAACCTCACTCACACTGAGCTCTTCTCACACGCTCAATCTCACTCACACTGAGCCGTTCTCACACAATAAACCGCACTCACATTGAGCCCTTCTCAGAAAATCAACTGCACTCACACTGAGCCCTTCTCACGCAGTCAAACTCACTCACACTGAGCCCTTCTCACGCAATCAACCTCACTCACACTGAGCCCTTCTCACGCAGTCAACCTCACTCACACTAAGCCCTTCTCACACACTCAACCTCACACTGAGCCCTTCTCACACATTGACCTGCCTAACAGTCAACCTCACTCACACTGAGCCCTTCACACGCAGTCCACCTCACTCACACTGAGCCCTTCTCACGCAGTCAACCTCACTCATACTGAGCCCTTCCCACACAGTCACCTTCACTCACACTGAGCCCTTCTCACACAGTTATCACTCACACTGAGCCCTTCTCATGCAGTCAACCTCACACTGAGACCTTCTCACGCAGTCAACCTCACACTGAGCCCGTCTCACGCAGTCAACCTCACTCACACTGAGCCCTACTCACGCAGTCAACCTCACTCACACTGTGCCCTACTCAAACAGTCAACCTCACTGACACTGAGCCCTTCTCATGCAGCCAACTTCACTCACACTGAGCCCTTCTCACAGTCAACCTCACTCACACTGAGCCCTTCTCACAATCAACCTCATTCACACTGAGCCCTTTTCACAGTCAACTTCACTCACACTCAGCCCTACTCACGCAGTCAACCTGACTCACACTGAGCCCTTCTCACGCAGTCAACCTCACTCACACTGAGCCCTTCTCACTCAGTCATCCTCACTCACACTGAGCCCTTCTCACGCAGTCAAACAAACTCACATTGAGCCCTTCTCACAAAGTCAAGCTCAGTCACACTGAACCCTTCTCATGCAGTCAAGCTCACTCACACTGAGCCCTTCTCATGCAGTCAACCTCACTCACACTGAGCCCTTCTCATGATCAACCTCACTCACACTGAGCCCTTCTCATTATCAACCTCACTCACACTGAGCCCTTCTCACACAGTCAACCTCACTTACACTGAGCCCTTCTCACACAGTCACCCTCACTCACACTGACCCCTTCTCATAGTCACCCTCACTCACACTGACTGCTCCTCACACAGTCACCCTCACTCACACTGACCCCTTCTCATAGTCACCCTCACTCACACTGACCGCTTCTCACACAGTCAACCTCACTCACACTGAGCCCTTCAAATGCTGTCAACCTCGCTCGCACTGAGCCCTTTTCACTCAGTCAACCTCACTCAAACTGAGCCCTTCTCATGCAGTCAAACACACTCACACTGAGCCCTTCTCACGCAGTCAACCTCACTCACACTGACCCCTTCTCACAGTCACCCTCACTCACACTGACCGCTTCTCATGCAGTCAACCTCACTCATAATGAGCCCTTCTCACGCAGTCAACCTCACTCACACTGAGCCCTTCTCATGCAGTCACCCTCACTCACACTGACCCCTTCTCACAGTCAACCTCACTCACACCGAGCCCTTCTCACTAAGTCAACCTTACTCACACTGAGCCCTTCTCACTCAATCTCACTCACACTGAGCCCTTCTCATGCAGTCAACCTCACTCACACTGAGCCCTTCAAACACAGTCACCCTCACTCACACTGACCCCTTCTCACAGCCACCCTCACTCACACTGACCGCTTCTCACACAGTCAACCTCACTCACACTGAACCCTTCTCACACAGTCAACCTCACTCACACTGAGCCCTTCTCACACAGTCAACCTCATTCACACTGAGCCCTTCTCACAGTCACACTCACTCCCACTGAGACCTTCTCACAGTCAACCTCACTCACACTGAGCTCTACTCACAAGGTCAATCTCACTCACACTGAGCCCTTCTCACTCAGTCAACCTCACTCACACTGAGCCCTTCTCACGCAGTCAAACTCACTCACACTGAGCCCTTCTCACGCAGTCAAGCTCAGTCACACTGAGCCCTTCTCACAGTCACCCTCACTCTCACTGAGCCCTTCTCACAGTCAACCTCACTCACACTGAGCCCTTCTCACACAGTCACCCTCATTCACACTCAGCCCTACTCACGCAGTCAACGTGACTCACACTGAGCCCTTCTCACGCAGTCAACCTCACTCACACTGAGCCCTTCTCACAATGTCAACCTCACTCACACTGAGCCCTTCTCACGCAGTCAAGCTCAGTCACACTGAGCCCTTCTCACAGTCACCCTCACTCTCACTGAGCCCTTCTCACAGTCAACCTCACTCACACTGAGCCCTTCTCACACAGTCACCCTCATTCACACTCAGCCCTACTCACGCAGTCAACGTGACTCACACTGACCGCTTCTCACGCAGTCAACCTCACTCACACTGAACCCTTCTCACATAGTCAACCTCACTCACACTGAGCCCTTCTCACACAGTCAACCTCATTCACACTGAGCCCTTCTCACAGTCACACTCACTCACACTGAGACATTCTCACAGTCAACCTCACTCACACTGAGCTCTACTCACACAGTCAATCTCACTCACACTGAGCCCTTCTCACTCAGTCAACCTCACTCACACTGAGCCCTTCTCACGCAGTCAAACTCACTCACACTGAGCCCTTCTCACGCAGTCAAGCTCAGTCACACTGAGCCCTTCTCACAGTCACCCTCACTCTCACTGAGCCCTTTTCACAGTCAACCTCACTCACACTGAGCCCTTCTCACACAGTCACCCTCATTCACACTCAGTCCTACTCACGCAGTCAACGTGACTCACACTGAGCCCTTCTCACGCAGTCAACCTCACTCACACTGAGCCCTTCTCACTCAGTCAACCTCACTCACACTGAGCCCTTCTCACGTAGTCAAGCTCACTCACACTGAGCCCTTCTCACGCAGTCAAGCTCACTCACACTGAGCCCTTCTCACAATGTCAACCTCACTCACACTGAGCCTTTCTCACGCAGTCAACCTCACTCACACTGAGCCCTTCTCACTCAGACACCCTCACTCACACTGAGGCCTTCTCTCACAGTCAAACTCACTCACACTGAGTCCTTCTCACGCAGTCAAGCTCCCTGGCACTAAGCCCTTCTTATGCAGTAAACCTCACTCACACTGAGCCCTTCTCACACAGTCAACCTCACTCACACTGAGCCCTTCTCACACAGTCACCCCTCACTCACACTGATCCCTTCTCCCCATCAACCTTACTCACAATGAGCCCTTCTCACTCAACCTCACTCGCACTGAGCCCTTCTGACGCAGTCAACCTCACTCACACTGAGCCCTTCTCACACAGTCACCCTCACTCACACTGACCCCTTCTCATAGTCACCCTCACTCACACTGACCGCTTCTCACACAGTCAACCTCACTGTTAGACTTGGTATCTTTTGCCGTGTTTCCCCTGTCTTTCTGCTTTCTGACCTCCCGGTTTCGACTCTGTTTTTGCTGGTTTAGTAGTCTTTGTGCACTTTCTCACTGCTGTTCAGTGTTAAAGTGCAAATGCTCCTGTTGTAAATTGTTATTATGGATTGGTGTTTCCATGATTTGCATATTTGATTTACTGGTAAGCCCCTAGTAAAGTGCACTGAGTGTGCCAGGGCCTGTAAATCAAATGCTACTAGTGAGCCTGCAGCGCTGATTGTGCCACCCACATGAGTAGCCCTGAAAAGGTATCTCAGACCTGCCACTGCAGGGTCTGCGCGCAGTTTGTAACTGCCATGTCGACCTGGCAAGTGTACCCACTTGCCAGGCCCTAATCTTCCCTTTTCTTACATATAAGTCACCCCTAAGGTAGGCCCAAGGTACCCCTGTGGGTAGGGTGCTGTGTATGTTAAAGGTAGGACATGTACTGGTGTGTGTGGCATGTCCTGGTAGTGAATTACAGTGCATTTCGTTTTTCACTATGGAGAGGCTATCTGTCCCATAGGATAGAATGGGAGTTTTACTTATAAAAACTTATAAGCATTACTTCCCATTGGGACAAGATAGGGAAATGGAGTTTAGTATGCCTGGACTCAGAATGTAGAAATGCATCATTTAGTACAGATGATTTTTATGTTCTGTGTTTGAAAATACCACTTTAGAAAGTAGGTATTTTCTTGCTTAGCCATCCTGTGTATCTCTGCTGGGCTTGTGGATTGACTGTCTGGCTTTGAAGTGACAGGGGCTGGGGATGTGCATTTTCTCAGACAGCCACCGGGGGGGCGGTGTTGATGTGTGTCCTGCCTTTTCCGGATGAGTCAGGGCTGGGCTGAATAGGCCTGGTCTGCATTTAGAGTGGTGGGAGGAGATTTCCCTTGCACCTGAATAGGCCCTGTCTGCCTTGGACAATGCTTTCTCCACCTCCTGCTGGGAAGCTGGGCCAGAGCGGACCAAACTGGTTTGGACTAAGTACAGACACTCTCTGCCTGAGAGAACAAAGGAATTTTGAGTATAAATATTGGGGCCCAGACCACAGAACTTTAGAACTCGCTGGAATCAAGGAACCTGCCAAGAAGAAGAGCTGGAAGAACTGCCAGGAGGAGTACTGCCCCAGTGCTGTGTTGTTGCTTTGTTGGGTTGGCCTGCAGTTGCCGCTTCTGCCTTGGGCAGTGAAAGGACTGGACTGAACTTTCCTTACTTGTGCTGAGTATCTCCAAGGGCTTGAAGTAGAGCTTGACTCTTGTTCTTAAGTCTCAGGGACTGCAAAGACTTCACCAACCTCTGGGTACTGCTTCTGGAACCGTTGTTTCAGTTGCCACAGAGAAGGGAAAATCAACCGACTCCGTCACCGACTCCATCGCTGGCTCCATGTCCTGAAGGCATGGCAGAGGGCACCGCCGCATCTCCCACCGCAACCCTGCTCTCACAGATGCCGACGACTGACGCCGCCGCCACCGAGCTGCTGCTTGCACCGTGACCTGTGGGCACCGCACTCCGCACCGCCTCGCTTCACTTCGCCGCTTTGGTCTCACCAACGCCGTCGCTGCACGCTGACCATGACCTCCGTGACCGCATCGTGGCTTGGGGGCACCGCTCGTAAGTCACACGACGCCCCGCCTCCTCCCACACCGCAGTCCAGACTGACCAAGGCCAGCTTCCCGCAACCGGCTCTGTCGCCTGCACCGTGATCTGTCAGCACTGCAACGAGCACCGCCTTCACTCAGCACTGTAGCCCTGGTCTCACTGACACCGCTGGATGACCATCACCGAGCTGCTGCCTACACCACGACTTGAGGGCACCACACGCCGCACCGCTCCACTTCACACCGCAACCGTGACAGTTGCCACGATCGGCCCACACCACTAGTTGGCCGCAACACAAAAGGTACTGTTGACGCCCCTGACCAACGCGGTCAGACGGAACTGTTAAATTCTGTTATTTAGAGCACAGCGGTAGCACCGGACGGAGCTACCGACTTCAAGGAACAGTGTTTTTCAAGTATTCTTGCAAAGTGCATATTTTTAAAGTACTGTATGTTGGATTTTTGTCGTTTTGGTCTTGTTTTGGCAATATAAAAATATTGGATATTTTTCTAAACTGGTGTGATGTCCGTTTGTAGTGTTTTCACTGTGTTACTGTTGGATATGTGCAAGCGCTTTCTGCCTCTGAGATATGCCTGTTTGCTCGTGCCAAGCTACACAGGGGTGAGCAGGGGTTATTTTAGAAGTGTATCCCTCTTACCCTGACTAGAAGAAGGGTCCCTACTTGGACAAAGGTGCAAACCCTTGCCAACAAGAGACCCCCATTTCTAACACTCACTCACACTGAGCCCCTCTCACAAAGTCGACCTCACTCGCACGGAGCCCATTTCAAACAGTCAACCTCACTCACACTGAGCCCTTCTCACACAGTCAACATCACACTGAGACTTTCTCATGCAGTCAACATCACACTGAGCCCTTCTCACGCAGTCAACCTCACTCACACTGAGCCCTTCTCACGCAGTCAACCTCACTCACACTGAGCCCTGCTCATGCAGTCACCCTCACTCACAATGACCCCTTCTCACAGTCAACCTCACTCGCACTGACCCCTTCTCCCCCAGTCAACCTTACTCACACTGAGCCCTTCTCACTCAACCTCACTCACACTGAGCCCTTCTTACGCAGTCAACCTCACTCACACTGTGCCCTTCTCACACAGTCACCCTCACTCACACTGACCCCTTCTCACAGTCACCCTCACTCAACACTGACCGCTTCTCAGGCAGTCAACCTCACTCACACTGAGCCCTTCTCATGCAGTCACCCTCACTCACACTGACCGCTTCTCAGGCAGTCAACCTCACTCACACTGAGCCCTTCTCATGCAGTCAACCTCAATCACACTGAGCCCTTCTCATGCAGTCAACCTCATTCATATTGAGCCCTTCTCACAGTCACTCTCACTCACACTGAGACCTTCTCGCAGTCAACCTCACTCGCCCTGAGCCCTACTCACACAGTCAACCTCACTCACACTGTGCCCTACTCACACAGTCAACCTCACTCACACTGAGCCCTTCTCACAGTCAACCTCACTCACACCGAGCCCTTCTCACTTAGTCAACCTTACTCACACTGAGCCCTACTCACACAGTCAACCTCACTCACACTGTGCCCTACTCACACAGTCAACCTCACTCATACTGAGCCCTTCTCACGCAGTCAACCTCACTCACACTGAGCCCTTCTCACACAGTCAACCTCACTCACACTGAGCCCTTCTCACAGTCAACCTCACTCACACCGAGCCCTTCTCACTTAGTCAACCTTACTCACACTGAGCCCTTCTCACTCAATCTCACTCACACTGAGCCCTTCTCATGCAGTCAACCTCACTCACACTGAGCCCTTCAAACACAGTCACCCTCACTCACACTGACCCCTTCTCACAGCCACCCTCACTCACACTGACCGCTTCTCACACAGTCAACCTCACTCACACTGAACCCTTCTCACACAGTCAACCTCACTCACACTGAGCCCTTCTCACACAGTCAACCTCATTCACACTGAGCCCTTCTCACAGTCACACTCACTCCCACTGAGACCTTCTCACAGTCAACCTCACTCACACTGAGCTCTACTCACACAGTCAATCTCACTCACACTGAGCCCTTCTCACTCAGTCAACCTCACTCACACTGAGCCCTTCTCACGCAGTCAAACTCACTCACACTGAGCCCTTCTCACGCAGTCAAGCTCAGTCACACTGAGCCCTTCTCACAGTCACCCTCACTCTCACTGAGCCCTTCTCACAGTCAACCTCACTCACACTGAGCCCTTCTCACACAATCACCCTCATTCACACTCAGCCCTACTCACGCAGTCAACGTGACTCACACTGAGCCCTTCTCACGCAGTCAACCTCACTCACACTGAGCCCTTCTCACAATGTCAACCTCACTCACACTGAGCCCTTCTCACGCAGTCAAGCTCAGTCACACTGAGCCCTTCTCACAGTCACCCTCACTCTCACTGAGCCCTTCTCACAGTCAACCTCACTCACACTGAGCCCTTCTCACACAGTCACCCTCATTCACACTCAGCCCTACTCACGCAGTCAACGTGACTCACACTGACCGCTTCTCACGCAGTCAACCTCACTCACACTGAACCCTTCTCACACAGTCAACCTCACTCACACTGAGCCCTTCTCACACAGTCAACCTCATTCACACTGAGCCCTTCTCACAGTCACACTCACTCACACTGAGACCTTCTCACAGTCAACCTCACTCACACTGAGCTCTACTCACACAGTCAATCTCACTCACACTGAGCCCTTCTCACTCAGTCAACCTCACTCACACTGAGCCCTTCTCACGCAGTCAAACTCACTCACACTGAGCCCTTCTCACGCAGTCAAGCTCAGTCACACTGAGCCCTTCTCACAGTCACCCTCACTGAGCCCTTTTCAGTCAACCTCACTCACACTGAGCTCTTCTCACACAGTCACCCTCATTCACACTCAGCCCTACTCACGCAGTCAACGTGACTCACACTGAGCCCTTCTCACGCAGTCAACCTCACTCACACTGAGCCCTTCTCACTCAGTCAACCTCACTCACACTGAGCCCTTCTCACGCAGTCAAGCTCACTCACACTGAGCCCTTCTCACGCAGTCAAGCTCACTCACACTGAGCCCTTCTCACAATGTCAACCTCACTCACACTGAGCCTTTCTCACGCAGTCAACCTCACTCACACTGATCCCTTCTCACTCAGACACCCTCACTCACACTGAGGCCTTCTCTCACAGTCAAACTCACTCACACTGAGTCCTTCTCACGCAGTCAACCTCACTCACACTGAGCCCTTCTCACACAGTCACCCTCACTCACACTGATCCCTTCTCCCCATCAACCTTACTCACAATGAGCCCTTCTCACTCAACCTCACTCGCACTGAGCCCTTCTGATGCAGTGAACCTCACTCACACTGAGCCCTTCTCACACAGTCACCCTCACTCACACTGACCCCTTCTCATAGTCACCCTCACTCACACTGACTGCTTCTCACACAGTCAACCTCACTGTTAGACTTGGTATCTTTTGCCGTGTTTCCCCTGTCTTTCTGCTTTCTGACCTCCCGGTTTCGACTCTGTTTTTGCTGGTTTAGTGTCTTTGTGCACTTTCTCACTGCTGTTCAGTGTTAAAGTGCAAATGCTCCTGTTGTAAATTGTTATTATGGATTGGTGTTTCCATGATTTGCATATTTGATTTACTGGTAAGCCCCTAGTAAAGTGCACTGAGTGTGCCAGGGCCTGTAAATCAAATGCTACTAGTGAGCCTGCAGCGCTGATTGTGCCACCCACATGAGTAGCCCTGAAAAGGTATCTCAGACCTGCCACTGCAGGGTCTGCGCGCAGTTTGTAACTGCCATGTCGACCTGGCAAGTGCACCCACTTGCCAGGCCCTAATCTTCCCTTTTCTTACATATAAGTCACCCCTAAGGTAGGCCCAAGGCACCCCTGTGGGTAGGGTGCTGTGTATGTTAAAGGTAGGACATGTACTGGTGTGTGTAGTGAATTACAGTGCATTTCGTTTTTCACTATGGAGAGGCTATCTGTCCCATAGGATAGAATGGGAGTTTTACTTATAAAAACTTATAAGCATTACTTCCCATTGGGACAAGATAGGGAAATGGAGTTTAGTATGCCTGGACTCAGAATGTAGAAATGCATCATTTAGTACAGATGATTTTTATGTTCTGTGTTTGAAAATACCACTTTTAGAAAGTAGGTATTTTCTTGCTTAGCCATCCTGTGTATCTCTGCTGGGCTTGTGGATTGACTGTCTGGCTTTGAAGTGACAGGGGCTGGGGATGTGCATTTTCTCAGACAGCCACCGGGGGGGTGGTGTTGATGTGTGTCCTGCCTTTTCCGGATGAGTCAGGGCTGGGCTGAATAGGCCTGGTCTGCATTTAGAGTGGTGGGAGGAGATTTCCCTTGCACCTGAATAGGCCCTGTCTGCCTTGGACAATGCTTTCTCCACCTCCTGCTGGGAAGCTGGGCCAGAGCGGACCAAACTGGTTTGGACTAAGTACAGACACTCTCTGCCTGAGAGAACAAAGGAATTTTGAGTATAAATATTGGGGCCCAGACCACAGAACTTTAGAACTCGCTGGAATCAAGGAACCTGCCAAGAAGAAGAGCTGGAAGAACTGCCAGGAGGAGTACTGCCCCAGTGCTGTGTTGTTGCTTTGTTGGGTTGGCCTGCAGTTGCCGCTTCTGCCTTGGGCAGTGAAAGGACTGGACTGAACTTTCTTTACTTGTGCTGAGTATCTCCAAGGGCTTGAAGTAGAGCTTGACTCTTGTTCTTAAGTCTCAGGGACTGCAAAGACTTCACCAACCTCTGGGTACTGCTTCTGGAACCGTTGTTTCAGTTGCCACAGAGAAGGGAAAAGCAACCGACTCCGTCACCGACTCCATCGCTGGCTCTATGTCCTGAAGGCATGGCAGAGGGCACCGCCGCATCTCCCACCGCAACCCTGCTCTCACAGATGCCGACGACTGACGCCGCCGCCACCGAGCTGCTGCTTGCACCGTGACCTGTGGGCACCGCACTCCGCACCGCCTCGTTTCACTTCGCTGCTTTGGTCTCACCAACGCCGTCGCTGCACGCTGACCATGACCTCCGTGACCGCATCGTGGCTTGGGGGCACCGCTCGTAAGTCACACGACGCACCGCCTCCTCCCACACCGCAGTCCAGACTGACCAAGGCCAGCTTCCCGCAACCGGCTCTGTCGCCTGCACCGTGATCTGTCAGCACTGCAACGAGCACCGCCTTCACTCAGCACTGTAGCCCTGGTCTCACTGACACCGCTGGATGACTATCACCGAGCTGCTGCCTACACCGCAACTTGAGGGCACCACACGCCGCACCGCTCCACTTCACACCGCAACCGTGACAGTTGCCACGATCGGCCCACACCACTAGTTGGCCGCAACACAAAAGGTACTGTTGACACCCATGACCAACGCGGTCAGACGGAACTGTTAAATTCTGTTATTTAGAGCACAGCGGTAGCACCGGACGGAGCTACCGACTTCAAGTAACAGTGTTTCTCAAGTATTCTTGCAAAGTGCATATTTTTAAAGTACTGTATGTTGGATTTTTGTCGTTTTGGTCTTGTTTTGGCAATATAAAAATATTGGATATTTTTCTAAACTGGTGTGATGTCCGTTTGTAGTGTTTTCACTGTGTTACTGTTGGATATGTGCAAGCGCTTTCTGCCTCTGAGATATGCCTGTTTGCTCGTGCCAAGCTACACAGGGGGTGAGCAGGGGTTATTTTAGAAGTGTATCCCTCTTACCCTGACTAGAAGAAGGGTCCCTACTTGGACAAAGGTGCAAACCCTTGCCAACAAGAGACCCCCATTTCTAACATTCACTCACACTGAGCCCCTCTCACAAAGTCGACCTCACTCGCACGGAGCCCATTTCAAACAGTCAACCTCACTCACACTGAGCCCTTCTCACACAGTCAACATCACACTGAGACTTTCTCATGCAGTCAACATCACACTGAGCCCTTCTCACGCAGTCAACCTCACTCACACTGAGCCCTTCTCACGCAGTCAACCTCACTCACACTGAGCCCTGCTCATGCAGTCACCCTCACTCACAATGACCCCTTCTCACAGTCAACCTCACTCGCACTGACCCCTTCTCCCCCAGTCAACCTTACTCACACTGAGCCCTTCTCACTCAACCTCACTCACACTGAGCCCTTCTCACAGTCAACCTCACTCCCACTGAGCCTTTCTCACAGTCACCGTCACTCACACTGCGCCCTACTCACACACTCAACCTCACTCACACTGAGCTCTTCTCACGCACTCAACCTCACTCACACTGAGCCCTTCTCACAGTCAACCTCACTCACACTGAGGCCTTCTCACACAGTCAACCTCACTCACACTCAGCCCTCCTCATGCAGTCAAGCTCACTCACACTGAGCCCTTCTCACGCAGTCAAGCTCACTCACACTGATGCCCTTCTCACAGTCAACCTCACTGACACTGAGCCCTTCTCACGCAGTCAACCTCACTCACACTGAGCACTTCTCACACAGTCACCCTCGCTCACACTGACCCCTTCTCACAGTCAACCTCACTCACACTGAGCCCTAACATGCAGTCCAATGTACTCACACGGAGCCCTTCTCTCTCAACCTCACTCACACTGAGCCCTTCTCACACAGTCAACCTCACTCACACTCAGCCCTACTCACGCAGTTAACCTCACTCACACTGAGACCTTCTCACGCAGTCATCCTCACTCACACTGCACCCTACTCACACATTCAACCTCACTCACACTGCGCCCTTCTCACGCAGTCAATCTCACTCACAGTGAGCCCTTCTCACAGTCAACTTCACTCACACTGAGACCTTTTCACAGTCAAACTCACTCACACTGAGGCCTTCTCACACAGTCAACCTCACTCACACTGAGCCCTTCTCATGCAGTCAACCTCACTCACACTGAGCCCTTCTCACGCAGTCAAGCTCACTCACACTGAATCTTTCTCACTCAGTCACCCTCACTCACACTGAGCCCTTTTCACAGTCAAACTCACTCATACTGAGCCCTACTCACACAGTCAACCTCACTCACACTGAGGCCCTCTCACATAGTAAACCTCCTTCACATTGAGCCCTTCTCACACAGTCATCCTCAAACACACTGAGCCCCACTCATGCAACCTCACTCACACTGAGCCCTTCTCACGCAGTCAACCTCACTTACACTGATCCCTTCTCACACAGTTAACCTCACTCACACTGTGCCTTTTTCACACAGTCAGCCTTATTCACACTGAACCCTTCCCACGCAGTCAACCTCGCTCACACTGAGCCCTTCTTACTCAGTCAACCTCACTCACACTGAGCCCTTCTCATGCAGTCAACCTCACTCACACTGAGCCCTTCTTACTCGGTCGACCTCACTCACACTGAGCCGACTCTTACGATTCTCTTTTCCAGCTCCTGTTTCTCACAAGCACTTTCACTTTTTCACGCTTCCTCTTACACAAGTGCACACACCCAAGGAATGGCGTGGCTTTTACGGTACCTAGCAGCAGCTATAATGTAGAATTAACCTTTTTTGAAAATGACCCTGGTGAAAACAAAGTTGTCTTCCACAGTTTGGGAAAATCACCTTCGAGGCCCTGGTGTGTTCTGAAGAGAAGCCCCTCGCCAGGGTTGTAGACTTGAATCAACACAGTGACGGCAGCAAGATGAACTGCAGCAGGTGCGTGTCTGGGGCCATTTACAAATGACTGAAGTGTGAGATTCAGAGGTTTCCAGTATTAAGAAGTACACAGTAGGCCAGGGTTATCTGAGCCAACCCAACCGAGCCACGGGTAAGTAACCATGCCCAGGACGGGCGGGGCACACAGGTGCCAACCTCTTCCACCAGGTTTGGAGGCGCTGTGCAACCCCAGAGCCTGGGTGTCAGGCACCCGGTGGTGGGAGTAGGTCTTATCCAAGGGGCCCTGTGGGGCCCGGCCAGGGATGAGAGCCCTCTGCAGGCAGACATGAGACACGACACAAAGCACACTGAAGCAGCACATTCCACAGAGGCGGCGCTGCGCCGGCTGAATGTAAACGAGGCCCACCGATCAATAAACACATTCAAAATCAAAAACATAAAGTGCTGCGAAGCAGATTAAAGAGGCGCTGCGCACTCTCCTCCTTCAGCCAAGCACCGCCCTCCCCTCCCCCACCACTGATTGAACCCAAGTTCAAGGGAAAAGGCTGAGGAACACAAAGGCGGGGTCAGAGGTCGAGGCCTCCCCTCCTCATCCAGAGTGGGGATTCCTTGTAATAAATGGCCCTTCTAACAGTGCACACAAAGATGACTCCAGACGCCAGGAATGCAGCGTGCCCTGCTCCAGGGGTTTCCATGCAAACATCTGCTCAGATTGTGACACCACGTGACGGGGCAACAGCTGCAGCGATGGGGGCTTCTGGGGGGCTGCCATGGAATGTGAAAGAATGTGCGTCCATGGGCAGGAGGAGGGCATCAGAGGACTGTGCCCACCCACCGGGCAGCACAGGAGGCAGCCCAGCCCCGCCCCTCCCCTGTGTGCCGGCGCCTCCTCTCACCAGCGCATCCTCCTCTGACCTGCGGCAGGCGGTGAATGTAAACAAACAGACCCCTCCCTCCCCCCCTCCACCCCTCGCCACAACAGAGAGGCAAGTGAGCTGAGGCACTGTGGGCAGAGGGAGAGCAGAGAACCATAGACAGACAAGAACTACAGGCTGAGATAGAGACAGGCAGATACTGACCAATTGGCATCTTACAGTGAGAGAGACCACAGGCTGAGATAGAGACAGGCAGATACTGACCAATGGGTATCTTACAGGACAAGAGACCACAGGCTGAGATAGAGACAGGCAGATACTGACCAATGGGCATCTTACAGTGAGAGAGACCACAGGCTGAGATAGACACAGGCAGATACTGACCAATGGGCATCTTACAGTGAGAGAGACCACAGGCTGAGATAGAGACAGGCAGATACTGACCAATGGGCATCCTACAGTACAAGAGACCACAGGCTGAGATACAGACAGGCAGAAACTGACCAATGGGCATCTTACAGGCAAAGAGACCACAGGCTGAGATAGAGACAGGCAGATACTGACCAATGAGCATCTTACAAGACAAGAGACCACAGGCTGAGATAGAGACAGGCAGATACTGACCAATGGGCATCTTACAGTGAGAGAGACCACAGGCTGAGATAGAAACAGGCAGATACTGACCAATGGGTATCTTACAGGACAAGAGACCACAGGCTGAGATAGAGACAGGCAGATACATACCAATGGGCATCTTACAGTACAAGAGACCACAGGCTGAGATACAGATAGGCAGATACTGACCAATGGGCATCTTACAGGACAAGAGACCACAAGCTGAGATAGAGACAGGCAGATACTGACCAATGGGCATCTTACAGTGAGAGAGACCACAGGCTGAGATAGACATAGGCAGATACTGACCAATGGGCATCTTACAGTGAGAGAGACCACAGGCTGAGATAGAGACAACCAGAAACTGACCGATGGTCATCTTACAGGGCAAGATACCACAGGCTGAGAAAGTGACAGGCAGATACTGACCAATGGGCATCTTACAGGACAAGAGACCACAGGCTGAGATAGAGACAGGCAGACACTGACCAATGGGCATCTTACAGTGAGAGAGACCACAGGCTGAGATAGAGACAGGCAGATACTGAACGATGGTCATCTTACAGGCAATAGACCACAGGCTGGAGACAGAGACAGGCCGAAACTGACCAATGGGCATCTTACAGGACAAGAGACCACAGGCTGAGATAGAGACAGGCAGACACATACTGATGGTCATCTTACAGGCAAGCGACCACAGGCTGGAGACAGAGACGGGCAGATACTGATTGATGGTCATCTTACAGGCAAGAGACCACAGGCTGAGATAGAGACATGCATATACTGACCACTTGTCATCTTACAGGACAAGAGACCACAGGCTGGAGACAGAGACAGGCAGATACTGACCAATGGGCATCTTATAGGACAAGAGACCACAGGCTGAGTTAGAGACAGGCAGACACAGACTGGTGGTTATCTTACAGGCAAGAGACCGCAGGCTGAGATAGAGGCAGGCAGAAACTTACCAGTGGTAAACTTCCAGGACAAGAGACCACAGGCTGGAGACAAAGACAGTCAGAAACTGGCCGAAGGTCATCTTACAGGGCAAGATACCACAGGCTGAGAAAGTGGCAGTCAGATACTGACCAATGGGCATCTTACAGGAAAAAGACCACGGACTGAGATAGAGAGAGGCAGATACTGAGAAGGTGGTCATCTTACAGGCAAGAGACCACAGGCTGAGATAGAGAAAGGCAGATACTGAGAAGGTGGTCATATTACAGGCAGGAGACTGCAGGCTGAGATAGAGAAAGGCAGATACTGAGAAGGTGGTCATCTTACAGGCAAGAGACCACAGGCTGAGATAGAGACAGGCAGATACTGAGAAGGTGGTCATCTTACAGGCAAGAGACCACAGGCTGAGATAGAAACAGGCAGATACTGACCAATGGGCATCTTACAGTCAAAAGACCACAGGCTGAGATAGAGACAGGCAGATACTGACAAAAAGTCATCTTACAGGACAAGAGACCACAGGCTGAGATAGAGACAGGCAGATACTGACCAATGGGCATCTAGAGGTGCGAGAGAAACACAGACTGAGATAGAGGCAGGCAGACACAGACTGATGGTCATCTTACAGGACAAGAGACCACAGGCTGAGATAGAGTCAGGCAGATACTGACCGACTGTTGGGCAGATACTGAGAAGGTGGTCATCTTACAGGCAAGAAACCACAGGCTGGAGACAGAAACAGGCAGCTATTGACCAATGGTCATCTTACAGGGAAAGAGGCCACAGGCTGAGATAGAGACAGACAGATACTGACCAATGGGCATCTTACAGGACAAGAGACCACAGGCTGAGATATAGACAGGCAGATACTGACCAATGGGAATATTATAGGACAAGAGACCACAGGCTGAGTTAGAGACAGGCAGACACAGTATGATGGTCATCTTACAGACAAGAGACCTCAGGCTGAGATGGAGGCAGGCAGAAACTGAGCAATGGTCATTTTACAGGACAAGAGACCACAGGCTGGAGACAAAGACAGTCAGAAACTGACCGATGGTCATCTTACAGGGCAAGATACCACAGGCTGGGAAAGTGACAGTCAGATACTGACCAATGGGCATCTTACAGGAAAAAGACCACGGACTGAGATAGAGAGAGGCAGATACTGAGAAGGTGGTCATCTTACAGGCAAGAGACCACAGGCTGAGATAGAGAAAGGCAGATACTGAGAAGGTAGTCATCTTACAGGCAAGAGAGCACAGGCTGGAGAAGGAGACATGCAGATACTGACCAATGGGCATCTTACAGGACAAGAGACCACAGGCTGAGATAGAGACAGGCAGATACTGACCAATGGGCATCTTACAGGACAAGAGACCACAGGCTGAGATATAGACAGGCAGATACTGACCAATGGGCATCTTACAGTACAAGAGACCGCAGGCTGATATAGAGACAGAGATAGAGATAGAGACCAATGGTCATCTTACAGGGCAAGATACCACAGGCTGGGAAAGTGGCAGTCAGATACTGACCAATGGGCATCTTACAGGACAAGAGACCACAGGCTGAGATATAGGCAGGCAGATACTGACCAATGGGCATCTTATAGGACAAGAGACCACAGGCTGAGCTAGAGACAGGCAGACACAGACTGATGGTCATCTTACAGACAAGAGACCGCAGGCTGAGATAGAGGCAGGCAGAAACTGACCAATGGTCATCTTACAGGAAAAGAGACCACAGGCTGGAGACAAAGACAGCCAGAAACTGACCGATGGTCATCTTACAGGGCAAGATACCACAGGCTGAGAAAGTGACAGGCAGATACTGACCAATGGGCATCTTACAGGACAAGAGACCACAGGCTCAATGCCTCTTCCCTATTGAGGTTCTCTGCCTTGCTGCTCAGCCTATAGTGAGCAAAGCGATACAAAAGGGGATGATGGACGGAACGCTTGAGCCAATCAAACACTCACCCCCAGTCAACTGATCTGGGTTTAATCCATCATCATTCTTTAGCTCACTCCACCACCCCAGTTCAGACATGGCCATATGCAAATCAGTCTGACCCTGTGCCTCATGGGAACAGTCCAGCCCGAACTGCCAAGCCATGTCTTCCTGGACCGGAAACAAGCATCCTAGGACCGGTTTCTGGCATTCCAGCCGTCTTCAGCCAGGCTTGCTTGAATCCAGTGGCAAAGTGAGCAAGGGACCCACGTCTGGGCATACCCCCGCCAACTTAGGGCGAACAAAGCGATACAAAAGGGGATGATGGACGGAACGCTTGAGCCAATCAAACACTCACCCCCAGTCAACTGATCTGGGTTTAATCCATCATCATTCTTTAGCTCACTCCACCACCCCAGTTCAGACATGGCCATATGCAAATCAGTCTGACCCTGTGCCTCATGGGAACAGTCCAGCCCGAACTGCCAAGCCATGTCTTCCCTGGACCGGAAACAAGCATCCTAGGACCGGTTTCTGGCATTCCAGCCGTCTTCAGCCAGGCTTGCTTGAATCCAGTGGCAAAGTGAGCAAGGGACCCACGTCTGGGCATACCCCCGCCAACTTAGGGCGAACAAGCGTTACAAAGGGGATGATGGACGGAGCAGCTGAGCCAATCAAACACTCACCCCCAGTCAACTGATCTGGGTTTAATCCATCATCATTCTTTAGCTCACTCCACCACCCCAGTTCCAGACATGGCCATATGCAAATCAGTCTGACCCTGTGCCTCATGGGAACAGTCCAGCCCGAACTGCCAAGCCATGTCTTCCTGGACCGGAACAAGCATCCTAGGACCGGTTTCTGGCATTCCAGCCGTCTTCAGCCAGGCTTGCTTGAATCCAGTGGCAAAGTGAGCAAGGGACCACGTCTGGGCATACCCCGCCAACTTAGGGCGAACAAAGCGTACAAAGGGGATGATGGACGGAGCGCTTGAGCCAATCAAACACTCACCCCCAGTCAACTGATCTGGGTTTAATCCATCATCATTCTTTAGCTCACTCCACCACCCCAGTTCAGACATGGCCATATGCAAATCAGTCTGACCCTGTGCCTCATGGGAACAGTCAGCCCGAACTGCCAAGCCATGTCTTCCCTGGACCGGAAACAAGCATCCTAGGACCGGTTTCTGGCATTCCAGCCGTCTTCAGCCAGGCTTGCTTGAATCCAGTGGCAAAGTGAGCAAGGGACCCACGTCTTTTGTATCGCTTTGTTCGCCCTAAGTTGGCGGGGTATGCCCAGACGTGGGTCCCTTGCTCACTTTGCCACTGGATTCAAGCAAGCCTGGCTGATGACGGCTGGAATGCCAGAACCGATCCTGGGATGCTTGTTTCCGGTCCAGGGAAGACATGGCTTGGCAGTTCGGGCTGGACTGTTCCCATGAGGCACAGGGTCAGACTGATTTGCATATGGCCATGTCTGAACTGGGGTGGTGGAGTGAGCTAAAGAATGATGATGGATTAAACCCAGATCAGTTGACTGGGGGTGAGTGTTTGATTGGCTCAAACGTTCCGTCCATCATCCCCTTTGTATCGCTTTGTTCGCCCTAAGTTGGCGGGGGTATGCCCAGACGTGGGTCCCTTGCTCACTTTGCCACTGGATTCAAGCAAGCCTGGCTGATGACGGCTGGAATGCCAGAAACCGGTCCTGGGATGCTTGTTTCCGGTCCAGGGAAGACATGGCTTGGCAGTTCGGGCTGGACTGTTCCCATGAGGCACAGGGTCAGACTGATTTGCATATGGCCATGTCTGAACTGGGGTGGTGGAGTGAGCTAAAGAATGATGATGGATTAAACCCAGATCAGTTGACTGGGGGTGAGTGTTTGATTGGCTCAAACGTTCCGTCCATCATCCCCTTTTGTACAGCCTATAGTGAGGTCATTTAGAATGTTCAGTGTGTTTGTATTGAAAGGAGAATCAGTTGATGTGGAAGGGCTGAGCAGCGAGGAGGCTGCTTCTGGTGGGGCACTTTTATGGATCAGACCAACATCCTGTAACCTGTAACCTATGAAGTAATCTCAAGAATAAATCTACAACCTTTTATATACAAGACATGCCTGCGCATCATTCCTCGTTTTAACAGATAGAGACAGGCAGATACTGACTAATGGGCATCTTACAATGAGAAAGACCACAGGCTGAGATAGAGACAGGCAGATACTGACCACTTGTCATCTTACAGGACAAGAGACCACAGGCTAAAATAGAGACATGCAGATAATGACCACCTGTCATCTTACAGGACAAGAGACCACAGGCTGGAGACAGAGACAGGCAGAAACTGACCAATTGGCATCTTACAGGACAAGAGACCATAGGCTGAGATAGAGACAGGCAGATATAGACTGATGGACATCTTACAGGCAAGAGACCACAGGCTGAGATAGAGATATGCATATACTGACCGCTTGTCATCTTACAGGACAAGAGACCACAGGCTGGAGAGAGAGACAGGCAGATACTGACTGATGGTCATCTTACAGGCAAGAGACCACAGGCTGAGATAGAGATATGCATATACTGACCGCTTGTCATCTTACAGGACAAGAGACCACAGGCTGGAGACAGAGACAGGCAGATACTGACCAATGGGCATCTTATAGGACAAGAGACCACAGGCTGAGTTAGAGACAGGCAGACACAGACTCATGGTTATCTTACAGGCAAGAGACCGCAGGCTGAGACAGAGGCAGGCAGAAACTTACCAATGGTCAACTTCCAGGACAAGAGACCACAGGCTAGAGACAAAGACAGTCAGAAACTGGCCGATGGTCATCTTACAGGGCAAGATACTGATCCAGCGCAATACTAGCAACGAGCATTCATACACCAGATACTCACTTGGGCCCATTCATTCATACTACGCTAGTATTTACGCTGGTGAGTCAGTTGTACTCTTTATCAAAATCCCTGCTACCAAGTACTTTTCTGATTGAAGACTTATGACTTACCAATGAATCCTTTGCTAATTGGGAAGTTTAAAATGAGTGACATTCATTACAATTCATAATCCTGAAATAATCACTGAGTCAGGAAGTTTCAAAATGTTTATCTAAAGATTTAGCAAAGTAAAGTACAGAACCACATGATACTTAATCGTATATCAAGGATGAAGCATAATAATCAATTAGCGATTCAATGACGGTCCCTCAGAAAGGAGAAGATAGAGACAACAGTGCAACTAAAAGTTTGCAGGTATATTTACCTAGAGGTGCGAGAACCAAACCCCTTGGCCAAGGAGTTGGAAAAGCTAGGACCCAGGAAGGATGAAGAGCAAAGACCTCCTCCAGGTTCAGGACAGGACCGGTGACCTCTCTATCAACGACGCCTGCGTTGTTCCCCTCTCTGATACTCGACTTCTCCTCGATTCTCCCGTGTCTTCCTTCCAATGGACTCCGCCGCCCCCTCCTCAGGACCTTTCTGGACAACGGTTCAGTCTGCAATCGATCAGCTTGTTGGTCTGGAGCTTCTGCCTGTCAGCGTCTAGTCTAAACTAATTAGCTAATTCTATATCTATTATACCCCTCTACGCCCATGTACCTCCCATTAATGTTGCCAGAATATGGGACCACTATTTCTGATTGGACGGGGACAGGGGGTTGATCCTCACACCATATTGATTTAGTTCAATTTCCTAAAGCCCATTGTTTTAAAATACCGCCCATCACATTTAATACATTTTCTTTATTTCCCACCCGTCTCACGACAAAGTTTATACATTCTTCATGTACATTGTTGCATATTAGTAGGGACATTCATGGGTACAGCAGTATTGGCCATCAGGTCACGGCCTTGGACGACGTCCTGGTTGACTTCATCCTTTTCTCTCTGGGCAGCCATGCAGGACGCATGCGCAGGATCATTGTCACACGAGTTTTCAGTTCACCAACCCTAGGCCCAAATTTACGAACTAATAAAAGTCAAAGAAGAAAATATTAAGATCACAAATAAAATGTTTCACTGTATACCCACTCTTTCTACTCTATTCCCATTTACTTATAAATTCTGTCCCGCATTAATAGCGTTAAGAAAACGACAATTCAATTATAACACGAGAGCAAGCTGTAGCACGTGAAAACATAAAGCAGCCATTTTAATGCACACTGCGCAGAAGCAAGAGTTTCCCACCAAGCAAAGAAAGACGTCACACCACGTGATATGGTTGAGACATGCGCAGTAAAGTTCCCGCGCTTTAGTGGCCATTTTTAGAATAGACAAGCGTTATTTGTTAGTTTAAACACATAGGCAAGCTTCCTTGCTACTTATGTTTGTGTATGCAAGAGTTAGTATGAACAATACAAAGTTTAATAAATTAATACTGTGAGAAGATTGCATCCGAGCAAGTCTCATTTGTGAGTCCTTGCTCCATCAATCCCCTCTCTGATGGCGTTTCTGAGCCATCAAATACTACCCACAATCAGATGCCAACTTTTAACATAAAATAGATTCATTTTTATTTTTACACTTTCTATTTTTCACATCCCCTTTCAGTTTCTTGTATAATTCACTTCTCAAATCTTCAAGTTCAATTTCATCAAACTTTCGCTTCTTTCATTTTCCTGTCACATTATACGATTCATTCTTTCTACAACATTTGCACCATATTATTATCGACAGTACTATTATTGCTATCCCTGCTAAGGGTACTAATATTTGACCTATAAGTCCTTTTCCTACATTAGCAAACCAGGTACCAATTGACGTAATACTATTTGTCAATCTTTCCCATACACTATCAACTTCCAGTGGTTTTAATTCCTTCTCAAGTTTTGTTATATTCTGTATATATGTTCCAATTTCTGCACTTTTATCAGGTATGTAAGTGCAACAGTGTTTCGTCTTCAATAATTTACAGACTCCACCCTCTTTTGCCAATATAATATCAAGAGCAAGTCAATTTTGCATAACCATAGACCTAATCGCAACCATCTCCGCATTAATCATTAGAAATCCTCCAGCAGTATCCGTTGATAAACGATCAACCACTGTAGATAATTTACATATTTTCCTTGAGTTCAGAATTATTCCCACTGAAGGTATCAATGCACCAAATATATCACCTACAATTTCTGAAAAACTAGCTCTTTTACTACGTGTTAATTCACCATTGTTTTTATTGCTCCCAGTGTTTCTTTTTACGTGGTATATCTTTGGAAATACTATTCCAAAATAACAACTTCCATACCACCGTGCAGGAAGCCTAAAGTAAGCCTTATTCCCACATACATAATAGATTCCAGGAAAAACTGAATCTGTTCCTCCTTTGAGTCCCCAACCTCCAAGAATTAAGAAATGATGTTCACATTCACTGGTACCGATGAAAACATTGTTATACTCAGTCTTTAACCTATGTAGACAAATTTTCCCTGTCTTTACAAAATCCAGAGCCATAGCAGCTTGAGCCTTGCCAGGTGTGTAACTCCCTTCTTTCTCAGCCCAAGGTGGCAAATGAGCCTTATGCTCAGAAGCTTTCTTTTGAAAATCTTGTCTTCTATCTTCTACTAAGTTCAAAAATATCTTTTCTTCTGCATGTAACGAACATGTTAGATTGCTTCTATGTGCATGTGTTATATCTATCGATTTCATTGTTAAGAAAAATTCTCCCATAAACTGTGCATCTTGACTACTAAGCACTGGGTTCATACTCTTTCGAATCGGAACCTCAGAAAATATCACATCTATGTTTGAATAATAATACTGAAGTCTTCCTGTTCTATAAAATAAACTATCTAATACACTACATGATATGCCATAGGTTAATGGCAAGTGATGATACGTTAACCCTTCTGCTACTGATTCTGGTAACTTCATACAAACATAACAATTACTAACTTCCATGGTATCTACATATTGAAACAATAACTTTGTGAAAACATTTAAACTAGTATCGTTATCAGTTATTTCATGATGAAATTCTGGTTCATTTTCTGCCATCAGTTCTACTCTATTACTTTTCAAGTTTGCTGTCCCTTCCTTAGTTTCGTTATTAATCCTTTTATCCATTATCATAAGGTAAGGAACTGCTACGATCAGAACTAACCATACTATAAGCACCATTACTATACTACATATGCATACTGCACAGCATCTTTTACAACATTTCTGTTTTGATCTCCCAGTAACTCTATCGTCGGACATTTTGACAAGGAAGATTGCTCTTCTTATCTATTTTTCGATTCTCTTTACGTTATCAAGGTGGTCTTGTTTCTTTCTCATAAGTCAGTTCAGCACTTGTTCCTTCGTCACCACTTTCACTTGACTCTGAGCTCTCGTAATCTTCAAGGATGATATAAGTCCAATCAGGACCCTTGAATTTGTTATTCACAAGTTTCAGTCTTTTACTTCTTCTTTTCTCAGTTCTATTTTCTTGTCCTGTTTGGCTTGTTACTTCATTTACTTGATCTGGATCTTCACTTCTGGTTGTTATGTGGTATTTTACTCTTTTAATGACACTAGGCCAATGATCACCTTTTCTTGTTTTCTTTGTTTGCACTGTCTCTTTACTTTCTTTTTCAGAAATTCTTCTATTTTCAGGTTGTCTCACAATCTTGTTTTCAACAATTTCAGTCTCTTAGATTTGTTCTCTTTCAGGTCTGATTGGTTTTTCTTCAGCAGCTCCACTGTGAGTTTCTAATAACTGACCTTGTTCTTGATTTATGTCTTCATGTTCGTGTTTCTCGAGATCTTCTTCTTCTTTGTATTTTTCTGGATCTAACTGGTTCTGATCAGGGCTTATTGCACTTTGCACTTCTGCAGCCTGCCCGGGTTCTTCTAAACCTGTCTGTCCCTGCTCAAAATTTGTTGGTTCGTCGTTAATTTGAGCCCAGTTTCCTCTCCCTATCTGGTTCTGCTCAGGTTCTCTTATTGTGTCTTCTTCTTCTTCCTGAGCTGCTTCTTCTTCACCTATCTGATCTTCTTCAATTTCTTCCAAATTTGCTTGACTTCTTGTTCTGTGGTAAACTTCTGGAATTTCCACCACTGGTATCCAATCCTGACTTGTGCTCGGTTGTTCTTCTTCAGCTTCCCTTGAATCTCGAACCTGAGATTCTTCAGCTGGGCAACCTTCAGCTTCCTCAGTTATTGATGCTGACTGAGGAGTTTCTTCTTCAGGGTCTGGTACTCTTTTGGTGTGGCTTACATGAATCCAATTAGGAAATCCTGCACACTTCACTGCGGTGTTTGTAATCAGTATGACCTGACAAGGTTCGCCCCACCTAGGTGATAGACACGTTTCTCTCGTGTGATTCTTCACTACCACCCAGTCACCGGGATTCAGATCATGTTCTTGTTCAGGCTGCCTGGTAACTGCGTCTTCTCCAACCTGGTGAGAGACAGAACGCACTAGGTCAGCCAATCCTTTGCAATAATCCAGAACCATATCATCAGATATATTCAGCAGTTTATTTGTAGGAACATGTGCTTGTCTCATTGCTCTTCCCATCATTATCTCGTGCGGACTCAATCCGGTATTTCTATCAGGAATGCTTCTGAGTCCCATTAAAACAAGAGGCAATGCATCCGGCCAATCTAATGATGTTGATGCACACATTTTTCCCAGTCTGGATTTTATTGTGCCATTCAATTGTTCAACCACTTCAGAAGCCTCTGGACGATATGCACAGTGCAATTTTTGCTCAATTTGGAATGCTTCACAGATTATTTTAATCACTTCACTGTTAAAGTGCTTTCCTCTATCTGATTCCAAAGTTACTGGGAAACCAAATCTAGGAATGAGTTCTCGTAGCAACAACTTTGCGACTGTAATACTGTCATTCCTCCTGGTAGGGTAAGCCTCCACCCACTTTGAAAACAAACACACTATAACAAGTACATATTTCAGCCCTCTGCAGGGTGGTAACTGAATGAAATCAAATT
Organism: Calotriton arnoldi; assembly: GCA_963921515.1. NCBI lineage: Eukaryota > Metazoa > Chordata > Amphibia > Caudata > Salamandridae > Calotriton > Calotriton arnoldi. Next base: position 1,001,706 of record CAWUFW010005485.1, read on the forward strand.
GCAAACTTATAAATGGACCCTCCGCCTTTCCGATTTTTCCAAACTCAATTATGGTTTTTCTTCCTGGATTATGCATTTGGCAAGTTAAACATCTCTGGCAAAGACTCTCTGCTACAGCCCTGAACCTTGGATTGTACCAATTTTGTCTGAAGAGTCTAATCATTGCATCTCTCCCTACATGTGTGTCTCCATGATACATCCTGGCCATTTGTGAAAGCAGACAGTCGGGCATGACTGGTCTGCCATTGGCATAAATCCATACATCGTCGTCTGCCCTTTGGGAACATCCCATTTTAATCCATGTATTCCTCTCACTCGTATCAGCATCATCTTGTAATCGTTTTACATCATTCCATGTTTCAGGAGGTGCATATAGCATAAGTTGGCAGCTGATCCCCATTCTTTCCACCATTTTATTTACTGACAATCTATTTTTGGCGCAATGTTGAGCCACAAGATCTGCGTATCTGTTGCCGACTACCACCCAGTCATCTCCTGACTGGTGTGCGGCACACTTCACCACAGCCAATTCTTTTGGTGATTGTATTGCTTCCAGCAGTTCCTTTACGAACTGTCCATTTTTAATGGGGGATCCTGAAGAAGTCATGAAATCCCTCTGCATCCATAGTTGGCCAAAATCATGCACAACCCCGTAACCGTATTGGCTATCTGTAAATATAGTTACTTTTTGATTCCTCCCAATTTTGCAAGCCTTTATTAATGCAATCAATTCCGCTATTTGTGCAGATTTGACTCCTGGTAAATAGGATGCTTCGACTATTCCAGTCAATTCACATACTGCATAGGCAGCAGTTAGTTTACCATCTTCATGTCTTTGACATGAACCATCAACAACAGCTCCCTGTCTGGATCCCTGAGAGGCAGTTCCTGTATATCAGGACGTGGTTTTGTGCATAACTCTGTGACTTGTAAACAATCATGTTCTTCTTCGTCATCTTTAACTTCTTCATGATATGGGTCTGGTAGTAAAGTAGCAGGGTTTACAATTGTGCACCTTACAATGGTCACATTTTCAGCACCCAGTATTATTCTTTCATATTTAGTCAGCCGACTAGGAGTAAGATGCTGAGTTCGGGTTCTTGTCAACAGAATCACAACCGCATGTGGAGCAAACACCTTTACAGGGTGTCCCATTACAATTGACTCACTTTGTTCAATGCTCAAACATGTAGCCGCCACTGCTTTTAAGCAGCCTGGCAACGCGGCTGCCACTGGGTCCAATGTGGCAGAAAAATATGCTATAGGACGTCTGTCCAAACCATGTCTCTGGGTTAGGACTGAAAGTGCACAATTTTCTTTCTCATGACAGAATAATGCGAATTTTCTTTTATAATCAGGCATGCCTAGGGCAGGTGCTGCACACAAAGCATTTCTCAATTTTACAAAAGCTCCTACGCTCTCATCATCCCACTCAACTGGGTCCTTTGCCTTCTTTTTCGTCATTTGAATTAATGGCTTTGCTAATAGAGAAAATCCTAGTATCCATTGTCGACAATAACCTACTATTCCAAGGAACATTCTCACTTCCCTTTGGGTTACAGGCATTTGCATTTTCTTTATTAAATTTACTCTTTCAGATGTTATTCTTCTTTTTCCCCTCTCAATCTGGTGTCCTAGATACTTAACTGCTGTTGTACAGAACTGCAACTTTTCAGGTGAAACTTTATGCCCTTCTTCAGCTAAATGATTTAATAATGCAATAGAGTCAACAATACAGTCCTCTCTGGTGTTCGATGCCACCAGTAAGTCGTCTATATACTGCACTAGGACTGAGCTTTCTGGCATCACTAGTTTCTCTAAGCACTTTTTCAATATCTGATTGAAAATGGAAGGACTCTCTGTGTACCCCTGGGGAACCCGATTCCACACATAGACTTTGTTCTCAAATTTAAATGAAAAAAGATACTGCCTATCTGGGTGCAATGGTATTGAAAAGAACGCTTGGCATAAATCAATCACTGTGAACCATCCTGCACTCCAAGGAATCTGGTATAGGATTACTGCAGGATTGGGTACTGTAGGACAACAAGGTTCCACAATCTTGTTTATTTTTCGCAAGTCTTGAACAATCCTATACTTTCCGCTAGGTTTCTTCAGACCCATGATTGGTGAATTACAAGGGCTACTCATTACTTCTTTTAATATGCCTTGTTTTACCATTCTGTTAATTTCTTCAATGACTCCTGCTTTAACTTCTGCACTCATTTTGTACTGTCTGGTATTTGGGAAAATTGCACCTTCCTTTACAGTGATTTTAACTGGGTCTATTTTGGCCATAAGTCCTACTTCCTTTCCCGTGAAATCCCACCATGGAATTTACCGTAGTTTTTAATTCTTCTGGCAACTCGTCTTTTGTTATCAAAGAGAACATCTCATCTACTTCCGTACCTTGTTTTGCAATCATAAATTTATATACATGGTCTTCATCCGGGGTCTGAACTGCCACACCATCCGGTGTGCAGAAAATTGTGCAGTTCATTTTGCACAACAAATCTCGGCCCAATAAATTTACTGGACTGGAATCACACACTACAAATTGATGCATTTCTCTAAAGTTTCCGATTTTTACTTCCATTGGTTCAGTAAGAGGTGTTCTAATCTTTCGATTAGCTACCCCCACAACTTGGATAGCTTCTCCAGAGAGAGGAAGGTCTGGGATGTCTGCTGTTCTCACAGTAGACCTGGTAGCACCAGTGTCCAAAAGGAAAGTAATATCATTACCTTTCACACTTCCTTCAACATATGGACCTGACTGATCTACCTGTAAGGATGCGCCAAGTACGCACTCCTTCTCCCCCTCTCCTAGGCACCGTCATTGACTATATGGACAGAAGTCGTCCTGTAAAAGAAACTGTGAAGTTACATAATCATTCTTACCACTTCCTCCTTGATATCCGATGTCTGTACCGTGCTTTGCTCTGCTTACATTACCCTGTACAGGTGCAGGTGGCAACTGACTCTGAGGATTTACACCTTGCTGTGAGTCATTCTGCGTCTGTGGATTGAAAATTTGATTTGGGCTATAATTATTACGAATCTTTTTACATTCATCCTTCCAATGCCACAATTTTCCGCATCCATGACAAGGAAATTTCTTTTTAGCTTCTTCTCTGCTCATTCGTCCTCTTAATTTTCCACCATTCCCAGTGTCACCATTCGTTCCAGAATACTTTCCCTGATTTTCACTCGGATTATCCAAATTAATTCCCTGTTTCTCGGCCATTTTTACCTGAGCCCACATTACTTTCTCCTGTAGTTTCTTGTGCCTATCCTCAATGTCATCCCCACAATATTTAGCATATTTCAAGATCTCGTCGATCGGTTTCCCTTGCCAGCACAACATGTGCTGCTTAATCATCTGACAAATCTCTGGCTTTAGACCGTAAACAAATCGGTAGACAAACTGACTCATGTTTTTATCTCCAATGTCCTCAAATCCACTATACTGCTTGAATACCTGTAATAAACGTTCATAGTAGGCATGTACCGATTCACTGGCTTCTTGGGTAGTTCTGTCTATTTTCACCCAATCTGTTTCTTTTGGTGGTATTTTCCCTTTCAGGTAAGTTATTACCTGCTGATACTTTTTCATTACATCATTTGACGGGGCATCTGTCTTTGGATCTCTAGGATACTCTTCACTGGGCCAATCAACTGTGATTTTACAATCTGTCCACAAATCGGCAGGTACCACTATGTCGAACAACCAATCCAAATCCTTCAATAATACCTTTGACACCTTCACAAACCTCTCAACCTGCTTGTACCATTCAATTGGCTTTTCTCTCAACTTTAGAAAATCATTCGTAAATGACAAAATATCCTGTCTACTCCATTGGACATGTACATATCCCCCTCCTGGAACTTCTCGCATCGGGTACATTTGATCTGCTTTCCCTGTTTCCTTCATTAAATATTCAGAAGTGGTCCTACTGTATCGTGCCTCTTCCTTTTTCTTTGTCCATCTAACTTTCCATTTATCTAGGTCTCCCCATTTCTGCAAAACTGTCATTAATTCCTTTATTTGTAATTTTCTTCCAGAGGCATTCATGTTTTCTAAGGGGCCGATTCCGATTCGGGCCGGAAGCGCACCTAACAGTATTCGTCCGGAAAAAATACCAGCCGAACGCGTGTTTCCCGACCGACTCGAACACTCTACCGAACGAACAAGTACGATGCGCATAACAGCCCAGATTCCGACCCAGCCGTACTTACCCAATCCAGCTCCTTTTCTCCGCCCGAGCCGGATCCGTAAACGCCGAATCGAGTCGCACGTAACCAAATACACAGCACCTTCCGGCCGGACTAGTACGATGCGTCTTCCGTACGCCCCGAACCCGTCGCTACGTCCGGCACGTTTCAGCATCCGGGCGAGCCGCACATAAGCTCCGTTTCGCGTCACTAAACGATCCACGGCTACGAGACGAACAAGCCAGCGACGAGTACGAGTCGAAGACACGCGAAACCCGAACGAGACGAACCAACCATGAATCCCATCGCGCAGGTCCTACCAATACTCTACATCTATTACCGGGACCGATTCGGACGCCTACGGCGCAGACGGTAAGTAAAACACCAACAATACAAACTAACTACACGTACCTAAAATATGTCACACACACATAGGGATGCACAAATGACGTACACTAGCAACTGCACAATCATAGGGGTGGGATGGGCATCACCAATGCCATACACACCCATAGGGTCCTGGATTCCTGCCACCACCACCACCCCTACTCAGGGGGGCTGGATGCCTATCACCACTACCATCCCCACTCATGGTGGGCTGGATGCCTATCACTACTAGCACCCCTACTCAGGGGGGGGCTGGATGCTTATCACTACCACCACCCCTACTCAGGGGGGGCTGGATGCCTATCACTACCACCACCCCCACTCATGGGGGGCTGGATGCCTATCACTACCACCACCCCTACTCAGGGGGGCTGGATGCCTATCACTACCACCACCCCTGCTCAGGGGGCTGGATGCCTATCACTACCACCACCCCTACTCAGGAGGCTGGATGCCTATCACTACCACCACCCCTACTCAGGGGGGCTGGATGCCTATCACCACTACCGTCCCCACTCATGGGGGGCTGGATGCCTATCACTACTACCACCCCTACTCAGGGGGGGGGAGCTGGATGCCAATCACTACCACCACCCCTACTCAGGGGGGGCTGGATGCCTATCACCACTACCATCCCCACTCATGGGGGGCTGGATGCCTATCACTACTACCACCCCTACTCAGGGGGGGGCTGGATGCCTATCACTACCACCACCCCTACTCAGGGGGGGCTGGATGCCTATCACTACCACCACCCCCACTCATGGGGGGCTGGATGCCTATCACTACTACCATCCCCACTCATGGGGGGCTGGATGCCCATCACTACCACCATCACCACTCATGGGGGGCTGGATGCCTATCATTACCACCATCCCCACTCATGGGGGGCTGGATGCCTATCACTACCACCACCCCTACTCAGGGGGGGGCTGGATGCCTATCACTACTACCATCCCCACTCATGGGGGGCTGGATGCCTATCACTACCACCACCCCTACTCATGGGGGCTGGATGTCTATCACTACTACCATCCCCACTCATGGGGGCTGGATGCCTATCACTACTACCATCCCTACTCAGGGGGGCTGGATGCCTATCACTACCACCCCCCTACTCATGGGGGGCTGGATGCCTATCACTACCACCACCCCTACTCAGGGGGCTGGATGCCTATCACTACCACCACCCCTACTCAGGGGGGCTGGATGCCTATCACCACTACCATCCCCACTCATGGGGGGCTGGATGCCTATCACTACTACCACCCCCACTCAGGGGGCTGGATGCTTATCACTACCACCACCCCTACTCAGGGGGGCTGGATGCCTATCACTACCACCACCCCTACTCAGGGGGGCTGGATGCCTATCACTACCACCACCCCTACTCAGGGGGGCTGGATGCCTATCACTACCACCACCCCTACTCAGGGGGGCTGGATGCCTATCACTACCACCACCCCTACTCAGGGGGGGCTGGATGCCTATCACCACTACCATCCCCACTCATGGGGGGCTGGATGCCTATCACTACTACCACCCCTACTCAGGGGGGGGCTGGATGCCTATCACTACCACCACGCCTACTCAGGGGGGGGTTGGATGCCTATCACTACCACCACCCCTACTCATGGGGGGGCTGGATGCCTATCACTACCACCACCCCTACTCAGGGGCGGGCTGGATGCCTATCACTACCACCCCCCCTACTCATGGGGGGCTGGATGCCTATCACTACTACCACCACCCCTACTCAGGGGGGGCTGGATGCCTATCACTACCACCACCCCTACTCATGGGGGACTGGATGCCTATCACTACCACCATCCCCACTCATGGGGGGCTGGATGCCTATCACTACCACCACCCCTACTCAGGGGGACCTGGATGCCTACCACTACCACCACCCCTACTCATAGGACGGGTAATGCATGACACAACCAGCATACTCCCACATAAGGAATCACAGAAAATTACATCCACCCAAACAACACGACAAGCGTGTGTAGTCCATGTCAAATGCCTACAACACTAAACATGACAATGAACATACAATGTGACCCACTAACACATGTGTCACACATAAAAGTGTGGCCTCCACAATACAAGCCGACCATGGCCACTGTGGCAATGGGGCCTAAAGCCCCATCACCACAGTCACCAAAAGGTAAGTGTGGGGTCCAAGGCTGATGGACCTTTTGGTCAGTGTGGCAATGGGGCCTAAAGCCCCATCACCACAGTCACCAAAAGGTAAGTGTGTGGTCCAAGGCTGATGGACCTTTTGGTCAGTGTGGCAATGGGGCCTAAAGCCCCATCACCACAGTCACCAAAAGGTAAGTGTGGGGTCCAAGGCTGATGGCTCTTATGATCAGTGTGGCAATGGGGCCTAAAGCCCCATCACCACAGTCACCAAAAGGTAAGTGTGGGGTCCAAGGCTGATGGCTCTTATGATCAGTGTGGCAATGGGGCCTAAAGCACCATCACCACAGTCACCAAAAGGTAAGTGTGGGGTCCAAGGCTGATGGACCTTTTGATCAGTGTGGCAATGGTGCCTAAAGCCCCATCACCACGGTGTTCATAAGGTAAGTGTGGGCTTGGTAAAAGCTGCCAAAGACAAACTGAATGGATGAATCCTGGTCACACAACAACCAAAACATCTGTGGCATAGTACTGCGTGTGTCCCATTGCAACATAGATTGGGGGAGGCTAACAGTGCAGTGGCACAGAAACATCGCTTTTGTCCATGTGCATACAAACATCACACATGGGGGACCACATTGCCAACAATCAGCCGATTCCACAATGACAGAAGTGACCATCATGATGCTGACCCACATATCTGCACCTATGGCCACACAAATGTATATAATCTGTGGAGACTGTGGATGTCAGGTGAACAAATACCATACCATGGCAGCAATGGGACATACAAACCATGATCATTGTGCTGACTGATGACCCAGGAGTACCAGGGAGAGCAGGGGAAAATCACCAAACAACATACAGCCAATGGCACACTACAGAAATGCCAATGCAGTGATGCAAATGCACTAACACAAACAGGCAGACTCACACTGCATATCAAAGACAACAGATGATGGGGTGTGTGCCAGTGTCCCCAGGCAACCACACAACACATGAGGAGGCCTGAATCCCAATTACACAGATGTGTATACAGTGCCACACACAAGTAACTCATGGATTGGATTCCCCTATGTGGGAAATCTGGCATTGTCAGATGAGAGGGAGCCCAAATTACACATGTCACACAAGCTTGTAGGAACAGCAACTAACACAGCAAGAGACACACCCACCACAGCACTACCCCCAGGGACCCCACATTGTGCAGACACTAGCCTGCATGACAATTCCACTGTGATGACAAAGGTAGATGTTGATCACACTGTGAACCACAGCCATGTGTCCTCAGCTACAAACTACCATCACACCTACACAAGCTCCAATCAATCAGCAGGGCCTGCCAGCCAAGGCCAATATGGAGGTAGTGGTCTAGCCGTGCAACAAGTCACATTTGCACACTCAACACCACACACCCTCATCTGCAACAATGTGCAGCAGTGAAGCTCACATGGACTGGTGACATTACACATGCACCCATGACAATCCCAGGGGTGGTGGGGGGAACTAAGGTGCAGAAACCCATCACACATGCCCACTCAACATGACTCGTCTATGTCTGACACACAGCACAGTACGCCGTACATGCGCATGATGTGAAATCCACCACAAACAATGGGATCCTGGCCATAGTCACACACCAACAAAGAAGCCAAGGTGAGACACAAAGAACACACGTACACAACTTCCAACATTGCAGCTCTGACCCTGAAGAGTGGCAGCAGTCACACACACAACGCGTCACAATCACTGAAAGGTACCACAAACTCAAAATCACATTACTTGTGTAAACAACAAGTGCCAAGGGGAATCCTGAATGTGTCCCATCTGCGTTTGCCCACATCCCCAGCCCTGACAACAAAGATAACCTGGGATGACAACCTCATGAACATCAGTTTGCCATGCAACCACATCACGGAGAAACCAGGTCCAAGATGCTGGATGAACACAGAACAACTCAGCAAGCATCACAAACAGGAACATCCGTAGGGACACAGCCTGTGTAGGAAAAGGGAAGGGAACATGCACAGACATGCTCACACAACACACAGCACGGGCACACGCAATGTCACCAGATTACACACAGCCATGAGGGCATTCCACTCCTGTGGAAGCTCCGCTGTGCCAAACCTTGTCTGTGCACGACTCAAACATATCAGCAGGACACTCCGTCAGTGAGTCAACAACTACAACACACAGCCTGGGTACGGGAGTGTCACGTCAGTCATCTGCATACACCCAAAACACGTGGCAATCCAGTTGTACTGTATACACAGATGAGTCCTCCAAAATTGATGTGCAAAACTGCATGTCCAGTGGAGACGGGCACACAGTCAGGGTACTAGGAACATTGGACAGTGGTAAGCCCAACAGATGTGCAACAGTGTAGGACAAAGATGGTAATATACAAATGCTAAACGTACATCCCTGTGTCAAATGCTGAACATTACACCCTCAGACTGCAGCAAGGGATGCTATAGATCCAGACTATATTAGGACACATATCCCATGGGCCACATGGAGCCCATCACAGCAAAACTTCATTTACCTGATCTGAACACAATTACAACAGCAAATGCATGATACTACACATCTACATCATGAACCACCAAAGATTAACCACAAGTAAACAAAAAGAGGCTTTATTCAGCAAGTGTGCAACTCAAATCAAAAGTCCAAAATTAACAACGACCAATGTCCAGTCCAAATACACAGTCCCAACAGGGTGATGTGTGACTACTTGTCACAACTTGCTTGCCTGCACAGGTACCGACAGGGGACATCCCCCTTGGAGGGGCATACGAGGGGCAGGCCAGGCACCGCAGGGACAGGATCAGGGGATGACAGATGGAGGCAGGGAAGGTGAGGTGGGTGCAGGAGTGTCACCGGCAACTGCAGTGGAGGTGTCTGACTCAGGGGGGGCCGGCACCACCGCAGGCCTCAAGTCTGATGGTGTTGGTGCTGCAACCACTGCAGTGGGCTGGGCAGATGGAGTGGGCTGGGTCCCCAATGCAGTGCCCGAGTCAGATGGGGTTGTTGTGGACTCCACCGCAGTGCATGACTCCAAGGGAGTGGAAGGGGGGCAGAAGAGCTGGGCAGGACAGAGGGGGGGACACGGTCTCCACACCAGTGGCACATACAGGCAGAGCATCTGGTTTGGGGGTGGAAGAGCAAGTGGCAGGGGGGGAGGGCCTGAGCACTTTGAGGATGCGGTATCGGTGTGTGGGGGAACTGGGGCAGGGTGTGGCGGTGGAACCTGTGGAGTGGTGGCCTGGGGGATGGAGGTGAGAGACTGGGTGGGTGACTTGCAGGGCGGTGGCGGGGTCTTGCTCTTCCGGGTCCGGGGGACTTGCGGGTGGGGGGCTCACTCTGCCTGCGCCTGGGGGAGGGTGTCCGGGGCGAGGGGCACTCTCCTCTCTGTGTGTGGACTTCCTCTTCCCCCGGTATGCTGGATCAGCGGGATTGGAGGGGAAGAGGCCGAGGTCACAGAGGAAGAGCTGCTGTGTATGTGGGGTTGCAGGTGAGGCAAGGGAAGGGGTCTTGGAGGGAGAGGATCTTGAGGATTGCGGAGTGACTGTGGTTGCCTGTGTGTGTGTCAGTTCCCCATCCCCTGTGTGTGTGGAATCAGTCCCCTAAGGATGCTTGTGTGCACGTCTTGCCTTGGTTTTGGGTGTGTGTGTGCTGCTCGTGTCTGTGTGTTGGGGTGATTGTGCAGGTGTGCATGTGCTTTGGACAGGTAGGGTGGTAGGAAGTGTGGATGGGGCAGAGGTGGGAGGGGTGAGGGACTGTTGGAGGAGGGACACTGCTGCCGTCAGGGAGGAGTCCATGGACCTATTGCTCCTCTGTAGGGCAGACATACCCGTTGAGATGCCCTCCATGAACGACACCAGCTGTGTCAACAGTGCGGTGTGCGCATGGAGGACACTCAGCATTGCTGTCTGCCCTACATGGAGCTGGTGAAGGAGGTACACAGACTCCTCACTCAGGGCAGCAGGGGACACAGGGGCAGGGGGTGCGGTGCCTGGCACGAAGGAGACACGCTCCCGAGTACGGGAGCCTCCACGGACCTCAGGAATGGGAGCCAATGGGAGGGCGGTGGTGGTGGCGGGATCAGACAGAGTAGCTGGGGTGTGGTGGCTGCTGACACCCGCCTCCACAAGGGAGTCATCCTCCGAGCTGCTGTGGTCCTCAGCTGAGGTGGATGGTGCTGAGGACTCCTCGGTGTGGCTCCCTCGCCCTCCGTGCCACTGGGTCCCTCTGACCACTCGTCGGACGCTGACCCAGTCTGGCTCCGCTGCTCCTCCTGGTCTGTGGAGCTGTCCCCTCCTGTGGCTGTGGATGTATCTGCAAACAATTAGGGAAACAGACAAACATCAGTCACCTGCACTGACCGCACACACCACAGTAAGTACAGCACATCACGGAGCAAGCCCTGGCATCACTAGTAGAACATTGCCTAAAGTCCTCACACAGATTAGGAGAAGCCAATTGTCAGTCTGATGGTCAGCCATGGAACAGACACCCCTCCTGCCCTTGCACCCATCTGTCTGGTGCCTGTATGATGGTAAGACCCCAGTGTGGACACATGCACCACCTACACAGTAGTTGGACATTGCTGAGAACACGGTGAAGTATGTGAACATGCCCACGTCACATCTCTTGCCACTGAGTCAGTGCAGGTGTCTGGATAAATGGACGGCCTGAGCCTAAAAAGAAATGCATGTGATGCATACCAGCACCAGACCCCATGAAGCACCCATGTCCAGATAGTCAATGCCACAATGGGGTGCCTGTTGCACATGTCACCCCCTGCAGGATCACCCTTAGGAAGTTTAATGCCATGACACAGGCATGCCTGCAAAGTCATACATCACTGTCTCCAGTCACATGGCCATGTTAGCCAGCAAACAACAGTCTGCACTGTGTCACTATCCTAGGACTTGGGGAATGCAAGTAATGTAACTGACAAGTGCACATGTTCATCCCCCACTAACCACATCCTCTGAACCCGTATTTGTACACTGCACACCATTTGGACAAATGGGAGACATGAAACACTACTCCCTGAACCAGAGCACCTCACAGTGTGCTGTGAATGATGAACAGCTGCCTGAAAGTCACAGTCTCATACACCTGTCTGCACAGTCAAGTGATCAAACACCTATGAGTCACAGAAGTCTTGTCTCACATGGTCCAATAGCAGATGGCATGCTGACCCCTAACCGAAGGACATCACAGGAGACACAACAATGTAGTCACAGCACAACGACACAGAGGCAGACACCTGAGGCAACATTTCACTGAGCACAGCATGTCAGATGATACACGGGAGTGGGAGTACAGAGTGTATTGTATGCCCTGTAGTAGGCATGACTGTCCGGCTCCACCTGCAAGAGGGATGAGCCCTGGTCAGTGGGCAGGTGGCTAAGCATGTGTGACACATTTGACATACATACTCCTGAGGCCCAGACAATTTACCCACCCGCAGAATGGGGGTGTGGCAAATACCCCAGGGAAATGTGGTGAATTAGATGTGCAAGTGGATCACATATCAAAGTTACACCCAGACTACATTGCACGACTCAGGCATTGTGTGAGCAACTGACCCACCCATGAAGGCAAACACAATGTCACGGGAACAAAAGCTGTCACCACCTTGAGCAAAGCAAAATGCTAGGACCCTGTACCCAAGTGACACAATCATCCTGAGCGTAAGGAGCACACTGGCGCATCAGATGGGTAGTGGCCAGGTTACAATAGAGGGACATGGGTACTGGACAACAAGACTGATGTACTGGGGAAGTTTAAACAGGCCAGAGGAGGGCACATAGCATGTTAGACAGAGTTCACAGTGCAGTCTTAGACTCACCCCCTCCTTGCTGCTGTCTGCCCTTCAGCTGCCCATCCAGCTCCGGGAACACCACCGGCAGGATCTGGAGCATGTGGGGGGGTCAGGGTCCGGTGTCCGCCCCTCCTGCGAGGAGGCGACAGCTTCAGCTGGACCCTTGCGATCCTCCGGGTCCAGCCACGAAGGTCCTGCCACCTCTTCTGGCAGTTGCGGATCCGGTGCTTGTAGACCCCCACGGATCGGACTGCCCGGACGATGTCCAGCCAGATGTCCTGCTTCCGATGGGCATCAACCTGTGAGGATGTGTTGGACTTGGCCCTTTTTCCCAGAAATTTTTCGTTTTGCCCCTAGCCGTTTTACCATGTATGAAACTCACTCAAGATGGCTGCCACAGGTCCCTGCTACTGCAGAGGGGCCTTACACGCATACACACTAGTAGCCAGGGTCAGGCTGGGACATAGGATACAGTATCCATTCCGTCCCCGCCTCTGGGCCACATAGCCAGACATGTAGAAGGTTCCAGAACCTTCCGGGCTGTGGGAGGAGTTATGTTTTGCCGCCTTTGGGAGAGTCACCTGACCTAGGGGTATAAAAGGCTTGGAGGGAAAACTTTTAGTCAGTTGGAGTCAGTTGATGAGGCACCACTGAACCTGGGAGAACCTCCGCCGGAGTATAGGCTTTAGGGCCTAGGGGGGAGACCTACACTACTGCTGCTGACAGGGCTGAGGCCCTGCTGTAGTAAGATAGCTGAGGAACGCCCACCACCCACTGACCTTGCCCAGTGTGAGGGGACCCAGGGAACCACCTTCAGCGTGCGGGGAGGAACATCAAGCACTCCCAGACCACCAACTCATCCCCCCCCTCATAAGCAGAAACTTCTGACAAGAAACTTTGACAAGAAACTTATAATAAGGAACTTCTGACAAGAAACTCCTAACAAGAAGCGCCTAAGAAGCAACCAAGCTGGAGCAGTCGCCAGACACCTTAATTTGAGAAGGCCTGACCGTCCAGCCAGGCCTGAAGCCTAAACTGCCCAACTGGGGATCACCAGGTAAAGCGCCGTACCCTGAAGCGCTAGACCTTCACCCCCTATTCATTTCTGCCTGCTGCTGGGCTGCCCCCAAGTACTTTTCCAGTCAGCCCTGCCCACAGGCTGTTGGTGCGCCCTGCGTTCTGCCACCCCTCAGGTCACTGACCTTGTGTGGAGATCACTGCCGCGGCCGCCGCCTGAGGAGAAGTGCCGTGTGGTGAGGTGCGCCGTCGCGCCCTCACCGAAGGGAGCGCTGAGGTGAGGGAAGCCCCTCAAGTATATGTGGTGAGGTGCGCCGTCCGCGCCCTCACCGAAGCCTCTATAAATTGCCCCAAACTGTTGCCACCGGGCCCTGGGCCCCATCGCCGCCGTCGCGGCCGAAGAAATCCCCTCCGCCGCCGTCGCGGCCGAAGAAATCGCCCCCGCCACCGTCGCGGCCGAAGAAATCACCCCCGCCGCCGTCGCGGCCGAAGAAATCGCCATCGCGGCCTAGCGCGACCAGTGAGGCCTCCAGGCCCTGCCGACGCCATCTCCAAGCAGCCGGGGACGCCGGCCGCACCCACAGGAAGGCCGCACAATGATTGGGCACCGGCTCCGGTCCCGCCCCCAGTGCCGACGGAGGCCCAGGAAGAGCCCCGGCCGTGCAGAGGGAGACGGGGAGCCGGCCGGAGAGGACTGCTGGCTCCCGCTCCCCATCCTGACGTCCCTGAGCCCGCGCAACTTCACTTACCTGATCCCGGGGGCCGGAGGAAGGTGATCCCGGCCCCCGCAACATGCGCACAGTCATTTCCCTGATCCCGGGGCCGGAGGAAGGTGATACCGGCCCCCGCAACGTCCCGTCAGTCCGGCCTGAAGGCCGAGGTACCCCGACCGGGCCCCGCCCTCCAGAACACGGGCCGGGCCTGGGAAGTGCCAGTCGCTAAAGAAGCGCGACCAACGAACAAGCAACAGGTGAGCCCAGGAGGCCCCTAGGGCCCACAAAACGCCACTGGGGGCCGGGGGCCACCATTAACTCCATAATTAATTGTGTAACTTTCCCCATGAGGCGAGGCCCCGGAGAGGAGTGGGCCTAGCCTGGAGTTAACCCCTAAGGGTCATAGAAGCCCCAGGATACAGGACATGTTGAGGGGTTCCCTACCGTATTTATTAATTTATTGCAGATGCCTATTGTAATTACTGCCTAGGCCATGCTTTTAACTACTAAGTCTTTACCACAGGGGGAAAGTGTTTAATTGAATTGAGCTGAAGTGTACACCGCCAAGAGTTGAAGTGTTTTATGTTACAGGTGTACTGGAATTGCGATGCCCACTGTACTGAATGTGGGGGCGCCTAGATTAATGCTGGCCTATTTAAATGTAAAGTGAAAAGCCTTCTTTTAAGTAATTGAATATGCTAAAGTAAACTGCATGTTTAGGCCCCTGTTTTATTAACGTACCTTGAGATCATTATTAAGTGCTACGTTTAGGAGATAATTCCTGCGGCCTCTTAGTGGCCTACAATGTTGATGAGCTATGATGCTTTATTTAAAATGTGCACCAGTTGAGTAATGCAATGAATTTGAATGTAGATCTGAATTAATCTGCCTCATCTGATGCCAACTTAATTTATATATAAAAGATCTTGATTTTAAATACACAAGCCTGGTGTGGTGTCATGTTATTGCGTTCGCATTTCTGAGTCAAAGTAAGAGTGTGCTGCACAACTGCCTTACACATTGCCTTCGCGTGCTTTCCCGCTTCGCGCCATGCTACCGTGGCGGACTCGGTAAACCCGGTTCCAACAGGATGAGAAAGTGAAAAGGCCATTACTACACATGCAACATATCCGTGCAACACACAGTTGGAAATACATGTCTCAATCACAGGGGCATATGATGTACACAGGCAGTGCAACGAGGGCTATGGACAGTTTGCCAGCAGTTACTACATGGTATCATTGCATGGGTAGTGAACCTTGTTTGAATGCACTGTTACTCCACTGTACCTGTTCAGTGCAAGTGACTACACACTTTGGGGGGGGGAGAACTACTCAGTGAGCATGCTAGCCAGTGGTGTGCACACTGGAAGTCTTGCTAGTCAGACAACATGCACATTTAGTAAGGCAGTGGACAGCACACTCACCTGCTCCCCTGCTTTCCCATACAGCTTGCTGTACTGTGGAAGGAGGCTGTCCAGCAGGGCCTGGTTCTCCTCAGTGCTGAAGGCTGGGGCTCTCTCCACAGTACGTGCCATTGCAGGGTCCAGAGGATGCAGATACAGCAGCAGTGGTGGTGGCAGATGTCGTCCTGGAGCATGTAGTGCAGGCAAGTGAGCTCTCAGGGGAACAGCCAGCATTATATGTGTGCTGCAGAGGCAGATACTGTCCCATGTGTCCAAAGTGATAGGTCCAAGTCGGTAGCATCTTCTGAATCTGGCCAATCCATGGAATAGCAGCTCCAATACACGCCCACAGCATCCTTCAAAAGTTAAACTTCATGACACCCATGAATTTGCAACATTGTTGTGGCTGGCCAACTGAATTCACTGCATCAGACTCGTTGAAAATTCAAAAACCGCATCCGTTGCCATGCCAGGCCCCAGCCAATGCGTGCACACCGATCGGACCATTGCTGTACAACGCGTACCCGCGATACAACGCGTACCCGCTCACATTCAATGCAATGGTCCGAGCGGGCACACAGTTCGGACCATTGCTGTGCAACGCGTACCCGCCCACATGCAATGCAATGGTCAGAGCGGGCACACCGATCGGACCATTGCTGTACAACGCGTACCCGTTCACATTCAATGCAATGGTCCGAGCGGGCACACCGATCGGACCATTGCTGTACAACGCGTACCCGCCCACATGCAATGCAATGGTCCGAGTGGGCACACCGATCGGACCATTGCTGTACAACGCGTACCCGCGATACAACGCGTACCCGCTCACATTCAATGCAATGGTCCGAGCGGGCACACCGATCAGACCATTGCTGTACAACGCGTACCCGCCCACATTCAATGCAATGGTCCGAGCGGGCACACCGATCGGACCATTGCTGTGCAACGCGTACCCGCCCACATTCAATGCAATGGTGCGAGCGGGCACACCGATCGGACCATTGCTGTACAACGCGTACCCGCTCACATTCAATGCAATGGTCCGAGCGGGCACACCGATCGGACCATTGCTGTACAACGCGTACCCGCCCACATGCAATGCAATGGTCTGAGTGGGCACACCGATCGGACCATTGCTGTACAACGCGTACCCGCGATACAACGCGTACCCGCTCACATTCAATGCAATGGTCCGAGCGGGCACACCGATCGGACCATTGCTGTGCAACGCGTACCCGCCCACATGCAATGCAATGGTCCGAGCGGGCACACCGATCGGACCATTGCTGTACAACGCGTACCCGTTCACATTCAATGCAATGGTCCGAGCGGGCACACCGATCGGACCATTGCTGTACAACGCGTACCCGCCCACATGCAATGCAATGGTCCGAGTGGGCACACCGATCGGACCATTGCTGTACAACGCGTACCCGCGATACAACGCGTACCCGCTCACATTCAATGCAATGGTCCGAGCGGGCACACCGATCAGACCATTGCTGTACAACGCGTACCCGCCCACATTCAATGCAATGGTCCGAGCGGGCACACCGATCGGACCATTGCTGTGCAACGCGTACCCGCCCACATTCAATGCAATGGTGCGAGCGGGCACACCGATCGGACCATTGCTGTACAACGCGTACCCGCTCACATTCAATGCAATGGTCCGAGCGGGCACACCGATCGGACCATTGCTGTACAAAGCGTACCCACCCACATGCAATGCAATGGTCCGAGCGGGCACACCGATCGGACCATTGCTGTACAACGCGTCCCTGTACAGGTCACACGCATGTGTCACCATGCTGGTCAATGGTGAACCTATGCCAGCCACATATACTTTCCAGGGACTCTGGGGCACACCTACTACACCACACCCAGTCCACACTGTATCTAAGGCATGTGTGGCAGGATGACCTTATCTGTGTATGGGGGTGTACATGTTGTTTTTGGGCTGGCACTTGGGGGCAGACACACCCAGGCTGTGCACATGTTAATGGGGACAGGGTCCTTTGTGTGTCGTGCACATGACCACTGGGATGTGCAACTGTTCATTTTTGGAGCATGTTGCATGGTCACATTTCCAGGTTGTGTATATGTATGACATGTCACATACCCCAAGGCTCATGTGGGAAAGCATGTACATCACAGGGTGGCCCATTGCCACAATAGTCATGTCCCTCCGCAGTCTGTGTGCATGTTGTGTTTCACATGTCTGACTCCATGTGCACAATGGGAGACAGTCTCCCATCCACGTTGTTTGTGCATGGACTTAGATGTTGTGTGTGTGTGTCACAGACGTCCATGTCTGTCCTGCAGAGGCTACAGGGGGCACTACCTGTGGGAGTCATGTTTGATTTTTCTGACGTGTACATGATACGCCATGTCATGCCAGTGTCCATGTGGCAAGACAGTGTCACTGGGAATCTACCTGTCAATGAGTTGAGATGCCTGTGGCGCATCTGTCCAGACGTCACTGTGGTATGTGTGTGGAATGTGAGAGCAGTAAATGGGTACTGTGACACAGCCAAATGGTTTCACATAGCACACCCTGGGACCTGTTGTCCACACATGTTGAACAGAGATGTTACATGATGTCCATGTGGGTGCCATATGTGTCCAAACAGAACGAGACACACATCAAGTACTAGTGTTTGCTGATGATGTAGCATGTGAACTACAGTATGGTGAATGGCACATATGTGGGGTGACTGACAATCTTGACTTCTTCACCTCTGCACTGCAGGGCTCCTGCTGTCCATCGACCATTCCCAGACCTGGCAACGATGGTGGAACGTGACAGCATCCGACGGTACCGCTTCACCAGGCAGCTGATTGAGTATTTGGCAGTGCGGTTGGACCCACATTTGCAGCCTGGCCGGCCGTATCCGACAGCGCTGACCCCCAAGGTGAAGGTGATGGCAGCCCTACACTTCTTTGCCACCGGTACCTTTCAACACACTGTGGCATCTACTGGTGGTATGTCACAGACTATGTTCAGCCGTGTGCTACGTGATGTTTTGGTGGTGTTGTTGAGATGCCTTAACCAGTACATCTATTTCCCACAACGTCACCGACTCACTGACGTCAAGAGTGACTTCTATGCCCTGGGGAGGATGCTACATGTCATTGGCTCCATTGATGGGACACATGTGGCTTTGGTACCACCACAGGCACATGAGCAGGCATACAGGAACAGGAAACATTACCATTCTGTCAATGCTCTGGTGGTATGTCTTGCAAACATGACCATCACACATGTTTGTGCCCGTTTCCCCGGTTCTGCACACAATGCCTACGTGATGAGGAGTAGTCGCATCCCGAGGATGATGTCACAGATCCCGAACCAGCGTGCTTGGCTTGTCGGTGTGTACTGACTATGTACCATTGTGTGTGTTGTGCTATGTTGCTTTCCGCACACTTTTCAATGTTGGCTAATGTGCAATTGTCTGTCTGTAGGTGACTCGGGATACCCCAACATGCCGTGGTTGCTGACACCCCTCAGGAACCCTGTGACACCAGCCCAGATGCGCTACAATGAGGCACATGGTCGGACCAGGAGGGTGATTGAGCGGACCTTTGGTCTCCTGAAGAGCCGCTTCCGCTGCCTGGACAAGACAGGAGGCGCCCTCCCATATGCCCCAGCAAAGGTGTGCAAGATTATCATCGTCTGCTGCATGCTCCACAACCTGGCAGTGCGGAAGGAGTTGCCTCTCATCCTGGATGACGATGACCAACATCCGCCACCTGTGGAGGATCCAGGCCTGGGCCACAATGCCAGTGATGATGATGATGGTGATGGTGATGTCCGCACACAGCTCATCACCAACTTCTTCAGCTGAATGTGAGTATCCAGAGTGTTGTACTATCAATGAATTTGATTTGCATGATATGTGTGTGTGGTGCTCTGGTGCTGTTTGAGTGTGGCCATGTGCAACTTGACTGGATGCGTGCGGAGATGTGTCCTTGCAGGTGGTCTGTACTTGCCAACAGTGTAGACATGCTAACTTGCTTTTGTGTATTTAACTTGTGACAGGTATTAGACATGAGTATTGCCGTTCTGTGCTGTTCTTCTGTGCTTTTGAGTGTGTGTCATGTCTGTCCTTCACAGGGTGCTGCTGGAGTTGTTAGAACAACTTGGATCCCCCGAATCAATGATTCAACTTCCAAGGTGGCAGCAGTTGTTCCCCTACAGGTGATGTGCCACACACCCCTGGACTTTCTATCTTCTGCATTGTTTGACTTTGTGGCCACAGCCAGGTGGGATTAGCTTGCATTTGTAGTGGAAACAACATGTAGCAAATGTGTAATAAACCTGTTCTACATTTTGGGGTGTGCGTTGTCCGTAGTCACACATCTGAGTGACATTTGCTTACTGCACCTGTGTTGTAGTTGACACAGACTGTGAATATGTGTGGTGTCTGTGCATTGCACTGTATTTCCAGGCAACATCAGTGTAGGGGATGAGTCATATGGCCCTGGTGTGTATGTGTTGTGTGGCCCTAGTGGTGTGTCTCCCTCATATGTGTCACGTCGCCATGACTGCCATGACGGTGTTGGACTTGCTGTAGCAGTAGATCACCATCTCCATGACAGAGACCACGTTGGAATCACAACAGAGGCAGATATGGTTTTTTGGTGAGTTTATTTACAAAAGGTGTGGGGATGGTGCACAGGATGGTGGGCGCTGTACATAGAATTAGGAATCCAAAGTTCCCATGTGAATTGGAAGTCCTGGTAGATGAAATGTCCAGGGTATAGTCCACAGTCATCTGATGAATTTGTACAACTAGAGCTCCCCATGTCATGTGGGCGAGTTGGGTTGCCATCGACAGGGCGTGCAGTTTTCACACAGAGGAAAAGTTCCAGAACAGGTGTTGGCTTCCTGGGGGATGTAGCTGGCCATGGGCCTCTCAATTTGGCCTCTTTGGACGGCCACTCTTCTTGGGGGGGGGGGGTACCCTCAGGTGCAGGCTGCCGCGGTGCAGGGTACTCTCCGCCAGAGTCCTCCTCCCTCCCTGTGGCAGTTGCGGATGTAGTGGCAACAGATGTTGTGGGCGCACAGGGAGGTGAGGCCATGTTGGTGCTGATCTGGTGGAGGCATGTCAGTATGTCCCTATGCACCGCTGTGAGTTCTTGCAATGTGTCCCACTTGGACTCCATGCGAGACATGTGTGTCTCGACACGGGACATGTGGGAGTCCAAGCGGGCATGTTGGGCAGCCTGCTGCTGTTGTATGTCCTTGAGGATCCCCACTACCTGGGTGACCTCTCCGGTGCTGGTCTGGTACGCATCTGCAATGCGTGCCAGTTGTGGGTAATCACGCAGTCCAGACCCCTCTGCAAATAGCGACCTGTGTCTACCACCCCTGGCAACATGTGCAGGGCCTGCGGTGCCACGCACAGGTGACCGTGTGCCCACTTGGGTGTTGTTAGTGGGCTCGATGGCAGCGGCTCCAGTTTGTTCCTGGGTCCCTGCGCTGTTGTCACCTGTGGTCCTTGGTGTGTCCGTGTTGGCAGGGGTGGCCTGTGTGTTGGCAGTTGTTGGAGGGGTGGGTGCAGGGGTGCAGATGTTGGTCCTGCTGGTGCTGCATGATGACTGGCACCGGAGGGTCCAGCTTGTTGTTCGCCATCCGAGGAGTGCAGAGGCTGATCCACACCAGTGAGCTCTGTGTCCCCCGGAGCCTGGGACAGGGACTCCTCCTCATCTGCTGCTGAGTCCCCATCTTCACCTGTTTTGGGGAGAGACACAGATTGTATGGTATGTTTCTACAGGCATCAATTGTTAAAACACTGGACAGTTGTGACTGTACCTCTGGATGCGGCCCTGGACATTGCATTCTACTCAGTTATGACAGTCAGAGAGTGATATTGGTGTAGCACATTGTCCTGCCAACCTGTGGCATGTCAATGTGAATGTTGAGGTGTGTGCCTGACCAGCATTGGTGGTATTTGGTTGCCATCCCGGCCGACTTCTCCCCCAGCCCAAATATCCCACCATGGAACATGCTTCCATTGCAGGGAGTGCAAGTTGTCTTTCAGGATGTCAGTCAGTGGTGTCCTGCTGTTGGTTGTTGCACAGTTGCCTGCAGGGCCTTGTGCTCCCCCAGCAGTACCCAGTGTCAGCCATCTTGCGAGTCCTTTTCCACTCCCTGTGATGTGAGCATGGTTCAGGGTGGTGTTGATGGGCCAATTGTGAGGCTGAGCAATATCTGTGACTACCACTCCCATCATGCTATTGCCTCCACCCCCTTCCCAGCATGCCCATCCTTCCTTCCTTTTGACTCTGCTTCCCTGTGGGGTGGGGTGCCTGTGCTGACAGGTTGGCTGAGAGTGTTCTCCCTGCGGTTGTTTGGCTACCAGTCCCAAGAGTGTCCCTGTGCTTCACACAGTATGAGCCCGGCTGGTTGTTCTTTGTGGGATCTTGAGTTAGAATGTGAGGCATTGCATTCTCCCAGGTGGGTTCTGTGGAGTTAGTGTTGGGGTGTGTGTGAGGGGAGGTGCTTGTAACTATGGTCAGTGCTGTGAGTCCTCCTTCCCACCCAGCCAGATATCCCACCATGGAACGTGCTTCCATTGCAGGGAGTGCAAGTTGTCTTTCAGGATGTCAGTCAGTGGTGTCCTGCTGTTGGTTGTTGCACAGTTGCTTGCAGGGCCTTGTGCTCCCCCAGCAGTACCCAGTGTCAGCCATCTTGTGAGTCCTTTTCCACTCCCTGTGATGTGAGCATGGTTCAGGGTGGTGTTGATGGGCCAATTGTGAGGCTGAGCAATATCTGTGACTACCACTCCCATCATGCTATTGCCTCCACCCCCCTTCCCAGCATGCCCATCCTTCCTTCCTTTTGACTCTGCTTCCCTGTGGGGTGGGGTGCCTGTGCTGACAGGTTGGCTGAGAGTGTTCTCCTTGCGGTTGTTTGGCTACCAGTCCCAAGAGTGTCCCTGTGCTTCACACAGTATGAGCCCGGCTGGTTGGTCTTTGTGGGATCTTGAGTTAGGATGTGAGGCATTGCATTCTCCCAGGTGGGTTGTGTGGAGTTAGTGTTGGGGTGTGTGTGAGGGGAGGTGCTTGTAACTATGGTCAGTGCTGTGAGTCCTCCTTCCCACCCAGCCAGATATCCCACCATGGAACGTGCTTCCATTGCAGGGAGTGCAAGTTGTCTTTCAGGATGTCAGTCAGTGGTGTCCTGCTGTTGGTTGTTGCACAGTTGCCTGCAGGGCCTTGTGCTCCCCCAGCAGTACCCAGTGTCAGCCATCTTGTGAGTCCTTTTCCACTCCCTGTGATGTAAGCATGGTTCAGGGTGGTGTTGATGGGCCAATTGTGAGGCTGAGCAATATCTATGACTCCAACTCCCATGATGCTATTGGCTACACTGACTTTACCAGCATACACAGAATTTCTTCCTTTCAGTGATCTTCCCTGTGAGGTGGTGTTCTAGTGATGTCAATATATCTGGGAGTGTTTGTTGGTTCTATTTGTGCCACTGCCTTGCTGTATTTGTTGTTAGGTTTGTAGATGTCATGACACAGTTAGATGTCACTATGAGATGGCAGGTATTGTGTTTGTCTGACTGGCATTCACATCTTGGGATGAGTATGTTTTGTTTGCTGTGTATTTGGTAAGGGTGCATGGTTTGCCTATCCCTTTGAGGGTGCTGTGTGTGTATTGTCACACCATATTGTGTATATAAGTTGTGTACTCACCAGGCTCTGGGATGTCTGTTAGTCCATATACGCTCACTGGTGGTAGGATGGCCCGCACCTTCTCCTCCCAGGGCCTGAGATATATTTGTTTTGCAGGAGGGCCACTGCCGGTGCGCTGGCTGATGATGTAGTCCTTTTTCAGTAGGTCCCGGACCCTCCTGCGCACATCATACCACCTGTTCTGGATGTCTTCCTTTGTGCGCAAACATGGTGATTGTGCGTTCACCCTGTCGACAATCCTCGCCCACATCTTGGTTTTCTGCGACATGGGGGTCTGTTGTACCAATGTACCAAACAACTGTGGCTCTACCCTGAGTATCTCGTCTACCAGGACTTCCAATTCACAATCTAGGAACTTGTGGTTCTTCTTTGGGGGCATGGTGATGGGTGGTGGTGGTGATTGATGTGTGTGTGTGTGTGCAAGTGGGGGTGTGTGAGTGTAGGTTTAGCTGGGTGTGTGTGAGGGTGCTATTTGTAAGTGTGGTAATGGTGTGTGGCTTGTGTGATGTATGAGCTGTGAGTGTGTCTGTGGTTGCTGTGTGATGGTGTTGTTTGCTGGCAGGTCTGTGGAATTTGCAAAGGATCATGGTAGGGATTTGTGGCTTTTATGTAGGTGGGGTTGGGGGTGTGTCCTTGCTCCATTTTTTCCCCGCCCCCAGTATTTATTGGCTTTGTGGTAGCTTGTTTAGCCATTTTTTTAAACTTTTTTCCCTTGGTGCTTTGGGTGCATGTAGGAGTCGTTCTTGTGTCCGAGTCGGACGCTGCTGTTGTCTGGTGCGATGTTGTCCGACTCGTTCCCGCTGTGTTTCAGGTTGGTTTCATGTGCGGCGTACGAGTCGGTCGCGGAGTATTGGGTTGATTCGGCTGGGTTTTGTGTGCGTGTAGGTCGTACGGCTTCTGCTCCGTGCGAGTCGGTCCTGTTTCGCACGCATAGCATCGTACTACGCGGGTCGGAGTTCGCGGGTCCGTTTCGTTCGGTCGCTATCCGGGTGCATGTCGGTCGGTTCGTTTCGAGTGTTTTTCCGGCCGGATGGCTTGTTTCCGTCCGGCTCGGTCGTTCGTTTTGTATTCCGTCCGAGTCGGTCGGGTTTCAAATGCATTTCATCGTACTACCCGGGTCGGACGGTGCCGGTTCGTGTCGGTCGGAATAAATTCCCGCACCGAGTCGGTCGGTACGTTTTCCGGCCCGAATCGGAATCGACCCCTAAGTCTTTGTCAGAAAAATCTGCTCTATAAGGTTTCTGTAGTACTTTTGATCTCCCTATTTCAATTCCCATCTGCAGAGCTAAATCTGATAATTTTTCATGGAATATCTTTGCGTTTCTTGTGATACTCCTGCACACGAACAATAGCTCTTCTTCATCGTAAGTATTTAGGCGATCTACCCCTACATTTCCTGCTATTATTTCTTCTAATTCGACCTTTAATTTATAAATGTCTATGATCTTTGGAGGGGAACTCTGTTTGTCTGATCCTTGTGCCCACCTTTCTAAGTCTTCTGGTGTTACTACTGTGGCACTTTTGGTTCCTGATGAGTTTACTATGTTCACATCTCTTGAGCAACCAGGTGTAGCTCTTCTGGGGGTACTATTTACAGATTCTCGAATGGGCAAGTCCATTAATGAAATCATAGATTCACAATCACTAAAGTGATCCTCAACCATTACTACTGCTTCCGGTTTAGGAATATTCACAGGCGTAGGCATAACTAAAGGTTTTGGGTAATTTCCTCTGTCACCATATAAGGGAACCACTGGACCAATGGTTACAGGTATGGTTAGTGAATCAGGATGAACACTTAATTGTGTTACTCTCTGTATCAATTCTGCTCTGTTTTTATCTAATGCTTCCTTTTCTTTGTCATGAAGTATCCTACTAGCTGGGGAATCATGCAATACTTGTGGTACCAATGGTGTTTTTAACAGTGGTGCAATTGGGGTGCATCCACTTGTCCCTTCCTGATATGGTGGTGGGTTCTTTAATATCTCTTCCATAAATTCATCTTCGGAATCTCCAAATCTAGTCAAGTGTTTTGTCTTTTCGGTGCATTTGCTCCCTAATGATTCTTCGGCCATTAATATCGGATACAGACCCTCTGTAAGCATTGCTCTTCTCCACTGTTTCATCTGACCGTCCCTTGACTCATTTTGGTTCCTAGGGAAAAATCCTCGATAACCCCTATTACTTCTTGATCGGTCACGTTCAAATGCCTCAGTTTCCCACTCCTCTAAGGCTTCGTATTGGGTTAATCTAGGTCTGGGTTCTAAGTCATTCATCCTCAATCTCAAATTTTGAAGAATTCTCCCATTGAAAGTGCCATTCTCAGGAAATGCTAATATTCCATCATTTTTGGTATATTCTATCCAATTCTCTATCCATACACAAGTATGATAACCTCTCTCCATCATCATGAATGAAGCGGGCGTTTTAGCTGGTGGAATGATAATTCCTTCCCTAGTTTTGATTGGTTTATCCTTTTTTAAATAATTCTTAATCTTTTGTAGAAATGACATTTTTCTCTTCTCTCCGTACATTTTGGGTAAATCTCGATGTATAAAATTATATTCTGCAAAGCCTAGATATCTCCTATCCGGACGAGTTCCTGTTAAAGTTGGATCGCGTTTTAACATGCAATCTCCTATCCACTAGGATTTCGGCTTCTATGGTAACAACCAATCAAATGCCAGCTAACTTATGTCTTTGAACCAATCCTAGCGCGGCCTTTCTGTGACGTTCGTCTGGCAACCCCTCCTTTACAATCTGCGCTTCTCTGTCCCTCGCTGTTTCACCCAATCCCAGCGCGGCACCTGTGACGTCAGCTCCCTCTCCGGCAACTGACCCTCCCTTTACAAAATCGTACGCAAAACTTTATTTTCTCTACGTTTCTTATTAAAATTCAGTAACAACACAAAACATTCGCTATCATGCCAGTTTCTCTAAATTGGAAAAGATAGTTTCTTTCACACTTATTAAAACCTTTCCGTTTACTAAACACGCACTACAAGTAAAACCCTTCCGTTTACTCTTCACGTAAGCTTCAGAAATACCTGCTATTTCTTCAATGTTACCCTTTCTAGGTGATATAACATCAAATTTTACCAGCGTATTCCTTTGCTATTATTCACACGCATAGAGTCCCTAACAAGTACTGATAGCCCTGCTTAACTTTTCAGTACTATTTCTGCCTGACAGATAACCTCACTGCAGTATGGGTTCCACTTACCATCCGCTATTCAATTTTTCCCCTGGGAATTCTGGACAACATAAAACAAACTTTTGAACAAACGGATGTTAGTTCAAAAAAATTAAAACTCTCATTACCCAATTAACAAAGTACAACCATCCTCTGATAACCAGAAAACTGATCCAGCGGGTTACTAGCAACGAGCATTCATACACCGAATACTCACCTGGGCCCATTCATTCATACTACGCTAGTATTTACGCTGGTGAGTCAGTTGTACTCTTTATCAATAACCCTGCTACCAATTACTTTCTGATTGAAGAGTAATGACTTACCAATGAATCCTTTGCTAATTGGGAAGTTTAAAATGAGTGACATTCATCACAATTCATAATCCTGAAATAATCACTGAGTCAGGAAGTTTCAAAATGTTTATCTAAAGATTTAGCAGAGTAAATACAGAACCACATGATACTTAATCGTATATCAAGGATGAAGCATAATAATCAATTATCGATCAATGACAGTCCCTCAGAAAGGAGAAAATAGAGACAGCAGCGCAACTAAGGGTTGCAGGTATATTTACCTAAAGTGCGAGAACCAAACCCCTTGGCCAAGGAGTTGGAAAAGATAGGACCCAGGAAGGATGAAGAGCAAAGACCTCCTCCCAGATCAGGACAGGACCGGTGACCTCTCCATCAACGACGCCTGCGTCGTTCCCCTCTCTGATACTCGACTTCTCCTCGATTCTCCCGTGTCTTCCTTCCAATGGACTCCGCCGCCCCCTCCTCAGGACCTCTCTGGACAACGGTTCAGTCTGCAATCGATCAGCTTGTTGGTCTGGAGCTTCTGCCTGTCAGCGTCTAGTCTAAACTAATTAGCTAATTCTATATCTATTATACCCCTCTACGCCCATGTACCTCCCATTAATGTTGCCAAAATACGGGACCACTATTTCTGATTGGACGGGGACAGGGGGTTGATCCTCACACCATATTGATTTAGTTCAATTTCCTAAAGCCCATTATTTTAAAATACCGCCCATCACATTTAATACATTTGCTTTATTTCCCACCCGTCTCACGACAAAGTTTATACATTCTTCATGTACATTGTTACATATTAGTAGGGACATTCATGGGTACAGCAATATTGGCCATCAGGTCACGGCCTTGGACGACGTCCAGGTTGACTTCATCCTTTTCTCTCTGGGCAGCCAGGCAGGACGCATGCGCAGAACCATTGTCACACAAGTTTTCAGTTCACCAACCCCAGGCCCAAATTTACGAACTAATAAAAGTCAAAGAAGAAAATATTAAAATCACAAATAAAATGTTTCACTGTATACCCACTCTTTCTACTCTATCCCCATTTAATTATAAACTCTATCCCGCATTAATAGCGTTAAGAAAACGACAATTCAACTATAACACGAGAGCAAGCTGTAGCACGTGAAAACATAAAGCAGCCATTTTAATGCACACTGCGCAGAAGCAAGAGTTTCCCACCAAGCAAAGAAAGACGTCACACCACGTGATATGGTTGAGACATGCGCAGTAAAGTTCCCGTGCTTTAGCGGCCATTTTTAGAATAGACAAGCGTTATTTGTTAGTTTAAACACATAGGCAAGCTTCCTTGCTACTTATGTTTGTGTATGCAAGAGTTAGTATGAACAATACAAAGTTTAATAAATAAATACTGTGAGAAGATTGCATCCGAGCAAGTCTCATTTGTGAGTCCTTGCTCCATCAATACCATAGGCTTAGAAAGTGGCAGTCAGATACTGACCAATGGGCATCTTAAAGGCAAAAGACCACGGGCTGAGATAGAGAAAGGCAGATACTGAGAAGGTGATCATCTTACAGGCAAGAGACCATAGGCTGTGATAGAGAAAGGCACATACTGAGAAGGTGGTCATATTACAGGCAAGAGACCACAGGCTGAGATAGAGAAAGGCAGATACTGAGAAGGTGGTAATCTTACAGGCAAGAGACCACAGGCTGAGATAGAGACAGGCAGATACTGACCAAAAGGCATCTTACAGGACAAGAGCCCACAGGCTGAGATAGAGACAGGCAGATACTGACTAATGGTCATCTTGCAGTGCGAGAGAAACCCAGACTGAGATAGAGGCAGGCAGATACTGACCGACTGTTGGTCAGATACTGAGAAAGTGGTCATCTTACAGGCAAGAAACCACAGGCTGGAGACAGAGACAGGCAGATATTGACCAATGGTCATCTTACAGGGAAAGAGGCCACAGGCTGAGAAAGAGACAGGCAGATACTGACCAATGGGCATCTTATAGGACAAGAGACCACAGGCTTAGAGACAGGCAGACACAGACTGATGGTCATCTTACAGGCAAGAGTCCGCAGGCTGAGATAGAGGCAGGCAGAAACTGACCAATGGTTATCTTACAGGACAAGAGACCACAGGCTGGAGACAAAGACAGTCAGAAACTGACCGATGGTCATCTTACAGGGCAAGATACCACTGGCTGAGGAAGTCACAGTCAGATACTGACCAATGGGCATCTTACAGGAAAAAGACCACGGACTGAGATAGAGAGAGGCAGATACTGAGAAGGTGGTCATCTTACAGGCAAGAGACCACAGGCTGAGATAGAGAAAGGCAGATACTGAGAAGGCGGTCATCTTACAGGCAACAGACCACAGGCTGGAGACAGAGACAGGTAAATACTGACCAATGGGCATCTTACAGGAAAAGAGACCACAGGCTGAAATAGAGACAGGCAGACACAGATTGATGGTCATCTTGCAGTCAAAAGACCACAGGCTGAGATAGAGACAGGCAGATGTTGACCAATGGGCATCTTACAGAACAAGAGACCACAGGCTGAAATAGAGACAGGCAGACACAGACTGATGGACATCTTACAGGAGAAGAGACCACAGGCTGATATAGAGACAGGCAGATACTGACCAACAGGCATCTTACAGGACAACAGACCACTGACTGAGATAGAGACAGGCAGACATGACCAATGGGCATCTTACAGTGAGAGAGACCACAGGCTGAGATAGAAACAGGCAGACACATACTGATGGACATCTTACAGGAGAAGAGACCACAGGCTGAGATAGAGACAGGCAGATACTGACCAATAGGCATCTTACAGGACAACAGACCACTGACTGAGATAGAGACAGGCAGACATGACCAATGGGCATATTACAGTGAAAGAGACCACAGGCTGAGATAGAGACAGGTAGGTGTGCCTACAAGGGATTAGTTCACATATATTTTTAGCAATTGAGAAATTACAATCACGTAAGCTCTGTTAGAGTCGCTTCCAGTTAGATTACTCCAAAAATAATTCTGCTAATTTATCGATGAATTACAACATTCTTATAGAAATACAGAGATGAGAACAACACAGGTGTAGGTATTCTGAAACTGAATTTTATATTGATAAAAAATCATTAGTTGTAAAGGGTACAAAATCAAGAAATCAACACAATGTAGCCAGAAGTAAAACAATACATAGGGTTAAATAATCTTCATAGTTACAATTGTGAACACCTTTTCACAAAGTATTTGTAGGCAATCTGAAGAGTTTACACAATGCCAAAATTGCCTATAGTTCAATAAAATAAGGAATAGGTGTAAAAGTCGACGTTTCGGTCTAATGTTGTCTTTGTCCTTAAGACCATCCTCAGGACTTTGCTTTTGTTGATAATAAAGACCCCTGTATATACACGAAAAGTAACCAGCAATTAACGTGTGGTATCTGACGCTCAATCATTTTAGTGTTAAAAACTAACACCCGTGTGTAGGAATGTCTGAAAAAGTGTATCTCATCAGTGTACAATCAGCCTCAATATAGTTGAAGGCGTGAGAGAAATGGCATACGTCCCAAGAGAGGAGTCAAACCTTATCACCCCAGAAAGGAAAGCAAGAAATAAAGAGGATGAATTAATCAGCACTTACTTCGCGCTATGAAAAGTCAATCATTGGGAAAACTAGTTCATACATTGACTTTCTGGTCAAGCAAAACAATTGCTGAAGGAGAGAAAGATAACGATTTTTTAACGGTGACTCTAAATGGCCATCTTTTTAAATAAAAGAGAGCATCCTTATATGTAGAAAACTGTTGCTCGAGTTTAAACAGACTTTTATCAATAGCGTGAGGC
Organism: Calotriton arnoldi; assembly: GCA_963921515.1. Classification (NCBI taxonomy): domain Eukaryota; kingdom Metazoa; phylum Chordata; class Amphibia; order Caudata; family Salamandridae; genus Calotriton; species Calotriton arnoldi. The sequence goes on from CAWUFW010005485.1 coordinate 1,032,474, forward strand.
GGCCACTTAGCTATATCCATCAATGGCACTCTCTTTTATGGAGTTTTAAGTCGTGCCGCCTTCCATAAATGATTGAAACAATATTTTATAAATGAAACATTATTTTGGTTCATCTAATTTATGTTCTGAACATGAGTTCCTCATCCCATTTATTCTATATAAACATCCTTTCTATCAGAAAAGAGTTTTATTACCCTGTCGTGTTAAAAAAACGTTTAGAAAGGAAAAGCCATCTTACGCTGTAGCTGCTTTGCTTAAAGACCCCAGTCAATGCGGGTGCTGTCAGCCAGAGAGGGAACACTAATTCTGGAACACAAATTCTGTCAAATAAAGGAAGCATAGTGAAAAATAGTGCAACTCGAAATTCCTAAACTGAAAAGCAATGAGCAAACCGGCAGAGTTGCAAAAGGTCAGACTTCTAAATGCCTGTTCTTGAAACGAAAAGAGGCTCCAAGTTTAGACGCTCGCTGAATAGTCGGCGTGTGAGCAGCAAATCGGAAAAGCAGCTATTTAAACATGCTGTGTGACTCTTGAGGTTTGGAGAGGACTGCTGTCCGCTTTGTTTAGGTGCCATGTTTAAATGGAGATAATTTACCGAATGAAATCAATCAATCAATCAATCAATCATGTCACTTATAAAGCGCACTACATACCCGCGAGGGTCTCAAGGCGCTGGGGGAAGTGGGGGGTGGTGCTGCTACTGATCGAAGAGCCAGGTCTTGAGGAGTCTTCTGAAGGCCAGTAGGTCTTGGGTCTGTCGGAGGTTGGTGGGGAGGGTGTTCCAGGTCTTGGCGGCGAGGTGGGAGAAGGATCTGCTGCCGGCGGTCGTTTTCCGGATGCGGGGGACTGTGGCGAGGGCGAGGCTGGTCGAGCGGAGCTGGCGGGTGGGGGTGTAGAAGCTGAGTCGTCTGTTGAGGTAGGCTGGTCCGGAGTTGTGGAGTGCTTTGTGTGCGTGGGTGAGGAGCTTGAAGGTTATCCTCTTGTTGACAGGGAGCCAGTGCAGGTCTCTCAGGTGGGGTGTGATGTGGCTGCGTCGGGGGATGTCGAGGATAAGACGTGCAGAGGCGTTCTGGATGCGTTGCAGCCGTCTCAGGAGCTTAGCCGTCGTTCCTGCATAGAGGGCGTTTCCGTAGTCCAGCCTGCTGGTGACGAGGGCCTGGGTGACTGTTTTTCTTGTTTCGGTGGGGATCCACTTGAAGATCCTGCGGAGCATTCGGAGGATGTTGAAGCAGGATGAGGAAACGGCGTTGACCTGCTTAGTCATGGAGAGGGTGGGGTCGAGGATGACCCCTAGGTTGCGTACGTGGTCGGTGGGTGGCGGGGCTGTTCCCAGTGATGTTGGCCACCAGGAGTCGTCCCAGGCTGAAGGGTTGGAACCAAGGATGAGGACCTCCGTCTTGTCCGAGTTCAGCTTCAGGCGGCTGGTCCTCATCCATTCGGCGACGGCCTTCATTCCTTCGTGGAGGTGGGCTTTGGCGGTGTGAGGGTCTTTGGTGAGGGAGAGGATCAGCTGGGTGTCGTCGGCGTAGGAGATGATGTTGAGGTTGTGCTGTCGGGCGACGTGGGCGAGGGTGCCATGTAGATGTTGAACAGCGTTGGGCTGAGGGAGGAGCCTTGGGGTACGCCGCAGATGATCTTGGTGGCCTTGGATCGGAAGGGGCGAGGCGGACGCTTTGTGTTCTGCCGGAAAGGAAGGATGTGGTCCAGTCCAGGGCCTTCTCTTGGATCCCGGCGTCGTGAAGGCGTGTTCGTAGTGTGTGGTGGCAGACCGTGTCGAAGGCGGCTGATAGGTCCAGGAGGATGAGGGCTGCTGTTTCTCCGTTGTCTAGCAGGGTCCTGATGTCATCGGTGGCGGCGATGAGGGCGGTTTCGGTGCTGTGGTTGCTGCGGAAGCCGGACTGGGAAGGGTCCAGGATGTTGTTCTCCTCGAGGTAGCGGGTCAGTTGTTTGTTGACGATTTTCTCGGTGACCTTCGCGGGGAACGGGAGCAGAGAGATGGGTCGGAAGTTCTTGAGGTCCTTGGGGTCTTCCTTGGGTTTCTTGAGTAAGGCGGTGATCTCGGCGTGCTTCCAGCTTTCCGGGAAGGTTGCTGTCTTGAAGGAGATGTTGATTATTTTCCGGAGATGGGGCGCGATGGCTGTACTGGCTTTGTTGAAGATGTGGTGAGGGCACGGGCCTAGCGGTGAACCGGAGTGGATGGTGTTCATGATCTCGCTGGTGTCCTCGTTGTTGATGTTGGTCCAGGAGAGCAGGCAGTTGGTGGTTGTGGGGGCAGTGGTCTCGGTGGTTGCCGGGGCGGTTGTGGTGTTGAAGCTGTCGTGGATGTCGGCGATTTTGCGGTGGAAGAAGGTGGCCAGTGAGTCGCACAGGTCTCGCGACGGCTGGATGTCGTTGGTGTTGGAGCTGGGGTTGGAGAGTTCCTTCACGATGTTGAAGAGCTCTTTGCTGTTGTGTGCGTTGTTGTCTAGGCGGTCTTTGAGTGAGGCCCTTTTGGCGGATCTGATGAGGTGATGGTGACTGCGGGTGGCGCTCTTGTGGGCGGCGTAGCTGTCCGCTGTCCGTTCGTGGAGCCAGATCTTCTCCAGTTTTCGGCATGTTCGTTTGGAGGCCTGGAGGTCTTCGGTGAACCAGGTGGCTTTCTTGCTGGTGTGGCTGTTGGGCGGATTCTTGAGCGGGGCGAGGGTGTTGGCGCAGTCGTCGATCCACTGTCTGAGGTTGCGGGCAGCGGTGTCGGGGTCGGAGGGTTCGGCGGGTAGGCTCAGGGCGAGGGTTGTGGTTAGCTGGTCTTCCGTGACTCTGCTCCAGCAGCGGCGAGGCATTTGTTCGGTGCGGTGGTGCGTGGTGGGCTTCCTGTAGGTGAAGTGGATGCAGTGGTGGTCAGTCCAGTGGGGTTCGGAGGTGTGGTTGAAGGAGACGTGTGGGCTTGCGGAAAAGATGGAGTCGAGCGTGTGGCCGGCGGCGTGGGTGGGTGTAGTCACGAGCTGTCTGAGTCCGAGGGTGGCGAGGTTGTCGATCAGGGTGGTGGAGTTGGTGTCCTTGTTGTTCTCGAGGTGGAAGTTCAGGTCCCCGAGGAGGATGTAGTCCGTGGAGGCGATGGCGTGTGTGCTGACGAAGTCAGCGATGGAATCGCTGAACTGTCTTCGGGGTCCGGGGGGTCTGTAGATGAGGGTTCCTCTGAGGGTGGTGTTGGGATCGGTGTGGATCTGGAAGTGCATGTGTTCGGCGGTGCTGAGGGTGTCGTCGGTGTTGGTTGAGACTCTGAGGGTGTTCCTGTGGACGATGGCGATGTGTAATAAAACGGGAGGCACATATATTGCCAATCCATTTATGAATTTCAATTATTGATGGCCGACTATGTTACTGTAATTCTGGTCAATAATACTCAATAGTGTAGATAAAATGAGCATAGGTGACAATATTACTCACCATTCAAAGATGGCGCTCATATAGAGGGACTGAAAAATAAAACTTTATTCGTCTGTTGGCTCGAGGACATGTTGTTGAGCACAATTATTTAATTAGCAAGTCGTGCCAGATCTTACCTAACATAAATATTCAAGGTTCAGATATATAGGAAATTATAGAACGGAAAGCATTGACCACCACCAAAAGAGTATTACTTTAGACATTTTAGACAGAGTACTTGCTGGTATATTATAAAAACGATATCAGTGGTGGAAAAAGAGACATTATGACACAATGTTGATGTCCATACATTTAGGCAAAAGATTACAGATGATTTTTCCATATGATCTCAAAAAAGTATTTTAAATCTTGACGACATTTTGCACCACAGCAATGCACTATACTGACACACAATATATAGATATGAATTAAACACTATGATACCAAACATTTATAAGATTACAGAAATTACATAAAAACACTTAATACGTTCGGTCAAAGCAGAACATATCTTTCATTGTCTTGCTTATAAACACAGATAATAGGTTCCATGAGTTGTAAATAAAGACAAAACATATGTAAATGACTGGTATATATGTATATATCTAAAATTGTGTACTGTCTGTACAGATTTAATGAAGCTACAGAATGCAAGCTAATGTATGCCATTCGGTTGCTGAATTCAAACCTCTTTTGATGTTGTCAGTGCGGCATATCAGTCTGCTTTCTTTCAGCGTAAGTATATTATCCATATTTGCCTGTCTCTTGGTTGGTTTGACAACTTCTATGACCCAGCATACCATTTCTCTTTCTGAGTGGCCACATTTGAGGTAATGCTCCACTAAGGGAGCAGTCTCTGCTTTGCATCTGATCCGTGATTGATGTTGCAGGATGCGTTTCTTTACAATCTGTGTGGTTTTACCAATGTAGTGTAGCCCACAAGGACATTTGATACAATACACGACATTGGGCGTGTTACAATTAGAAAAATGTTTCATCTTAATGTCAACACCATTGATGTGGCAAGTCTTAGTTGATTGTGTGGTGCCACATGCTAGGCACATATTGCATTTATAGAGTCCCACCAGTGGGATCATTTGTCTCATATTATCTACTGTGCTGGTGTCAGTATGTTCCTAGGCATGCACTAAGCGATCCCGAACGATTGGAACCTCTTTTAAAGGAGAACATAGGTTTAGTCTGTAACTCAGGTAGACTTTTTAGGAGCGTCCAGTGTTTATTCACAATCTTTTTGATATTATTGGAATGGGTTCCAAAGGTTGACACACATATAAGTTGTGGATGTTGCTGCCGTTCTTTGACTTCTAACAACGCTTCTCGGTTGTTATACCAGGCACGTTTTAGTGTTTTTTTTTAGTAATTTAGCAGGATAGCCACGTGCTTTCAACTTTTCTTTCACTTTTTTGGCTTCAACGAAGTAGTCTTCCTTGCGGAGACGCAGAAACTGCCCGAAAGGTAACCCATCTTTCAATGCTTGAGGATGATGACTGTTGTACTCCAGAAGGGTAGTCCTGGCTGCTGGCTTTGTGTACAATGTCGTATAAAGACGGTTGTTAGTACCTACTTTCATCTGACTCAATAGTGAATCTGAGATGAGGATTCTTGGAGTTAAGCCATGTGTGGAAGGCATCAAGTTGGTCTTTGCTTCCACGCCAGATAAGAAAAACGTTGTCTATATATCTCAGCCAACGTATAATATTTGCTGAAAAAGGATTAGAAATGTCAAAAATGCATTTGTTTTCAAAGGATGTTAAATGTTAGCTATGTCTGGGGCATACACAGCTCCCATAGCTACACCCTTTAGCTGTTGATAAAACGTATTTTCAAAAAGAAAAAAGTTTTGCATAGTGATAATCTAGTGCATTCCAGGATGAAAGATGTTGGAACTTTATGAGGCCTTGGTCTGCTCTCCAGTAGAGTGTCCAAGATTGTCAGTATGTCGTTTTGCGGGATATTCGTGTAAAGACTCTCAATATCCATTGAGACCAGTAGATCAAAGGCCGGATCAAAATGATGGTTTTCTACAATATTGATAACAGCCATGGTATCTCTGATGTAAGAAGGTTGATCTACAGCAAAAGGCCGAATGAAGAAGTCAGCATATTGTGCCAAGGGTTTTCGAATTGAGTTGCAACTTGAAACAATTGGGCGTCCAGGTGGTTTCTGGACGTCCTTGTGTACTTTTGGCAAGATATAAATTGCCGGTACAGTGGGGGCTTTGTTGATGAGAAAAGAAGCCTCTTTCTCACTTAGCCAACCCCCATCAAACCCTTCTCGACTTAAGGTGGAAATTATAGTCGTCAGTCTGTTAGTTGGATTACTACTGAGTTTTCTGTAATGTTCAGTGACAGATAACTGTTTAAGTAGTTCTAGTCTGTACGCTTCTTTATCCCAAAGCACAATCCCCCCACCCTTATCTGCTGGTTTTATTGACATCGGGGAGAGATTGTAAATTCTGAAGGGCCTTTTGTTTTTCCTTAGAGAAATTTGATTTGTAATGTATTTTGCTACTGAACAAATGTTCTATTTCAGTCAGGGTTGCATTTTCAAAGGTGATTATTTCCTTTGCAACCATGGCATTAGTTGGATAAAAATTTGATGGAGGTCTTAGACTTGTGGTATCAGGAGATTGTGTTGATATATTAGTGGTAAAGAAATTCTTTAATCTAACTGAACGGAAACATTTGTACAATTCCAATTTTGTTGGATGTCTCTTTTCTCATTTCTCAGATGGAGTAAAGACACACACAAAGAGCAGGATAACTAATCTGGTGCTCTTCACAAGGAGCAGCTATCTGCCCTTTTAACATAAAAGCGGATAGGTATCGTCCTGTGCGCGAAAACCAGGGAGGATTACCCAAACCAACCCCCTTTTGTTTTGCCCTGATGAAAGTCCAGGACCTTAGAAGTCCAAGTTTGGACTGAAACATGTCGGCACTAGGGTCGTAGAACCATAAAACTCCAATTGACCCCCCTAGTTTTATATTTTAATATCCCCGACAGTTCCAATAATAAAGGGATACTGGGATCTGTCTGAGGATTTTTAATCTTTAACACCCCCTGGTCACATCTCGTTAAGAGCTCCCTGAAAAACGGTCGAGCCCACCCTGACCTTTAGGAGTCAGGGTGACCCGATGATGAAGCATGACACTACTAGCGTGTGTGAGGGTAATACTAACAAAAGGAATTGTTTCCTTCCCCACTCTAGTGAGTAACAACTAGGATGCTTCGGAAGAACCTTCCCATATCTAACTAACTAGCGTCAGTTTCAGAGAACCTGTAAACGAGGTTTACAAAACTGTGGGGTACTTTTTGTGGAATAGTGTTTAGTTGGGGAGGACGTACTCCCACCAGAGAATCCCTTTCGGCCCTTACGGTGCAGGAGAAGTCTGTCTTCTCTAAGCGCCATAGTTTCCTTGTAATAGAGACAGGCAGACACAGACTGCCCAGTGGCCATCTTACAGGGCGAGAGCCCAAAGGCTGGAGACAGAGGCAGACAGAGACAGACTGACGGGTGGCCATCTTACAGGGTAAGAGACTACAGGCTGCAGTTAGAGACAGGCAGACAAGGGTGGCCATCTTACCGGACGAGAGACCACAGGCTGGAGATAGAGAGGCACACAAAGACTGATGGGTGCTCATCTTACAGGCAAGAGAGAACAGGCTGAGATAGATACAGGCAGATATTGACCGACTGTCATCTTGCAGGCAAGAGACCACAGGCTGAGATAGAGACAAGCAGACACAGACTGATGGTCATCTTACAGGACAAGAGACCACACGCTGAGATAGAGGCATACAGACAAAGACTGATGGTCATCTTAAAGGGAAAGAGGCCACAGCCTAGAGCTAGAGACAGGATAATACTGACCGATGTTCATCTTACAGACAAGACACCACAGGCTGAGATAGAGACATGCAGATACTGACCGACTGATGGTTATCTTACAGCGAAAGAGGGCACAGGCTGTAGATGGAAACAGACAGATAGACACTGACGGGTGGCCATCTTACAGGGTGAGAGACCACAGGCTGGAGACAGGGTCATGCAAAGACAGAATGACTGGTGACCATCAATACAGGGCGAGAGACCACAGACTGAAGATAGATGGGGCTACAGGCTGCAGCTAAAGAAAGACTGATAGACACTGATGGATGACCATATTACAGGGAGAGAGATCACAGGCTGGAGACAAAGACAGGCAGACACGGTCACTGATGGTTGAACATCTTACAGGGAGAGAGACCACAGGCTGGAGACAGAGACAGGCAGACACAGGCTGATGGTGTTCATCTTACCTGGCGAGAGACCACAGGCTGATATAGAGACATGCGAATACTGACCATTGGTCATCTTACAGGGAAACAGGCCATATGGTGAGATGGAGACAAGCAGATAGAGACCGACTCATAGTCATCCTCCAGGACAAGAGGCCACAGGCAGGAGTCAGAGACAGGCAGATACTGACAGATGGTCATCCTACAGGCAAGCTACCACAGGCTGAGATAGAGACAGGCAGACACTGACTGATGGTCATCTTACAGGGCGAGAGACTACAGACTGGAGACAGGGACAGGCAAAGACAGACTGACGGATGGCCATCAATACAGGGCAAGAGACTAAAGGCTGGAGAAAGGGACAGGCAGACACAGACTAACGGATTGCCGTATTACAGGGCAAGAGACCACTGCTGAGATAGAGACAGACAGATAGACACTGATGGGTGGAGATCTTATAGGGCGAGAGACCACAAGCTGGAGACAGGGACAGGCAGACACAAGCTGCTTGGTGGCCATCTTACAGGATGAGAGACCTCAGGCTGGAAATAGAGACAGGTAGACACGGATAAAATTTGTAAGGAAACAGGCGTTTTGCAGGTTTCCCCCCACTTTTTGCCCTTATTTGGACAACTAGCTGCTGTTTTTTTTTACTCCAAGAGTGCACTGAGGCCTGCTATCCAGACTTCAGTGTCAGTGTTTTAACCCCTTAGAAAGTATATGGCGAATTAGCTATCCCCAACTGCCATACTGACTTACTTATAAGTCCCTAGTATATGGTACCCAGGTTACCAAGGACATGTAAGGCACAGTGTCCACCCGGGGCTGCAGCATTGATTGTGTCACCCTGTGCAGTGGCTCCAAGCCTGCCACTGCAGACGGAAGGGTAGGTATCACACTGCTAGTTCGACTTTGCCATGACCTCTAATGGCAAAGCCACCACTTCCATTAACAATTTATATAAGTCTCATCTAAGGAAGGCCTATAGAGCCCTAAGGCAGGGAGCTGTATATTATTAAGTGAGACATGTATGTTTATATGATTCCTTGGAGCAAAACCCCACCATTTCTTATTTTGCCGTGGAAAGTTAGTAGCCCCATTGGCTAATACAAGGTTACTATCTGACACCTCAGCCTGGCTAATTTCTGAATGGGACTACCTAACTGAGTACTGCAAGGCATCAAATTAATAATGGCATTAAACCCGACCTGATGCCCAGGTTGAATTTAATGTCACTATTAAAGTAACTATTAACTATTAATCTAATCTTGATTTTTTAATCTAATCTTGGCATTAGAGAGATCTCCCATTATCCTATATTCTATGTTTGAGAGATAGCATGAATTATGGGATTATTGCCTAATATGTGGACAGTATTAGTTGTCCTTTACTACCATAGTTTCTTTGGTTTCTTAACTGATTAGAAATACCAGCAGACAACCGGATGGTGGTGTTGGTAGAAAAGTGACTCCGGTTGGAAGGCTTTTTAGCCCCAAGATTACTGCCCTAGAACTAGAAACAAGCACCCCTTTCTTCTCAGACCCTACACCAACCACCTGCGGAGTCCCCCAGGGGTCATCCCTCAGCCCTACGCTCTTTAACATCTACATGGCTCCGCTCGCCCCCATCGTCAGAACCTACGAACTCAACATTGTGTCATACGCAGACGACACCCAACTCATCCTCTCCCTATCCAACGAACCCAACACTGCCAGACACAACTTTCGAGAAGGCATGGAAGCCGTCGCCAAATGGATGAAAAACAGCTGCCTTCAACTAAACACCAACAAAACAGAAGTACTCATCATGGGCCCACAACCCGACGCCTGGAACAACACCTGGTGGCCCCCCGCTCTCGGAAGTCCACCCACCCCCACGGACCACGGACGCAACTTGGGAATCATCCTGGACTCCGAACTCAAAATGGACCGCCAGATCAACGCCATCTCGTCCTCCTGCTTCCACACCCTCCGCCTCCTAAGTAAGACCTTCAAATGGATCCCCCTCGAACACAGAAAGACCGCCACTCACGCCCTGGTCACCAGCAGACTCGACTACGGCAACGCACTCTATGCCGGTATAAACAAAAATCTCACACGCAAGCTACAGAACATCCAGAACGCCGCCGCAAGACTGGTCCTCAACCTGCCAAGACACTGCCACATCTCCCAGCACCTGCGCACACTCCACTGGCTCCCCGTCGAAGCTAGAGTCACCTTCAAGATGCTCACCCACGCTCACAAGGCCCTTCACAACACCGGACCAGCATACCTGAACAGCTGACTCAAATTCCACGCACCCCAAAGGACCCTACGATCAGCCCAGCTCTCCTACGCCGTGGTACCCTGCACCAGAAAGACCAGATCAGGCGGCCGCTCCTTCTCCTTCCTCACGGCCAGAGCCTGGAACGCCCTCCCGCTCCACCTCAGACAGACAACATCTCTCCCCATCTTCACAAGAAACCTCAAAAGCTGGCTCTTCGACAGACCCCCTCCTTGATGGACTGGAACCTGTGAAACCCCCTCCCCCAGCGCCTTGAGACCCTTACGGGTGAGTAGTCACGCTCAACAAATGCGTGATTGAACAGAGAATGGAGGTAGGTGAATTCTCTGTTCCCGCTTTTCAGCTTATGTAAGAAGGGATGGATATCTAGCTGTAAGCCCTTGTGTCATTATTTTCTTCTTGAATAAAAGAACTCTGTTCTATGACCAAGTAGTCTTAGCTTTATGTATAGATCGATCATGATCTTTGAGAGCCTATTATATATACTTAATTTTTGTTAATAAGTTGTAAGGGCCTCATATATGTAAGAGGTTGAGAGCTTTCTCTAATCCATTCGGCTCTTTTTTCATATAGATTTTGTTTCTCCTTTTAAGCTCTGACTGACCAGCAGAGAATTCCCTATCAATAATTATATCCTCGACTACTTGCTCTGGATTATTACAGATATCAGAGCCGTTGTTATTAAGTTATGTTTAGGGAAACATTAGGGTTGCTACCGAATAGATTGTTGTAAATATGCATGGATAGATCTTTACATCCATTTTTTTCACTTTTATTCAGTTTTGAAACCTGTTTTTATATTCTAAAGAACAGTCTGCATAGAGCCTCACCTTTTTATGTATTAGGTGAGTTGATGGCTTTGAGAGTTTAGACTGAATGAGTATAAGGATGAATGTATAGTTGGACTACTTGTTGGTGGTCTATGTATTCCAGTCTTGGTGGGGCTCTCTAGACAATTTCCCTAATTAATAAAAACTAAATTAGAAAATCCTGTAGAAATTAAGGTTCTCTATAACATAGATTCTGTTTATATTTTGATTGCTTGATTGGAAAATTTAAAACATTGATTATTTTATCATGTTCTGTAATGGATTATGTTTCACATTATATGTGATCTGAGCTGATATTTGTCTTATGTTTTTATACAGGATTAATTATGCAGAACAATGCTTTGCAAATCATTAGGAGGGACTATATATTCCTATTTGTCCTGAAGAAGGTGGTTGTATAATTCTTTACCCACCGAAACGCTTCTACGCCTACTTTTGCTAAATTTGAGGAAGATAGAGTTGTAGGTCGAAGAAACTGCCAAGACTACATGCTTTTTGCTGATTCCCATAAATTAACTCTTGCTGATGACAAATGTGTATGCCTTATGTGTGAAATTCCTCTTTTTTAGTTAAAAGATTTTCTGTCTTGTTTTTAACTGATTTTATTGATGGTTTTTATGAATATGTATGAATTATTTGATTTGAATAATATTAAAATTTGATAAACGTGATGATCATTAATTGTCGTGTTGGTCCCTTTTAAGACTGGCATAGAGGATTGTATGACCCATAAGAAGGTGGTGTATGAGAATATATGAATGTATGGTGTTCTCCAAGAGAATTTATTTCTGATAATTGAAACTATTAAAGTAATGCAACTTTTAGAAAGTTGCGACTCTGTGACTCAGCTAGTAAAGTAGCCTCACACGGGCCAACAGACAGCTTTCTGCCTGCCTGGGGAGTCGTGTGAGTGACTCCCAGGCTTGGAAACAATAGCAGCCTACTACAGGGAGAGGTGTCACCTCCTCCTTGCAGGAATTCACTCAGGGTGTTAGTAAATGTAAATCATAGTTCAAAAGGCAAGCATCAAAGGCGAAGCCGCCTTTGATGGGCAAATGGCGATAACACTCCAGAGGGGCTGCTTTTGTTCAGGGAGACAGGCTGGAGACAGGGACAAAGAGGGAAGACCAGTGTCCAAACTGGTTTTCCTTGGGTGTGTAGCTTCTCGGTGGCTACACCTTTAGGGTGGGCTACCAAGCTCCTAGCAGCCGAGGAAAGGTGCAGGAATCTTGGGAGTGGGCTGAATAGTGCACTCTGGGATTGTTAGGTGCCACCCATTGCCAGAAAGTCATCAGCAAGAGGGAGGGGACCTGGTAGCCAATTGGCTAGCGACTGTGTTGTCCCCTCAGGGCACTTTCCTGGGATAAGTGTGGCACCCTAAACCTCAGATCACGAATTGGAACAAGGACTGAAGAAGTACTGCTCTGCTGCCTGCTGGACTGCACAGAAAGATGCTGCACCTTCTGCTGGACTGCACCTACTGCACCTTGGGTTAGCAAATTTAGGACTGTGCCTGTGACTCCTCCTCGGGAAAAAGTCCTCCCTTGGCCCCAGACCAAAGCAGTGGCTTCAGGGGTCAGCTGGATGGCCCCTGGAATAGCATCAGGGACATTAAAGCTGAAGAAGCCCAAACCGGCAAGTTGACAGCCACGTCAGAAGAATCGCCGCTGACTGCCACTGGGAGCCCAAGAAGACTGGTCCTCGATGGCCAAAAGTTGTACCCAAATCTGCTTGAACAAGGAGTGTCATCAGACTCTAGATTGGTCGCTCAAGAGGGACACCAGCCCCCACCAAAGGATTTTACAAGGACCACTGTACACGGAGACCAGCAGCCCAGCTGCAGCTGGCCTTCTAAGGTCTCAAAGAGGACTTTGAAGTACCCCCAACCTCCTTGGCCAAAGTCGCTCCACATGATCCGTGGACCGAGGAATCACCACAAAAGCACCCCCAATCGACTGCACAGCAACTGGAGCATCTTTGAGCATCTTCTCAACCTGTATCCTCAGCATCAGGACCACCTTATTAAAATCTATGGTGGTCGTGCTGTAAAGTTTGGAACAGGACTGAAAAACGCTCTGGTGGTCAAATTCACCTCATTCTCCCCCTCTCCCCCAGACCTTCTTCCTGTCAGATTTAGTTCCTCAACCCAGGCCAGAGTAGCCAAACGAACTTTTACAAACTTGTTTGCAAACTTTTGATTGACCAAATGCTTGTTTGCAGTTGATTTTAAAGTGATAAACCCTTTAAAAATCTGTATCTTTGGAACCCACCGGTGTATTTTACTCATCAAGGACTCTAAAAATTCATAAAAATGTAATCTAGTTTTATAAATTGGTGTTGTGTTTCTTTCGTGTTGCGTGGCTCTCTTATTTCGTTGTTTGGTACTGTTAAATGCTTTACAGTAGTTCTTTTTCAAGCCTTGCTGCTCGAAGCCATAGATACCCAGGGTTAAGCTTATGGCTGTGCAAATGAGCCTGACTGGACCCGAGACTGTTTCTGTGAGTGTATTCCACGGTAAGGCTGCACAACCATACCGTATAATGCACCACAATCCTCACATAATTCAAACACGCAAATTTGTGAATAGCATAACTAGAAAATTTGGTTCCAAACATGGTGTTTTAAAGAACACTGAATAACTAACCTTGGCCAAAGTTTCATGGGATTTGAAGATCATTTTTGTAAATCTCAGGTGGAGGGGGGGGTCACTGTTGGGGAATAACTCTTCTATATATATATATATTACAGATCTATAGCCATGAATTCAAACGTTTCTTTGTGTGCTTCCTCTACGTCCTGTTGTATTCTAAGATGTCGCCGGGCTAGCTCCTGCTCTGTAGGAAGTATAACTTTAGCTGCAGAAATTGAATGAATGCTCTTATTACACAATTGCCGTCCTATGGAGCAACAACACTGAAGACAACACACTAGTATCACTATTGCTAGAGAGATACCCAGTAGTGCTAGAACTAAGCTCTTCAACCATCCTGTTGGTAGCCAGGACTAATCATCAGAATCTGTAATTTTCTCTGCTCCACTGAATATTTGAACCACATGCTTAATTTTTGCTACATCCCTTGCTATGTTTCCACTTCTATTTAAAAAATGACACCAGGAGGAATTCAATAAAACACACAGTCCTTCTTGTTGTAGTGTCAAGAGATCAAGTGCAATTCTATATTGAATAGTCTTGGCAGCCACTGAATGGCATCCACTGCAACTGTTGAAGTGCGTCTCTTGTTGCATTGAATGATATAGGTAGCTCAGCAGACATGGTAACACAGGCCAATTCTAAATCATGAATAACACTCCTGAGTAAGAAATATCTACACTCCGTAGTAAGAAATATCATAATTCAATTGTTCCAAAATTGTCCGTTAAATTTTCTTCATTTTCATCTTCTCATGCATCCAGCAATATTTTCAGTTCTGTAGCCAGCACGTGTTTCGTCATTGAGGTACATCAACCAATGTCTACCTCAGGGCTAACACAAATTCCAATATTTTATATTAGAGGGACAATCCAGAGTAATGGTAGGATCTAGCATCTAATGCATCAGTTCACCAGACTCGTCTTCAATGCCAATGTCACTCATGTAAAGTAAGTATATCAAAGACAGGAGAGCACTACAACTCATGTCGAAACGCCGATAACATTAGGATATAAATCCTGGATACTGCCATTACTGTGGATTGTAGGATAATTATTCATTATTGTGGGGAGCTTCGCTTCCCTGTGTTGGAGTGTGGTGGCCATTTCATCTCCTTGGAGCACCATACATATATATTATCTTGGACTTATGATATTAGGAACACACAAGTTTGTGCAGACATACAGCTTAGCCATTGTTGTTTAATTCAATTCTAAATCATGTACACCATATCCAGGAATTAATTTGTGCATGAGTTCAAAAATAGACCTTGTCTAGCCTCCAGAATAGGTACATGTATACCTCTTTTATACCTATGAGCAAAACTCCTCTGCTTCTCAGCCTGGTCCACAGTTGTCTTGTTCAGGGACAGTTTTATGGACCTGCCCTGAGCTGCCCTCTTCAGTCTATTTTTCTGCAGGTGAAGACCATCACCTTTTTTGAGACTTCGCTGTGTAGTTCACTCAACAGCAACTGTTGATGTCACCATCGATGGTACATAGAGTCGTTTCTTCTGTGGGATCTTAATGAACGCATGGATTTAAATTGTTACTTATAGAGCGCTGATTGCAGACTGATTTAAATAATGCAGTGTATAATGTTGACTTTGATGAATAATGCACTGGTCTCGTAAGTCATATATCAACGTGGTTCACTGATCACTCAGTGTTATAATTATAATTCTAGTACAAGATAACTTCATATGCAAGAAGTCAAAAACATGTTGATTATACTCCCAGAAGTATTCACAGCGTTCTTAAGTGTGGTAAGTAGACATAATATTGAACTTTTAATATCGATATACATAAATATCGAGTTTAGTATATCAATAGTATTAAATATCGATGTTATGTATATCGATGTTAAAAATATCGATTTTAAGTATTGTTAAAAATATCGAAGTTTGTAATATCGACTGTTAAAATATCGCTTGTTAAAATATCGTTATTGTAGTATATTGTAATGTATATAGAGTTTGTTTGTAGCATAATAATAGTAAGTTAATGTTATAAAAAAATTAATTTGTCTAATATTTTTTAGGAGCGGGATGTTGGGTTTATAGGGGATAAGGGTGGGGAGTGTTTTAAAATAATTGATTTTAATTTATAAAAAATTCGAAATTTAAATTTATAATTTAGAAAATATAATTTAGAATTTAGAATAATATTTTTTAGGAGCGGGATGCTGGGTTTATAGGGGATAAGGGTGGGGAGTGTTTTAAAATAATGTAATTTAAGAAATTCGAAATTTAAATTTATAATTTAGAAATTATATTTTCGAATTGAAAAAAATATTTTTTAGGAGCGGGATGTTGGGTTTATAGGGGATAAGGGTGGGGAGTGTTTTAAAAAAATATTTTTTTAAATTTTAGAAATTTGAAATTTTAATTTATAATTTAGAAAATATTTTTTCCAATGTAGAATTTTTTTTTTAGGAGCGGGATGTTGGGTTTATAGGGGATAAGGGTGGGGAGTGTTTTAAAATAATATATTTAAAATTTTAAGAAATTCAAAATGAAACTTTATAATTTAGAAATTATGGCCCACATGCATCAAGCTAATTTGCGAGCGGAAACATTGCGAATCGGTAAAAAATGCCTTTTCCGATCGCAAAATAGCCAGTTCAGATGCATGAAGCAAATTCGCACAAAATAGTAGTTTTCGCAATTTTAGCGCTTCATAAAATACAGAATCGGTAATACCGATTCTGTATTTTATGAAGCGCAATTAAGAAATCGCAAAATGGGATGCATCAAGTTTTCGCAAATACAGAACTAGGCAAAAATCACTATTTTCATTCCTTAAACTAGAAGAAATCAAATCAGGTGGTAAAAATTACACATAAGCAAAAACAGGTGGAAATCATCAGCAAACAACTTAAACAGTCCCAGAATGCATCACAATGACCCACTATGGCATGCCTACGTCGTGGCGAGGAGGATGAGGCTGAGAGCAGCAGCACAGAGGAGAAGGAGGATCCAGGAGAGAATCTTTAGAGTGCGCGTCACATTGCTAGGGCAGACGGAGGAGGAGATCTATGATAAATATAGGCTGAATGCTGCAGCTATCTTAGATCTAATTGCTGAGTTAGACCCTATACTGAAGCGGCAGACCAGCAGGACACATGCCATATCCACCCATGTGCAGGTCCTGTGTTCCCTGCATCTCCTAGCTTCAGGGACCTTCCAGTGAGTAATTGCTGCAGCTGGAGGGGTCTCCCAAAGTGCCCTATCACGCTTTTTTAACAGTTTCCTAAATGCCATGTTGCAGAGGATACACAACCACATCAGGTTCCCCACGACACCACAGGAATTGATGCAAACCAAATTAGATTTTTATCAGGTTGCACATTTCCCACATGTGAGTGGTTGCATCGATGGGACGCATGTACCCATATGTCCCCCTGCAGTGAATGAGTATATCTACCGCAACCGGAAATCTTACCATTCACTCAACATACAGGTAACATGCAACTCAAAAACACTAATCACTGACATAGTGGCAAGTTACCCTGGCAGTGCACATGACGCCTACATCTTCCGGCACAGTGGTATACACAGACGTCTACTTGCGGGGGAGTTTGCAGAAGGATATCTTCTGGGTAAATCAATGTAATACTGTATTTCAATACTGTTCGCCATGGTGACACATAGCAGTGACTAATGTATGTTTATCTCTCACATCCTGTAGGTGATAGCGCATACCCTGTAAGGTCTTGCATACTCACCCCATACCTGAATCCTGCCACACAAAGGGAGCGACGTTACAATCGTGCGCACATTGTGACGCGCAATGTGATAGAAAGGACATTTGGGGTACTAAAATCACGATTCCGCATCCTACACAAGACCGGTGGGGCATTACAGTATAGTCCGGAGAAATGCTGTAAGATTGTGGCAACATGTGCTATGTTGCACAACATAGCCACTCATAGAGGCATACCCTTGGTGGACTCTGACAGCGAGCCAGAACAGGACAGACAGCCGACACAACCACCCCATGCAGCAGGCGGACCAAATGCAGCAGAGGGCAGACAAAGAAGAGCAGAAATCACGCAACATTACTTCTAAGGTGAGTAAGCACATGACAACACAGTATTTGGCTAAAGGTTTAATTTAAAAAAAAAAATCTTTTTATTGCATTTCAAGAGAGAGCACATCGCAGTGCCGCCACGCAGGGCAGCGAGTAAATGACATCCTATCAAATGCAACAAACCAAAATTGACTGTACATCTCACAATTGTCATAAGCATAGATTAATCACCACATGCTACATCAAGACCACAGATCAAAGGGTGTGTGTCTCATCATGATACCCTTAACCAACAGTTGTAGGATCGTCTTGGGCATTCGTTGTCAGATATTGCCTCAATGGTTCCCAAATGTCCTTGGGCTTGGATGATGATGGTAGTTCTTCTGCATAGAGCTCAAGGTTTTCTTTGCAAAATACCATATCCTTTATCCAGTGTTCAGTGCGCGGGGCCAGGGAGCTCTCCCAGGTTAGTGCCACTCGCCGTTTTGCCAGCAATAAAGCAATTCTCAAGAATTTCCCCACCACACCCTTCACTTGTGGCACAAAACACAGCAAGCAGACCGAAGGTGTACACTGCAGATTTAGCTTAGATATTGCCTCACCCCTTCCCAGTATTGCTATCACCCCTTCCCAGTATTGTAGAACAAGATCGCATTGCCATGCCAGGTGCCAGAAATCAGCGTCAGAGTGACCACAGCGTTTACACCTACTGCTGTCCCGAAGGCCGATTTTATGTAATTTAAGAGGTGTATGATAAGTCCGTTTTTATATAGCGCAGATACTCACCCTTACGGGTCTCAAGGCGCTGGGGGCCGTCGTGGAAATTAAGTGAGCTATTGCCCAGAGTCACATGGTGCTGAGCTGAGCTGACGCCGGAGCCGGGGATCGAACTGTGAACCCTGTGCCCCGAAGTCAGCTGCCCTGGCCGCGGCACCACACCTCCCCACATGATAGACTTGGTGAAGAAATTTAAAATGGATGATTCTGAGATTCCCATTAGGGGTTAGTCTGCCAGTTAATTCACAAATGTGCTCCCAGTCTTTCGGTGTCAAGGGGGGATCTAGTCCAGTGTTCAATCGAGCTAAACTGCGATCTTCCCCTCATGTCCTCTCATCTCGCACAGCCCTGTACAATTTAGTAATCAGTTTTCTCTTCGTAGGGGCTATCAGGAGGAGTTGCAGGGATTGCAGTGATGGGGGTTCTATAGGAAACGATGGATAGTGTGTTCTGAGCGCTAGTCACAGTAAACTGGAACAAAGGTGTTTGATTAGTGATATATTGGAGCTGTTCGGATGTAAGAAATCGCCCATCCGGAAAGAGATCCTGCATGCGATCAATACCGGCTGCTGAGAGTGAGCGTATTGGACCTTTTTCCTGTGTAACTGAGAGAGACGCATGGTGTGCGATCAGTAAGGCCGGGGCGTATACTGGAAGTTTGTCTGTAAGTTTACCTATATCCTGCCAAGCAGCAATAGTGACATCCAAGGGGTTTATTTCTGTCCTGGGAGTGTGCCTCCGGGTATGAGTGAGTATACCATTCAGCGGGACAGGGTGTGCATCCCCATCTTCCACTGCAACGTGAGGTGTGAAGGCGTGCGGGTGGAACCAGTGATAGGCGTACTGCGCCTGTGCACAGTGATAGTACAAGTATAAATCTGGTGCGCAGAATCCCCCTTGGGCATATCCCAGAGTAAGTGTGTTCCAGCTCACTCTAGCTTGTTTTCCGCCCCATATAAGTCTGAGTAGGTGAGTTCTTATTGTGTGGAAAAAATGTTTGGGGATTCGTATCGGGATGTTGCAGAAGAGGTATAAAAACCGCGGTAAAATAATCATTTTGATAATGGCTATGCGGTCTGCAAGGGACAGTGGTAGTGACAGCCATTTGTCTACCTGTAGTTCCAGAGAGGCACAAGCCACACCATAGTTCTCCCGTATGACAACCTCCGGATCCCGATGGACCCACACTCTGAGATATTTCACAGGCCCTGTGGTCCATATCAGCGGATATTCCATCTGCGGGGGAGTTGTCCTCGTTGTCAGAGGGATCACCACTGACTTTTCCCAGTTGATCTTGAGACCAGAGAGCAGGCCAAAACGGATATATTCCCGCAGAACGGGGGATAAGTATTTGTGCTGTTCACGAATAAAGAGCACCATGTCATCGGCATATAAGGATATGCCAACAGGGCGATGGTTAAAATTTAGCGCGGATTCCCTGTGCCGCTGCAGAATCACACACGCCAAGGGTTCGAGCATAAGGGCGAATAGAAGCGGCGAGAGGGGACAGCCCTGTCTAGTTCCTCTTTTGATGGGGAACGGCTCCGATGTGAACCCCCCCCAACCTCACTCGCGCCGTGGGGCCAGAGTACAACAGCTGCACCCATCTCAAAAACACATTCGGGAATCCCATCCACCTCAGAATATAGAAAATATATATCGCCATTCAATAGAATCGAATGCCTTAGCAGCATCTAACATGACTGCGGCAGCAGGGAGATCCGGATTCAATATATGTAACATAGCAAAGATGGTCCTCAGATTATGAAAAGTAGATCGCTCCGGTATGAAGCCGGATTGATCTGGCAGCACCAGTCCGGGCATCAACGGCTGAAGCTTAGTAGCCAGTATTTTTGCTAAAATTTTCGCATCCAGATTAATTAATGACAAAGGGCGGTAGGAGTCACACTGAGAAGGCTCCTTCTCTTTCTTAAGTAGTGTGATAATCAGAGCCTGCCGCAGAGATGGAGGCAGCACTCCAGATTCATGCGAATCCGCATACATCTCTAACAAGTAAGGTGCTAAGAGGTCCGCATATTCTTTATAAAACTCAGCCGTGAGGCCATCAGGACCGGGCGCTTTTTTGTTCGGTAGAGATCTTATCGCCGCTTTAATGTCCGACTCATCAATTGGCTGGCTGAGATACTCTCGGTGACCATCCGCCAACCAAGCGCATGCAATATCAGCCAGGTACCCATCAAGAGTTTCGTCATCCACACCCCCCGTGAAGTGTACATCTCTGCGTAGCAGCTGCAGAATTGATTTACTATGGCTGGAGGTGTAAAGTGCTCCCCTCCTTGTGCATCTACTATTTTAGTGATGTGGTAATGGTCTGTTCTGAATTTGAGCTTATTGGCCAGTTGGCGACCCGGTCTGCCTCCCTCACCATATGCCCTGGCCACATGACGACGGGACAAATAGCGGGCCTCAGATTCCGCCATTGCGTTGTATTCCATGATCTGTTCGTGTATGCGGGCAAGCGCGGCGGTGCTCGGATTAGCTGCATATTCTTGTTCTAGGACGGTCAGTGTGGACTCTATTTTCGAGAGTTGCCCCCTGATGTCCCGCAAGATGCCGGATGTGGTGCTGATGCACACTCCCCTCACAGTAACTTTAAAAGCCTCCCATAGAGTGGATGAGCTGTCCACAGAGCCTGCATTTAGGTCAAAGTATTGTACAATCGCCTTCCGAATTGTGTCAGTGTTTAGCGGGTCCAGCAGAGCCTCAGCACGAAAGCGCCATGTGAATGGGTGGTGAGTATTAGTGGGAATACTGAGGACCAGTTTCACAGGGTTGTGATCAGACAGGGTGCGGGGTAGCGGGCCCACATACGTGACCCAATTATTAGCATCTTCACTTAAGAGCCAATAGTCCAGGCGGGACCAGCTATTATGTGCTAGTGTAGCGTGTGTGCCACTTCTCGTCTCCTCATTGCGTATACGCCACGCATCCACCAGCCCCATTTCAAACATAATCTCCCTTATGCACTGGGCTACTTTCATCGTGTGTGCCCCCTGTGGACTCGATTTATCTTTCGCAGGATCCAGATGTGTATTTAACCCCTTCGGTGCTCATGACGAGCTGGACTCGTCATGGCACACAGTGCTCGTGTGCTCATGACGAGTCCAGCTCGTCATAAGACCCACCCACGGGGGAAGCGCTGGCGCTCCCCCGTGGGGATCCGATCGTTGGGTTTTTTCGGGGAAGGCAGGGGAAGGGCTTCCCTGCCTCCCCCGCCTCACCTTCAATGACGCCAGCGCGCGAGGCGCGCTGACGTCATTGGGGGTTTCCTTGTTGCCCGACGCGCTGGAAGCCATTTGCTTCCAGCGCGTCGGGGAATAAGGTAAGTTTTGGCTCGGGGAGGGGGTTTGAAAGAAAAGAGGCATCGAGGAAAGGAAAACCCTTTCCTTTCCCTCGATGCCTCTTTTGTGCATTCCTGCTGCACGATCATGCGATCGTGCAGCAGGAATGCCCACTAGACACCAGGGAATTTCTTTTTTTTTTAAATGTATAAATACTGTTTCGGGGAGCGGCCCCTTGGGCAAGGGTCGCTCCCCCTTTGGGGGCCATATGTATTTGGTGCTCTGCCCCCCTGGGGGGGGGCAGTTTTTCCTGTTGTAGCCCACTAGACCACCAGGGAGAAATGGTGGGGAGTGGCCCCTTGGGCAAGGGTCACTCCCCTTTGGGGGCATTGTAATATGTAATGCGTTTTTATATAGCGCAGACTTTACCCGAAGGTGTCAGAGCGCTTCACAATAGGGAGAATGGCAGTGCATACACCACCCCCGTGTGAAACAAAAGAGGCATCGATGCCTCTTATGTGCATTCCTGTCTAAATACTGTTTTGGGGAGCGGCCCCTTGAGCAAGGGTCGCTCCCCTTTGGGGGCCATATGCTTTTGGTGCTCTGCCCCCCCTGGGGCCTTGAATCGGGCAAGTATTGTGCACTGGCCTGGCAGGTTGCTGGCAGTGCATACACCACCCCCCCGTGTGTGGCAGCCCGGGCTGAAAATGTGCATGATATAGAGGTATACTGCAATAAGTGGCACTCAGAACACAATGAAGAGCGAACTAGAGGGGCTGAGAGTGAAAGTATAGTGTGTTTGGAAGAGAAGAGATTTGAGGTCAGCTTTGAAGATCCGGGTAGAGGAGGTGGCACGGAGCAATGGGGAAGCGATTCTCACCGGATTGCGCCATCGATCTTTCCCTTTTGAAGAGGGGGGGGGGTGCGCAAGCAGAAGCTTTTCCGCATTGCGAGAAGGGCGAGAGCCACCGGACAATTTCAATTTATTCGCCAGGTAACGAGGGGAGGACGTGTGTAAGGCTTTGTGTGTGATGCAGGCAGTTTTGTAAATAGATCTTGCCTCGATCGGAAGCCATCGAAGAGAGGACAGGATAGGAGTGACGTGGTCGCTTTGTTTAGACCCTGAAATGAAGCGAGCTGCTGAATGGAGGATGGATTTGAGAGGGGAGAGGTGGGATTTGGGTAGGCCCTTCAGAAGAGAATTGCAATAATCCAGTCTTGAGAGAACCAGAGATTGTACTAAGGTTTTTAAGTCTTTCTCCGGGAAGAACCGACGGATCCCCCATAGAAGGCGCAACTGGTAACGTGCGTTCTTAGCAATAGAGTTGATGTGGGAGATTAGGTTGAGTCTTTTGTCAAGAATGACACCAAGGTATTTAGCGCTGTCGACAATGATGGGTTTGTTGTTGAGTAGGTTCAGCTGATCCATCCAAGATTGAGCAGGAGGAGGTGAGAGAGAGGTAGAGAGGAGGAGGAATTCAGTTTTGGCGGGATTCAGAATGAGTTGGTGAGCTAACATCCAGTTGTGAATAGAGTTGAGAGTAGAGTTGAGTAGTGAGAGATCGTGTGCGGAAGATAAAGGTATCTTCCCACTAGTCCACCAGGCATTTATTTGTGGAGAGTGACCCCTTGGGTGGCAGAATAGCAGTATGTTTTTAGGCCCATCTGCCCCCAAGGAGGGCAGAAGCCACTAGACACCAGGGTTTTTAAATTTTTGTGTTGGGGAGTGGCCAAAAGGGCAAGGGTTGCTCCCTTTTACGGGGGTGAATATTTTATTTATACTCTTTGGCCCACCTACCCCTTAGCTTGGCTGGTGGATTGTGTGTGGACTGGTGCATTATTTGCATATGTGATTGTAATGTTTTTTTCTCCTTTTTATTCTAGTGTAAAGCTTTTGATTCCTGTTTGCTGTTTCGGCAGTGGTTGTTCTGCAGTTTTGCGTAATTGCATTTATTTGGTAAGAAAAATATTTTTGTTGTGTGTACTCCAAATGAGTATTATTGTCATGCATGAATGAATTTTTTTGTAAGTGGTGCCATAATGGCAGCATATTTGTTAGTGTTCAGAGCATGAAATTCTTTGCGATGTTTTGCATTGTCTTATGTGTAATTTTTTTTCTTCTTCTTTTTTAGTGGGATATTGTTGATCCTTACTGTGTCTGTGCAGAGTAAGTGGTGGTGAGTCTAGCTGCTTCTGTCACGTGAGTTGTATAGTGTTGGAGTATATAGGTCTTTGTGATAAAGCTACATTTTGTTTATTTTTTTTTTACAAAGGGTTTGTTGTTGTTGACTTGTTTGACAAGTAACCTTTATTAGTAAGCATTATGGCTAGCCGTAGAATGACTGCTCAGCAGGTGGTTGGTTTGCTTCTTGAATCTTCCTCTGAGCAGGATTATGAGACTGACAGTGCGTCTGAGGGAGAGGAGGGAGGGGAAGATTCAGGCAGTGAGTTTTCTCTCCACATGGAATCATCGGATGATGAAGGTACTCTCAGTGCAGATGAAGTGCCTGATTTAGAGGAGGATACTACTGTGCCGATGGTGCAAGAGGCATCTGGATTGCAGCCTGGGGCTGCTAGGCTTCCTACTGGAAGTGCTGGACTCTGGGTTGATCCAAACATGGTGCAGCCAGTGTTGCCTGCCTTTAGTGGTTATGCAGGGTGTAGAGTGGATTGTGAACATTATTTGCCTATACAGTATTTTCAGTTGTTTATGGATGATGTATTTTTGGGTGAGATTGTTGAGCAGACTAATTTATATGCTGAACAGTTTTTGAGGGACAACAGTGCCAGACTTAGGCCCCATTCTAGAGCTACACGGTGGAGTCCCACAAATCTGGAAGAGATGAAGAAGTTTTTGGGTTTGACTTTTTTGATGGGTTTGATAAGGAAGCCGTCCATGGGTTCATATTGGTCTACCAGTCCCTTGATGGCAACGGCCATATTTCCTGCAGTTATGACTCGTGATCGGTATTTACTTTTGCTTCGGATGCTGCATTTTGTTGATAATGGTTTGGCGTTGCCACGAGATCACCCTGAATGTGACCGTCTTTTTAAGATTCGGCCTGTTCTTGATCACTTTGTAGATCGATTTTCAGAGATCTATACTCCAGGGAAAGAAATATCTATTGATGAGTCTTTGGTCCTGTTCAAGGGCCGTTTGGTTTTTAGGCAGTACATTCCTAGCAAGAGGGCACGCTATGGAATTAAGCTGTATATGTTGTCTGAGAGTAGGACAGGATATGTTTTTAATTTGCGTGTGTACACTGGTAGGGATTCCACTATTGACCCCCTGGTTGTCCGTCCACTTTTGGAGTTTCAGAGAAAATTGTGTGGGATCTTGCTAGAGGACTGTTTAACAGAGGCCACCATTTGTACCTTGATAACTTCTACACTGCTGTGCAATTGTTTAAGGAATTGTTCAAAGTGAACACTTTTGCTTGTGGCACAATCCGCTCTAACCGTAAAGGTTATCCAAAAGAGCTTGTTTGCAAAAAACTTCAGAGGGGACAGTGCAGTGCCTTGCGTAGTGAGGAACTGCTAGCTGTGAAATTTGTGGACAGGAGGGATGTGTACATGCTGACTACCATCCATGATGAGAGTACTTCACCTGTGGCTGTTTGGGGTCAGATTGCTGAAGTGCGCAAACCTGTGTGCATTTTAGACTACAATAAGCACATGGGTGGTGTTGATAGAGTAGATCAGAGGTTGGAACCTTACACTGCTATTCGTAAGTCTTACATTTGGTATAAGAAGTTGGCCATCCATCTCTTCAATTTAGCAACTTTCAATGCTTTTGTTGTGTTCAAGGAGTGTTCTCCTGCGTCAAAGTTGACTTTTGTTCAGTTTCAGCAGTCTGTCATAGGCAGCCTTGTTGTTGTGGAACAGGCAAGTGTTCCTAGAGTTGGAGTGGTGGAGGATGTGGCTCGATTGAAAGATCGCCACTTTCCTGATCACATTCCTCCTACACCCTCAAAAGACTTTCCCACTAGGCGATGTAGAGTCTGTTGGCGAAGAGGTACGCGGAAGGAGACTCGTATGTACTGCCCTGAGTGTCCTTCTAACCCTGGGCTGTGGGTGCCTGCTTGTTATAGAGCGTACCACAAGCAAAAGAATTATTGGGAGCAACCATGAGTGGTAAAGTGAACTGCCTGGTCTGTAATGTTTAAGAATTGTTGTTCTGTTTCAAGGTTGGCATTAGTGCAATGTATTTAGTTTCTGATTTTGTGTTAGTAGATTTGTATCTATTTGCAATTTGTTTGTGTTTTCTTTTTTGTATAAAAAAATCCTAAATGTGATGGTGGTGTGTGTAGGCTGGTGCTTGGCTGGGGGTGTGCGTGGAGTGGCGCTTGGCTGGCGGTGTGCGGGGAGTGGCTCTTGGCTGGCGGTGTGCGTGGAGTGGTGCTTGGCTGGCGGTGTGCGTGGAGTGGCGCTAGGCTGGCGGTGTGTGTGGAGTGGCGCTAGGCTGGCGGTGTGCGTGGAGTGGCGCTAGGCTGGCGGTGTGCGTGGAGTGGCGCTTGGCTGGCGGTGTGCGTGGAGTGGCGCTAGGCTGGCGGTGTGCGTGGAGTGGCGCTAGGCTGGCGGTGTGCGTGGAGTGGCGCTAGGCTGGCGGTGTGCGTGGAGTGGCGCTTGGCTGGCGGTGTGCGTGAGTGGCGCTTGGCTGGCGGTGTGCGTGGAGTGGCACTTGGCTGGCGGTGTGCGTGGAGTGGCGCTTGGCTGGCGGTGTGCGTGGACTGGCGCTCGGCTGGCAGTGTGTGAGTAGTGACTTGCTGCTGGTCACTACACACACTGCTAGCCGAGCGACACTCCACGCAATCCATCAGCGTGTGTGGTTGCTGTGTTAGGAATGTGGGCGTGTGAAAGTGATGGGCCCTTGAATGGCGCTGTCTGCTGGTGTGAGTGTTGTAATGTGATGGGCCCGCGGCTGGTGGTGTGAATGGTTTTGTATTTGTCACACGTATGAAAGGTGTATGAATGGCCTGTAAAAAGAGGTTGGTGCCTTGTCGTGGCTTTACAGCTCACGAGCTGTGAGTCAATGGTTCAGTTTCTCGTCCTTTCAATTATTAACAGTGCATTTCATTTTTGTGAAATCACTTGTTAATACAATTGTATATACTGAACCATCACTCACCCTCGTGCCAAATCCAACCAGTATGTGTGTGTGTGCTTGAGGATTAGAAGGCTGTGCAGTAATATTTTTTTTTGTCTTTCTCAAGCAGGGTGTACCTTGTCCCTTTTTGTGAATGTTGTAATGTGTTTGTTTCGTGCCTGGGGGTGTGAATGGTCTTGTGTGTATCACGTATGAAAGGTGTGTGAATGGCCTGTAAAGCGGTTGGGGCCTTGACGTGGCTTTACAGCTCACGAGCTGCGAGTCACTGGTTCCGTTTTTGTCCTTTCAATTATTGACAGTGCATTTCATTTTTGTGAAATCTCTTGTTAATAAAATTGTATATACTGAACCATCACTTGCCCTCGTGCCAAATCCAACCAGTATGTGTGTGTGCTTGAGGAATAGATGGCTGTGCAGTAATCTTTGTCTTTTTAGTCTGTCTGTCAAGGTGTACATTCCGTCTAAGAATAACCTACCAACTGTAGATATTGTCGTAAACGAAACACCCATGGGAGTACATGGTGATATCTCTCTTGTGGATCCCAACAAGTTATGGTACCCACAATGTCCTGCAAACCTCAAAATGTCTGTCACATTTTCCTTGCAATATTGTGCCAAAATTTTCACGCTGCAGAAATAAACAACACATTATCTCAAAATGACCTGGTTTTGCAAGGGGGTCACCTGGGTTTTGGCCCGGGGCTCGGCGGCCACATAGGGAAACTTACCAAACCCACACATTTCTGAAAAGTAGACACCCGGGGCTTCCAGGGAGGTATGGCTTGCGTGGATCCCCCAACGTTTCCTTACCCAGAATCCCCTGCAAACCTCAATTTTAGCTGAAAAAATCACTTTTTTCACACATTTTTGTGTGGGAAAGTGTGGCATCAGTGGCCTCACACAAATTTCCTACCACCCAGCGTTCCCCCAGGTCTCCCGATAAAAATGGTGCCTCACTTGTGTGGGAGGCCCAAGTACCCGCGACAGGCAAGGGCCCACAACGTATTGAGGCGACCTCAAAATGGCCTTTCAGCAGAAACCATTGACATTGTTGGTCACCTGGCACCATGGGTAAACCGGATAAAACCCAGCCGCGCTTGAACTTCGAACTGCGCAAGTCAGGGAAATCATCACAATCTGCTGTCTCTGACTCAGAACTAGAGGCCACATCAGCGTCACCAACCGCTTTGGAGAAGACCATCCAGGCTAGCCTACAGTCCATCGATGGTAAAATTGAGGCTCTTAGTAACCGTATGGACAACATTTCAGCCAAATTGGACAAACAGACGGCTCGGATCGGCGAGGCTGAGCAGCGCATCTCCGACGCTGAAGACGGGCTCCAGCAGGTGACCGCTAGAACTAGTGACATTGAAACGATATTGGCGGTCATCCAAGCCAAAAATGAAGACCTTGAAGCGCGCTCACGCCGCAATAATGTGCGCATTTTGGGTCTGCCGGAGTCCACCAATGTTGGCAAGCTGGAAACGTATGTGGAAAACATGCTACGTGACATCTGTGGAGCGGAGCATCTCTCGGCTATTCTTGTTGTAGAAAGAGCTCATCGTTCTCTGGCAGCTCGCCCACCGCCGGGGGCTCCACCCAGGCCAATCATTGCAAGGCTGTTGAATTTTAGAGATCGGGATGCGGTCCTCCGTATTGCCAGGCAAAAGGACCCTGTCACATGTCAGGGTACTGCGCTATCTTTTTTCCCGGATTTCACAGCCACTGTTCAGGCAGCCCGGAAGGAATACCAAAATGTGAAAAACTGTTGATCAGTGAGAATATTACGTATGCCATGCTCTACCCTGCCCGCCTCCGCATAGGCACAGACGACAAAGCCAGAATCTTCACCAACCCCAAGCAAGCTATGGACTTTGCTAAATCCATCCGCCGCCGGAAAAAGGGGCCGTCTGACACGTCAGACAACGACGATTGAGGCATATAGTCTGTATACTTATTTACCTATCTGTTCATAACTGTGAGTGTTTTGATAGTATGTGGGCCTGCTGGTTATGATACAACGGGGTGCGCCACAGACCCGAGCTAGGTTCTTGACATTTTGGTTTATTGCTGATATTACATTGTATGAATATTGCAATGCTGTCTGTGTGGATGCGATTGTTAAGTAACATTAACTCCGTTACTCTTTACTCGCTGCCCTAGGGACTCTGTATTTCAAAGCGGCGGCCACCTCCCTGGTCCACCTGGGAGTAGTTGCACCTCAGGGCCCCCCAACTGGGTAAACCCCACCTCTAGTTTTTGCAGTTGTTTCCCTATGTTGGGACTTGGGGTTCTTTGGGAAAACGGCTTTGGCGAATTTGGGTTGCTAAAGTGGGTGGGGGAGGGGGATTGTATTGTTCTAGAGTGGGAATTGTTAAATATGATTGTACTCTCATATTGGCCACATTACTTCACTACTGTTGTAGTCATATCTGTCAGGTTTAAACAGTCGATTAGGCTACGCATAGTCACCGCACCTCAAGGGCGGTAGTTACCATTGTCTAACATGGAATATCCGTGGGCTAAATACCCCCAAAAAAATTCGGCAAGTGTTTGCGTATTTGGATCGCCATAGGGTTCAGATAGCTCTCCTCCAGGAGACTCACCTCACTGGGTTATCAGAAACTAAGATTGCTACTAGGTGGGCTGGCTATAAATTGGCTTCATCATATTCTACGTATGCACGGGGGGTTCTGATTCTGTTTAAAAGGGGACTGCCATTCACTCCAATCAAGACATACACAGACACTGAAGGGCGTTGTGCTATGGTTCATGGGAAATTGGGTCTCTCTCTGATTACTGTCGTCAATATATATGGCCCTATCCTGGATGAACCACAGATATTTCTCCAGATGCTTAATATATTGCGCACTTGGCCGGAAGCAGCTATTTGGAGGGGGGGTGATTTAACCCCTTCGCTGCTAGGCCTTTTCCCCCCCTGTGCTAAGCTTTTTTTTGGCTATTTGGGGTAGTGCGCGCTTAGGCCCCTGTAACTTTTTGACCACATAAGGTATCCATGCCAAATTTGCGTCCTTTTTTTATAACATCATGGGGATTGTAAAGGTACCCAGGGTTTGTGGATTCCCCTGGAGGGGACCCAGAAATTAGTCAAAATACAGCTAAATTTTGGTTTTTTGGGGAAAAATGCGAAAAAGGGCTACAGATGAAAGCGTCTTGATTTTTCCCTGCAAATGGCATCAAAAAGGGGTTGTGGTGCTGAAATCACCATCTTCCCAGCTTTCAGGGACAAGCAGACTTTTGTCAGAAAACCAACTTTTTTACACAGTTTTGGCATTTTTCTGGGACATAGCCTATTTTTGCTATTTTTTGTGCTTTCAACCTCCTTCCAGTTAATGGTAGAAATAGGTATGAAACCAATAATGGATCCTGGAAAGCCATACATTTCTGAAAAGTAGACAAAATTCTGAATTCAGCAAGGGGTCATTTGTGTAGATCCTTAACGTTTTCCTTATAGAAACTAACAGTTAAATAAAGGAAAAATTGAAAATTAGTTGAAAAAAACAGCCATTTGTGTCAACGTTTTCACCTGTAACTTCTTCTAATTATGACAGCTATTTGAAAGCAATATACCGTTATATCTGCTGGACCTTTCTGGTTGTGGGGATATATAGGACTTGTAGGTTCACCAAGAACCCGACGAACCCAGAGCCAATAACTGAGCAGCATCTTGCAATGGTTTTTTATTATGTACCGGGTATATAGCAATTATTTTGGGAAAATGTATACATGGAAAAATTGTTATGAAAGACACCAATGTATTTCTGAAATGGGAACAAAATGTAGATTTTAGAAACAGTAGATATTTCCACATTTCCGAAATTGGGAGTACCCATACTAGCATGAGAATTATAGGTCATTTTTCAAAATGACTTATTTTTACACATTGTCTTTCATTTGGAAGGCAGAAATGCATCGAAAGTCAATAGGTAATAACAGTTGCTCTACAATTCTGTGTTACCCTAAGTCTCCCGATAAAAATGGTACCTCACTTGTGTGGGTCGGCCTAGTGCCCGCGACAGGAAACGGCTCAAAACGCAACGTGGACACACCACATTTTCACAGTGAAAACTGACCCTTTTTTTGCAAAGTGCCTAGGTGTACTTTTTGAACCCTAGCTCTGCCGGCACCTAGGGAAACCTAGCAAACCTATACATTTTTGAAAACTAGACACCCAGGGGAATACAGGATGGGGTGACTTGACTTCCTCCCACCAGGTTCTGTTACCCAGAATCCCTTGCAAACCTAAAAAATTGTCAAAAAAACCACATTTTCCCCACATTTCTGTGGTGGAAAGTTTTGGAATCTGCGTGGATCCACAAATTTCCACCCACCCCGCGTTCCCCAAAGTCTTATGAGAAAAATGGTACCTCACTTGTGTGGGTCGGCCTAGTGCCTGCGACAGGAAACGGCGCAAAACGCGACGTGGTCACACCTCAATTTCGCTGTGAAAAATGACCCTTTTTTGGCAAAGTGCCTAGCTGTAGTTTTTGAACCCTAGCTCTGCCGGCACCTAGGGAAACCTAGCAAACCTATACATTTTTGAAAACTAGACGCCCAGGGGAATCCAGGATGGGGTGACTTGACTGCCTCCCACCAGGTTCTGTTACCCAGAATCCCTTGCAAACATAAAACATTGTAAAAAAAAACACATTTTCCCCACATTTCTGTGGTGGAAAGTTCTGGAATCTGTGTGGATCCACAAATTTCCACCCACCCCGAGTTCCCCAAAGTCTTACGAGAAAAATGGTACCTCACTAGTGTGGGTCGGCCTAGTGCCTGCGACAGGAAACTGCGCAAAACGCAACGTGGTCACACCTCAATTTCGCAGTGAAAAACGACCCTTTTTTTGCAAAGTGCCTAGCTGTAGTTTTTGAACCCTACCTCTGCCGGCACCTAGGGAAACCTAGCAAACCTATACATTTTTGAAAACTAGACACCCAGGGGAATCCAGGATGGGGTGACTTGACTGCCTCCCACCAGGTTCTGTTACCCAGAATCCCTTGCAAACACAAAAAATTGTCAAAAAACCACATTTTCCCCACATTTCTGTGGTGGAAAGTTCTGGAATCTGCGTGGATCCACAAATTTCCACCCACCCCGCGTTCCCCAAAGTCTTATGAGAAAAATGGTACCTCACTTGTGTGGGTCGGCCTAGTGCCCACGACAGGAAACGGCGCAAAACGCAACGTGGTCACACCTCAATTTCGCAGTGAAAAATGACCCTTTTTTGGCAAAGTGCCTAGCTGTAGTTTTTGAACCCTACCTCTGCCGGCACCTAGGGAAACCTAGCAAACCTATACATTTTTGATAACTAGACACCCAGGGGAATCCAGGATGGGGTGACTTGACTGCCTCCCACCAGGTTCTGTTACCCAAAATCCCTTGCAAACATAAAAATTGTCAAAAAAACACATTTTCCCCACATTTCTGTGGTGGAAAGTTCTGAAATCTGTGTGGATCCACAAATTTCCACCCACCCCGCGTTCCCCAAAGTCTTACGAGAAAAATGGTACATCACTAGTGTGGGTCGGCCTAGTGCCTGTTACAGGAAACTGCGCAAAACGCAACGTGGTCACACCTCAATTTCGCAGTGAAAAATGACCCTTTTTTTGCAAAGTGCCTAGCTGTAGTTTTTTAACCCTACCTCTGCCGGCACCTAGGGAAACCTAGCAAACCTATACATTTTTGAAAACTAGACACCCAGGGGAATCCAGGATGGGGTGACTTGACTGCCTCCCACCAGGTTCTGTTACCCAGAATCCCTTGCAAACACAAAACATTGTCAAAAAAACCACATTTTCCCCACATTTCTGTGGTGGAAAGTTCTGGAATCTGCGTGGATCCACAAATTTCCACCCACCCCGCGTTCCCCAAAGTCTTACGAGAAAAATGGTACCTCACTTGTGTGGGTCGGCCTAGTGCCTGCGACAGGAAACGGCGCAAAACGCAACGTGGTCACACCTCAATTTCGCAGTGAAAAATGACCCTTTTTTGGCAAAGTGCCTAGCTGTAGTTTTTGAACCCTAGCTCTGCCGGCACCTAGGGAAACCTAGCAAACCTATACATTTTTGAAAACTAGACACCCAGGGGAATCCAGGATGGGGTGACTGGACTGCCTCCCACCAGGTTCTGTTACCCAGAATCCCTTGCAAACATAAAAAATTGACAAAAAAACCACATTTTCCCTACATTTCTGTGGTGGAAAGTTCTGGAATCTGCGTGGATCCACAAATTTCCACCCACCCCGCGTTCCCCAAAGTCTTCTGAGAAAAATGGTACCTCACTTGTGTGGGTCGGCCTAGTGCCCGCGACAGGAAACGGCGCAAAACGCAACGTGGTCACACCTCAATTTCGCAGTGAAAAATGACCCTTTTTTTGAAAAGTGCCTAGCTGTAGTTTTTTAACCCTAGCTCTGCCGGCACCTAGGGAAACCTAGCAAACCTATACATTTTTGAAAACTAGACAACCAGGGGAATCCAGGATGGGGTGACTTGACTTCCTCCTACCAGGTTCTGTTACCCAGAATCCCTTGCAAACATAAAAAATTGACAAAAAAAACACATTTTCCACACATTTCTGTGGTGGAAAGTTCTGGAATCTGCGTGGATCCACAAATTTCCACCCACCCCGCGTTCCCCAAAGTCTTACGAGAAAAATGGTACCTCACTTGTGTGGGTTGGCCTAGTGCCTGCGACAGGAAACGGCACAAAACGCAACATGGTCACACCTCAATTTCGCAGTGAAAAATGACCCTTTTTTTGCAAAGTGCCTAGGTGTAGTTTTTGAACCCTACCTCTGCCGGCACCTAGGGAAACCTAGCAAACCTATACATTTTTGAAAACTAGACACCCAGGGGAATCCAGGATGGGGTGACTTGACTGCCTCCCACCAGGTTCTGTTACCCAGAATCCCTTGCAAACATAAAAAATTGTCAAAAAAAACACATTTTCCCAACATTTCTGTGGTGGAAAGTTCTGGAATCTGCGTGGATCCACAAATTTCCACCCACCCCGCGTTCCCCAAAGTCTTACGAGAAAAATGGTACCTCACTTGTGTGGGTCGGCCTAGTGCCTGCGACAGGAAACGGCACAAAACGCAACGTGGTCACACCTCAATTTCGCAGTGAAAAATGACCCTTTTTGGCAAAGTGCCTAGCTGTAGTTTTTGAACCCTAGCTCTGCCGGCACCTAGGAAAACCTAGCAAACCTATACATTTTTGAAAACTAGACACCCAGGGGAATCCAGGATGGGGTGACTGGACTGCCTCCCACCAGGTCTGTTACCCAGAATCCCTTGCAAACATAAAAAATTGTCAAAAAAACCACATTTTCCCCACATTTCTGTGGTGGAAAGTTCTGAAATCTGCGTGGATCCACAAATTTCCACCCACCCCGCGTTCCCCAAAGTCTTACGAGAAAAATGGTACCTCACTTGTGTGGGTCGGCCTAGTGCCTGCGACAGGAAACGGCGCAAAACGCAACGTGGTCACACCTCAATTTCGCAGTGAAAAATGACCCTTTTTGGCAAAGTGCCTAGCTGTAGTTTTTGAACCCTAGCTCTGCCGGCACCTAGGGAAACCTAGCAAACCTATACATTTTTGAAAACTAGACACCCAGGGGAATCCAGGATGGGGTGACTGGACTGCCTCCCACCAGGTTCTGTTACCCAGAATCCCTTGCAAACCGAAAAAATTGTCAAAAAAAACACATTTTCCCCACATTTCTGTGGTGGAAAGTTCTGGAATCTGCGTGGATCCACAAATTTCCACCCACCCCGCATTCCCCAAAGTCTTCTGAGAAAAATGGTACCTCACTTGGGTGGGTCGGCCTAATGCCCGCGACAGGAAACGGCGCAAAACGCAACGTGGTCACACCTCAATTTCGCAGTGAAAAATGACCCTTTTTTGGCAAAGTGCCTAGCTGTAGTTTGTGAACCCTAGCTCTGCCGGCACCTAGGGAAACCTACCAAACACACACATTTCTGAAAAGTAGACACCCGGGGGCTTCCAGGGAGGTATGGCTTGCCTGGATCCCCCAACTTTTCCTTACCCAGAATCCCCTGCAAACCTCAATTTTAGCTGAAAAAATCACTTTTCTCACACATTTTTGAGTGGGAAAGTGTGCCATCACTGGCCTCACACAAATTTCCTACCACCCAGCGTTCCCCCAGGTCTCCCGATAAAAATGGTGCCTCACTTGTGTGGGAGGCCCAAGTACCCGCGACAGGCAAGGGCCCACAACGTATTGAGGCGACCTCAAAATGGCCTTTCACAAAACCACCTGGTTTTGCAAGGGGGGTCACCTGGGTTTTTGGCCCCGTGCTCGGCGGCCATCTAGGGAAACCTACCAAACCCACACATTTCTGAAAAGTAGACACCCGGGGGCTTCCAGGGAGGTATGGCTTGCATGGATCCCCCAACTTTTCCTTACCCAGAATACCCTGCAAACCTCAATTTTAGCTGAAAAAATCACTTTTTTCACCCATTTTTGTGTGGGAAAGTGTGGCATCACTGGCCTCACACAAATTTCCTACCACCCAGCGTTCCCCCAGGTCTCCCGATAAAAATGGTGCCTCACTTGTGTGGGAGGCCCAAGTACCCGCGACAGGCAAGGGCCCACAACGTAGTGAGGCGACCTCAAAATTGCCTATCTCAAAACCACCTGGTTTTGCAAGGGGGGTCACCTGGGTTTTTGGCCCTGTGCTCGGCGGCCATCTAGGGAAACCTACCAAACCCACACATTTCTGAAAAGTAGACACCCGGGGGCTTCCGGGGAGGTATGGCTTGTGTGGATCCCCCAATGTTTCCTTACCCAGAATCCCCTGCAAACCTCAATTTTAGCTGAAAAATCACTTTTTTCACACATTTTTGTGTGGGAAAGTGTGGCATCACTGGCCTCACACAAATTTCCTACCACCCAGCGTTCCCCAGGTCTCCCAATAAAAATGGTGCCTCACTTGTGTGGGAGGCCCAAGTACCCGCGACAGGCAAGGGCCCACAACGTATTGAGGCGACCTCAAAATGGCCTATCAAAAAATGTTTTGGGCACTGGGTTGGCTCTCCCGGCACAAGAAATTGGTCATGGAGCCCTGATTAGATGATGTGTCCCATTGCAGGCTACAGGGAACGCTGTATGCACGCCTTATCTCCCAGCAGCAGCCGTGCGAGGAAGCGCCGCACAGCTAGAGTCCAGCTAGAGGAGTCGAGCAGGGCGAGGAGTCACTGAAGGCAGGATATCAGGGAAGGAGCGCTCCACAGGCTGTCAGGCGGGAGAGCTTGCCCCGGGAGTCAGCAGACCGCAGTTTCAGGCTCTTCTCCAGTAGACAGGGCTTCCCCCGTGTATTCACCGCCGTCGCGCCCAGGCACCTCCGCGCACGCCTCTCTCCGCTCTCCGTGCCGGTCCGACGCGGTCTCCACAGGCAAGGACAGGCCGCAGCCGCGGCCACCACAGCAAAGACAGGCCCCCATCGACAATCCCAGGGCATGGACCGCAGCGCAGCAGTAACGTCTGGTCCCCCGATGGCAGGGTAGTCCTAGTGCCAGTCCCACTTGGTCAGCGGAGCAGGGCAGGGAAGCGAGCCGGCCACTCCGTGCATGCAGATCGGCCGCTGGCGCAGCGGCGTCCACGGAGCCCCACATGTCTCCCCTGCACCGGGCCTCCCGATCCCGGCTCGCGGCAGCCCAGAACACCGGGGGGGGGCGAGACAGGCAGAACCCCCACCTGTGGCGATGTAACCAGCCTCTGGGAGCAGCGCGTTAAATGGTGCGGGCGCGCTAGCAAGCCCCGGGCCCACCCGGAGCACCGAACCCACCTCCGAGTCTCAGGAGGCCGCCATGTTGCCGCCGGGGCCGTCACTCGGTTCAGCGAGCTCTGCGCCAATCAGGGGTCCCAACAACTGCCAAATGGCTCCACGCTGTCATGCAGGATATGGGTAAGTGCCTCTTCGTGATGCAAAGCATGGATGTAGCCCAAGGAGCAGGATAAGTGCAGGATGGTGTCGGCGGCCAGCGGAGCAGCACTACAGTGCGGCCATTTCGCTGTGCGCCCTCTAGCGCCCCCTTGGTTAAAGGTTTAATGTGACAGTTGTGTGGTTGTGTTAATGCACACATACCATGTACAGACAATTGCTTTCCATTGCCTTGGGACTGCAACTACAGTGTGAATAAGTAACGCATATCTGGTTACCTCACCAGATTTTTTAAATGTCCAAATGTCTAACTCTTCCTGTGACACCCTCCTGTGGCCCTTGTAGTAGGCCCAGCTACATCGGACATGGTGCCTTCTGTGCCTGCCTGACTCCTGCTACTGCACCTCCTGCTATGTGCTACAGGCTCCAGTAGGCTGCTAAGGTGAGGCCTCCTCACTGTCCCCCCCTCCATGCATGAAGTTCCGACTGGCTGCTGCTGTCTGTAGCACTTCCACAGCAGTGGTGACCTGGATTAGGCCCCTGGCCACATCCCCACAGCAGTGGGTCATCTCAACCTGCATGCCGACTGCATGCCTGTAAAGCTGAGCTGTTGTAGTACTCAGCCTGTTGATGGCCCTGGTGTATCCGCGCATGTGCCCCATAGAATGGTGTTGCCTCCTGGCATTAGAGACATGCTCAGCCTGGATGACCCTGCACATCTGTTCAATGGCTGTTGCTACACGGTCAAGTTTCTCACTGTTTGCCCTGAGCCCCTCAATGAGTGCAGTTGTCTGCTCCTTCATGCAGTCACGTATACCACCCATGTGTGTGACCATTGTTCCCAGTTGCTCCTGCATAATACGCATGTTCTTTTGTTGCAGGCGCTGGACCCTCAGCATCTTGGACTCCAGCACACTGCAGGCAGCTTCACCAGCGTCCTCAGCAGACCTCAGAAATGCACTTGGCCTTCGCCTGCGGAACGGACTGCGACATTGCGGGATTGTTCCCTCTAGTGTTGGGGGTGGTGGTGTATGGGCAGTGCCCTGTGGGTGCGCTCCTGTTTGGTTGTACTCCTCACTATCCAAATCGGGCAGTGGTTGGACTCTTCTCCTGGGATGAGTGGGAACATGTAGGGGCGAGGTTGCTGGCATCTCTTGTTCTTCATCTGGCTGTTCTGTATGTACCTCAGAATCGTGTACGTCTGCCACATCACTCTCCTGTGATGCATCTGTGAGGAAAACAGTGCAAGATCATTTTTTTTAGAAAAATGAAATATATATTTTTTTGCACGTTTGTGACAGTGCGCTTACAAAGGTCTAATAAATTGACTTCTGTGATGTAGAAAGTCTACTGTTGTCACTTCCTTGCTGTACTATGCTGCAGTTGAGCTGTGCTAATCCATCCATGCTTTGTCATATCATTTGTATGCATACAACTCCCACAATGCATTAGGGGGTTGCAAGTAAGAGGTGGACTGGACTCATGTCTGCTACACTACACAGGGTATGCATTTGTTGCAATTTAGGTTACATTTCTATAAAAATATGTTTGGTTGTGCTCTTACCTTGGGAGGTCCCCGCATGTCCTGAGGTGTCAATCTGCGTGATCCCGACAACTGCCTCTGGCTGCAGAGTGGATTCCACCAAGTCGTCCAGTGGGGTGTTTGCAGGCTGAGTGGATGTTCTCCCTCCTGTTTTTCTTGCAGAGTCCAGCCTTTGAGACACTCTCTCTTTTGCCCGGCTGCAAAGGTCATACCATCTCTTCTGTAGGTTGTTGATGTCACGGTGTGTTACCCCCACAGAATTGACCCTGGCTTGTATCCCAAGCCAGATCTTCCTCTTCACTGACTCTGCAACATGCAGGGATAGTTTCCCAAACAGCTGGTCATGTTTTTGTACAACTTCCTCAGTGAGTATTTCAAGTTCCCTCTCACTGAATTTAATCTTCCTCTTCCTGCCTTCTCCTTTTTGCTGTTTTTTTCCTGTGTCCATGGTGTTTGTTTGTCTCAACTTCTGCAGGTAAAAGTATTTTCCAGGCTGAGCACCAACAGTCTTCCTCATCCTCAGTCTCTCCCTGTGTACAGGTGTGTGGAATCTGAGAATCACTTCCTGCTTGTGATGTCATCTCCATGAGACAATTGACGCTTTCGCAATTACCGATTCTTAAATTGCGAATTCGCAAATACAGATTCGGTAAATAAGTAATCGGTAAATATTTTAGCGATTTTTAAGGAATCGCAAATATTTACCGATTTATTTGATGCATTCGGTTTAACGATTCAGTAATAGCGATTCCTTATTTCTCGCTATTTTAGACTCGCTAAATCTTTATTTGATGCATGTGGGCCTATATTTTCGAATTTAAAAAAATATTTTTTAGAAGCGGGATGTTGGGTTTATAGGGGCTAAGGGGCCTTTTACGATGGCGGTTGGATGCACATCCGCCGTGCTTGCGGTGGCGGAAAATGCCCTTTTCCGCACTCCATCGGCGGTCTTTGCGTCTGCCGTATTATGATGGGCATAGATAGCCCATTTCCCGTCCGCTGCGGTGTTCCGGGTTCCGCTGAAAATCTCCGTCCGCACCGGTAGCGGACGGAGCCACATGAAAGGTACCGCCGTGTGGAATGCGGTCAGGACCGCCGGTCAAATCACGATGCCTCATACAGCCCACCACACCGCTGTGGAGAATCTGGCCATTCGAGGATGGCGGTGGCAATACTGCGGATAGCTCCATGTGTTCCAAACCGCTGGGGAAACGGCGGTCTTTGGCCTTTCCGCAGCAAATCCGACCGCCACGGACGGATTTTCAGCTTTTCCGGCGCTGATTCCTGGAATCCGACCGCCGCGGTAGGGAGTTTCTGGCGGTGCATCCTAATCTGGCCGGCGGTTTTGCCGCGGTACCTGCGGGTGGAAGTTTCCCGCTAGCACAGCGGTCGGAATGTTTCTCCGACCACCATCCTAATAGACCCCTAAGGCTGGGGAGTGTTTTAAAATAATATATTTAAAAATTTAAAAAAATTAAAGAAAATTAAATATATAATTTAGAAAGATATTTTTGCTTTTATTAAAATATTTTTTAGGAGCGGGATGTTGGGTTTTTAGGGGATACGGTTGGGGAGTGTTTAAAAATAATTTATTAAAAAATTTAAGAAATTAGAAATTTTAAATTATAATTTAGAAAATATATTTTCGAAATTATAAAAATATTGCAATTAATTATATTAAATATTGTACTACTTTATGATAGGTATTGTCAAATAATTAAAATGTAATGTATAGTGTAGTTAGTTATATTACATTAATTTTAATAGGAAAAGAAAAATATATATGTTAAAGGTCTGGCAATTCTTTTTATTTTACTGTAATTACAGTGGGTATAGTAAATTAATAAAGTTTACTGTTCAGCACCTATCATTAATTAATACTAACTGGAGTGGGAATAGTAAATTAATTAAATTTTGTGTCCAGCACCTGCCACTAATTAATACTAACTGGAGTGGGAATAGTAAATTAATAAAGTTTACTGTTCAGCACCTATCATTAATTAATACTAACTGGAGTGGGAATAGTAAATTAATTAAATTTAGTGTCCAGCACCTGCCACTAATTAATACTAACTGGAGTGGGAATAGTAAATTAATTAAGTTTAGTGTCCAGCACCTACCCTAATTAATACTAACTGGAGTGGGAATAGTAAATTAATTAAGTTTAGTGTCCAGCACCTACCCCTAATTAATACTAACTGGAGTGGGAATAGTAAATTAATTAAGTTTAGTGTCCAGCACCTACCCCTAATTAATACTAACTGGAGTGGGAATAGTAAATTAATTAAGTTTAGTGTCCAGCACCTACCCCTAATTAATACTAACTGGAGTGGGAATAGTAAATTAATTAAGTTTAGTGTCCAGCATCTACACCTAATTAATACTAACTGGAGTGGGAATAGTAAATTAATTAAGTTTAGTGTCCAGCACCTACCTTGAATTAATACTAACTGGAGTAGGAATAGTAAATTAATTAAGTTTAATGTCCAGCACCTACCCCTAATTAATACTAACTGGAGTGGGAATAGTAAATTAATTAAGTTTAGTGTCCAGCACCTACCCTGAATTAATACTAACTGGAGTGGGAATAGTAAATTAATTAAGTTTAGTGTCCACACCTACCGCTAATTAATACAAACTGGAGTGGGAATACTAAATTAATTAAGTTTACTGTCCAGCACCTACCCCTTATTAATACTAACTGGAGTGGGAATAGTAAATTAATTAAGTTTAGTGTCCAGCACCTACCCCTAATTAATACTAACTGGAGTGGGAATAGTAAATTAATTAAGTTTAGTGTCCAGCACCTACCCTGAATTAATACTAACTGGAGTGGGAATAATAAATTAATTAAGTTTAGTGTCCCGCACCTACCCTGTATTTATGCTAACTGGAGTGGGAACAGTAATTTAGGGGTCTATTACGATGGCGGCGGTACACGGGACCGACCGCCAGAGGTGCGGCGGACCTGCTGTGCCTATTAGGATGCGACCGCCACCCTGGCGGTCGCATTCGGCATATTTAACATTGTCGCGGGCGGTGCTGTAAGCAGCACCCGCCACAATGTTTAAAATGCATGTTGTGCATTGGCATGTACAACGTGACAGGCACCGCGCGGTGCCTGCCACCTTGTGTATGCCAATGAAGGGGGGTACCATAGGTACCCACCAAGTGCAGCCCCCCAACCCCCCGGGGGCCTGTAACGGGCCCCCAAAGCAATTCCCGCACGCCTTTCCATTGAGGCATTGCCGCAATGGAAAGGCCTTTGTAATTGCACATCCTAATATGGATGGCGGTGCCTGCAAGGCACCGCCACCATATTGAGGTCCTTTTCCGCCCGGCCGGGGATCCGACCGGCGGAAAAGCGGCGGGCGGTCTTACCGTCCGCCGCTGTGCCCCCTGCCATACTAATATCGCAGGGGGTGAAACGGGAGCATCTGGCAGGCGGATCGCCACCGCCGGCCCGGCGGTGCGATCCGCCCAATATCATAATGGGCCCCCTAGCTATATGTGTATTAATTTATAATTTAAAAAAATTATAGTTTAAAGTAATATAATATTTTAATTATAAGATAGTTGTAAATGAAAACATAAACATTGTATATATACTTAATTAAAACATATTATTTTGAACACAATATTTAATAAAAATAAACTTAATATCCAACATTGAATATAACATTAATAAAATGGTAGACAAAAAATTATTTAAAAATCATCAAGAAATATTTCTTTTATTAAAAATATGTAAGATAAATAAAGACATCGAGATGGGAAATCATATTTATTTCACCAATACAAAATATTTTGTATATATGAATATTTTTACATCTAATAATTAAAGAAAACATTTTATTATAACATTGGTACATTTTTTTAAACAGTTGTGTAAATTTTGTAATAACAGATAATGTAGGTTCCATTTTTTTACATACATTTGAAAAACATATATTTATTTTTAACAGTGGTTAATTTCAGTTTGGTATTGTGAACATTTTTTATTTAGTTACATATATTGGTAACATATTAATCATATAACAATTTTCACAATTTTTTAAAACATTTTTTAAGTATAAACTTAGTTACATTTTCCAAATAAATAATAATATATTTTAATTAATAATATTAATATATAAAATATTAATCTTATTAATTATTACAATGTTTAATTTATTAAAAATTTTTTATAAGGTAGACATTTTTAAATATAAAAAAATTATTACAAGTTTTTCATAAATGTTGTATGTAACTTGTAAATACATGGAATTATAATATTACATATTATGTGTTTAATAATATTTATTATTATAATTTTACAATGATATAAAAATGAAAAATACATTGAAACAAATAAGATAAAAATTGTAGTATTTTAAATAAACATGTAAGTAATTTATATATAATGTAATGACATTTTTTGTTAATTAAATTAGATTTATTTTATATGTTTGAAACTGCCATATTTGTTTGGGGCTTGTATTTTGTAACCGCTCGCGGTTGTTTTGGGTTATTTCGAAGGGGAGAAGGTCGCGGTTGGGAGCTGCTTCGCGTCGAGGAAGGTAAATTGCTTTTCTTTATTTAAACTACATTTTTAATTTAATTTGAAGGTAGTTAAGTTGTAGTTAGTGTGTGTAGAGTTAGGTTTTTGGAGTTGTGGTGTTTTTTATGCGTTCGTTAGGTTTTGACGACTTATGTATCGTTATTTTTTGAGGCCTAGTTTAGAAATGTTAAAGTCTGGTAGGATATGTGTTATTATGGTGTGTATAATGTTTGTAATACTGTTATATTATATATTATGTGTATATTTGTGTGGGTGGGAATGTTTGTGTGTTTTTTACAGGTTTTGTTCGCTCGAAGTTGCGGTTACTAGAAGATTGCGTTTTTTTAAATTAGGGAAGTGTATATTAGTTTAAGTAACTAATAATTATTTTACACTTCCTTAATTTTTCGGGTTTTCATGGAGCGTTTCTTTTTTTAAAACACTTTTTGTTTTTTTTTATGGTTTATGGATTGTGGATTTATGGATCGAGGATTACTTTTTGGAAGAGTTGGATTTTTTCATTTTTTGGGGGGTAATTTTTATTCTATTTGGATTATTAGCTACCAGCATTGTTTTACAAGATGTGGGATTTTCTGTCTACAGCTACGGAAACGGTAAGTTAATTTAATTATTTATTGTGGGAGGGAAATACTATAATATTTACTGTTATTGTTGTTTATTTTTTCAAATATCTAATTAATATGTCTATATATATATTTGTTTATTAATAAAAATATATTAGACACATTATTTAGTTTAAATTTTTTTTAATTTGTATGCATTTTAATAATTTTAACAGAAAAGTATTATATATTTTACACTGGTTTGAGAGTTTAGAGTAGGCTTTTGGCAATTATTGCTAAGTATTCTAGGCCTCTTGTTGTAGGGAATAGTCTGACTTGTTGTTGTAGGTATTCAAACATTTGTTTAGTTTGTTTGGATAGTTTAGGCTTTATTTGTGTGACAGATTGCCCCATTCTTAGCTGTTGGTAGCTCTGTTCTTTTTGGAGGGAGAGTAGGAGTTTGTGTAGAGTAGGTGTACCTCGTCCTGTTGTTGCTTTGAAGGCATTATGCCAACCTTCAACAGCATTTTTTGTTTTTGCCTCTTGATTTAGTGTGCTAAGGTAGACATTCCACCATGGAATTTGGTATTTTGGTTGTCTCCTATGTCCTGAACTATGGAGTCTTCCCACCCAGGTATCTTCAAAATAGTCAAGGAGGGGACTTCATTTTTGTTCGTGTTGGTGGTAGTAAGGACTTTCTATTAAAAGATTGTAATGTTCGGCCACGTCAGTAACTGGGACGTAGGCCAGTGCAATAAGTTTTTTTATTTGGTATGCGAATGAACTGTTTGTCGCATATTCAACACTTAGGGGCTGATTACGATGGCGGGCGGACTAGGTCCGCCCACCATCGTAGCGGTGATTGGGACCGCCCGCCAGACATGCGGCGGTCCCACCACTGCGATTAGGATGCGCCCGCCATACTGGCAGGCGCATCCAGGGCTTTTAACATTGCGGGCGGTGCTGCAGGCTGCAGCACCGTACGCAATGTTAAAAGTGCTTGCACTGCATTTCTCTGCACTACGTGGCAGGCACCATGCGGTGCCTACCACTTGGTGCATGGAAATACAGGAGGGTACACAGGGGGGGTACCATTGGTATGCCCCCAGTGCAGCTACATGCCCCCCCAAACAAGGGGGGCCCGCAACGAGCCCCCAAACCTAATCCCCGCCAGCCTTTCCATGGCGGCATCGCCGCCATGGAAAGGCCTTCCCAATACCCACATCCTAATTTGGTGGACAGTGCCTGCTAGGCACCGCCACCATTTTAGGGGCCCTGAA
This sequence comes from Calotriton arnoldi, assembly GCA_963921515.1. Lineage (NCBI taxonomy): Eukaryota > Metazoa > Chordata > Amphibia > Caudata > Salamandridae > Calotriton > Calotriton arnoldi. The sequence continues at coordinate 1,077,011 of CAWUFW010005485.1, forward strand.
CCGTCCGCCAGGCAATCGTTGTGATTGTCTTTGGCGGTGAAGCAGCGGATGGACTTTGCATCCGCTGCGATACCCACCGCCATCCTAATTTGGCGGTGGATAATACGCTTGGTGATGGCGGAAGGACCGCCACCGCCTGGCCGGCGGTGGCAGTCCTTCCGCCATCATAATGATCCCCTTAGTGTTGATTTCTGAAGGAGTCTCAATAGACACTGATTGAAATGATAGTAACATCCCTGAATTGATGTGTGTGGGTAGGACTTTAGAATTGCACTTATCATAGCCTCAAAATCTATTATTATTTTCTGTGGAAAATAATTATTTGTTTCCTGTTTAATTTTGCTTAGTACTTCCATATATGTGGAGTTCTGTTTATTGGGTAGCAAGGCATAGATAAAGGGGATGTTGGTGTTCTGATATAGGGCAGGGACAGTGTATAATTGATAGAATGGTTTGGGACAGATTTTAAAAGTCCCGTCCATCATCCATGTTTCTGATAATTGTAGCTTTATTAAAGTGTTTGCAGTTGCAAACATAATTATTCTTTTATCTTTGCATTTGTTGTCATAGAGAACAAAGGGTTCTTCATTATGAGTTATAGACAGGGCCGGACTGGCCGTAGCGGGCACCGGGCGTTTCCCCGGTGGGCCGCTAGGGTGGGGGCTGGTTTTGGGCCCCTGGGGGCCGTTTTTGTTACTGGGGGTCGGCAATATCGGCCCCCTATAACAAAATCGGCCGAAACCGGCCCTCGCAAACAGCTCGGCTGCACCCCCCTACCCCCAAGGGGGGTTGTCCGAGCAGTTTGCCAGGGCCGGTTTCAGTTCCCAGTCCGGCCCTGGTTATAGATAGTTCTGGGGGAATTACCACCTCTTCAAATGTTTTTGGAGCAGGTGTGGTAGTTGTTGTGGCTTTTTTGTGCGAGCTATAGTTCTTTTTAATGAAGAAATAGAGGGCATTTGCCCAGTAGCAGTTTGGGTACTCTAGGCAGCAATTCTTTAAGTATTTGAGTCGTAGGTTTCTGTGAGCTAGTGCTAGCTTCTTTAATGTTATCAAGGGCATTCCTAACCTCTATTTCAGTAACATTTGGAGGGTGGTTATGCTGCCTTGTATACAAAACAGTTGTTTCTCTAGTTGTTGCCCGACCATAACACTTATTTGAATAGTACTTGCTACATTTCCAATTTACTTTTAGTCCACTTTGCTTTTCCTGTGTATAGACATACCCCATGTAACATAGCAAAAATTTTCCTGTTTGGGATGAGATAAATTGGGCGCCTTCTGTCATTGTGATGTGTTAAATTCTACAAAAAATGTATATCAAAATTATTAAAACGAATATTGTACATGTTTTTTTCTTAATAAATACATATTGTTATTAATATACTTACAATGTTGGTTTTGAGCTGCTTTTAAATAGAGATGTTTTTTCTTTGCTGGTTGAATTCTGTCAAGTTGTTGATATTTCTGTTGGAAGAGTAAAACATATTTTTACTTATTTTGTAAAATATGTACATGGGGTGGAGTGGGTGTTTGGGATGGATTTGGGGTTTGGTTGGGTGTTTTACAATTTTTTAAAATGCTGTTTGCTGAATACTTACTTTATAAGTTAGATGATTTTAGAAGCTGATCTGTAATTTTGTGGATGGTTTGAGCATTATCTGTAGAGGAGACATAAATTGAAAAAAGATATATATTAATTATTTGAGTATGATAAATAGTAGTTTTTGAGGATTAGCATTACAGTTATTTTACAGATGGTAATGTACTTACTTTTTGAAGAATGTAATATCTTTTTCTTTGATGAAGTCCTTGTTTCTGGTGGAAATCCAGCAAAGTTTCTGCTTCTTTATTGTTATTGGTTTAAGGTGTAAAATAAGAATACGTTTTCCTTCTTTATATAGTGTTTGTATTAATTGTTTGGTTAACCTCATTGCTTTATTTTAATATTGTGTGTTTTTATTGGTTAATCTTTATTGTTTTAATCGTTTTGGTAGTTGTTTTCCATATATGGAAACGCTAATTAAGAGTCCGTTTTTTTTTCACATGTTGAATTATTTAAATGTGTATCATATTATATGTGATGTTAAATAATGTGTGTACATAATCTAAATATAAAATTAAATGGTTATTAATAGTGTATTTATCATTTAATGTTTTAAAATATGTTTTAGTATTTGCTAAAATTATGATATATATTATATTTTATATGCAGTGTATGTTTATTTATTTGAATATATTTATGGTGTTTAATTTTGTTTGTTTTATCTATTTTTGAATTGTCGATATTTTTACAAAAACGATAATATTGTTGTCTATATTATTGTGATCGATATTTTGGACATGTATTTTTTAAAGGATGTTCGATATTTTGAATAACGATATTTATGTGTTCGATATTACTGTAATCGATAATTATGTTTGACGCTATTTTGGGGTCGATATTAGTGTATTTTGTTAATTAAGTATAGGGTATCGATATCAGTGTCGTCGATATTTTTGTGTCGATAAAAATGTAGGTCGATATTGTGTCTGTCGATATTATGTCAGTTATTCCTTAAGTGTATTACACCACTATGTGTCGAATACATTCATTATCATGTTAGAGGTATTCATAGCCTTCACCAGTCATATTCTTTTGTATACCACGTTTTACATAGTCTTTACAGTTTACGCCATGTTCGATGTATTGCTCTCACTTTCCCTAATACCTTTTTAAGAATATTACTCTTTTTTTTTTTTTTTTTATAATTACGAACATCCGTTTCATGTTAAAACTTTAAGCTACACCTTCCGGTCACGTGCACGAACACTTCTCGGTAAAACAAGGGGGTCTATTACGATGGCGGTCGGATGTCCACCGCCGAGCCGGCGGTGGCGCCCGCCGGACCGGTGGTGGACATCCGCCTGTGATCGCAACCAAGAAAACCGCCGGTCAAATTAGGATGGCGGTGGTGAACGCGGCGGTGGGAAATTCCGACCACCGCTTTTCCGCCGGTTGCCATCTGCACTCCTGCCTGGCGGATGGAGCAGGAACGGGATAATGGTGGCGGTGAAGAGCAGGCTCCGCCGGCAGGATTATGATGCCAGCAGTAGCCAGCCTTTCCTCAGCGGTCAAACCGCCATGGAAAGGCATGCGGAGATTGTCTTCTGGGGGCCCGTTGCGGGCCCCCAATGTTTTGGGGGGGGGTGGGTGCACTGGGGGGGGTACCCATGGTCCCCCCTACATTTCCCTGTACCAGGTGGCAGGCACTGTGCAGTGCCTGCCATGCAGTGCAGGGAAATGCAGGACATGCTCTTTTGGACATCGCGGCGGTGCTGCGGGCAGCAGCAACCGCCGCAATGTTAAGGCCCGCGATCCGACCGCCGCGGTCGGATTTCGAGTGCGGGTCATCGTAATTTGACCAGCGGTGATGTCGCGGTCCATGCGGGCGGTCTTTTCCCGCTACCATGGCGGTCGGGGAGGTTTTCCGACCGCCATCGTAATAGGCCCCAAGGTTCTTAATCCGGGTAACTAATACGCAGATACACTTTCACACCCTAATTTGGAATACGCAAGCAGACACCATTTGACCATCGTGGGTAAGCCTAGAAGAACACCGTTGCGTTTTTGTGATATTTGACGCAGCTTGATTTTGATGATCCGTTATTTACAATGTTTTAAACTTTATTTAGATCACATTGACGAATATGTAATACCGAGACGGTAATCACGCACAAGGCATACATCATTTGTGTAAGTATTTCATAATGTTTTGGGGATATAAGGTTAACAAAAGTAATACTACAGATATCACTTGTCTCTATAAAATTCTTACAGGCACTAGGGGGCTCATTAGGATGGCGGAACGATCGCCACCGCCGGGCCGGCGGTGGCGATCGTTCCGCCATCACAATGAGATTTACCCACTGCCATATTAGGATGGCGGTGGGTATTGCGGCGGACGCAAAGTCCGTCTGCCGCTTTTCCGCCGGTGGCAATTGCACCGATTGCCAGCAGGGCCACTAATATGGTGGCGGTGCCTAGCAGGCACCCTCTGCCATATTAGGATGTGGGAAAAGAAAGGCCTTTCCAGGAAAGGCTGGCGGTGATTGGGTTCGGGGGCCCGTTGCGGGCCCCTCTTGTGTCGGGGGGAGGTGGGGTGCACTTGGGGGGTACCTATGGTACCCCCCTACATTTCACTGCACCAAGTGGCAGGCACCGTGTGGTGCCTGCCAGGTGGTGCAGTGAAATGCTAGACATGTGATTTTAACATCGCGGCGGGTGCTGCTGTCAGCAGCACCCACCGCAATGTTAAATTTCAGAATGCGACCGACATGGTGGCGGTCGCATCCTAATTCGTGGTGTGGGACCGCCGCATGTCTGGCGGGTGGTCCACACACTGCAAGGATGGCGGGTGAACTCAGGTCCGCCCGCCATCCTAATGAGCCCCTAAGTTTTCAGGGAAAAAAGTCGGGATCAACCAAACTCCAGTTTCGTGATTCGGCTATTACACACCTCTTCAAGCACCCTCTGGTGACTAACTTGTGTTCACTGTAAACGTCGGGATTATCCAACACCATTTTTCTGATTTTCTAACACCGTTCTGAGCACTTTCACCGATATTATGAACGCTTGACGGACACGATTTTTCATGTACAAACAACCACTTCATTTTGATTTCCTGGGGCATCACCCGTCACCATAACTGTTTAATGGTGAAATCAACATAAGTCAAGTTAAGTTTCTTCTATTTTTTTGGAAGTAAGCTCCTGATGAAGGGCGCAGCCCGAAATGCATTGGGCAAATTCATGGATATAAATGTTTGAAGTCCAATGATTAGAATGAACAAATAAAATCAGATTATGATTTATTGAATGGACCAAAAATAAAGGCCAAATTGAATACCTTACAGAAGTGAAGAAATTCATTTTTGAGTGCGGCGGGGGACGCACCCCAGTACTTGGGGAAAGCGCAAATCAATATGGATGCACATTGCCCAGAGCCTGCCCTACTTGTAGGTTGGCATGTATGCACTTTGCCCAGCGCCTGCCCTACTTGTAGGTTGGCATGTATACACATTACCCACCACATGCCCTTCTTCTAGGCTGGAATGTATGCACAGTGCCAGAAGCTTGCCCTTCTTCTAGGCTGGCATGATGCACATTTCCCGCCGCTTGTCTATCTTCTAGGCTGGCATGTATGCACATTGCCCACCGCTTGCCCTTCTTCTAGGCTAGCACGTATGCACATTACCCACTGCTTGCCCTTCTTCTAGGCTAGCACGTATGCACATTGCCCACCGCTTGTCCTTCTTCTAGGCTGGCATGTATGCACATTACCCACCGCTTGCCCTTCTTCTAGGCTAGCACGTATGCACATTGCCCACCACTTCCCCTTCTTCTAAGCTGGCATGTATGCACATTGCCCGCCGCTTGTCTATCTTCTAGGCTGGCATGTATGCACATTGCCCACCGCTTGCCCTTCTTCTAGGCTGGAATGTATGCACAGTGTCAGAAGCCTGCCCTTCTTCTAGGCTGGCATGATGCACATTGCCCGCCGCTTGTCTATCTTCTAGGCTGGCATGTATGCACATTGCCCACTGCTTGCCCTTCTTCTAGGCTAGCACGTATGCACATTACCCACCGCTTGCCCTTCCTCTAGGCTAGCACGTATGCACATTGCCCACCGCTTGCCCTTCTTCTAGGCTGGCATGTATGCACATTGCCCACCACTTGCCCTTCTTCTAGGCTGGAATGTATGCACAGTGCCAGAAGCTTGCCCTTCTTCTAGGCTGGCATGATGCACATTGCCCGCCGCTTGTCTATCTTCTAGGCTGGCATGTATGCACATTGCCCACCGCTTGCCCTTCTTCTAGGCTAGCATGTATGCACATTACCCACCGCTTGCCCTTCTTCTAGGCTAGCACGTATGCACATTGCCCACCGCTTGCGCTTCTTCTAGGCTGGCATGTATGCACATTACCCACCGCTTGCCCTTCTTCTAGGCTAGCACGTATGCACATTGCCCACCGCTTGCCCTTCTTCTAAGCTGGCATGTATGCACATTGCCCGCCGCTTGTCTATCTTCTAGGCTGGCATGTATGCACATTGCCCACCGCTTGCCCTTCTTCTAGGCTGGCATGTATGCACATTACCCACCGCTTGCCCTTCTTCTAGGCTAGCATGTATGCACAATGCCCACCGCTTGCCTTTCTTCTAGGCTGGCATGGATGCACATTACCCACCGCTTGCCATTCTTCTAGGCTGGCATGATGCACATTACCCACCGCTTGCCCTTCTTCTAGGCTGGCATGATGCACATTACCCACTGCATGCCCTTCTTCTAGGCTAGCATGTATGCACAAAGCCCACTGCTTGTCCTCCTTCTAGGCTGGCATGTATGCACATTGCCCACCGCTTGCCATTCTTCTAGGCTGGCATGTATGCACATTACCCACCGCCTACCCTTCTTCTAGGCCGGCATGATGAACATTGCCCGCCGCATGCCCTTCTTCTAGGCTCTCATGGATGCACATTACCCACCGCTTGCCCTTCTTCTAGGCTGGCATGATGCACATTGCCCACCGCTTGCCCTTCTTCTACGCTGGCATATATGCACATTGCCCACCGCTTGCCCTTCTTCTAGGCTGGCATGTATGCACATTGCCCACCGCTTACCCTTCTTCTAGGCTGGCATGATGCACATTACCCACCGCTTGCCCTTCTTCTAAGCTGGCATCGATGCACATTGCCCACCGCTTGCCCTTCTTCTAGGCTGGCATGATGCACATTACCCACCGCTTGCCCTTCTTCTAGGCTGGCATGATGCACATTGCCCACCGCTTGCCCTATTTGTAGGTTGGCATGGATGCACATTGCCCAGCGCTTGCACATCTTCAGGGTGGCATGTATGCACATTACCCACCGCTTGCTCTTCTTCTAGGCTGGTATGTATGCACATTACCCACCGCTTGCCCTTCTTCTAGGCTGGCATGGATGCACATTGCCCACCGCTTGCCCTTCTTCTAGGCTGGCATCGATGCACATTGCCCACTGCTTGCCCTTCTTCTTGGCTGGCATGATGCACATTACCCACCGCTTGCCCTTCTTCTAGGCTGGCATGATGCACATTACCCACCGCTTGCCCTTCTTCTAGGCTGGCATGATGCACATTGCCCACCGCTTGCGATGTTTGTAGGTTGGCATGGATGCACATTGCCCAGCGCTTGCCCTTCTTCTAGGCTGGCATTGATGCACATTGCCCACTGCTTACCCTTCTTCTAGGCTGGCATGATGCACATTACCCACCGCTTGCCCTTCTTCTAGGCTGGCATGATGCACATTACCCACCGCTTGCCCTTCTTCTAGGCTGGCATGATGCACATTGCCCACCGCTTGCCCTGTTTGTAGGTTGGCATGGATGCACATTGCCCAGCGCTTGCCCTTCTTCTAGGCTGGCATGATGCACATTACCCACCGCTTGCCCTTCTTCTAGGCTGGCATGATGCACATTACCCACCGCTTGCCCTTCTTCTAGGCTGGCATGATGCACATTGCCCACCGCTTGCCCTGTTTGTAGGTTGGCATGGATGCACATTGCCCAGCGCTTGCACATCTTCAGGGTGGCATACATGCCCATCGCCCGGCAGAAGTGCAGGTGTAAGGCAGCCGGTGGCAGTGTGTGGTATTCGCAGCTGTGATGGACTTGTCATTGTGTGCCTGTGCGGCCTTACATGTGTTGTGAGGGAATGCTGTCAGTGTCTTCGGTTGGAGGGTGCCACACGGGGGGTGTCTTCGTGGCGAGACCGTGGGAGCCCAGTGCTCTAAAAGGGAAGAACTAAGCATTACAGTCGACACTGAAAATGTTAAAACATCCAATTGTGATGAAAAATGCATCGTTGAGTGAATGAAGATTGTTGTTTGACACCCCCACCCCCACAACCCCACTCCCACCCGAGAGATGCTCGCAAAAATGTCGTATTACTTTGGGGGGACACTGAGCGCGCCAACACATATAGAGAATTCAAAAGTACTGCTCCCGTTTTCATTGCACCCCAGACACGAGACGTGCACCCTGAATGCCCCCGCCTTCTCGGAGCGAGTCCCCAAACAGGCTGTGAGCAGACCCTACCGGTTCCATCTTCAGGGGAGGGGCTGAAAACACGTCTTTCACCCTAGGAGGGGCAGCCAGGACCCCTGGAAGGAAGACATCAACTCTTTACAGCAAGGCAGGCGCCCCTCCCCCTCCGCCCCTCTTAAATGTCCCCACACCACAAACAGTAGAGAAGTGAGGAGTGACATCCGGCCTTTCCCGCCCCCTCTTCACACCAAGGGAGAGTGCAATTAGCCCCCCCCCCCGCCATTCCAAGGACATTAGAAGGGAGGTGTCATGAATGTCCACCCCACACAGCTGACCTTGTGTCTGTTTACGGGGGTCTCTCGGGCATGGGCTCTACTCGGGAAACTTCCAAAGGATTCTGCCTGATGGGAGTCAGTGCCCGTGAGAGACTTCAAGGAGAGACCACCCTGACATTTAGGGGAGTCAATGTCTGTGAGAGACACCTCTGTCTGCGAGAGACGTCACTTACAGGCCTCGTTGTGTCTATGAGAGGCCTCGATGTCTGTGAGGAATTCAGTATATCAGTGACACACTACGGTGTCGGTGAGAAGCCCTTGTGTGTGAGAAAGGCTGAAATTCAATTCCTCCGTGTCTGCGAGGGATATCAGTGTCTGTGAGAGACATCTCTGTCTGTCAGAAACGTCAATTAGAGACCATATCTACGATGGATGTCAGTGTCTGTGAGGGACATCACTGTCTGTGAGAGACTACAATTAGAGACCGTGTCTGCGATGGATGTCGGTGTCTGTGAGAGACATCTCTGTCTGTGAGAGATTTCAATTAGAGACCATGTCTACGATGGATGTGTCTGTGAGAGGTATCTCTATCGGTCAGAGACTTTAATTCAATTCCTCTGTGTCTGTGAGGAATGTCAGTGTCTGTGAGAGACATCTCTGTCTGTGAGAGACTACAATTAGAGACCGTGTCTGCGATGGATGTCAGTGTCTGAGAGAGACATCACTGTCTGTGAGACACTACAATTAGAGACCATGTCTGCGATGGATGTCAGTGCCTGTGAGAGACATTGCTGTCTGTGAGAGACTTTAATAAGAGACTGTGTCCGAGATGGATGTCAGTGTCTGTGAGATACATCTCTGTCTATAAGAGACTTCAATTAGAGACCATATCTACGATGGATGTCAGTGTCTGTGAGGGACATCACTGTCTGTGAGAGACTACAATTAGAGACCGTGTCTGCGATGGATGTCGGTGTCTGTGAGAGACATCTCTGTCTGTGAGAGATTTCACTTAGAGACCATGTCTACGATGGATGTAAGTGTCTGTGAGAGGTATCTCTATCGGTCAGAGACTTTAATTCAATTCCTCTGTCTGTGAGGAATGTCAGTGTCTGTGAGAGACATCTCTGTCTGTGAGAGAATACAATTAGAGACCGTGTCTGCGATGGATGTCAGTGTCTGAGAGAGATATCTCTGTCTGTGAGAGACTACAATTAGAGACCGTGTCTGCGATGGATGTCAGTGTCTGAGAGAAACATCACTGTCTGTGAGACACTACAATTAGAGACCATGTCTGCGATGGATGTCAGTGGCTGTGAGAGACATTGCTGTCTGTGAGAGACTTTAATAAGAGACTGTGTCCGAGATGGATGTCAGTGTCTGTGAGATACATCTCTGTCTAAAAGAGACTTCAATTAGATTCCGTGGCTGTGATGGATGTCTTTGAGAGACATCTCTGTGTGTGAGAGACTTCAATTAAATTCCTCCGTGCTGGGAGGGATGTCAGTTTCTGTGAGTGACATCTCTGTTTGTGAGACACATCAATTAGAGACTGTGTCTGCGATGGATGTCAGTTTCTGTGAGAGACATCGCTGTCTGTGAGAGCCTACAATTAGAGACCGTGTCAGCGAGGGATGTCTGTGTCTGTGAGATGCTTCAAGTAGATTCCCCCATGTCTATGAGGGATGTCATTGTCTGTGAGAGACATCTCTGTCCATGATAGACTTCAATTAGAGACCGTGTTTATGAGGCATGTCACTGTCTGTGAGAGACATATCTTTCTATGAGAGATTTCAATTAGATTCCCCTGTGTATGCGAATCATGTCAGAATTATCTGGGCGGAGTTCGCAAAGTTCTGCCATGCAGAACTCTGCAAAGTGCTGGAAAAACTCTGCCGCACTCGACGGAGTTCCGCAAGCGGCAGAGTAAGGTAAGCCGCGCTGCTCATGCTGATTTTTAGCACCGGAGTTTGTCTGCGCAGTACAATCAGCACAAACTGCACCACGCACAGCGTGAGAGGGCGCTGCTCGAGTAGATGTTCTATTCGAGGGCAGCTTTCTCAACTCGAGTGGCAGGTTTCTGTATGCGAGCGGAAGCGACCTGCCGCCACTGTCCGCGTTGAGAAATCTCACCGGGAGGTGGTCTAGCATATGTGCAAGAGGCAAAACACTGCATACTCATCGAGCGGAGCGGAATTTTACGCCCAGGCCTCGTCAGTATATTTTAAAGACGTATATCTGAGAGGGGTCTCAGCATCTCTGAGAGACTTCAGTTAAAGGCCTCAGTGTGTCTGTGAGCGGCCTCATTGTAAGAATTTGTAATATCTGAGAAACTACAGTGCCAGTGAGAGGCCTAAGTGGCTGTGAGAGACTTCAAATAGAGGCTGCCACATCTGTGAGAGTTCTCTTTCTCTGTGAGGGGTCTCAATGTCTGTGAGAGTTTTACGTTAGATGCCTCCATGTCTGTGAGAGTCCTCTGTGCCTGTAGTACCCCTCCATGTCTGTGTGAGCCCTCTATGTCTGTACTACCACTCCGTGTCTGTGAGAGTCCTCTGTGTCTGTACTACCACTCCATGTGTGTGTGAGTCCTCTCTGTCTGTACTACCACTCTGTGTCTGTGAGAGTCCTTTGTGTCTGTACTACCACTCCTTGTCTGTGAGAGCCCTCTATGTCTGTAGTACCCTCAGTGTCTGTGAGAGTCCTCTATGTCTGTAGTACCACTCCTTGTCTGTGAGAGTCCTCTATGTCTGTACTACCACTCCATGTCTGTGTGAGCCATCTATGTCTGTAGTACCCTCCGTGTCTGTGTGAGCCCTCTATGTCTGTAGTACCCTCCGTGTCTGTGAGAGCCCTCTATGTCTGTAGTACCCTCCGTGTCTGTGAGAGTCCTCTGTGTCTGTAGTACAACTCTGTGTCTGTGAGAGCCCTCTATGTCTGTAGTACCCCTCTGTGTCTGCAAGAGTCCTCTGGATCTGTGGTGCCCCTCCATGTCTGTGAGCGTCCTCTATGTCTGCAGCACTCTCCGTGTCTGAGTGAGCCCTCTATGTCTGGAGTACCCTCCATGTCTGTGAGGGTTCTGTGTGTCTCTACTACCACTCCATGTCTGTGAGAGTCCTCTGTGTCTGTAGTACCCTCAGTGTCTGTGAGAGTCCTCTCTGTCTGTACTACCAGTCCATGTCTGTGAGAGCCCTCTATGTCTGTAGTACCCTCAGTGTCTGTGTGAGCCCTCTGTGTCTGTAGTACCCCTCCATGTCTGTGAGAGTCCTCTGTGTGTGTATCACCACTCCGTATCTGTGAGAGTCCTCTGTGTCTGTACTACCACTCCATGTCTGTGAGAGCCTTCTATGTCTGTAGTACCCCTCCGTGTCTGTGAGAGTCCTCTGTGTGTGTACCACCACTCTGTGTCTGTGAGAATCATCTGTGTCTGTACTACCACTCCATGTCTGTGAGAGTCCTCTGTGTCTGTAATACCACTCTGTGTCTGTGAGAGTCCTTTATGTTTGTAGTACCCTCAGTGTCTGTGAGAGTCCTCTGAATCTGTGGTGCCCCTCCATGTCTGTGAGCGTCCTCTGTGTCTGTAGTACCACTCCATGTGTGTGAGAGTCCTCTGTGTCTGTAGTACCATTCGGTGTCTGTGAGAGTCCTCTGTGTCGTACTACCACTCCGTGTCTGTGAGAGTCCTCTATGTCTGTAGTAACTTCAGTGTCTATGAGAGTCCTCTGTGTCTGTATTGTCCCTCCATGTCTGTGAGAGTCCTCTGCGTCTGTACTACCACTCCATGTCTGTGGCAGTCCTCTGTGTCTGTAATACCCTCCGTGTCTGTGTGAGCCCTCTATGTCTGTACTACCCTCAGTGTCTGTGAGAGTCCTCTGTGTCTGTAGTACCACTCAGTGTCTGTGGGAGTCCTCTGTGTCTGAAGTATTACTCCAAGTCTGTGAGAGTCCTCTGTATCTGTGGTGCCCCTCTGTGTCTGTGAGAGTCATCTGTGTCTTTAGTACCACTCCATGTCTGTGAGCATCCTCTGTGTCTGTAGTACCACTCAGGGTCTGTGAGAGTTCTCTCTGTCTGTAGTACCCTCAGTGTCTGTGAGAGTCCTCTGTGTCTGTAGCACCAATACATCTCTGTGAGAGTCCTCTGTGTCTGTAATACCCTACGTGTCTGTAAGAGTCCTCTGTGTCTGTACTACAACGCCGTGTCTCTGAGAGTCCTCTATGTCTGTAGTACCCTCGGTGTCAGTGTGAGCCCTCTCTGTCTGTAGTACCCTCTGTGTCTGTGTAAGCCCTCTCTGTCTGTAGTACCCTCAGTGTCAGTGTGAGCCCTCTCTGTCTGTAGTACCCTCAGTGTCTGTGAGAATCCTCTGTGTCTGTAGTACCACTCCCTGTCTGTGAGAGGCCTCTGTGTCTGTAGTACCCTCAGTGTCTGTGAGAGTCCTCTGTGTCTGTAGTACCACCTCTGCGTCTGTAGTAGCACTAAGTGTCTGTGAGAGTCCTCTGTGTCTGTAGTACCCTCCGTGTCTGTGAGAGCCCTCTATATCTGTAGTACCCTCAGTGTCTGTGAGAGTCCTCTATGTCTGTAGTACCCTCAGTGTCTGTGAGAGTCCTCTGTGTGTGTACTATCACTCCATGTCTGTGAGAGTCCTCTGTGTCTGTACTTCCACTCCGTGTCTATGAGAGTCTTCTGTGTCTGTACTACTACTCCCTGTCTGTGAGAGTCCTCTGTCTGTACTACCACTCCGTGTCTGTGAGAATCCTCTATGTCTGTACTACTACTCCCTGTCTGTGAGATTCCTCTGTGTGTACTACCACTCCGTGTCTGTGAGAGTCCTCTATGTCTGTACTACCACTCCGTGTCTGTGAGAGTCCTCTGTGTCTGTACTACCACTCTGTGTCTATGAGAGCCCTCTCTGTCTGTAGTACCCTCAGTGTCTGTGTGAGCCCTCTATGTCTGTACTACCACTCCGTGTCTGTGAGAGTCCTCTGGGCCTGTATTACCACTCTGTGTCTGTGAGAGCCCTCTCTGTCTGCAGTACCCTCCGTGTCTGTGTGAGCCCTCTATGTCTGTAGTACCCTCAGTGTCTGTGTGAGCCCTCTATGTCTGTAGTACCCTCAGTGTCTGTGTGAGCCCTCTCTGTCTGTAGTACCCTCAGTGTCTGTGAGAGTCCTCTGTGTCTGTAGTACTACTCCGTGTCTGTGGGATTCCTCTGTGTCTGTAGTAGCCTCAGTGTCTGTGAGAGTCCTCTGTGTCTGTAGTACCACCTCTGCGTCTGTAGTACCACTCCATGTCTGTGAGAGCACTCTCTGTCTGTAGTACCCTCAGTGTCTGTGAGAGTCCTCTATGTCTGTAGTACCCTCCGTGTCTGTGAGAGCCCCCTCTGTCTGTAGTACCCTCAGTGTCTAGGAGAGTCCTCTGTGTCTGTACTACCACTCCGTGTCTGTGAGAATCCTCTGTGTCTGTACTACCACTCCGTGTCTGTGAGAGTCCTCTGTGTCTGTACTACCACTCCGTGCCTGTGAGAGTCCTCTATGTCCGTAGTACCCCTCCGTGTCTGTGTTAGGCCTCTGTGTCTGTACTACCACTCTGTGTCTGTGAGAATCCTCTGTGTCTGTACTACCACTCCGTGTCTGTGAGAGTCCTCTGTGTCTGTACTACCACTCCGTGTGTGTGTGTGAGTCCTCTGTGTCTGTACTACCACTCTGTGTCTGTGAGAGTCCTCTGTGTCTGTACTACCACTCCTTGTCTGTGAGAGCCCTCTATGTCTGTAGTACCCCTCTGTGTCTGCGAGAGTCCTCTGGATCTGTGGTGCCCCTCCATGTCTGTGAGCGTCCTCTGTGTCTGTAGTACCCATCCATGTCTGTATGAGCCCTCTATGTCTTCAGTACTCTCCGTGTCTGTGTGAGCCCTCTATGTCTGTAGTACCCTCCATGTCTGTGAGGGTTCTGTTTGTCTGTGCTACCACTCCATGTCTGTGAGAGTCCTCTGTGTCTGTAGTACCCTCAGTGTCTGTGAGAGTCCTCTCTGTCTGTACTACCAGTCCATGTCTGTGAGAGTCGTCTGTGTCTGTAGTACCTCTCTGTGTCTGTGAGAGCCCTCTATGTCTGTAGTACCCTCAGTGTCTGTGTGAGCCCTCTGTGTCTGTAGTACCCCTCCGTGTCTGTGAGAGTCCTCTGTGTGTGTATCACCACTCCGTATCTGTGAGAGTCCTCTGTGTCTGTACTACCACTCCATGTCTGTGAGAGTCTTCTATGTCTGTAGTACCCCTCCGTGTCTGTGAGAGTCCTCTGTGTGTGTACCACCACTCCGTGTCTGTGAGAATCCTCTGTGTCTGTACTACCACTCCATGTCTGTGAGAGTCCTCTGTGTCAGTACTACCACTCCATGTCTGTGAGAGTCTTCTGTGTCTGTAATACCACTCTGTGTCTGTGAGAGTCCTCTATGTTTGTAGTACCCTCAGTGTCTGTGAGAGTCCTCTGAATCTGTGGTGCCCCTCCATGTCTGTGAGCGTCCTCTGTGTCTGTAGTACCACTCCATGTGTGTGAGAGTCCTCTGTGTCTGTAGTACCATTCGGTGTCTGTGAGAGTCCTCTGTGTCTGTACTACCACTCCGTGTCTGTGAGAGTCCTCTATGTCTGTAGTACCCTCAGTGTCTATGAGAGTCCTCTGTGTCTGTAGTGTCCCTCCATGTCTGTGAGAGTCCTCTGCGTCTGTACTACCACTCCATGTCTGTGGCAGTCCTCTGTGTCTGTAGTACCCTCCGTGTCTGTGAGAGCCCTCTATATCTGTAGAACCCTCAGTGTCTGTGAGAGTCCTCTATGTCTGTAGTACCCTCAGTGTCTTTGAGAGTGCTCTGTGTTTGTACTATCACTCCATGTCTGTGAGAGTCCTCTGTGTCTGTACTTCCACTCTGTGTCTGTGAGAGTCCTCTGTGTCTGTACTACTACTCCCTGTCTGTGAGAGTCCTCTGTCTGAACTACCACTCCGTGTCTGTGAGTCCTCTATGTCTGTACTACCACTCCGTGTCTGTGAGAGTCCTCTGTGTCTGTACTACCACTCTGTGTCTATGAGAGTCTTCTGTGTTTGTACTACCACTCCGTGAGAGTCCTCTGTGTCTGTACTACCACTCCGTGTCTGTGAGAGTACTCTGTATCTGTAGTACCCTCCGTGTCTGTGAGAGTACTCTGTGTCTGTACTACCACTCCGTGTCTGTGAGAGTCCTCTGTGTCTGTTCTTCCACTCCGTGTCTGTGAGAGTCCTCTGTGTCTGTAGTACCCTTTGTGTCTGTGAGAGCCCCCTCTGTCTGTACTACCCTCAGTGTCTGTGAGAGTCCTCTGTGTCTGTACTACCACTCCGTGTCTGTGAGAGTACTCTGTATCTGTAGTACCCTCCGTGTCTGTGAGAGTACTCTGTGTCTGTACTACCACTCCGTGTCTGTGAGAGTCCTCTGTGTCTGTACTTCCACTCCATGTCTGTGAGAGTCCTCTGTGTCTGTAGTACCCTTTGTGTCTGTGAGAGCCCTCTCTGTCTGTAGTACCCTCAGTGTCTGTGAGAGTCCTCTGTGTCTGTACTACCACTCCGTGTCTGTGAGAATCCTCTGTGTCTGTACTACCACTCCGTGTCTGTGAGAGTCCTCTGTGTCTGTACTACCACTCCGTGCCTGTGAGAGTCCTCTATGTCTGTAGTACCCCTCAGTGTCTGTGTGAGTCCTCTGTGTCTGTACTACCACTCTGTGTCTGTGAGAGTCCTCTGTGTATGTACTACCACTCCGTGTCTGTGAGAGTCCTCTGTGTCTGTACTACCATTCCGTGTGTGTGTGAGTCCTCTGTGTCTGTACTACCACTCTGTGTCTGTGAGAGTCCTCTGTGTCTGTACTACCACTCCTTGTCTGTGAGAGCCCTCTATGTCTGTAGTACCCTCCGTGTCTGTGTGAGCCCTCTATGTCTGTAGTACCCTCCGTGTCTGTGAGAGTCCTCTGTGTCTGTAGTACAACTCTGTGTCTGTGACAGCCCTCTATGTCTGTAGTACCCCTCTGTGTCTGCGAGAGTCCTCTGGATCTGTGGTGCTCCTCCATGTCTGTGAGCGTCCTCTGTGTCTGTAGTACCCCTCCATGTCTGTGAGAGCACTCTATGTCTGCAGTACTCTCCGTGTCTGTGTGAGCCCTCTATGTCTGTAGTACCCTCCATGTATGTGAGGGTTCTGTGTGTCTGTGCTACCACTCCATGTCTGTGAGAGTCCTCTGTGTCTGTAGTACCCTCAGTGTCTGTGAGAGTCCTCTCTGTCTGTACTACCAGTCCATGTCTGTGAGAGTCGTCTGTGTCTGTAGTACCTCTCTGTGTCTGTGAGAGCCCTCTATGTCTGTAGTACCCTCAGTGTCTGTGAGAGTCCTCTGTGTCTGTACTACCACTCCATGTCTGTGAGAGCCTTCTATGTCTGTAGTACCGCTCCGTGTCTGTGAAAGTCGTCTGTGTGTGTACCACCACTCCGTGTCTGTGAGAATCCTCTGTGTCTGTACTACCACTCCGTGTCTGTCAGAGTCCTCTGTGTCTGTACTACCACTCCGTGTCGGTGAGAGTCCTCCGTGTCTGTAATACCACTCTGTGTCTGTGAGAGTCCTCTATGTTCGTAGTACCCTCAGTGTCTGTGAGAGTCCTCTGAATCTGTGGTGCCCCTCCATGTCTGTGAGCGTCCTCTGTGTCTGTAGTACCACTCCATGTGTGTGAGAGTCCTCTGTGTCTGTAGTACCATTCGGTGTCTGTGAGAGTCCTCTGTGTCTGTACTACCACTCCGTGTCTGTGAGAGTCCTCTATGTCTGTAGTACCCTCAGTGTCTATGAGAGGCCTCTGTGTCTGTAGTGTCCCTCCATGTCTGTGAGAGTCCTCTGCATCTGTACTTCCACTCCATTTCTGTGGCAGTCCTCTGTGTCTGTAATACCCTCCGTGTCTGTGTGAGCCCTCTATGTCTGTACTACCCTCAGTGTCTGTGAGAGTCCTCCGTGTCTGTAGTACCACTCAGTGTCTGTGGGAGTCCTCTGTGTCTGAAGTATTACTCCATGTCTGTGAAAGTCCTCTGTATCTGTGGTGCCCCTCCGTGTCTGTGATAGTCCTCTGTGTCTGTACTACCACTCCATATCTGTGAGAGCCCTCTATGTCTGTAGTATCACTCCATGTCTGTGACAGTCCTCTGTATCTGTGGTGCCCCTCTGTGTCTGTGAGAGTCCTCTGTGTCTGTACTACCACTCCATGTCTGTGAGCATCCTCTGTGTCTGTAGTACCACTCCGGGTCTGTGAGAGTTCTCTCTGTCTGTAGTACCCTCAGTGCCTGTGAGAGTCCTCTGTGTCTGTAGCACCAATACATCTCTGTGAGAGTCCTCTGTGTCTGTAATACCCTTCGTGTCTGTAAGAGTCCTCTGTGTCTGCACTACAACTCCATGTCTGTGAGAGTCCTCTATGTCTGTAGTACCCTCAGTGTCAGTGTGAGCCCTCTCTGTCTGTAGTACCCTCTGTGTCTGTGTGAGCCCTCTCTGTCTGTAGTACCCTCCATGTCTGTGTGAGCCCTCTCTGTCTGTAGTACCCTCTGTGTCTGTGTGAGCCCTCAGTGTCTGTAGTACCCTCAGTGTCTGTGAGAGTCCTCTGTATCTGTGGTGCCCCTCCGTGTCTGTGATAGTCCTCTGTGTCTGTACTACCACTCCATATCTGTGAGAGCCCTCTATGTCACTAGTATCACTCCATGTCTGTGAGAGTCCTCTGTATCTGTGGTGCCCCTCTGTGTCTGTGAGAGTCCTCTGTGTCTTTACTACCACTCCATGTCTGTGAGCATCCTCTGTGTCTGTAGTACCACTCCGAGTCTGTGAGAGTTCTCTCTGTCTGTAGTACCCTCAGTGTCTGTGAGAGTCCTCTGTGTCTGTAGCACCAATCCATCTCTGTGAGAGTACTCTGTGTCTGTAATACCCTCCGTGTCTGTAAGAGTCCTCTGTGTCTGTACTACAACTCCGTGTCTTTGAGAGTCCTCTATGTCTGTACTACCCTCAGTGTCAGTGTGAGCCCTCTCTGTCTGTAGTACCCTCCGTGTCTGTGTGAGCCCTCTCTGTCTGTAGTCTCCTCTGTGTCTGTGTGAGCGCTCAGTGTCTGTAGTACCCTCAGTGTCTGTGAGAGTCCTCTGTGTCTGTAGTACCCTCAGTGTCTGTGAGAGTCCTCTGTGTCTGTAGTACCACCTCTGCGTCTGTAGTAGCACTAAGTGTCTGTGAGAGTCCTCTGTGTCTGTAGTACCCTCCGTGTCTATGAGAGCCCTCTATATCTGTAGTACCCTCAGTGTCTGTGAGAGTCCTCTATGTCTGTAGTACCCTCAGTGTCTGTGAGAGTCCTCTGTGTCTGTAGTACCCTCAGTGTCTGTGAGAGTCCTCTGTGTCTGTAGTACCACCTCTGCATCTGTAGTAGCACTAAGTGTCTGTGAGAGTCCTCTGTGTCTGTAGTACCCTCCGCGTCAGTGAGAGCCCTCTATATTTGTAGTACCCTCAGTGTCTGTGAGAGTCCTCTATGTCTGTAGTACCCTCAGTGTCTGTGAGAGTCCTCTGTGTGTGTACTATCACTCCATTTCTGTGAGAGTCCTCTGTGTCTGTACTTCCACACCGTGTCTGTGAGAGTCCTCTGTGTCTGTACTACCACTCTGTGTCTATGAGAGCCCTCTCTGTCTGTAGTACCCTCAGTGTCTGTGTGAGCCCTCTCTGTCTGTAGTACCCTCAGTGTCTGTGTGAGCCCTCTATGTCTGTACTACCACTCCATGTCTGTGAGAGTCCTCTGTGTCTGTAATACCACTCCGTGTCTGTGAGAGTCCTCTGTGTCTGTAGTACTACTCCGTGTCTGTGAGAGTCCTCTGTGTCTGTAGTAGCCTCAGTGTCTGTGAGAGTCCTCTGTGTCTGTAGTACCACCTCTGCGTCTGTAGTACCACTCCATGTCTGTGAGAGTCCTCTGTGTATGTAGTACCCCTCTGTGTCTGTGAGAGCACTCTGTGTTTGTAGTACCCTCAGTGTCTGTGAGAGTCTTCTGTGTCTGTACTACCACTCCGTGTCTGTGAGAGCCAACTCTGTCTGTATTGCCCTCAGTGTCTGTGAGAGTCCTCTATGTCTGTAGTACCCTCTGTGTCTGTGAGAGCCCTCTCTATCTGTAGTACCTTCAGTGTCTATGAGAGTCCTATGTGTCTGTACTACCACTCTGTGTCTGTGAGAATCCTCTGTGTCTGTACTACCACTCCGTGTCTGTGAGAGTCCTCTGTGTCTGTACTACCACTCCGTGCCTGTGAGAGTCCTCTGTCTGTAGTACCCCTCAGTGTCTGTGTAAGTCCTCTGTGTCTGTACTACAACTCCATGTCTGTGAGCATCCTCTGTGTCTGTAGTACCACTCCGGGTCTGTGAGAGTTCTCTCTATCTGTAGTACCCTCAGTGTCTGTGAGAGTCTTCTGTGTCTGTAGCACCAATCCATCGCTGTGAGAGTCCTCTGTGTCTGTAATACCCTCCGTGTCTGTAAGAGTCCTCTGTGTCTGCACTACAACTCCGTGTCTGTGAGAGTCCTCTATGTCTGTAGTACCCTCCGTGTCTGTGAGAGCCCCCTCTGTCTGTAGTACCCTGTGTCTATGAGAGTCCTCTGTGTCTGTACTACCACTCCGTGTCTGTGAGAATCCTCTGTGTCTGTACTACCACTCCGTGTCTGTGAGAGTCCTCTGTGTCTGTACTACCACTCCGTGCCTGTGAGAGTCCTCTATGTCCGTAGTACCCCTCCGTGTCTGTGTGAGTCCTCTGTGTCTGTACTACCACTCTGTGTCTGTGAGAATCCTCTGTGTCTGTACTACCACTCCGTGTCTGTGAGAGTCCTCTGTGTCTGTACTACCACTCCGTTTGTGTGTGAGTCCTCTGTGTCTGTACTACCACTCTGTGTCTGTGAGAGTCCTCTGTGTCTGTACTACCACTCCTTGTCTGTGAGAGCCCTCTATGTCTGTAGTACCCCTCTGTGTCTGCGAGAGTCCTCTGGATCTGTGGTGCCCCTCCATGTCTGTGAGCGTCCTCTGTGTCTGTAGTATCCATCCATGTCTGTGAGAGCCCTCTATGTCTGCAGTTCTCTCCGTGTCTGTGTGAGCCCTCTATGTCTGTAGTACCCTCCATGTCTGTGAGGGTTCTGTTTGTCTGTGCTACCACTCCATGTCTGTGAGAGTCCTCTGTGTCTGTAGTACCCTCAGTGTCTGTGAGAGTCCTCTCTGTCTGTACTACCAGTCCATGTCTGTGTGAGCCCTCTGTGTCTGTAGTACCCCTCCGTGCCTGTGAGAGTCCTCTATGTCCGTAGTACCCCTCCGTGTCTGTGTGAGTCCTCTGTGTCTGTACTACCACTCTGTGTCTGTGAGAATCCTCTGTGTCTGTACTACCACTCCGTGTCTGTGAGAGTCCTCTGTGTCTGTACTACCACTCCGTGTCTGTGAGAGTCCTATGTGTCTGTACTACCACTCCGTGTCTGTGAGAGTCCTATGTGTCTGTACTACCACTCTGTGTCTGTGAGAGTGCTCTGTGTCTGTACTACCACTCCATGTCTGTGAGAGTGCTCTATGTCTGTAGTACCCTCAGTGTCTGTGATTGTCCTCTGTGTCTGTACTACCACTCCATGTCGGTGAGAGTCCTCTGTGTCTGTACTACCCTCAGTGTCTGTGAGAGTCCTCTGTGTCTGTAGTTCCACCTCTGCGTCTGTAGTACCACTTCTTGTCTATGAGAGTCCTCTGTGTGTGTAGCACCACTCTCAGTCTGTGAGTCTTCTGTGTCTGTAGTATTACTCCATGTCTGTGAGGGTTCTCTGTGTCTGTAGTGTCCTTCCATGTCTGTGAGAGTCCTTTGTGTCTGTAGTACCACTCCGTGTCTGTGAGAGTCATTTGTGTCTGTAGTACCACTCCCTGTCTGTGAGTCCTCTGTGTCTGTAAAACCACTCCCAGTCTGTGAGTCCTCTGTGTCTGCAGTACCACTCTCAGTCTGTGAGTCCTCTGTGTCTGTAGTATTACTCCATGTCTGTGAGGCTTCTCTGTGCCTGTAGTGTCCTCCAATGTCTGTGTGAGTCCTTTGTCCTCTGTGTCTGTACTACCACTCCTTGTCTGTGAGAGTCCTCTGTGTCTGTATTACCACTCCCAGTCTGGGCGTCGTCTGTGTCTGTAGTACCACTCCCATTCTGTGAGTCCTCTGTGTCTGTATTACCACTCCCAGTCTGTGAGTCCTGTGTCTGTACTATTACTCCATGTCTGTGAGGGTTCTCTGTGCCTGTAGTGTCCTCCCATGTCTGTGTGAGTCCTTTGTGTCTGTAGTACCACTCTGTGTCTGAGAGAGTCCTCTGTGTCTGTAGTACCACTCCGTGTCTGTGAGACTCCTCTGTGTCTGTACTACCACTCCATGTCTGTGAGCGTCCTCTGTGTCTGTACTACCACTCCATGTCTGTGAGGGTTCTCTGTGCCTGTAGTGTCCTCCCACGTCTGTGTGAGTCCTTTGTGTCTGTAGAACCACTCCGTGTCTGTGAGAGTCCTCTGTGTCTGTAGTACCACTCCGTGTCTGTGAGAGTCCTCTGTGTCAGTAGTACCACTCTGTTTATATGAGAGTCCTCTGTGCCTGTAAGATCACCTCTGCATCTGTAGTACCACTACCTGACTGTGAGTCCTCTGTGTCTGTAGTACCACTCTGTGTATGTAAGAGTCTTCTGTGTCTATAGTGTCCTTCCATGTCTGTGTGAGTCCTCTCTGTGTGTAGCACCACTCCCAGTCTGTGAGTCCTCTGTGTCTGTAGCACTACTCCCAGTCTGTGAGTCCTCTGTGTCAGCAGTAACACTCCCAGTCGGTGAGTCCTCTGTGTCTGTAGTATTACTCCATGTCTGTGAAAGTTCTCTGTGTCTGTAGTGTCCTTCCATGTCTGTGAGAGTCCTTTGTGTCTGTAGTACCACTCTGTGTCTGTGAGAGTCCTCTGTGTATGTAGTACCACTCCCAGTCTGTGAGTCCTCTGTGTCTGTAGTACCACTCCCAGTCTGTGAGTCCTCTTTGTCTGTAGTATTACTCCATGTCTGTGAGAGTCCTTTGTCTCTTTAGTACCACTCCATGCCTGTGAGAGTCCTCTGTGTCTGTGATATCAATCTGTTTATATGAGAGTCCTCTGTGTCTGTAGTATTACTCCATGTCTGTGAGGGTTCTCTGTGTCTGTAGTGTCCTTCCATGTCTGTGAGAGTCCTTTGTGTCTGTAGTACCCTCTGTGTCTGTGTGAGTCCTTTGTGTCTGTAGTACCACTCCGTGTCTGTGAGAGTCCTTTGTGTCTGTAGCACCACTCCATGTCTGTGAGAGTCCTCTGTGTCTGTAGTACCACTCTGTTTATATGAGAGCCCTCTGTGTCTGTAAGATCACCTCTGCATCAGTAGTACCACTCCCAGTCTGTGAGTCCTCTGTGTCTGTAGCACCACTCCCAGTCTGTGAGTCATCTGTGTCTGCAGTACCACTGCCAGTCTGTGAGTCCTCTGCATATGTAGTACCACTCCCAGTCTGTGAGTCCTCGGTGTCTGTAGCATCACTCCCAGTCTGTGAGTCCTCTGTGTCTCTAGTATTACTCCATGTGTGTGTGAGTCCTCTGTGTCTGTACTACCACTCCATGTCTGTGAGAGTCCTCTGTATCTGTACTACCACTCCATGTCTGTGAGAGTCCTCTGTGTCTGTACTACCACTCCATGTCTGTGAGGGTTCTCTGTGCCTGTAGTGTCTTCCATGTCTGTGAGAGTCCTCTGTGTCTGTACCACCACTCCGTGTCTGTGAGAGTCCCCTGTGTCTGTACTACCACTCCGTGTCTGTGAGAGTCCTATGTGTCTGTACTACCACTCTGTGTCTGTGAGAGTGCTCTGTGTCTGTACTACCACTCCATGTCTGTGAGAGTGCTCTATGTCTGTAGTACCCTCAGTGTCTGTGAGAGCCCTATGTGTCTGTAGTACCCTCAGTGTCTGTGAGAGTCCTCTGTGTCTGTACTACCACTCAGTGTCTGTGATTGTCCTCTGTGTCTGTACTACCACTCCATGTCTGTGAGAGTCCTCTGTGTCTGTACTACCCTCAGTGTCTGTGAGAGTCCTCTGTGTCTGTAGTTCCACCTCTGCGTCTGTAGTACCACTTCTTGTCTATGAGAGTCCTCTGTGTGTGTAGCACCACTCTCAGTCTGTGAGTCTTCTGTGTCTGTAGTATTACTCCATGTCTGTGAGGGTTCTCTGTGTCTGTAGCGTCCTTCCATGTCTGTGAGAGTCCTTTGTGTCTGTAGTACCACTCCGTGTCTGTGAGAGTCCTTTGTGTCTGTAGTACCACTCCCTGTCTGTGAGTCCTCTGTGTCTGTAGAACCACTCCCAGTCTGTGAGTCCTCTGTGTCTGCAGTACCACTCTCAGTCTGTGAGTCCTCTGTGTCTGTAGTATTACTCCATTTCTGTGAGGCTTCTCTGTGCCTGTAGTGTCCTCCAATGTCTGTGTGAGTCCTTTGTGTCTGTAGTACCTCTCCATGTCTGTGAGAGTCCTCTGTGTCTGTACTACTACTCCTTGTCTGTAAGAGTCCTCTGTGTCTGTATTACCACTCCCAGTCTGGGCGTCGTCTGTGTCTGTAGTACCACTCCCATTCTGTGAGTCCTCTGTGTCTGTATTACCACTCCCAGTCTGTGAGTCCTGTGTCTGTACTATTACTCCATGTCTGTGAGGGTTCTCTGTGCCTGTAGTGTCCTCCCATGTCTGTGTGAGTCCTTTGTGTCTGTAGTACCACTCTGTGTCTGTGAGAGTCCTCTGTGTCTGTAGTACCACTCCGTGTCTGTGAGACTCCTCTGTGTCTGTACTACCACTCCATGTCTGTGAGCGTCCTCTGTGTCTGTACTACCACTCCATGTCTGTGAGGGTTCTCTGTGCCTGTAGTGTCCTCCCATGTCTGTGTGAGTCCTTTGTGTCTGTAGAACCACTCTGTGTCTGTGAGAGTCCTCTGTGTCTGTAGTACCACTCCGTGTCTGTGAGAGTCCATTGTGTCTGTAGTACCACTCCGTGTCTGTGATAGTCCTCTGTGTCTGTAGTACCACTCTGTTTATATGAGAGTCTTCTGTGTCTGTAGTACCACTCCCAGTCTGTGAGTCCTCTGTGTCTGTAGCATTACTCCATGTCTGTGATGGTTCTCTGTGCATGTTCTGTTCTCCCATGTCTGTGTGAATCCTCTGTGTCTGTAGTACCACTCTGTGTCTGTGAGTCCTCTGTATTTGTAGTACCACTCTGTTTATATGATAGTCCTCTGTGTCTGTAATACCACCTCTGCGTCTGTAGTACAACTCCCTCTCTGTGAGTCCTCTGTGTCTGTAGTACTAGTCCCAGTCTGTGAGTCCTCTGTGTCTGCAGTACCACTCCGTGTCTGTGAGTCCTCTGTGTCTGTAGTACCACTCCCTGTCTGTGAGTCCTCTGTGTCTGTAGTACCACTCCTTGTCTGTGAGTCCTCTGTGTCTGTAGCACCAGTCCCAGTCTGTGAGTTCTCTGTGTCTGCAGTACCACTCCGTGTGTGTGTGAGTCCTCTGTGTGTGTAGTAACACTCCGTGTCTGTGAGAGTCCTCTGTGTCTGTAGTACCTCTCTGTTTATATGAGAGTCCTCTGTGTCTGTAAGATCACCTCTGCATCTGTAGTACCACTACCTGTCTGTGAGAGTCCTCTATGTCTGCAATACCCTCAGTGTCTGTGAGAGTCCTCTGCATCTGTATTACCACTCCCAGTCTGTGAGTCCTCTGCGTCTGTATTACCACTCCCAGTCTGAGTCCTCTGTGTCTGTAGTAATACTCCATGTGTGTGAGAGTTCTCTGTGTCTTTGAGAAGCCTCAGTATTTTATAACATGAAAGGTTGTAGAGTGAAGAGTAGTCAGGCAGACTGAAGACTCCCTCAGTTCCCGCTCCCGACATAGCGGCCTTCCACCGGATTCCTATATTCGTGCCTCCCAAGAAGCAGGTCTTGACATGTTTCGGATTTTGGATCAACATTTCAAGGTTCAAGATTTTTATTAGAGATTTAGATCTTCCAATGAGATCCACAATATATAATTGAGTTAAGAAGACATTCCATGGCCATAAGGCTCCTTAAAGACTTTTTGTTAGTATGAAGGATACCACCACTGTCAAGTTACTATAGCGGAAAAGAGCCACTAAATAAGTGGCCCAAAAGTCCAGATCTAATTTTATGATAGAGATAGGTAGCTGATCTGGACCTCTTGCCCCAGTATTCTGTTATACCTGTGTATTACTTGCCCTTGGGAGGAATGAGGGATCCGGTTATGGCTTTCAGATTCCTGGAAGGGTGGTTGTGTTCCAGTGACGTCAGTTAGTGCTTGGATGGCAGAGGAACAGCTACCAGATGTCGTAGGGGAAATCCTGTTAAGTGAATAAAGTATATTCACCCACTTACCTGTCCTGCTACTACTTCTTCATTATCCGCTTCAAGAATTTGGCGACGAGTTGTGCCGCCAGTCCTTGCGACGAGCCGGTAGCTGCGAATTCAGCGTGCAGTTCATAGCACATCTGCTTCAAGATATTCACCAGTCAGACCGGAGACATTGTGGAGGACATTGCAACAGGAAGGACTTCGCTTATCATTCTTAAGGCAAGGTTTGGGCAGTTTGGGGATTGCGGTAAAAGCAAACCGCATTCGCGAGCCAGCGGTTCGATGGTGACAAACCAACACAGTGCGAGCTCACAGCAGGGCAAGTAAGCCCTCCACGACGTGTCACAGCGCCATTACGCCAATGCAGCTCTTGCGCTTCATAAGCAAGCCCCATCTCTCACTGAAACGCACGTTCAGCTGCCCAACGTGGAGGCCAGCTGGACATTTCCCCAACCTCGGAAGTTAGTGCGATACAGCTTGTGGCCATTTTTCCTTGGGAAATCCCCACCAATGCGCATATGCAAGTGATGACCCAGTGACTTACCCTGCAGGTCACTTGTTCGTCTTCAGTGACTCGCACACCTGTTTCCTCATTAACACTCGGTTGTATACTACTTTACACGGTTGATTTACATTTAAAGGTACTCAATTGCATTGCGAGTTGTTACCTGCTCCTCGGTAACTCGCACACCATGATTTTAATTTCAATTTACTTATCCTCACCCAGTGATTCACACACTTTTGTGAGTCACTTATCCTTCTCCTGTGATTTGTACACAGTTGATTTATTTACACTGAATAATACTCATTTACAATGCAAGTTGTTAGCTACTCCTCGGTAACTTGCACACTATACTCTGAGGGGCATATTCTCAAGGAGCTTTCGCCAAGTTAACGGCACTTCATCGCAGCCAAAGTTGCGATAAATTCATCGCCCCATTCACAAGTTGGTGTTAACAGCCCATAACACCAGTTTACCCGCGATAGCAGCCGCAAAAAGCATCGCCACAGATGACCCCGGCAACTATCGCTAATGAGATGCAGAGTAGGCGTACCCGTGCAAAAAGCCACGAAAACACCACTCCGCAACATTCTCAACGACCAGCCAGATCGGCGAAAAGACCATGAAACATGAGATAATGCGCGTTAGCAGCAGGAAATTAACACCTGCTCTGACCTGGTGTAAAGTTGGACGGCAGCCTCCACCACAAAAGGGAGCCCAGCCCACAGCCACACCTGAAGACCAACAGATGCCATGGAGCCACTGAACATGCAGGCCGGACACCCAAGAGGGCCCCAACACCCACCGCCACCACTCCCAGGACCACCCCCCCGGACACCCACCGCCCCCCGGACCAACACTGAGGCAGCGCAGACAAAGACAGCGACCCTCCGAAAATGCACCAACCTCACAGACCCAACACCAGAGAATGTCATTGCCCACTATATGCCCAAAGGGACAACCCTCCTCCGCATCCTGACCACCATTGCCCACAGGCTGACGGTACCAACACAGCGGACAACCAACATCCCACCGCAGACAAAGCTGCTGGCCGTGCTGCACGTGTTGGCCTCTGGTACCCTCCAACCAACATCCGCCTGAGACGGAGGAGTCACACAGCCAGGCCAATCCAAGTCCCCCACAACGGTCATGGATGACACCATCAGCTTGGTACCCCACTATCTATACTTCACACACACTGCGCAGGAACAGCCGGAGACCAAGCAAGGCGTGTACGCCACAGCTGGCTTCCCGCACGTGTCAGGGGGCAATTGACTGCACACATGTCCTACTAGTGGCCCCTGGCGACACTGCACACAATAAGTGCAACAGAAAGCGCACGTATCCCACCAATGTGCAGGCAATAGTGGACCACCATGGAATCTCCGCCAACGCAGTCGCCAACCACCCAGGCAGTGTGCATGATACCTGCACCTCCCGACAGTCCATCATCAATCTGCGCCACCAGGATGGCACCCACGGAAATGCACTGCTCGTTGCCCAATACCAAATGCACACATCACACACCTCAACTCCACAATCATGCAACACACAACACAGGAAATGCACACGTCACAAGCTCACATACAACATGCACACCCACCAGACACAACAGCACAACTCACTGTGGGAACCTGGGCCAGCCATGTACATGAGCCATCAACAGCATGGCACCTCGGACACACAATAGCAGAATGTCGGAAGAGGTGGGGACCAGGTATGTGCGAAGGAGGCAAAGGACAGATGAATGAGAATGTACACAATGCCAAGTGTGGCGTGGATGTGCTGGCCAGACTGCAGTATGCAGACCACACACATATCCATGTTGACACACACCGCTGGTGTTTGGAGTGTAGTGGACAGTGGACGCAACCATGTCACCCCAGCCAGTGGGGAAGATCACGGAAATGTAGCTTGTGACGTCCCCCCGTAAGCGTGAGCGGAGTGGGCTGGCCCGGTGTACGCCAGGCCAGCATAGGGGTGTGAATAAAAGGCACGTAACTCTGGGCGTGGTCCTCTTCCGGAATGCCCAACGTCTCTGCCAGGGCGGCGCCTCTCACCCCGCCACGAGGCCGACGCCGTGAGCGGTGTTGCCAGCGATCCTGTGCGCCTGCTGCACCCCGGGACGCTGGACCCCGAACCAGTCCTGCCCGCCCCTGCGCACCATGGCCTCAATGCCCACCTTCCGACACGGGCGTGTGTCGAAGAGGGCCCACCACGTGCCGGTGCAATCCCCAAGCCCGAGGCCTGCGACCTTGGCAGCCTCCTCAGACCATTACGGCCTCCGCAACACAGGCCCGCAGTACTCCTTTCTCGTTGACGTACTCCACCGGCATGCACAGCGGACAAGTAGGTCAGACATTTGGAACTGAGTCTTGATTACACCATGGCAGAGCACATAAATCATGGCTGAGTGTATGTCACTATACACCCTTAGATGTGGTGCCAACAGGTCTTAGTGTTACATCACAGCTGCAAGATTCTGTGGGCCCACGCGGACTACTGCTCTCGGCCTACGCTGTGCTCGAGTAGGTCACAGAATTGGAACTGAACATCGATTATTCAAAGGCAGAGTATGAATCATTGCACGCAAGGAGAGGCATAAGAGGATGACGCGTTGCATTTGGGAGGAAAAAAGGATCATCGTTACGGAGGTGATCGAACACTACCGACAACTGCCCTGATGTCACTAACTCTGTGCATCGCGAGCCTACGACACGTGGCTGTGGCCCACTGCTGACCGCTGCCTCCGGCCTACACTGCGGTCCAGTAGGTCACAGAGTCTTGATTCGTCAATGCCGGAGTTCATATCAGTGTACCGGCATCATCGCAGACTGCATCCCCTCTCAGCCCCGGTGCCACTAAGTCTGTTCCCCGACATTCATGGACACTCTCTGGTCGTACATTGGTGGCGTCTGAGTCTATGGACTAGGGGGTAGTTTTCATCCTCATGCAGCTGATACCGAATTGGTGGTGGCAACGAGGCAGTCGCTTTCCACTCCTCCATTTGCTGCTTCCGGATAGCTTCTGCCCTCTGCATCATGCCCTGGAGGACACCTTCCACTGTCCCCCGCAACCCTCCGCCACATTCACCTTCGACATCGACGAGGTCCCGCTCAGTCTGCTTGGCCCTACCTCAGTGGACCGCAAGTCACTGTCCCGTGGCGGTGTGCCTGTGCCTGCCGCTGTGCATCCGGGGCCACTAACTCTGTGCAGCTCAAGTCAGGGACCCTGTCTGAATGAATATTGGATGACCTCTGTGATGGTGGTCTTGGGGTCATCGACGCCATGTGCATGTGGCCCTGCGCTGTTCGCTGCCTCCGGCCTCAACTGCGGACCACCAGGGCTCACACATCAAATCGAATCCTGACCGGTCCGGACGTCGCATCACCACAGGAGGCACACGCCACCATCGCAAGGGCCAACTCCAACCACCATCTGCCAGAGTCGAAACAGTGGTACTGGCAGACTAACGGAGTTGCTCAGACCTGTCGTGGATGCCATCATCTGCCTGATTCCCTGCTCAGCACTCCAGGTGCCACTGACTCAGTGCACCGCAACCCATGGACCGTTACTGATTGAGTTTTGTGCTGTGGAGAGGTTGCGCAGCAATGTCACCTCAGGCAGTGTGAGAGACCTGGGACATTGATGAGGAAGTTGATGCAGGTCTAACACACCCCACTGCATCTGCATCAGGAATATCCCGAATGGACACAATCCTAGTCATTTTCATCACATGAGCGCGCTCAGCTCTAGTGCCCCAACCTCCGTGCACTGCAACTCACGGACACTTCTGTTAGTATGTTGGGTGACCTCTGTACTTGCTCCGGCTCCCTCCATGTTGCTCAGCAGTTGACTCTGTTATGCAGGTGTTTTCTGTTTCCATTGCACTGGTGTCCACTGTTCAAGTTGTTGCCAGCACCAAGCACTCCGTGCGGGCTGGCTTCTGCTCACCCCACACACATCCAGCACAGGCGTCACTGTACATGTGGCCCTGCCAATAAAGGGGCCGGGCGCACGTGCCCGTAGCCAGTTCAATATAATATCTGCGTGTGTCTCTATGGCAGTGTGGGTCTCCTTTGTGGGGTGTAGGTGGTCCCTGAAGGGTAATTGACACCCACGTATGTGATCTAGTTCGCCTTCCATGGGTTCGGACCACACCCGCACCTGTTCGGCCACCTCCTTTTGGCATTCTGACACCTGGCATTGGGGTGCCATGTGTGGGTCGGTGAAGTGTTGTGGGCCAGCCGTGCTTGCGGGTGCTTCATGCTGTGTGGTCTGTTGCAGGGGCTGGGTTCTCCTCCAAGTAGCTTGTCCGCCCTGGTCCCGATGGTGGGTTGCGTAGGATGTCCATGGGCTGTTGTAGGGCATCGGTGTCGAAGGTGTGGTGGTCGTCTCCGGCATCACTGATGGAGAGGTGTGGTGCAGCGGCCAGGGCAGCTGACTCCGGAGCACAGGGTTCATGGTTCGATCCCCGGCTCCGGCGGCAGCTCAGCTCAGCACCATGTGACTCTGGGCAATAGCTCACTTAATTTCCACACCGGCCCCCAGCGCCTTGAGACCCGTAAGGGTGAATAGCTGCGCTATATAAAAACGGACTTACATTTTTACTTACGTTGTCTGGTCTGACCTGCTGGAGGTGTTGTTTGTCCCTCTGCATTGTGAAGGGGAGATACATGTTGACATTGTGTTGACATTTGTGTTGGCGCATTGTTCTTGTAGACATGCAGACTGTGTGACAATGTACATTGTGACTGTTTGGACAGTGCTCGCAATTTGAGGGGGGACAGTGGACATTTGGACTACATGACTGATGTGAGGTTGTACCCGTACATATGCATCTCACAGTTCCCTGCTCTGTCAAATGTGATTGGCCTGTTTCTGCGCATGGGCGGACCCAGTTGTGTTCCCTGTTCTGCAGTGTCGGTGTTGCACTTTGTGCCACATTGTCATGGGATGTGCTGTGATTGCCATGTGTGTGTGCTGCAGTGTGCCACGGGGATGGGGGACATGACCCTGGGTAATTGTGGGTGTGCAGTGTGCTACACATCATTGTGCATGTGTGTCATTGTGCCCATCTCCCCCCATCCCCCCAGTACCTGTTCGTTACTCACCCTGTTGTTTTTGTGTCAGGTCCTCTTGAGCTGTGTCCGTACTCCCACCTCCTTGCACTGTCTCCACACTGATGACTGGCCTCCATTTCCTCCAGCTCCTCCTCTGGCGCAGGACTCCCACCTCCTGTCGCCGTTGCTGCCTTCCTGTTGGCAGCTGCTTGGGGCCTGGTTTAGGTTTTCACGTCTGCCAGCGCCTCTTGGCCTCTTCCATTGGCCTCCTCGGCACTCCGGCTGCATTCAAGGTAGTCTGAATGTGGGTCAGTTGCTGGTAGTGTTCTGTCACATCCGTGACGCTGGTCTTGTTTTCCTACGGACTGCACCCCGTCTTCCTCTCCCTCTTCTCCTTGGCCTGCCCCGACCCCGTTGGTCCTTGCTGGTGGTCTGTGGGGCTTGTGGGGTTCGCGTTGGCCTCTGCGCTGGGTCAGGGTGCATCCATGTTGCTACGCACTTTGGATTGTTTCTGGTGTGTTGTTTTTGTTGCTTCTATAGTGCATTTTCCCGCCAGACGCGTGGGATTTGCAGGCCTGCCGCTGGTTTTCGCTGCTTTTTGTATCACGATTGGCCTCATCGCAGCTTTTTTTGCGTTCGTGTTTCGCATTTCTGTGGCGTGGCGTTGATTTTAACGCGGCCATTTGACGCGTTATCTGGTGACTATCGCATGGTGTTGTGAATACTTGGTTAACAAGGCGTACATTTCCTGCGATAGACTGCGATGTTGGAGGTTGTGTTAAGTAACTTTTGCGATGGTTATCACATGTTCTTGAGAATATGCCCCTGAGTTTTGAGTTACTCCTCTTTAACCAATGATTCGCACACTTATTTTGCGGGTTACTTCTTCAGTGACCTGCACACTAATATTTTATACATCCTTCAGTCATGCAATCGCATGGTGCCAATGTATCTCCCCCAATTTTTCTGGCTTCACCAGGGCCTCTTTCTATTGAGTGGGAAGACTGGTTAACCATGTTTGAAACTTATCTCAAAGCTTTGGATGGGGTTAGATTTAGTGCTTCTCAGAAAAAAGCCTTGCTTCTGAAAAACGTAAGTAAAGAGGGCCAACACATATTTAAGTACCTACCGCCCGCCACTCAACCTAATGGTGACCCTATTGAAGGTGTTAATGCAGAAGCTAAGAAAAGATTAGAGCTCAGGTTTGCTAATTAGGTAAATTTAGTTATGAACAGTTACAAATTCTACACTCACCAGCAAGAAGAAGGTCAATCAATAGATGACTTTGTCTTCAAACTAAGAGAACTTTCCCTCAAGTGTAAGTTTGGAGCCATGACAGATGAATTAGTTCATGACCAGTTGATTGTGCATTGTAGGTGTAAAAAGACCCAAGAACGTCTGTAGGCAGCCAAAAATCCTCTCTCAAGGATACCATAGATATTGCTATAGTAGTTGAACAATCTCAACACTGCATGCGTGAGTTGGACAAAAAAGGGGGTGTAGATGTGGATGTCAGAGAAGATTCGGATGTGGTTGCTGTACTCAAATCTAACCGCAGTGTATCAAGGCCTAAACAATCCTCCAGGTCTTCCTATAGATGTGGTAGTGCCTTTCACACTGCTGATTATCGCAAATGTGTGGCCCTAGACAAGACTTGTAGGAAATGTGGTCGCAAAGGGCATTTTGCGGCGGTATGCAAGCAGATGGGAAAACCTAGAATAGCTAGTGTAGATGATAATAATAATTTTGTGGGACATGAAGACAAGATATTAAGTGTAGGTGGATCTGGAGAAGAACTGGGGAGGAAGAATAGACCCAAAGCCAATTTTGTGGTCAATGGGAGAATGATACAACTAATGGTAGACTCTGGTTCTATGTATACAATCATTCCTAATTTGGTGGGAGGACAATACAAGGGAAGGTTTATGTGGCTGTGGATGGTCCACCCATTTTAGGATGGATGCGCCAATATGACCTGTGTATCGTAGTAAATCCTAGAGCTCCCATTCAGGTGATTGTCGTTCAGGACTTCGGTTTGGGAGATATAGTAGAAGACGCTAGGGAAGTCTTTAGGGAGGAGTTGGAATGTTTGGAGGGGTACATTCACAAAATAATATTGAAGACTGATGCAGTACCTGTGCAACACAAGGTGCGTAGGGTCCCTTTGGCTCGAGAAGCTGTTAAAGAACTACTCAATGTATCGTCTGGTGTCGTCTGGGGTAATAGAACCTATTGAAAGCTCATTGTGGGTTTCCCCTGTTGTTACACCTGAAATACCAGATGGCAAACTTAGGTTTTGCAGTGATTTAAGATTGCTTAATCAAAATGTGGTGATGGACACGTATCCTTTACCCAACATAAATGAACTGATTTTGGCTTTGGGTGGTGAGAAGTATTTCTCCAAATTGGACTTGAAAAATGCATGTCACCAAATCAAACTGCATGAACAGTTCAAGCCACTCACTTTGTTCATCATTGTTTAGGGAATTTTCAGTGTACCAGGATGCCTTTTGGACTGTGTTCTGCAGCAAGTGTCTTTCAACGCATGATGAGCGAACTATTTAAAGACATGACCAACATTGTTATTTTCAGGATGACATTCTTGTGATTGGGAGTACGGTTGAACAACATAATTTGATTCTTAGACAAGCCTTGCACAAGATAAAAGAGGTGGGTTATCACTTCGATGTGAAAAATGCAAATTCTTCGTTGACAGAGTGGAGTAACT
Organism: Calotriton arnoldi; assembly: GCA_963921515.1. Lineage (NCBI taxonomy): Eukaryota > Metazoa > Chordata > Amphibia > Caudata > Salamandridae > Calotriton > Calotriton arnoldi. The sequence continues at coordinate 1,111,050 of CAWUFW010005485.1, forward strand.
GGGTTATGACATATCCACAGAAGGTGTTAGACCAAAGGAAAATCTATTAGATGCCATCAAGTTAGCTCCCACACCTAGTGACAAAGACCAGTTGAGATCTTTCTTAGGTCTCATCAAATATTACTCAAAATTTGTGCAGAGATTCTCAGAGAAGACAGATTTTCCTAGGCTACTCTTAAAGAAAGGAATTGCGTTTGTGTGGGGGGAGCATCAGCAATCTTGCTTTGATATGATTGAAAAAGAAATTTGTGGGACTGGTATTGCTTCAACAACCTCCGCATGCTTCGCAAGATCTACAGGTGGATCCCGACAGACACGAGAAGAACAGTCACCCAGGCCCTCGTCAGCAGCAGACTCGACTATGGGAACGCCCTCTACGCGGGAGCCCCGGCCAAGCTCATCAAGCGACTGCAACGCATACAAAACGCCTCCGCACGCCTGATCCTCGATGTACCATGCCACAGCCACATCACCCCCCACCTGAGGAACCTGCACTGGCTCCCCGTCGACAGGAGAATCTCCTTCAAACTCCTCATCCACGCACACAAGGCACTCCACAAGACTGGCCCAGCCTACCTCAACAGACGACTCCTCTTCTACGTCCCCAACCGCCAACTCCGCTCCGCCGACCTCTCCCTCGCCACCGTCCCTCGCATTCGAAGAACCACCACCGGCGGCAGATCCTTCTCCCACCTCGCCGCCAAGACCTGGAACACCCTTCCACTAAGCCTACGACAGACCCAAGACCTGCTGACCTTCAGGAGGCTACTCAAGACCTGGTTGTTCGACCAGTAGCAGCACCCCCCCCCCCCATTTTTCTCCCCCAGCGCCTTGAGACCCTCGCGGGTAAGTAGTGCGCTTTACAAATTCTGTGATTGATTGATTGATTGATTGGTATTCTCACACCCTTTGACACGAAGTTGAAGTCTATTCTCACGGTGGGCGCCAGTGCTACGGGTCTTGGGGCAGTGTTAGCGCAAATGCATGGGGGTCACGAGAAAACCATAGCTTTTGCATCCCGAACTTTGACTAGTTCTGAGAGGAACTATTCGGTCATCGATCGGAGACTTTAGCAGCAGCTTGGGGTTGTGAGTATTTTAGAACCTATCTGTGGGGTACAAAGTTTGTGTTGTGATCAGATCATATATCTCTGTTGAAAGTAGTATTACCTGGAGGTATGAATAAATGCTCGGCGAGACTTGCCAGATTAGCTGCTCGTTTACAGGAATACTGTTACAAAGCGGAGCACATTCAAGGATGGAGAAACACCCAAGCGGACTGTTTATCCAGAATATCTTTGGAATGGCAGAAAGTGGATGGGCCTTCTGTCTTGGCCAAGGAAAGTGGAGGTGCAGTTGCTTCAGTCCAGGATGTTTTGTTGTAGGTACCCATGCCATTACAAAACAGGAATGGATTAAGGAGATGGAATCGGATCTTATCCTGCGGGAGGTGAAAAGTTTGGTAATGCAGGAGAGAGAGTACTGTGTCTCTTGGTGTTAGGCCTTACATAAAACTCTTGGATGAGTTCTTTGTGGTTGATGATACTGTGGTAATGAGAGGTGAATGTTTTGTTCCTCCCCAAGGCTTGAGGAGTAAGCTTATTGAAATAGCACATGAGGGGCACTTGGGCCAAACTAGAACAAAGAAGAGATTGCGTGTGGATTGGTGGTGGCCTGGCATGGATGTGGACGTCGATAGGTGGGTTGAGAAGTGCAGTATGTGCAAAGAAGGTGAAAAACGTTTGAAAGTAGAAGCGCAGGCAGACATAGGACGCATAATAGATCCTGGGCAGCCGTGGCATACCATTAGCATGGATTTTATTGGTCCAATGAATGAGATCATAGATTTGACATGGTGGTCGTGGATGTCTGCACCAATTGGCTAGTTGTGAAATTTATGAAAGAAGTTACCAACAAAGAAACTGTAAGTACGTTGAAAGAGATTTGGTATGAAGAAGGAATGCCTTTGGTGATCTTTACAGATAATGGCACACATCTTAACCTATAAAGAGATGCGGGAATTTTTGGAAGGTTCTGGTGTTAAGCACAACCACACCTCTCTTTACAATCCCCAAGGGAATGGTATGGTTGAGAGGGCAAACCGCATGGTCAAAGGGGCTACACAGATGGCGTTAGTTGGTAGAAGAGATGTTGGCATTTTGGTCTCTGAAATGGTATGGGCGTATCGCTCAAGTGTGCATGGAGTGACTGGCAAAACACCCTTTGAGCTGATGCACAGGAGATTACCAGGCACAAAGTTGGTTCCCACGTGGATGAAAGAAATAGTTCATGGGATAAGTGATCAGGTATCTGTTCAGGAGGATAGACTTGCTCAACACATTTGTCAAGGTGATTGGGTAAAACTGAGAAGCGGTAGGTGTGGAGGTGGTCTATCTAAATTTAGAGGTCCGTTCAGGGTAGCACTGGCTTTACGTCATGTAGTGGTGTTGGAGAATGGTGAGAGATGGAACTATAGGCGTGTGGCGTTGTATCAAAAAAATGGAAGTAGTGATGTGGTTGTGAAGCATAATACCCAGTCTTCTAACAGTGCTCACATGATGATGGCAGATGAAGAATTGATCCTTCCCTCTAGAGTGAGCTCAGGTGCTAGTGCATCCCCTCTGGATAGAGGAGATGCCAGTGTCAATGGGGGTCATGATGACACCACAGTGGAGAGAACAAGGGGTAGGAGAGTTCGCCACCTTCCAGGATATCTTGACAATTAAGTTCTTACTTGAAATTCCAGGTTATTGTTTGGATTATACATGCTTCTTCCTTATGAATTATTTAATCATTTATTTTTTTGTTTATTTGTAACATATTGTTATTTGGTAGTGATAAGGGAAGGGGATGTGTTATACTTGTGTATTACTTACCCTTGGGAGGAATGAGGGATCCAGTGTTGGTTCCAGATTCCTGGAAGGGTGGTTGTGTTCCAGTGACGTCAGTTAGTGCTTGGATGGCAGAGGAACAGCTACCAGATGTCGTAGGGAAATCCTGTTAAGTGAATAAAGTATATTCACCCACTTACCTGTCCTGCTAGTACTTCTTCATTATCCGCTTCAAGATATTCCTTGCAGCTTTAAGAAAATCCAACACGTCCTGTCTCGTGGGGGGAAGAAGGGGAGTGCAACCCCCCACTGAACCCTCCTCTTGGGACTCAATAGCCCTACTCTTGGGTGTCTGTGAGTCCAAAGCATAGAGGGAGATGATATACATTATTTACCTTAGGTTCGGAGAAGGACCTGCTATGTTCCACTATAATTTTCTAAAAGGCTTTTTGATTTTTACATTTTGCTGCTTCTGTTATTTTTACCCAGACTTTATCAGACCTACGTCTCTTTTGGATTCTTACCCATCTAGTTCCTCTTCTATTTAGGCGAGAAATCCACTTATTTAGTTCCTTAGAATAAAAGGTGTGTTGCCTTCTTTGCAATTGATTAATGAGTTTATTAAAAACAAACAGTTTATTAAAATTGTTAGATTATCTTATCGGTTTCTTGAGAGGGCTGCAGATGTACTCACTAACTTCCCCATGTTTTCCTCAAATATATTTACAGGCAACCATCCTGATTTTCAATGATTTCCTTAATTCTACTGAAAGCGACTGCTGATCTTTCTTGGGCCATAAAACCTTCCCATTGGCTACGCTAAGCAGCACACCATCACTCTCAGGGATCTGCAGGAAGACACAGCCTCTGGTTTCCTGTTAATGGTAAAACGAAGAATATTGCGATCACTGAAGATATTCCATAAAACCTTTAAATCAGCTAAATTCGGGGAACCATATACGAAGAAATAACATGGCCGATTATTGCTGCTGATTTGGCTGTTATATGAGTGAAATGGGCCAGGATATCACCCTGGAGTCTCCCATTGAGGACTATTAGGTCATGTTCCCTACATGCCCCTAGCAGCGAAGATCCTCGTTTATTTGTCCTTGAGGAAGTGGTGAACATGGCGGCCGGAAGAGGTGTGGCCAGGGCGACTGACGCTGGAATCTGGGGCTCACGGTTCGATCCCCGGCACCGGCGGCAGGTCAGCCCAGCACCATGTGACTCTGGGCAATAGCTTGCTTAATCTTCCCGACGGGCCCCAGCGCCGGGATGCCTTCGGGTAGCTGTTCGCGCTTTACAAATACTGGATTTGGATTTGGATTTGGAATGTCGCCAGCCTCTCCCTGTTCTTTGTCCGCGAAGAGAGCAAGAGAGTGATTAGAGACAGTTGCATTCAGAGCTCCCATTACTAGGACCTTGGTAATGCCCTCTCTGCACAGAATCATGCAGATATAGCGAAATAACTCAATTAACAAATGACCTGGAGGACTATCAAGATTAACCAAAATAAAGGAGAAAAATGGAGTGTACCAACCTCTGTCCTGGGAATCCAATACAGTAATACGTTTGATTGATGCAAATACACTTGATAAGACCGAGTAAAATTTGTAGACAACAGTGTGGCTATAGCACTGCTGGCATGGCCTCTGTTTGATGTTGCAGCAGAACAACAAATTACGTAGAAGTGCTCAGCCTCACAAGCGGACGGAGTCCATGTTTCTATCAAGCAGATTATACACCCAATATAATACATTCTTCAGCCACCTCCCTCTTTCCTTTTGATTTAAAAATTGGAGCGTGCGGCTCCAGAAAACACAAGCACACTTCTGCGGAAACAAGAGAAGCATGAAAATAGATCAAACGGAAGGCCCTGAAAAGGAAAACCCAGAATGGTCCTCTGTGCACTAACTTCAAAAGGGTCCATCCCTTAAATAGGAGCCCCCCGGAGGATCCACCCAAGAACATGGACAACATGCCCTGACCCAAGATAGGCCACGCCTATCAAGGCAGGAAAACGTGTCCTCCCAACATACCCGCCCTGAAGAAGACCTTCCATGAAAGATCTGCATAGGCCCACCCAGAAGGTTGGCGCAACCACCACCGAGGCCAAGAGCGACCATATATTGAAGTATTAAGTACACAGTGGCAGTGCACTCTGCGAGGTGTAATTTGTGAATACAATTCAAAAGACCATTTACGCTCTGACATCCATAGGGCCAACTAGTAGTAGGTTACACTAAATGTAGGGAGGACCTAAAACAGCATAGGTCCCCACAAAAACAAACTTTAGGACACCCCCTAGGCCAAATCTTTTCTTTTAAGATTCTTGATTTATTCACAAACAAAATAGGTATCAACATTTGTGGCTTGTAAATATGTCCTGTATGTATTGACGAAGTGGTATTTTTTGTTGTCACAACTTCCGTATGTGTTTATGTAATGTAGTCATGTAATGTTTTCACGTGAGATTCACATTTAAGTATTTCCTATATTCTGTCATTATGGTTTCAAATGTACAGAGTATATATGTGTGAAAAACTTTCTTTACTAAATAATAAGTAAAAAGAAAAAGTTGTATTTAACAACAAATTCATGAGAATTTTTCAAAATCGCATGAATAATATTCAGGGGTGAATGCTATTTCTGAAATAGTTAAAGAAAAAGTAAGTCTATTCATAGACAGCAAGAGGAATACTATTCAGGTTCCATCTATGTGTAAATCATCTTTAATTTATGGGATGGGAGGTACATCCTTGTTTGTAGCCTACTTTGATTCCAGCCTCCAGAGCCCCTAACTGAATCACTCCCCTTTTTTGGAGATATACTTAGGGCATGTGTGTGCGCCACATGTGCACACTTACCTGTTTTGGGGGTGCATCAGGGGGGCCTTAGGCCCCCTAGCACCCTTGCAATTGCATTCGCAATTTGCGATTACCTATTTGGTAATCGCAAATTGCGAATGCTTTCCCATTCATTCCTATGGGCCTCTAGGCATTTTGCGATTCGCTTTTAGGGAATGTGTAGGAATCGCTATTATTTTACGAAACCTACATGCATGAGGAATTGCGACTCCTAAATAGCGATTCTTTAAAAATTGCTATTAAGGACTCGCAATTCCTTTTCTTGATGCATGTGCCCCAAAATGTCCAGAATGTGATATGAGCTATCAGTAGTTTTTTCCAACTACTGCATAATGGAAGACAAAATTCTCTCAAGGCATTGAAGAGTTCTGGAAAAGCAGACATAGTCACCAGGGAGATTTGTAGATGGATGAAGTGGTAATTCTGAAGCAGCCCTGACAAGATGTCAATACTAGGAGTGCTACAGAAAAATCCAAAGACTTTCTTTTCCTCTGGTTTACGGTGCGGCTTTTTCGGAGCTATTTTTACTTAACGCAAAAGAGGCATCGATGAACGGGGATACCTCTGGAAGGGTATACGCCACCTTTAATGAGGTCTCTCTGCAATCGACTCCCTCTTGGAATGACTTGCTTTCCTCACAAGAAGGCACAGGCCTATTTAAACCCAAAGAGCCTTGGAATGAGCCTTGCACTGAGTGCTCTTTAGAACTAGGCCTGGAGCGTGATGGAGGAAGGGTAGGGAGGCATCAGAAGTTATGTTATGTTATGTTATATAAGTTTGTAAAGCGCACTGTTACCCAAGGGTGTCCTGGCGCTGAGCACTGTATGCCTGGGGCAGTGTATACCTGGTGACCTCCACCCCTGAGCACCAACTGAGACTAAGCTGAGAACAGCCAGGTTTTCAGGCCCTTCCTGAACAAAAGGAAATCCGTGCCAGTCCTTAGATATAACGGGAGATCGTTCCAGGCCTTGGTGGCTCTAAGGATAAAGCGATTCCCACCCCAGTTAGCCTTTTTGCTCTAGGAACGACCACCCGCTTTGCTTCCATTGAGCGCAATGTTCTCCCGGGACATACCATTGAATGCGCTTTGTAGGTCTTCAGGGCCAGTTCCCATCAAGGACTTAAAGACTGTACAGAGAGCCTTGAATTGAACTCGTTGTTTGATTGGGAGCCAGTGAAGGTAACGTAGGCCATTCCTGACCGACATAAACCTCGGAGTGCCTGTAAGCAACCTAGCTGCCGCATTCTGCACCATCTGTAGTCTGTTGAGATGTTTCTTATTAATAGTCAAGTACAGACTGTTACAGTAATCCAGATGGGACAGAATGAGGGCTGAGACGACTGTTCTGAAACTTTCTTCCGTGAGGAAAGGTTTTATTTTCCTCAGGGTCCTCAGAATAAAAAAGCTTGTTGACACCACACCACTGACCTGGTCCCCAAATGTGAGGGTGTTATCCATGATCACCCCCAGGTTCTTAACTTTCCGTGAAGGGGGTGGGGGAAGGCCCATATCACTAGGCCACCATGCTGGGGTCCAGAGGTTGGGGTTGTTCCCGAAGACAATCACCTCTGTTTTGCCTGCATTTAACTTCAGGCAGTTAGCAGACATCCAGCCAGTTATTGCTAACATACAGTCGTGGCAGCTAGGGGCCTTTTCCGCTTCTTTACCTCTATGCAGGGATAACACAATTTGAGTGTCATCTGCGTAAGAGGTTAGGAGTAGCCCAAACGATCTTATAAGGGCAGCCAGCGGTCTCACATAAATATTAAAAAGCGGACTAAGGGATGATCCCTGTGGGACTCCACAGGGGATGGAAAATGGTTTCGATCTGTCCCCACCTAGTTCTACCGTTTGTATTCTATCGGCCAGAAATGATTTAAGTAGGTTCCAGGCCGAACCCTGGACCCCAGCCTCCGATAAGCGGCCCATCAACACTTCGTGATGGACCGTATCGAAGGCTGCCGACAGATCCAGCATGATCAAGATGGCAGAGCCTCCCGGTCCACCGCCTCACGAACCTCCTCCGTGGCTTTGATCAATGCTGACTCCGTACTGTGTCCTGCTCGAAAACCGTACTGAGAAGGGTCCAACATGTTGTTTTCCTCAATGAACAGACTTAATTGAGTGTTCATAGCCTTCTCCAGTATTTTAGCTGGTAATGGGAGTCGAGAGATAGGTCGGTAGCTATTAGGATCGCTAGGTTCTAGGTTGGGTTTCTTAATCAATGGCAGAATTAAAGTAGTTTTCCAAGCTATAGGGTAATGCCCTGCCCCCATTATGAGGTTCAGTAAGGAGGTTAGAGTGTCTGAGATAACTTCCGGGGAAATTTTGATAACTGCAGCCGGACAGGGGTCCAAAGGGGAACCGGATCTGCAACCCATAAGCAGATTGGTAACCTCTTTGTTCACCAAAGGGGTGAAACTACTAAACGTAGGAGAGTTGTTAGTTGCCATTGTCCCGGCTGCCAGATCACTGGCCTCACCCTGTAGATTGCTGAAGGAGGAAAAGATAACCTCGACTTTTTTCAGAAAAAAAGAGGCTAAGACGTCACAGAAATCTGGACTGCTGTGAATAGTAGGTTTAGGGGGGTTCATTAGAGTAGTTACTGTTCTGAAAAGTTCCTTCGCAGAGGATTTGGCTCCAGTGATCTGTTCGGAAAAGTAGGCCTTTTTCGCTTCCTGAAGTGATTTTTTATAGATTGTAAGACTGGTTTTATATACTTCCTTGTTGGCCAAGCTGTAACCCTTTCTCCAGAGCCGCTCTAGCCTCTTACAGTCTGATTTGTGCTTCTGTAGGTTCTGAGTAAACCAGGGGGCAGAGGGAAGACCACGTCTGGGGGTACACCATTTGACAGGGGCCAGTCTGTAACAAGCGGCATTAATCCAATTCGTATAGGCCGCTGTAGCATCCTCTATATTATTAGAAAGATTTGGGACCGAGTCAGACAGGGTTTTGTCAAAACTGACGCTATTAATATTCTTCCAGGCCCGTGTAGCTATTTTTTCCTGGGCTTAGAGCTGGGTGTTTTAAGGGGGACAAAGCAATAGCAAAAGTGATGGCCGTGTGATCTGTCCAGGGAAGTGGCAGTATATCCAAGACGGAGAGGCTGGAGGAGTTAGAAAAGATTCCATCCAGCGTATGACCAGCTTCATGAGTCGGGCCATCTACCCTCTGCGTGAGGTCCCCTCCCGACATAATTTGCAACAGTCTTGAGGTGTCTGTGTCAATGGAGTCCTCCAGATGGAAGTTGAAATCTCCAAGAATTGTAAAAGCTTTGGCACAGAACCCCTCCTCCAACAATGAGCCGATGGAGTCCAGAAAACCACCTCTGGGGCCAGGGGGCCGGTAAATAAGCAGGCCTTAAGCGTGTCTTGCGGCGCAAGTCGCACGCTGACTAACATTGCCTCACAAGCTGTATTGGAGGCAATCTCGAAAGAGGGCTCTAGGCTCTTGTGGTAAATAACCGCCAACCCCCCTCCTTTCCTTAGAGTGAGCTTACTACTTAAAGAGTCATGGAGGCTAGCCTTCAGGCTACCTTCAGGACCTTGAAAGAGCCATCTTTTATTGATGCCAAATCAGCATCTGTTTTAAGGCGCTCTTCATCAGATATAATAAAGTAAGACTGGATCAATGATTTCTCTTTAAAAACCCAAATGTGGGACCTGAGTCCTAAATGGATTTGATTTGGTCTTATGGCAGCACCTTGAGGAGATTAATCTCCCCAATCGTAACCTTTTTCCTGTCATGATAAGTGCACAATAATCTGCACAAACACAACAGTCAAGAGATTATCAATCATGGACAGACCCAGCCTTTTACCGTTACTGTCACTGCTCACCTGTCGGCAAATGATGAACTCCAGTTTATGGATTAGGATTAGGCCTTTTCTGTTTGGAAAGGAAAGGAGCTTTGCGAATTTCAAGTAGAGACAACGGGCCTGATTCACAGAACTAACTTACGTCAAAAACGTAAAGTTAGTACTTTTGGTATTCACAGAATGAACTTACTCATTTCGGTATTCACAGAAGTTAGTAGTCCTAACTTTAGGACTCCTAAATGCCTTCTGTGAATACCAAAAGTCTTGAAGTTAGGATTTTCTCAGTTTAGGAGTCGTAGTTAGGACTCCTAACTTTAGGACTCCTAAATGCCTTCTGTGAATACCGAAAGTCTTGAAGTTAGGATTTTTCTCAGTTTAGGAGTAGTAAAGTTAGGACTCCTAACTTCAGGACTCCTAAATGCCTTCTGTGAATACCAAAAGTCTTGAAGTTAGGATTTTTCTCAGTTTAGGAGTCGTAAGTTAGGACTCCTAACTTTAGGACTCCTAAATGCCTTCTGTGAATACCGAAAGTCTTGAAGTTAGGATTTTTCTCAGTTTAGGAGTAGTAAAGTTAGGACTCCTAACTTCAGGACTCCTAAATGCCTTCTGTGAATACCAAAAGTCTTGAAGTTAGGATTTTTCTCAGTTTAGAGTCGTAAAGTTAGGACTCCTAACTTTAGGACTCCTAAATGCCTTCTGTGAATACCGAAAGTCTTGAAGTTAGGATTTTTCTCAGTTTAGGAGTAGTAAAGTTAGGACTCCTAACTTCAGGACTCCTAAATGCCTTCTGTAAATACCAAAAGTCTTGAAGTTAGGATTTTTCTCAGTTTAGGAGTCGTAAAGTTAGGACTCTAACTTTAGGACTCCTAAATGCCTTCTGTGACTACCGAAAGTCTTGAGTTAGGATTTTTCAGTTTAGGAGTAGTAAAGTTAGGACTCCTAACTTTACTACTCCTAAACTGAGAAAATCCTAACTTTAAGATTCTTCGGTATTCACAGAAGGCATTTAGGAGTCCTAAAGTTAGGACTACTAACTTCTGTGAATACCGAAATGAGTAAGTTCATTCTGTGAATACCAAAATGAGTAAGTGTATTCTGTGAATACTAAAAGTACTAACTTTACGTTTTTGACGTAAGTTAGTTCTGTGAATCAGGCCCAACGTCTTGCAAATGTCTCCAATTAGGCGGGGGAGCACATGCTGGGAGTCGAACCGCATTGGTACCTGGGGGTACTGCTTCCGGCCCCCTCTGGCTCAACCCTGCAGCCGTAGCCCTAGTGCTGCTGCCACGCCTCGTGTTGACTGTCCCAAACCCTCACCACTGCCCCCTGCTGTTTGGCACTGCCTTTGCTTGTCTTGCTCTTCTGTTGCTTTGCTTTTGCTTGCTAAGTGGGCCGTGGCGAGGTAGGCCAGGACCATACGGAGGAGGCGGCAAGCTAGCGTTGATACTTGTGCAGGTTTGGTGGCTTTTGGGCTTATAGGTGTTACATTTCAGGCCCCAGGGCTGTGCGGGAGCAGGCGCCGTGCACATGAACGCCGCTGCAATAATTAGATGATCACACTGTGTTAGTGTTCACGCGCGGACTGCCTAACGCAGCTCCGCCCACCTTTATTTAACTACGCGCTCCGCCTTCCGGCATGAGTGCAGGGGTCGGACATTTGCAATAAAGACTAGCACGCTAACTGTCACATCCCATCCGAACTCAGTCCTTGACTAGTTCCCAAGAGTCTCACAGCTCACTTACGTGGCAGGCAAAGTCCTTCAGGCGAGTGCTCGGCTGGGGATTGTCTCTCAGAGCATACATGTGCTGACCATGGCTGGATCTGGGTTCAGAGGCTGGTACGCTGGGTGAGGGGGGCATTTCTGGGGACTCTTGGGTTGCCTCCGGAGCCCTTGGTGATGAAGCAGGCTTTGGATGGCGGTCCTCGGCCCCTCTGGGCTCCACTTGGCTGGCCCCTGGTTCTCCAGGGTCGTCAGTTGCTTCAGTGCAGTGGGCGGGGTTGACCACTTGTTTGAACCATGAGATGCTTATGTACAGAGGGACAAATACATAGGGTCACAGTCACCCTTTCTTTGTCGACTGTCACCATGGTCCCCTTCACGTCGATCACTGTCCAGTACCCATGTTCATAACGAGTCCGGAATTTCCCTCCGGGCCTCCGGTCCCTCATGATGACGGTATCCCCTCGGTGCAATTGACGAGACATGGCTCTCCAAGCCTGGTTGGGCGCCGTCTTCGTCAAAGGGAGGGGGTGTCCACCCTGGTGCAGTAGGGAGGCCATCCGGGCGAGTGCCGTTGAACATTAGCGTCCAGGGTGCTTGATGCGTGGAGCTCTGAGGGGTGCTCCGGCATTCCCGCAGGAACTTCTGTAGGTGCTGTTCCGGATTGGCGTGCTCCGCTATTGCGATGCGAAGAGCTTTGTTGATGGTTCTCATAAATCGTTCAATTTCGCCGTTGGCTTGGGGCCATTGCAGGGTGATACGTCTGTGCCGGATACCATGGTGTTGTAGGAACTCCCGGAACTCGTGTCCTTGGAACGGGGGTCCGTTGTCACTCCTGAGCTCTTCTGGACATCCGAACATGGCGAATACCTTCTCTAGTACTGGGCCCACATGCGAGAAGGCCGTCGAGTTGACAACCTCCACGATGGGGTACTTTGAGTAGCTGTCGATCAGGGCTAGGGTGACTCGGCCGTCCGGGAAACTCCCGAAGTACACACTTAGCTTCTCCCAGGGACTCTTCCTGTGCTCTTCGGTGTGGATGGGCGTGGGCCTCTTGGGGCCACTCGTCACTTGACAGGAGGGGCACCTCCGGACTGTCTCGTCGACACGGGCATCCATTCCCGGGAACCAAACCTTTTCCCGCATGCAGGCATTCATCTTTTCCACCCCTTGGTGCCCTCCATGGGCGAGTGGTGTCGCTTGTGACTGGAGAGACGCTGGGATAACGATTCGAGACCCTCTTAGCAGGATTCCTCCCTGGGTGACGCTCAGCTCATTCCTGACCCTCCACATGTGTATTAGACTCTCCTTCTCTGTGCCTGACCACGAGTTGGCTGATTGTAGGAACTGACGCCAGTACCCCTCTTGGACGGCTGCCCGGACTTTGGCGATGACTGGGTCCGCTTCCGCTGCGACTGCCACCTCCTCGAGGGTCAGCGCTCGAGGGCACGTGAGCGCCGAGATCATGTTCAGGTGGGCTTCAGTGGAGTCAGCACCCGGTTCTTCACCCCCGTCTTCAGCTGTGGCCGGGTGTCTCGAGAGGAAGTCGGCAGGGTTCTTGGCGCCAGGCTGATATGCTACATCCATCTCGTACTGCTGGAGCCCAATGGCCCACCGTTCGATGCGCGGCGGCGGGTGGGGTACTGAACCTTTGAACAACGGTACCAGGGGTTGATGGTCCGTAATGATTTTGAACGGGTGTCCGCATATGTACTAGTGGAAGTGTCTGCATGCCCAGCGGATTGCCAGGGCTTCTCTCTCAATCTGGGCATACCGTTTCTTGGTCGGGGAGAGTGCTTTGCTGGCATATGCTAAAGCGGCCCACCGTCCGGGCTCTTGCTCCTGGGTGAGGACGGCCCGAGACCTACGGGGTTGGCGTCCATGAGTATCTCTGTCCGTCTGGTGGGGTTGAAGTACACCAGCGTGGTGTGGTCAAGGAGAGCATTCTTGACTGCTTGAAAGGCTGCCTCTTCGGCCGGGCCCCATTGCCACATGGCATCTGCTCGAGTGTTTCGGAGTGGCTGCGCGATGGTGGCCAGGTCTGGGATGAAGTGACCACAGTATGTGGCCATCCCAAGGAAACTGCAGACCTCAGCCACTGTTAGAGGTGCTGACGCGTTCTTGATGGCCTGGGAATTTTCTGGGGTCGACCTATATTCCTTCCTGCATGAAGGTGTAGCCAAAGAACTCTATTCGTTGCTGGAACAGCCGACATTTCTCCCTGTGTAGTGTGACCCCGTGGTCCTGGAGCCTTTTCAGCATGGCTCTCACGTGCCGGTAGTGTTCTTCGGCCGTCTGTGAGTGGATGAGAGTATCGTCACTCACATTTAACACGCCAGGTAGCCCGACCAGGATCTCTTTGACCGCGTTCTGGAAAATCTCGGCGGCTGAGGATATGCCGAAGTTTAGGCGTTTACACCTTCTGAGTCCTAGATGCGTGCTGAACGTGGTTATGTATCGACTTTCTTTCGCAAGCACCAGCTGATGGTATCCGGCATTCAGATCCAGCTTCGAAAACCATCTGGACCCGTTCATGTCAGCCACAATGTCATCCATGGTCGGCGTTATGTGGCGTTCACACCGAATGGTCTTGTTGGGGAGGCGCATATCAATGCAGAGTCTTATTTTCCCAGGTTGGCGAGGCTTTTCGGCGATCACCATGGGGGACACCCATGGTGTGGGCCCTGAGACCTTCTCTATGACCCCTTGATCTTCTAGCTTCTGCAGCTCTTCTTCCACTAGCGGTCGGAGGTGGAAGGGAATCTTCCTGTGCCTCAGCGCCGTTGGCATGACGGTCGGGTCTATATGCAGTTTGATTGGAGCTTTCTTTATCCGCCCCAGCCCCTTGAACAGGTCTTCAAACTGACTGAGCAGTTCTTTGGTCTGGTCAGCTTGCACGCTTCTGGAGGGTCAAAGTGTGCATTTAATGCAGCCACTTCGGCTGCATAATCCTCAGGGGGTCCGGTGTTAGGGAGGTGTTTGAAGAGCAAGTAGATCTCCTCTCCCGCGTAGTGGAGAAGTAGTGAGCGCTTGACAGCACCGTCTGTTTCTCTGGTGGCAATGAAGTAATTTTCTAGGCGGCCGAGCCAGACTTGCCACCTTGGCAATGCCGTGGCGGGGTCTGCCGATTCACTAAAAGGAGGCAGGACTCCTGTGGGAGGGTGTTGTATTGCAGCCCTCGCTGGGGTTTGCGTGCCATCCCCTTGATCTCCCATGGTGCTGGCAAGTGAAACAATTGGGTGTCTCAGCGAGGGTGCTGCGCCCTACTAGACAGCCCTGATGTACTGGGCAGTATATCTGGCACTTCTGGGGCCTTGTGTGGTTAGCGCCTGCGAGCGCGGCCTTGTGGCACATGGTCAGGCCTTGCCGGGTAGAGACAAGATTGGGTGTATCCACCGCGCGTCGTGCTCGACTCACCCACGTGGATGTGGGCATGTGCTGCCCTGTTGCGCCGCTGTCTGGTGCTGGAGGGTGAAACCTGCCCGTTTGTGCTGTTCCCGGTGCTGCTCTTGTGTCCGGTGAGAGACTCCACCGCCTCGTAATGGTGCCTGCGACACGCGCTGTGCCACGGGAGCGGCCGTCTGGATGGCCTGTACGGACGTGGGGGTGCGCTGCAGCTCCTCTCTGCTGGGAGCACCGTGGAGCGTGGGTCGCTCCGTTCCTCGTCGCCAGTGTTACATTTCAGGCCCCAGGGCTGTGCGGGAGCGGGCGCCGTGCGCATCAATGCCGCTGCAATAATTAGACGCTCACACTGTGTTAGTGTTCACGCGCGGACTGCCTAACGCAGCTCCGCCCACCTTAATTTAACTACGCGCTCCGCCTTCCGGCGTGAGCGCAGGGGTCAGACATTTCCAGGGCGTGCGCCGGCACAAAGACTACCCCGCTAACTGTCACATCAGGGACGAGCTGGCAGGAGGACCCTCCTGCCTCCCCTACCTTCCAGAGATGGCCCAGAATATTTGCAGCATCCCTCAGGCTGCTGCTCAGACTTTCCTGTGCCTTCTTTGGCGCCCTTCCTCACCCAGGGTGTGTAAGCAGGCTGTGAGCCATTGGCGTGGGCCGGCATTATCTTGGGGGGCAGAGGATGGAGGAGGGACCAGGGTGGGGAGAGGTGAAAGAAGGCAATGGCAGGCGCCAGAGAAGTTGAATGACAGGCAACGATGCACCAGCACAGCTCAAACAGAGGTTATGTTCAGGCAGGGGGGGGCAGACCCCTACGGGGGTGCCGCTGCCCCGCGGCCCACTCCTGTAGATCGCCGCTTGCTGAAATCAATCTGGGGTTGGGCCTGTGCACTGGACTGTAGCTCTGCCGGTGGTTATAGATACTAGCAGCAGCAAAGGAACTCATGGATTGATGAACTGTATCCTTCCACTGCTTTGGGCATGACCTTGCATTGCAGTGCATGAGGGGCTGATGTCCCTTGCACTCTCTGGCTCTCTGTTCTCCCCTCACCTTCCCCGTCTCTACTCTCTCTCGTGCCCCTCAGACACCTCTCACCACCAGGGGCTATACTGCTGGGGGGCCATTTATAAATATTTTTTAAACCATTACTAGATGGTCACCCATAAATGCACATGTATGCACTCCTGGTGGCATGTTGGATTTTTTTTTCATTTGCTTTAAGAAAAATGATTCAAAGATGAAAGAAAAACAAGATGAAAGAAAAACTTGCGCTATAGAAGTACCATATACATACATACACACAGAGGCGCAACTAGAGCCAAATTTCGGGGGGCTACCAAAAATTTCGGGGGGCTGATTCTTCCAGCAATATACAGAGTGGAGATGCAGGGGCTCTAAGAAGGGGTGAAAACACAACAAAGCCTCGTTAGCAAGTAAATGGTCTTTTAAAGACCTGTGAAGTACTCAGTTGTGGCTGTGTGTACGTGCCCGGGACGCTGTCTCACCCGGGCTGACACACACGACGGGGGGGGGGGGGCGAAGCCCTTTGAGCCCAATGGGCGTTGCTCGCCTGCATACACACATACATGCCAGCTGTGCATATGGCCACATGCATAGCAGCCATTGTAGAATGATTTTTCTTAAAATACAAGAAAACCATTCTATGATGGCCGCTGCGCATTCCATGCGCAGACACTGCGGCCACTTTTGAATGATTTTTCCTACAGCCAAAGAAGAAACATTCCAAGATGGCTGACACACATGCAAGTACATGCACGAGGCCATCTTGAGATGCTTTTTCTTTTGCGTTAAGAAAAACAGTTGAGATGGCAGCTGTGCGTGTGCATGCATTGCAATGATCGGGGGGAAAAAGCAATATGTCGTCACCCTGGGGTCACAAGCGAGACTTATTGGCTTTGTCAATTCTTGTTATTTAGGTTTCACCAACAATTTTTTCTGTCTGTTGTCAAGGGTCTATTGTGAACAAAATAATGCATAGAGTGGGCTTTGAGTCAGCTGCTTGCTCGTGATTGGACAGCTGTCATGTACTTTTATTACCCTGCTCTTTAGCCAGTATCTTTGTCCCTATTCTTGTTTTTGTCCCGCCCATGCAGCATAGCCTCTTTACCATACATTCAGTGGGCTGAGCTGGATCCTTCCAGCTAACATGAGGGAACTTATTTTTTATTATTTTCTGTCACCACTCCATGGGAGCGCAGGGCTTTTCCCGCTCTCTGCCATCTTCTGACAAATACCTCAACCCCACAAGTCCTTGGTTGCTCCTCTGTTTCCATTGTTTTCTTTTTTACATGTTTTTTATTTGTTTCATGCATTTTTTGTTTATTTGGTAAGTGGCTGTGTGAGGTCCCCACAGCGGCTCACTGTTACCGGGCCATTTGCTTCTCCGCTCTTCTTTTCCTCCCCTCAGTGGCTGTGTCACAACTATCTGACGGGCAAAGTTCCTGGGATGGAGGCTACCTGAGGAGCGCACCTGTGCAATACAGGTATCTCTTGTCTATTGCTCAATGGACCTCTCCTGGATCCAAAGCCAAAGAGACCCAAGTGCTGATGAACCCCGCTCCCGTCCCACGGGCAATGACGTAGAACGTTTTTTGGTGAAGTGGGAACCCACTGTCAGAACACAGCCTGCTCTTTGGCAGCTCACTGCCAACTCAACGTAGGCTCACAAATGACCCACTGCTGAACCTGGAGCCCTTGCCTGCTCTCTCTAACTCACCAAAGAATGCAGTAAGAATTTCCTAAAGCGGGAAACCTCAACTGGTCAATTGTACGAGCCGTCCTGTCCTCTGTGATATAATGTGCTCTTCAATAGTTTGAATGTAGGAAGAGCTGATGGCCAGCTAGGATCACAGAAGACCCTGGCAATAACCAGAAGGTTTGCACTGATACAGCAGGCCCTGGTAGAGTCCGGATAGGCACCTGAATGTAGAAGGCCCTGGCAGAATTCTGAGGGGTACCCAGATATAGCAGGCCTTGAGAGAGTTGAGATGGGGCACCCAGATATAGGAGGCCACAAATGAGTCATCAGGGGCCCCCAAATATAGCAGGATACAGCCTAGTCGCATGGGGCACCCAGATATGACAGACCACGACTGAGCCAAGAGGGGGCATCCATATATAGCTAGCTGGACATAACCAAGTAATAGGGGTCACTCAGATACAGCCAGCCATAACCAAGTAATAGGGGTCACCAAGATATACCCGGCAATAACCAAGTAACAGGGGTCACTCAGATATAGCCAGCAATAACCAAGTAATAGGGGTCACTCAGATATACCCAGCCATAACCAAGTAATAGGGGTCACTCAGATACAGCCAGCCATAACCAAATAATAGGGGTCACCAAGATATACCCAGCCATAACCAAATAATAGGGGTCACTCACATATACCCAGCAATAACCAAGTAATAGGGGTCACTCAGATATACCCAGCAATAACTAAGTAATAGGGGTCACTCAGATATACCCAGCAATAACCAAGTAATAGGGGTCACTCAGACATAACCAGCAATAACCAAGTAATAGGGGTCACCCAGATATACCCAGCCATAACCAAGTAATAGGGGTCACTCAGATATACCCAGCAATAACCAAGTAATAGGGGTCACTCAGATATACCCAGCCATAACAAAGTAATAGCGGTCACTCAGATATACCCAGCCATAACCAAGTTATAGGTGTCACCCAGATATACCCAGCCATAACCAAGTAATAGGGGTCACTCAGATATACCCATCAATAACCAAGTAATAGGGGTCACTCAGATATACCCAGCAATAACCAAGTAATAGGGGTCACCCAGATATACCCAGCCATAACCAAGTAATAGGGGTCACTCAGATATACCCAGCAATAACCAAGTAATAAAGGTCACTCAGATATACCCAGCAATAACCAAGTAATAGGCGTCACTCAGATATACCTGGCAATAACCAAGTAATAGGGGTCACTCAGATATACCCAGCAATAACCAAGTAATAAAGGTCACTCAGATATACCCAGCAATAACCAAGTAATAGGGGTCACTCAGATATACCCAGCAATAACCAAGTAATAAAGGTCACTCAGATATACCCAGCAATAGCCAAGTAATAGGGGTCACTTACATATACCCAGCCAACCAAGTAATAGGGGTCACTCAGATATACCCAGCCATAACCAAGTAATAGGGGTCACTTAGATATACCCAGCAATAACCAAGTAATAGGGGTCACTCAGATATACCCAGCAATAACCAAGTAATGGGGGTCACTCAGATATACCCAGCAATAACCAAGTAATAGGGGTCACTCAGATATACTCAGCCATAACCAAGTAATAGGGGTCACTCAGATATACCCAGCAATAGCCAAGTAATTGGGGGTCACTCAGATATACCCAGCAATAACCAAGTAATAGGGGTCACTCAGTTATTCCCAGCCATAACCAAGTAATAGGGGTCAATCAGATACCCAGCCAACCAAGTAATGGGGGTCACTCACTTATACCCGACCATAACCAAGTAATAGAGGTCACTCAGATATACCCAGCCATAACCAAGTAATAGGGGTCACCCAGATATACCCAGCAATAACCAAGTAATAGGGGTCACTCTCATACACCCGGCAATAACCAAGTAACAGGGGTCACTCAGATATACCCAGCAATAACCAAGTAATAGGGGTCACTCAGATATACCCAGCCATAACCAAGTAAAAGGGGTCACTCAGATATACCCAGCAATAACCAAGTAAAAGGGGTCACTCAGATATACCCAGCAATAGCCAAGTAATTGGGGGTCACTCAGATATACCCAGCAATAACCAGGTAATAGGGGTCACTCAGTTATTCCCAGCCATAACCAAGTAATAGGGGTCACTCAGATACCCAGCCAACCAAGTAATGGGGGTCACTCACTTATACCCGACCATAACCAAGTAATAGGGGTCACTCAGAAAAACCCAGCAATAACCAAGTAATAGGGGTCACCCAGATATACCCAGCAATAACCAAGTAATAGGGGTCACTCTCATACACCCGGCAATAACCAAGTAACAGGGGTCACTCAGATATACCCAGCAATAACCAAGTAATAGGGGTCACTCAGATATACCCAGCCATAACCAAGTAAAAGGGGTCACTAAGATATACCCAGCAATAACCAAGTAATGGGGGGTCACTCAGATATACCCAGCAATAACCAAGTAATAGGGGTCACTCAGATATACCCAGCAATAACCAAGTAATAGGGGTCACTCAGATATACCCAGCCATAACAAAGTAATAGGGGTCACTCAGATATACCCAGCCATAACCAAGTAATAGGTGTCACCCAGATATACCCAGCCATAACCAAGTAATAGGGGTCACTCAGATATACCCAGCAATAACCAAGTAATAGGGGTCACTCAGATATACCCAGCAATATCCAAGTAATAGGGGTCACCCAGATATACCCAGCCATAACCAAGTAATAGGGGTCACTCAGAAATACCCAGCAATAACCAAGTAATAGGGGTCACCCAGATATACCCAGCAATAATCAAGTAATAGGGGTCACTCTCATACACCCGGCAATAACCAAGTAACAGGGGTCACTCAGATATACCCAGCAATAACCAAGTAAAAGGGGTCACTCAGATATACCCAGTGTGAGAAGTTGGCCTGGTATATGCTGTCCACTAATTATAGTGGGCACCTTGCACCAGTCCAAACAACCCCTTATTGGAGATAGGTTAAAGACAACCTTATTGAAAGCTATCCTAGTGGTAGCTATGGAGAGCAGCCTTCAGGCTAAGTCTTGAAGGAATGTAAAGCAGCTTGTTTTACCAGTCTATAATCTCTTGAGTGACCAAATGAAAGAGCACCACACCAGGTATATATTCAAAATATATGTATTTATTGCTAAACACACCCCTCTAGTCTCTTTATGAGGCTAGAGTTCAAGTACATAAGTTAGAAGTTATTTAAACACAGTAATAGCACAAATACACGTTTGGGCCCTAGGGGCGTACCAAACCATATACCAATAAAGTGGTATAAGAACCACGACTGAACTAGACACTAGGCCTAGAGCCTCTAGAAGTGCTTGGACCACAAGGAACCACCCAAGGTAGTGACACAGGGGACCCACGGGGGACGCGTGCAGTGTAAATACACAACCGCGATACGCCGTTGACTTCTATGGAGAAAGTCGCGATCAGGAAATTAAAGAAAAGGGACACTTAAAGGAGGACTTGGAGCAAACCCTTTGAGAACTAGTACTTTGAAGAGTCTCTACCCACGGGAGCACCGGAGTACTCGTGTTACCTCACCCAGGGAAGCCGGGTGCATAGGTGCCTTTCGGGGTCGGGTTTCGTCGTCGATTTGAATGGCGATCTGCTGCAAAGTGCTGCTGGCGACCAAGTGGAAAGTGTCCGGGTGGATCCAAGAGTGGATCGGAGATCTGAAGAACCTGAAAGCAGAGGGGACAGAGTCTGGGTCACTAGCCAGTGACCAGGAAGGCGATGGACAGATGCCCACCGATGTCGAGTGCTTCAGGTGCGTTGACGGTCGTCTTGACTCTTCAGCCACGAGGTCCAGGAGGCGTTGTCGGTGACCAGGAGCAGGATTCGGGCTGGTACACAATGTCTGTCGAGTGCTGAGGTGTCGGCGACCGGATTGGACCCAACAAGCCTTGGCAACGGCAAGTCTCGATGAAGATGTAGATCGTCGATGGTGCAGACCAGCAAGGTCTGGGGAACTCACCCAGCGAGGGTAAGTGAGGGCGGGCCTGGAGCAACCAGGATGCCCAAGAAGAAAAAGATTGGCCTTCGTTAAGGGCTACTAGCCAACGGGCTAGCGACCGCAAAGGAGCCTCGAGACGTCGCACGTGGATCTGACTCACAGGACACTCGTGGAGTGGAGGCCAGTGATATTCGGCGCAGTTGGTGCTGGAGGCTAGGGCTACTAGGAGCCCAAAGCACGACTTCGTGGGAGACCCAGAAGAGGATGCACTTGCAAATGTGCTTGGTGTCCAGGGGTCACGGTCTCACGTCACCCACGATAGCTACGGGCCTCAGCTTTGCTGGGGACTCAGGGTAGCCTCGGTGAAGTCTGAGAATCCAACTCTGGTGATGCGAAGACTTCGGCGTCCGACGGGAGCTTCAGAAATGCAGACCGGACAGATGCGTCTTTGGTGCCTGCCAAGCAGGGGAGTCACTCCTTGACCCCAAGGGAGATTCTTCTGTCCTCTAATCTTGAGTAGAGCGTCGAAGGTCCAGGATTCTGTTTCAGAGTTTCGTCCAGGGATAATCTAAAGTCCTAAGGACTGGGTTCCTATACTTATACTAAGTTTAGGGGTTGGACTACTCTGTGGCCCCACCTATGGGTGGGTCAGGGCAGAGGGGTGGCTACACCCCTTTCCCTTTGTCCAGTTCGCGCCAAAGCAGGGGCTGCAAGCCCCTGATCCGGTTTGAACTGGGGTATGCACAGGGACACCAAGTGTGCCCCCAGTGCAGGACTTCAAAGCACCCGAAAGTGCTCCCGCCCAGCCCCAATACACATTATCCTGTCTGGGGAGGTGGTCACACCTCCCTGGGACAGGAAACCTATTGTCCAGGCCTCCCCTGCCGGAGTTTCGTCCAGCAGCAGGAGGCCAGACTCGTGTCTGTGGCAGCAGCATCCATTTTGTGATGCCAGGGCTTTGGAAAGAAGTTACCGGGCTAGCCAGAGTTAACATGTCTTTCCCTCTAGAAGGGTGGAATGCTACCCCCGCCGCCAGAATTGGCGGGGGGGTAGTATTCCAAGATGTTTGACACCAAACACGACATGTTTAGGTGCAGCCATTCCAAAGTTAGCATTTAACGCGAGGTTATAATGCGCTTAAGAGTATATGGTCAGGCTGCACTACAAACAGCATCAGAGAAGGGTCTCCGAACGCTGCAGAGGGGCCCTGCTCATGCAGGGGCACCCTCTCACATAGGAACCATGCACTCTGCCTTTAGGATTGATAAGGCCTGCCTTAGGAGTGACTTATAGGTTTATATGTGTGTATGTATTTAGTGATATAGGTAACCTATATCACAGTAAGGGGTGCATGCACCACCTTACCCAGGCTGCAGTAGCAGACCTGTGGTGTCAGTTTGGATGGCCTTCCAGGGGTGGCATAATACATGCTGCAGCCCCTGGCAGGCCTCTGAGGTACCTATGCCCTTGGTACATAGTATACCATATACTAGGGACTTATAAGGGCACTCCAGATTCCAATCAGTGATGTGCCTAAGGCACATGGAAACCATTTTAGAGAGGAAGCAGCTAGGCTGGGGTTCTGATTAGCAGGGCCCCAGCCAGACTAATGTCGAAAAACAGTGAAGCATCAGCAAAAAGTGGGGGTACCCATGTGAAGCAGATCCTACTCTCCTACACAACCCCCCCCAAACGTAGGGACATTAAACTAACCTTGCCCAGTTAAGTCTTCATGTTCTAAGTGGAAGTACCTAGAGAGTCCATCTGCATTGGCATGGTTACTCCCAGGTCTATGTTCCACTGTAAAGTCCATCCCCTGTAGGGAAATGGACCACCTAAGCAGTTTGGGGTTTTCACCCTTCATTTGTTTTAGCCATAAGAGGGGCTTATGGTCTGTCTGAACCAGGAAGTGTGTACCAAACAAGTATGGCCTCAACTTCTTCAGAGCCCAGACCACAGCAAAGGCCTCCCTCTCTATGGCTGACCAACGTTTCTCTCTAGGGGTCAGCCTTCTGCTAATGAAAGCTACTGGCTGATCCTGACCTTCTTCATTCAATTGTGACAGTACAGCCCCTACCCCCAATTCAGATGCATCAGTTTGAACAATGAACTTCTTGGAGTAATCAGGACTCTGTAGAATGGGAGCAGTGCACATGGCCTGCTTCAGGTCATCAAATGCCTTTTGACAGCTAACTGTCCACTGAACCTTTTTGGGCATTTTCTTAGAAGTTAAGTCATTCAGGGGTGTCACTATTGATCCATACCCCTTGACAAATCTCCTATAGTACCCAGTCAGG
Source organism: Calotriton arnoldi (assembly GCA_963921515.1). Classification (NCBI taxonomy): domain Eukaryota; kingdom Metazoa; phylum Chordata; class Amphibia; order Caudata; family Salamandridae; genus Calotriton; species Calotriton arnoldi. The sequence goes on from CAWUFW010005485.1 coordinate 1,134,714, forward strand.
CCTAAGAAGGCTCTCACCTGAGTCTGGGTAGTGGGAGCAGTCCAGTCCATGATAGTCTGGATCTTGCTCTGCAAAGGTTGAACCTGGCCTCCACCCACAAGGTGGCCCAGGTACACAACCTGACTCTGCCCTATCTGGCACTTAGTGGCCTTGATAGTCAGGCCTGCCTTTTGCAGGGCCTGTAAAACATTCCTGAGGTGGACCAGGTGATCCTCCCAGGTGGAGCTAAAGACAGCAATATCATCTAGATATGCTGCACTATAGGCTTCCAGACCTGTGAGAACTGTATTCACCAACCTCTGGAAAGTGGCAGGTGCATTCTTCAGACCAAAGGGCATCACCACAAATTGATAATGCCCACTAGGGGTTGAGAATGCTGTTTTGGGCTTTGCAGTATCAGCTAGTCTGATCTGCCAGTAGCCAGCTGTCAAGTCAAATGTGCTGAGATATTTGGCTGAGGCCAAAGTATCTATGAGCTCATCTGCCCTTGGTATTGGATGGGCATCAGTCCTAGTGACTGCATTGAGACCCCTGTAGTCCACACAAAACCTCATCTCTCTTTTTCCACCACTGGTGTGAGGTTTTGGCACAAGGACCACTGGACTAGCCCAAGGGCTATCTGAGGGTTCAATAACTCCCAACTCCAACATTTTCTGGACTTCAGTCCTGATACAGTCCCTGACATGGTCAGGTTGCCTATAAATCTTATTTTTAATAGGCAGACTGTCCCCAGTGTCCACTTCATGAGTGCACCAGGTCGTCTGACTGGGTGTCAGTGAAAACATGTGTCTAAACTGATTGAGAACTTGTCTACAATCAGTTTGTTGCTGGGTAGTGAGGCTGCCTGCCAAGGCTACACCATCTACTGACCCATCGTCAGGGTTCTGTGAGAGCAGGTCAGGGAGTGGGTCACTCTCTTCCTCCTGCCCTTCATCAGTAGCCATGAGCAAGCCCATGTCTGCCCTGTCCACATATGGTTTTAACCTGTTGACATGGAGAACCCTGTGGGGACTCCTGGGTGTTCCTAGGTCTACTAAGTAGGTAACCTCACCCTTCTGCTCAACAATAGTGTGGGGTCCACTCCATTTGTCTTGGAGAGCTGCTGGGGCCACTGGCTCCAACACCCACACCTTCTGTCCTGGCTGGTAAACAGTCAGAACAGCCTTTGGTCATGCCAGGCCTTTTGAAGTTCCTGGCTAGCCTCAAGGTTTTTGGTTGCCTTTTTCATATACTCAGCCATCCGGGAGCGGAGACCAAGTACATAGTCCACTATGTCTTGCTTTGGGGGCTTGAGAGGTAACTCCCATCCTTCCTTCACCAAGCACAGTGGACCCCTCACAGGGTGGCCAAACAGAAGTTCAAAAGGGCTGTAACCAACCCCTTCTGAGGCACCTCCCTATATGCAAATAAAAGGCAGGGCAAGAGTATGTCCCATCTTCGCCTAAGCTTTTCTGGGAGCCCTTTAATCATGCCCTTCAAGGTTTTGTTGAATCTCTCAACTAAACCATTGCATTGTGGGTGATAGGGTGTGGTGAACTTATAAGTCACTCCACACTCCTTCCACATTGCTTTTAAGTACCCAGACATGAAGTTAGCACCCCTGTCTGATACTACCTCCTTAGGAAAGCCCACTCTTGAGAAAATTCCCAGGAGGGCCCTTGCCACCACAGGTGCTGTAGTGGTCCTGAGGGGAATAGCTTCTGGGTACCTGGTGGCATGATCCACTACCACCAGGATAAACCTGTGCCCAGATGCTGTTTGGGGATCCATGGGACCAACAATGTCAATCCCTACCCTTTCAAAGGGCACCCCCACCACAGGTAGTGGTATCAGGGGGCCTTTGTAGTGCCACCTGCCTTGCCACTGGCCTGGCAGGTTACACAGGAGCGACAAAACTCCTTGGTGTCTTCAGACATGTGGGGCCAGTGAAAGTGAGGGACAATTCTGTCCCAAGTCTTGTTCTGGCCCAGGTGACCTGCCAAGGGAATATCATGGGCTAGGGTCAATAGGAAGCCCCTGAACTTCAGAGGTATAACCAACCTCCTGGTAGCACCAGGCTTGGGGTCTCTACTCTCTGAGTACAGGAGTCCATCATCCCAATACACTGTATGGGGACCACTAGCTTTCCCAGCAGCCTCAGCAGCAGCTTGCTGTCTGAGGGGTTCAAGGGAGGGGCAGCTCTGCTGCTCCTGGCTCAGATCTGCCCTAGAAGGTCCCCCTGTCCCCAAGAACTCAACCTGGTCAGGTTCAAGTTCCTCTGGGACAGTTCCTTCTTCAGGACTGAGATCATCCCCCTCAAGGGACTGATCTTCCTCCTGAGCCAAGGGGGAAGGCACTGCCTTAACCCTACTACTCCTCCTCTTGGAAGGCACTTGGTCCATTCTTCCAGAATCCAAGGCCTGTTCAGTGCTAGACATTTTGGCTTGTGACCTGGTCACAGCAAACACATCTGCAGGGATCCCCAGCATTTCTGCATGGGTCCTGAGCTCCACTTCTGCCCAAGCAGAAGTCTCTAAGTCATTGCCAAGCAAGCATTCGACTGGTAGGTTTGCACTCACCACAACCTTCTTAAGGCCAGTTACCCCTCCCCAGGAGAAGTTAACAACTGCCAGAGTATGGTCTGTTCTGACATTGCTAGCATTGGTCACTTGGTACATCTCACCAAGTATAACTTGCCCAGGATTCACAAGGTCTTGTGTCACCATTGTGACACTTGCCCCTGTGTCCCTAAATGCCAAAGCCTCACGTCCATTGATTAAAGGCTGTTGTCTGTACTTGCCCAGATTACTGGGACTCACAGAGGAGGTCACATCCATGCCTCCATCACAGACTAACACAGCCTGAGTCAGTTCTCTGACTAGGTCAGAGCCCAACTCAGTACCCAGGGTGAACCCTACTAAACCCTTGGCTGGAGCACTCCCACCAACTGTACTAGGGGGAACAGGTGCCTTAGGGGCATTGGTGGGTGCTGGACTTGAGTCTTTGGACTTGGTGCAATCACTGGTCCAGTGGGTCTTTTGCTTACAGACCTTGCACCATGGTTTTCTTTGGCCTTTCCCTTTTGTAGACTGTGAATCCCCACCTGAAGAAGATTTTTGGGGGCCTGATGAAGACTTTTGATCTTTACCCTTCTCCCCACCCTTTTCAGAGTTCTTAGCATCTTGCTTCTTGGTTTCCCCACCTTGGTTCTGTACCTTCTGCTTCACCCTGGTTCTGACCCATTTGTCTGCCTTCTTTCCCAATTCTTGGGGAGAGGTCAGATCAGAGTCTACCAGGTATTGATGCAACAGCTGATTTTGACAGTTATTAAGAATCTGCTCCCTCATTATCAGATTGTACAATCCTGAGAAGTCACACACCTTACTGCCCATCAACCAGCCTTCCAGAGCCTTGGCAGAACAATCCACATAGTCTACCCAGTCTTGAGTCTGTGCTTTTGGGTATCTCTGAACTTCAACCTGTACTGTTCAGTGGTTAGGCCAAACCCATCAATAAGAGCACTCTTCAAGACCTTGTAATTATCAGCATCCTCCTCTCTAACAGTGAGGAGCTTATCTCTACCTTTGTCTGCAAAGGAGAGCCACAAGATTGCTGCCCACTGCTCCTGAGGGACCTTCTGTACTTTACAGGCCCTCTCTAGAGCAGTTATCCACTTGTGGATGTCATCCCCATTCTGATAGGGAGGGACAATCTTGCTCAGGTTCCTATGGTCATAGGACCTTTCCCTATCTCTAGGGACATGGCTGCCACCATGGGACTCTAGTCCCAACTTTCTTTTCTCTCTAAAGAGATCTAGGGACTCCCTGTCTAAGGCTACTTGCTTCCTTCTGAGTTCAAGCTGAGCTTCCTCATATTGAATCAGCCTCTTTCTTCTCTCATGAGAGGATTCCCTCCTATGAGATGAGACAGAGCTCCCTATTGAGGTGCCAGAGTGGTTAGACTCCTGAGAAGGAGATCTAGACTTCCTGGGCACACTCATAATCCTTCCTGGGGGACAAAGAGGGCATCATCCTGATCATCCTCTTCATCTTCCTCAGGAGGGATTGGGTTATCCAGGTCAGGGTCATTTTCACCCTCCTGGCCAGTTTCAGAGGGGGGCTGGGGGTATTTCTACCCCTGGTCCCATCCTCATCTTCTGCCCCACCCTCAGCTCCTACCCCTTCAGTCCCCAAGGGCTTACTAAGGTCATAAGCCACCAACAACTCTTTAAGGTGTTGGGTGGTGGGACTTTGGCCTGTCCTTATTTTTCTCAAGTTACATAATGCTCTCAATTCCAAGAATGGGAGTGTATCATACTTGGAGGGTGGAAGCTCAGTGGCTTCCTGCAAGGATTCTTTAGATCCTACCCTTAAAGACATTACTAGTGTGGTGTGGTGTATGCACTACCTACTCTAGTGTGGCCTACTAAACTCTCTTGAGTTGTAGAAAGGGTTGTGCTATCCCTTAACACACAACTCTAAGTTCAGTAGAACTTACTGTATTCTAAGCTTAAATTATATGTACCTTAGGTACCTTTAGTGGTTTTCAGTTGATCAATTCAATTGAGATTATCTGGTAAAACAATAGCAAGCTGGAATCCCACACGCTGCACACCAATGTGAGAAGTTGGCCTGGTATATGCTGTCCACTAATTATAGTGGGCACCTTGCACCAGTCCAAACAACCCCTTATTGGAGATAGGTTAAAGACAACCTTATTGAAAGCTATCCTAGTGGTAGCTATGGAGAGCAGCCTTCAGGCTAAGTCTTGAAGGAATGTAAAGCAGCTTGTTTTACCAGTCTATAATCTCTTGAGTGACCAAATGAAAGAGCACCACACCAGGTATATATTCAAAATATATGTATTTATTGCTAAACACACCCCTCTAGTCTCTTTATGAGGCTAGAGTTCGAAGTACATAAGTTAGAAGTTATTTAAACACAGTAATAGCACAAATACACGTTTGGGCCCTAGGGGCGTACCAAACCATATACCAATAAAGTGGTATAAGAACCACGACTGAACTAGACACTAGGCCTAGAGCCTCTAGAAGTGCTTGGACCACAAGGAACCACCCAAGGTAGTGACACAGGGGACCCACGGGGGACGCGTGCAGTGTAAATACACAACCGCGATACGCCGTTGACTTCTATGGAGAAAGTCGCGATCAGGAAATTAAAGAAAAGGGACACTTAAAGGAGGACTTGGAGCAAACCCTTTGAGAACTAGTACTTTGAAGAGTCTCTACCCACGGGAGCACCGGAGTACTCGTGTTACCTCACCCAGGGAAGCCGGGTGCATAGGTGCCTTTCGGGGTCGGGTTTCGTCGTCGATTTGAATGGCGATCTGCTGCAAAGTGCTGCTGGCGACCAAGTGGAAAGTGTCCGGGTGGATCCAAGAGTGGATCGGAGATCTGAAGAACCTGAAAGCAGAGGGGACAGAGTCTGGGTCACTAGCCAGTGACCAGGAAGGCGATGGACAGATGCCCACCGATGTCGAGTGCTTCAGGTGCGTTGACGGTCGTCTTGACTCTTCAGCCACGAGGTCCAGGAGGCGTTGTCGGCAACCAGGAGCAGGATTCGGGCTGGTACACGATGTCTGTCGAGTGCTGAGGTGTTGGCGACCGGATTGGACCCAACAAGCCTTGGCAACGGCAAGTCTCGATGAAGATGTAGATCGTCGATGGTGCAGACCAGCAAGGTCTGGGGAACTCACCCAGCAAGGGTAAGTGAGGGCAAGCCTGGAGCAACCAGGATGCCCAAGAAGATAAAGATTGGCCTTCGTTAAAGGCTACTAGCCAACGGGCTAGCGACCGCGAAGGAGCCTCGAGACGTCGCACGTGGATCTGGCTCACAGGACACTCGTGGAGTGGAGGCCAGTGATCTTCGGTGCAGTTGGTGCTGGAGGCTAGGGCTACTTGGAGCCCAAAGCACGACTTCGTGGGAGACCCAGAAGAGGATGCACTTGCAAATGTGCTCGGTGTCCAGGGGTCATGGTCTCACGTCACCCACGATAGCTACGGGCCTCAGCTTTGCTGGGGACTCAGGGTAGCCTCGGAGAAGTCTGAGAATCCACCTCTGGTGATGCGAAGACTTCGGCGTCCGACGGGAGCTTCAGAAATGCAGACCGGACAGATGCGTCTTTGGTGCCTGCCAAGCAGGGGAGTCACTCCTTGACCCCAAGGGAGATTCTTCTGTCCTCTAATCTTGAGTAGAGCGTCGAAGGTCCAGGATTCTGTTTCAGAGTTTCGTCCAGGGATAATCTAAAGTCCTAAGGACTGGGTTCCTATACTTATACTAAGTTTAGGGGTTGGACTACTCTGTGGCCCCACCTATGGGTGGGTCAGGGCAGAGGGGTGGCTACACCCCTTTCCCTTTGTCCAGTTCGCGCCAAAGCAGGGGCTGCAAGCCCCTGATCCGGTTTGAACTGGGGTATGCACAGGGACACCAAGTGTGCCCCCAGTGCAGGACTTCAAAGCACCCGAAAGTGCTCCCGCCCAGCCCCAATACACATTATCCTGTCTGGGGAGGTGGTCACACCTCCCTGGGACAGGAAACCTATTGTCCAGGCCTCCCCTGCCGGAGTTTCGTCCAGCAGCAGGAGGCCAGACTCGTGTCTGTGGCAGCAGCATCCATTTTGTGATGCCAGGGCTTTGGAAAGAAGTTACCGGGCTAGCCAGAGTTAACATGTCTTTCCCTCTAGAAGGGTGGAATGCTACCCCCGCCGCCAGAATTGGCGGGGGGTAGTATTCCAAGATGTTTGACACCAAACACGACATGTTTAGGTGCAGCCATTCCAAAGTTAGCATTTAACGCGAGGTTATAATGCGCTTAAGAGTATATGGTCAGGCTGCACTACAAACAGCATCAGAGAAGGGTCTCCGAACGCTGCAGAGGGGCCCTGCTCATGCAGGGGCACCCTCTCACATAGGAACCATGCACTCTGCCTTTAGGATTGATAAGGCCTGCCTTAGGAGTGACTTATAGGTTTATATGTGTGTATGTATTTAGTGATATAGGTAACCTATATCACAGTAAGGGGTGCATGCACCACCTTACCCAGGCTGCAGTAGCAGACCTGTGGTGTCAGTTTGGATGGCCTTCCAGGGGTGGCATAATACATGCTGCAGCCCCTGGCAGGCCTCTGAGGTACCTATGCCCTTGGTACATAGTATACCATATACTAGGGACTTATAAGGGCACTCCAGATTCCAATCAGTGATGTGCCTAAGGCACATGGAAACCATTTTAGAGAGGAAGCAGCTAGGCTGGGGTTCTGATTAGCAGGGCCCCAGCCAGACTAATGTCGAAAAACAGTGAAGCATCAGCAAAAAGTGGGGGCACCCATGTGAAGCAGATCCTACTCTCCTACACCCAGCAATAACCAAGTAATGGGGGGTCACTCAGATATACCCAGCCAACCAAGTAAAAGGGGTCACTCAGATATATCCAGCAATAACCAAGTAATAAAGGTCACTCAGATATACCCAGGAATAACCAAGTAATAGGCGTCACTCAGATATACCTGGCAATAACCAAGTAATAGGGGTCACTCAGATATACCCAGCCATAACCAAGTAATAGGGGTCACTCAGATATACCCAGCAATAACCAAGTAATAAAGGTCACTCAGATATACCCAGCAATAACCAAGTAATAGGGGTCACTCAGATATACCCAGCAATAACCAAGTAATAAAGGTCACTCAGATATACCCAGCAATAGCCAAGTAATAGGGGTCACTTACATATACCCAACCAACCAAGTAATAGGGGTCACTCAGATATACCCAGCCATAACCAAGTAATAGGGGTCACTTAGATATACCCAGCAATAACCAAGTAATAGGGGTCACTCAGATATACCCAGCAACAACCAAGTAATGGGGGTCACTCAGATATACCCAGCAATAACCAAGTAATAGGGGTCACTCAGATATACTCAGCCATAACCAAGTAATAGGGGTCACTCAGATATACCCAGCAATAGCCAAGTAATTGGGGGTCACTCAGATATACCCAGCAATAACCAAGTAATAGGGGTCACTCAGTTATTCCCAGCCATAACCAAGTAATAGGGGACACTCAGATACCCAGCCAACCAAGTAATGGGGGTCACTCACTTATACCCGACCATAACCAAGTAATAGGGGTCACTCAGATATACCCAGCCATAACAAAGTAATAGGGGTCACTCAGATATACCCAGCCATAACCAAGTAATAGGTGTCACTCAGATATACCCAGCCATAACAAAGTAATAGGGGTCACTCAGATATACCCAGCCATAACCAAGTAATAGGTGTCACTCAGATATACCAAGCAACAACCAAGTAATAGGGGTCACTCAGATATACCCAGCAATAACCAAGTAATAGGGGTCACTCAGATATACCCAGCCATAACCAAGTAATAGGGGTCACTCACATATACCCAGCCATAACCAAGTAAAAGGGGTCACTCAGATATACCCAGCCATAACCAAGTAATAGGGGTCACTCAGATATACCCAGCAATAACCAAGTAATAGGGGTCACTCTCATATACCCAGCCATAACCAAGTAAAAGGGGTCACTCAGATATACCCAGCCATAACCAAGTAATAGGGGTCACTCAGATATATCCAGCAACAACCAAGTAATAGGGGTCACCCAGATATACCCAGCCATAACCAAGTAATAGGGGTCACTCTCATATACCCGGCAATAACCAAGTAACAGGGGTCACTCAGATATAGCCAGCAATAACCAAATAATTGGGGTCACTCAGATATACCCAGCAATAACCAAGTAATAGGGGTCACTCAGATATACCCAGCCATAACCAAGTAAAAGGGGTCACTCAGATATACCCAGCAATAACAAAGTAATAGGGGTCACTTAGATATACCCAGCAATATCCAAGTAATGGGGGTCACTCAGATATACCCAGCAATAACAAAGTAATAAGGGTCACTCAGATATACCCAGCAATAACAAAGTAATAAGGGTCACTCAGATATACCCAGCAATAACCAAGTAATAGGGGTCACTCACAAGTACCCAGCCAACCAAGTAATAGGGGTCACTCACATATACCCGGCAATAACCAAGTAATAGGGGTCACCCAGATATACCCAGCAATAACCAAGTAATAGGGGTCACTCAGATATACCCAGCAATGACCAAGTAATAGGGGTCACTCACATATACCCGGCAATAACCAAGTAATAGGGGTCACTCAGATATACCCAGCAATAACAAAGTAATAGGGGTCACTCAGATATACCCAGCCATAACCAAGTAATAGGGGTCACTCAGATATACCCAGCAATAACAAAGTAATAGTGGTCACTCAGATATACCCAGCAATGACCAAGTAATAGGGGTCACTCAGATATTCTCAGCCTTAACCAAGTAATAGGGGTCACTCAGATATACCCAGGAATAACCAAGTAATGGTGGGTCACTCAGATATACCCAGCAATAACCAAGTAATAGGGGTCACTCAGATATTCTCAGCCATAACCAAGTAATAGGGGTCACTCAGATATACCCAGGAATAACCAAGTAACAGGGGTCACTCAGATATAGCCAGCAATAACCAAATAATTGGGGTCACTCAGATATACCCAGCAATAACCAAGTAATAGGGGTCACTCAGATATACCCAGCCATAACCAAGTAAAAGGGGTCACTCAGATATACCCAGCAATAACAAAGTAATAGGGGTCACTTAGATATACCCAGCAATATCCAAGTAATGGGGGGTCACTCAGATATACCCAGCAATAACAAAGTAATAAGGGTCACTCAGATATACCCAGCAATAACAAAGTAATAAGGGTCACTCAGATATACCCAGCAATAACCAAGTAATAGGGGTCACTCACATATACCCAGCCAACCAAGTAATAGGGGTCACTCACATATACCCGGCAATAACCAAGTAATAGGGGTCACCCAGATATACCCAGCAATAACCAAGTAATAGGGGTCACTCAGATATACCCGGCAATGACCAAGTAATAGGGGTCACTCACATATACCCGGCAATAACCAAGTAATAGGGGTCACTCAGATATACCCAGCAATAACAAAGTAATAGGGGTCACTCAGATATACCCAGCCATAACCAAGTAATAGGGGTCACTCAGATATACCCAGCAATAACAAAGTAATAGGGGTCACTCAGATATACCCAGCAATAACCAAGCAATAGGGGTCACTCAGATATACTTTATTTATTTTTATTTTTTATTTATTTGAAAATTTTTATAGAGCGCTGGCTCGACCCGGGCGTATCAGAGCGCTTTACATGAGCATTAATCGTTACAGTAAAAATAGTTGTTAAATGGGATAAAAAAACACAGACAGGCAAGATAAAAACATTATTGCCTTGACAAATAGGTAAAAAGCAAGTCACATGAGGAGGGGTTATCAAGAAGGAAAATTTGCATAAAAAACAATATTTGGGAGAGAACAAATTGGGGAGAAAGGAAGTAACGTCAGAGTAGGATTTAAGGAGGAGCTGGTGGTCGGGGTCAAAGATGGAGGGGAGGGGAATTAGAGGGTGAAAAATCAAAAGAAGGAGGGGGGGAGAGGGGAAAGAGTCAGAAGAAAGAGTGGAACCATAGAGAGGGCAGTTGAATGAAGGGTCAAAGGCGAGGTTAGGGACCCCAATATTTGTTGAGAAGGTGAGATTTGAGGTCTTTTTTAAAGCTGAGGTAGGACGGGTTACAGCTCAAATCTCTGGGGAGAGCATTCCAGACGATCGAGTCATTCCCGGAGAAAGACCGAGATTGTGTGGTTTTCTTTTTCAACAAGGGGGGGACGAGGAGTAGAGCATTAGTGCTTCTCATACGACGGGAACAGCCCGCTTTTTTGAGTTTATTTGTAAGGTACAACGGGGTTTGTTGGTGAAGGGCTTTGTGAGTTGTGCATGCAGTCTTGTAGGCGGATCTTCCTTCAACGGGAAGCCAATTGAGGGCTTTAAGGGCTGGGGAGATGTGGGCAAAACGTTTACAGTCAGTGATAATTCTGGCAGCTAGGTTGAGCGCAGATCGAAGCGGGGCAAGGTGTACTTTAGGAGTTCCGGTGAGGATAGCGTTACCATAGTCAATTTTGGAGAGCACAGGTGATTGGACAACCCATTTGAAGTCGTCAGATGGGATGAAGGGTTTGATTTTTTTGAGATGCCGGAGGGTGAAGAGAGCTCCTTTAGCCAACTTTTTTATGTGGTCATTAAGATTAAGTTTGTTGTCAATAGTGAAACCAAGGGGCATATTAACAAGGGACGGCGATAAATAACGCAAAGCGCGCTTTAGCGCTTCTTTATTTATCGCCGTCTATCTCTGGAATTTATCGCTCTGGTAGCGCGCTATTAACAACGCGTTTCTGCAGGGCGACAAGAATTCCAGCGATAGCGGGAAATCGCCGTTTTGCAGGGAACATCGCTGGTTTTCCAGCGATGTTCCCTGCAAAACGGCGATAACCTTGCTGATACGACCCTGTAGTCGTATCAGCATAATCCACCCCAATGTTAGGGATAGGTAAGTCTGAATTTTAGCAGACGTTAGTTTTTGGCAAAAACAGCTGTTTTCTCCAAAAACTAACGTCTGCTTAAATGCTGGGGCATCCTTGTAAATAACGCGATGTGCACATCAGCGATATTTGCAAGGTTGTACTGCCCAGTGACGCCCACTTTGCATCTCATTAGAGATGCAAAGGGAGGCGTTAGTAAAGGGTGCTAACATGCGCTAATGCATGTTAGCACCCACTTGTTAATAGGGCGAAAGATTATCTCCGCTTTTTGGCTTCTAAAGCCAAAAAGCGGAGATAATGCCCTTGTTAATATGCCCCCAAGTGATTTCACTGAGTTTGATAAAGAGAGCGAGCAGTTAAGGGCATTAAGGTCAGAGAGCCAGCCTTGGATGGGGAGCTGGTTGTTTTTAGGAGAGAAGAGAATGATTACAGTTTTTTTCGGGTTAAGTTTGAGGTGGTTGGAGAAGAACCAGGATTGCATGTTAATCAAGGAATTGTTTAGATGAAGTACATCAGAGTGGGATCTAATCTTGTAGTAAAGTTGGGTGTCATCAGCATAGAGGTGATAGTTGATTCCTGCTTGTTTCAGAATAAGGGTGAGGGGTTCCATAAAGAGGTTGAAGAGAGAGGGGGAGAGAATAGAGCCCTGGGGGACACCTAGGGCGACAAGAGTAGGGTTAGAGAGGCAGGCGTTGATTTTTATTTGTTGTGTTCTGTGTTGGAGATAAGAGGAGAACCATTTAAGGACCAAACCATTAAGGAGGTCAAAACAAGCTTTAAGTGAGTTAAGTAAGGAAGAATGATTTACTGTATCAAAGGCAGCAGAGAGGTCAAGGAGAATAAGTAGGCAGGACTCACCATCGTCGAGGGACCAGTGGAGGTCATCGACAATATTTAGCATGGCGGTTTCTGTGCTGCATCCTTTTCTGAACCCGGATTGCAAGGAGTCAAGTAGGTTGAAATTGCAGATGTGGGTATCCAGTTGTCGGAGGGCACATTTTTCAAGGGCTTTAGATAGAAGTGGAAGGTTCGAGATAGGGCGTAGATTGTTGGGGTCGTTTGGGTCGGCAGAGGGGCTTTTAAGAATGGGAGTGATTTGTCCGAGCTGGAGAGAGTTGGGGACCCAACCCGTGGCAAAGGAGGTGTTAATGATAGAAGTACAGTAAGGGGCAATGATGAGTTTTAGATCTTGGACAAGGTTAGAAGGGAGGGGATCTTTGGTGTGTGAGGTCGGCTTGAGTTTGAAAATGATGTTGAGGACTTCATGTTGAGTTATGGGGTGGAAATTATGCCAGGAGGCATTGTTTTTCAGATGTACGTTGGAAAGGCTGGATTCAGGAGACGTTGAGGCGGGACGGTGAGTTGAAGGGTAGGGAGGTAGGGGCGAGGTCAACAAGGGAGGTAAATCGATGGAAGCGTCAATGGCAGGTTGAGGGGAGGGCGTGGCTTGAGTTAGATGGAAGGATTGATCGATTTTGGCGATTTTATCCGAGAGGAAGTTAGCAATTTCCTCGCATCTCTCTGTTGAGGCCATCAGCTCAGGGGGAGTGGAAGATGTTTGTATTCTTACAATGTTAAACAGTTCCCTGGGCCTGTTTTAGGCACGATCGAGTTGAGCTCGAAAGAAGGGTGCCTTTTCATTGAAGATGTGTTTTTTGTAAGTTGATCTGGTGGATCTGAGGAGGGCAAGATGGGAGGGAGAGGGGTGTTGTCTCCATGTTCTTTCGGTCAGTTTAAGAGAACGTCTTTCATTGTTAAGATTAGAGTTGAACCAAGATTTGGATGGAAGATTTCTTTGTTTTTTTAGTTTAGGGGGGGCTAGTTGGTCCAGGACATCCTTTACGGTCTTGTTGAAGTGTTCAGTGAGTTCATTGGCATTTTGGAAGAGGGGGTGAGAAGGAGTTGGGCTTGGAGTTTAGACTCGAGTACATCAGGGGGATTTCACTAAGATTCCTGGTCCATTTTAAGGGTTTGGTAATTTGTGAAGGGGGGAGAGGGGAATTGATTTTGATCTTAAACAGAATGAGGTGATGGTCAGACCAGTCGATGGGGATGATGTTAGAAAGGGAGGTCGAGTCATTATTGGAAATGATGGCATCGAGAGTGGCTCCTTTGATATGGGTTGGATTTTGACATAGTTGTTTAAGGTCGTTGATCTCTAGAAGGTTAATGAGGCGGGTGATTGTGGGATCCTCAACATTGTTCCAATGAATGTTAAAATCTCCTAAAAAGAGATTTTTTGAGTCTGAGAGTGAGGATTGTGTAAGAAAGTCAGAAAATTCGTCGGCGAAAGAAGAGGTTCACCCGGAGGGTGGTAGATGGTATGTAGCCGGATCGGGGGAGAGCCCTGTGCTGTGAGTTCGGCGCAAAGGTATTCAAAGGTTAAGTGGTCTGAGTCCTTTAAAAGGGAGAGTTGAAGTTCGTTTTTGTAGATTATAGCTAGACCACCCCCTTTTCTGACAGGTCTGTCTTTCCTAATGATAGAGAAGCCGGGGGGTGAGTAAGTCAAGAATAGCAGTCGAGTGGTCATTGAGCCAGGTTTCCGTAAGGAAGGCGATGTCAAAAGCTTCGCTGAGGATGGTTTCAGATATTTCAGTCGCATGTCGGACAGCAGATCGGCAATTCACAAGCATGCAAGAGAGGGGATTAGGGTTATTTTTGGTAGGATTACAAGGGTGGATGGTGGTAAATTGAGCTGGGGTTCTGGGGGAGAAGGGTGCGGAAGGGAGTCTGTTAATTCCCACAATCACTGGGATATTGGCGTATGGGAGGGGAAGATCTGCAATCAAAGGCTTAGGAAGGTAGGAGTTGAAAAGGTCAGTGAGGTCAGAAGTGGATAGGTAGCTAACTGCGCGGAGAGGCCTATGAGATCGGTTGCATAGGGGTGTAGCTCTCCATCGGTTATATCGAGAGATGTTATGGGAGCAAGAACAGAGGGAGTCAGTGAGATTAAGAAAGGACATGGATTTAAGTGCGTTGTAATCCTCTCTAAGTCGTGCAAGTTTAGTCGTCAAGGTTGAGAGATTACGATCTATGTTTGTTAAAGTCTGAGTTAGAAGATTGAAGGGGAGCTCAGTTGCAAAGAGGGGGGTATGAAGTGGGTTCCGTATTGGTGGGGGAGGGGAGTCTGATGTGCAGAGGGGGAGAGAGGTCTGGGGGGGAGTTAGAAAAGTGTTCCGGCGATTAGGCGAGGTGTTAAGCGAGAAGAAAGTCGGGTCAGTCATGGAGTCAGTCCAGGTGGAAGGAGTTGATAAGTGGGCATGAGGGGGGTGGGGAAAAGCCACTACAGGTTGAGGGGGAGGAATGCAGTTAGGAGAGGGAGAGATTGGCGAAGGGGGGATAAAGTAGGAAATTCAAGTTGTGGAGGTAGGGAAGTAGGAGAGGGGTTAGAGAAAGGGAGCAGGGTTGGAGTAGGTTGGTCGGTAGAGGGAGTAAGAATTGGCATGACGGCGTGTGCAGTTGTGACGTATAGGGGAGGATGGGACAGACCAGGTGGGGTGGGAGACAGCTTAAGGGCGTCAGGCAGTTGGGTTGAAGAAGGGTTAGGAACTGGTTGAGAGAGTGGGTCAAGGTACTAAAATGGTTCTTGAAGAGGTTGAGGTGGTAATCAGGGGCTTGGGTGAGGACGTTGCCAGATTTGAATATGGAAATGTCAATATCCCCGGGAAAGGCTGGGGAGGTGGTAGTAGACAATTTGAAACCATATGGAATATTAATTGATTTGGTGATTGTAAGGTGGTGAAGGAAAATGCTTTTCCATTTGGAGGGGCGCTTGGTAAAGAAGATGTAGCTAGATTTTATGGGAGAGGAGAGACTGAGGTAGGTATTAGCTATTAATATTTCAGGGTGACGAATCAGTAATTTATGTTTAACATTTTTTGGGCATTTTTAGAAAGGTTGGAAGGGTATAAGATGTTCCATGAGTTAGGGCCGGGTCTGGTGAGGGCAGGATCAGGAGGAGAGAGGCGAGGAAGGGGGGGACATGATCGGAACTTAAGATGAGGAGAAGGAGGAGAGAATGGAGGGGGGAGATATAAAGAAAAATAAGAAGGAAGGGAGTAACAATACTGGAGGGAAAATAGTAAGAGAGAAGTGGAGAGTCAAAGTTAAGTGGGAAGGGAGGCGAGATTAGTCAGAGAAAAATAAGCGGTGAAAAAGAGAAATTAAAATGAGGGAGCATCAATGAAGGGAAGTCTGGAGATATGAAGACGATAGTTGTGGGAGGGGGAGAGGGAGAAAGGAATGATAGAGGATGTAAGAAGGGGAGGAGTGAAAACTATAGGAAGAATTTATTAGGGAGATAGTAGAGAGAAAGTGAGGAGGGCAGAAGGGGTCTTAAGTCATTGTAAGAGACAGAGGAGAGTTGCAGGGTAAGGGAGCAGAAAAATTAATTTCAATTACTATGGTAACTTAGAGGTTAAAGAGTGTGACCTTGTAAATTGAATTAAAAAAATACCTGGCGAGAAATTGTCTGGAGGTTACTAGAACATAATCATTTAACACAAAATTATTTGTCAACAGTCCAGTGTTTTAAAGGGGGGCTCAGGACGCCTTACAACAGAGGCTAAACGTCGGCACAAGAGGGAATGTCCAAAAAGTCAGCAGCGGGGGAAAAAAATATCCTGTGAGGCAATAGAACCAGCAAGGTGAGGGAACAATCAAGTTTGAGGGCACAGCAGGGCGGAGCACCAGGATAAAAACCAATACTTCAGAGTCCCGGACTGGTACAATCAGGAGGATGAGACAGAGGCTGTGGAGTGTCTTCGGCAGTCATTTGCACCTTCAAAGAGGACTCAGTGGGAGGCACTTCAGCAGGGCAAAGCGCAGTCGGTGTAGGAGGTGTGTTGTGCGGCGGCAGGATGTGTATCTAGGTTCATGAAAATCAAAAAGTACCGGCATATGGGGCGTCTTGAACAGTTGGTTTTGGCCGCAAAAGTGTTTACCTCACCAGGGAGAGCCAGGGTCATAACAGCAGGCAATAACAGCAGGCAAGAAACGTCATCAGGGAGGAGAAGCCACTCAGGAATCAGGCAAGGGCGTAGGCAGTATGGGGTCAGGGCACAGACCCTGCCATCCGGTCCGGATGAAGTAGGTGATAGTAGTAGTGGGCCCCCGAATGGCATAAGCAGCAGTGTCAGACAGGCCGTGAGGGATACAACTCGGGTGGACAAGTAGAAAGTCCCCAGCAATGCCAAAGCCAAGCTGTGGCTTAACGTCGGTCAGACAACTCAGTCAGATGACCGTCAGGCCGGTGAGACAGAATACCACTCACCCTGATCTAACTGAGGGGGATCCAGGCGTTCGCCATCTTAGGTGCATATTCAGGCTGGAACAACGCCATCTTGAGGGAGCAGATAACGGGAGGAACTTAGAACATAGAACGGGCAGGAAGCCCCAGGGCCAGAGAAGTCAGGGGCAGAGGTCCCAGAAAGGAACCTTTATAGCCCGAGCAGTGGGAATCAGGGCAGATACCACTTCATGTCCGTCAGCGCATTTGATCTTGTAGGCGAGGATCTGGATGGATCTTCGGTGCTGCTGTGTGGGCCCATTGGCCAAATCAGTTTACTTTGCAAAGCTTGCTATGCCGTAACCAAGAGGATCGTGGCGATCCCTACCAGGGGGTGGAGCGGCAGATCGGCCGGGTTAAGCACAGCGGGAGCCCTCTCTGGGCCGGACCTGATGCCGCAGGTGAGACGAAAAGGGCTCCCCCACCCAGCCCCGGAGTCGGACCTCGAACGGGGGTGGGGTGGAGGCCAGCGGGCAGAGGACGGCCGTGCAGTAACCAAGAGGGTCGTGGCGGTCCACACCGGGAGGCGGAGCGGCAGCTCGGGCAGGTTGTGCACAGCGGGAGCCCTCCCCGGGCCAAACCCGATGCCACTGGTGAGACGAAAGAGGCTCATCCACCTAACCCTGGAGTTGGACCTTCGAGCGGAGGGAGGGGAGGGGGCCAACGGGCAGAGGATGGCCCGAGAAGGTCATCGTCCCTCGATCCAGGCAGGATGAGCGGCACCCAGTCAGAGGGCACCTACCATGTGGGGCGATCCCCAGAGGTTGGGAGAAGTCGCGCCTCAAGTCGAGGCGGGCCCCAGCAGTGAAGACTTCGGAGTCGATAGAGGCGCGCGCTGGACAAGGACGCGTCAGGCCCTCGATCGGTAGATCCCCCGCAGGACGAGGAGGGCACCCCGCAGACCTCGACAGAAATATACCCAGTCATAACCAAGTAATAGGGGTCACGCAGATAGACCCAGCCAACCAAGTAATGGGGGTCACTCAGAGATACCCAGCCATAACCAAGTAATAGGGGTCACCCAGATATACCCATCCATAACCAAGTAATAGTGGCCACTCACATATACCCAGCCAACCAAGTAATGGGGGTCACTCAGATATACCCAGCCATAACCAAGTAATAGGGGTCACTCAGATATACCCATCCATAACCAAGTAATAGGGGTCAATCATGTATACCCAGCCATAACCAAGTAATAGGGGTAACTCAGATATACCCAGCCATAACTAAGTGATAGGGGTCACTCAGATATACCAGGCAATAACCAAGTAATAGGGGTCACTCAGATATAACCGGCTATAACCAAGTAATAGGTGTCACTCACATATACCCAGCAATAACAAAGTAATAGGGGTCACCCAGATATACCCGGCCATAACCTAGTAATGGGGTCACTCAGATATACCCAGCCATAACCAAGTAATAGGGGTCACTCAGCTATACCCGGCCATAACCAAGTAATAGAGGTCACTCAGATATACCCGGCCATAACCAAGTAATAGGGATCACTCAGATATACCCAGCCATAACCAAGTAGTAGGGGTCACTCCGATATACCCAGCCATAACCAAGTAATAGGGGTCACTCAGATATACCCAGTCATAACCAGGTAATAGGGGTCACTCAGATATACCCAGCCAACCAAGTAATGGGGGTCACTCAGATATACCCAGCCATAACCAAGTAATAGGGGTCACTCAGATATACCCATCCATAACCAAGTAATAGGGGTCAATCATATATACCCAGCCATAACCAAGTAATAGGGGTAACTCAGATATACCCAGCCATAACCAAGTGATAAGTGTCACTCAGATATACCCGGCAGTAACCAAGTAATAGGGGTCACCCAGATATACCCGGCCATAACCAAGTAATAGGGGTCACTCAGATATACCCAGCCATAACAAAGTAATAGGGGTCACTCACATATACCTGGCAATAACCAAGTAATAGGGGTCACCCAGATATACAAAGCCATAACCAAGTAATAAGGGTCACTCACATATACCCAGCAATGGCCAAGTAATAGGGGTCACTCACATATACCCGGCAATAACCAAGTAATAGGAGTCACTCAGATATACCCAGCCATAACCAAGTAATAGGGGTCACTAACATATACCCGGCAATAACCAAGTAATAGGGGTCACTCAGATATACCCAGCCATAACCAAGTAATAGGTGTCACTCACATATACCCAGATATAACCAAGTAATAGCGGTCACTCACATATGCCCGGCAATAACCAAGTAATAGGGGTCACCCAGATATACCCAGCCATAACCAAGTAATAGGCGTCACTCTCATATACCCGGCAATAACCAAGTAATAAGGGTCGCTCAGATATACCAAGCAATAACCAAGTAATAGGCGTCACTCAGATATACCTGGCAATAACCAAGTAATAGGGGTCACTCAGATATACCCAGCAATAACCAAGTAATAGGGGTCACTAACATATACCCAGCAATAACAAAGTAATACGGGTCACTCAGATATACCCAGCAATAACCAAGTAATAGGGGTCACTCAGATATACCCGGCAATAACCAAGTAATAGGGGTCACTCAGATATAGCCGGCCATAACCAACTAATAGGGGTCACTCAGATATAGCCGGCCATAACCAAGTAATAGGGGACACTCATATATAGCCATCAATAACCAAGTAATAGGGGTCACCCAGATATACCCAGAAATAACGAAGTAATAGGGGTCACTCACATATACCCAGCAATAACCAAGTAATAGGGGTCACTCAGATATACCCACCCATAACCAAGTAATAGGGGTCACTCAGATACACCCAACCAAACCAAGTAATGGGGGTCAATCAAATATACCCAGCTATAACCAAGTAATAGGGGTCACTCAGATATACCCAGCCATAAGCAAGTAATAGGGGTCCCTCATATATACCCAGCCATACCCAAGTAATAGGGGTCACTCAGATATACCCAGCCATAACCGAGTAATAGGGGTCACTCAGATATACCCAGCAATAACTAAGAAATAGGGGTCACTCAGACATACCCAGCAATAACCAAGTAATAGGGGTCACCCAGATATACCCAGCGATAACCAAGTAATAGGGGTCACTCACATATACCTCGCAATAACCAAGTAATAGGGGTCACTCAGATATAGCCGGCAATAACCAAGTAATAGGGATCACTCAGATATACCCAGCAATAACAAAGTAATAGGGATCACTCAGATATACCCAGCAATAACCAAGTAATAGGGGTCACTAACATATACCCAGCAATAACCAAATAATAGGGGTCACTCACATTTACCTAGCAATAACCAAGTAATAGGGGCCACTCAGATATACCCAGCAATAACCAAGCAATAGGAGTCACTCCCATATACCCAGCTATAACCAAATAATAGGGGTCACCAAGATATACCAAGCCATAACCAAGTAATAGGGGTCACTCAGATATACCCGGCAAAAACCAAGTAATAGGGGTCACTCAGATATAGCCGGCCATAACCAACTAATAGGGGTCACTCAGATATAGCCGGCCATAACCAAGTACTAGGGGACACTCAGCTATAGCCATCAATAACCAAGTAATAGGGGTCACCCAGATATACCCAGAAATAACGAAGTAATAGGGGTCACTCACATATACCCAGTCATAACCAAGTAATAGGGGTCACTCAGATATACCCACCCATAACCAAGTAATAGGGCTCACTCAGATATACCCAGCCATAACCAAGCAATAGGGGTCACCCAAATATACCCATCCGTAACCAAGTAATAGGGCTTACTAACATATACCCAGCAATAACCAAGTAATAGGGGTCACTCACATTTACCCAGCAATAACCAAGTAATAGGGGTCACTCAGATATACCCAGCTATAACCAAGTAATAGGGGTCACTCACATATACCCGGCAATGACCAAGTAATAGGGGTCACTCACATATACCCGGCAATAACCAAGTAATAGGGGTCACTCAGATGTACCCGGCAATAACCAAGTAATAGGCATCACTCAGATATACCCAGCAATAACCAAGTAATAGGGGTCACTCAGATATACCCAGCCATAACCAAGTAATAGGGGTCACTCAGATACACCCAACCAAACCAAGTAATGGGGGTCAATCAAATATACCAAGGTATAACCAAGTAATAGGGGTCACTCAGATATTCCCAGCCATAAGCAAGTAATAGGGGTCCCTCATATATACCCAGCCATACCCAAGTAATAGGGGTCACTCAGATATACCCAGCCATAACCGAGTAATAGGGGTCACTCAGATATACCCAGCAATAACTAAGTAATAGGGGTCACTCAGACATACCCAGCAATAACCAAGTAATAGGGGTCACCCAGATATACCCAGCGATAACCAAGTAATAGGGGTCACTCACATATACCCCGCAATAACCAAGTAATAGGGGTCACTCAGATATAGCCGGCAATAACCAAGTAATAGGGATCACTCAGATATACCCAGCAATAACAAAGTAATAGGGATCACTCAGATATACCCAGCAATAACCAAGTAATAGGGGTCACTAACATATACCCAGCAATAACCAAGTAATAGGGGTCACTCACATATACCCAGCAATAACCAAGTAATAGGGGTCACCCAGATATACCCAGCCATAACCAAGTAATAGGGGTCACTCATATATACCCAGCCAACCAAGTAATAGGGGTCACTTAGATATACCCAGCAATAACCAAGTAATAGGGTCACCCAGATATACCCAGCCATAATCAAGTAATAGGGGTCACTCAGATATACCCAGCAATAACAAAGTAATAGGGGTCACTCAGATATACCCAGCAATATCCAAGTAATAGGGGTCACTCAGATATACCCGGCCATAACAAACTAATAGGGGTCACTCAGATATACCCAGCAATAACCAAGTAATAGGAGTCACTCCCATATACCCAGCTATAACCAAATAATAGGGGTCACCAAGATATACCAAGCCATAACCAAGTAATAGGGGTCACTCAGATATACCCAGCAATAACAAAGTAATAGTGGTCACTCAGATTTACCCAGCAATATCCAAGTAATACGGGTCACTCAGATATACCCAGCAATAACAAAGTAATAGGGGTCACTCAGATATACCCGGCAATAACAAAGTAATAGGGGTCACTAACATATACCTAGCAATTACCAAGTAATAGAGGTCACTAAGATATACCCAGCCATGACCAAGTAATAGGGGTCACTCAGATATACCCAGCAATAACAAAGTAACAGGGGTCACTCAGATATACCCAGCAATATCCAAGTAATAGGGGTCACTCAGATATACCCAGCAATAACAAAGTAATAGGGGTCACCCAGATATACCCAGCCATAACCAAGTAATAGGGGTCCCTCACATATACCCAGCAATAACCAAGTAATAGGGGTCACTCAGATATACCTGGCAATAACCAAGTAATAGGGGTCACTCAGATATACCCGGCCATAACCAAGTAATAGGGGTCAATCAGATATACCCAGCAATAACCAAGTAATAGGGGTCACTAACATATACCCAGCAATAACCAAGTAATAGGGGTCACTAACATATACCCAGAAATAACCAAGTAATAGGGGTCACCCAGATATACCCAGCCATAACCAAGTAATAGGTGTCACTCAGATATACCCGGCCATAACAAAGTAATAGGGGTCACTCAGATATACCCAGCAATAACCAAGTAATAGGACTCACTCACATATACCCAGCAATAACCAAGTAATAGGGGTCACACAGATATACCCAGCCATAACCAAGTAATAGGGGTCTCTCAGATATACCCAGCAATAACAAAGTAATAGGGGCACTCAGATATACCCAGCAATATCCAAGTAATAGGGGTCACTCAGATATAGCCGGCCATAACAAAGTAATAGGGGTCACTCAGATATACCCAGCAATAACCAAGTAATAGGAGTCACTCCCATATACCCAGCAATAACCAAGTAATAGGGGTCACCAAGATATACCCAGCCATAACCAAGTAATAGGGGTCACTTAGATATACCCAGCAATAACAAAGTAATAGGGGTCACTCAGATATACCCAGCAATATCCAAAGTAATAGGGGTCACTCAGATATACCTGGCAATAACCAAGTAATAGGGGTCACTCAGATATACCCGGCCATAACCAAGTAATAGGGGTCACTCAGATATACCCAGCAATAACCAAGTAATAGGGGTCACTAACATATACCCAGCAATAACCAAGTAATAGGGGTCACTAACATATACCCAGAAATAACCAAGTAATAGGGGTCACCCAAATATACCCAGCCATAACCAAGTAATAGGGGTCACTCAGATATACCCAGCAATAACCAAGTAATAGGGGTCACTAACATATACCCAGCAATAACCTAGTAATACGGGTTACTCAGATATACCCAGCAATAACCAAGTAATAGGGGTCACTCAGATATACCCGGCAATAACCAAGTAATAGGGGTCACTCAGATATAGCCGGCCATAACCAACTAATAGGGTCACTCAGATATAGCCGGCCATAACCAAGTAATAGGGGACACTCAGATATAGCCATCAATAACCAAGTAATAGGGGTCACCCAGATATACCCAGAAATAACGAAGTAATAGGGGTCACTCACATATACCCAGCAATAACCAAGTAATAGGGGTCACTCACATATACCCAGCAATAACCAAGTAATAGGGGTCACTCAGATATACCCAGCCATAACCAAATAATAGGGTCACTCATATATACCCAGCCAACCAAGTACTAGGGGTCACTCAGATATACCCAGCAATAACCAAGTAATAGGGGTCACCCAGATATACCCAGCCATAATCAAGTAATAGGGGTCACTGAGATATACCCAGCAATAACAAAGTAATAGGGGTCACTCAGATATACCCAGCAATATCCAAGTAATAGGGGTCACTCAGATATACCCGGCCATAACAAAGTAATAGGGGTCACTCAGATATACCCAGCAATAACCAAGTAATAGGAGTCACTCCCATATACCCAGCTATAACCAAATAATAGGGGTCACCAAGATATACCAAGCCATAACCAAGTAATAGGGGTCACTCAGATATACCCAGCAATAACAAAGTAATAGTGGTCACTCAGATTTACCCAGCAATATCCAAGTAATACGGGTCACTCAGATATACCCAGCAATAACAAAGTAATAGGGGTCACTCAGATATACCCGGCAATAACAAAGTAATAGGGGTCACTAACATATACCCAGCAATTACCAAGTAATAGAGGTCACTAAGATATACCCAGCCATGACCAAGTAATAGGGGTCACTCAGATATACCCAGCAATAACAAAGTAACAGGGGTCACTCAGATATACCCAGCAATATCCAAGTAATAGGGGTCACTCAGATATACCCAGCAATAACAAAGTAATAGGGGTCACCCAGATATACCCAGCCATAACCAAGTAATAGGGGTCACTCACATATACCCAGCAATAACCAAGTAATAGGGGTCACTCAGATATACCTGGCAATAACCAAGTAATAGAGGTCACTCAGATATACCCGGCCATAACCAAGTAATAGGGGTCACTCAGATATACCCAGCAATAACCAAGTAATAGGGGTCACTAACATATACCCAGCAATAACCAAGTAATAGGGGTCACTAACATATACCCAGAAATAACCAAGTAATAGGGGTCACCCAGATATACCCAGCCATAACCAAGTAATAGGGGTCACTCAGATATACCCAGCAATAACAAAGTAACAGGGGTCACTCAGATATACCCAGCAATATCCAAGTAATAGGGGTCACTCAGATATACCCAACAATAACAAAGTAATAGGGGTCACCCAGATATACCCAGCCATAACCAAGTAATAGGGGTCACTCACATATACCCAGCAATAACCAAGTAATAGGGGTCACTCAGATATACCTGGCAATAACCAAGTAATAGGGGTCACTCAGATATACCCGGCCATAACCAAGTAATAGGGGTCACTCAGATATACCCAGCAATAACCAAGTAATAGGGGTCACTAACATATACCCAGCAATAACCAAGTAATAGGGGTCACTAACATATACCCAGAAATAACCAAGTATTAGGGGTCACCCAGATATACCCAGCCATAACCAAGTAATAGGGGTCACTCAGATATACCCGGCCATAACAAAGTAATAGGGGTCACTCCGATATACCCAGCAATAACCAAGTAATAGGACTCACTCACATATACCCAGAAATAACCAAGTAATAGGGGTCACTCAGATATACCCAGCAATAACCAAGTAATAGGGGTCTCTCAGATATACCCAGCAATAACAAAGTAATAGGGGTCACTCAGATATACCCAGCAATATCCAAGTAATAGGGGTCACTCAGATATAGCCGGCCATAACAAAGTAATAGGGGTCACTCAGATATACCCAGCAATAACCAAGTAATAGGAGTCACTCCCATATACCCAGCAATAACCAAGTAATAGGGGTCACCAAGATATACCCAGCCATAACCAAGTAATAGGGGTCACTCAGATATACCCAGCAATAACAAAGTAATAGGGGTCACTCAGATATACCCAGCAATATCCAAGTAATAGGGGTCACTCAGATATACCCAGCAATAACAAAGTAATAGGGGTCACTCAGATATACCTGGCAATAACCAAGTAATAGGGGTCACTCAGACATACACAGCCATAACCAAGTAATAGGGGTCACTCAGATATACCCAGCAATAACCAAGTAATAGGGGTCACTAAAATATACCCAGCAATAACCAAGTAATAGGGGTCACTAACATATACCCAGAAATAACCAAGTAATAGGGGTCACCCAGATATACCCAGCCATAACCAAGTAATAGGGGTCACTCAGATATACCCAGCAATAACCAAGTAATAGGGGTCACTAACATATACCCAGCAATAACCTAGTAATACGGGTTACTCAGATATACCCAGCAATAACCAAGTAATAGGGGTCACTCAGATATACCCGGCAATAACCAAGTAATAGGGGTCACTCAGATATAGCCGGCCATAACCAACTAATAGGGGTCACTCAGATATAGCCGGCCATAACCAAGTAATAGGGGACACTCAGATATAGCCATCAATAACCAAGTAATAGGGGTCACCCAGATATACCCAGAAATAATGAAGTAATAGGGGTCACTCACATATACCCAGCAATAACCAAGTAATAGGGGTCACTCACATATACCCAGCAATAACCAAGTAATAGGGGTCACTCAGATATACCCAGCCATAACCAAGTAATAGGGTCACTCATATATACCCAGCCAACCAAGTAATAGGGGTCACTCAGATATACCCAGCAATAACCAAGTAATAGGGGTCACCCAGATATACCCAGCCATAATCAAGTAATAGGGGTCACTCAGATATACCCAGCAATAACAAAGTAATAGGGGTCACTCAGATATACCCAGCAATATCCAAGTAATAGGGGTCACTCAGATATACCCGGCCATAACAAACTAATAGGGGTCACTCAGATATACCCAGCAATAACCAAGTAATAGGAGTCACTCCCATATACCCAGCTATAACCAAATAATAGGGGTCACCAAGATATACCAAGCCATAACCAAGTAATAGGGGTCACTCAGATATACCCAGCAATAACAAAGTAATAGTGGTCACTCAGATTTACCCAGCAATATCCAAGTAATACGGGTCACTCAGATATACCCAGCAATAACAAAGTAATAGGGGTCACTCAGATATACCCGGCAATAACAAAGTAATAGGGGTCACTAACATATACCCAGCAATTACCAAGTAATAGAGGTCACTAAGATATACCCAGCCATGACCAAGTAATAGGGGTCACTCAGATATACCCAGCAATAACAAAGTAACAGGGGTCACTCAGATATACCCAGCAATATCCAAGTAATAGGGGTCACTCAGATATACCCAGCAATAACAAAGTAATAGGGGTCACCCAGATATACCCAGCCATAACCAAGTAATAGGGGTCCCTCACATATACCCAGCAATAACCAAGTAATAGGGGTCACTCAGATATACCTGGCAATAACCAAGTAATAGGGGTCACTCAGATATACCCGGCCATAACCAAGTAATAGGGGTCAATCAGATATACCCAGCAATAACCAAGTAATAGGGGTCACTAACATATACCCAGCAATAACCAAGTAATAGGGGTCACTAACATATACCCAGAAATAACCAAGTAATAGGGGTCACCCAGATATACCCAGCCATAACCAAGTAATAGGTGTCACTCAGATATACCCGGCCATAACAAAGTAATAGGGGTCACTCAGATATACCCAGCAATAACCAAGTAATAGGACTCACTCACATATACCCAGCAATAACCAAGTAATAGGGGTCACACAGATATACCCAGCCATAACCAAGTAATAGGGGTCTCTCAGATATACCCAGCAATAACAAAGTAATAGGGGCACTCAGATATACCCAGCAATATCCAAGTAATAGGGGTCACTCAGATATAGCCGGCCATAACAAAGTAATAGGGGTCACTCAGATATACCCAGCAATAACCAAGTAATAGGAGTCACTCCCATATACCCAGCAATAACCAAGTAATAGGGGTCACCAAGATATACCCAGCCATAACCAAGTAATAGGGGTCACTTAGATATACCCAGCAATAACAAAGTAATAGGGGTCACTCAGATATACCCAGCAATATCCAAAGTAATAGGGGTCACTCAGATATACCTGGCAATAACCAAGTAATAGGGGTCACTCAGATATACCCGGCCATAACCAAGTAATAGGGGTCACTCAGATATACCCAGCAATAACCAAGTAATAGGGGTCACTAACATATACCCAGCAATAACCAAGTAATAGGGGGTCACTAACATATACCCAGAAATAACCAAGTAATAGGGGTCACCCAAATATACCCAGCCATAACCAAGTAATAGGGGTCACTCAGATATACCCAGCAATAACCAAGTAATAGGGGTCACTAACATATACCCAGCAATAACCTAGTAATACGGGTTACTCAGATATACCCAGCAATAACCAAGTAATAGGGGTCACTCAGATATACCCGGCAATAACCAAGTAATAGGGGTCACTCAGATATAGCCGGCCATAACCAACTAATAGGGGTCACTCAGATATAGCCGGCCATAACCAAGTAATAGGGGACACTCAGATATAGCCATCAATAACCAAGTAATAGGGGTCACCCAGATATACCCAGAAATAACGAAGTAATAGGGGTCACTCACATATACCCAGCAATAACCAAGTAATAGGGGTCACTCACATATACCCAGCAATAACCAAGTAATAGGGGTCACTCAGATATACCCAGCCATAACCAAATAATAGGGGTCACTCATATATACCCAGCCAACCAAGTACTAGGGGTCACTCAGATATACCCAGCAATAACCAAGTAATAGGGGTCACCCAGATATACCCAGCCATAATCAAGTAATAGGGGTCACTGAGATATACCCAGCAATAACAAAGTAATAGGGGTCACTCAGATATACCCAGCAATATCCAAGTAATAGGGGTCACTCAGATATACCCGGCCATAACAAAGTAATAGGGGTCACTCAGATATACCCAGCAATAACCAAGTAATAGGAGTCACTCCCATATACCCAGCTATAACCAAATAATAGGGGTCACCAAGATATACCAAGCCATAACCAAGTAATAGGGGTCACTCAGATATACCCAGCAATAACAAAGTAATAGTGGTCACTCAGATTTACCCAGCAATATCCAAGTAATACGGGTCACTCAGATATACCCAGCAATAACAAAGTAATAGGGGTCACTCAGATATACCCGGCAATAACAAAGTAATAGGGGTCACTAACATATACCCAGCAATTACCAAGTAATAGAGGTCACTAAGATATACCCAGCCATGACCAAGTAATAGGGGTCACTCAGATATACCCAGCAATAACAAAGTAACAGGGGTCACTCAGATATACCCAGCAATATCCAAGTAATAGGGGTCACTCAGATATACCCAGCAATAACAAAGTAATAGGGGTCACCCAGATATACCCAGCCATAACCAAGTAATAGGGGTCACTCACATATACCCAGCAATAACCAAGTAATAGGGGTCACTCAGATATACCTGGCAATAACCAAGTAATAGAGGTCACTCAGATATACCCGGCCATAACCAAGTAATAGGGGTCACTCAGATATACCCAGCAATAACCAAGTAATAGGGGTCACTAACATATACCCAGCAATAACCAAGTAATAGGGGTCACTAACATATACCCAGAAATAACCAAGTAATAGGGGTCACCCAGATATACCCAGCCATAACCAAGTAATAGGGGTCACTCAGATATACCCAGCAATAACAAAGTAACAGGGGTCACTCAGATATACCCAGCAATATCCAAGTAATAGGGGTCACTCAGATATACCCAACAATAACAAAGTAATAGGGGTCACCCAGATATACCCAGCCATAACCAAGTAATAGGGGTCACTCACATATACCCAGCAATAACCAAGTAATAGGGGTCACTCAGATATACCTGGCAATAACCAAGTAATAGGGGTCACTCAGATATACCCGGCCATAACCAAGTAATAGGGGTCACTCAGATATACCCAGCAATAACCAAGTAATAGGGGTCACTAACATATACCCAGCAATAACCAAGTAATAGGGGTCACTAACATATACCCAGAAATAACCAAGTATTAGGGGTCACCCAGATATACCCAGCCATAACCAAGTAATAGGGGTCACTCAGATATACCCGGCCATAACAAAGTAATAGGGGTCACTCCGATATACCCAGCAATAACCAAGTAATAGGACTCACTCACATATACCCAGAAATAACCAAGTAATAGGGGTCACTCAGATATACCCAGCAATAACCAAGTAATAGGGGTCTCTCAGATATACCCAGCAATAACAAAGTAATAGGGGTCACTCAGATATACCCAGCAATATCCAAGTAATAGGGGTCACTCAGATATAGCCGGCCATAACAAAGTAATAGGGGTCACTCAGATATACCCAGCAATAACCAAGTAATAGGAGTCACTCCCATATACCCAGCAATAACCAAGTAATAGGGGTCACCAAGATATACCCAGCCATAACCAAGTAATAGGGGTCACTCAGATATACCCAGCAATAACAAAGTAATAGGGGTCACTCAGATATACCCAGCAATATCCAAGTAATAGGGGTCACTCAGATATACCCAGCAATAACAAAGTAATAGGGGTCACTCAGATATACCTGGCAATAACCAAGTAATAGGGGTCACTCAGACATACACAGCCATAACCAAGTAATAGGGGTCACTCAGATATACCCAGCAATAACCAAGTAATAGGGGTCACTAACATATACCCAGCAATAACCAAGTAATAGGGGTCACTAACATATACCCAGAAATAACCAAGTAATAGGGGTCACCCAGATATACCCAGCCATAACCAAGTAATAGGGGTCACTCAGATATACCCAGCAATAACCAAGTAATAGGGGTCACTAACATATACCCAGCAATAACCTAGTAATACGGGTTACTCAGATATACCCAGCAATAACCAAGTAATAGGGGTCACTCAGATATACCCGGCAATAACCAAGTAATAGGGGTCACTCAGATATAGCCGGCCATAACCAACTAATAGGGGTCACTCAGATATAGCCGGCCATAACCAAGTAATAGGGGACACTCAGATATAGCCATCAATAACCAAGTAATAGGGGTCACCCAGATATACCCAGAAATAATGAAGTAATAGGGGTCACTCACATATACCCAGCAATAACCAAGTAATAGGGGTCACTCACATATACCCAGCAATAACCAAGTAATAGGGGTCACTCAGATATACCCAGCCATAACCAAGTAATAGGGGTCACTCATATATACCCAGCCAACCAAGTAATAGGGGTCACTCAGATATACCCAGCAATAACCAAGTAATAGGGGTCACCCAGATATACCCAGCCATAATCAAGTAATAGGGGTCACTCAGATATACCCAGCAATAACAAAGTAATAGGGGTCACTCAGATATACCCAGCAATATCCAAGTAATAGGGGTCACTCAGATATACCCGGCCATAACAAAGTAATAGGGGTCACTCAGATATACCCAGCAATAACCAAGTAATAGGAGTCACTCCCATATACCCAGCTATAACCAAATAATAGGGGTCACCAAGATATACCAAGCCATAACCAAGTAATAGGGGTCACTCAGATATACCCAGCAATAACAAAGTAATAGTGGTCACTCAGATTTACCCAGCAATATCCAAGTAATACGGGTCACTCAGATATACCCAGCAATAACAAAGTAATAGGGGTCACTCAGATATACCCGGCAATAACAAAGAAATAGGGGTCACTAACATATACCCAGCAATTACCAAGTAATAGAGGTCACTAAGATATACCCAGCCATGACCAAGTAATAGGGGTCACTCAGATATACCCAGCAATAACAAAGTAACAGGGGTCACTCAGATATACCCAGCAATATCCAAGTAATAGGGGTCACTCAGATATACCCAGCAATAACAAAGTAATAGGGGTCACCCAGATATACCCAGCCATAACCAAGTAATAGGGGTCACTCACATATACCCAGCAATAACCAAGTAATAGGGGTCACTCAGATATACCTGGCAATAACCAAGTAATAGGGGTCACTCAGATATACCCGGCCATAACCAAGTAATAGGGGTCACTCAGATATACCCAGCAATAACCAACTAATAGGGGTCACTAACATATACCCAGCAATAACCAAGTAATAGGGGTCACTAACATATACCCAGAAATAACCAAGTAATAGGGGTCACCCAGATATACCCAGCCATAACCAAGTAATAGGGGTCACTCAGATATACCCGGTCATAACAAAGTAATAGGGGTCACTCAGATATACCCAGCAATAACCAAGTAATAGGACTCACTCACATATACCCAGCAATAACCAAGTAATAGGGGTCACACAGATATACCCAGCCATAACCAAGTAATAGGGGTCTCTCAGATATACCCAGCAATAACAAAGTAATAGGGGTCACTCAGATATACCCAGCAATATCCAAGTAATAGGGGTCACTCAGATATAGCCGGCCATAACAAAGTAATAGGGTCACTCAGATATACCCAGCAATAACCAAGTAATAGGAGTCACTCCCATATACCCAGCAATAACCAAGTAATAGGGGTCACCAAGATATACCCAGCCATAACCAAGTAATAGGGGTCACTCAGATATACCCAGCAATAACAAAGTAATAGGGGTCACTCAGATATACCCAGCAATAACAAAGTAATAGGGGTCACTCAGATATACCTGGCAATAACAAAGTAATAGGGGTCACTCAGATATACCCGGCCATAACCAAGTAATAGGGGTCACTCAGATATACCCAGCAATAACCAAGTAATAGGGGTCACTAACATATACCCAGCAATAACCAAGTAATAGGGGTCACTAACATATACCCAGAAATAACCAAGTAATAGGGGTCACCCAGATATACCCAGCCATAACCAAGTAATAGGGGTCACTCAGATATACCCAGCAATAACCAAGTAATAGGGGTCACTAACATATACCCAGCAATAACCTAGTAATACGGGTTACTCAGATATACCCAGCAATAACCAAGTAATAGGGGTCACTCAGATATACCCGGCAATAACCAAGTAATAGGGGTCACTCAGATATAGCCGGCCATAACCAACTAATAGGGGTCACTCAGATATAGCCGGCCATAACCAAGTAATAGGGGACACTCAGATATAGCCATCAATAACCAAGTAATAGGGGTCACCCAGATATACCCAGAAATAACGAAGTAATAGGGGTCACTCACATATACCCAGCAATAACCAAGTAAAAGGGGTCACTCAGATATACCCACTCATAACCAAGTAATACGGGTCACTCAGATATACCCAGCCATAACCAAGCAATAGGGGTCACCCAAATATACCGATCCGTAACCAAGTAATAGGGCTTACTAACATATACCCAGCAATAACCAAGTAATAGGGGTCACTCACATTTACCCAGCAATAACCAAGTAATAGGGGTCACTCAGATATACCCAGCTATAACCAAGTAATAGGGGTCACTCACATATACCCGGCAATGACCAAGTAATAGGGGTCACTCACATATACCCGGCAATAACCAAGTAATAGGGGTCACTCAGATGTACCCGGCAATAACCAAGTAATAGGGGTCACTCAGATATACCCAGCAATAACCAAGTAATAGGGGTCACTCAGATATACCCAGCCATAACCAAGTAATAGGGGTCACTCAGATACACCCAACCAAACCAAGTAATGGGGGTCAATCAAATATACCCAGCTATAACCAAGTAATAGGGGTCACTCAGATATACCCAGCCAT
Source organism: Calotriton arnoldi (assembly GCA_963921515.1). Lineage (NCBI taxonomy): Eukaryota > Metazoa > Chordata > Amphibia > Caudata > Salamandridae > Calotriton > Calotriton arnoldi. Next base: position 1,167,945 of record CAWUFW010005485.1, read on the forward strand.
AAGCAAGTAATAGGGGTCCCTCATATATACCCAGCCATACCCAAGTAATAGGGGTCACTCAGATATACCCAGCCATAACCGAGTAATAGGGGTCACTCAGATATACCCAGCAATAACTAAGAAATAGGGGTCACTCAGACATACCCAGAAATAACCAAGTAATAGGGGTCACCCAGATATACCCAGCGATAACCAAGTAATAGGGGTCACTCACATATACCCCGCAATAACCAAGTAATAGGGGTCACTCAGATATAGCCGGCAATAACCAAGTAATAGGGATCACTCAGATATACCCAGCAATAACAAAGTAATAGGGATCACTCAGATATACCCAGCAATAACCAAGTAATAGGGTCACTAACATATACCCAGCAATAACCAAGTAATAGGGGTCACTCACATATACCCAGCAATAACCAAGTAATAGGGGTCACTCAGATATACCCAGCCATAACCAAGTAATAGGGGTCACTCACATATACCCAGCCAACCAAGTAATAGGGGTCACTCAGTTATACCCAGCAATAACCAAGTAATAGGGGTCACCCAGATATACCCAGCAATAACTAAGAAATAGGGGTCACTCAGACATACCCAGAAATAACCAAGTAATAGGGGTCACCCAGATATACCCAGCGATAACCAAGTAATAGGGTCACTCACATATACCCCGCAATAACCAAGTAATAGGGGTCACTCAGATATAGCCGGCAATAACCAAGTAATAGGGATCACTCAGATATACCCAGCAATAACAAAGTAATAGGGATCACTCAGATATACCCAGCAATAACCAAGTAATAGGGGTCACTAACATATACCCAGCAATAACCAAGTAATAGGGGTCACTCACATATACCCAGCAATAACCAAGTAATAGGGGTCACTCAGATATACCCAGCCATAACCAAGTAATAGGGGTCACTCACATATACCCAGCCAACCAAGTAATAGGGGTCACTCAGTTATACCCAGCAATAACCAAGTAATAGGGGTCACTCAGATATACCCAGCAATAACAAAGTAATAGGGGTCACTCAGATATACCCAGCAATATCCAAGTAATAGGGGTCACTCAGATATACCCGGCCATAACAAAGTAATAGGGGTCACTCAGATATACCCAGAAATATCCAAGTAATAGGAGTCACTCCTATATACCCAGCTATAACCAAATAATAGGGGTCACCAAGATATACCAAGCCATAACCAAGTAATAGGGGTCACTCAGATATACCCAGCAATAACCAAGGAATAGGGGTCACTCAGATATACCCGGCAATAACCAAGTAATAGGGGTCACTCAGATATAGACGGCCATAACCAACTAATAGGGGTCACTCAGATATAGCCGGCCATAACCAAGTAATAGGGGACACTCAGATATAGCCATCAATAACCAAGTAATAGGGGTCACCCAGATATACCCAGAAATAACGAAGTAATAGGGGTCACTCAGATATACCCAGCAATAACCAAGTAATAGGGGTCACTAACATATACCCAGCAATAACCAAGTAATAGGGGTCACTCACATATACCCAGCAATAACCAAGTAATAGGGGTCACTCAGATATACCCAGCCATAACCAAGTAATAGGGGTCACTCACATATACAGATGCCAACCAAGTAATAGGGGTCACTCAGATATACCCAGCAATAACCAAGTAATAGGGGTCACCCAGATATACCCAGCCATAACCAAGTAATAGGGGTCACTCAGATATACCCAGCAATAACAAAGTAATAGGGGTCACTCAGATATACCCAGCAATATCCAAGTAATAGGGGTCACTCAGATATACCCGGCCATAACAAAGTAATAGGGTCACTCAGATATACCCAGCAATAACCAAGTAATAGGAGTCACTCCCATATACCCAGCTATAACCAAATAATAGGGGTCACCAAGATATACCAAGCCATAACCAAGTAATAGGGGTCACTCAGATATACCCAGCAATAACCAAGTAATAGGGGTCACTCACATATACCCAGCAATAACCAAGTAAAAGGGGTCACTGAGATATACCCACCCATAACCAAGTAATAGGGCTCACTCAGATATACCCAGCCATAACCAAGCAATAGGGGTCACCCAAATATACCGATCCGTAACCAAGTAATAGGGCTTACTAACATATACCCAGCAATAACCAAGTAATAGGGGTCACTCACATTTACCCAGCAATAACCAAGTAATAGGGGTCACTCAGATATACCCAGCTATAACCAAGTAATAGGGGTCACTCACATATACCCTGCAATGACCAAGTAATAGGGGTCACTCACATATACCCGGCAATAACCAAGTAATAGGGGTCACTCAGATGTACCCGGCAATATCCAAGTAATAGGGGTCACTCAGATATACCCAGCAATAACCAAGTAATAGGGGTCACTCAGCTATACCCAGCCATAACCAAGTAATAGGGGTCACTCAGATACACCCAACCAAACCAAGTAATGGGGGTCAATCAAATATACCAAGGTATAACCAAGTAATAGGGGTCACTCAGATATACCCAGCCATAAGCAAGTAATAGGGGTCCCTCATATATACCCAGCCATACCCAAGTAATAGGGGTCACTCAGATATACCCAGCCATAACCGAGTAATAGGGGTCACTCAGATATACCCAGCAATAACTAAGTAATAGGGGTCACTCAGACATATCCAGCAATAACCAAGTAATAGGGGTCACCCAGATACACCCAGCGATAACCAAGTAATAGGGGTCACTCACATATACCCCGCAATAACCAAGTAATAGGGGTCACTCAGATATAGCCGGCAATAACCAAGTAATAGGGATCACTGAGATATACCCAGCAATAACAAAGTAATAGGGATCACTCAGATATACCCAGCAATAACCAAGTAATAGGGGTCACTAACATATACCCAGCAATAACCAAGTAATAGGGGTCACTCACATATACCCAGCAATAACCAAGTAATAGGGGTCACTCAGATATACCCAGCCATAACCAAGTAATAGGGGTCACTCACATATACCCAGCCAACCAAGTAATAGGGGTCACTCAGATATACCCAGCAATAACCAAGTAATAGGGGTCACCCAGATATACCCAGCCATAATCAAGTAATAGGGGTCACTCAGATATACCCAGCAATAACAAAGTAATAGGGGTCACTCAGATATACCCAGCAATATCCAAGTAATAGGGGTCACTCAGATATACCCGGCCATAACAAAGTAATAGGGGTCACTCAGATATACCCAGCAATAACCAAGTAATAGGAGTCACTCCCATATACCCAGCTATAACCAAATAATAGGGGTCACCAAGATATACCAAGCCATAACCAAGTAATAGGGGTCACTCAGATATACCCAGCAATAACAAAGTAATAGTGGTCACTCAGATTTACCCAGCAATATCCAAGTAATACGGGTCATCAGATATACCCAGCAATAACAAAGTAATAGGGGTCACTCAGATATACCCGGCAATAACAAAGTAATAGGGGTCACTAACATATACCCAGCAATTACCAAGTAATAGAGGTCACTAAGATATACCCAGCCATGACCAAGTAATAGGGGTCACTCAGATATACCCAGCAATAACAAAGTAACAGGGGTCACTCAGATATACCCAGCAATATCCAAGTAATAGGGGTCACTCAGATATACCCAGCAATAACAAAGTAATAGTGGTCACCCAGATATACCCAGCCATAACCAAGTATTAGGGGTCACTCACATATACCCAGCAATAACCAAGTAATAGGGGTCACTCAGATATACCTGGCAATAACCAAGTAATAGGGGTCACTCAGATATACCCGGCCATAACCAAGTAATAGGGGTCACTCAGATATACCCAGCAATAACCAAGTAATAGGGGTCACTAACATATACCCAGCAATAACCAAGTAATAGGGGTCACTAACATATACCCAGAAATAACCAAGTAATAGGGGTCACCCAGATATACCCAGCCATAACCAAGTAATAGGGGTCACTCAGATATACCCGGCCATAACAAAGTAATAGGGGTCACTCAGATATACCCAGCAATAACCAAGTAATAGGACTCACTCACATATACCCAGCAAAAACCAAGTAATAGGGGTCACACAGATATACCCAGCCATAACCAAGTAATAGGGGTATCTCAGATATACCCAGCAATAACAAAGTAATAGGGGTCACTCAGATATACCCAGCAATATCCAAGTAATAGGGGTCACTCAGATATAGCCGGCCATAACAAAGTAATAGGGGTCACTCAGATATACCCAGCAATAACCAAGTAATAGGAGTCACTCCCATATACCCAGCAATAACCAAGTAATAGGGGTCACCAAGATATACCCAGCCATAACCAAGTAATAGGGGTCACTCAGATATACCCAGCAATAACAAAGTAATAGGGGTCACTCAGATATACCCAGCAATATCCAAGTAATAGGGGTCACTCAGATATACCCAGCAATAACAAAGTAATAGGGGTCACTCAGATATACCTGGCAATAACCAAGTAATAGGGGTCACTCAGATATACCCGGCCATAACCAAGTAATAGGGGTCACTCAGATATACCCAGCAATAACCAAGTAATAGGGGTCACTAACATATACCCAGCAATAACCAAGTAATAGGGGTCACTAACATATACCCAGAAATAACCAAGTAATAGGGGTCACCCAGATATACCCAGCCATAACCAAGTAATAGGGGTCACTCAGATATACCCAGCAATAACCAAGTAATAGGGGTCACTAACATATACCCAGCAATAACCTAGTAATACAGGTTACTCAGATATACCCAGCAATAACCAAGTAATAGGGGTCACTCAGATATACCCGGCAATAACCAAGTAATAGGGGTCACTCAGATATAGCCGGCCATAACCAACTAATAGGGGTCACTCAGATATAGCCGGCCATAACCAAGTAATAGGGGACACTCAGATATAGCCATCAATAACCAAGTAATAGGGGTCACCCAGATATACCCAGAAATAACGAAGTAATAGGGGTCACTCACATATACCCAGCAATAACCAAGTAATAGGGGTCACTCACATATACCCAGCAATAACCAAGTAATAGGGGTCACTCAGATATACCCAGCCATAACTAAGTAATAGGGGTCACTCATATATACCCAGCCAACCAAGTAATAGGGGTCACTCAGATATACCCAGCAATAACCAAGTAATAGGGGTCACCCAGATATACCCAGCCATAATCAAGTAATAGGGGTCACTCAGATATACCCAGCAATAACAAAGTAATAGGGGTCACTCAGATATACCCAGCAATATCCAAGTAATAGGGGTCACTCAGATATACCCGGCCATAACAAAGTAATAGGGGTCACTCAGATATACCCAGCAATAACCAAGTAATAGGAGTCACTCCCATATACCCAGCTATAACCAATAATAGGGGTCACCAAGATATACCAAGCCATAACCAAGTAATAGGGGTCAATCAGATATACCCAGCAATAACAAAGTAATAGTGGTCACTCAGATTTACCCAGCAATATCCAAGTAATACGGGTCACTCAGATATACCCAGCAATAACAAAGTAATAGGGGTCACTCAGATATACCCGGCAATAACAAAGTAATAGGGGTCACTAACATATACCAAGCAATTACCAAGTAATAGAGGTCACTAAGATATACCCAGCCATGACCAAGTAATAGGGGTCACTCAGATATACCCAGCAATAACAAAGTAACAGGGGTCACTCAGATATACCCAGCAATAACCAAGTAATAGGGGTCACTCAGATATACCCAGCAATAACAAAGTAATAGGGGTCACCCAGATATACCCAGCCATAACCAAGTAATAGGGGTCACTCACATATACCCAGCAATAACCAAGTAATAGGGGTCACTCAGATATACCTGGCAATAACCAAGTAATAGGGGTCACTCAGATATACCCGGCCATAACCAAGTAATAGGGGTCACTCAGATATACCCAGCAATAACCAAGTAATAGGGGTCACTAACATATACCCAGCAATAACCTTGTAATAGGGGTCACTAACATATACCCAGAAATAACCAAGTAATAGGGGTCACCCAGATATACCCAAGTAATAGGGGTCACTCAGATATACCCGGCCATAACAAAGTAATAGGGGTCACTCAGATATACCCAGCAATAACCAAGTAATAGGACTCACTCACATATACCCAGCAATAACCAAGTAATAGGGGTCACACAGATATACCCAGCCATAACCAAGTAATAGGGGTCTCTCAGATATACCCAGCAATAACAAAGTAATAGGGGTCACTCAGATATACCCAGCAATATCCAAGTAATAGGGGTCACTCAGATATAGCCGGCCATAACAAAGTAATAGGGGTCACTCAGATATACCCAGCAATAACCAAGTAATAGGAGTCACTCCCATATACCCAGCAATAGCCAAGTAATAGGGGTCACCAAGATATACCCAGCCATAACCAAGTAATAGGGGTCACTCAGATATACCCAGCAATAACAAAGTAATAGGGGTCACTCAGATATACCCAGCAATATCCAAGTAATAGGGGTCACTCAGATATACCCAGCAATAACAAAGTAATAGGGGTCACTCAGATATACCTGGCAATAACCAAGTAATAGGGTCACTCAGATATACCCGGCCATAACCAAGTAATAGGGGTCACTCAGATATACCCAGCAATAACCAAGTAATAGGGGTCACTAACATATACCCAGCAATAACCAAGTAATAGGGGTCACTAACATATACCCAGAAATAACCAAGTAATAGGGGTCACCCAGATATACCCAGCCATAACCAAGTAATAGGGTCACTCAGATATACCCAGCAATAACCAAGTAATAGGGGTCACTAACATATACCCAGCAATAACCTAGTAATACTGGGTTACTCAGATATACCCAGAAATAACCAAGTAATAGGGGTCACTCAGATATACCCGGCAATAACCAAGTAATAGGGGTCACTCATATATAGCCGGCCATAACCAACTAATAGGGGTCACTCAGATATAGCCGGCCATAACCAAGTAATAGGGGACACTCAGATATAGCCATCAATAACCAAGTAATAGGGGTCACCCAGATATACCCAGAAATAACGAAGTAATAGGGGTCACTCACATATACCCAGCAATAACCAAGTAAAAGGGGTCACTCAGATATACCCACCCATAACCAAGTAATAGGGCTCACTCAGATATACCCAGCCATAACCAAGCAATAGGGGTCACCCAAATATACCGATCCGTAACCAAGTAATAGGGCTTACTAACATATACCCAGCAATAACCAAGTAATAGGGGTCACTCACATTTACCCAGCAATAACCAAGTAATAGGGGTCACTCAGATATACCCAGCTATAACCAAGTAATAGGGGTCACTCACATATACCCGGCAATGACCAAGTAATAGGGGTCACTCAGATTTACCCAGCAATATCCAAGTAATACGGGTCACTCAGATATACCCAGCAATTACCAAGTAATAGAGGTCACTAAGATATACCCAGCCATGACCAAGTAATAGGGGTCACTCAGATATACCCAGCAATAACAAAGTAACAGGGGTCACTCAGATATACCCAGCAATATCCAAGTAATAGGGGTCACTCAGATATACCCAGCAATAACAAAGTAATAGGGGTCACCCAGATATACCCAGCCATAACCAAGTAATAGGGGTCACTCACATATACCCAGCAATAACCAAGTAATAGGGGTCACTCAGATATACCTGGCAATAACCAAGTAATAGAGGTCACTCAGATATACCCGGCCATAACCAAGTAATAGGGGTCACTCAGATATACCCAGCAATAACCAAGTAATAGGGGTCACTAACATATACCCAGCAATAACCAAGTAATAGGGGTCACTAACATATACCCAGAAATAACCAAGTAATAGGGGTCACCCAGATATACCCAGCCATAACCAAGTAATAGGGGTCACTCAGATATACCCAGCAATAACAAAGTAACAGGGGTCACTCAGATATACCCAGCAATATCCAAGTAATAGGGGTCAATCAGATATACCCAACAATAACAAAGTAATAGGGGTCACCCAGATATACCCAGCCATAACCAAGTAATAGGGGTCACTCACATATACCCAGCAATAACCAAGTAATAGGGGTCACTCAGATATACCTGGCAATAACCAAGTAATAGGGGTCACTCAGATATACCCGGCCATAACCAAGTAATAGGGGTCACTCAGATATACCCAGCAATAACCAAGTAATAGGGGTCACTAACATATACCCAGCAATAACCAAGTAATAGGGGTCACTAACATATACCCAGAAATAACCAAGTATTAGGGGTCACCCAGATATACCCAGCCATAACCAAGTAATAGGGGTCACTCAGATATACCCAGCCATAACCAAGTAATAGGGGTCACTCAGATACACCCAACCAAACCAAGTAATGGGGGTCAATCAAATATACCCAGCTATAACCAAGTAATAGGGGTCACTCAGATATACCCAGCCATAAGCAAGTAATAGGGTCCCTCATATATACCCAGCCATACCCAAGTAATAGGGGTCACTCAGATATACCCAGCCATAACCGAGTAATAGGGGTCACTCAGATATACCCAGCAATAACTAAGAAATAGGGGTCACTCAGACATACCCAGAAATAACCAAGTAATAGGGGTCACCCAGATATACCCAGCGATAACCAAGTAATAGGGGTCACTCACATATACCCCGCAATAACCAAGTAATAGGGGTCACTCAGATATAGCCGGCAATAACCAAGTAATAGGGATCACTCAGATATACCCAGCAATAACAAAGTAATAGGGATCACTCAGATATACCCAGCAATAACCAAGTAATAGGGGTCACTAACATATACCCAGCAATAACCAAGTAATAGGGGTCACTCACATATACCCAGCAATAACCAAGTAATAGGGGTCACTCAGATATACCCAGCCAACCAAGTAATAGGGGTCACTCAGATATACCCAGCAATAACCAAGTAATAGGGGTCACCCAGATATACCCAGCCATAACTAAGTAATAGGGGTCACTCAGATATACCCAGCAATAACAAAGTAATAGGGGTCACTCAGATATACCCAGCAATATCCAAGTAATAGGGGTCACTCAGATATACCCGGCCATAACAAAGTAATAGGGGTCACTCGGATATACCCAGCAATAACCAAGTAATAGGACTCACTCACATATACCCAGAAATAACCAAGTAATAGGGGTCACTCAGATATACCCAGCAATAACCAAGTAATAGGGGTCTCTCAGATATACCCAGCAATAACAAAGTAATAGGGGTCACTCAGATATACCCAGCAATATCCAAGTAATAGGGGTCACTCAGATATAGCCGGCCATAACAAAGTAATAGGGGTCACTCAGATATACCCAGCAATAACCAAGTAATAGGAGTCACTCCCATATACCCAGCAATAACCAAGTAATAGGGGTCACCAAGATATACCCAGCCATAACCAAGTAATAGGGGTCACTCAGATATACCCAGCAATAACAAAGTAATAGGGGTCACTCAGATATACCCAGCAATATCCAAGTAATAGGGGTCACTCAGATATACCCAGCAATAACAAAGTAATAGGGGTCACTCAGATATACCTGGCAATAACCAAGTAATAGGGGTCACTCAGACATACACGGCCATAACCAAGTAATAGGGGTCACTCAGATATACCCAGCAATAACCAAGTAATTGGGGTCACTAACATATACCCAGCAATAACCAAGTAATAGGGGTCACTAACATATACCCAGAAATAACCAAGTAATAGGGGTCACCCAGATATACCCAGCCATAACCAAGTAATAGGGGTCACTCAGATATACCCAGCAATAACCAAGTAATAGGGGTCACTAACATATACCCAGCAATAACCTAGTAATACGGGTTACTCAGATATACCCAGCAATAACCAAGTAATAGGGGACACTCAGATATACCCGGCAATAACCAAGTAATAGGGTCACTCAGATATAGCCGGCCATAACCAACTAATAGGGGTCACTCAGATATAGCCGGCCATAACCAAGTAATAGGGGACACTCAGATATAGCCATCAATAACCAAGTAATAGGGGTCACCCAGATATACCCAGAAATAATGAAGTAATAGGGGTCACTCACATATACCCAGCAATAACCAAGTAATAGGGGTCACTCACATATACCCAGCAATAACCAAGTAATAGGGGTCACTCAGATATACCCAGCCATAACCAAGTAATAGGGGTCACTCATATATACCCAGCCAACCAAGTAATAGGGGTCACTCAGATATACCCAGCAATAACCAAGTAATAGGGGTCACCCAGATATACCCAGCCATAATCAAGTAATAGGGGTCACTCAGATATACCCAGCAATAACAAAGTAATAGGGGTCACTCAGATATACCCAGCAATATCCAAGTAATAGGGGTCACTCAGATATACCCAGCAATAACAAAGTAATAGGGGTCACTCAGATATACCCAGCAATATCCAAGTAATAGGGGTCACTCAGATATACCCAGCAATAACCAAGTAATAGGAGTCACTCCCATATACCCAGCTATAACCAAATAATAGGGGTCACCAAGATATACCAAGCCATAACCAAGTAATAGGGGTCACTCAGATATACCCAGCAATAACAAAGTAATAGTGGTCACTCAGATTTACCCAGCAATATCCAAGTAATACGGGTCACTCAGATATACCCAGCAATAACAAAGTAATAGGGGTCACTCAGATATACCCGGCAATAACAAAGTAATAGGGGTCACTAACATATACCCAGCAATTACCAAGTAATAGAGGTCACTAAGATATACCCAGCCATGACCAAGTAATAGGGGTCACTCAGATATACCCAGCAATAACAAAGTAACAGGGGTCACTCAGATATACCCAGCAATATCCAAGTAATAGGGGTCACTCAGATATACCCAGCAATAACAAAGTAATAGGGGTCACCCAGATATACCCAGCCATAACCAAGTAATAGGGGTCACTCACATATACCCAGCAATAACCAAGTAATAGGGGTCACTCAGATATACCTGGCAATAACCAAGTAATAGGGGTCACTCAGATATACCCGGCCATAACCAAGTAATAGGGGTCACTCAGATATACCCAGCAATAACCAAGTAATAGGGGTCACTAACATATACCCAGCAATAACCAAGTAATAGGGGTCACTAACATATACCCAGAAATAACCAAGTAATAGGGGTCACCCAGATATACCCAGCCATAACCAAGTAATAGGGGTCACTCAGATATACCCGGCCATAACAAAGTAATAGGGGTCACTCAGATATACCCAGCAATAACCAAGTAATAGGACTCACTCACATATACCCAGCAATAACCAAGTAATAGGGGTCACACAGATATACCCACCCATAACCAAGTAATAGGGGTCTCTCAGATATACCCAGCAATAACAAAGTAATAGGGGTCACTCAGATATACCCAGCAATATCCAAGTAATAGGGGTCACTCAGATATAGCCGGCCATAACAAAGTAATAGGGGTCACTCAGATATACCCAGCAATAACCAAGTAATAGGAGTCACTCCCATATACCCAGCAATAACCAAGTAATAGGGGTCACCAAGATATACCCAGCCATAACCAAGTAATAGGGGTCACTCAGATATACCCAGCAATAACAAAGTAATAGGGGTCACTCAGATATACCCAGCAAATTCCAAGTAATAGGGGTCACTCAGATATACCCAGCAATAACAAAGTAATAGGGGTCACTCAGATATACCTGGCAATAACAAAGTAATAGGGGTCACTCAGATATACCCGGCCATAACCAAGTAATAGGGGTCACTCAGATATACCCAGCAATAACCAAGTAATAGGGGTCACTAACATATACCCAGCAATAACCAAGTAATAGGGGTCACTAACATATACCCAGAAATAACCAAGTAATAGGGGTCACCCAGATATACCCAGCCATAACCAAGTAATAGGGGTCACTCAGATATACCCAGCAATAACCAAGTAATAGGGGTCACTAACATATACCCAGCAATAACCTAGTAATACGGGTTACTCAGATATACCCAGCAATAACCAAGTAATAGGGGTCACTCAGATATACCCGGCAATAACCAAGTAATAGGGGTCACTCAGATATAGCCGGCCATAACCAACTAATAGCGGTCACTCAGATATAGCCGGCCATAACCAAGTAATAGGGGACACTCAGATATAGCCATCAATAACCAAGTAATAGGGGTCACCCAGATATACCCAGAAATAACGAAGTAATAGGGGTCACTCACATATACCCAGCAATAACCAAGTAAAAGGGGTCACTCAGATATACCCACTCATAACCAAGTAATACGGCTCACTCAGATATACCCAGCCATAACCAAGCAATAGGGGTCACCCAAATATACCGATCCGTAACCAAGTAATAGGGCTTACTAACATATACCCAGCAATAACCAAGTAATAGGGGTCACTCACATTTACCCAGCAATAACCAAGTAATAGGGGTCACTCAGATATACCCAGCTATAACCAAGTAATAGGGGTCACTCACATATACCCGGCAATGACCAAGTAATAGGGGTCACTCACATATACCCGGCAATAACCAAGTAATAGGGGTCACTCAGATGTACCCGGCAATAACCAAGTAATAGGGGTCACTCAGATATACCCAGCAATAACCAAGTAATAGGGGTCACTCAGATATACCCAGCCATAACCAAGTAATAGGGGTCACTCAGATACACCCAACCAAACCAAGTAATGGGGGTCAATCAAATATACCCAGCTATAACCAAGTAATAGGGGTCACTCAGATATACCCAGCCATAAGCAAGTAATAGGGGTCCCTCATATATACCCAGCCATACCCAAGTAATAGGGGTCACTCAGATATACCCAGCCATAACCGAGTAATAGGGGTCACTCAGATATACCCAGCAATAACTAAGAAATAGGGGTCACTCAGACATACCCAGAAATAACCAAGTAATAGGGGTCACCCAGATATACCCAGCGATAACCAAGTAATAGGGGTCACTCACATATACCCCGCAATAACCAAGTAATAGGGGTCACTCAGATATAGCCGGCAATAACCAAGTAATAGGGATCACTCAGATATACCCAGCAATAACAAAGTAATAGGGATCACTCAGATATACCCAGCAATAACCAAGTAATAGGGGTCACTAACATATACCCAGCAATAACCAAGTAATAGGGGTCACTCACATATACCCAGCAATAACCAAGTAATAGGGGTCACTCAGATATACCCAGCCATAACCAAGTAATAGGGGTCACTCACATATACCCAGCCAACCAAGTAATAGGGGTCACTCAGTTATACCCAGCAATAACCAAGTAATAGGGGTCACCCAGATATACCCAGCAATAACTAAGAAATAGGGGTCACTCAGACATACCCAGAAATAACCAAGTAATAGGGTCACCCAGATATACCCAGCGATAACCAAGTAATAGGGGTCACTCACATATACCCCGCAATAACCAAGTAATAGGTGTCACTCAGATATAGCCGGCAATAACCAAGTAATAGGGATCACTCAGATATACCCAGCAATAACAAAGTAATAGGGATCACTCAGATATACCCAGCAATAACCAAGTAATAGGGGTCACTAACATACACCCAGCAATAACCAAGTAATAGGGGTCACTCACATATACCCAGCAATAACCAAGTAATAGGGGTCACTCAGATATACCCAGCCATAACCAAGTAATAGGGGTCACTCACATATACCCAGCCAACCAAGTAATAGGGGTCACTCAGTTATACCCAGCAATAACCAAGTAATAGGGGTCACTCAGATATACCCAGCAATAACAAAGTAATAGGGGTCACTCAGATATACCCAGCAATATCCAAGTAATAGGGGTCACTCAGATATACCCGGCCATAACAAAGTAATAGGGGTCACTCAGATATACCCAGAAATAACCAAGTAATAGGAGTCACTCCTATATACCCAGCTATAACCAAATAATAGGGGTCACCAAGATATACCAAGCCATAACCAAGTAATAGGGGTCACTCAGATATACCCAGCAATAACCAAGTAATAGGGGTCACTCAGATATACCCGGCAATAACCAAGTAATAGGGTCACTCAGATATAGCCGGCCATAACCAACTAATAGGGGTCACTCAGATATAGCCGGCCATAACCAAGTAATAGGGGACACTCAGATATAGCCATCAATAACCAAGTAATAGGGGTCACCCAGATATACCCAGAAATAACAAAGTAATAGGGGTCACTCAGATATACCCAGCAATAACCAAGTAATAGGGGTCACTAACATATACCCAGCAATAACCAAGTAATAGGGGTCACTCACATATACCCAGCAATAACCAAGTAATAGGGGTCACTCAGATATACCCAGCCATAACCAAGTAATAGGGGTCACTCACATATACAGATGCCAACCAAGTAATAGGGGTCACTCAGATATACCCAGCAATAACCAAGTAATAGGGGTCACCCAGATATACCCAGCCATAACCAAGTAATAGGGGTCACTCAGATATACCCAGCAATAACAAAGTAATAGGGGTCACTCAGATATACCCAGCAATATCCAAGTAATAGGGGTCACTCAGATATACCCGGCCATAACAAAGTAATAGGGGTCACTCAGATATACCCAGCAATAACCAAGTAATAGGAGTCACTCCCATATACCCAGCTATAACCAAATAATAGGGGTCACCAAGATATACCAAGCCATAACCAAGTAATAGGGGTCACTCAGATATACCCAGCAATAACCAAGTAATAGGGGTCACTCACATATACCCAGCAATAACCAAGTAAAAGGGGTCACTGAGATATACCCACCCATAACCAAGTAATAGGGCTCACTCAGATATACCCAGCCATAACCAAGCAATAGGGGTCACCCAAATATACCGATCCGTAACCAAGTAATAGGGCTTACTAACATATACCCAGCAATAACCAAGTAATAGGGGTCACTCACATTTACCCAGCAATAACCAAGTAATAGGGGTCACTCAGATATACCCAGCTATAACCAAGTAATAGGGGTCACTCACATATACCCTGCAATGACCAAGTAATAGGGGTCACTCACATATACCCGGCAATAACCAAGTAATAGGGGTCACTCAGATGTACCCGGCAATAACCAAGTAATAGGGGTCACTCAGATATACCCAGCAATAACCAAGTAATAGGGGTCACTCAGCTATACCCAGCCATAACCAAGTAATAGGGGTCACTCAGATACACCCAACCAAACCAAGTAATGGGGGTCAATCAAATATACCAAGGTATAACCAAGTAATAGGGGTCACTCAGATATACCCAGCCATAAGCAAGTAATAGGGGTCCCTCATATATACCCAGCCATACCCAAGTAATAGGGGTCACTCAGATATACCCAGCCATAACCGAGTAATAGGGGTCACTCAGATATACCCAGCAATAACTAAGTAATAGGGGTCACTCAGACATATCCAGCAATAACCAAGTAATAAGGGTCACCCAGATATACCCAGCGATAACCAAGTAATAGGGGTCACTCACATATACCCCGCAATAACCAAGTAATAGGGGTCACTCAGATATAGCCGGCAATAACCAAGTAATAGGGATCACTCAGATATACCCAGCAATAACAAAGTAATAGGGATCACTCAGATATACCCAGCAATAACCAAGTAATAGGGGTCACTAACATATACCCAGCAATAACCAAGTAATAGGTGTCACTCACATATACCCAGCAATAACCAAGTAATAGGGGTCACTCAGATATACCCAGCCATAACCAAGTAATAGGGGTCACTCACATATACTCAGCCAACCAAGTAATAGGGGTCACTCAGATATACCCAGCAATAACCAAGTAATAGGGGTCACCCAGATATACCCAGCCATAATCAAGTAATAGGGGTCACTCAGATATACCCAGCAATAACAAAGTAATAGGGGTCACTCAGATATACCCAGCAATATCCAAGTAATAGGGGTCACTCAGATATACCCGGCCATGACAAAGTAATAGGGGTCACTCAGATATACCCAGCAATAACCAAGTAATAGGAGTCACTCCCATATACCCAGCTATAACCAAATAATAGGGTCACCAAGATATACCAAGCCATAACCAAGTAATAGGGGTCACTCAGATATACCCAGCAATAACAAAGTAATAGTGGTCACTCAGATTTACCCAGCAATATCCAAGTAATACGGGTCATCAGATATACCCAGCAATAACAAAGTAATAGGGGTCACTCAGATATACCCGGCAATAACAAAGTAATAGGGGTCACTAACATATACCCAGCAATTACCAAGTAATAGGGGTCACCAAGATATACCCAGCCATAACCAAGTAATAGGGGTCACTCAGATATACCCAGCAATAACAAAGTAATAGGGGTCACTCAGATATACCCAGCAATATCCAAGTAATAGGGGTCACTCAGATATACCCAGCAATAACAAAGTAATAGGGGTCACTCAGATATACCTGGCAATAACCAAGTAATAGGGGTCACTCAGACATACACGGCCATAACCAAGTAATAGGGGTCACTCAGATATACCCAGCAATAACCAAGTAATTGGGGTCACTAACATATACCCAGCAATAACCAAGTAATAGGGGTCACTAACATATACCCAGAAATAACCAAGTAATAGGGGTCACCCAGATATACCCAGCCATAACCAAGTAATAGGGGTCACTCAGATATACCCAGCAATAACCAAGTAATAGGGGTCACTAACATATACCCAGCAATAACCTAGTAATACGGGTTACTCAGATATACCCAGCAATAACCAAGTAATAGGGGTCACTCAGATATACCCGGCAATAACCAAGTAATAGGGGTCACTCAGATATAGCCGGCCATAACCAACTAATAGGGGTCACTCAGATATAGCCGGCCATAACCAAGTAATAGGGGACACTCAGATATAGCCATCAATAACCAAGTAATAGGGGTCACCCAGATATACCCAGAAATAATGAAGTAATAGGGGTCACTCACATATACCCAGCAATAACCAAGTAATAGGGGTCACTCACATATACCCAGCAATAACCAAGTAATAGGGGTCACTCAGATATACCCAGCCATAACCAAGTAATAGGGGTCACTCATATATACCCAGCCAACCAAGTAATAGGGGTCACTCAGATATACCCAGCAATAACCAAGTAATAGGGGTCACCCAGATATACCCAGCCATAATCAAGTAATAGGGGTCACTCAGATATACCCAGCAATAACAAAGTAATAGGGGTCACTCAGATATACCCAGCAATATCCAAGTAATAGGGGTCACTCAGATATACCCGGCCATAACAAAGTAATAGGGGTCACTCAGATATACCCAGCAATAACCAAGTAATAGGAGTCACTCCCATATACCCAGCTATAACCAAATAATAGGGGTCACCAAGATATACCAAGCCATAACCAAGTAATAGGGGTCACTCAGATATACCCAGCAATAACAAAGTAATAGTGGTCACTCAGATTTACCCAGCAATATCCAAGTAATACGGGTCACTCAGATATACCCAGCAATAACAAAGTAATAGGGTCACTCAGATATACCCGGCAATAACAAAGTAATAGGGGTCACTAACATATACCCAGCAATTACCAAGTAATAGAGGTCACTAAGATATACCCAGCCATGACCAAGTAATAGGGGTCACTCAGATATACCCAGCAATAACAAAGTAACAGGGGTCACTCAGATATACCCAGCAATATCCAAGTAATAGGGGTCACTCAGATATACCCAGCAATAACAAAGTAATAGGGGTCACCCAGATATACCCAGCCATAACCAAGTAATAGGGGTCACTCACATATACCCAGCAATAACCAAGTAATAGGGGTCACTCAGATATACCTGGCAATAACCAAGTAATAGGGGTCACTCAGATATACCCGGCCATAACCAAGTAATAGGGGTCACTCAGATATACCCAGCAATAACCAAGTAATAGGGGTCACTAACATATACCCAGCAATAACCAAGTAATAGGGGTCACTAACATATACCCAGAAATAACCAAGTAATAGGGGTCACCCAGATATACCCAGCCATAACCAAGTAATAGGGGTCACTCAGATATACCCGGCCATAACAAAGTAATAGGGGTCACTCAGATATACCCAGCAATAACCAAGTAATAGGACTCACTCACATATACCCAGCAATAACCAAGTAATAGGGGTCACACAGATATACCCACCCATAACCAAGTAATAGGGGTCTCTCAGATATACCCAGCAATAACAAAGTAATAGGGGTCACTCAGATATACCCAGCAATATCCAAGTAATAGGGGTCACTCAGATATAGCCGGCCATAACAAAGTAATAGGGGTCACTCAGATATACCCAGCAATAACCAAGTAATAGGAGTCACTCCCATATACCCAGCAATAACCAAGTAATAGGGGTCACCAAGATATACCCAGCCATAACCAAGTAATAGGGGTCACTCAGATATACCCAGCAATAACAAAGTAATAGGGGTCACTCAGATATACCCAGCAAATTCCAAGTAATAGGGGTCACTCAGATATACCCAGCAATAACAAAGTAATAGGGGTCACTCAGATATACCTGGCAATAACAAAGTAATAGGGGTCACTCAGATATACCCGGCCATAACCAAGTAATAGGGGTCACTCAGATATACCCAGCAATAACCAAGTAATAGGGGTCACTAACATATACCCAGCAATAACCAAGTAATAGGGGTCACTAACATATACCCAGAAATAACCAAGTAATAGGGGTCACCCAGATATACCCAGCCATAACCAAGTAATAGGGGTCACTCAGATATACCCAGCAATAACCAAGTAATAGGGGTCACTAACATATACCCAGCAATAACCTAGTAATACGGGTTACTCAGATATACCCAGCAATAACCAAGTAATAGGGGTCACTCAGATATACCCGGCAATAACCAAGTAATAGGGGTCACTCAGATATAGCCGGCCATAACCAACTAATAGCGGTCACTCAGATATAGCCGGCCATAACCAAGTAATAGGGGACACTCAGATATAGCCATCAATAACCAAGTAATAGGGGTCACCCAGATATACCCAGAAATAACGAAGTAATAGGGGTCACTCACATATACCCAGCAATAACCAAGTAAAAGGGGTCACTCAGATATACCCACTCATAACCAAGTAATACGGCTCACTCAGATATACCCAGCCATAACCAAGCAATAGGGGTCACCCAAATATACCGATCCGTAACCAAGTAATAGGGCTTACTAACATATACCCAGCAATAACCAAGTAATAGGGGTCACTCACATTTACCCAGCAATAACCAAGTAATAGGGGTCACTCAGATATACCCAGCTATAACCAAGTAATAGGGTCACTCACATATACCCGGCAATGACCAAGTAATAGGGGTCACTCACATATACCCGGCAATAACCAAGTAATAGGGGTCACTCAGATGTACCCGGCAATAACCAAGTAATAGGGGTCACTCAGATATACCCAGCAATAACCAAGTAATAGGGGTCACTCAGATATACCCAGCCATAACCAAGTAATAGGGGTCACTCAGATACACCCAACCAAACCAAGTAATGGGGGTCAATCAAATATACCCAGCTATAACCAAGTAATAGGGGTCACTCAGATATACCCAGCCATAAGCAAGTAATAGGGGTCCCTCATATATACCCAGCCATACCCAAGTAATAGGGGTCACTCAGATATACCCAGCCATAACCGAGTAATAGGGGTCACTCAGATATACCCAGCAATAACTAAGAAATAGGGGTCACTCAGACATACCCAGAAATAACCAAGTAATAGGGGTCACCCAGATATACCCAGCGATAACCAAGTAATAGGGGTCACTCACATATACCCCGCAATAACCAAGTAATAGGGGTCACTCAGATATAGCCGGCAATAACCAAGTAATAGGGATCACTCAGATATACCCAGCAATAACAAAGTAATAGGGATCACTCAGATATACCCAGCAATAACCAAGTAATAGGGGTCACTAACATATACCCAGCAATAACCAAGTAATAGGGGTCACTCACATATACCCAGCAATAACCAAGTAATAGGGGTCACTCAGATATACCCAGCCATAACCAAGTAATAGGGGTCACTCACATATACCCAGCCAACCAAGTAATAGGGGTCACTCAGTTATACCCAGCAATAACCAAGTAATAGGGGTCACCCAGATATACCCAGCAATAACTAAGAAATAGGGGTCACTCAGACATACCCAGAAATAACCAAGTAATAGGGGTCACCCAGATATACCCAGCGATAACCATGTAATAGGGGTCACTCACATATACCCCGCAATAACCAAGTAATAGGTGTCACTCAGATATAGCCGGCAATAACCAAGTAATAGGGATCACTCAGATATACCCAGCAATAACAAAGTAATAGGGATCACTCAGATATACCCAGCAATAACCAAGTAATAGGGGTCACTAACATACACCCAGCAATAACCAAGTAATAGGGGTCACTCACATATACCCAGCAATAACCAAGTAATAGGGGTCACTCAGATATACCCAGCCATAACCAAGTAATAGGGGTCACTCACATATACCCAGCCAACCAAGTAATAGGGGTCACTCAGTTATACCCAGCAATAACCAAGTAATAGGGGTCACTCAGATATACCCAGCAATAACAAAGTAATAGGGGTCACTCAGATATACCCAGCAATATCCAAGTAATAGGGGTCACTCAGATATACCCGGCCATAACAAAGTAATAGGGGTCACTCAGATATACCCAGAAATAACCAAGTAATAGGAGTCACTCCTATATACCCAGCTATAACCAAATAATAGGGGTCACCAAGATATACCAAGCCATAACCAAGTAATAGGGGTCACTCAGATATACCCAGCAATAACCAAGTAATAGGGGTCACTCAGATATACCCGGCAATAACCAAGTAATAGGGTCACTCAGATATAGCCAGCCATAACCAACTAATAGGGGTCACTCAGATATAGCCGGCCATAACCAAGTAATAGGGGACACTCAGATATAGCCATCAATAACCAAGTAATAGGGGTCACCCAGATATACCCAGAAATAACAAAGTAATAGGGTCACTCAGATATACCCAGCAATAACCAAGTAATAGGGGTCACTAACATATACCCAGCAATAACCAAGTAATAGGGGTCACTCACATATACCCAGCAATAACCAAGTAATAGGGGTCACTCAGATATACCCAGCCATAACCAAGTAATAGGGGTCACTCACATATACAGATGCCAACCAAGTAATAGGGGTCACTCAGATATACCCAGCAATAACCAAGTAATAGGGGTCACCCAGATATACCCAGCCATAACCAAGTAATAGGGGTCACTCAGATATACCCAGCAATAACAAAGTAATAGGGGTCACTCAGATATACCCAGCAATATCCAAGTAATAGGGGTCACTCAGATATACCCGGCCATAACAAAGTAATAGGGGTCACTCAGATATACCCAGCAATAACCAAGTAATAGGAGTCACTCCCATATACCCAGCTATAACCAAATAATAGGGGTCACCAAGATATACCAAGCCATAACCAAGTAATAGGGTCACTCAGATATACCCAGCAATAACCAAGTAATAGGGGTCACTCACATATACCCAGCAATAACCAAGTAAAAGGGGTCACTGAGATATACCCACCCATAACCAAGTAATAGGGCTCACTCAGATATACCCAGCCATAACCAAGCAATAGGGGTCACCCAAATATACCGATCCGTAACCAAGTAATAGGGCTTACTAACATATACCCAGCAATAACCAAGTAATAGGGGTCACTCACATTTACCCAGCAATAACCAAGTAATAGGGGTCACTCAGATATACCCAGCTATAACCAAGTAATAGGGTCACTCACATATACCCTGCAATGACCAAGTAATAGGGGTCACTCACATATACCCGGCAATAACCAAGTAATAGGGGTCACTCAGATGTACCCGGCAATAACCAAGTAATAGGGGTCACTCAGATATACCCAGCAATAACCAAGTAATAGGGGTCACTCAGCTATACCCAGCCATAACCAAGTAATAGGGGTCACTCAGATACACCCAACCAAACCAAGTAATGGGGGTCAATCAAATATACCAAGGTATAACCAAGTAATAGGGGTCACTCAGATATACCCAGCCATAAGCAAGTAATAGGGGTCCCTCATATATACCCAGCCATACCCAAGTAATAGGGGTCACTCAGATATACCCAGCCATAACCGAGTAATAGGGGTCACTCAGATATACCCAGCAATAACTAAGTAATAGGGGTCACTCAGACATATCCAGCAATAACCAAGTAATAAGGGTCACCCAGATATACCCAGCGATAACCAAGTAATAGGGGTCACTCACATATACCCCGCAATAACCAAGTAATAGGGGTCACTCAGATATAGCCGGCAATAACCAAGTAATAGGGATCACTCAGATATACCCAGCAATAACAAAGTAATAGGGATCACTCAGATATACCCAGCAATAACCAAGTAATAGGGGTCACTAACATATACCCAGCAATAACCAAGTAATAGGTGTCACTCACATATACCCAGCAATAACCAAGTAATAGGGGTCACTCAGATATACCCAGCCATAACCAAGTAATAGGGGTCACTCACATATACTCAGCCAACCAAGTAATAGGGGTCACTCAGATATACCCAGCAATAACCAAGTAATAGGGGTCACCCAGATATACCCAGCCATAATCAAGTAATAGGGGTCACTCAGATATACCCAGCAATAACAAAGTAATAGGGGTCACTCAGATATACCCAGCAATATCCAAGTAATAGGGGTCACTCAGATATACCCGGCCATAACAAAGTAATAGGGTCACTCAGATATACCCAGCAATAACCAAGTAATAGGAGTCACTCCCATATACCCAGCTATAACCAAATAATAGGGGTCACCAAGATATACCAAGCCATAACCAAGTAATAGGGGTCACTCAGATATACCCAGCAATAACAAAGTAATAGTGGTCACTCAGATTTACCCAGCAATATCCAAGTAATACGGGTCATCAGATATACCCAGCAATAACAAAGTTATAGGGTCACTCAGATATACCCGGCAATAACAAAGTAATAGGGGTCACTAACATATACCCAGCAATTACCAAGTAATAGAGGTCACTAAGATATACCCAGCCATGACCAAGTAATAGGGGTCACTCAGATATACCCAGCAATAACAAAGTAACAGGGGTCACTCAGATATACCCAGCAATATCCAAGTAATAGGGGTCACTCAGATATACCCAGCAATAACAAAGTAATAGGGGTCACCCAGATATACCCAGCCATAACCAAGTATTAGGGGTCACTCACATATACCCAGCAATAACCAAGTAATAGGGGTCACTCAGATATACCTGGCAATAACCAAGTAATAGGGTCACTCAGATATACCCGGCCATAACCAAGTAATAGGGGTCACTCAGATATACCCAGCAATAACCAAGTAATAGGGGTCACTAACATATACCCAGCAATAACCAAGTAATAGGGGTCACTAACATATACCCAGAAATAACCAAGTAATAGGGGTCACCCAGATATACCCAGCCATAACCAAGTAATAGGGGTCACTCAGATATACCCGGCCATAACAAAGTAATAGGGGTCACTCAGATATACCCAGCAATAACCAAGTAATAGGACTCACTCACATATACCCAGCAAAAACCAAGTAATAGGGGTCACACAGATATACCCAGCCATAACCAAGTAATAGGGGTCTCTCAGATATACCCAGCAATAACAAAGTAATAGGGGTCACTCAGATATACCCAGCAATATCCAAGTAATAGGGGTCACTCAGATATAGCCGGCCATAACAAAGTAATAGGGGTCACTCAGATATACCCAGCAATAACCAAGTAATAGGAGTCACTCCCATATACCCAGCAATAACCAAGTAATAGGGGTCACCAAGATATACCCAGCCATAACCAAGTAATAGGGGTCACTCAGATATACCCAGCAATAACAAAGTAATAGGGGTCACTCAGATATACCCAGCAATATCCAAGTAATAGGGGTCACTCAGATATACCCAGCAATAACAAAGTAATAGGGGTCACTCAGATATACCTGGCAATAACCAAGTAATAGGGGTCACTCAGATATACCCGGCCATAACCAAGTAATAGGGGTCACTCAGATATACCCAGCAATAACCAAGTAATAGGGGTCACTAACATATACCCAGCAATAACCAAGTAATAGGGGTCACTAACATATACCCAGAAATAACCAAGTAATAGGGGTCACCCAGATATACCCAGCCATAACCAAGTAATAGGGGTCACTCAGATATACCCAGCAATAACCAAGTAATAGGGGTCACTAACATATACCCAGCAATAACCTAGTAATACAGGTTACTCAGATATACCCAGCAATAACCAAGTAATAGGGGTCACTCAGATATACCCGGCAATAACCAAGTAATAGGGGTCACTCAGATATAGCCGGCCATAACCAACTAATAGGGGTCACTCAGATATAGCCGGCCATAACCAAGTAATAGGGGACACTCAGATATAGCCATCAATAACCAAGTAATAGGGTCACCCAGATATACCCAGAAATAACGAAGTAATAGGGGTCACTCACATATACCCAGCAATAACCAAGTAATAGGGGTCACTCACATATACCCAGCAATAACCAAGTAATAGGGGTCACTCAGATATACCCAGCCATAACTAAGTAATAGGGGTCACTCATATATACCCAGCCAACCAAGTAATAGGGGTCACTCAGATATACCCAGCAATAACCAAGTAATAGGGGTCACCCAGATATACCCAGCCATAATCAAGTAATAGGGGTCACTCAGATATACCCAGCAATAACAAAGTAATAGGGGTCACTCAGATATACCCAGCAATATCCAAGTAATAGGGGTCACTCAGATATACCCGGCCATAACAAAGTAATAGGGGTCACTCAGATATACCCAGCAATAACCAAGTAATAGGAGTCACTCCCATATACCCAGCTATAACCAATAATAGGGGTCACCAAGATATACCAAGCCATAACCAAGTAATAGGGGTCAATCAGATATACCCAGCAATAACAAAGTAATAGTGGTCACTCAGATTTACCCAGCAATATCCAAGTAATACGGGTCACTCAGATATACCCAGCAATAACAAAGTAATAGGGGTCACTCAGATATACCCGGCAATAACAAAGTAATAGGGTCACTAACATATACCCAGCAATTACCAAGTAATAGAGGTCACTAAGATATACCCAGCCATGACCAAGTAATAGGGGTCACTCAGATATACCCAGCAATAACAAAGTAACAGGGGTCACTCAGATATACCCAGCAATATCCAAGTAATAGGGGTCACTCATATATACCTGGCAATAACCAAGTAATAGGGGTCACTCAGATATACCCGGCCATAACCAAGTAATAGGGGTCACTCAGATATACCCAGCAATAACCAAGTAATAGGGGTCACTAACATATACCCAGCAATAACCAAGTAATAGGGGTCACTAACATATACCCAGAAATAACCAAGTAATAGGGGTCACCCAGATATACCCAAGTAATAGGGGTCACTCAGATATACCCGGCCATAACAAAGTAATAGGGGTCACTCAGATATACCCAGCAATAACCAAGTAATAGGACTCACTCACATATACCCAGCAATAACCAAGTAATAGGGGTCACACAGATATACCCAGCCATAACCAAGTAATAGGGTCTCTCAGATATACCCAGCAATAACAAAGTAATAGGGGTCACTCAGATATACCCAGCAATATCCAAGTAATAGGGGTCACTCAGATATAGCCGGCCATAACAAAGTAATAGGGTCACTCAGATATACCCAGCAATAACCAAGTAATAGGAGTCACTCCCATATACCCAGCAATAGCCAAGTAATAGGGGTCACCAAGATATACCCAGCCATAACCAAGTAATAGGGGTCACTCAGATATACCCAGCAATAACAAAGTAATAGGGTCACTCAGATATACCCAGCAATATCCAAGTAATAGGGGTCACTCAGATATACCCAGCAATAAC
Source organism: Calotriton arnoldi (assembly GCA_963921515.1). Lineage (NCBI taxonomy): Eukaryota > Metazoa > Chordata > Amphibia > Caudata > Salamandridae > Calotriton > Calotriton arnoldi. The sequence continues at coordinate 1,194,197 of CAWUFW010005485.1, forward strand.
AAAGTAATAGGGGTCACTCAGATATACCTGGCAATAACCAAGTAATAGGGTCACTCAGATATACCCGGCCATAACCAAGTAATAGGGGTCACTCAGATATACCCAGCAATAACCAAGTAATAGGGGTCACTAACATATACCCAGCAATAACCAAGTAATAGGGGTCACTAACATATACCCAGAAATAACCAAGTAATAGGGGTCACCCAGATATACCCAGCCATAACCAAGTAATAGGGGTCACTCAGATATACCCAGCAATAACCAAGTAATAGGGGTCACTAACATATACCCAGCAATAACCTAGTAATACGGGTTACTCAGATATACCCAGCAATAACCAAGTAATAGGGGTCACTCAGATATACCCGGCAATAACCAAGTAATAGGGGTCACTCAGATATAGCCGGCCATAACCAACTAATAGGGGTCACTCAGATATAGCCGGCCATAATCAAGTAATAGGGGACACTCAGATATAGCCATCAATAACCAAGTAATAGGGGTCACCCAGATATACCCAGAAATAACGAAGTAATAGGGGTCACTCACATATACCCAGCAATAACCAAGTAAAAGGGGTCACTCAGATATACCCACCCATAACCAAGTAATAGGGCTCACTCAGATATACCCAGCCATAACCAAGCAATAGGGGTCACCCAAATATACCGATCCGTAACCAAGTAATAGGGCTTAATAACATATACCCAGCAATAACCAAGTAATAGGGGTCACTCACATTTACCCAGCAATAACCAAGTAATAGGGGTCACTCAGATATACCCAGCTATAACCAAGTAATAGGGGTCACTCACATATACCCGGCAATGACCAAGTAATAGGGGTCACTCACATATACCCGGCAATAACCAAGTAATAGGGGTCACTCAGATGTACCCGGCAATAACCAAGTAATAGGGGTCACTCAGATATACCCAGCAATAACCAAGTAATAGGGGTCACTCAGATATACCCAGCCATAACCAAGTAATAGGGGTCACTCAGATACACCCAACCAAACCAAGTAATGGGGGTCAATCAAATATACCCAGCTATAACCAAGTAATAGGGGTCACTCAGATATACCCAGCCATAAGCAAGTAATAGGGGTCCCTCATATATACCCAGCCATACCCAAGTAATAGGGGTCACTCAGATATACCCAGCCATAACCGAGTAATAGGGGTCACTCAGATATACCCAGCAATAACTAAGAAATAGGGGTCACTCAGACATACCCAGAAATAACCAAGTAATAGGGGTCACCCAGATATACCCAGCGATAACCAAGTAATAGGGGTCACTCACATATACCCCGCAATAACCAAGTAATAGGGGTCACTCAGATATAGCCGGCAATAACCAAGTAATAGGGATCACTCAGATATACCCAGCAATAACAAAGTAATAGGGATCACTCAGATATACCCAGCAATAACCAAGTAATAGGGGTCACTAACATATACCCAGCAATAACCAAGTAATAGGGGTCACTCACATATACCCAGCAATAACCAAGTAATAGGGGTCACTCAGATATACCCAGCCAACCAAGTAATAGGGGTCACTCAGATATACCCAGCAATAACCAAGTAATAGGGGTCACCCAGATATACCCAGCCATAACTAAGTAATAGGGGTCACTCAGATATACCCAGCAATAACAAAGTAATAGGGGTCACTCAGATATACCCAGCAATATCCAAGTAATAGGGGTCACTCAGATATACCCGGCCATAACAAAGTAATAGGGGTCACTCGGATATACCCAGCAATAACCAAGTAATAGGAGTCACTCCTATATACCCAGCTATAACCAAATAATAGGGGTCACCAAGATATACCAAGCCATAACCAAGTAATAGGGGTCACTCAGATATACCCAGCAATAACCAAGTAATAGGGGTCACTCAGATATACCCGGCAATAACCAAGTAATAGGGTCACTCAGATATAGCCGGCCATAACCAACTAATAGGGGTCACTCAGATATAGCCGGCCATAACCAAGTAATAGGGGACACTCAGATATAGCCATCAATAACCAAGTAATAGGGGTCACCCAGATATACCCAGAAATAACGAAGTAATAGGGGTCACTCAGATATACCCAGCAATAACCAAGTAATAGGGGTCACTAACATATACCCAGCAATAACCAAGTAATAGGGGTCACTCACATATACCCAGCAATAACCAAGTAATAGGGGTCACTCAGATATACCCAGCCATAACCAAGTAATAGGGGTCACTCACATATACCCAGCCAACCAAGTAATAGGGGTCACTCAGATATACCCAGCAATAACCAAGTAATAGGGGTCACCCAGATATACCCAGCCATAACCAAGTAATAGGGGTCACTCAGATATACCCAGCAATAACAAAGTAATAGGGGTCACTCAGATATACCCAGCAATATCCAAGTAATAGGGGTCACTCAGATATACCCGGCCATAACAAAGTAATAGGGGTCACTCAGATATACCCAGCAATAACCAAGTAATAGGAGTCACTCCCATATACCCAGCTATGACCAAATAATAGGGGTCACCAAGATATACCAAGCCATAACCAAGTAATAGGGGTCACTCAGATATACCCAGCAATAACCAAGTAATAGGGGTCACTCACATATACCCAGCAATAACCAAGTAATAGGGGTCACTCAGATATACCCACCCATAACCAAGTAATAGGGCTCACTCAGATATACCCAGCCATAACCAAGCAATAGGGGTCACCCAAATATACCGATCCGTAACCAAGTAATAGGGCTTACTAACATATACCCAGCAATAACCAAGTAATAGGGGTCACTCACATTTACCCAGCAATAACCAAGTAATAGGGTCACTCACATATACACGGCAATAACCAAGTAATAGGGGTCACTCAGATGTACACGGCAATAACCAAGTAATAGGGGTCACTCAGATATACCCAGCAATAACCAAGTAATAGGGGTCACTCAGCTATACCCAGCCATAACCAAGTAATAGGGGTCACTCAGATACACCCAACCAAACCAAGTAATGGGGTCAATCAAATATACCAAGGTATAACCAAGTAATAGGGGTCACTCAGATATACCCAGCCATAAGCAAGTAATAGGGGTCCCTCATATATACCCAGCCATACCCAAGTAATAGCGGTCACTCAGATATACCCAGCCATAACCGAGTAATAGGGGTCACTCAGATATACCCAGCAATAACTAAGTAATAGGGGTCACTCAGACATACCCAGCAATAACCAAGTAATAGGGGTCACCCAGATATACCCAGCGATAACCAAGTAATAGGGTCACTCAGATATACCCCGCAATAACCAAGTAATAGGGGTCACTCAGATATAGACGGCAATAACCAAGTAATAGGGATCACTCAGATATACCCAGCAATAACAAAGTAATAGGGATCACTCAGATATACCCAGCAATAACCAAGTAATAGGGGTCACTAACATATACCCAGCAATAACCAAGTAATAGGGGTCACTCACATATACCCAGCAATAACCAAGTAATAGGGGTCACTCAGATATACCCAGCCATAACCAAGTAATAGGGGTCACTCACATATACCCAGCCAACCAAGTAATAGGGGTCACTCAGATATACCCAGCAATAACCAAGTAATAGGGGTCACCCAGATATACCCAGCCATAATCAAGTAATAGGGGTCACTCAGATATACCCAGCAATAACAAAGTAATAGGGGTCACTCAGATATACCCAGCAATATCCAAGTAATAGGGGTCACTCAGATATACCCGGCCATAACAAAGTAATAGGGGTCACTCAGATATACCCAGCAATAACCAAGTAATAGGAGTCACTCCCATATACCCAGCTATAACCAAATAATAGGGGTCACCAAGATATACCAAGCCATAACCAAGTAATAGGGGTCACTCAGATATACCCAGCAATAACAAAGTAATAGTGGTCACTCAGATTTACCCAGCAATATCCAAGTAATACGGGTCACTCAGATATACCCAGCAATAACAAAGTAATAGGGGTCACTCAGATATACCCGGCAATAACAAAGTAATAGGGGTCACTAACATATACCAGCAATTACCAAGTAATAGAGGTCACTAAGATATACCCAGCCATGACCAAGTAATAGGGTCACTCAGATATACCCAGCAATAACAAAGTAACAGGGGTCACTCAGATATACCCAGCAATATCCAAGTAATAGGGGTGACTCAGATATACCCAGCAATAACAAAGTAATAAGGGTCACCAAGATATACCCAGCCATAACCAAGTAATAGGGGTCACTCACATATACCCAGCAATAACCAAGTAATAGGGGTCACTCAGATATACCTGGCAATAACCAAGTAATAGGGGTCACTCAGATATACCCGGCCATAACCAAGTAATAGGGGTCACTCAGATATACCCAGCAATAACCAAGTAATAGGGGTCACTAACATATACCCAGCAATAACCAAGTAATAGGGGTCACTAACATATACCCAGAAATAACCAAGTAATAGGGGTCACCCAGATATACCCAGCCATAACCAAGTAATAGGGGTCACTCAGATATACCCGGCCATAACAAAGTAATAGGGGTCACTCAGATATACCCAGCAATAACCAAGTAATAGGACTCACTCACATATACCCAGCAATAACTAAGTAATAGGGGTCACACAGATATACCCAGCCATAACCAAGTAATAGGGGTCTCTCAGATATATCCAGCAATAACAAAGTAATAGGGGTCACTCAGATATACCCAGCAATATCCAAGTAATAGGGGTCACTCAGATATAGCCGGCCATAACAAAGTAATAGGGGTCACTCAGATATACCCAGCAATAACCAAGTAATAGGATTCACTCCCATATACCCAGCAATAACCAAGTAATAGGGGTCACCAAGATATACCCAGCCATAACCAAGTAATAGGGGTCACTCAGATATACCCAGCAATAACAAAGTAATAGGGGTCACTCAGATATACCCAGCAATATCCAAGTAATAGGGGTCACTCAGATATACACAGCAATAACAAAGTAATAGGGGTCACTCAGATATACCTGGCAATAACCAAGTAATAGGGGTCACTCACATATACCCAGCAATAACCAAGTAATAGGGGTCACTCAGATATACCCAGCCATAACCAAGTAATAGGGGTCACTCACATATACCCAGCCAACCAAGTAATAGGGGACACTCAGATATACCCAGCAATAACCAAGTAATAGGGGTCACCCAGATATACCCAGCCATAATCAAGTAATAGGGGTCACTCAGATATACCCAGCAATAACAAAGTAATAGGGGTCACTCAGATATACCCAGCAATATCCAAGTAATAGGGGTCACTCAGATATACCCGGCCATAACAAAGTAATAGGGGTCACTCAGATATACCCAGCAATAACCAAGTAATAGGAGTCACTCCCATATACCCAGCTATAACCAAATAATAGGGGTCACCAAGATATACCAAGCCATAACCAAGTCATAGGGGTCACTCAGATATACCTAGCAATAACAAAGTAATAGTGGTCACTCAGATTTACCCAGCAATATCCAAGTAATACGGGTCACTCAGATATACCCAGCAATAACAAAGTAATAGGGGTCACTCAGATATACCCGGCAATAACAAAGTAATAGGGTCACTAACATATACCCAGCAATTACCAAGTAATAGAGGTCACTAAGATATACCCAGCCTTGACCAATTAATAGGGGTCACCCAGATATACCCAGCCATAACCAAGTAATAGGGGTCACTCACATATACCCAGCAATAACCAAGTAATAGGGGTCACTCAGATATACCTGGCAATAACCAAGTAATAGGGGTCACTCAGATATACCCGGCCATAACCAAGTAATAGGGGTCACTCAGATATACCCAGCAATAACCAAGTAATAGGGGTCACTAACATATACCCAGCAATAACCAAGTAATAGGGGTCACTAACATATACCCAGAAATAACCAAGTAATAGGGGTCACCCAGACATACCCAGCCATAACCAAGTAATAGGGGTCACTCAGATATACCCGGCCATAACAAAGTAATAGGGGTCACTCAGATATACCCAGCAATAACCAAGTAATAGGACTCACTCACATATACCCAGCAATAACCAAGTAATAGGGGTCACACAGATATACCCAGCCATAACCAAGTAATAGGGGTCTCTCAGATATATCCAGCCATAACCAAGTAATAGGGGTCACTCAGATATACCCAGCAATAACCAAGTAATAGGGGTCACTGAGATATACCCAGCAATATCCAAGTAATAGGGGTCACTCAGATATAGCCGGCCATAACAAAGTAATAGGGGTCACTCAGATATACCCAGCAATAACCAAGTAATAGGAGTCACTCCCATATACCCAGCAATAACCAAGTAATAGGGGTCACCAAGATATACCCAGCCATAACAAAGTAATAGGGGTCACTCAGATATACCCAGCAATAACAAAGTAATAGGGGTCACTCAGATATACCCAGCAATATCCAAGTAATAGGGGTCACTCAGATATACCCGGCCATAACAAAGTAATAGGGGTCACTCAGATATACCCAGCAATAACCAAGTAATAGGAGTCACTCCCATATACCCAGCTATAACCAAATAATAGGGGTCACCAAGATATACCAAGCCATAACCAAGTCATAGGGGTCACTCAGATATACCCAGCAATAACAAAGTAATAGTGGTCACTCAGATTTACCCAGCAATATCCAAGTAATACGGGTCACTCAGATATACCCAGCAATAACAAAGTAATAGGGGTCACTCACATATACCCTGCAATGACCAAGTAATAGGGGTCACTCACATATACCCGGCAATAACCAAGTAATAGGGGTCACTCAGATGTACCCGGCAATAACCAAGTAATAGGGGTCACTCAGATATACCCAGCAATAACCAAGTAATAGGGGTCACTCAGCTATACCCAGCCATAACCAAGTAATAGGGGTCACTCAGATACACCCAACCAAACCAAGTAATGGGGGTCAATCAAATATACCAAGGTATAACCAAGTAATAGGGGTCACTCAGATATACCCAGCCATAAGCAAGTAATAGGGGTCCCTCATATATACCCAGCCATACCCAAGTAATAGGGGTCACTCAGATATACCCAGCCATAACCGAGTAATAGGGGTCACTCAGATATACCCAGCAATAACTAAGTAATAGGGGTCACTCAGACATATCCAGCAATAACCAAGTAATAGGGGTCACACAGATATACCCAGCGATAACCAAGTAATAGGGGTCACTCACATATACCTCGCAATAACCAAGTAATAGGGGTCACTCAGATATAGCCGGCAATAACCAAGTAATAGGGATCACTCAGATATACCCAGCAATAACAAAGTAATAGGGATCACTCAGATATACCCAGCAATAACCAAGTAATAGGGGTCACTAACATATACCCAGCAATAACCAAGTAATAGGGGTCACTCAGATATACCCAGCCATAACCAAGTAATAGGGGTCACTCACATATACCCAGCCAACCAAGTAATAGGGGTCACTCAGATATACCCAGCAATAACCAAGTAATAGGGGTCACCCAGGTATACCCAGCCATAATCAAGTAATAGGGGTCACTCAGATATACCCAGCAATAACAAAGTAATAGGGGTCACTCAGATATACCCAGCAATATCCAAGTAATAGGGGTCACTCAGATATACCGTGCCATAACAAAGTAATAGGGGTCACTCAGATATACCCAGCAATAACCAAGTAATAGGAGTCACTCCCATATACCCAGCTATAACCAAATAATAGGGGTCACCAAGATATACCAAGCCATAACCAAGTAATAGGGGTCACTCAGATATACCCAGCAATAACAAAGTAATAGTGGTCACTCAGATTTACCCAGCAATATCCAAGTAATACGGGTCATTCAGATATACCCAGCAATAACAAAGTAATAGGGTCACTCAGATATACCCGGCAATAACAAAGTAATAGGGGTCACTAACATATACCCAGCAATTACCAAGTAATAGAGGTCACTAAGATATACCCAGCCATGACCAAGTAATAGGGGTCACTCAGATATACCCAGCAATAACAAAGTAACAGGGGTCACTCAGATATACCCAGCAATATCCAAGTAATAGGGGTCACTCAGATATACCCAGCAATAACAAAGTAATAGGGGTCACCCAGATATACCCAGCCATAACCAAGTATTAGGGGTCACTCACATATACCCAGCAATAACCAAGTAATAGGGGTCACTCAGATATACCTGGCAATAACCAAGTAATAGGGGTCACTCAGATATACCCGGCCATAACCAAGTAATAGGGGTCACTCAGATATACCCAGCAATAACCAAGTAATAGGGGTCACTAACATATACCCAGCAATAACCAAGTAATAGGGGTCACTAACATATACCCAGCAATAACCAAGTAATAGGGGTCACTAACATATACCCAGAAATAACCAAGTAATAGGGGTCACTCAGATATACCCAGCAATAACCAAGTAATAGGGGTCACTAACATATACCCAGCAATAACCTAGTAATACGGGTTACTCAGATATACCCAGCAATAAGCAAGTAATAGGGGTCACTCAGATATACCCGGCAATAACCAAGTAATAGGGGTCACTCAGATATAGCCGGCCATAACCAACTAATAGGGGTCACTCAGATATAGCCGGCCATAACCAAGTAATAGGGGACACTCAGATATAGCCATCAATAACCAAGTAATAGGGGTCACCCAGATATACCCAGAAATAACGAAGTAATAGGGGTCACTCACATATACCCAGCAATAACCAAGTAATAGGGGTCACTCACATATACCCAGCAATAACCAAGTAATAGGGGTCACTCAGATATACCCAGCCATAACCAAGTAATAGGGGTCACTCATATATACCCAGCCAACCAAGTAATAGGGGTCACTCAGATATACCCAGCAATAACCAAGTAATAGGGGTCACCCAGATATACCCAGCCATAATCAAGTAATAGGGGTCACTCAGATATACCCAGCAATAACAAAGTAATAGGGGTCACTCAGATATACCCAGCAGTATCCAAGTAATAGGGGTCACTCAGATATACCCGGCCATACCAAAGTAATAGGGGTCACTCAGATATACCCAGCAATAACCAAGTAATAGGAGTCACTCCCATATACCCAGCTATAACCAATAATAGGGGTCACCAAGATATACCAAGCCATAACCAAGTAATAGGGGTCAATCAGATATACCCAGCAATAACAAAGTAATAGTGGTCACTCAGATTTACCCAGCAATATCCAAGTAATACGGGTCACTCAGATATACCCAGCAATAACAAAGTAATAGGGGTCACTCAGATATACCCGGCAATAACAAAGTAATAGGGGTCACTAACATATACCCAGCAATTACCAAGTAATAGAGGTCACTAAGATATACCCAGCCATGACCAAGTAATAGGGGTCACTCAGATATACCCAGCAATAACAAAGTAACAGGGGTCACTCAGATATACCCAGCAATATCCAAGTAATAGGGGTCACTCAGATATACCCAGCAATAACAAAGTAATAGGGGTCACCCAGATATACCCAGCCATAACCAAGTAATAGGGGTCACTCACATATACCCAGCAATAACCAAGTAATAGGGGTCACTCAGATATACCTGGCAATAACCAAGTAATAGGGGTCACTCAGATATACCCGGCCATAACCAAGTAATAGGGGTCACTCAGATATACCCAGCAATAACCAAGTAATAGGGGTCACTAACATATACCCAGCAATAACCAAGTAATAGGGGTCACTAACAAATACCCAGAAATAACCAAGTAATAGGGTCACCCAGATATACCCAGCCATAACCAAGTAATAGGGGTCACTCAGATATACCCGGCCATAACAAAGTAATAGGGTCACTCAGATATACCCAGCAATAACCAAGTAATAGGAGTCACTCACATATACCCAGCAATAACCAAGTAATAGGGGGTCACACAGATATACCCAGCCATAACCAAGTAATAGGGGTCTCTCAGATATACCCAGCAATAACAAAGTAATAGGGGTCACTCAGATATACCCAGCAATATCCAAGTAATAGGGGTCACTCAGATATAGCCGGCCATAACAAAGTAATAGGGGTCACTCAGATATACCCAGCAATAACCAAGTAATAGGAGTCACTCCCATATACCCAGCAATAACCAAGTAATAGGGGTCACCAAGATATACCCAGCCATAACCAAGTAATAGGGGTCACTCAGATATACCCAGCAATAACAAAGTAATAGGGGTCACTCAGATATACCCAGCAATATCCAAGTAATAGGGGTCACTCAGATATACCCAGCAATAACAAAGTAATAGGGGTCACTCAGATATACCTGGCAATAACCAAGTAATAGGGGTCACTCAGATATACCCGGCCATAACCAAGTAATAGGGGTCACTCAGATATACCCAGCAATAACCAAGTAATAGGGGTCACTAACATATACCCAGCAATAACCAAGTAATAGGGGTCACTAACATATACCCAGAAATAACCAAGTAATAGGGGTCACCCAGATATACCCAGCCATAACCAAGTAATAGGGGTCACTCAGATATACCCAGCAATAACCAAGTAATAGGGGTCACTAACATATACCCAGCAATAACATAGTAATACGGGTTACTCAGATATACCCAGCAATAACCAAGTAATAGGGGTCACTCAGATATACCCGGCAATAACCAAGTAATAGGGGTCACTCAGATATAGCCGGCCATAACCAACTAATAGGGGTCACTCAGATATAGCCGGCCATAACCAAGTAATAGGGGACACTCAGATATAGCCATCAATAACCAAGTAATAGGGGTCACCCAGATATACCCAGAAATAACGAAGTAATAGGGGTCACTCACATATACCCAGCAATAACCAAGTAAAAGGGGTCACTCAGATATACCCACCCATAACCAAGTAATAGGGCTCACTCAGATATACCCAGCCATAACCAAGCAATAGGGGTCACCCAAATATACTGATCCGTAACCAAGTAATAGGGCTTACTAACATATACCCAGCAATAACCAAGTAATAGGGGTCACTCACATTTACCCAGCAATAACCAAGTAATAGGGGTCACTCAGATATACCCAGCTATAACCAAGTAATAGGGGTCACTCACATATACCCGGCAATGACCAAGTAATAGGGGTCACTCACATATACCCGGCAATAACCAAGTAATAGGGGTCACTCAGATGTACCCGGCAATAACCAAGTAATAGGGGTCACTCAGATATACCCAGCAATAACCAAGTAATAGGGGTCACTCAGATATACCCAGCCATAACCAAGTAATAGGGGTCACTCAGATACACCCAACCAAACCAAGTAATGGGGGTCAATCAAATATACCCAGCTATAACCACTTAATAGGGGTCACTCAGATATACCCAGCCATAAGCAAGTAATAGGGGTCCCTCATATATACCCAGCCATACCCAAGTAATAGGGGTCACTCAGATATACCCAGCCATAACCGAGTAATAGGGGTCACTCAGATATACCCAGCAATAACTAAGAAATAGGGGTCACTCAGACATACCCAGAAATAACCAAGTAATAGGGGTCACCCAGATATACCCAGCGATAACCAAGTAATAGGGGTCACTCACATATACCCCGCAATAACCAAGTAATAGGGGTCACTCACATATACCCGGCAATAACCAAGTAATAGGGGTCACTCAGATGTACCCGGCAATAACCAAGTAATAGGGGTCACTCAGATATACCCAGCAATAACCAAGTAATAGGGGTCACTCAGCTATACCCAGCCATAACCAAGTAATAGGGGTCACTCAGATACACCCAACCAAACCAAGTAATGGGGGTCAATCAAATATACCAAGGTATAACCAAGTAATAGGGGTCACTCAGATATACCCAGCCATAAGCAAGTAATAGGGGTCCCTGATATATACCCAGCCATACCCAAGTAATAGCGGTCACTCAGATATACCCAGCCATAACCGAGTAATAGGGGTCACTCAGATATACCCAGCAATAACTAAGTAATAGGGGTCACTCAGACATACCCAGCAATAACCAAGTAATAGGGGTCACCCAGATATACCCAGCGATAACCAAGTAATAGGGGTCACTCACATATACCCCGCAATAACCAAGTAATAGGGGTAACTCAGATATAGCCGGCAATAACCAAGTAATAGGGATCACTCAGATATACCCAGCAATAACAAAGTAATAGGGATCACTCAGATATACCCAGCAATAACCAAGTAATAGGGGTCACTAACATATACCCAGCAATAACCAAGTAATAGGGGTCACTCACATATACCCAGCAATAACCAAGTAATAGGGGTCACTCAGATATACCCAGCAATAACCAAGTAATAGGGGTCACTCACATATACCCAGCCAACCAAGTAATAGGGGTCACTCAGATATACCCAGCAATAACCAAGTAATAGGGGTCACCCAGATATACCCAGCCATAATCAAGTAATAGGGGTCACTCAGATATACCCAGCAATAACAAAGTAATAGGGGTCACTCAGATATACCCAGCAATATCCAAGTAATAGGGGTCACTCAGATATACCCGGCCATAACAAAGTAATAGGGGTCACTCAGATATACCCAGCAATAACCAAGTAATAGGAGTCACTCCCACATACCCAGCTATAACCAAATAATAGGGGTCACCAAGATATACCAAGCCATAACCAAGTAATAGGGGTCACTCAGATATACCCAGCAATAACAAAGTAATAGTGGTCACTCAGATTTACCCAGCAATATCCAAGTAATACGGGTCACTCAGATATACCCAGCAATAACAAAGTAATAGGGGTCACTCAGATATACCCGGCAATAACAAAGTAATAGGGGTCACTAACATATACCAGCAATTACCAAGTAATAGAGGTCACTAAGATATACCCAGCCATGACCAAGTAATAGGGGTCACTCAGATATACCCAGCAATAACAAAGTAACAGGGGTCACTCAGATATACCCAGCAATATCCAAGTAATAGGGGTGACTCAGATATACCCAGCAATAACAAAGTAATAGGGGTCACCAAGATATACCCAGCCATAACCAAGTAATAGGGGTCACTCACATATACCCAGCAATAACCAAGTAATAGGGGTCACTCAGATATACCTGGCAATAACCAAGTAATAGGGGTCACTCAGATATACCCGGCCATAACCAAGTAATAGGGGTCACTCAGATATACCCAGCAATAACCAAGTAATAGGGGTCACTAACATATACCCAGCAATAACCAAGTAATAGGGGTCACTAACATATACCCAGAAATAACCAAGTAATAGGGGTCACCCAGATATACCCAGCCATAACCAAGTAATAGGGGTCACTCAGATATACCCGGCCATAACAAAGTAATAGGGGTCACTCAGATATACCCAGCAATAACCAAGTAATAGGACTCACTCACATATACCCAGCAATAACTAAGTAATAGGGGTCACACAGATATACCCAGCCATAACCAAGTAATAGGGGTCTCTCAGATATACCCAGCAATAACAAAGTAATAGGGGTCACTCAGATATACCCAGCAATATCCAAGTAATAGGGGTCACTCAGATATAGCCGGCCATAACAAAGTAATAGGGGTCACTCAGATATACCCAGCAATAACCAAGTAATAGGATTCACTCCCATATACCCAGCAATAACCAAGTAATAGGGGTCACCAAGATATACCCAGCCATAACCAAGTAATAGGGGTCACTCAGATATACCCAGCAATAACAAAGTAATAGGGGTCACTCAGATATACCCAGCAATATCCAAGTAATAGGGGTCACTCAGATATACCCAGCAATAACAAAGTAATAGGGGTCACTCAGATATACCTGGCAATAACCAAGTAATAGGGTCACTCACATATACCCAGCAATAACCAAGTAATAGGGGTCACTCAGATATACCCAGCCATAACCAAGTAATAGGGGTCACTCACATATACCCAGCCAACCAAGTAATAGGGGTCACTCAGATATACCCAGCAATAACCAAGTAATAGGGGTCACCCAGATAAACCCAGCCATAATCAAGTAATAGGGGTCACTCAGATATACCCAGCAATAACAAAGTAATAGGGGTCACTCAGATATACCCAGCAATATCCAAGTAATAGGGGTCACTCAGATATACCCGGCCATAACAAAGTAATAGGGGTCACTCAGATATACCCAGCAATAACCAAGTAATAGGAGTCACTCCCATATACCCAGCTATAACCAAATAATAGGGGTCACCAAGATATACCAAGCCATAACCAAGTCATAGGGGTCACTCAGATATACCCAGCAATAACAAAGTAATAGTGGTCACTCAGATTTACCCAGCAATATCCAAGTAATACGGGTCACTCAGATATACCCAGCAATAACAAAGTAATAGGGGTCACTCAGATATACCCGGCAATAACAAAGTAATAGGGGTCACTAACATATACCCAGCAATTACCAAGTAATAGAGGTCACTAAGATATACCCAGCCTTGACCAATTAATAGGGGTCACCCAGATATACCCAGCCATAACCAAGTAATAGGGGTCACTCACATATACCCAGCAATAACCAAGTAATAGGGGTCACTCAGATATACCTGGCAATAACCAAGTAATAGGGGTCACTCAGATATACCCGGCCATAACCAAGTAATAGGGGTCACTCAGATATACCCAGCAATAACCAAGTAATAGGGGTCACTAACATATACCCAGCAATAACCAAGTAATAGGGGTCACTAACATATACCCAGAAATAACCAAGTAATAGGGGTCACCCAGACATACCCAGCCATAACCAAGTAATAGGGGTCACTCAGATATACCCGGCCATAACAAAGTAATAGGGGTCACTCAGATATACCCAGCAATAACCAAGTAATAGGACTCACTCACATATACCCAGCAATAACCAAGTAATAGGGGTCACACAGATATACCCAGCCATAACCAAGTAATAGGGGTCTCTCAGATATACCCAGCCATAACCAAGTAATAGGGGTCACTCAGATATACCCAGCAATAACCAAGTAATAGGGGTCACTCAGATATACCCAGCAATATCCAAGTAATAGGGGTCACTCAGATATAGCCGGCCATAACAAAGTAATAGGGGTCACTCAGATATACCCAGCAATAACCAAGTAATAGGAGTCACTCACATATACCCAGCAATAACCAAGTAATAGGGGTCACCAAGATATACCCAGCCATAACAAAGTAATAGGGGTCACTCAGATATACCCAGCAATAACAAAGTAATAGGGGTCACTCAGATATACCCAGCAATATCCAAGTAATAGGGGTCACTCAGATATACCCGGCCATAACAAAGTAATAGGGGTCACTCAGATATACCCAGCAATAACCAAGTAATAGGAGTCACTCCCATATACCCAGCTATAACCAAATAATAGGGGTCACCAAGATATACCAAGCCATAACCAAGTCATAGGGGTCACTCAGATATACCCAGCAATAACAAAGTAATAGTGGTCACTCAGATTTACCCAGCAATATCCAAGTAATACGGGTCACTCAGATATACCCAGCAATAACAAAGTAATAGGGGTCACTCACATATACCCTGCAATGACCAAGTAATAGGGGTCACTCACATATACCCGGCAATAACCAAGTAATAGGGGTCACTCAGATGTACCCGGCAATAACCAAGTAATAGGGGTCACTCAGATATACCCAGCAATAACCAAGTAATAGGGGTCACTCAGCTATACCCAGCCATAACCAAGTAATAGGGGTCACTCAGATACACCCAACCAAACCAAGTAATGGGGGTCAATCAAATATACCAAGGTATAACCAAGTAATAGGGGTCACTCAGATATACCCAGCCATAAGCAAGTAATAGGGGTCCCTCATATATACCCAGCCATACCCAAGTAATAGGGGTCACTCAGATATACCCAGCCATAACCGAGTAATAGGGGTCACTCAGATATACCCAGCAATAACTAAGTAATAGGGGTCACTCAGACATATCCAGCAATAACCAAGTAATAGGGGTCACCCAGATATACCCAGCGATAACCAAGTAATAGGGGTCACTCACATATACCCCGCAATAACCAAGTAATAGGGGTCACTCAGATATAGCCGGCAATAACCAAGTAATAGGGATCACTCAGATATACCCAGCAATAACAAAGTAATAGGGATCACTCAGATATACCCAGCAATAACCAAGTAATAGGGGTCACTAACATATACCCAGCAATAACCAAGTAATAGGGGTCACTCACATATACCCAGCAATAACCAAGTAATAGGGGTCACTCAGATATACCCAGCCATAACCAAGTAATAGGGGTCACTCACATATACCCAGCCAACCAAGTAATAGGGGTCACTCAGATATACCCAGCAATAACCAAGTAATAGGGGTCACCCAGATATACCCAGCCATAATCAAGTAATAGGGGTCACTCAGATATACCCAGCAATAACAAAGTAATAGGGGTCACTCAGATATACCCAGCAATAACCAAGTAATAGGAGTCACTCCCATATACCCAGCTATAACCAAATAATAGGGGTCACCAAGATATACCAAGCCATAACCAAGTAATAGGGGTCACTCAGATATACCCAGCAATAACAAAGTAATAGTGGTCACTCAGATTTACCCAGCAATATCCAAGTAATACGGGTCATTCAGATATACCCAGCAATAACAAAGTAATAGGGGTCACTCAGATATACCCGGCAATAACAAAGTAACAGGGGTCACTAACATATACCCAGCAATTACCAAGTAACAGAGGTCACTAAGATATACCCAGCCATGACCAAGTAATAGGGGTCACTCAGATATACCCAGCAATAACAAAGTAACAGGGGTCACTCAGATATACCCAGCAATATCCAAGTAATAGGGGTCACTCAGATATACCCAGCAATAACAAAGTAATAGGGGTCACCCAGATATACCCAGCCATAACCAAGTATTAGGGGTCACTCAGATATACCCGGCCATAACAAAGTAATAGGGGTCACTCAGATATACCCAGCAATAACCAAGTAATAGGACTCACTCAGATATACCCGGCCATAACCAAGTAATAGGGGTCACTCAGATATACCCAGCAATAACCAAGTAATAGGGGTCACTAACATATACCCAGCAATAACCAAGTAATAGGGGTCACTAACATATACCCAGCAATAACCAATTAATAGGGGTCACTAACATATACCCAGAAATAACCAAGTAATAGGGGTCACTCAGATATACCCAGCAATAACCAAGTAATAGGGGTCACTAACATATACCCAGCAATAACCTAGTAATACGGGTTACTCAGATATACCCAGCAATAACCAAGTAATAGGGGTCACTCAGATATACCCGGCAATAACCAAGTAATAGGGGTCACTCAGATATAGCCGGCCATAACCAACTAATAGGGGTCACTCAGATATAGCCGGCCATAACCAAGTAATAGGGGACACTCAGATATAGCCA